>OW285195.1:8902657-11302657 GCA_935421135.1 Bugulina stolonifera
TTAAAAAATATTTCGTAGACTGTTGCAGTTAGTTTATATTTGGAGTTATCTTATTTTACACTGAAATTGCGCTCTCACTATATCACACCATTGAGATCGCTACTATATACGCACATTGGACAACCATCTCAATGAAAACTAAATCACACAACAAACGATCTTGACTTGTAACTAGTTAATGTAGTTGGGCTGGCCAGCCATAGGTTACCATAGATTTGATAAGCTACAGGTAAATATATATTACATCTTATAACATGGTGGCAGCTGCGGTCTGAACCCTGGAATAGCTACCCTGATTAACTGCGACATTTTTGTGCTCCACGTGAGTTGGCTCTGTGATTTGATTTGTTGGTCTTGGAGATGGAGGGACTAGGCCTGGCACCTCCTGCTGAGCTCTGCTTGGATAGAAATCTTGCTGAAAATTGGAGGAAATGGAGGAGGAATTTTGAGAATTATTTGATTGCCATCAATCTGAATGCTGCACCCAGAGGTGAGGATGGCAACTTTCCTGCTGTGAATAATGCCATATGGGTGAGGCAAATAGCCATATTGAGGCATTGTATTGGTGAGGAAGCTGTGGAAATCCTCGATCAGTTTGAATTTGATGAGGATGCTGACCCGGCTGAAAACAGGAATCGTCTCCCTGACGTATTGGCCAAATTTGAAGGTTATTTCAACCCGAGGAGGAACCTATTGTATGAATGGTACGTTTTCATGTCTATGGTTCAGGGTGATGGTGAACCAATTGATATGTTTGTGAAACGATTCAAGACACAGGCAGCCAAATGTGACTTTGATGAGAAGAGGGACATGATGATTTTAGTTAGATGTGTTTTTGGCATCAAAGAACAAAGACTAAAGGAGAAGCTACTACAAGACAGACAGGGGACATTGACTGGTGCCATTGATATGATTAGAGCTGCAGAGGTAACCAAAGTGCAACTGACAGAAATAGCTGGTGAGCGAACTGTCTACTCTGTTAAAAGTGAGGAGAAACCTCCCACACCAGCACCAAGGAAGATAATGGATTGTAAATTTTGTGGTTTTGACCACCTCAAAGGAAAGTGCCCAGCGTACGGGCAGGAATGTCGACTATGCGGTGGTAAGAATCACTTCAAGAAGAAATGCACACGAAAAGAGGTGAATGCGGTTTCCTATAAGACAGGCAAGATGAGTGTGAGCGACCTGTTTGTTGGCATGGTGTCAGAGGAAACTGAGCCACCAAGAGGCTGGTTTAAGAGTTATCGAGTTTGTCATGGTAAGCAAAGCAAGCTGATCAACTTTAAAATCGACACTGGCGCTGAGGCTAATGTATTGCCATTGAACTATGCCAAGGAGCTGTGTGCAGCAATATAGCCAAGTGAGGCGAGGCTTCTTACATATTCGGGGAGCCGCTTCCTAATGGAGGTAAAGCTAGACTAGGACTAGATTCTGATGTTGTAAACGAGCTCACCTTTGAGTTAGTCGATGGTGATGTCGTGCCCATTCTTGGTCTTAACACATGTGTTGTTAGGATAGTGTAATACACAATTGTCAATTGATGGCTTTCATATGACAGTCTCTGTGCCTTACATGTAATTACTACTTGCTGTTTGTCCTATATATTAACCTCAACGTTTGTCATGCTTTTATACTGAGTTTAACCTGATTGGTCAGTTGTAACTTCTGTATTGTTTTTAGTACTAGCCTTAATTACTTGCACATGTTTTTATTACTTGCCTCTGTCTGTGTTCTAAGTACTTTGTCATGAGTTGACTTTTGTGCTGTTGTTGAATACATAGTGGATACACCATAAGATCAACTGCTAACACAAGTGACTGCTAACATGTGTTCGGCTTGGTATTATAAAGAGGGTTGATAACATTAACAACCAAGCTATTCTAGAAGAGTTTGCGAACTGCTTTGAAGGCATAGGATGTTTCGAGAAGGAACACACTATAAGAACTAATCCTGATGTGAAACCTGTGATCAACCGAGCTCGGCGCATACCTATTAGCATGATTGACAAAGTCAAGGAGGAGCTTGAGAAAATGGAAAGCAATGACATTATTCAAAAAATAGGTCAACCTACTGAATGGGTGAACAGCATGGTTGTCGTTGAGAAACGCGATGGAAGCATACGCGTCTGTCTAGACCCAAAAGAGTTGAACAAAGCAATACTAAGAGAGCATCACCACATACCAATGCTAGAAGATATATCTTTCACATTCAGTGGTATGTCGGTCTTCACTATTGTAGACATGAAGAGTGGCTATTGGCATGTGCCTCTGGATCGCCCATCTCAACTGTTGACTACCTTCAATACACCCTTCGGAAGGTATAGCTTCAGATTACCCTTTGGGGTAAACTCAAGTGCCGAGGTCTTCGAGAAGCGAGTTGAGGAAGTTTTTGGTGACCTGGATGTCAGCATTTATTTTGATGACCTGATCATAGCAGGCAAAGACCAAGAAGATCATGACAGAAAATTAAGACGACTGCTTCAACGAGCCCGTGAAAACAATGTCAAATTCAACAAGGAGAAAATACAGCACAACAGGTCTGAGGTCAACTATCTAGGCCACATAGTGTCGAAAGACGGTCTGAAACCAGATCCAGATAAAGTCAGAGCAATAGAAGAAATGCCCAATCCCGATGACAAGGGAGGGATACAATGACACATGGGATCTCTCAACTTTGGAGTTATCTTATTTTACACTGGAATTGCGCTCTCACTATATCACACCACTAAGATCGCTATTATATACGCACATTGGACAACCATCTCGATGAAAACTAAATCACACAACAAACGATCTTGACTTGTAACTAGTTAATGTAGTTGGGCTGGCCAGCCATAGGTTACCATAGATTTGATAACCTACAGGTAAATATATATTACATCTTATAACATAGACCTTTCTAATTTTTTTGTTATGCCTTTCCAGGTAGTAATGCCTATATAGTGTTAAAAGGAATTTCATTTTTAAGAACCCCAGTTACATAACCTTAAATAAGACAGTTGGGCATTAGAGCGTTAACACCGTGTCCTATCTAGTCTTTATATTGTGGTGAAACAGCCTCCGTGGTAATGGCACCTAGGCCAACCACACTGACATTATAATAGCTGACATTTAATTACCTATCCTTACCCATGCAATGTTATCCATATTCATCTATGCATTCATTATTACCTTACAGGGGCGTAACTTTTGAAAAAATTTTGGGGTGGCTAGAAGTCGGGGGTTTATGCAGGCCATCGGCCTGCCCGAGAGCGGGGTGGGTGCGGGAGGGGCGCAGCGCCCTCCCGCAAGGGGGGTCCGGGGGTCTCCCCGCGGAAAAAAATTAGAAAATTACTACCTAGATATGCAATTTCGAGACGTTTAAGGTGTAAAATTACTGCTCAAAATAATTGGATATTAGATATGTATAGTCAAGTAAATCAAAGTAGCACAAGACAGTTGAAATTTTTCCCGCTGTGATACATTAAATTGAGCTTTTCATAAAAAGATATAGAATAAGTTTGAGCGCCGAAAAAATATAGGCTAAATTTGTTCTCTTATATGATCTTCTAAGTAATTATTCCTCACTACTAAAGCTTCACTAGAATTTAGACCTATATTATCTCAACTAGGCCACCTTAAGCACACTAGATCTGACATTACTAGTACTGACTAGTCTACTTAAACTACTGACCAGGATGCTATCATGAAATTTGAAACAAAATAAAAATACAGAAACAAAAAAATAATAAACGGATAAGTCTGCTAACACTAGCATCAAAAGGTTTTGCGTTTTCATTCTCCAGAAAAAATATTTTTTCCTACACTAACAAGAATAAGAATAGAATTATTTAATTAAATAATACTATATATAATAGGCGTATTTGGAAACTGTACTGGTTCATATAGCACTGGTCTAACTATCCGAATGCAGCTTGAGCGTTCAGGCGTGACTAGTGCTTGCTCTGAAGGGAAATCCCCTCGCTAAGTGAATATACTTCATATTATTATTGCCAGGCACGCCTTGCCTTGCCTTGCCTTGCGTTATAGCTAGCGCTATATTATTGAATAAAATATATTGTTATTGCCGCAGATTGCTATTTATAAGCTTGCACGGTGCAATATCCGAATACGCCTAATGTATATAATAATTATATTATATAAATATTAATTTATTGTTATTATATTTTATTAATATTCATTTTTAATAATATCAAAATCCCACTCATGTAGCCACCAAATCTAGCAATAGGCTTTGCTCACATACATACTAACAATCTACTTGAAAGCCTATACAATGTTCATCTTTTTATTGGAGGACGGAGGTTGTAAAGAAGCAACTACAACTTAAAAAGTAGCAACAAGTTATTCGGTCTGTACGGAAAATTCTAAGTTATGTAGCTTGAGATTAAAGTAATTCAAGTAGCTACAAACCTTGGGCTAATCACCCTGATTGTAAATAATGATTGGCTATTTCTAGTAATCCGATAATTTGATTGGCTTGTGGGGAAAGTAGCGTGTCGCATAAATTATATTCTATACTACATCCTTAGAAATACGTAGTAAGGAAAACTGTTTGCCGCGGTCATAGGAGAAGATAACTCTATGGCCGCCGTAGAATTGTTACCCCTGAATTCAAAAACACCATTTTTGGCCACTTTATTTTGAGATTTAGGGACGGCCATGCCGCTCTGCCGCCCCTAAAGTTACGGCCCTGCCTTATATACTGCGTGTCTTATGTACTAGCAATCAAGCCTTGGAATTACGTTCTATTGGTTTTTCCCACATTTATACTTATTTAGTAATTGTCTATCCTTACTTGATTGTGAATTATTAGAGTCTTTTGCCACTTTATATTGTAACTACGTGGCCGACCTTATGGATTTAGCTCATAATTATATACGACATGTTTCTACTTATTGTAAGCACATTTTGTGTAATGGCCGACCTTTTCATATGGCCGAGCCGGGCGGAACCAGACATATTGTTGCGTAAGTTCCGGAGCCGACCCCATGTCAGATAACCGACACCATGTCGTCCCTTTTTGCCGGAAGTTTGTTATGTATATAAGGCAGTGCATTTTCTGTTGTGAATCAGTTGTTGATTGCGCTTGAATAAAGCAACATCTCCTAACTCAACCTACAGAGGCTTACTCTTTAGGCGGGTAACTCCACCTGAGAATCCTTTGGATTCAGTACGGCTCGAGTTCACCTCATCCTAGGCTAAGCACATCTCTATCCACCCCTTAGGCTTAGGCCGATCCCGGGTTCTAATGAACCTAGCGTCGGACTTAGGTTCTCAAGGTTAGACATTTTTTCTCTACACTCCCTCGGAGTATAAACTCTACATGACCTACGTCGGTCCTGAGCTCCAATGAGTCTCGGCATTGGCCTACGTCTGATATAATCTACAATCTACACTATAAAGAGCACTCATAATACTGTTCACTCTTTTATGTAATGAGCAGAAGGTACACTTGGTCGGCTTCTACCACCTTCCAAGCCCTTCACATACTTGTAGCCCTCGGCTCTCGTATGCAATAGTACTCAAAAACATTACAATATTATATCTATGGTGATTAGATAATTATGATATACTAGGATAGTCACTGAAGTCAAAATTGTCAAACATAGTGTAATTGGTTATGTAGGGATTGTAAGACAGGGAGTACTCAGATGCTAGCATATCCATCGCAGTATCACTATCATAAAAATGTAATACTGATAAATGTATATACATGTCGCTACAGCCGTGTATTGTAGGAGGATACAGAGGCTAATACCTGCTGATTCGGGGATACACAAGAAATAGAGAGTCATGGAGAAAGAGAAGGGTGAGTTGATGTAATAGCAAATGTTTTCTACCAGATTAAGTGGCATAACTGAAGCTTCTTATCCAATAAAGTCGTTATACATGTACATGTAATTTTTTCTTGGGATCTGTGATACAGGTGCAATGTACATGTACACGCTTGTGCATCTGTGCTCACCCGTCCATACATGCATGTCCTTTAGTCTGCCTGTCCCCTTCACCGCCTGCCAACCAGCCTTTTGGTTGGTCTTCCTTCAAGCATCCAAAAATGCGATAAGTCTAACTACTCACTGCTCATTTGTGTATAATTTCGAGCTACCAGACTACCTACGGACAATACCATTGTGAATACATGCATGTACATGTACATATACACATACACCCTATGCATGTGCACATACACTTATACGTGTACATGTATAAGCATTCACATCATTTTTCTTACTGGTAAAGTGTATCGTATCTATCCGAATATGTGTGCTACCTACTGGTTGCCATTAGTGTGGTAAACAATCAGCCCGCACCGTGCGAAAACACTAAGTATCTTTTGTTACTTGCTCATTTTATTCAAATACATAAGCAAAATAATCATATGGTATCCTTGCAAATATTAAGCTTTGGCTACAAGTTTTCATGATTGAAAATGCCAAATTTTTTGTCAAACTATTTCCCTTAAACTTGGTGCATCTATAAGAATATCTAAGCTGTTGTAAAAGTATTTGATAGGAATACAACGTTAAAATAGTGGCCACAAAATAATGATCAAAATACCCACAACAATTTCCTCAGTGAGAGTTGCCCACCCTTTATTTCTATGGATGGTATAGTGGTTTCAGGTTCAAGATCCATGCATTCCTATCGTGGAAGGTGAGGTCTTCCACTCAGAGCTCATCCCTTGCTGCTCGCTCAAGTTTTAGTTTGAGACATAATATATTAAATGGGGTGGCAAAGAACAGTAATGAAAAAAGCGTTTATTCACATAAGTTTTCTTACTTGTTTGCTACGAAATAATAGATTGCCTTCTATCGCTAGCTGTGTTGGAATTTACCACATTCTCAACATATTATTCTACATTAAAATTTCCATTGTAATATTTGAATAGAGTTAAACACTGTTTTGCAGCTATGGCTACTTCTTGCCTGACAGTTGATGCTGATTGGAGCGATATTCCCTTGTGTGTTCTCATTGGAAGCAGAACTGAGTACTTGATAAAGCAGACCGCCGCTGCCATATTGGTTCGACGCAGTGAATACAGTATTTCAAAGCTGTTAAAAGAATTCCAAGAAAAACTGTTTATGCGGCCATTGGATGTTATCGTAGATAATATAAAGATAATTGCTGATATTCTTAGGCTTTTCCAAACAGAAACGAACCAAGTAGTTTACAATGGCAAAGACATATTTTGGGATGATGTAGCTAAAATATTTCAGGGTGTCCCAATTGCACATCAGGTGAAGTTGAGCGAGTTGAGTGAAACCTCACTTGATGCTATCTTCGGACACCTCAAGCAAATCAAAGATTCAATTCTCCAAGTATTCCCATCTTTGGCCATATTTCAACTCTTAGAGGAGATATTGTGTGAAATAAAACCTAAAACTATAGGCAAAAAGGCTGAAGCAATAAATGCATTGATTATTGGGCTAGTAGCAGCTAGTATAAGTTTGGTTGAGCCGTCGCTGACAGACTTATATGCTGTTGTTAAACCACACTGTTCAGATGGTGTTGCAGAGAGTCTCGACAATATTATTGACGTCCAGAGACAGGTTGTTGAAGGTCAACACAGGTTTGCAGACACTCAACAAAGAGATGAATTTGTGTACAGATACAGAAACTGTGCTACCTTCCTGATTAAAGAACTCTCTTGTCTTCCACTGGGGTCTTCTGAAGAGGTATGACAGTGCTGCTGTACTGCTCTAGGTTCAGTGCAACATGCGCCTTAAACTATTGCTAGCTGTGTGCCTGTATATTTTACTTGCATCTGATTGTAAATGATTAATCTTGAGATAATCAGACTGTCATGCCTATTTTTCTTAAAAGTATTGCTCTCGGAATAACCGTTTATGGTTATATCAATCAAGCTTTAAGTTTGGAATTTGAATTTTAGAGCAATATAACTATTTATCATAAGTATTAGGCTTACGATGCATACTAGTATGTTTTGCTGTAGATGTTGACAAAGTTCTTGGATCCAAGTCTTCATTTGGATGAAGTAAAAAATGTGCTAAACGCCTACTCTGTGTGAGTAATGATACTAATTATGGACATTCAACACTATTGTTCACTTTAGAAGCCCACTTTGCATACATTATTATTAATTAAAATGTAGAAATGTACATGTAAATGTTTATGCTAAATGACTTTCTTTATTTCTTAGGAGAATGCAGAAGGACTCATTAGAGAAGATCGGTTTAGGTGCACTTTTGAGGTAACAAAACCTAAGAGAATTTTTCTCTATGTAAATATTATATCATTAGTCAAAGTCAAGTTCTCCCTGTTAACTTACAATTTACATAACCTCATTGCAGGGAGCAGCATCTTGTGTGGCAGCAGATGAACACTTGTCTAGCAGATCTGTTGACAACACAGACAACTGATGCAAACAGAGATGACTCATCTGCCCAGTCTCAGTTTTCAGAAGTGGCCTCTACAGTTGTCAAAATAGAAGAGCAGCAGTCGGTAAGTGTGTTTCTGTCATTTAACTTGCATACATCTGTTTATAGTGATCCTTCTTTTCACACAAAAAGATAACATGTGAGAACAATGGCCAAACCCCTTATCTACGACTACATGTACATGCATATAGTGTTCAGAATATTTTTGCTGTTCCTCTTTACAGTTGCTGTCAAAGTAATGAATAGTGTACTAAGTGAAACTGGACTACTTTCTAGTACTGCACAGTGCTTCATTGAATTTCATTTAAATATATGTGCATGTACATTGCTAATGCTCCTTCAGTTTAAAGCTGGCAAATTTCTAAATGAAAAACTGAACCATAAACAGCAGTGTAACTGGGTTGCGGAAAAACAAGGCCAACCAGGTAGGTTTTAGCCGGTAAAGTCCAGTTGGGATGCTAACCCATCCGCACAACACACATCAAGTAATGCTGGTTGCCACTACAGCTCAGACCTACAGCCCTGGAAATCAATGAATTCTTGCTATCACGGACAATTTCACTAACTGGAGAGATTCCATACTCCTACCCTTGCCAAATTCATGGCGGACATCCTTCTACAACAACAATGTAGAATACAGCAGATAAAAGGAACGTTATAGAGTCATGTGTGTTGCTTTACTACCCTCAAGCCTCCTGATAGTGTGAATGCATGAAGTGATTTTTGATTTTTCTCTGGTCAATATTGCTAAATACTGTACAATGGCATTGGATTGACAGTCGAGCACTCTACCTATTGCGCTATCAGATCAGCACGGTTTCACACTGAAAACTAACCATCATACTTGTAATCAACTGCAGTAATACTTTACTACATAATTGTAGTAGTGTTGCTTCAGCTAATAAAAACAACACGGGAATATAGTTAACTATAGTTTAGTAATACGATTTATATTTTAACGAATTCGATCCACTCGTTGAAACGTTAAAATAAGCTAAAGCTATTATAAACCATTGTACAGTAATTGGCAGTTTTACTGATTGGGAGCAGTTTTTGTACACTGTAGGTAATGAGGACCACTGCAACAAAAATTTCTGGGGAAACTGCCAACTTTTTAGGATGTGGCATTTAGTACATTTACCGAAACTGCACAGCCACTATATTGATTAGAAACTAGCCTCTGGCCAGTTTGCGAACAGACTATGACTTACTCTGCTGCCAGTAACTCCGAGCTCATCTGTATGTTCAACCGCTAGCTCACCACCATCTGCCGAACAAGCTACTAGGGCCCCAAGTCACAAAGTCAATTTGACGGGCTTTGCTTTGCACTGAACATACCATAACAATGTGTTGTAGTGAAATGGCAGGAACTGATCGAGTGTGACCCCCACCATGGCCCATGTAACTCCTAGAAATACTGACATGTCAACCATAGGCCGATGACTTTAGGTGGCACATGAGCATATAAATTTTCTCCTGTTATAGTGCACATATTTTATGGGTGTCTAGGTGATCTACTGCGAATATATTGAACCATCCTGGCCAGTATAAAAACTGCTTCAGGCAGAGCTCAGTTGTGCAGCTTGTGATAAAGGGTTCCAATTTAATTAAATTACATACCTATATTATTGTTGGAATCCATGCCGAGTGGTGATCTTGAAAGTTGTAGCATCAACCTAGTTGTGTCGAAGATGTGGTGAAGACATCTAAAAATTCTAATTTTTGTAGAATTATATATCTCCAGGAGCCAATGCTGATCCTTCAGACAAGGGAGCGCTTGGAGACTGCCAAGGTTCGTGAAAACGCGATTATTGCACTAAAATTCTCTGTTGTGAAAAGGAGCTGCATCACACAAACACTCATTATTAGTTAGGAATATTATTGTTTAGCACATTGTTCTATTTATCTATAATAGTTGCCATACCTAATATTGCGCTGTAAAATACAATTATATAAAAATTTTAATTCATTTCAGAAAATTCTGCAACCTCCTGTCTGATTGTGGACACAGACTGGAGTGACCTACCCCTATGTGTTCTCATTACAAGCAGAACCGACTACTTGCTAAGACAAACGGCGTCTACTCTACTGGTTCGAGGGAGTGGATGCAGCATTTCAGAGCTGTTAAAAGAAATGCAAGAAAAGCTGAACATAACGCAAGGGGCTGCTATTTTAGAGAATGTGAAGATCATTGCAGATATCTTGAAGCTTTTCCAAAGAAATACGCATAAAACCAACTACTGCGCCGCAGATATTTCTTGGGACCCTGAGGCTGAAGTGTTTCTACAAGTTCCTGTAGGGCAGAGGGTCACATTGGGGGACGTGGATGATGCTGCATTTGA
The DNA here is from genome assembly GCA_935421135.1 of Bugulina stolonifera. Taxonomy (NCBI): domain Eukaryota; kingdom Metazoa; phylum Bryozoa; class Gymnolaemata; order Cheilostomatida; family Bugulidae; genus Bugulina; species Bugulina stolonifera. The sequence goes on from OW285195.1 coordinate 8,913,401, forward strand.
TGCTATAGGCTCACATCTCGCACACTTTGAAGATAAAATCCTGAAATCATTCCCTTCATTAGCCATCTTTGAGGTTCTCCAAGACACCATACCTGCAATAGTATCTGGTGCAAGCTGTGATAGGGGTGAAGCTGTAGAAGCCTTGATTGCTGGCTTGGTACTATCTACTTTGGACGTGATAAAGCCTTCTTTGAAAGATCTAACTGCCGTCGTTAAACCATACTGTTCAGATACTGTTTTAGAGAGTCTTGACAGCATCGTTGGAGTCCAGAGGCAGCTTGTTGAAGATGGGGATTTGTTTAACGGTCAACAAAAATTTAAAGACACACAATGGAGAAATGAGCTTGTGTCTAAATACAGCAGCTGTGCTACCTTCCTGATCAAAGAGCTTTCCTGTCTTCCACTCAAGCATCCAGATGAGGTAGGTCCTTCATATTCAATATACTCTACAGTGTATGTAAGGTTGTTTAAACTGAAATTAATCACATAAACATTGTTTTGTCAGAAAATAAATAGGTTACCTTGTCTTGAAGGTGTAACCATTAAGGAGTTTATTAGCTTCCTTTTGATAAGATAACTTGCTAATCCATATATTCCAGTCAACATTTTTACATATACATACTGATAATAGATGCTGACGAAGTTTTTGGATCCAGGACTTCTAATTGATGAGATACAAATGCTGATGAACACATACAAGACGTAAGTCATATTCATGATTGTGTATTTTAAGCCAGTAGTACACTACTCGATTATATCATGGTAGCATTTAATTTGAAATGCATCTGCAGTTAAGGTACATGTACAGATTACATTTATGTAGTGAAAAAAATATGAAAATCTTAGCGTATTCAAATCCATGTACTAAAAACTGCTACTGAAAATTTTAGAATGATGAAGAACGACACTGCAGAGAAGATCAGCTCACACGTCATACTGTCAAGGTATCAAACTCTCAATCGTCTAAGCACGTAATTTTCATCCATTGTTTAAAGTAAGACATAGGAAATTTTCATCAGATACAGCTCTTAACAAAAACTCCAATTAATTTAAACGGCATGCCATCTTTTTTTCTAGGGAGCAACACATGCTATGGAAACAAACTAATTCATGTCTGACTGGTCTATTACGCACCCCTTCAACTACCGACATAATGGGAAACAGCTCGTTCCCCACCTCTGTAGCTGAGGAAGTGGCACCTGTATGTACATTTACATCTCAATACTTTCTATAACGGTTCCGATATTTACACTGCTTGAATGGTTTTGGCCAGACATCATGGTGTATATAGTGATTTGGGAACTGTTTTGTTAGTAAGAATGCTGTAATGTTTTACGGGTAAGTCACGCTGGTGCCGATGTGGACACGAATGTGGGAAGCACTTGAGAGTGGTTTATCAAGTTGTACTTCCACCATTATATAAAGAGTGAACAGTTATGTAGCTTTTATTAGTGTTGTAAGGACATATGCCCGATGCTTAGGTTCATTGAAGGGCCAAGGATTGACGTAGGTCCGATGGTTTATACTCCTTAGAGTGTGAAAGTTCTTAATGTTGAACTGGTGACGTGGGCCCGATGCTTAGGCTCATTGAAGAGTCAAGGATCGACTTAGGTTCGATGTTTATACTCATCAAGAGTGTGGTGAGAGTGTGGTAAGAGTCTTATACGAGTATGAGGACGAGCTCGGGCGCTAAAGGTTCAAAGGGACCAAGGCTGGAGTTGCCTGCCTGCAAGAGTAAGACTCTGAAAGGTTGAGTTAAGAGATGTTGCTTTATTGGAGCGCAATCAATAACTGACTAGCATAGGAAAATGTGCTTTCTTTTACGCTAAATCAGTTTCTAGTAAAATATCGGGTAAAAAGCCCGATAAGGGTATCGGGGTGGGGCGATAAGGTATCGACCCCGGAATTTGCGTAACAACATGGCCGAAAGGTGCCCGAGGTCTGACCTTAAAAGGGTCGACCATTAACAAAAAGGGCTTATAATCATGTGAAAGATATTATGTGTAAAGACAGGCATAATCTGAGACATCGGCGATTAAGTATAATAGGCAAAAGGACTTAGAAATAGTCATAATATCTGCTTGCTGTAATGATGCGTAATGCGTAGTAACAATAATAGACAAGTTTAGGCAAACATGATTGGATAATTAATAATAGTAATAACAGTAGTAGACAATAGGCAAGTTGTACATGCCGTAGTGTATTAGTCAATGCAGCCAAAGTTAGAGTCTGCATGTTAGGTGAGCTGAAATACCACGATACAATGATAGCCTCACATAAGCAATAACCAGAAATGTGTGCTAAAATTCTATCAACCACGGCAAGTACTCTTAATAAAGGCACCCATAGAAATCAGATATATTCAGTGTGCAAAATTAAAATTTAAACTAAATAATCTCCTTGATACTGGAAAGATTGCACTTTGGCACTGGTATAAGATTTCATCCGAAGTCTTATATACATGTAGATCGTCATGTAACAAAATAGCACATATTTCTTTCGTAATTACATGTAAAGATAGGAACTGAAACCAAAATGTGTCTAGAACCATTTTACATAACTAAACACTGCCCACATCAACACCTTCAAAAGTGTGATTATACTAATACCTAAGTTTTTTGCTGACGATTTTGAGTAGCTCATGGGCATGCCGAGTTTTTCTCCTATTGCAACACTCACACACATTATGTCCGTCTCAATGAATCGATGAGCTCTAGGTGGCCTAGTTACATTGCATTTATATTAGATAATTGCCAAAGCACTAAATACCACTCAGTTAATGAACTGACCAGATAGTGGGTTTCAACTCAATTTAATTGTTGTAGATTACCCTTGTTCACTATTTTGATCGGTGATCTTGGATGGTACGGCAGTAACTAAGCTTAGCCAATATGATATTTAAAACTAGCACAATCTTTTATTTTGTAGGATCATATTTCTTTGGAAGAAAGTGCTACTTCTGAAGAGTTTGGAGACCTTGAAGAATGTCAGGGTTAGTACATAGGCAGCAGGGAGCATTGTCTTTACTTTTAACTTTTCTGTTGTACGAATGAGTTGGGTCATCTTAAAATTTGTTATTGGGTTTACAATTCTACACGTCTTTTTGCCCAATTCTTTGCGATCTGTATTACTTCTTGCTTTCAATGGGTGCCCAGATTTTCAGTCAATATTCTAAGAGTTCAATCTTCAACTTTTTATGGTAGGTAAGGGGCAAGTCGGATTAAAATGGAGTTGTCTCGTCCCGTCCTGAATATGATAGCGGTTTTTTGTGACATATTTAGTTGTACTTTGAACTACCTGTTCATTTAGGTTTGAATAGTTTTTAGAAAATTCTGCCATCTCATGCCTGAGTGTGAATGCAGACTGGAGTGACATGCCTCTGTGTGTTCTCATCACAAGTAGAACTGAGTGCTTGCTGAAGCAGACAGCCGCTACCCTGTTGGTTCGAGGAACTGGATATAGCATTTCGGAGCTGTTAAAGGAAATGCGAGAAAAGCTGAACATAACACAAGGGGCTGTCATCCTCGAGAATGTAAAGATCATTGCAGACATCTTGAAGCTTTCGCAGGAGAAGACACACAAAACCAATTACAATGCTGCAGATATTTCTTGGGACGATGAGGCTAAAGTTTTTCTACATGTTCCTGTAGGACTGAAGGTCAAGTTGAGTGACATGGATGATGCTGCGTTTGATTCTTTAGGGTCACATCTCGCACACTTTGAAGAAAAAGTCTTGAAAACATTCCCTTCATTAGCTCTCTTTGAGGTTTTCCAAGAAACCATACCTAGAATAGCATCTGGTGCAAGCTGTGATAGGGGTGAAGCTGTAGAAGCCTTGATTGTTGGCCTGGTACTATCCATTTTGGACGTGATAAAGCCTCCTTTGAAAGATCTAACTGCCGTCGTTAAACCATACTGTTCAGATACTGTTTTAGAGAGTCTTGAGAACATCATTGGAGTCCAGAGGCAGCTTGTTGAAGATGGGGATTTGTTTAACGGTCAACACAAATTTAAAGATGCGCAACGTAAAGATGAGCTTGTGTCTAAATACAGAAGCTGTGCTACCTTCCTGATTAAAGAGCTTTCCTGTCTTCCACTCAAGCATCCAGATGAGGTAGGCCCTTGGTATTTAATATACTCTACATTGTACATATGCATGCAACGTTATTTCAACTGATCGAGGTTAATCACATAAACGTTTTCTTGTCAGAAAATAAATAGGTTACCTTGTCTTGAGGGTGTAACCCTTAAGGAATTTGTTAACTTCCTTTTGAGAAGATAACTTGCTAATTCATATATTCCATTCCACATGTATGCATATGCATGTTGATAACAGATACTGAGAGAGTTTTTGGATCCAGGACTTCTAATTGATGAGATACAACTGCTGATGAACACATACAAGACGTGAGTTATATTCATGTCTATTTTAAGCCAGTAGTACACTACTCGATTATATCATGGTAGCATTTAATTTGAAATGCATCTGCAGTTAAGGTACATGTACATATAACATTTATGTAGTGAAAAAAATATGAAAATCTTAGCGTATTCAAATCCATTTACTGAAAAACTGCTACTCAAAATTTTAGAATGATGAAGACCAACACTGCAGAGAAGATCAGCTCACACATACTGTCAAGGTATCAAACTCTCAATCGTCTAAGCACGTAATTTTCATCCATTGTTTAAAGTAAGATATAGGAAATTTCCATCAGATGCAGCTCTTAACAAAAACTTCAATTAATTTAAACGGCATGCCATCTTTTTTTCTAGGGAGCAACACATGCTATGGAAACAAACTAATTCATGTCTGACTGGTCTATTACGCACCCCTTCAACTACCGACATAATGGGAAACAGCTCGTTCCCCACCTCTGTAGCTGAGGAAGTGGCACCTGTATGTACATTTACATCTCAATACTTTCTATAAAGGTTCCGATATTTACATGGGTTGAATGGTTTTGGCCAGCTATCATGGTGTATTTAGTGATTTGGGAACTGTTGTGTTAGTAATAAATATATGATAGCTTCACATTAGCAATAACCAGAAATGTGTGGTAAAAATCTATCAACCACGGCATGTACCTTAATCAAAGGCACCCATATAAGTCAGACATAATACAGTTTGCAAAATTAAAATTTAAACCAAATAATCTCCTTGATACTGGAAAGATTGCACTTCGGCACTAGCATAAGATTTCACCCGAGGTCTTGCTAATATTAGATAATTGCCAAAGCACTAAATACCACTCAGTTAATGAACTGACCAGATAGTGGGTTTCAACTCAATTTAATTGTTGTAGATTACCCTTGTTCACTATTTTGATCGGTGATCTTGGATGGTACGGCAGTAACTAAGCTTAGCCAATATGATATTTAAAACTAGCACAATCTTTTATTTTGTAGGATCATATTTCTTTGGAAGAAAGTGCTACTTCTGGAGAGTTTGGAGAGCTTGAAGAATGTCAAGGTTAGTACATAGGCAGCAGAGAGCAGTGTCTTTACTTTCAACTTTTCTGTTGTGCAAATGAGTTAGACCACCTTAAGCTTTTTTATTGGGTTTTAATTTTTACACCTATGTTTTGTCCAATTTCTCGCGATCTGTGCTTTTCCTCCCTTTCAATGGGTGCTCAAAACTTTCAGTTAGTTCTCTAAGAGTTCAATATTCAACTTTTTATGGTTAATAAGGGGTAAGTCGGAGTCAAAATGTTTCAATAAAAAATAGCAATCATTGATTATGGGAAATAATGTCTGTCAAGATGAGAAATAAAATTTGATGTAATGAAATGGTGAAAAATAGTATCTCAAAGCAAGGAAGAATCTATGCAGAGGAGAACCAAAATTGGAACATGGGACATAATATCTGAAAGTAGATCATAATGTTGAATTAGAACATAATATTTGAAAGCAGAAAACAGTATGCATAAATACATTTTAGCCATATGCAGCTATAAGAATTAATTATCCAATTAGCATTACACAGCAGCTATCATACACAGCTAAGCTGCTTGGTAACAATAGTTTTTCTTTAAAGGGGACTCTTGTTTAGCACAGCTTTATACATTGTGTGAAGATCCAGACCCTCAAATCTATAAAACTTCCATTCATACCTTTGCTTTTCCCAAAAACGGGAAATTTAAACGAGATCCAATGAGATCAATGCTACATAAAGTCATTACAACACAAGGCATCAAAACTTTGAAACAAACGAAGCAAGCGGTCTTTGTTGAACGCAGGAATTGCCCTGCACAACAAGTACCAAATAGGGGTGGAGACTGGCACCGCTGCCTGTCGCGTGTACGGTCTGGTTGCCCTCGTGTGTGGGGTCGCTTAGGGCCGGTGGAGATCAGACGTTCGTGCCATCCTTGCGCAGGGTGGTTCTGCGCCGTGAAGAGCTTTCCAGTTAGGCAGCCTTTTCTCTAACCTCAGGCTATCTGGGCTATCAGTTGCAATATTTGCATTCATTAATGGATATACCAGTCAGCCATACAGCACTGACAATTGAAATTCCGCAATAAAGCAAAGAAATTTCCATCTGTAAGTTTGAATTTAAGGGTTTCCAGCTGTCGAGTGGGTAACCCAGCTGTTACTTGGCACTATAAGCAAATTTAAAATATTAATAAAATCTTTATTAATGTTTTAAGTAAACATACAATGGTAAGTCACAAATTGCCGTAATTGTTCTAATCTTTTTAAGCTTAAAAATTTATGTTGCAGAAGTTGATGCACCTAACTCCAATCAGTTGATACAGTAGGAAGAAGGACTGTACTTACTATTTATGTGTACGTTTATATTATAAAATATGGAAGGGAACCTAAAAAACACTTCTGTGTCAGTTGACTATCACTTAAACTTCTGCAATTCAAGTAACAACCTTTGGTACATTTTTCTTTTCGTATTTGCTTAAATTTTACGACGATTCAGTCACTGCCGTTAGGTTGTCATTATTGGAGGCAGTTTAGTTGATTTCCATTTCTGTTTTGACGAGTCAATTCCAAACTACATGCAATTACATTTTTGTTACCCATTGGTGCCTGATAAAAACGGAAAGGTGATCACCTTGGCTAAAATTCGTCACTCCCTCACCTGTAATGGGGGTTCTGATTAGGCAGAGAGTTGTGCTACCTCGCACACTAATGTACTCATTCTATTGGAATACTCGTACATCATGCCAATCGGTGATGCGACCCAGTGTCCGAAGTCTGGTTATACGGGAGCATGCGGTGTGTGACCACCTCAATTTTAGTGGTTGTACACCCAGCAGGCATGTACCCTCAGTTTAATGGCTAGTTTTCGCCATTAAGTCACAGTGTGCTCGATTATCATTCATAGGAACATTCAACTATAAGGAATGCCCTAAGGTTGCATGCACAGTGTACCCACCTCATTTGTTCCACTGCAAACACTGATGCTACCAAGTGTCAAGTGTGCACATAATTTCTAAAGGCAGTAATTTTCTAGTATGCAAGATGGCAAATATTGTAATGGTTTTTGGTTTTTGGGTATGGTCGTCCTAAGACGACTCCCGAGTCCAAAATGAGGTGCCTATGAGTGGTGCTAGGCCTTCTCATTACATGAAAGATTGATCGGAGTCAGTAGTCGAAGAACTACCAAAGACGACCCATGTGATCCCGAGTTATGCTTGTTTACTATATTGAGAAAGAGAGTGATCCGACCTAATAGGCAGTTTGTGTTGCAAGGTCGAGGACCTTAACAACTAAAATGACCTATCTACGAAGTGAAAGTCTCTGTATATAAGTATAGATGTGTCTTTATTGAGATCCAAGCAAGAACTGAGACAACAAACATAAAAACAATGCCCTTTATATAGTAACAGAACTTCCGGAGGAAGTTCTGGTAAAAAGCCCGACGTAGTGTCGGGAAAAGACGACGTAGGGTCGTCCGGAAATTGCGCAACAATATGGCAGCCGGAAGCCCGATGGTCGACCCAAAATAGGTCGGGTTATTACAAAAGATGCTTAGAACCATCCAATTCGCATGCAAAATGAATATCAAGTAATTCTGAGAGGTCGGGCCTCTTTACATGGGTATAAAAGTATAATGTCTTAGTAATGCCATATTCAAGTATATGTAATCATCAATGTATGGTTAGATATGCAATACAAGGCAAGTAGGAGTAATCATAGCTGTACTAGCGTTCGTGATGTGTGGATGAGTCTATTCGGAGATGGAGCTGGATCTTCCCAACCATTACAATATTCTTCAGAATATATTATACTCTCACAGTTGAATTTTCCTTGGGCAATGCATAGTGTAGTATTGTGTTGTTTTGCATGTTGTGTTGTATGGCTATGCACATGGGAGGGCACCGAGAGTTGTTTATCAGTTTCTCCTAATTACATGTGCGGAGTGAGGTGCAGGTTACTGTATGCTGGCTGAAATGCTGTAATTATGTGCTGACCCGTGGGTCTGGGAGCTCCAGCATAATTGACTTTTGCATCTTACACTAACCCGAAATAAACGATTACATAGAGCATAAAGGGGTAATCAGTGGATACTCTCTAGATGTGCAAATATTTTTTGTTGATCCAATAAGCAGACGGACTAAAAATGAAGTTATCTATCCCTGTCCCGACTATAATAGTAGATTTTTGTCACATTTTTAGTTGTGCTTTGAACTACATGTTCATTTATGTTTGTATATTTTTTAGAAAATTCTGCAACCTCCTGCCTGTTTGTGGATGCCAGCTGGAGTGATCTTCCTCTGTGTGTTCTCATCACAAGTAGGACTGAGTGCTTGCTGAAGCACACAGCCGCTACTCTACTAGTTCGAGAGACTGGATATAGCATTTCGGAGCTGTTAAATGAAATGCAAGAAAAGCTGAACATAACACAAGGGGCTGCCATCTTAGAGAATGTGGAGATCATTGCAGACATCCTGAAGCTTTTGCAGGGAAAGACACACGAAACAAATTACAACGCCACAGATATTTCTTGGGACGCTGAGGCTAAAGTGTTTCTAAAAGTTCCTGTAGGACTGAAGGTCAAATTGGGCGACGTGGATGAAGCTGCGTTTGATGCAATAGGCTCACATCTCGCACACTTTGAAGATAAAATCCTGGAAACATTCCCATCATTAGCTCTCTTTGAGGTTTTCCAAGACACCATACCTGCAATAGTATCTGGTGCAAGCTGTAATAGGGGTGAAGCTATAGAAGCCTTGATTGTTGGCCTGGTACTATCTACTTTGGACGTGATAAAGCCTTCTTTGAAAGATCTAACTGCCGTTGTTAAGCCCTACTGCTCAGACACTGCTTTGGATAGTCTTGACAGCATCATTGGAGTCCAGAGACAGCTTGTTGAAGATGGGGATTTGTTCAACGGTCAACACAAATTTAAAGATGCACAACGAAGAGATGAGCTTGTGTCTAAATACAGAAGCTGTGCTACCTTCCTGATCAAAGAGCTTTCCTGTCTTCCACTCAAGCATCCAGATGAGGTAGGCCTTTGGTATTTAATATACCCTACAGTGTACATATGCATGCAACGTTATTTCAACTGAGGTTTATCACATAAACGTTTTTTTGTCAGAAAATAAATGGGGGACCTTGTCTTGAGGGTGTAACCATTAAAAAAATTTATCAACTTATTTTTTGAGAAAATAACTTGGTAATCCATATATTCCACTCCAAACGTTTACATAATTATACATGCTGATAATAGATGCTGAGAAAGTTTTTGGATCCAGGACTTCTAATTGATGAGATACAACTGCTGATGAACACATACAAGACGTGAGTCATATTCATGTCTATTTTAAGCCACTAGTACACTACTCGATTATATCTTGGTAGCATTTAATTTGAAATGCATCTGCAGTTAGGGTACATGTACATATTACATTTATGTAGTGAAAAAAATATGAAAATCTTAGCGTATTCAAATCTATGTACTAAAAACTGTTGCTGAAAATTTTAGAATGATGAAGACCGACACTGCAGAGAAGATCAGCTCACACATACTGTCAAGGTATCAAACTCTAAATCGTATAAGCACGTAATTTTCATGCAGAGTTTGAAGTAAGAAATAGGCAATTTTCATCAGATGCAGCCCTTAACAAAAACTTCAATTAATTTCAAAGGTATACCATCTTTTTTCTAGGGAGCAACACATGCTATGGAAACAAACTAATTCATGTCTGACTGGTCTATTACGCACCCCTTCAACTACCGACATAATGGGAAACAATTCATTCCCCGCCTCTGTAGCTGAGGAAGTGACACCTGTATGTACATGTGCATCTTAATACTTTCTATAAAGGTTGCAATATTTACACAGATTGAATGGTTTTCGCCAGCTGTCATGGTGTAGTTAGTGATATACAGAGGTGGGAAACAACTCGTTCCCCATCTCTGGGGAATAATATAGAGGTGGAAAACAATTCATTCCCCATCTCTGTAGCTGAGGAAGTGACACCTGTGTGTAAACTTTAATACTTTACGTAATCTTTTCAGATTTCACACAGATAGAACAGTTTTGGGCTTAACATAATTATTTATAGCTTCTTCACTTTAAATCTCTTTTTTTCACAGCAGATTGATAAAGGCATACCAGGGGATACTACTTCTAATAAAGCTGATGAAGGAAGTGGAGAGAGTCCCGTTGACCCATCTGAATTCATTGCGGTTTCACAGGTGAGACACATCTACAGGTTAAATGACAGAAGCTGATTCTCTTAACATGCTCTATCACAACTTGCCATTGGGGTAGCCTGAACCATGGGCTAAACTGTCTTCCATTTTCTCTGAGTACCTCTGAGTGTAAGCACTAGTTTGCTGGCCTAACATAGAGTCATCCAGAGCGTCATGTCTATACCTTGTACGACTACCGTTGTTTTTGTGCAATATCTATAGTTATGGTAGTGAGTTCCACATGCAAGTGTTACAAGGTAGTTCTGGTAAGTATGAGCACTGTCTAGATCAGCATTACCCCAGAAAAAGTGCAAATAAGCGTTTACGATTTCAATGTTATTAAACAAAGCACAAATCAAGCTGAACTTTTGGTGTACATTATCAAAGATTCATCACCCCATCTGAGAGGTTGCAAACAGAATCAAAGACCTGGATTCAATAGAGCAAATAAATCAAAATTATGTCATACAGTACATGCTGCTTACATAGCGGGAGAAGTATACTTAATACAAATGCAGGCATTTTGCAAGCTCTCCATCTTGGATATCCATGTCCATTACATAACGACGTAACATCTCTAAAGGCGTTATCTCGCTGGCCAAGTTCACAGATGTACCAACTGGCAACACCGAAAAAATGGAGTTATCAGTTGCTTGTAGTAAAGATTGAAAAACGTCATTACAGAAATTTTGAAGGTCTAGTTAAATTATTGCTGCTTTGAATATCAGCATTTACTATACCACTTCCTTGTGGTTTTTTGGCTAAATGCCTGTTATCTCAGTTTTGTCTTTTGTCCAGTTGGCACTATTGAAAACTGACGTGTGGTGGTCTCTGGTGCGAAGGGATCTGTGGTATGACTTATTGCTAAACATGGAGGGTGTTATTTTTAATTTGCTTTGCTCTTTGTGTCAGTAACAGTGTGGAATAAAAATTCTTTTAGGTACATAATATACATGTATAGCACTACCTATGGCCAGCTAACAGCTATATCAGGTACAAAACATTAATTTATAAGACATCAAGCATATGCAGCTATCCCAATTTTACCGATCATCGATATACATTAGTTTCAGTCAGAACATCTTTCACCGGAGAGCTGGTTGGGCAGATCCACCTGAGCCCCTCAAACCTTCTCACAGAGATATGCACTAGATAGTCCGCTAGCAGAGTTGAGATTTCCAAAAAATATACAATGTAGCAGTTCTTCTGAGCATAGTTCTTCTGCACATCAGTTCAGCGAAAGTGATCACAGAGTTGTACCAGCTTTAATTCTGCTGAAATATCAAATTTGTTAACAAGATTTCCCTTTTGTATAGTCGGGATACCTTGTGTATCAAGGATGTTTTAGTTTGGTGAATATACATTTATGAGTAAAATAACAAGATTGAGTGTTTATATTGAAGGTCTAAACACCACATACACATATTTACACACTTGTTTAGGATTCCTCATGATATGTGTAGTATTTTAAATCTTATAATACTGAAGACTGAAATATCACAAACTCTCGTTCATCATACATGTAGATGCAAAGTGTCTATCACATATGGTAACAACATCCATGAAATTGTAGCTTTAAAGGCATTTGTCACTGCACCTGGTTTGTCCATGGGCAGAATTGATTACTATTTTGACCCCTCAAATTCAGGCTGCTAAACATTAAAAAGCAATAAAATTCACAGTTAGCTGTTCAATGGTATTATATATGTGAAGAAGAAACATCTACCGTACAACAAAACTAAACCACCTACTTGTTGTTTTGTAAATTACAAACCATATATGAAATTGTTAAGCTGCATTTACACTACACCAACTCCGACACCAACTCCGTCTTTTCTGCCCAACTCCGGCAAAGTTGGTGTAGTGTAAACACAAAAGTCGGTGTTGGTGTTGGAGATTCCTATTGTCGGAGACGGAGTTGGAGCAACCCAATAGTGCTGGGTTACTCCGACAAGTCGGAGGGTATTGACCAATCAGAAATCAGTATTTTAATTATAGCTAGCATCTGTTTTGCAAATCTAGGATTGGCTCTGGATTGTTGATGATAAACCTAAAGCTTTATTATGGGAAAAACCTTCCCTAGTGTGGTAGTGGCCGATAGTTGATAATATAAGAAGTGCGTGTGCTCACCTAGAGTTCAGTCATGAAAGTGCCAGAGCATCAAAGCCGCAGTCCAATCTATTTGTCTATTCCCTAGCCACTCTTAGAGATCGGTGGAGTTCCTTCTTGTGCCGATGCTCACGGGGTCAGTCATTGCAACTCTTGTAGACTGAGCTCTCGTGAAGTCTCACACGCTCTCCCTTTTATGTAGGAGAAGCGTAGAGGATCAAATACCCGAATTCTGCAATGACCCAACTTCACAAATTCGTAAATTCTGGTAATGACTCAACTGCAGTTCAATTCGGGCATTGGGGAATACCAACGCATAACTCAATTCATTTGGCGTCGGGTTAAAATCCAATTCAATTCTAAATTCGAATTCAATACAACACCAAACGCAATTCAATGCTAGATAATCATACGGCTTCAATTCCGAATACAAATTCAATACAACACAGCAATACAACAAAATAATTCACTACAATTCAGAGGGAGGTCAGATTATCACACCGTCACTCCCCTTTTATAGGCGATGTTATTACTGACTGGATTGGCCAGTGTCGCCAGTCTCGGCGCTGGGGTTAGGACCTGGTACCGACTCCTCGGTATCCATAGTTTCCTGCTTCAGGAAATTCTCCTGCATGATATCCCTCAACCATTCAGGAATTTGAATCGGGGGTGGAGGCGGCATAAGGTCAGAGTGATTAGGTTCAGGGCCAGTGTTGGGTCGTGTGGGGCTGGACCGAGTAGGGTTGGTTGTAGCCGGCGATGAGGCCGCACTAAAAAATGGCTGTTGGTCGTCTAAGACCTCGAGCGATAGGGTCTGCTTAGGAGTCGGCTGGGTAATGCTTGGGGAACTGGGCTGGGAACTGCTGATGTCGAGGGTCAGGACTGTAGGCGTCTTGGATTGCAAATTCAGGGTTGAGGGGAGATCCTTTGAGGGCTGCAAATTCAAGGCTGTGGAGGCACTCTGTGAGGATAGGGAAGTTTGGGAGTTTTGGGGCAGTGAAGCCTGGGAATTCTGGGTAGTGGGGAATGACGCCGAGCTTACTAATCTCATTATAGAGATGAAGTCCTCAGCTCTGGACATGGCCTCTCTTATCTTATCCGCACACGCCTGCTCAACCAGAACCGCGTGGCGGCGCATCTCTAAGTTGGCCATTCTTTCTGCAAATTCTGTCCTAAGGTCTTTTTCCTCACGGTTTAAATTGGCCAGCTTGTCATGAGTTAAATCTAGCCCTTTCTTAAATTCATCAAATACCTTAACCAACTTGCAAGCCTGGCTCTGGGTTTCATCCAATTCTGCCGCAGGACGTTTGTTTATTGGTTTTTTGTTGAGGTTGCTTTGCAACTCACGGTTCGGCCTGGTTGCCTCGGCATAGGTTTGGGGAATTCCCGAACTCTGGGGTGCTCTCGTTTTGAGGGTAATGAGAGATGGTGGTTTTGGGGCTGCGAATGAGGTGGTTGGTCTGGTATTGGCCTTAGCCTTACCTTTGCCCCTATTCCATGCTGAATTCTTAGCCTGGGTATTCAAATTCAAAGCATTACTAGAGGCGGGCAAATTCTGAGGTCGGGACAACTTTAAGGGCTGCGATGAATTCTGTGAATGTTGGGGGGTTTGGGAGGAATTCTGGGTGGCCTGACTACGCCTGGGGGCCTCGGGGCAGTCACGCTTCGTGTGACCAGGAAGACCACACGCGAAGCACTTTACTTTAGGGCAATTATATTTTGAATGTCCCGTCTCCCCACACTCGGGGTTAAAGCAGGTAAGTGTTGGACAATACCCAAACTCGTGACCAGGGTTCTCCTTGTCACACAAGGGGCAGTAACTCTGGTTTACCATACTTACTACCAAACTCGGGGACTTTGGATATTGCGTCTTATTATGGAATTCAGGACTCTGGACTCAAGATATTATGTCTTACCTAAAAAGAGAAGAAATGGTTATCATAAATACAAATTTCTTAAAATCGAACTCAAGACATCATAAAACTGAAATTCAATGCATTATTTTGTGTCAAAATAGACACAATCTTTTCTCCGATTAGGTTTAGATGTACGGCCTGATTTTGTGGTTACAGGCTTGGGCTTTGTCAAAACCTCCTTTGCCAAATCTGGTTCAAGGCTCAAGCCAGACAAATCGTGATCAATGCTAGTACTAAATTCACTCTCTGCTTGGTTAATGTTAGAAGTAGCATCTCTATCAGGGTTAAATTCACTACTTTTTCTAGCTATGCCACCACCAGTACTAGATGAATCAATAAAATGAGATAAGCCGCTATTATTAGCACTACCATCTACAACTACGGGTAATTCTACGGGTGCATCAAAGTCAGTTTCACCAGAAGGAACAACTACAGTGGGTTCTATGTTAAAGCTCACACCAGGGCTCACACGTTCACCACCAGGAATACTACATTGATTATCACCTGTAATTGGACAATACCAATCCAATGCAAGAGGCATGATGGTATTGTAGTCATTGTCGGGTGGAAGTTCCTGTAAAACAAGTAAATGCTTACGATTCCTTCTTACAACACTATCACCTATTTGTACCCAATAACTCTGTGGGTGAAGGTCATCCTTATACATAACAATTCCCTCTTGACCTTTATCGGTAGGTGCCTTAACCCAGTCAAGTTGACCAGGATTTAATTCAGGTAAATTCTTGGCGCAGTACTTTCTATTCCACTTATCCGCAGCCTCTTCGCGCCGCGAAACACAATTATTTTCAAATTCTTCATAATTCACAGTTCTGTCTCGGGCATAACCTAGCGGTGTCTTGAGCGGTCTACCAAACATCAATTCACCGGGGGAATACCCATCTATAAGAGGGGTAGCCCTATATGCTAACCACGCAGAGTAGATATCATCAGATTTTCTAACTAAATTCTTAAAAATCCCTACGCACCGCTCAGCAAGACCGTTGCTCTTAGGGTAACGTGGGCTACTAAATCTTTGGTCGAAACCCCACGTTTGAGCAAAATTCTTAAAGCTCTCGCTAGTGTAACAACCAGCGTTATCGCTTCTCAATAATTCTGGAATACCGTAACAAGAGAAAATTCCTTTAAATTCCTGAATAACATTATGACTAGATAACGACAACAGGGGTTTAATTTCCACCCATGCGAAATAATAACACACAACCGCGAGAAACAATCTGCCCTTAAATTCACATGTATCTGATCCCAATTCTACCCAAGGGCCATCGGGTAAATCAATATTTTCCATCGGTTGGTGTTTTATTCTGGAAAACTTAGTACAGATATCACAATTTGATACAAATTCCTCGATGCCTTTACTACACCCTGGCCACCAGAATATCTGTCTTGATCTTCTCAAGCACTTGGTAATCCCCTGGTGGCCTGCATGACATAATTCTAAATACTTGTTGCGCAACGACTCCGGGATGTAGAGACGTGACTCGTACATTATAATGTCACCATATAAGGTAATGCTATCCCGTACTTGATAAAGCCTTTTCAGTTCTGGAGAAAGTTCTGAAACATCAATTGGCCATTCTTTTGATATATAATTTTTCAAAGCAATACAAGTCTCATCATTCAAAACGGCTTGCAGTAATTCACGCTCTCTAAAGTTTTCTAGCAAAATACTCTTCATATTACTAGCAACATAGCATTCTACAAGCCCACATTCCGCAATATCACGGTCTTCACAGCCCAATGGGTTGCATGGGCGACTGAGGAAGTCAGCAATGTACATGCAAATGCCCGGTGTATGAGATATTGAAAAAGAATACCTCATGAGCCTCATTTTAAATCTTTGAACTCTGAGTGGGAGTTGCGATAAATCTTTTTCACCTAGCAAACTGATGAGAGGTTTGTGGTCAGTTTCGATTTGAAATTCCCTACCTACAAGGTAAAAATCGAACTTCTCACAAGCCCAGGTAATGCCTAAAGCTTCCAATTCTATCATAGCATAATTCTTCTCAGCGGGTAATAACTTCCTAGATGCATACTCGACAGGCTGCCAAGATTCATTAACAGTATACTGCAATAAAACAGCGCCAAGAGCAGTTCTAGAGGAATCCGCTGAGACTTTATGCTTACGATTTGCATCAAATGCACACAACACAGGGGCGCTGGATAATTCCTTTTTAACTTCTTCGAATGCACTCTGTTGGTCAGGGCCCCAGAAAAACGGGACTGCACCGGTGGTCTCATAAATTGGGGAACACAAAGATGCAATTCGACTACTAAATTTATTCAGGTAATTTACCATCCCTAAAAATCTTTTAGCTTCCTTCTTGCATGTTGGGGGTGAAATAGACATTATGGCTTTGGCCTTATCTGGATCTGACTTAACACCCTCTAAACACACGTTATGACCTAGAAATTTTACTTCTGTAACTCCAAATTCACACTTTTCTCTTTTCAATGTCATGCCAGAATTCAAGATTCGGCTTAACACTTTTCGAAGTCTAATCCAATGCTCTTTGGCTGTGGTACCAAATACAAGGACGTCATCCATCATGCAAATGACTCCCTCGAGACCATGGAGAACTTTCTCCATGCTCCGTTGGAAGACCTCTGGGGCTGAACTTAGGCCAAAAGGGAGGCGTTTGAATTTCCACCTTCCCCATGGCGTGAGGAAAGTAGTCATCTCCCTACTTTCAGGGTCCAATACAATTTGCCAAAATCCTGAATTCGCGTCCAATTTCGAAAACAATCTGCCAGTAGACAGCTGTGAAAGCATGTCACTAACACGGGGCAATGGATAAAATTCTCTTTCAACACCTCTATTTAACATAGTCAAGTCAACGCACATCCTAATGTTGCCATTAGGCTTGGGTTAAGCCAGAGCACCAGTCAGTTGGGTGTTCTACAGGTTCAATCACTTCTAATTCAACCATACTTTGTAATTCTTTGCGTGCCTTTTCCCTAAGTCCAAACGCGATTGGTCTAGGCGTGCGGATTTTGTAAGGTTTAATATCTGCCTTCATTGTAATTCTATATACTTCTGGCATAGTGCCAAGGCCTTGAAATAACTTAGCAAAAACTTCAAACGGATCGAATTTTTTGGGCAGGGTTGTATGGAGTTTACAACGGCTAACAACTGCAATCCTCTAATTTCAGCAATTCCTAATAGATTCCTAGAAGCATTTTTCAAGATTGAAGCAAGAGCAGGCAATTCAAGACCCTTATTGCTCAATACGACCGCGCTCTCGCCTACAACATTCAAAGGTGTAGAATCTGGCCCAATCAAATGACGACTCAGTGGTTTTAATTCCAAATTCAATTCACGAGAGGTTTGGTCTGTAATGATAGTAACATCAGAACCAGTGTCTAATGTAAAATCCACTCCTTTACCATTGACCTCAACACAAACTCTAAATTCTAATTCTGTTCTACCCACCGATAGTCAACTGTTACCAAAAATCTTGTCAGGATCAATGTTAAGTCTCCTAACATCCATATAATGATTAGGGCTAGACTTATGGCCTCTATCAGGATATGGGCTAGGTTCACGGCTGCGGAGGGGTTTCGGATAATCTCTACTACTCATGTACCTAGTGCTGTTATCATCTTTTGACTCAGTTTGACAGTCACCGGTCATATGGCCTTTCTTGTTGCATTTGTGACATACTACATGAGGGCAAAATCTAACTCTGTGGTTGGGGTCACCACAACGATAACACCCACCAGAAGTGCCTCTACCCCTATTTGAGTCTCTACTACCGTAACGGCGATAGCCATCTCGACTATCACTTCTGGGCCTGTTGTAATAGTTGCCACTATTGGAGCCAAGTCCCTGACGTTGGTCACGACTGTTCCGACGATCGCGACTGTCACGGCGGTAATTCCGGTCAAAACTAGTTCTACCACCACTATCAAATCCTCGCCTGCTTCCATATTTATCAGGACTTGGGCTTCTATAACCTCTGGGCCTACTACTACTTCTATTGTAACGGTTATCATAACTTCGGGACGGGCGGGAGTCCCTGTAAAATCTGTCATGACGACTACGACTATCGTCACGACGGGAATCCTCAAATCTGGCCTCTGCAACCTCTTGTTTGATAGGAACATTGGGTACTTGTGGGGCAGGACGTTCGAGTTTTTGCTCGGATTCAGTAGCTGTGCCGCGACAAGACAAAACAGTAGTTAAAGTTTCCCATGTAAGATCATGTTTGGCCATCAATTCCCTTCTCAACATCAAATCTTGTAGGCCATTAACAACAATCACTTGCGCCATGGTCTTCCTAATTCGTTCGCATTCAGCATTGGCAGCAGCAGTATGAGTGGCGTCTAAATCAACTGCGGCAGTCTTAAAAATTCCGGCCGTGCGTGATAAATGCTCAACTCTCCTAAGGTAATCCCTGGAATCCTCCCCAGTTTGCTGGCGCGCGCTACAAAGGTTTGACAACCTCACATTCAGGGACTCTTCGCGCTCATATGTGTTTTTCAATGCTTGTAATGCTTGGTCGTATGTTAATTCGGTACTATTGATGTCAATTCCTTGGGCCTGTAATACTTGAAAACCTTCACTACTTATACTATTTAATAATGCACATAATTTCATTTCATCGTCAAAAATCGGGACTTGACGTTCTTGAGCGCCCTCGCCTTCCTTTCTAGTTCCCTTGTTTTTTACAGAAAAGCGCACTGCCACAGTAAACCTGTCTATAAAAATCTTCCAAGAACCACTAACATCCCTGGGGTCAATTCTGAGGGTTGGGAAATTCATTCCATTATCAGGCATCTTGACAACCTGGCTATGGTAATCCGGAAAAGTATGAAAAAAAATTCTTAATTTAGTAAATTTCTTAGATAGGTAATTCAGATAAATTATTTCATAGAAACTTTCTCAATACAGAAGAGAATAAATGTATTTTCTTTTCACTTACTACTACCACCTATACTCAACTATTCAACTCCCCTCAGCTCACACCTGCTACTCTACTCTACTCTTCTCCTACTCTACTCCTACTCTACTTCTACTCTACTATTCCTACTCTACTATTCCTACTCTACTACTCCTACTCTACTACTCCTACTCTACTACTCCTCTACTCCTACTCTACTACTCCTACTCTACTACTCCTACTCTACTACTCCTACTCTACTACTCCTACTCTACTACTCCTACTCTACTACTCCTACTCTACTACTCCTACTCTACTACTTCTACTCTACTACTTACGTAATAAATCAAATTTTATTGATTTGCTAATAATTATAATGTAATTTGCTGTTTAGTTTTCACCTCTCGTAGGTTCTAAGTCAACTGTGCCATGTGGTAGTGGCCGATAGTTGATAATATAAGAAGTGCGTGTGCTCACCTAGAGTTCAGTCATGAAAGTGCCAGAGCATCAAAGCCGCCGTCCAATCTACATATTTGTCTATTCCCTAGCCACTCTTAGAGATCGGTGGAGTTCCTTCTTGTGCCGATGCTCACGGGGTCAGTCGTTGCAACTCTTCTAGACTGAGCTCTCGTGAAGTCTCACACCTAGCACTAGCTATTCAAAGTGATGCTTACAAAACTTTAATTTGAAGTACGTCGTATAATTTTCAATAGCTAAGGTTATAACAACCAGCCATTTCACAAATCTGGGATTAGCTGTTGATCATACATGTAGATGATAAATCCAAAGCTTTTCATACTTATTTGCTATAACCCCAGTACAGGTACACTTGCACAAGCATGCTTGCTGATGTGGGTACTGGCAATTAATCGATTATGGGGTCAACACATAGTTAGGAGCCGGAGTTGGTGTTGGTGTTGGAGGTTGGAGTTGGTGACGGAGTTGGTGTTAGAATTGGTATAGTGTAAACGCACCTTAAGAGCAATGATTCAGGGATTTGATGACATGTTTATTTTGTGGCATTCTCTAGGTTTTAAACCAGACAGTTCAATTATTATTTTGGAATGTTGACAATCTCCACTGCTGCTATTATTTACATTACTGTGATAATCATACTTTCTTGGGCACACCATGGTACTGGAATATGTTATGTAATTATTGTGTAGATTACTTGTATAATATTACATGTATATGTAGATAATAATTTCTTGTTACAAAGTGCATGTTAAAATATCTAGTATCCATATCCATATGAGGAGTTTACTGGAGGCTAGCTGGAGAACTTGGGGGAATAATATGCAGTCTACAAGTAACATGCATATACATGTACATACAGAACATACGTGCATACACATATTCATGCCCAAGTTCTGCAGCTGGAATCCAGGCTAACAATGGGTATAAGATCAACTAAATCTACAATTTGTAGGTGTTTTGCTTACTAAAATAGTGCATGTAGGTATATTATGCTTATTTATAGCCTATCTGCACAATTATTACATAACACATTCCAGGTTTGCCCAAGAAAGTATGTTGATATCATAGCAATGGAAGTTATAGCAGCACATTGGAGATTGTCAAAATTGCAAAATAATAATTGGAGAATGTGGAGGTATTGAAACTGCTGCATTTCAATAATGTCCTGTATTAGAGTTACATGTATATCACAATATCCTATATAATTCATGCAAAATAGGCAGGTAGATCTACAGTATAACAATTTATTATTCGCCCATGTATAATGAAGTTGTTGGCACTGAGCCTACTGGAAAATTCATCACTTGTGACCACAACTGATAACATCAAGTGCTTGTTGGTTACACTAGCTCCTGCTAAGGCTCATATTGTAAAGTAATTAACATAGCCTTATTGTCTGGCAAATAAAATTGATAGAAAACTGTCAATATTGAGGAAGGGGTTGTTGCAAGCCCAATAATATCTGCAGGGCTAGAAAGTTCAGTTTCTGAGCTATCTTTTGATATATTATTCATAACTGGTGGATCATTTGTACAGTAACTAATCGTAAAAATAGCCTTATGATGCACGATGCCTACCGATACTAACAGTTATGACTGGGGAAATAGCCTGACGAATGCCTTTAAGCTTTCAAAAAAAACTCTCCTTACTGCCCTCAGGTAACTCAATGAATTCTTGCGGGTTTTGAAAAAATGTATTGGTTATTACAGCGCATGGAATTTACATGTGCTTTTGCTGGGTTCGCAATTTTTGTTATAAACCCTCAAGCTTGCTTGTATAATTTCTGTTGCCACTGGTGCTACATTATGCATTAAATTTACAGTGAGGATACCTTAGTATATTTCATAATAACCAAGCTGCATGATGGTGAGTATACAGGCTTTCTAATCCGACTTGGCATGGCTCTAATTCCTGGTTGTGCCGAATTTATTTTTACTCAAGGCCGTTTACTATACTTATATTTGCAAAATAATTGCGGGTTAAATATTTTATATTATATTATAAAGTTCAAATGTATACACTCAGGAGGATGAGGATGTAGCCAAAGATAAGGAAAACCCCATTACTCATATCTCTCAGCCTGAAGGGGAGAGGGATAAGTCAGATGAAGAGATGAGTGATGAAAGTACACTACTTGTCAAACTAAACCCACCTGAGGTGCGTAAGGTCTTTTATGGTAGCTTGAGATAAGGCTGTGCTGATATAACACAGGTTCACATATATTCCAATATTACACTGGTTCACACTAGGCTCCGTTTACTACTGCAATGCTAAGGTTCAAAGGGAGTCTCCATTGTATTAATAAATGCTATAGACAAGATAATAAACTGGCTTACTGAGAGGCACTGGATAAAATTGAATACCTAGGAATATGCCTATAGTATGTCTTTTTATCATTAATTACATATCATGCGTGGCTGCATGTGTTTTTAATGCACCATCTTCTTGGAAGTAGATCTGAATTGCACATTCTCAGGCCAATGTTCTGATGGGCAAAAGCTCCCAGAGATGTTTGCAAGTTTCATTTTGGGAACTCAACTTACCATTAGCCTACTCCTAGTTGTGACTCTTCAAGTTGGAAGTCAATTATATTTGGTGACTAATCAAAACATTCTAATTACAAGTTAAGCATTCCCATATCCGAAAATGCTTAAACCACTACTGTCTCACCATTCAATATTTGCAAAGAAAACTGGTCATCTTATTTCATGAAGATTGATGTGCTGTTTGTCTTTGTAAACCTAGTGGCAGCCAAGATAAACTCATTTGAATATTGGCTATTATGACCTCCATTCAGCATTGAGACCTGTTAAGTTCCTATGGCTATGCCTGTTCTAAGTCTATACTTGTAACTTATGTACATAGGTAAGCTACTAACATCAAATAGCCCAGTAATCTTATTGAGCCAACACTAACTGTCATTCTATAAATAACTCTTGCGCACAGTGATGAATAAGTAAGTTAGGGTCATGCCCACAAAAAACAATGCAATGCATTGCAAGTCCTATGGCTATCTCTGTAGCACAGTTTTATATTAACTGCTTGAGAGCTTCCAAAATTCCCAGCATAGGCTGAATGAAGGTGAAATCAGCCAATATTAAAATAGGGTTTTCTTGGCAGCTGCTAGGTTTACAAAGACAAACAACACATCAATCTTACTGAAAAAGGATGAACAAGATTATTTGAAAATATTGAATGGTGCGACAGTAGTGGTTTAAGGCTTTCTCAGATTATAATCTATAGATCAATGACAAGTCAAGTTACAATTCAATTGTTTTGTCATTTATCTCAAGTTTTTTATCGAGTTGTTGGACTATCATTTATTTTTTTGTGAAATTTTGTAACTAAATGGTGCCAGAAGTTCAAATTTCAAAGCAAATATATCACTAATTTAGTGCAACTTACATGCATATTATAATTTCATTAATTTTAATTGTGGTTGTTTCTATTATTTGAAGTTTACAGCTTCTCAATGAAACCTGAGTTATCGAACGTTTCAACATAATTATTGTGAGTCAAGTCTTTGGGCATTGCCATCATTAAATCGCAATTCAAGTTACAAGTCATGAGTCCTTTTATAACGCTGCAAAATATTGCTTGGATTAATTTGAGTGAGAGTCTTTAACTAGAATGTGGCCTATTGATTTGTTATACATTGTATCTACTTTTTTATCATTGAATATTATCTGCGATTTTATAACGAAACCCTTCCTTTAAAATGTGGTTGCTGTTTCCGAAATCGCGACACTGAGTAATTGAATTCATCCGCCTTCATAAACCTCATCTTGGATTGCTTCTGCAACGACCTTACTTTATATTTCTATGCATCCTCAGCTCAACAGTGGTATTTGTCTCAATATCTTTAGGATGTTACATGTATATCAGCTTCCACTATCACACGTTTGCTGCAATCACCGCAAGCTTTGATGAATGTCATATTATGTAAATGAGTATCCAAATTCCATGAATGTTGCCATATTAATTGATTTAAAACCGTATATTTTTATTGATATCTCCATTTTGCTTTCAAAATAGTAGTAAAAAGCAAACACATGTAATGCTAGCAGCATAAATGGTTTTTCTGTTTTATTTTTAGGTTGAAAATGTTGATTTCGAGCACTCCAGAAGAACAGGCATTCCGTCAAGAAAGCCCGAAGGTATGCGCCCATGATACAGATTTCAATTTGTCTTACACCACATCACGATAATACGAGCTACTCTTACAGAGGTTTTGATGTGTTCAAACAAAATTAATTGTAACAGCATACACTATTATTTCAAGTTGGATTATATCTTAAGGGATACATAAATTATTTGATTTTGCTTCAGAAACATTCGGAATCTGGTTCAGGCATTCTGGTCATGATTTAATTGATGACATTGATGACGTTGATGTAAAGACTATGCGCCTGTATACTGAATCAGAGGCAACCGCTACGGTTGGGAATAACATGATCACCCATCTGATAGTAAAGGGAGACCTGACTCTTTCTTTGGCAAATATTGCTCCACAAGTGCTCTATTTAAAGATGCTTGATGTTAGGAGCTTAGATGGGTAAGTAACCACTCATTAATGTAACAGTAAATATTGTTACAGTAAGCATATTTACCTTCTTGATGTAATACTAACCATTCAAGTCTGTACCAATAAAGTTTACATGATTTATGCTTTTTAATGCATTTCAGGGTCAGTCTCGTACCTTTGAAATGCAGCTATATGCTTATAATTAGTTTGGAAACATTCCATTCACAACTAGAGCTGAGTCAAATATGGGGATATAGTCAACTTGTATGACTTTACGTCATAGGGAATACTAGAAGCTTGAAAGCTCGAGCTGGGTTCAAACTATGCCGAGTTAAAAAAATGGAAACTCAATAATAATTATAGTATTGACTAACATACTATGCAATTCTGGTAAAAATGTCACAAATGTATCTGGTGTCATGCTAATAGCTACATGTACAGTGAATTTTCATTAATTGTAATGAGACAATGGTCTGAGGTCATTTAAAGGGTGACATGGGTCTGGCCAATTCAACAAGTAGAAGCTGTACATTTTTTAAAAATAAAATGATTGATTGACTGTTATAATAATAGATTTAAACATTTTTTGTGTTAAAGGTATGCTACACTGACGCATGTTTATTGCATGCTATAAATTTTTAATGTTTAATGTTGATTGGCTACAGCTAACATAAGATGCTTTAACAAAGTGCTAGCAGTTGAGTTTAGGTTTTAAGATAATTAAATAAAGCCATTAAATAAATTAAAATCAATTTCATATCTAATTTGTGCTATATTCTACTGACCGCAAAGTGGACGAAAGCTGTAAAAAGCTATGTTGTTTAAATTAATCCTACAAAAGACCAGCACTGTGGGAGAAGTTCAATCCATATTATAAACACCAGGATAATAAAATAAATCAACAGTCAAGCTATCGTATCCTATCCTCAACCATAAATCCAAGTCAAGCCTCTCATGTGCGTGTTGAGTATAGGTAACATTTAGTTGGACCTAATTTTCAACGAGGAGAAATATTTCAACCTGCATGTTTCGATATATTGCTAAAATAGTGGAGGTTTTTATCTAAACTACAATAAGGAGGGGCTAATCCGAAAGAAATTGAATGTAAATGTATCACAACCCTCAAATTATAATTTGTAGATTCACAAGCTACATTAATTCCTTAGATTTATCTACTCGTGCCCTTAGTTGAATTAATGAGTAGACAACTTCTTTTGTTTACAATAAAAACGCAACTTCTGTGCAGCACCTAACAACGTTTTCCGTTTTTTAAACTTGCGATATTTGTAGAAGTTGTGCGTCCATGTAGCATGCCCTTAATGCGTAGTCATTGGTTTACCATGACCCATCAGGACGTAAAAGGTTATTTTTCAAAAAGTAATATTTGAAAATGAAAACTAATATCTAAGTGAAAAATATTATTCGAAGGAGGAAATTAATATTTGAAAGCAAAATATATAATAAATTTAAAAGCAAAAAATAATAAATTTGAAAACAAAAAATGATATTTATGTACTAGTATTATACATATATGTACTATGTTGCCCAAATAACATAAAATGTAACCACAATAAATTGTGGACAATGAAGAAGCCTTCACCGACAATAATCTAGTCACCTGCCATAAAACTGTAATTAACCAAGTGGGGTTTTGCGTTTTAATGTTAAATCTACATGTATGTCCATTTTGATCACCAGAAAATTGGCTAATTTTGAATTAATAATACATGTAGTTATTGAACTATGGAGGACAAGATGGGTGCATGTGAATCTACGCATAGCATTGTTGGGATAATCAAAGCTTGGTCATTTGCAGCTACGCTTTGTTTAAGTTTACTACACATGTAAATAAAGACTAAAAATCAATTTTGTTTTCCCCGAAATGAGATCAATATGCATATTCGGATATTGCATGTGCAAGCTAGATAAATAGCAATACGCAGTAGGAACAAATTGTTTTATTCAATAATGCTAGGTGTGCCTGGTAGCAATATTAATTGTAAACAAAGGGATTTCCTTGTAGATCAAGCATTAGTCACGCCTGAACGCTCAGGCTGTGTTCGGATATTGAAAGCAGTCTCATATGAGCCAGTACAGTTTCTGAACATGCCTAATGAACATAGCAATGGGTGGGTGCAACCTCATATGGAGTCACCCAGTGGGTACAGGAGAGCAGAAGAGCTTTATTTTAATGTTTATCCATAATAGGTATTACTCCATTTCAGTTATATATAAAACTCATGGACCCAACTCTTCCACTGAGGATCAACCTATTACCCTAAGAACAATACTTTTTGCGAGTTTTAACGTTCCGAATTTCCATTGCTATCAAATTGTGCTTTCAAAAGGTTTTACATTGTATATAATTGTTGGTTTAAAAAAACCCTAGATGCAACTATTTAGCTATATGATACATAGTTGAATATTTTACGAAGCAGCATTTGCTGTAACATAATTGATTTAAATCTGAGTAAACATACTGCTTAGCAAAGCTTGTTTCAAATGTTGAAATATGCTTAACATTAATTTTGGGACTTAGACAAATTTTAGGTAGGCCAAACTCCAAACTCGCTTCAGGATTAGCAAACTCACGAATCTTTCTTCCACTACAAATTTCTGCTTTTAGGGTATCTAGTGTTATTTGAATACATAATAACTTCAGTGTATAAGAAAATTGCCTTTAAATGTCTGGTATTTTATTGTAACATTAGAACTAGCATTTACTCAATTATAATTACCCTATAAAACCATGCTAATGCATTATAACTCAAATCATTGTGGTAGGGACAGCTGATCAGTCTCTTGCGTAGGTAGAGCTTATACATGTACATGTATTCACCTATTGCCACATATTAGCCATATTCAAAATTTCCATGTGTGTGCTAAATAAATAGCATTTAATTAAGCTGCCAGCATAAAGAAAGCCCAGAAAAATTCAAAAACTTGTACAGGTTACCATACAGCTATACTATTGGTAAATTCTGTAAAATAATTTGTTCACTACTGTGCACTTTTATGCAAACAGCTTGAATTCAAGAAATTTCTTTGTAGGACATAGAGCAAAAAGTTGCTTCTTGTTAACATTGAATAGTGATAGCTAGTCAAGTATGGGCAAGAGAACACAACTCTGCTTATATTAACACAAATGCAACAAGCCCAAATAAGAGAGGCTGCAT
This sequence comes from Bugulina stolonifera, assembly GCA_935421135.1. Taxonomy (NCBI): domain Eukaryota; kingdom Metazoa; phylum Bryozoa; class Gymnolaemata; order Cheilostomatida; family Bugulidae; genus Bugulina; species Bugulina stolonifera. Next base: position 8,941,161 of record OW285195.1, read on the forward strand.
TGAACGTAGACATAAGCCAAACATCATAACCCCTTTCATTAATTAATTTTGTTCAGTGGTAAATGTCACACTCTCCCTCAACTACAGGAATGATTTTTTGATGCTCTGCAATAATCTAAACATTTTTCTATCAATCTGACTGCTATTGCTGGCTACATAAAGGCAAATAATTGTGTTATATTCCTTACGCTGACCACTCAGTGTATACTATCATAGTAGAGGATAACACTGGAGTCACAGATGCTTACCAACAGCTTTGTGCTAGTCAGGAGAAGGAAAATAAGATTGCGACTTTGCCCTGAAGCCTAACCTTTAGGCCTAAAATAGTAGAAAGGAGCTGAGATGTGTAGCAACAGAACGTAGAGTTATGAAATTACAGCAATAAAATAATTGGTGACATGCAACTTCCAGTTACCACTGTGAAGCATGGCTCAAGGCTCACTGGGCTTGTCCTGTTATTTTTGTCTAGTGCTCTCTATTACCAATACATGCATCAATGCTTTTTGCATTATGTGTGTGATAGAACACTATAATTCAATAAGTTATAATGAATTTTTTATACTTTTCTGTTCGCTTTTTTGCAAGCAGATAGTATATACATACATGCAGCATTCAGTTGAATGTAGGAAATTAAAACGCATCAATCTAAGTATTTAGAAAACAACTTTTCTTCTTACAGGCTTATAAGATGATCAACTCATATGTACATAAATCCTGTGTTCGAATCCGTTTAATATATAACGGTGAGCCTTACAATGTACATGTAGACTTTTCCAGTCCATGTACACTGTAAGGGCACAGAACAAGTGAAACTACATGTACATGTATGTGTATATTGAAAGAGTTGACAGTCACAGCAATGCAAGCATGAAATACAGTGTGAATATGCCAACGAAGCATCACAATAAATACATGTTACAGTAGATACATGTAGATGTATTGTATTGGTTAACATGTCGCTTTATATACCTGATACCATATTTCATAATACATAATATACAGTTGTAGTAACAATTATTTGTAAAATGTAATTTTACAGTATTTCTCAGCTGACTAACCTCAAGAAGCTAAATATTTCCTACAACAAATCACTAGAGGAGATTAGCGATTTACCGGCATCTCTCGAAGAGTTGGATATCAGAGGATGTGGTATATCCACTTTCCCTCAGAGGTTGGTGCAGTATATTATATGATAGCTTATTGCTAGTTACGTGTATTAGTAGTACCATCCTCAGACATTTACAAGTATACATAGATACAACGGATACATGATATACAATTTGTAATACTGAATAAGTATTTAACTGGATTATCAGAAAGGTTGGTTCTCTGAAAAATTGAACCAGAAACCCTGGATTGTTTAGACTAGATCTGTCACAAAGCCTATATCATTGTGGTGTCAGAGCCATAGTGGTTCATGAACGATATTATACATTTAACTAACTTTCTTCGACATAATTGTACAACATGTATGTATGGTTAAAGTAGATATTACTTACATGATTTTGAGGAAGATGTACTGTAAGTGAAAACACAGATTGGCATGATGCTTACCTGTAAACCAGGTGTGCATGCACTTTCCGGTGGCAGAATAGTGATTAGATTATCTACTGTATATTATTATATTCTCCTATTAGCTTCTTAACGTTGGCAGGTACAGAGCAATATTTAAGATTCACATTGTGTGTTGCATATTATAGTATGTCTCAGCTGACTAAACTCAAGAAGCTAAAGATTTCCTACAACAGTTCACTGGAGGAGATCAGGTACCTACCAACATCTCTCGAAGAGTTGGATATGAGAGGATGTGGTATATCCACTTATCCTCAGAGGTTGGTGCAGTATATTATATGATAGTTTATTGCTAGTTACGTGTATTAGTAGTACCATCATCAGACATTGGCTAGTTTACATGGATATATGATATAATTTGATGTGATGTGATATCATAACAAAGAAAATGATACAATGTAAATATATGAATATACATTGTATATGTAAATACATGTACAAGAATATGCAATGTACATGAACATCATGTATGTGTATATTTAGTAAATGTTGATACATGTAGATATAAAGTCATGTACGTGTAGATACAACATGTAGATATAAAGTGATGCAGATATAATAAATATTGTAGTATTGCTCAGTTGAACAATCTAAAACGGCTAGTAATATCAAGCAATGATCTGGCATCAGAGGTTTTACCTGACGACACATTCACGCACATGACATCACTGACACACTTGGATATGTGGAACTGCTACGTAAAAAATATTCCAATGAGGTAATTATGACTCTAAAACTTTAGTATCGGTGATAATAATATCTAGTATTATGATAATATACAAAAGATTGTAAGTCATGTATTATGACTGTTTACATGTGCAATGCATGTTATGTAGACCTAGGTTAGTGAAATATGTAGGTATTATTGCAGTGGCCAGACATTGACAATATAGGCATAGCCATCTCGTTCCACACTACTATAATGCTACAGTAATCTAAATATCAGGGTTGGGAACTTTGATCTACTTTTGCATTCGATTTCCGATTTTTGATTATGCTGACTAAACCAAGGAATACAAGCATTCGATTGTTACATTACCAAATCAATGATTGTACTTCAATCGATTTTACAATCGATGACGATTTTAGAAAATGCACATGTATATGGGTATAATTTTTGTAAAAATGGAAAAATTTATTGTCTTTACTAATTTTGTCTATAACTTTAAAATGTTATAACAACTGTGCCTAATATTAGCAGTTTTATTTGCATTTTCTCATAGTTTAGAGTTATCTCCTCTACCTTTATGTTTCTTTTTAGCCTCCAAATATTTATATGTACTGCAAATCTTAGCCAGAAATTCCAGGCTATTATTTCTTATTTGTTGCTAGCCACTTACATTTTATCCTAGCTTGCAAATAGAGGCTATTATTTTATTATTAAATAAAACAGCTCATCATTATTTTTTTTATTAAAAAGATAAGAACTAAGCTACGAGGCTTTTCATTTATTTCCTGTACTAAACACTAGCAGATTAATTAGCAGCTTAGTGACAATCGAATGCAGCTGTAACCCCATAAAACCAACGAATACATGCATTTCGATGGCTTTGTTGGAAACCAACCATTAGGTGGAATCGATGGTGAATAGACCAACGAAAATCGCCATCGAATAACGAATGCTATTGGCGATTCCCAACCCTGATTACTACAGTATGTAGATTGGAATTACAGGACTGGCCAGTGGACACTCTGTGCTGTACCATGTGCTGTTTATATTCTATATACCACTGTATCACCGTTACTAATAGGGCCATTCCATGGGGACTGATCAAATTTGCGTGCTGGCCCGACTCAGATTCTTTTGAAAATTTGCAGGTTGAAAGAGCACCCTTGAATTAGTGGGAAACCACCAATTTTTTTTCCATTTGAGCCCTGTGGTTCCGGCAGCAGCTCGTTGAAAAGTGGGAAAATGTGGTGGGGACAACTCCAAATTGAATTTTTTAAAATTCTTAAACATTCAAATTATTATTGTGGCCACTGTATGATACTTAGAGCTGTAATCTTTGTTACATAGATACTTTCATATATGTGCTTCAGCTTCATTGCTCATTCAAGCCTGTATGGTCAACATATTGAGGGTCAGAGGTCACTGAAAACACCTCTCGGAGCTAGTTTGACCCAAATTCACTGAAAATCGACCAAATGAACACTGCTGGATTTGATGAAAAGAAGGTTGATATAGAATAACTAAAGATTAGAAGTGCTCAACACAAGGATAAATGAATTTTTGAGAACAAAAAAAACTCTCCAAAATGAACTGTATGGCGACAGCGGCTCAAATTCAACATGGCCGTCGTCCGAGTTGGCGTTTTGGGGTGTTATTCAAGGCTAAATCTACTAAACTTAGTAGTGAAAATTAATGGTGAAAATGTTGCTATATACACAATTCACACCAGTCCTGTAGATTCTATTTCTGCAATAAAAACTTTGTCTTTTTGGGTCTAAAAGGCTGAATTCTCAGATTCAAATTTTACATACATTCGCTATAATATAGTGACTATATCGCCAATGCAGTTATTTGGCTATGGCCATAAAGGTCAGTCAAGACTTAATTTAAGGTGCAATTTGAGACTTGGCCTGGTTATGCAACCTACTTTGTGAAGAAAAATGGGTGAAATCCGTTTTACTAGCCTAAACATGCAGTTTTGTTAACTTTGCCATTACTCTTCCCTTCACACGTTTGTTAAATGAGGCAGAATAGCTAAGCTAAGCAGTATTTCCAGGTCAGACTTAACCAAGTATTTTTTAATGAAAAGGAAGGGGAAGAAGATGGAGCTCCATAGAACTAAGGCTTCTTTAATCAGTGGGTGAGGTGGTTTTAGCTCGGGATTTTTTTTATGGTCACCATTAGTTATCAGGTTCTAATCAAAAATATACATGCAAAATTATAACCGCAGCCCACAAACAATAGTTTTGACAAACTTACATATATACATGTACATGTATTTAGCTTACAATTAAACCAGTCTTTACTAATTAGCTTCAAAAATATTTTTTGTTCATGATATGTGAATAGTTCCTTTTCTGGTGTATAAGTGTTGTACAGTATTTATTAGAAGAGATTGAATTTCAGCAGTCTATAGTATAACAGTTATTATGGCCAGGTCAATGTGGTTGTCTGCACTTAGAAAGGTGAGATCTGCTCTTCTTTTATTCACTGAGCGTAATTTTTTCAGATAAGTGGTTTTGTCTTTCGAAGGGTCAAAACTATCTTGATTGAAAATCAAGTTGTCGGTATAAGGAACGGTAAATTTGGCGAGGTGATGTTAGCAAGTACATTAAACATTATTACCTTTGGAAACAAGCGAACACTTGTAATATAATTTCAACTTGCTAGGTACAACTAAAACTAAGTCTCACAAAACCATATTCGTATTTTTGATTACTCTGTTGATTAAAAGTTAATGCATGTCGCACCACTTACCTTAGTTGTGGTCATTTATATAGGACCAAAAAGATATTTTTGGAGCTAATTAGCAAACACCGGTTAAATTGTCAGCTACATGTAAATATACATAAAAATTGTTAAAAGTTATTGCCCGAGGGCTGTGGCTATAGTTATGCATGTACATATATTTGAGTAGAATTTGATAACTAATGGTGACCCCAAAATTTGTCCTGAACTAGTTTAAACAACCTTGACTCCTCAGCCTCACCCACTGATTAAAGATGCCTTAGTTCCACAGAGCATCACTTTCTTCACCTTCTTTTTCATTAAACAATACTTGGTATAAGTCACACCTTGAAATACTGCTTAGATTAGCTATCTTACCTCATTTAACAAACGTGTGAAAGGACGAGTCATGGTAAAGTTACCAAAACTGCATGTTTGCGCTATTAAAAAGGATTTCACCCATTTTTCTTCACAAATAAGGTTGTATAACCAGGCCAAGTTGCAAATTGTACCTCAAATTAAGTCTTGACTGACTTCTATGGCCATAGCCAATTAACTGCATGGCCATGTAGTCACTATATTATAGCGAATATATGTAAAATTTGAATCTGAGAATTCAGCCTTTTAGACCCAAAAAGACAAAGTTTTTATTGCAGAAATGGAATCTACAGGTGTGAATTGTATATATAGCAACATTTTCGCCATTAATTTTAACTACTAAGTTTAGTAGATTTAGCCTTGAATAATGCCCCAAAACACCAACTCGGACGACGACCATGTTGAATTTGAGCTGCTGTCGCCATATAGTTTATTCTGAAAAGTGTTTTTTATTCTCAAAAATTCATTTATCTTTGTATTGAGCATCTTCATTACTTAGTTATTGCATATCAATCTTTTTTTCATCAGATTCAGCAGTATCTATTTGGTCGATTTTAGGTGAATTTGGGTCAAACTAGCTCCGAGAGGTGTTTTCGGTGAACTCTGACCCTCAATATGTTGACCATACAGGCTTGAATGAGTAATGGGACTGAAGCACATATATGAAAGTATCTATGTAACAAAAATTACAGCTCTAAGTATCATACAGTGGCCACAGTAATAATTTGAATGTTTGGGGATTTCAAAAAATTCAATTTGGAGTTGTCCCCACCACATTTTCCCACTTTTCAACGAGCTGCTGCCGGAACCACAGGGTTCAAATAGAAAAAAAATTGGTGGTTTCCCACTAATTCAAGGGTGCTCTTTCAACCTGCAAATTTTCAAAGGAATCTGAGTCGGGCCAGCACGCAAATGTGATCAGTCCCCATGGAATGGCCCAATATTATATAACACTACATGACCAGTCTCAACTGTAGTGCCAATATTGCTAAATATATAGACTAGTTGCCTTTATTGTATAACATACATAACCAGCTACACATTGGCATGGTTTTTCATGCATTGCAATGTCTACTAAAAGAAAAAAAGTGATGTTTTGGTAAATGTATAATTGATGAAGTTATCTCCCACTTGACTTGCATTTCGACTTGCAAGTAGACAAGTTGCCTTCGACTTGACCTGACTTGTGACTTGCATGACGACTGACTTGACCTAACATGAATTGAGACAGCACTGACTTGACTTGGACTTGACTTGCCTCCAAAGTTTTAAAAATGACTTGACTTGTTGACTTTAAGTCCAACGTGGACACAACTCTGATTGTAACTTACATGTATAATCTTACTATGTATACCTGCCTTTTTATACTCATGTAATGGAGGTCAAGGTCTTAGATTTAGTTACAATAAATTTTGCATATGATTTATGTCACGTTAAGCATCTTTTGTAAAAGGCCGACCCTAGTTAGATCAAGTCTCGTCTTCATGGCAGACACATCGATGCTCAATTTCCGGACGATGCTACGTCGTCCTTTTACCAGAAAAGCAGTAGTATATAAGGCGTGTGCTTTTGTATTGTACTGTCAGTTGATGTTTGAATCTCAATAAAGACACATCTAAATACTACTTATAAACAGATTTCGCTCTTAGCTAAGATTAGCTCGAACTATCTACATTGTACTAGGATTGAGCATACTCTTTTTCAAGAATAGTCTGAGCATTGACTGGGAACCTATGGGTGGTCTTGATTAATCACTATAACTACAAGTACTGTTCACGCTATATGTAATATAGAAGGCCTAGTACCACTCATAGGCTCTTCTCACACCTGCACTATCGGGCCAGCACTCTCGTGCCCAGCAGAAACATTACATTGGTGGCAGCAGTGGGATACCAAGGTTGTACTCTCAGAGTAACGGAGTAGAAGGAAGGACGACATCGGACTCGGACCCGGGAACCCTATTGCAAGAAGAAAGTGTCGATTGACCCTCGTGGTTCTGTGAATGTAGACTGAGCCAACCTCGGATCCCCAACCTTCAACTAAAAGACCAACCTTGGATTCTCCTCCTAAGACTGTCCATTGGTTGACCTCTCCTGAGTTACTGATTGAGCCGCTTTCAAACTGACCCACTCTAGAGGTCTCTCCACACCGTTCTCCTGGATTACCTGTGTATTACTCATGTTTGTATAAATGTGCTCTTTGATGACCATCCTTTACTTCCTGTCCCTGATGACCATTCTGTACTTCCTGGGCCTGATGCCCCCCACGGGAAGTAAAGCAGCAGATAGCAGCCATCGACCCCCGAATCGACTTCCTCTCCATCTGCCAGCAACTAGGTGAATCCCTCCACCAGCGCCTGGAGACACTTTAAGCCAGGGAAATAGTCCTACAGAAGCTAGCTAGTCAATACTTGAACCGTCCTCGACAACTTCAATTTGTCCAGGCAGAGTTGGCTACTGTAGCAGGAGAGACTACCCTATACCGCAACGTTCTTGCCTTGACACTAGGGACAGATATAGCCTAGTGTGAGGAGGCTGTGTGGTGGTCAGACTAACACTATAGACATAGCTATCTTGTACTGAATTGCCTTATACACCATTGTCATGAACATTACATGTATTTATTATACATGTATATAATGACTAACCTGTGCAGAACCATATCTTATACTTACCTATTACATGCATTACTGAGCATAAATACCCTTGTTATACCTTTGTAACTGGGGTCGACGTCTCAGAATTCGATGTAATTAATTTTGCACATGTTTTGTTTTGCCTTTCTCAGTATAGCAAGCAAGCATTGACTCAGGACCACATCGGTCGTCTTGAGTAGTCATGGTACCACTAGTATCTGTTGATCTTTCATGTAATGAGAAGACCTAGTATCACTCATAGGTTCTTCATTTTAGACAAGGGGTCGTCTTAGGATGACATACACGCAACCCCCAAAAACATTACAATATACTAAGTATCATCTTAGTAGTTTATAATAGGGGTCTTCCGAAACTGTACTGGTTCATATGGGACTGCTTTTAATACCCGAACACAGCTTAAGCATTCAGGCGTGACTAATGCTTGATCTGAAGGGAACTCCCTTTGTTAGCAATAAATATTATTACCAGGCACGCCTAACCAAGCGTAATATTGAAAAAAACAAATTGTTATTGCCGCAGGTTGGTATTTATAAAGCTTGCACGTGCAATATCCGAATACGCCTATTATATTAGGTTGCCGACTTGACTGTATGATGCATGATACATGTCTATGTCTGTATATCATACTTTTCTTTTGTTACTTTTCATGCATTACCTATCTGAAGACATTTAGTAGTGTATATCAAACTAACTGTTGGATATACTTTACACAGTTATACGTTGTATAGCTGACAAAATACATGTAGTTATTTAACATGGAGAAGTTTAAAACAAAATTCACTGCAATTGATTACAACAAACCTGCTTGATTCTATCCAATAATATGAAGAAAAAAGTTTGATGATGATTTTAGATGTTATAAATCTATAACAACAATGTTGTTTAGTAGTCAAGCAGAAAAAAACTTACTAGTTTTACTTCCGCTATTAATTCCAAGTAAGAAAGCATTGATCTAAAGAGATCTGCATTTTTTCTAACTTGGGGTTGTAAAGACACTTCACCAATGTCAAAGTTAGTAGACGAGCATTATAAGGTTGTATGCTCTTCCTAGCACCATCAATTACGCTTATGGGAATCAAACTGGGACTCTCACATGGAAGTCTAAAGCCTAGGTTATGGCTGCTCCGTTTAGTAATCAAGCAAAAGGTTTAAGATTAATGTGTTCTCTAGGCCCTATCAAATGGAGCATAATTATTTGGTGTGGTTACAATTACAATGTGTATACATCTACAATGTATGTTGTAGTTTATCTCAGTTGGAGAATCTGGAATACCTGAATTTATCATGGGATGACCTCTCCTCAGTGATTCTACCTGATGAATTATTCACCCACATGACCTCACTGAGACACCTGGATATGCAGAGCTGTAACCTAAGAACTATTCCAAAGAGGTGAGTATAATTTCATTCTGATTATGAATTTACTACTTCAATAAATCTGACGATTATCTTCAATATGGACATACCTACATACCGTTATATCGTGTATAGTATGTAGAGCTAACTAAGTGAGATCTTCATCTGTTATGATAGCCCACTTTACACTGTGTATAATAATGTGCAACAGCTATGATAAATAAAATAATTTCACAGCTTGATTAGCATGTAGTCTGCTGGTTGGTCTACATCTACTGGTTGTTTGTATTATATTGTAATGATCTGGACATGTGCCTATACGACCTAAGCTAGCCTGATGGACCCCATAGCACCCTAAGTGCCTAGTAGTTGCTACAGCTCTACTTATCTAACTCTTGATACCTTGCACTTAGCTGTCTTGTTACTCATACCTACATTGTTATGCATGTTTTGACCATACACTTGTGATTACATATCACTTATATACTTATAATGTGCATTACTGAGCAATTATGTCTTTTTTATACCGATGTAAAGAGGCCGACCTCATAGGATTACCTGATATTGAATTTGCATACGATCTAGATGGTTTTAAGCATCTTTTGTCAAACCCGACCTATTTTGAGTCGGCCATCGGGCTTCCAGCCGCCATGTTGTTGCGCAATTTCTGGACGACACTGCGTCGTCTTTTTACGACACTATGTCGGCCTTTTTACCAGAACCTCCTTTGGAAGTTCTTATACGGATCACTCTAAAGCACATTGTTTTTTAGTTTGTTGTCTCAGTTGACGCTTGGATCTCAATAAAGACACATTTATACTTACATGCATGTACAGAGACTTTCACTTCGTAGATAGGTCATTCCAGTTGTTAAGGTCTTCGACCTTGCAACCCGAACTGCCTTCTAGGTCGGATCACTTTCTTTCTCAGTATAGTAAACAAGCATCGACTCGGGACCATATGGGTCGTTTTGAGTAGTTATTAGACTACTATTACCTGTTGATTTTTTATGTAATGAGAAGGTCTAGCACCACTCATAGGCTCTTCATTTTGGACGCGCGAGTCGTCTTAGGACGACAGCACAACCCCCCAAAAATCATTACAACATATGTGTGGAGAGCGACTAAAAATTATGTAAAAAATTTTTAGTCTAACTTTTATATGTTTTAAAAAAAATGATAAACATTAATGTCGTTCAGGACTTCAAGGGGCTTGTTTTTCATTTTTTAGTCTGTCTCTACTGAAACATCTTGAACACCTGGACCTATCAGCTAACAACTTTAGTGAAGGCCTACCTGATGATGTGTTTACTGGTCTGACATCACTGAAGGTACTGAATATTAGTGAATGTGAGCTAAAGCATTTACCAGTAAGGTAGGTTTATTCTCTTAGAAACCGGTACTTTCCCATTGCTACATCCATATTTATTTACATAGTTGTACATTGCATATTATATATTATACATATACATACCATACCATGCCAACATCATTTTCTTAGACGTTTTGCTTGTATTTGTTTTGATTGTTGAAACAGTGTTTAAAAAATTGTTGATAATCATTGATGTCGTCCAGGACTTCAAGGGGCTTGTTTTTTTATTTTTCAGTCTGTTTCTACTGAAACATCTTGAATACCTGAACCTATCAGCTAACGACTTTAGTGAAGGTCTACCTGACAATGTGTTTACTGGTCTGACATCACTGAAGGTACTGAATATTAGTGAATGTGAGCTGAAGCAGTTGCCAGAAAGGTTCGTTTATTCTCTTAGAAACCGGTACTTCCTGATTGTTATATACATAATTACGCATGTACATATTTTATACATATACACGCCATACAGTGCTGTGCTGCACTCCGCTATGCCTCACCCTACTATGTACCATACCAGATTATTATTATTATTGAGTGATTGCACACCTTCAAAGAGGTGGTAGGGGTGTTTACCCCGCAGCCCTCGTCCAGCAATCCAGCCAGGTAGGAAGGAAGCAGGTACATGTGCCAAGGCACCTGTGGGGGAGATTATTATTATTATTATAATTATTATTATTGGTACGCACACTTGATGTTAAGCTGGTTAGTCTAGATTGTATTTGTCGTCCTCGGGTTAGAACAACTAGCCTGGGAGATCCAGTACTTTCTTCAAAATCCGTGCCGATCCCAGTAGTGCAGCAAGTTGCACTTCTGCGGTTTCTCTCTTTTCTATATTGAGTTTGTTCAGCTTTTCCTCCACATTCTCCACCGCACCAAGTGCCCCTACAACTATCGGTACAATATTGGCAGATGTGCTCCACAGTTTCCTAAGTTCCCTTGCTAAATTGTGGTACTTCTCCACTTTCTCTCTTTCCTTTTTTTTTCTTTCTACCATCGCCAGGCACAACCACATCTATCAACCACGTGTGGCTCAGAGTCTTGTCCTTTACTACTACATGTATATCTGGTCTTCTGGCTGTTCTCACATGGTCGGTCTGTAGCATCATGTCCCATAGTATCTTCGAATTCTCATTTGCCATCACAGTTTCTGTTTCATGATCGTACCACTTCTTTCTTGCTTTAAAACCGTACTGTTTGCACAGGTTTTAATGCACTATCTTTGCTACTCCATCATGTTTTTTCTTATATTCTGTTTCTGCAATCTTAGTACATTCACTCAAAGTGTAAAATGTTGTTTCATCCCTTCCGTTGCACATTCTACATAGTGGTGTTCCCTCTCTCTTCTCAATATTCACTTTCCTCCACCTTGTTAGTAAAGCCTGATCTTGAGCCGCGGTCAACATGCCTTCTGTTTCTTTCTTCATATATCCATTTTTAATCCATCTAAAGGTTTTCACCTGATCTGTGTTTGCAACCAGCCCTGGATATTGTCCGTGTAGTACATTTCTCTTCCATTTCTTTTCCTTATCTTCTTTTGCTTTCCTCTTATATTCTCTCTTTGAGTTCTCCTTCTCCATTGATGAAAATAGTCTATTAAATTCTTTGTCTTTCATCTTTACATAAAAGACAAAGGATTTAATAGACTATTGTCATCAATGGAGAAGGAGAACTCAAAGAGGGAGTATTATATTATTATTATTTTACGTGTTGATTTTTCTCAGCTCTTCAGCTGGTTGGATGTTGGTATCCGGTCGGGTCCCCTGACCTCAGATATCCAGCGCTCTCCTAAAAATACTCACAGATCCTAACAGGGCAGAAAATTGCGCTCTGTCTATTTCCTTCCTTCCTATATCTAGTTTCGACAATTCCTCTTTTAAATTTGCTACTGCTCTCAGAGCTCCAACCACAGCAGGAACAACATTCACGGAAGTCTTCCACAGTTTCTTGATCTCTCTCGCGAGGTCTTGATACTTTTCCCGCTTTTCCTTTCCTTTCTCTCCAACTCTGCCTCACCAGGCACTGCAACATCTATCACCCACACATGATCCAACTCTTTATCAACCACCACTATGTCCCGCCTTCTTGCTTCTACAACATGGTCCGTCTGTATTGTAAAATCCCTGAGCACTTTGGCTTGAGCTTACTGCACTCACTGAGAATGTGGAATATTGTTTCATCTCTTTTGTTGCACATCCGACATTCTGTTGTTCCTGAAGTTTGGGGTATTAGTTTGGGGTATTATCTATGTAGTGCTTTTTCTGTCCATTCTTTTTCATGATTTTGCCTAGTTTGAGTGAGATATTCATTTTGCTTTGTTCTTTCATTAGTGACTTCAATAGTTTGTTGTATCCTTTCGCCTCATCCTGGATGTAGTCTGACAGACCATATTCCTCGGCTCGTATTGTTTCTTCTACAGATATGAGTCCTCTACCACCCTCACCCCTTGCTAAGTACAGTCTTGCAACACTTGCTCTTGGATGTAACGCTCTATTCATTGTCATTATTTTCCTTGTCTTTCTGTCCATGATTTGTAGGTCATCTTTGTGCCAGCCTAATATTCCACCAGTATATCTGACTACAGCCGCCGCCCACGTGTTAATGGCTTTGATCACATTCCCTCCATTTAGCTTTGACTCCAGTATTAGTTAGATTCTTCTTTTGTATTCCATTGAGACTATCTCCTTCATTTCCCTCCTATTGATATCATCGCTCTCTAGTATTCCTAAGTGTTTGTATCCAAGCTCTCCTAGGTCTTTCATCAGTTGCTCATCAGGTAACCATATGCCATCATCCTCTGCCGTTTTCCCCTGCCTCATAGCCAGCGTAGCACATTTCTGCAATCTAAATCGCATCCTTATGTCTTCTGTGTATATCCTAGCCGTCTGCACTAGGGATTCAAGATTACTTTTTGTCTTTCCGAATAGCTTCAAATCATCCATATAAAGGAGGTGGTTGATCTTACCAGATTGATATCTGTTGAGATTGTACCCCTGCTTCGCTTCTCTGAGTAACACAGACAGTGGAATCAGGCATACAACAAATAGTAGTGGTGATAAGGAGTCTCCTTGGAAAATTCCTCTCTGTATATCTACAGTTGCCAAGTGGCGACCTTTTAGCCTCCAGAGATGTCCTCCATTTATTCATGCTAGATTTCAACATATTCCTCGCTCTCTCAGCCACCCCTACCATCTTCATTGTTTCCATGATCCATGAATGTGGTATCAAGTCATATGCTTTTTGATAGCCTATCCACCCCATTGCGAGGTTCGTTTTCCTCCTTTTGCAGTCTGTCAATATCACTTTATCGAGCATCAGGTGATCTTTAGTTCTTCTATAGCTTCTCCTGCACCCTTTTTGTTCTTCTCCAATCAGGTTACTGTGCTCAAGATGTCTGTATATTTAATCGACAATACTGAGGTCATTACTTTCCAAACAATAGGCAAACAGGTGATTGGCCGATAATTTCCTGGTGTAGTCCCCTTTCCCTTGTCCCTTTGTATCAGTGCAGTTCTGCCAAATGTCATCCAGTCAAGTCTTTGTGCTGTCTCCAGGCATTCATTCAGATATTTTGCCATCTTAGTGTGCAGTTTGGTCAGTTGTTTGATCCAAAAACCCTGCACAGCATCAGGGCCTGGTGCTTTCCAGTTGGGTAGTTTCATTAGCGCTTTTTTGAGCATTCTTTCTGTAATTATAGTCTCTTCTTGATTGTCTGTTTTGAGCTTATCCTCTACTCTCTTCATCCATGTTGTATTCACATTATGTTCAGTGGCACATCCCCAGATACCTAGCCAGAATTCCTTTTCTTCTTCTGCATCCGGTGTTCCATCACCTTCATTACTATTTTTCTCTATATTTTCATAAAATCTCTTCTGGTTGTTTTCAAACATGCGATTTTGCTGATATTGTTTCACTCTATCCTCATGCCGTTTGATTTTTACGGCTGTTGCTATCAGTCTCTGTTTTAGTTCTTCAACAACATGTTGGTATCCCTTCCTTTTGGTGTCAAATTTCCATTCCATTTTCCTCCTCAGTCTGTCATTGTAGTTCCTCTTCCTTACCTCTTCTAGCCTGCTTATATTCTGCTGTAATTCCCCAACGTTCCTCTTCAATCGTACTTTCCATGTTGGTTCCGCTCTCTGGTTGGCTCCCCCCTTCGCAAACGTTTCTGTAACAATAACTGCACTAGCGTAGAATGTATCATTCAACTCTGTGATGTTCTCCACTGGTAAATAGTCGACTATATCACTCACCTTCTTTATCTCCTCTGTCAATTTCCTCTTATCAATATGTCTAATGCTTGGTAGCTTTTCTCTCACTTCCTGCAGCCCTTCTTGATCCTTTCAATCAGTTCTTGTTCTTCCTTTGGCAGATGCTCCATCGCAGTGGTCTCCGTCCCTGTCGGGGTTTCTTCTTCACTTTGACTTCCTCTGCGAATAGCTACTGTATTGGTGATAGCCATTACAGTGCCTGATGTATCCTCAATTTCAATCTCGTTTCTCTCTTCCTGTTCTCCTCCCAATTCCCTAGCCCTGATCTCATCCAATTCTTCCGTTGTTAACCACTGTTTCTTGACAATAGTTCGTGCCTGCATTGCCAGTCTGCTCTCCTTCAGGTTGAAGCCGCCCCTCTCTCCCCATATGGTAGCCATCCGACACATATATCCCCTTATGGTTGGCTCACTCTTGTAATAGCATTCCATAATCTCGATGTTTTCCTGCCTTGTAAACTTTGCTCTGTTCTCTCGGTCTTGTTTGACCAGTAGTACATGTAGGATAACGACCTGTCTTTGCTTGTTCTGACACAGAAGACCTGCCAGGCGAGGTAGAGTCTGCTAAGCTTCCTCTCCCATTCACACCGTTAGCTTGTACATTTCTTTCAGTCATTTCCATCATAAAGGGTAGTTTGTTTTCTGTCAGGTTTTTCTTCCTTAGCTGGCGGTTCTAACCGGAACCTAACCTGTGGACCAACAGGGTTCATGGTCCAGAGTAGCGTTGGGCACCAAGCCGATAATAGTGGATCCCGTAAGGGCCAACCCACCACTGGCACTATTATTATTATTATTTTACTTGTTGATTTGTCTCAGCTCTTCAGCTGGTTGGATGTTGGTATCCGGTCAGGTCAGGTCCCCTGACCTCAGATATCCAACACTCTCCTTAAAATCCTCGCAAATCCTAACGGGGCAGAGAATTGTGCCCTGTCTATTTCCTTTCTTCCTATATCTAGTTTTGACAATTCCTCTTCTAAATTTGCTACTGCTGCCAGGGCTCCAACCACAACAGAAATAACGTTTACGGAAGTCTCCCACAGTTTCCTAATCTCTCTCGCAAGGTCTTGATACTTTTTCCGCTTTTCCCTTTCTTTCTCTCCAACTCTGCCATCACCAGGCACTGCAATATCTATCACCCACACATGATCGATCTCTATATCAACTTACAGTCTTACTCTTGCAGGTAGGTAGCTCCACCCACAGGTCTTCTTAGACCTAAGCGGCCGAGCTCATCCTCATGCTCGTTTAAGCACTCTTTCTACACTCTTTGTGAGTTCTACATCATCGGAATTCAGCCGATCCCGGATTCTTCATTATTCTAGCGTCGGGTCTAAGCCCTCGGATCAATACTACTTCTTTCTACACTCCTTTGGAGTATAAACCCGCAGGCCTATGTCGACCCTGGACTCTTCCATTAGTCTCAGCCTCGGCCTACGTCTTTATCAACAATCATAGAGCTTAAAGTAGTACAAAATTCAAAATATAGGCATTCTAGTTAGTAAGTTCATATTTTGGGCTTCAAAATGATACGCAACTTGACTTGGTTGAACATGTACAAATGGCTGTATTTGAACCCCAAAAACCGTTGAAATATAGTGATTTTGTAAAAGCTCAGGAAATTTTTCCAGGAATTTCCAACTATTCATTGATGTCACTTGTCTGTTCAGTATGAATGAGCATCCACATAGTTGAACAAAGAAATAAAGACAACCAATGAGAGAGTGTTAGTTATAAATAGGCCAATTGTTACCATTGTCACTGTGGGAGTAATGCTCCTTACAATTATAGTTTAGTTTATTGTACTAGTGCACATGACTAGTTGATCTATTAAAACCAGTAAAATGTCAATTGTAAGCAAGCCCATGTTCATTGACAAATTTCCGCAAATCATCGGGACAAAAGTGGAATCCCCTTTACACATTAATAGTTGAAGAATTAAGCTATGTACATGTTGCATGAATACTAAAATATAGACCGGTGATTCATAGTAATTTGCATTAGAACAACCAGCGTTTGCGCTGCTCATAGAACTAGTAGTCAATGTGCCGCTTGATCGCACTAGTGATAACCTGAACAAGTGACGTCACTTATTCACCTATTGTTGAATAGCTGAGCATTTTTGGCAATATAAAAACCTTACAGTCTGATTACACTGAAGTAAATAAAGTAAATATAGTCAATTTGCATATCATCTTGAAGCTAAAAAGTGTTACCTAACTGACTAGAATGGTCAAATCCTCAAAAATTGAATACTTTAACTAACTGTTCACTCTTTATGTAATGTGTGGAAGCTACCTTGGTCGTCCTCTACCAACAACCAAGCACTTCCCGTACCCGTGCCATATCGGCACTCGTACGTAACCCTACACAGCAAAATGTTGCAATAATAACAAATGAAGAGTGTGTTGTATTGGTTGAGCTGCTGTTAATTAGCAATTGATTCATCAACAGCCACTAGCTGTTTTGTGTCCCAGGTTTCACTGTTTAGCATTTTATTACAATTTGTAACCGAACAATCAAGTTGTAGAGACTGAAAAGCCTCAATGTATGTTAAATCATGTTCAAGTTTTGTAGGTAGTTCTACATTGAAAAATGTTGGTGTGGGATAATATTTTAATGATGAATAGTAGTACAAGACTCATTTTTTATATATAGAGATTTATTTCTTAATATTTCGTCACTTATCCACTTATCATTTTATCCTCTGATGTAGTTATACATGTATGTAAATCTGGCAAATTCCGTTTGATTCCAACTTTTTTAATAAGCAGAAGCCAAACTTATCTCGGAAGTGCTAGGTAGTTATAACCTAACACATATCTGCCAATGTTGAATATGCAAATGTCTTATAATCAGGTATATGGTAGAATGTATATACATAGAATGCATAATCATTATTATAGTGGTAGATGAATACAGTCATGTAATATGGTAGAATGGTATGTATGTATAATATCAACATGGCTGGGTTTGGATAAATTTGAGCAGGAGAAGATAATTTGACCAACCTAATTGAGTGGATATTTTTGGTGTAAATTGTATTACTATCTTTAATATACATGTAATTACAGTAGAACTTGCTTAATTCAAACTCCAAGGGACCACCATAATTGGTTTGAATTTTGTGATTGCTTCATTTTATATAATGACATCCATCACATGTGCAGGAAAACAGTATAAAAATGCATTAGCTAAGGAACAGTAAAGCAATTAGTGGGTTTTCCCAGATTAGTTTGAGCAGAAACATATTGCAATAGTAACTACGAATAACTACTAACTACTAGCAACGATTATTAGGTGACTAATGCTGGCTGTGGTAGTATTATCATTGATTACAGCGTGAGTCTAAGCCGCATGAAGTTTGAATTACATAATTATGATAAGTTTGAATTATTTGAAGTCATTTATGTGGTGCTCAGCAGGGACCATAGCTAACAGTTTGAACTAACCAAGTTTTTGAATTATTCAAGGTTGAATTAAACAAGTTCTACTGTACTTATATTATTACTATAACATGAGACTACATTGTATATTATAGCACACGTGACAGCCATTACTTGCTACATCTCAAATGAATATAATAACCACAAAAAAACATTTTATAATATTATGCATTTTCGACATCCTCTGTTTGCAACTGAGGTTGTCGCAATGGCAGGCTGGGTCTCACAACACATACTGCTATTGCTGCCCCAAGAGCACCTGACCATGTTTAGCAAGCTGGAGTAGTGAACCTACATGTACATACATCAGGTACAACGGCATTTTACATAATTACATGTACTACTTGTAATTATTCAAAATCTATGTATTGTGGTAGTCAAGAATGCATAATACGAGTTGAGTCCAATTCGCACTGAGCTGACTCCAACAAAAACGTGTCTGGTTTGACTTCACCTTTTTCAAATGATGAGTGGTAACAGTTTTTTAAATCATACTAGTAGATCATCTCCACCAAGTTTGTGGCCAATGAAGATGTGGGTACACGTATGTTTTGAGTTGTTCAACTTAGGCATTATGCTATTGACAAAGTTGCTTTTTCTACAAGTCATGGTTTTAATTTTAGAACTTGAATAGTTTAAGCATAAAAAGTTTATGAAAATCCCTAGTAACATTTGCTTTTAGAACAGTAGATTATTCTATAAAGAATTACACTTCATTTCCATGAGGCAAATATGTTCATCTTAAGTTATTACATTACATTTATGTACACCTATGTAGACAGCAAGCTATCCTAGCCCAACACTATCTTATCTAAAGCTAGCACAAAAAAGCATAGCTATAAAAGCACAACCAAATAGGACATAGACCTAGATAACATAAAAAGAGAAAGTAGGAATTGCAACTCCCATCACCCCTTCTTAATTCACACTCTGATAATCAAACAAAACAAAACAACTAGTATTGCAATGGTCACTTATAACTCTGATCTAGCCTTCCAACTACATGACTCCGATTATATACAATGTACACGTACATTGCATTACACTTGCTTGTACTAATTGTCTATGTAGTAGATTGTCACTTGTATACCTATAGTGTGCATTACTGAGCAACTATGTCCTGTTTATACCCATGTAAAGAGGCCCGACCTCTCAGAATTACCTGATATTTATTTTGTATATGATTTGGATAATTCTAAGCACCTTTTGTAATAACCCAACCCGTTTTGGGTCGGCCATCGGGCTTCTGGCCGCCATATTGTTGCGCAATTTCCAGACGACCGTACGTCGTCTTTTCTCGACACTACGTCGGCCTTTTTACCAGAACTTCCTCCGGAAGTTCTCTTACTATAAAAAGGGCATTGTTTTTACGTTTGTCGTCTCAGTTCAAGCCTGAATCTCAATAAAGACACATCTATACTTATGTACAGAGACTTTCACTTCGTAGGTAGGTCATTCTAGTTGTCAAGGTCCTTGACCTTGCAACACAAACTGTCTACTAGGCCGGATCACTCTCTTTCTCAGTATAGTAAACAAGCATTGACTCGGGATCATATAGGTCGTCTTTGGTAGTTCTTTGACTACTGACATCGATCAATCTTTTATGTAATGAGAAGGCCTAGCACCACTCATAGGCACTTCACTTTGGACTCAGGAGTCGTCTTAGGACGACCATACCAGAAACCAAAATCCATTACAATATTACAGTTGGGCTACATTAAGGGGCCGGGGTACTCGTGATGCCTCGGAGTCCGCTGCCGGGTTTACTCAAATTTGTTTAGAATTTAATGAAAATAATGTATTTCAATTCAATTTTGTATATAGGAATATATTAATTAAATTAAAGCTCACCTAGTCATCAAAAGTGCCTCACCAAATATAAGCGATCAAATAAATTTCATTTCACACTTTCCCACAAACAACTGGTTGCCTAGTTGCATATGGTAGTGTTCTCCATTTCCTCTCTCAACAACCTGTTAGGTGCATGTAAAGGATAAAGAGGACACTGGGGAAATACTTGTGAAACCGTAGCACTTACAATAATATTTACACTGTAAATGCATTCTAGTGCAAGCTGTAACTATCTGTTGCTTACAAACATTTTATCATTTAATTGTTATACTAAAATGGCCTAGCGTAGATAGGCCATTAGAAGGCATGCCCCAAAAGTATATACATGTACATATACGTAGTCATGTCTAAATGACCATCATGTCAAATAAGAAGAATGTTTATACATGAACTGCAGTAAGCAACGTAGGTTGAGCAGAACTCCTGACAAGCTTATCTAATATACATTTACATGTACATGTAGTAATAATGAACTCCACCTTTAATTACAGGAATCTGGGATTAGGGATAGTGTCGTAATTCACTAAAAATCACATAATATGATTACTCTGTGGCTACATTATACTGCACATTATACATATCGTTATCAAAAATGTATAACACTTTGTAACAAGTCTTTTTAACTCAAAAGCAGTTTCCGGGAGCGTTGATATTTATGGCATTTTGTGATCAAATATACTAAAATGTCCCATAACCATATCAAAAAATAATTTCTTAGAATTGTAAATTCATTGTAGCCTTCAGCACCTCCAGCAGCTAAAGGATCTAAGAATTGCAGACAATTACCTCTCCAATCTTCCTGATTCCGTGTGCAAACTTGGAAACTTGGAGACATTGACAGTTAAATGCAAGACCCTGACTTCGCTGAACCCATCACTTTTGCAACTGACAAAGCTGTCAAATTTAGATGGCTTAAAAGGCTTGCCAAACATCGTCTCTCCTCCTAAAGAAGTATGTGGTCAAGGTCTTTATGCTATACGCCAATACTATACAGACTTGGAGAACGGTGAAGGAGAAAACTCACTATCGGTCACAGTAGCAGTTATTGGTAGTTCAATGGCTGGGAAAACCAGCTTAATAAAGACATTACAGAGCAAGGTTCAGAAACGTGTCTTAACCTGCAGAGACGCAGATGCCGCCAGCGATGAAACTACAAAGGTTTTTGAAATGGAGGGAGTAGAAGTTGAAAATTCAGTTTTGAGAATCATTGATATGGGAGGAAGTGAGATCTATCATGATACATATCAGTTGACTTTGAACCAAAACTGCATACCTATTATTGTTGTTAGCATAGAGCAGTATGACACTATCTCAAAGCAGACAACACAGAGGGAAGCTGTTAGGAGGTTGGCGTTCGATTATATGTCACATTTATATCTTGCCCATCCATCTTTGGGGAAACCAAGGCTGGTTTTCACTCACAAAGATAAATTTCCGTTGAAAACCTTTCTAGAGTTGAGGGCTAGCTTTATTCAAGTCTCCAAGGACCTGTGTAAAGATATTCTTGAAGAAGAGAAATCACTTGATGGCCATTTCAGTCGGATAGAACACTTTTTGAAATCGGCAGGGAATGTTTTCACCGAAGAGAACATATATGATGTGGGTTGTGACAACAGCTATTCAGAGTTTGAAAGATTTAAAACTGATGTATTTCTGACATGTCAAAGCTTTGTGGTGCCTCTTCCAAAGATTTGGGAAGATGTAGAGGCTGAGGTTCTGGCGCTAAACTCGGCCTACAATACAATTGAGGAAATTTACCAGACTTTGCTTGGAAAGAATATTGCCATTAAGAAGAATCAGTTGGAAATCATCCTGCAATTCATGCAAGATCATGGCAAGGTGCAGCGATATTCAAACATCAATTTACTTTCACCTTACATATTTCACCAACTTTCAAAGATTGCTGAAGTGGTGAGCGTTGTAAACCATCATAACATAGATATATGGCAAGCACGGCGACAACATTTTGTCCCTCATTCTTCTCATGGTTTGTTAAAAGAGGTTGAACATTTTGATTCAAATGTCTCAGCACTTCTTGAAGCCGGGATTGTGGAGAAGGGGTTTCTTCTGTATCTGATTCAAAGTGAAACACGTTTTGCAAGTAGCGTGGACCAGCAAATTGCATTGACCATGCTGAAAGCATTTCGCTTGATTCAAGGGCCATTAATTGACACCAAGAATCGTGTACGCTATATTGTGCCGTATTTTGTTCCTAAAAGTTATGGTGAAGTTACCAGTAAAATAGGAGATATCACTTTTCAAGTTAATATCACCTTTAAAGGGTTGTCGCTTCCGCAGTGTGTCTACAATCAGATGTCTGCCCTCTTGCTAGAGCCCTACCAGGATGACGTCACAGTATGTGAAGTAAAGAGGAATGGTGGACTCATCTTTGTTGATGATCTTTCAATTCAATGGGTACATGACTATAAGTCTGGAAAAGCTACCATATACGTATCTTCTGCTGTCAAGAACATCCTTGGCGTCTGGGAGAAACTAATTTTGCTTACTAACAACATTCTCAGATATGTGCTGAAAGCTTGGCCTGCAAGTAGACCTGTGGTTGTTTCTCCGTGTTCTCATTGTCTGATGGTAACTGATCCACACCCTGCAAAGATTACCAACCCTGGATGGGCAATCAGATCTTTAGAATCAACAACACAGGGATCATCAGATTGGCACACAGAAGTAGAAACTGTTGAATGCAAAGGATTCAGGATACCCAGCATCCTCAAGTATCCATCTACAAGTAAGTGCAAAGCTCAAAGCCCAGATAGTACCTAAATTCAGCCTGCACATCATAAGGATTGTGCAGTAATTCAAACCGTTAAATAAATCAAAGAAAATTTGTGGAGCAAATAGCGTTCAAAGCGGGAAAGCATTATTCTTCTTTTTGGGTTTCATCCACAGCTAAAGAAATTAACTCTTTATATCTTGATAAAAGTAGTGTAGATATCAACCTACGGAGCATGTGTAGATGTAATGAGATAACTAGAGGTGGTTAGTCAATCTGAAATTAAAGTAGCACTCTGTTATATTACGTGCCAATGTCCATGTTCATGTGCATGTGCATGTAACTATGTGGTATCCATCCAAATTTTGTTTATCAACAAGCTATACATACCTACAAAATCTCCAAATTCATTTCCACAGCATACATGTAGGTCAATGGCCAGTTATCTGTATCATTTGCATTCTCTGCTAATATAAAACTGTAAAACCAATAGTCAAATGATTGATTAAGTGATGCAAGTAAGTAATGTTTTCAGATAATATTTAGCACTTACGAGTAGCTTCATGTATGGAGCCATGAACTAGTGGCAGGTTAAGACTCTGAGCTTTCAAGTGGGAGATCCAGATTTAATTCCTGTAAAGGTTATTGGTGGTGTTAAGAAGAGCATCCAGCCTTAAAATGCTCGTGTGCCATATAGCCCCCTTCTCTACTCCAAATTAGAAAAGTTGCTGATCAATCAGATCCTAGTTTTCTTACCTGGGATTAATTATCTTGCGGAAAACTCGATACAGTAGAAATTATGACAGAAGTGATCGATGATTTGTGTTTAAATGTAATGCATGAAGTGATTTACTAATTGTCATTAAAAAGCTAGTGTCCAAAAATTTTTGTTGGTTCATGTGGTTGGTTACTAATCACAATTTATGGTTGAAAATCAACATATCTGTTGACTCTCAATGAGATTGGTAATTGATCATCAGTCTATCAACAGGACCAATTCTCGGGGAACTTTTTATACTCACAAACATACATATATATACTGCATATTTTCAGGTAACGTAATCACAGAAGAAGAAGTCAAGAAGCTAGAGCAGCTTGTAGAGGAACTACAAGCTAAAGGGGGCTTGATTTCTGGTGATTTATGCTAATATTGGCAATTGTTATTTATCTCTAGCTGACTTGCATGCATGTCAAATTTAGTAGCAACATCCACAAGTCATGAGGAGGTGTTATAGTGCTTAATTAAACTCCTCAAAATTTAAAGTGTGTGCTGTCTCTCTGCTGCAAAATGTTCACCAATTTCTCAAGATTTCTTTCAATCAGTTTGTGACCTGTCTATTCGATAACTTTCAGAGAGAGGAAGCAGCCAATCAGATGTTGACATCACACAGAATACTGTCACAGCTGATGACCTGGATGAAATGTCTGATGATGATGAATACATTCTTCCAAAAGAGGATGAAGTTAATCAGAAGAAAATAATCAAACTTTGTACTACGCGAACTACCATGCCTAGAATCAAACAACTCTTCTTTGACTCTGAAAAAGTGAGTAGACTGTAAAAAACGTATGAAAAGGTTACAGTCATGTAAGTGGACTAGCTTAAAATAGTGACAAATTAGTAAATGATAGTAATTCAGTATTCTAAAGTTGTAACGATGGCAAAAGAAACAATGTAGTCTAAAGTGAAGACACACATAGGCCATATCAGTCTATTAGTTTAAAAACAACCGCTCAGCATAGTTTCTCATATACAATGGGCACTTTTGGATCTTCAATGCGCATTTATAATTGTACTTTAATGAATGGGCAAAGTCAATGACCCAACGCATCTGTAGTATTAAAATAATTATGATATTGTTTTGAAACTAAGCATTCATAATACATGTATATACTAGGAGCTATATTTTTGTTCCAATTAATTGTTAGCATTCCTTAGCAATTCTAGTCAATCCAGCAGGGGTGATTTAACTTCAGCAACAACACCAATAAATTTTGATTTTTAAGTTCTTATCTGATTGTTTTCAGCTAAATTGTGCATTGGGGTTATCAGCCATTGCCAGTCTAACGCAAAACCCTAATAAAGTTAAAATTATACTTGTAGATTCTTTCGAAAATGTTATTTATTTTGCATCTAGCCAAACAATGGTAAGCGAAAAGTGGGCTCGTGATTATTATCGTTGGTAGTGAATGCTCGAACACATAAAAAAGAGCGCAGCAGATTCGCTGAGAATGAGCAATCTAAAAGCATGAGATTTCAATGAAATTTCAGCCATACTTGCCCAAAATTTCCCAGTTGCCCCTGAACATCCACATGAACATTAAAGACTTGACAGTGCTTAATATTTCAGATTTTCAAAAGTTGTAGTAACAACAAGCAAACAATTTAGACTACATCAAAGGCACATTAAGTCTAGATCAATTTCCCAAATTAAATATTAATTATAAATCTCTGTATAGTATTTTATGGGATGTAAACCATAGGTATGGTGCTGAAAAAACCTTGGGTTTTCATATTAATTGCATTTAGAGAGCCAAAAGGAATTAACAATTTATGTTACATAATTGCTATTATTACATGCTCGTGTATATTGCACGCACTGTATATTGCATACACTGTATATTACATAGTACACTGTATATTACATACACTGTATATCTCCATTATCCAGTCATGGCCTAGTGATTAGAGCTCTGGTTTTCCATGTGTTAGATCCATGTTTGAGCCCTATAGAGGTTATTTGTGGTGTTAGAAAGGACATCCAACCTTATAATGTTCCTGTGCTACTGTTGTATCGACTGGTTCATTGATTTCTTTTAATCAATGCTTTCTTACCGGGGCTTGACAACAGGAAGTGAAACTAGTAAGATTTTTAAAAATTATTCCTAATGTTTTTTCAGGTATTCAAAATGACACGTAAAAGAGGAAGAGCTATGATAATAAATAACAAGAAGTTTGATGGAGGACCAGCCTGGGATAGGAATAGTTCAGATGTCGATGTTGACAACTTGAAAGACGTGCTGCAAGCTTTCAAGTTTGAAGTGGTTGTACATAGAAACCTCAAGGCAGAGGTATTTCCTTATCTCAATAGAATAGGATTGTTACTACATACTGTACATGGCTTGTATTAATGGTTGATGAACCCATTTTTTAAAATGGTGAGACTGGTGTCTTTCTAGTTTATAGTTGAAGGTGCTGCATGCTTCTCATCATAGGATTTGCTGAAGGCTGTCCAAGCAGAGGTGGAACTGAAAGACCATGAAGATTATGGGTGTCACTTTCTGGTAATCATGTCACATGGTATGGAAGGCAATCTTGTATTTGGCACAGATATGAAGCTGGTAAAACTCACAGATGTCTTTGATTTACTCACTCCAATAAACTTCCCTGGAATGCGTGGTAAACCTAAAGTGATCATAGTGGAGGCCAGCAGTGGAGGTATTTACAGAAATACGTAGTACTGCGTCCATCAATAGAAAGTAGATATCAGGCATATTCGGATATTGCACCATTCAAGCTTATAAACAGCAATCTGCGGCAATAACAACATATTTTATTCAATAATATAGGCAATTGGAGGGACTTGATCCCACGTCCTTGCAGATAACTTGCATCACTGCTGCAAAACCAGAGTGACTGGTGCTAGACCACTTGACCACCAGCACCCATAATTATTGTCTGCAAGGCTTACTTCAAAACTTAATCATCTCAGGTTGATCTGCCTTCACGTTGATATTACCGATGATTTAATTTTATTCATGCGAGCAATTTGTTTATTGAGTAGTCAGAGACTTGTTTCACATCAATGAAAATACATGTACCAATCCTTGACTGGGGCGTGAACCCAGGGTCTCTACATCACCTAATCACTTAGTGCCATGAACAGAATACATTACCACTATTAACACCAGCTAAGCCACCTTAAAAAAGGGAAGTTTCACTGTCGAGCAGTCGATGTGCTCTGTGCCAACTGCGCACAAGGCACCCTTCACATTATGGACAGCTTGCTACATATGGGGTGTGCTGCAACACGTTTACAGATTCATTCCGTTAATCAACACCGGGTTCATCAACAGTTATTATTGAGGTGAGTATATACAGTCATGGAGATGTAGTCCAATTTGTTGACTTTTTGGGAAATCCGAGCCCCTGCGGCACTCCTTCCTTCATTAGGAGCACACAGAGTGAGTCTGAACTGAAAATTACATGCAACTCAGGGCATAGACCATTACTAATGTCAGAAGAGACTGGCTCCTGCAGCTCGAGTCTTTCCTCTTCTTGGGAGAATGGAGGAATTCTGCCACTCACCAGTCTCATCCAATTCAGATGAAGATTTGGTGGATGATTCTCCGCACCTGAATTTCTGGGCTCAGAATAATGTACTGGGACTAACCGTTTATAGTAGAGAACCACACTTGATCCAATTCCGGAAATGAGAATGACTAGTCACAAGCGGATGGAGACAGTTCGAGGGGTGCAAATCTTTCTTACTTACGGTAAGTTAAAGAAACAACCTCTTTCCCACTCACACTAAGTACTGGGTCTCTCCCATGTGACCTCCCATCATGATGTGGCATACCACGTGATCACATTGGCAAATCACATTCGCAGAGTTGCAAACTGGGATTTCACACAAGACATACATGTATTTTTTAGTGAATTTAAGCACCGGTGGTTTGGGCCATGGCCAACACAGGTTGGACATCCAGTGAGAGCAAGAAACATTGCTTTCACAGTCTCACACAGAAGTTGTGTTCAGAGCGACAGAGCTCCGACCCTGAAGTTTCGGTATCAGGGATGGGTGGATCTGTGATAGCAATACTCTCAGATCTATTAGAGTGGAGATCTCTTCAGGGGCACAAGGAGCGGATTTCTCTGTGCAACTTTGAGCCAAACGACAAATTGTCTGCTGGGTGACTCGGGCCTTTGGCATTTCCCTGCGACTTATTAATATTTTACCTACCATTTTGGCTCTTGGGCATGCTGAATCACTGGAGATTGTGTCTGGGTTTTCCATCCTGTATGTCTTTCGCTGTCATGCTGAAATCCTTAGGTTGGGTGACTAACTCCATCACTACTTTAGTCAGGTCAGCTGCTACCTGGAGACCAGGTTCTGACCATCAAATGTAGGCTAATCAGCATCTGTGGGCTAGGACCATCATCTAGGACTACTAGTTGTAGTGGGAAAATGTCAGCATATGTAGAGCTGATGTGAGGGAATCGTCAGATCCCTTTATTTACAAGAATTAATTTCCTGCTCAGACTGCTGCATCTAGGTCAAGCGGGTTTGAAGCCTCTGTAGGTAGGCCTTTTGCAAACAGTTGACAAGGTGCTTCATCACCAAGGTGCGATGGGAGCTGACTGGAAATTATTTGTAAGCTCTACCTACAAGCTCCTTCACTCGGTTGGCGAGTTCCAGAAAGGACATGTTGGGCTTTTATCTGAGCTGAACTAGCGTTAGTCTGGTTTGTTGGGTCACAAGACCATTTCTGGAGTGAAGGGTTGTGAATATCCTTATTGCCCTCTATGGTTGTCCTCATTTTGACCCCAAATCCTGTAGTGTGTTCTGGAGGCGCAGGCAGACCCCGTTCAGTGGGAACAACAATATTATTATGTAACAGTTAGAAAGTTGTTACACTGGTCATTAAATTATATATCAATAGAATTAAGGTATTTAGCTAGATTCAATTGTTTGAATTCACTATTAGGAAAATGGTCCATTTTAAATGGCTATGGCAAAGACAATTGAATAGCAATGAAATACTATCCTCAAACCCTTTGTGCGAGTTGCAGAGCAAGTCATTCATCCAGAACATCTCCCACAAAGTGGTGATGAGAAAGTGAAGTACGAGACACCTCCACACTCACAGATTGGCAGAAGACAGGGAGCTGAGACTATGGCCCATCTGCGCTATGATGAACTACTTGTGCTCAAGTCCAGTGTTGAGTGTGAGCTATTTAATAGTACAATAATGTAAATTCATTGAAGCCATGTGTAACTAATGTTTGTCCCTGGGATTGATAACATTACCAGTGATTAATATTTTCAGCTTCTCATGCAGTTTTTACACTGTTAAATGCATATATAAATAGGTTTTGTCTGTCTTTTCCATAATAGCTTTTCTCCTATTTATTTTGTACACAAGGTTTTTATTTGGCTTTGAGTGTTTATATTCTAGCATTCGCTTCTTTGAGCCTCAAAAATTTTGGATCACTGATGATAAGAAGCCTGGTGACGACTATGTACAAGCATGCCTGCCACAGAGATCTGTTTGAGATATTCAAGCACGTAAGTTTTATTTGTAATGTAGTTACATGTACAGTGGACCTTAGAATTCTATTTTCACTACCACCCTAAGATGTAGTATTCTCATCAATAATTGCAGTAAATTTCAAGAGCAATCCTTATAACCAGCTAAAACATAGATAATCATTTGGGGAATGAAGCTGGTCAATGTACATGTACATGTACAACGCAATTAGTTATACATACATTTATCTTATTCAGGTACAGCACATAGTGAGGAAGGTATCCATAACAAGACAATCTTGGAGAGGAGGACAGCTGGCTGTCGTCTGGGATACTCTGACTTATAGGAGAAAACTCTACCTCTTCCCTGGATTCAATGGAACACGAGAAGAGGGAGGCAACAGCCAATCAGTTGTTGGCATCATACAGAATACTCTATCAACTGATGACCTGGATGACATGTCTGGTGATGATGATTACATTATTCCAGAGGAATATGAAGTTAATCAGAAGAAAGCAATTGTACTCCGCACTGTAACAACCACCAACCCAAAGATGAAGCAACTCTTCCACTCGGAAAAGGTGTGTAGACTAATGGTTTAGCATTACATGTAGCTCCGATTGGCTCTTTATTGGTAAACACTATTCAATATTCTAATCATAAAAGGTTGTACTGATAACAAGCAAACAATGTAGTCTAAATTGAAAGTACACAGACTCTAATTTTAATTAATCGACGTTGGGGTGTATGGATATTGTATAGTATAGCATGTACGTTATATTGTGAGTTGTAAAACTTGGGTATTATGCTGAAAACATTCCTGGATATTTATAGGCTATTGCATGTAGGCCTACAGCGTAGTTAAACTTGGAATGGAATGCAAATTGCTTCAGTATGTTAAGATATTTATTTCTTTAGGTGTTTGCAATGACACGTAAAAGAGGAAGGGCTATGATAATCAACAACAAGAAGTTTGATGGAGGACCAACCTGGGATAGAAAAAGTTCAGAAATCGATGTTGATAACTTGAAAGACATGCTCAAAGCTTTCAAGTTTGAAGTAGTTGTACATAGAAACCTTAAGGCAGAGGTACAATGTGCATGTATTTCCTGGTTGCAACAGAATACAATTTGTCACTACATTTATCATAATTGGCTAGAGAACATGTAGATAAAACTGGTGTATTACTAGTAGATAGTTGGATGTAAAATATGCTGTTCATTCGTGTAAAATTATGCCAATGTGTAGCTGGGCATGTATTTCATGCAATTATGGTACAGAACTAGTCTATGTATACACATAGTAATATCGGCACTACGGTATAGACATGTCATATGGCAATAATAGTAATAGTGATACAGTGGTACATGCATGTACAGCGTGTCCACTGGCAAGCCCTGCAATTCTAAACTAGTTCTTATATTGCAGTGTACATTGTGCATGTACACTAAATTCACTACTTACACTACACTTATACAGTGCTGTGCATAATTCAAGAGTCGCACTAAAAATTTCGCAATTGTTTTCATATCTATGCATTTTTCTTATGAACTGATGTAAAGTGGTATGTAAACCTATATATTTTTAAAATCCTTGCTTTATGAGCAATATGAATATGCCTGTCATTTTACTGTCTGTTTAAAAATAACAACTTTTTCTACCATCATAGGTAGCAGAATCAGCCACATTAAAAGACCCCAATTGTGTTAAAAGTTGCTAAGGCCCAACGAACTACACTTGTCTTAGTTACATAGTACTGTAAACACAATTTTTTGAACAGCACACTCTTGTGTAACATATGGTGGCCCTGAAAAGGGCCGTTGGGTTTGATCTTTGTGGTCAATATTTGGTTGGCCACCCTTTGTTTGCAATCACCATCTGGCAGCGTTTTGGGAGGGACTCCACAAGTTTCTGAAGTTCTTTAGTTGATATTACTCGAAACCATGCTGCTATTAGTGCTTCAGTTAGCTCTCTTTTGGTCTTTGGCTTGTTCTTGGCAATGATGTTGCTAATTCTCTGCTACAGGTTCTCTACTGGGTTGATATCAGGCGACTGCGCTGGCCACTCCATTCGTTCAATATCCTTGTTTCTGTACCAAGCTTGGACTATCTTCGCTCTGTGGCAAGGTGCATTATCGTCTTGAAAGATCCATTTGTTTGGGCCAAGCAAGTCCCTTCCACTTGGTATCAGCTTCCTTTCAAGCACATCGATGTATTTTGTATCATTCATCATGCCTTGCACCACCTCAAATCGTCCAACTCCACTGGCAGCCATGCACCCCCAAACCATAATTGAGGTAGGGTGTTTAATAGTTGGAGAGATGCAGTATGGTTTGTACTCTTCTGAAGGTGATCTTCTGACATAGTTATTGCCACCATGGTTGTTTATGGTAAATGCTGATTCATCGCTGAATATTAGGGTTTTCCATCTGTCAACAGACCATTTAACATGCTGACGTGCCCACCTCAGACGAGCCTTTCTCTGGCGTTCTGTCAGCAAAGGTTCTTTTCTTGCCTTGCACCCTCTCAAGTTGTTCTGCAACAGTCGTCTCCGTATGGTTGATGAAGATAACACAGCACCAGTGCTCTCCTTGAGATCTCTAACAAGTTCTACAGAGGTTAGTCTCCTGTTTGCCAAAGACAGTCTCACAAGTGTTCGGTCCTCTCTAACTGTGCTCTGACGTGTCCTGCCGGGTCGACTCTTGCATTCGGTCTTTCCTGTCTCATTCCATTTATCACTCCTTGAACACCCTTCGATGAGCAACCTGCTTTCTGAACTATAGATCTCTGAGAATTGCCTTCTTGATGAAGAAAAAGTATCACTCCACGAGTTTCTGCATTAATTTGTTTGCCTCCCATGGTCACCACTAAAACACTGATGAAAGTGCTCTAAACAGCTTCCAAAGAGTGAACATTGTGTTATGACATTGTGCAAAACATAATGTCTGACACTATGTGACTTCACTGTGTGAGTTTTAAGATGTGGCATAATCAGTGGTAGCCATCCCAAAATGGGGCAATTTAAAATGGGGCTTGCGAGATTTCGTAGAATTGTGACTCGATGAAAGTCTTTATGGGATCACATGGTCAGTTACTGTCAGATTTTATTAGGTCTTAAAGGAAACCTGAGAGATTTATCTTTTGTTTGATATATGAAATGCAAAAGTTAAAAGCAAGCTCATACAGAATAACGAGGCTCAAACCTTAAGGTTATGTAACTGGGGTCTGAATTTTCTTTCGAAATTTTTCCCACATATTTAACCATGTCTGAAAGGGCCTGAACAGCTTCAGTGTTAGCATTAAGTCACATGACGCAACGTTACAGGGGGTCAAAGGCCGAAAACAGTGCTATGAAGTTTGCCTGCTGTTACTGGAATAATTTATTTTTCAGTTAAATTATTGCATAATGTTGTTAAATATGCATGAATGTTTACCTAAGCTGGTGTTATGAAGAGATAAAATAAAATAATGGCCTCCTATAACTTTTTCTTATGCTCGCTTTTTGCCTGTAAAACCTTATCCAAGTTTTGTCTTATTTGTAGAATAAATTCTTTTCCATAAGGTAAACTAGCATGTGCAGGTGTTTCTATAAGTGTTTAGGAACAGGTAAGATAGTATTAGACTGCAGGGCAAGTATATCATGTGAAGTTATCCCCTCTTGATTTTGGCCAATTTATGTTGCGTTATTCACATTACTTTGGCGTCAACTATCTCACTTCACTTTGCAGTAGTAGCCAATTTATTAACAGTTTTAGCTCAATTGAAGCATGAAGAAGCGGGCTTGTCTTTGATTAGTTATTTGGCTTTGTGGATGCTTCAAAAACTCTGGGAAATCCCTTTTTTGAACCACTATCATAATTTAAATTAGCAACTTTTGGCGTCAACTACAGCGAAATAGAGCAGCATTTGCTCAGATATCTAACCAAATTCATTTTCAGCAAGCTTTCATCATGGGGGCTACATATAAACAAATCCTTAATAATTCAAATAAAGCTCTTAATAAAGTAGATTTAAAATACTTGTTCAAATTTGAGAAAATAAAATATTAATTTGCTAATTTAATTTGGCATGCAGCTATTTAAAAGAAGCTCTACAGTTTAAAAGGTTTTATAGTACTGGTGGAATGATATTCCATTGCAATCTTACTAAATATTGAACATCCACTCATTCTAATGCTGCTAACTGGCTTAAAAACGATCAACTTTTCTATTTTTTATAGCCATTTTGTTTTTATGAATGAAGGTAGGCGGAGCTTCCGGAACCTGTCAGTTGCTTAGCAGCAAGGTTTTCCCTTAATTAAAAGGTGGGATAACTCCTAGTAAACTGCGCATATACAAGCCATTTAGACCACCACAGAGCAGCACACTGTACATGTAATTATTCAAATATGAGATCTAGGGTCAAATCATTGTATTTTTTGCATATTTTGTTTTGTGTTGGCTTTTAGACTGCCACTAGCTGCTGCTAAACAACCCAACAAACATATCTAGTAGAATAACTGCCCTTATTATTTCCTAGAATAGTGGATATATGTATTTTATAAGAATATACACCACACACATGTTTCGCATGGGATATTACATATACAAAAACAGAAAAAAGCTTGTTAAAACATGCATTATATGTTAGCCATACATCATGTAGTACAATGTCAATGAGATTGATTATTCTTCTGCATCTGTAACATTGTGTCATGCCTTCACGAAGGAGTTCCCTGTCTAGCCATTTCATTCATAAAATTGGAGCTGTAGTAAATGGACCCCAAAATTACTATGGGCCATAACTTGAAAAATATTTTTTAGACCTTCCCAATTTTTTTCTTATGCCTTTCCAGGTAGTAATGCCTATATAGTGTTAAAAGGAATTTTATTTTTGAGAACCCCAGTTACATAACCTTAAATATCGAAAAATTTGCTGGCGACTCCTGAATTATGCATGGCACTGTACACTTGCACTGTGTGTACTTGAGACTATACGCTGTATAGTCTCAAGTACACACAGTGATATACACTAAGTGTTGTGCATCCTCATACCTAGCCCTGATGTACATGTACTTTGAGTGCCGCTAGTTGCACTGATTAAGTAAAAGTGATGAGTGGGTAGACAACAATGCGACCTGTTTTCCATGTTGGCTACACAATGTACAAAATTTTTTATACCACATTGAGTTGGCAGACCCAATGTCAGAGGCGCAAGTCATTCAGGTTTCTAATTCAAGTCATGTAACATTGATGCGCTAGCCAAAGTTAAGTCAAATCAGGTTAGCAAGTTGGCAAGCCCAACTTGTGACTACGTGACTTTGCAAGTGAAATCAAATCTATGACTTGGATCCAGCTCTGGTCCGTTGTAGGATATCCTGAAGGCTATCCAAGCAGAGGTAGAACTGAAAGACCATGAAGATTATGGGTGTCACTTCTTGGTAATCATGTCACATGGTATGGAAGGCAATCTTGTATTTGGCACAGATATGAAGCTGGTCAAACTCACAGATGTCTTTGATTTACTCACTCCAATAAACTTCCCTGGAATGCGTGGTAAACCAAAAGTGATCATAGTGGAGGCTAGCAGTGGAGGTATTCATTGAAATACAGTTATAGTACTAAACACCAATCAACGAATGGTACTACATGAACATTTAATTTATCATTATCACTAATGTTTCGTTAAGGGGTGAGGCTATTTTATCCGATTCTATGCAAGGATTTTCAATATGCCAAATGAGCAGTCACGAACTCCAATTCACATCTGTGAAAATACCTGACTGAGCTTGAGTCTACTAGAGGACAACAGCTCAGCACCTTTATAAAAGGAACTTTGCTGGTGGCAGTAGATGTGCACTGAGCCAGCTCCGCATAAGGTACCTCTTGTATTATGGCCAAGCTTCCTGTTAGTAATAATGTGTTCACCCACTGTGCAAGGCGATTAGGTGCCGTAGAGGTTCAGCATTTGAACCCCAATCAGGAACCAGTAATTTCATGGATTTGAAACAAGTTTCTGACTGCTCAGAAATATATTTCTTGTTTAAAAATACATCATAGAACTGAATTTCAGTCCCTGACATCTCAACTGAAAGAAATAAGGATCATTGGATAAAATATCGTTACGTATGAAATAAAATGGCCAAAACCCCTGGCAACACATGCATGTAGATAGCAAAGTGGCTCTTATAGGAGGGGTACCTTCTGTGCAGTTAACTCAGTGCACATATACTACTCACTGGCAAAGCTTTCTATTTAAAGGTCGCTGAGCTAGAGGAGTAGCAATGTGTTCGCCCAATGCGCTGAGCGATTAGGTGCCTGCGGGGTACTTTCATGGATGTGCAATCAAGTACCTGACTGCTCAATTGATGAATTGAAAGTCCTTCCATGAAATAACATCACTGGTTTTGTGTTGGTATCTGTTAACTACCAAGATATTAAGCACTTTTACCATGAATGTTGGCGGTTTTGGTAGGGTAGTGGTATCAGGCATGATGTGATGTCAGAGATAAATGACTTGAGAGCATGAAGACAGCTCCTACTAACGTTAGAATACCTATAATAGGGAGGAGCTAGACAGAAATAAAGCTTCTGATTGGGCGTTGGGGTTTAGGGTAAACAACAGTTTGATTTCTAGCGTTAGTAACCTTGTTGAAGTTGTCTCTTTCTTCTCTCAAGCCATTTCATCTTCACTTCACGCTCACGTATTTTATCACTACCGGTTTTGGTAACCACAACCAATTTTTCACACATTGCCGCTAACAGAGAACAGTTATCCGACAACTTTCATATACTCTCAAACCCTAAAATATTCAGAATTATGACTAGTATGACCAATATGGACATTAGTAAACAGTAACAGTAATCACAAACCTACTTTGAATGTTGCTGTTTGGGTGGTGTCAATATGGATGGATATTTCCATATTAGTTCCTAAATATTGTTTTTTTGTAACTATAATATGATTCGTGACACTTTTTCTCTTCTTTGTGTAACCCAGTCAGGAGAAGATAACTACCTGAATGAGAATTCAACATCCTACGCTGTCTAGTTAGGGTTTAATTTCATTGTTACATAATTAACACAAAATTTTACTACCGTACAATCAATTGGTTGAATACTAGGTTTTGGTTTACTTCGTAGCAAGTGTTTTGTAAGAAGTTAAAAGATTATTAAATGCTCTCTAATTGTTAAATCTTAATAATTGGCCATGGATACGGAAAATCTGTAACAAAATATTTAGCTTGATATGATTGTTGAGATATGTCATTCTATAGTTGTAATAAATACAGCAAATACTGGCATCACCACTTTGTTCCCAACCCTTCTGCTGTTCCCACAGATAGAATTGATGTGGGTGAGCGGGGCATACATTCCGTATTACCCACGCAACGTGGTGATGGGAAGGTAAAGTATGAGACGGTGTCACCTCCACCCTCGCAGATTGGTAAAGGACAGGAAATTAAGTCTTTGACTCATCTGAACTATGATGATCTACTAGTACTGAAGTCCAGTGTTGAGTGTGAGTTATTTAACATTATATTAAAAGAAGTTAATCAAGAACTAGTCACACGGGCACAAAGTGCCAAAAAAAACGTGAAACAACAACTCCAACAGAATCGTTGAAGCTTAAACGTAGTTTTGTTGTCATTTATTCAGTGTCAAACTGTGTTGGAAAGCTATGATCGGTCCGTTGCACCCTAATTACAAAGGCACTGGTAGTGTTAACAATTATATATGAAGCAAAAACTATAAGATCAAGATGCTAGTTCAGAAGACGGTGAAATGAAAGTGATCATAAACTATCATGGGTAATTGGTTTGGTGTGAATGAAGCAGGTAAAAAAAGAGTTTTTTTGTTGAATAAGAAGATTAACTCAGTGGATTGTAATTAATAAAGCAAGCAAGGAGTCTTGATCTTCTGCAATTGCATGTACTTAGTAGCGGAAGTTGCCTGGTTATTGTTTTATGCCAGGACGGCATACATGTAGGGTATTGCGCGATTCTATTGACCTAAGTCACTGAAGAAATTTATCATCGTCAGCCATGTGACCAGCCTGTTGTTTTGGTGGGGATAAGTTGGAGTTGGCACTCTCGTGACCATGTGATTAGTCTGTAACACTAACTTCAAACTACATGTATTATAACAATAACAAAAATGTTCACACGTTTCATGTAGTTTGTTACACTGTTGACTGGCCACATACATGTACAGTAAATAAGTTTTATTCCTCTCTGAGAAGATACAATGGAACTTGCTTTATTCTGCCTTGGTTAATTCGAAAACTTGGCTAGTTCAAACCATTAGCCTTGGTCACTGCTGAGCACTATATAAATAACCTCACTTACTTGGAATTTATTTTCTGTAATTCAATATTTACTGCTTAGCTGGTTTACCTTACGCTATACAATATTGCACAATAATAATAATATTAGTCACGCCTGATCAGCTTCCGCTGCTCAGATGCTCGATTGGTTGTAAGCTGATAATGCACTCTAGCATGCACCAATAACAATTTCTCCTCAAGTAGAGAAACCCAACTGATTTGTTTAGACTGTTGTGCGTGGACTGTTCCATAGCTAAAGGCAGTTTTATAATTGTCTGAATGACCATTTACATAGTGTTGCTTCTAATTAGAATCACTGAACTATTTTTAGCCTACTTACAGCTGTGTTATGAGTCACCATGTTACTGTACTTGTATCATACATGTACTTCAGTTGAAAACAAGATACCAAACATTAAAGTTTTCCTAATGCTGTTATTACGTTACAATAACGTTGCCCAGAACATGTTATGCATAACTTGGTGCCCATCTGCAGTGCTGTATGTAGTTTTGAGTGCAACAAATATTGATGCATACACCATGTAGTTCTGTCATGTTAAAGCTTGTCTTTCTTCCAGTGTATTCACAGTTGAAGCAAATGAAAGTCAATGCATACTTGCAAGTTTATGTACTACTACATTCGTAGTATTGTAATGGTACGCCAAATCGTATCTCACATCTGACACTCATTCTTGTGTGCACATAATTGTATATATCTGCTTGTACCTTACTCCTATATTGTTGTATATAGTTACATGATTATATCTAAGTCTTTTAATGCCTTTATACCCATGTACAGAGGCCCGATCTCTCAGAATCCATTGATATTCATTTTGTACATGAATTGGACCATTATAAGCAACTTTTGTAGAACCCGACCTATTTTGGGTCGGCCGTCGGGCTTCCGGCGGCCATCTTGTTGCGCAGCTTCCGGACGACCACACGTCGTCTTTTCCCGACACTACGTCGGCCGGAAGTCCTTATGCTATATAAAGGGCATTGTTTTACTGTTCATTGTCTCAGTCTTCACTTGGCTTTCAATAAAGACACATCTATACTTGATACAGAGACTTTCACTTCCTTTTGTCAGGTCATTCGCTTAGCGAACCGCCTACTAGGTCGGATCACTCTCTTTCATTGTATAGTCTGAAGGTCGGACTTGGGATCAGATGGGTCGTCTTTGGTAGTATTTGGGCTACTGAGACCGCTCGATCTTTCATGTAATGTGAAGTCCTATTACCACTCATAGGCACTTCATTTCTGGGTCGATAGTCGTCCAAGGATGACCGCACCAAATCACAGAAACCATTACATTGGTGGCAGCGGTGGGATACTAAGGTCGTACTCTTACGATACGAAGAGAAGGAAGGTGACCTCGGCCTCGGGAAACCCGACCGACCTCATTCTTCAATACTTCAACGGCGATTAAAGACTCGGACCCGGGAACCCTTTTACGAGAAGGTGACAAACGCTAAAGTGCACTCTTAATTCTCGTGGTTCCGCTGGATGTAGCCCGACCTACGCTGGATCTTCAATCAAAGACCGACCTCGAATCCATAATAGATTGACGGTACTCAGTACGTGGACTAGGCCGACCCGGCCTAACAAATCAAAGAAGTTTAACTCACTACCCGACCCCCTACCGACATGGACCAAATAAGGAACCTGCTTCAGCAGGTGATCAACCAAGCAGAGCAGGACCTCAAAACACTCAGCTACAACGGACAAGAGGACGTAGAACTCTCCATAGAAGGCTTCACCGCTATGGCAGAGCGTTGCAACTGGAATGACAGAGCACGCCTCATACGGCTTAGAGCCGCCCTACACGGGCCCGCACAAGAATGCGGACGACCCCGATCAGTCGAAGAGATATTTTCCCGACTGAGGGGGCAGTATGGACTATCTGCCAGAGAAGCCCGATGGAAGCTGTCCACCCTGGAACAGCCAGCCCACACGTCACTCAGAGACTATGCAGCTCTCATCCGTAGACTGATGGCGACAGCCTTTGAAGGAGCACCCCCTGCATCTTTGGACGAATGGACCGTTGAGAAGTTTTGCCTCACAGTCCACGACCACGGCCTACGATGGTACTATATATGGTTACAGCCCGATGATATGGAGGAAGCACTAGAAACTGGAACAGCCTTCCTACATAACCAAGATCGCAGGACCAGTCCTCCAAAACAACAAGAGGAGCTTCCCGCTGACCTCCTACGGAAAGCCCTACATACCCTCCTACAGAAATGTCAAGAAGCGGATGACGGACCGACGGTCACACCGGAACCCGTCCCAGTAGATGACCCCATTCCTACTGTAGCCGACACAGACAACAAACCAGGAGAAGGTGGACTCCATCACAATGGTCCTCCACAGAGGCCGACGGACACATCAGAACCCGTCCCAGTAGATGAACCCATTCCTACTGGAGCCAAGCAAGGAGAAGGTGGACCACACCACAAGGGTCGTCCACAGAGGCCGACGGATACATCAGAACCCGTCCCAGTAGATGAACCCATTCCTACTGAGGCCGAAACCAAGAAAAGTGGACCAAGCCACAATGGTCGTCCACAGAGGCCGACGGACACATCAGAACCCGTTCTAGTGGAAGAACCTATACCCACTAAGCCTAAAGACAAGAGTAGCCACTCCAAACAGAAAACCCCACGTGTAACTAGCCAACCACACGTCAGGCCGACGGTGTCATCCGCACCCGTCACAGTGGATGAACCTATACCCACTAGGCCGAAACCAGGCAAGAAACGACTCCACCCAAAGCCGGACACAACAGAAGTGATCACAGATCACCCCCCAAGGCTGAAAGGACGACTCACAAGTCCCACTGAGTCGGACCAGACCTCACAAGGCAACCCCGACCTGTCCTCAACTCAGAAGGACCAACAGGATCTGGCCACGTCCAGACCCGACACTAATCAGCAACTGATTCCCCCCAAAACTCAGTATAGCCCGACGGACGACTTATCGTGTGTAGAACTGCCAGACACTACAGTCCAAGTCCGCGGCCTGAAGATTGACACGGGACAAATCGTGCTGGACCAAACAGAAGAGCTACCTCTGAACCTCTCGAAGAATGTTCAAGTTTCAACAGCCCGACATGATCCAGAGGACGCGAAGTATCGCGTAGCCGACCGCCAAGACATAATCCCAACGGCGGAGATACAGTCTATACTGCCAGCAGTTCAAGTACAAAGAGCGAAATGTTCTTTCACGGAATTCAGCATTGCCGAACAAGTTCAGCCGAAGATACAGATTGCCGAACTCTCGAAATCCCATAAAGTGGATAAGAAGCAATCGAAGGCAAATACTGCCGTGTTCCCGCGCTTATTTGACGAGTCGAACAAAGAAAATGTGCCTGAGGCATTGCCTACAATTGAGCCAATTGCTCATCCCTCGGCTAGTATAAATACGACATCTCACAGACGAGTAGTCCTTTCTCGTCCAGCTCTTCACCAGGATACATGTATCCCTACATGTGATAACCTCTGCACTCTTGCTCGTGACACTGGTGAAGTT
Organism: Bugulina stolonifera; assembly: GCA_935421135.1. Taxonomy (NCBI): domain Eukaryota; kingdom Metazoa; phylum Bryozoa; class Gymnolaemata; order Cheilostomatida; family Bugulidae; genus Bugulina; species Bugulina stolonifera. The sequence goes on from OW285195.1 coordinate 8,982,268, forward strand.
AAAGTTGCTCACAACAGTCGTATCCTTTCTCCTTCTCGTATGGAAGAGACGGCTACTCCTTCCAACACGGATCACTCCAATCAGCCTGTCTTCACAGCTGAAGGTAAGCAAATCTCAGTGTTACCAGTAGGGACCAAACCAGAACTAGAGGTACAACCCACACCTGTGGAACTGTCAGGCATGAATTCTCTCTCCCTCCCCACTCGGCATAGACCAGTCGGGACAGAGGAGGATTCCCCTGAACATTTCCACAGGAAAGAACATGAGTTAGAAGGCGGAGGATACACATCAAATGAATTGTGTATTGTAGACGCATCTCCTCTACAGAAGACGCTCACACCAGACGACACGCCTCCACCTACTCCACCTCCTGTCACCTCTACCTTGAAGCTAGCTACAATTAAGCTGCACAAACTCACTGACAAGCTGCCCATAGAGTCGTCCCAGCATTCCGGAGCCACTAAGCCGTGGATTAGTACCTTCACCCAGCAGGCCCGAGATGACTTGGCCAGAAGGAGTCAACCTAAGCTCAAATGTGCAAAGTGTGGCTTCTCCGGAACCCTCAAGAGACTGAATATACACATCTGGCAACACTTCGCACGCTTCTACTGTCGTTGCGAACGCAGCTCAGTTAGCCGTGATGCACTAGGCCATCACTTCAGTCGGAGATCCAGTATCTGTGGGAAACGTCTCTTCCTCACGGATGGGCCCAGCTACGCGGCCCTCATGGAATGGTGGGGCGTAAAGGATCTCCCACCATTTCTACCATGTCGTCCTACCATGGACGGACAGTCGCGAACAAACAAGCCAGTCTACCTGCCTAGTACCTCATCCGCAAGGAAGTGGCCTCCTAAAAGACGGTACAGTCCTTCTCCATCTCCAGAACGGACACCCGACTCCGCACCCTCTGATGCTGCCTCCTCCTCTTCCTCGTCGCCTACCACTCCTGCTGGACCTTCTCCCTGGCGACCCAGTGCTAGTACCTCCGCTGTAAGTGTCACCTCCCCTGGCCGACGCGGACGTCTACCCTCTTGGAAGACCCGGCCTGCTCCAAGGAAGAGTATGCCTGCTACTCAGCCGGGCACTCTATACGAAGCCTGTCCACCCAAGGTCTCATGTGCAGCTTCTCCTGTTCTACTAATCGAACCACTGCAGTCTAGGCCAACACTAGAAATTTCGCCACACTGCTCTCCACCTGTGCCTGCCAGGAACCTGCTCTAAGCCTCTCCAGACTCTCCTGCCGTCCAGTCCCCACCTCCTGCATCTCCTGTATTAACCCAGCCGAATGCCACATGTCCTGCACCTCCGGATCCGTCACTCATGCTCTCGCAGCAGCTTGCTGACCTCAAGCCACGGATCCACTACCCTGCCAGCCGTCAACAGGTGGGGGACACTCTATGCTAGCACCTGGAACCTCTCTATGCTCAAGAAATAGCTCTTCGTGGACTAGCCAACCAGCATCTAGACCACCCTCAGCAACTCCAGCTAGTACAAGCAGATTTGGACGTAGTCTCCAGAGAATCTACACTATACCGTACCCTTCTTAACTTGACACTAGAGACACCCATGACCTAGTGTGAGGGGGCTATGTAATGGTACGCCAAATCGTATCTTACATCTGACACTCATTCTTGTGTGCACATAATTGTATATATCTGCTTGTACCTTACTCCTATATTGTTGTATATAGTTACATGATTATATCTAAGTCTTTTAATGCCTTTTATACCCATGTACAGAGGCCCGACCTCTCAGAATCCATTGATATTCATTTTGTACATGAATTGGACCATTATAAGCAACTTTTGTATAACTCGACCTATTTTGGGTCGGCCGTCGGGCTTCCGGCGGCCATCTTGTTGCGCAACTTCCGGACGACCTTACGTCGTCTTTTCCCGACACTACGTCGGCTGGAAGTCCCTGTACTATATAAAGGGCATTGTTTTACTGTTCATTGTCTCAGTCTTCACTTGGCTTTCAATAAAGACACATCTATACTTGATACAGAGACTTTCACTTCCTTTTGTCAGGTCATTCGCTTAGCGAACCGCCTACTAGGTCGGATCACTCTCTTTCATTGTATAGTCTGAAGGTCGGACTTGGGATCAGATGGGTCGTCTTTGGTAGTATTTGGGCTACTGAGACCGCTCGATCTTTCATGTAATGCGAAGTCCTATTACCACTCATAGGCACTTCATTTCTGGGTCGATAGTCGTCCAAGGACGACCGCACCAAATCACAGAAACCATTACAGTATTATTTGTCAAGTAGGCATCCACGTCGTGATGCAAAATGAAAGGATCACATAATACAAACTCAGGCCTAATTCAAACAAATTATGGCGGTCCCTTGGAGTTTGAATTAAGCAAGTTCTACTGTATATGTTTGTCAACTTACATGGCCTGTGCACTTGTAGCCATTAGCAGACAATTACAGAAAGCTGTAATTGTTGCACAGTGTTTCATTTCTGAAAGCTGCAGCTGAAAGCTGCAGCTGAAAGCTGCGTGGTCTTTCATTCCATTCAGCTTTTCAGCTTTTTTTCTTTCAATTCAAAAACCTGAAATTTTAAAATGCCATCCGAATGCAGCGATTTGGTTCGATTTAGTTTTAAAATTCAAATCGGGCCTAGCCCCTTTGCGCATCCACTCCTGATAATGGCTAGTGTTGCAAACACATGAATTCATGTTATGCTTCTCTCAATCTCTATAATTAGGTGTCATCCTTGAAATACGGACTTGGCTGCAGACATTGTTGTCACCCGGTGATGACACACTGTAGTTTCACTCAATTCTAGTAGTTGTGTCGTCATATTAGTATAAATAATTAATGTTTAATAACTGTCATTCATTAAACAAAATAAAAAGTGGCTGCCATTACATTTAAAAGCAGTGTGATAACTACCAAAATTAAGTATTCAGTTTCCGGCTCGATTCAGATTTGTTTTATGAATTTTTAAAACTGATTTGAACCTAGGGTAAAGTCTGTGAGCTTGTTATCAACAAAGCTCACAGAAGACTGCGCACTCCAATTCAACTGAAAAGATTCTCTATATCTAGTGATAAATTGTGCCTGTTTGATGTTGCTAGCGTTCGTTCAGTGCTGACTTACTGTATACCTGCTCTTTAGTCAATAATCAATGTTCAACACTAATGTTACTTGAACGTGTTCAAAGATTGTGTACAAAGGTAACTTTACCCGAAGTAGATAGCTATCGTGAGATATCATCAATTTTAGGCATTCCTGATTTACAACTTTTTTGAGAAAATTTGTATCGAAATCATTTCATTAGAACAGCAAATGACAGTAGACACCAGCTCTACTCACTTCTCCCTGAGAGACACTCGTCTAAACATCGGCACTCAAGCTGATTGAAAGACAAATTTTTAGTTAGGGCAAACACTGCCAAACGCAGTAAAACTTTCTTTCAAGATCGTATTTCAATTTTTTTATAGAAAAAGTTTTATTTTTCTATGGAGCTCAACCAACTGCTTTATATGATGCCAAGTTATCTCAACAGTGGGACAAAATACGTATTCATTATACACAACCTCAGTTTTATTCAGTGTTTTAAAAAATCAGGAAAAAAACTGAATGTTAGTGCAAATCAAGACTGCCTTCACTACTGTTGGTTAGTCAAAGCATTCAAATGCATTTGGCTGTTTTATATTCCAGCATTCGTTTCTCTGAGTCACGGTGTTTGTGGGTCTCTGATGATTAGAGCTCTGGTGACAACTTTGTACAAGCATGCCTGTCACAGAGATCTGTATGAGATATTCAAACAAGTAAGTTATTTCCAACACAACTACATGTACATTGCCACACTAGAATGTACATGTGCATTGTAATTATAACTTGCACCTACAACACACTATTCCAAATTATATAGGTATTTTTTTTGTTTCTATTTTTGGAAAAACACTCTCTAAAGAGATTAGTCATTTTATACTCAGGTACAGTATAAAGTTCGAAAAGCAATCATAAAAAGACAACTCTGGCAAGGAGGACAGTTGGCTGTAGTCTGGGATACTCTGACTCATAAGAGAAAACTCTACCTCTTCCCAGGATTCAATGGAACACGAGAAGAGGGAAGCACCAGCCAAACAAATATTGAAATCATGCGGGATTCAGTTATTGACATCAAACAGAATACTCTATCAACTGATGACCTGGATGACATGTCTGATGATGATGAATACATTCTTCCAAAACAAGATGAAGCCAATCAGAAGAAAGAAATCAGACTTCTTGCTGTAAGAACCACTAACCCAAAGATCAAGCAACTCTTCAACTCTGAAAATGTGGGTAAATCGTAATAATCTGTGACAAAGCATAGTGCATTAGTTTAAAAAGCTAACTCAGATTGATTTTCCATTGGCGAGTATTCTAATCATGTAAAATTGTAATGATAATACAGGAAACATTAGGCATATTTGAAAATTGTACTGGCTCAAATGAGACTGCTTTTACATTTTATGTAATTACCAAATGGTTTATGAGTGTTCAGGCATGACTAATGCTTGCTCTGAAGGGAATTCCCTTGTTTACAATGAATATGGTTACCAGGCCTGCCTAGCTGAGCGTGACAGGCCGCTGTGTAATACTGACTAAAATTAATTGTTATTGCTGCATATTGATATTTATCTAGTGTGCATGTGCTATATCCAAATATGCAGCATAAATTTAAGGTACAATATACAGAATGATGTAGTTTAAGTAACTTCAATGTGTCACATTATTTAAAGTGCATATTAGGCATAATAGGTGTCTTCGCGACGGTGAGTCGATGGAGTCGCAAAAAAGAGAAGATAATTCTAAATTGCAGACCCTCATCGCCAACACACAAATTTATTTTTTGCCACCCCCTTCGGCAAATACACTGTAATTATTCTTTTTTTTGTGACCCCATCGACCCACCGTCGCGAGACACCTACTAAGAACCTGCATATGTACGATCAATAAAGAGCGTGTAAGTACTTGCTGAATGAATTAATGATATCCAGTATTACTTGTACACTGCCTGCTGTCATGATCAGCTTGCCATGCCTGCTAATTATTATTATTTATCATTAGAAGCCCAGATACGTACATTTTAGCTGCAAAGAATACATCTTTTACTCATTCAGGTGTTTGCAATGACACGTAAAAGAGGAAGAGCTATGATAATAAATAACAAGAACTTTGATAAAGAACGAGCCTGGGATAGAAGAGCTTCAGATGTCGATGTTGATAACTTGCAGAACATGCTGAAAACCTTCATGTTTGAAGTCATAGTACATAGAAACCTCAAGGCAGAGGTAATTATCAAAATCCAAATTTTAATACATATGATTGACTGAAGAATGCTTTAATGAAACTGGTGTATTGTGATGGTACGCCAAAATCGTATCTTACATCTGACACTCATTATTGTGTGCACATACATGTATATATCTGCTTGTACTTTACTATATGTTATTGTATATAGTTACATGATTGTTACTAAGTCTTTTAATGCCTTTTATACCCATGTACAGAGGCCCGACCTCTCAGAATCCATTGATATTCATTTTGTACATGAATTGGACCATTATAAGCAACTTTTGTAGAACCCGACCTATTTTGGGTCGGCCGTCGGGCTTCCGGCGGCCATCTTGTTGCGCAACTTCCGGACGACCACACGTCGTCCTTTCCCGACGTCACGTCGGCCGGAAGTTCTTATACTATATAAAGGGCATTGTTTTACTGTTCATCCTCTCAGTCTTCACTTGGCTTTCAATAAAGACACATCTATACTTGATACAGAGACTTTCACTTCCTTTTGTCAGGTCATTCGCTTAGCGAACCGCCTACTAGGTCGAATCACTCTCTTTCATTGTATAGTCTGAAGGTCAGACTTGGGACCAGATGGGTCGTCTTTGGTAGTTCTTGGGCTACTGAGACCGCTCGATCTTTCATGTAATGCGAAGTCCTATTACCACTCATAGGCACTTCATTTCTGGGTCGATAGTCGTCCAAGGACGACCGCACCAAAATACAGAAACCATTACATTGGTGGCAGCGGTGGGATACCAAGGTCGTACTCTTACGATACAAAGCGAAGGAAGGTGACCTCGGCCTCGGGAAACCCGACCGACCTCATTCTTCAATACTTTAACGGCGATTAAGGACTCGGACCCGGGAACCCTTTTACGAGAAGGTGACAAACGCTAAAGTGCTCCCATAATTCTCGTGGTTCCGCTGGATGTAGCCCGACCTACGCCGGATCTTCAATCAAAGACCGACCTCGGATCCAGAATAGATTGACGGTACTCAGTACGTCGACTAGGCCGACACGGCCTAAGAAACCAAAGCAGTTTAACTCACTACCGACATGGACCGAATAAGGAACCTGCTTCAGCAGGTAATGTACCAAGCCGAGCAGGATCTCAAAACACTCAGCTACAATGGACAAGAGGACGTAGAACTCTTCATAGAAGACTTCACCGCTATGGCAGAGCGTTGCAACTGGAATGACAGAGCACGCCTCATACGGCTTAGAGCCGCCCTACACGGGCCCGCACTAGAATGCGGACGACCCCGATCAGTCGAAGAGATATTTTCCCGACTGAGGGAACAGTATGGAATATCTGTCAGAGAAGCCCGATGGAAGCTGTCCACCCTGGAACAGCCAGCCCACACGTCACTCAGAGACTATGCAGCTCTCATCCGTAGACTGATGGCGACAGCCTTTGAAGGAGCACCCCTTGCATCTTTGGACGAATGGACCGTGGAGAAGTTCTGCCTCACAGTCCAAAACCACGGCCTACGATGGTACTATACATGGTTACAGCCCGACGATATGGAGGAAGCACTAGAAACTGGAACAGCCTTCCTACGTAACAAAGATGGCAGGACCAGTCCTCCAAAACAACAAGAGGAGCTTCCCGCTGACCTCCTACGGAAAGCCCTACACACCCTCCTACAGAAATGTCAAGAAGCGGATGACGGACCGACGGTCACACCGGAACCCGTCCCAGTAGACGACCCCATTCCTACTGTGGCCGACACAGACAACAACCTAGGAGAAGGTGGACTAAACCACAATGGTTGTCCACAAGGGCCGACGGACACATTAGAACCCGTCCCAGTAGATGAACCCATTCCTACTGGAGCCCAGCAAGGAGAAGGTGGACCACACCTCAATGGTCGTCCACAGAGGCCGACGGACACATCAGAACCCGTCCCAGTAGATGAACCCATTCCTACTGAGGCCAAACCTAAGGAAAGTGGACCAAACCACAATGGTCGTCCACAGAGGCCGACGGACACATCAGAACCCGTCCTAGTGGAAGAACCTATACCCACTAAGCCTAAAGACAAGAGTAGCCGCTCCAAACGGAAAATCCCATGTATGACTAGCCCATCACACTCCAGGCCGACGGTGTCACCCGCACCCGTCACAGTAGATGAACCTATACCCACTAGGCCAAAATCAGGCAAGGTACGACTCCACTCAAAGCCGGACACAACCGAAGTGACCACAGATCACCCCCCCCCCCCCCCCCCCCCAAGGCTGAAAGGACGACTCACAAGTCCCGCCCAGTCGGACCAGACCTCACAAGGCAAACCCGACCTGTCCTCAACTCAGAAGGACCAACAGGATCTGGCCACGTCCAGACCCGACACTAATCAGCAACTGATTCCCTCCAAAATTCAGTATATCCCGACGGACCACTTATCGTGTGTAGAACTGCCAGACACTACAGTCCAAGTCCGCGGCCTGAGGATCGACACGGAACAAACCGTGCTGGACCAAACAGAAGAGCTACCTCTGAACCTCTCGAAGAATGTTCAAGTTTCAACAGCCCGACCTGGTCCAGAGGACGCGAAGTATCGCGTAGCCGACCTCCAAGACATAATCCCAACGACGGAGATACAGTCTATACTGCCAGCAGTTCAAGTACAAAGAGTGAAATGTTCTTGTACGGAATCCAGCATTGCCAAACAATTTCAGCCGAAGATACAGATTGCCGAACTTTCGAAATCCCATAAAGCGGATAAGAAGCAATCGAAGGCAACTATTGCCGTGTTCCCGCGCTTATTTGACGAGTCGAACAAATAAAATGTGCCTGAGGCATTGCCTACAATTGAGCCAATTGCTCACCCCTCGGCTAGTATAAATACGACAGATCGCAGACGAGTAGTCCTTTCTTGCCCAGCCCTTCACCCAGACACATGTATCCCTACATGCGATAATCCTGGCACTCTTGCTAGTGATACTGGTGAAGTTAACGTTGATCGCAGCAGTCGTATCCTTTCTCCTTCTCGTATGGACGAGACGGCTACTCCTTCCAACACGGATCACTCCAATCAGCCTGTCTTCACAGCTGAAGGTAAGCAAATCTCAGTGTTACCAGTAGGGAACAAACCAGAATTAGAGGTACAACACACACCTGTGGAACTGTCAGGCAAGAATTCTCTCTCCCTCCCCACTCGGCATAGACCAGTCGGGACAGAGGAGGATTCCCCTGAACATTTCCACCGGAAAGAGCATGAGTTAGAAGGCGGAGCATACACATCAAATGAATTGTGTATTGTAGACGCATCTCCTGAAAGAAAGACGCTCACACCAGACGGCACGCCTCCACCCACTCCACCTCCTGTCACCTCCACCCTGAAACTAGCTACAATTAAGCTGCACAAACTCACTGACAAGCTACCCATAGAGTCATCCCAGCATTCCGGAGCCACTAAGCCGTGGATCAGTACCTTCACCCAGCAGGCCCGAGACGACTTGGCCAGAAGGAGTCAACCTAACCTTAAGTGTGCAAAGTGTGGCTTCTCCGGAACCCTCAAGAGGCTGAATATACACATCTGGCAACACTTCGCACGCTTCTACTGCCGCTGCGGACGCAGCTCTGTTAGCCGTGATGCACTAGGCCATCACTTCAGTCGGAGATCCAGTATCTGTGGGAAACGTCTCTTCCTCACGGATGGGCCCAGCTACGCGGCCCTCATGGAATGGTGGGGCGTAAAGGATCTCCCACCATTTCTACCATGTCGTCCTACCATGGACAGACAGTCGGGAACAAATAAGCCAGTCTATCTGCCTAGCACCTCCTCTGCCCGGAAGCGGCCTCCTAAAAGACGGCACAGTCCTTCTCCATCTCCAGAATGGACTCCCGACTCCGCACCTTCTGATGCTACCTCCTCCTCTTCCTCGTCGCCTATCACTCCTGCTGGACCTTCTCCCTGGCGACCCAGTACTAGTACCTCCGCTGTAAGCGTCACCTCCCCTGGTCGACGCGGACGTCTACCCTCTTGGAAGACAAGGCCTGCTCCAAGGAAGAGTATGCCTGCCGCCCAGTCGGGCACTTTATACGAAGGCTCTCCACCTAAGGTCTCATGTGCAGCTTCTTGTGCAGCCTCTCCGGTTTTGTTAATCGAACCATTGCAATCGAGGCCAACACTAGAGGTGTCACCACACTGCTCTCCACATGTGCCTGCCAGGAACCTGCTCCAAGCTTCTCCAGACTCTCCTGCCGCCCAATCCCTACCTCCTGTACTGACTCAGCCGAATACCACATGTCCTGCATCTCCTGTACTGACCCAGCCGAATGCCACATGTCCTGCATCTCCAGATCCGTCACTCCTGCTTGCTGACCTCAAGCCACAGATCCACTACCTTGCCAGCCGTCAACAGGTGGGGGACACTATACGCCAGCACCTGGAACCCCTCTATGCTCGAGAAATAGCTCTTCGCGAACTAGCCAACCAGCATCTAGACCAACCCCAACAGCTCCAGCTCGTACAAGCAGACTTGGATATAGTCTCCAGAGAATCTACACTGTACCGTACCCTTCTTAATTTGACACTAGAGACACCCATGACCTAGTGTGAGGGGGCTATGTGATGGTACGCCAAAATCGTATTATTGTGTGCACATACATGTATATATCTGCTTGTACTTTACTATATGTTATTGTATATAGTTACATGATTGTTACTAAGTCTTTTAATGCCTTTTATACCCATGTACAGAGGCCCGACCTCTCAGAATCCATTGATATTCATTTTGTACATGAATTGGACCATTATAAGCAACTTTTGTATAACCCGACCTATTTTGGGTCGGCCGTCGGGCTTCCAGCGGCCATCTTGTTGCGCAACTTCCGGACGACCACACGCCGTCTTTTCCCGACGTCACGTTGGCCGGAAGTCCTTATACTATATAAAGGGCATTGTTTTACTGTTCATCCTCTCAGTCTTCACTTGGCTTTCAATAAAGACACATCTATACTTGATACAGAGACTTTCACTTCCTTTTGTCAGGTCATTCGCTTAGCGAACCGCCTACTAGGTCGGATCACTCTCTTTCATTGTATAGTCTGAAGGTCAGACTTGGGACCAGATGGGTCGTCTTTGGTAGTTCTTGGGCTACTGAGACCGCTCGATCTTTCATGTAATGCGAGGTCCTATTACCACTCATAGGCACTTCATTTCTGGGTCGATAGTCGTCCAAGGACGACCGCACCAAAATACAGAAACCATTACAGTATTTCTAGTACATAGTTGAAGGTGCAGAATGCTTCTACCGTAGGATATGCTGAAGGCTGTCCAAGCAGAGGTAGAACTAAAAGACCATGAAGATTATGGGTGTCACTTCCTGGTAATCATGTCACATGGTATGGAAGGCAATCGTGTATTTGGCACAGATATGAAGCTGGTAAAACTCACAGATGTCTTTGATTTACTCACTCCAATAAACTTCCCTGGAATGCGTGGTAAACCTAAAGTGATCATAGTGGAGGCCAGCAGTGGAGGTATTTAAAGAAATACAGTAGTAATAAATAACCGTCAACATCAGGTATACAACATTTGGGTGGTAATTTATTCTGTTAAGGGGTTTGGCAATTTTATTTTAGATATAATGTTATTTTAGGCAAGGATTTCTAATTTGTCTATTGAGCAGCCAAGGACTCGATTTCCCGTTCATGAAATCTGTCCCTGGGGTTTGAAGCCAGGGCCTCTACGACACCTAATCGCCTAGCATGTTGGAGAGAACGCACATCCACTAATACCCGTTCAGCAATACTGGCCATAACACCTCTCCCCTCTACAAGCTTAGCCAAAATACGAAGAGTGCCTTGCGCATAGTTTTCTCAGTACACATCCGGGGGTTACTTTCCGAAAAAGTTGAGGTGGCCAAAGCTGGCCTGGCAAGCGGTAACGGTGCGGAGAGGGTGCGAGAGGGACGCTGAAGAGCCCTCTCGCAGGGAGGATGATCGGGGAGAGTCTCTCCCGGAATTTTTTTTTTAAATGCACGCAAAAGCAGCTATTTTAATACAATATTTGAGCAATACATGACGACCTCTACTGTTCATCAGTGAAACTTCCTTTTTAAGGTCGTAGTGGTAATGTGTTCTGTCTACTGTCCTAGACGTTTGAGTGCTGTACAGACCCTGGGTGCACGATGGATATTGGATGGAGTAGCTGGCAGCTTAAATAATGAATTGAAAACTCTTGAAAAAATAAATAACTTTTGTTTTGAATGGATGTCTGTGAGCTATAAATTTATCAGGCACTTCCCTCTAGATGTGAACATTTTAGGTCAACATAATTAGGCTTCTTCCTACGTTACTACTATCAGGGAACAATTATCTTGCAGCTCTCATCTATCTGCCTATCAAACCCTAATAAGTTCAGAATTAAGAATGTTTAATATTGGGCATTAGTAAACAATAACAGTAATCACAAACCTACTCCGAATGCTTCTGTTTGGGTGGTTTCAAGATGGATGGAACTATAACACGATTCGTGAAACCTGCTGTCTTCTTTGTGTAACCCAGTCACGAGGAGACCTATCTGAATGAAAATTCAACATCTGATGTTGTCTAGTTAGGATTCAACTTCAATTAACTTATAATTGTTACATGTACATAATTAACAAATATCATTTAACTACATTACAATTGTAATGAAAACTTGTCTCTTGTACCTGGGGGAAGAGAGACATATTTGCATGCCGGCTTTATTAATTATCTCCCACGATGGGAAGGTGCCCAAAATACTTTAAGACAAATAATCATACAATGGCTACTATGGTGTAACGGAGCTTTGTTCTAAGACAATGAAACGAACAATACAAATCCTCTTGTATGTAATGGGTCACAGTTTAATGCTGCATGTACACTGCACCGAATCTGTTCAGATTTGTCCACTCCCGACAAGCTCAGATAGCGCAACTCCTTTGTCAACGGATGAACAGAAAATAGAGCCGATTATAAATGTGCGAGCTGTGACGTTGCTGTAAGCTAATTGGCCAAGTTGAAGCTAAGGTTCTTTACAAAGCTTGGGGATCACAGCTATGCATAATTGAGTTCTTCTGCGTAGGCGTAGGAGATCATTATTTTTCTACGTCCATGTGGCCAAAGCTTACCTGATTTATTTATTAATTTATTTTTGGAATGGCTTGCAATAATAAACGATTAATAGCAGCCGCAGCCTACATTGCAATTTATTCTGAGGAAGAGGAAGATAAGAGTCAAAGGAGATGGTGGGTCGGTCCGCAGTGTGCCGGTCCGCAGTGTGCCGAAAGAGCTAGTGAAGGTTAGAGCTACAAAATTTTTTGCCCAGCTATGAGCTTCAGCTTGCTACAAAAGAAAATATACGGTAATATATAATATTATAATAATATTGTTATTATAATTAATATTTACATTATTATAGTTTTATTTTACCTAATAGTTTTGTTTAATGTACATGTATGACAAAAGTCATAGATGAATGTAAAGCATAGGGATAGGGCCTTAATAATAATAATCAAATATAATTATATAAATATTATTTTATAATATAATTACAATAGTAAATAGCCTACATCTGTTGTCACTCACTCATTGCTAGAAGTTCTATTAATTTACATGTATTAAGAAATTCGAATTATTATTTTTATATCCCATTTCCATTAGGCCTACTTAGGAAATCTTCATCTTGGACTCCAATATCAGAGTTATGTTCAATGCCAATATACAGTTAGAATTACATAATTACATACTCAACAATGTGTATAGTATTCACTCCCCAGCATAGCAGCCCTTAAGGGCACTTCTACATTGTATCTAGTGGAAATTTTAGTTAGGCTGCTAACAAAGCAAACAGTACAGTTAACAAAAGAAAAGTCTAACATACTGATACTAGCAAAGAATTTCAGACTATTAAACTGGCTATGAAAACCCTCAGCTCTCTACATAATCCTTTAGTTTTTACTAGTGATTTATGCATCATTATTATAGCCTACTTTTGCATCTAGGTGCCATGAATACTACTGTACTTCGACTGTTGCAAGATGGTCATTCAAGAAGAGTAGGTACATTCATCCACTACTTCAGAATGCCCGAGGAACTGTTTGCAGACCTGTGTCAGAAACTGGCACCCATCATACAAAAAGCTGACACTAACGTGAGACCAGTTATAGATGTCAAAACTAGATTGGGTTGCACGCTAAGATATTTGACTACAGGATGCACAATGGCTGACCACCATTAGGATTTTCGTCTTGGTTAGCAAATATATTGAATTCCTAATTAAATAGCACACCATCGATGGGCTTTACTTGACAAGTAGACTAGTCTATTTATGTTGTATGTTCTTATAATTGCAGGAGTAAAAACTATCTCAAACATAATTCATGAAACATGTGCCGCCCTATATAAGGTCTTGCAACCGCAGCAATAATATAAATTTGTAATATAATGTAATATAAATTTCTTTAGGGAATTACTAAGCCTAAAGGAGCTGGGTCAGAGTACCACAACTACAAAGGATTCGAGAGTCTAGTGCTCATGGCCATAAGCGATACTCGGCAAAGGTATGTAGTGTAAACTAACACCCATATTACTAATTATGTCAGCTCAGTACTGTTAGCCTAAAGGGGTTGTGCCATGTGTTTTATGCCCATCTTCAAACCAGCTGCTATAATTCAGGTTACTAAGAATTGGCTTGGAAGTCACGGAGTTGTGCTCTCTTGGCCACATTGAAGAAGCCTAGACATGAACAAAATACTGGATAGCTTGTTACTAAGTAATTAATCATTAATACTGCTCAAATCTGTAGTTGTATTCCTGAATAATAATAAAACACAGATGATACAGAACTACTCCTTCATTTAACTCCTATTTACCCATGAAAAAATAAATTAGCAGTTTACATGTAGTTACAAAATTATTTTATACTTAAGTAGTATAGTCAGTGCAGATCTACACAGACACCCGGCCCTTTCCGCGTCGTATTAGCCCTAGATCCAAAAACTCCCCGGGCGGACGACCACCCCACCCGTCCTCTCGCCCCTCCTCTCCCCTAAACCTCACTCTATGTGCAAAGCCCTAGAACCTACTCCCCCCCATCGCGGGTGGGGTTTCAAAAACCTCATCGGCTGTTCCGCGGAACCCAGTCTAAAGAGCAAACCCCTCGCCCCATCCCACGGCTCGGGCGAGGGGGCGCGCGCGTACGCGCGCGCCCCCCCCCGCCCCGCGAACCCCACCCGTCCTCCCTCCACCCGTCCCCGCCCCTCCCCACCCCTCCCCACCCCAAACCCCTCCGCCTCGCCCTCCGCCTCGCGGCGGTTCTCGTTCGCGAGTCCAGCCGTGGTCCCACGCCGCCCTCCCCCCCGCCCATCCCCCGCCCCTCCCCCGCCCTCCCGCCCCAACGACCCGTCGCGACCCTCGCGGGCGGACCGTCGGCTGGAGTAGGGTGAAGCGAAGGAAAATACGGGTTAGAGTAATGGTGTGTGATGTATTCTAGAATAGATGATATACGACTATGAAAATATGAGTCAGGGTAATGATACACGAGTTTGTTTTAATTTTCAATGCGTTTGAGAGTAATAATATAAAATCAATCGATAAAAAACTTGATATGTGACTACGAAAAATATGAGTAAGGGTAATGATACGCGAGTTTGTTTTAATTTTCAATTCGTTTGAGAGTAATAATATAAAATCAAGCGATAAAAAACTTGATATACGACTATGAAAAATATGAGTAAGGGTAATGATACACGAGTTTGTTTTAATTTTCAATACGTTTGAGAGTAATAATATAAAATCAATCGATAAAAACCGATATACGACTATGAAAAATATGAGTAAGGCTAACGATACACGAGTTTGAGAGTAATAATATAAAATCAATTGATAAGTAGACACGAATGAGTGTGAATGACAAAAGTTTTTGCCTCAAAACTGTGCAGTGGCGGGGAGGAGACGCTCGCCGAGGATGGAGTCTAGAATGGCACAATCGTAGAATGTTCTCCCGCTCTTGGAAGTCTTCTGTCCCTTGTACACCATCACGGAGGGGAGGAGCTCTTTCATCGAAACTGCCAGACGTCCCGGAAGGAAGACTTCTCCCTTTTTTTCTTCGTTTCCAATCCGGCACTCGTAGGTGGCAATGGAGTTGCTCGCATTATCACCATCACCGCATCTTGGGACGTATGTGGGTCGGAGCGCGGTCACCACCAGCACAGAACCAACGGGGAAGGAAGATAGCGTTTGCACTCGAAAAAATTCTTCCAACTGGACCAAGGTCTTCTTTCTCAAGTCACCGGCCAGCTTTTTCATGGCTGCTCCTGGCAGGGAGCACACGCTCTCGATACGGTTGAATGTGTTTTGTCCTTTAGCGGTCTCCTGCTGTCCCAAGTACACCATGATCCTAGGTGGAAGGGTAAGGTCCTTTAGCTCCTCTTCTTTGACATCCGCTAGCTTGGGCATGGCGTGACGAATGTTGGTGTGAAAGCTGATGCAATGTCTCATCCCCTTGTCATCCACATAGCTTGCCCTGGCTAAGAATGCTTTTCCGAATGCCGTTTCAACCACCGAACCTCCACTCACTTCTAGCACAGTTCCTGGCTCTAGCTCCGACAGCTTCACCGCTCTTCTCCGCTCCCATGCTCCTACAATAATGAAAGTGGTGTATATAGATCCGACAAAGTGGTTAAACGGGAGAAAGATAGTACGGTAATTTATAGATATACGAATAGGGCTACTTACATTAGGGTTGCCGCCACTGCACGAGCTTTCTCCAGGCTTAGTCCCCCGCTCTTTTTCTTCCCCTTGCAAGGGGACTTGGTAGCTTTTTTTCCCTTCGTCGTCTCACCACCATCCATTTCTTCCGTAGCCGTATCGGCTCCGTGGCCATCATCATCATCATCATCTGATATTACAATCGCCTGGGGTTTCTTTTTTTTCTTAGCACAGATTTCATCTCCTTTTGGGTTCTTCCTCTTCTTGGTTGTTGTGGTCTCGCCCCTATCCGAGGCCCGCTCCGGGGAGGACGGAGAGTCCGCCATGTTAGAAAGATCCTTTCGGGCAAGACTCCCCACTCCTATTATTTTCCCCTTCTTCCGTGCCTCTTTTAACGCATCCACCTCTTCTTTCCTCTTCTGACTGCACTCTTCTTCTTCAATAATTCCATCCATTTGTGAGTCCGTTAAGCCCGCAAATAACTCTTCTTGGTTCTGGACTATGTTGTCAGTATCCATTGATAATGTACTATTGTAGTAGTGTTCCTGTACAGTAGTGATGTGCTGAACTTTGAATGCTGAGACTGTGATCCCACTCTCCCTTTATACATCTGCTCATTTCTTGACTCCTCCCTTTTTATTATCCAATCCCAATGTGTCCCGATGCACCCCGATGTGAATCCGAAGCCTCCCGATGCATCCCGATGTGAATCCGAAGCCTCCCGATGCGTCCCGATGTGAATCCGAAGCTTCCCGATGCATCCCGATGTGATTCCGAAGCTTCCCGATGCATCCCGATGTGAATCCGAAGCTTCCCGATGCATCCCGATGTGATTCCGAAGCTTCCCGATGCATCCCGATGTGAATCCGAAGCTTCCCGATGCATCCCGATGTGATTCCGAAGCTTCCCGATGCATCCCGATGTGATTCCGAAGCTTCCCGATGCATCCCGATGTGATTCCGAAGCTTCCCGATGCATCCCGATGTGAATCCGAAGCTTCCCGATGCATCCCGATGTGATTCCGAAGCTTCCCGATGCATCCCGATGTGATTCCGAAGCTTCCCGATGTGTCCCGATGTGTCAATTCACATCGGGGTGCATCGGGATGCATCGGGAGGCTTCGGAATCACATCGGGATGCATCGGGATGCATCGGGAAGCTTCGGATTCACATCGGGATGCATCGGGAAGCTTCGGAATCACATCGGGATGCATCGGGAAGCTTCGGATTCACATCGGGATGCATCGGGAAGCTTCGGAATCACATCGGGATGCATCGGGAGGCTTCGGAATCACATCGGGATGCATCGGGAAGCTTCGGATTCACATCGGGATGCATCGGGAAGCTTCGGAATCACATCGGGATGCATCGGGAAGCTTCGGAATCACATCGGGAGGCTTCGGATTCACATCGGGGTGGTATTGCCAAGGGTGGGGAAATGGTTAGACTCCGCCCACTGAATACTACTATTTAAGGTATGAGTTTCTCACTCTAGCAGTATGAACAATCAGCCTCTAGTCAACAGAGTGAGAGTAAACAGAGACAGCTACCTACTAGTCAGCACCTGATCAGAGATGTCAACAAGTACAACATAAGGTTAGTGCTAAATAGGGTAATCGGCAGCAATTGTGAAGTGTCTATTGTATATAACGCTATTGAGCCAAAAACAAAAAAAATTAACTTACACCCTACTACTATATATTTTTTATAGGGAGACTAAACAGAGACACTTACCTACTAGTCAGCACCTGATCAGAGATGTCAACAAGTAAAAAAGGTTAGTGCTAAATGAGGTAGTTGGTAACAATTGTGGATTGCTAATAGTAGTATGAGGTAAAAGAATAACTTACACCCTACTATTTTGTATTTTTATAGGGGGGGAGAGCTCTCGTCAGGCCGAGCACACTTGTCAACTATGCGGTCTGGTTCTCAAAACAGCGTTTTCTCTAGACAGGCACACGAAGAGAATGCATGCACAGGCTCACCCACACAAGTGCCCGGTTTGTGGCGGATGTTTTGATGGGAGGAGAAAGCTAGGTCATCACATGAGACGATTTCATAGCGAGGTCAAGGCGGAAAAAGATGAGGGGGATGCAGAGAAGTTTGATGATGTTTTCTGGTCCAAACCTCCAACAGCTGAAGAGGGGGATGAGATGGGGGTGCTACTAGCCCGCTATTGGAGCTCGATCAGGTCCACAATACACTCTCGTCCTGTAGAAGACATTCTCAACGTTCGAGTGTGGAGAGGGGAATGTGAAGATGAAGGAGATGAAGAGGTGTGGACTAAATTGAGAGCGATGTGGAAGAGAGTACCTTGTACTGTGAAGATTAACTGTAGCGCTGGAGTCATCCTCGAGCATAAGACCAGTGGAGAGTTGCGCTACTTTCACTCATCAAGCAACAATGCCGCGTTCTTCCCCAAGCCAAGACTGATCAGAGCAGAGAATGAGATGAGAGAGTTTTGCGAATCTGTGCAGGAGCTCGACTTGAGAGAGAGGTCAGCACAAAGGAGACCGAACACCGCTTGGGTTTTACGTCACATTGCAAATTTGACATTCTACATCTATAAACTCCTAGAGATTGGCAAGGTGGGTGGTGTAGTGAGCAAACTCCCAGACTACATACTTAACAACCGACATGTGATAGCACTAGATGTAGACTTTTGGTCCAGAGGAGGTGCCCGTCCCTACCCAGACAAATTGTGTTTCTTTAGATGTTTGGCCATGATGTATGACTGTAACTGCGACCCAAAGAAGGGATGTTGCTGTCATCGCCCCTCTCAGACCACAACACATCGCTTGTTTAAACAATACATGAGACAATCTAGATCTTCTTCCCCACCCTCATCAACTTTGTCAGACTTTCCCGGGGTGGGCGCGAGTGATCTGCTGGCCTTGGAAGATCATTTTGACATATCTATAATAGTCTTCTGCCTAACTGATGAGGGGGTAGCTCCGATAGTTTGGTCATCTGGGGCACGAAACAAAGCCCGTAAACTCTTTGTCAACATGTACGAAAACCACTTCAGCTGGATAAAGAATGTTGATTTGTTTGCCAGATGTTTCACCTGCAAGTTGTGCGATGGCGCTTTCACACGTTTGTCCAGCCTACGGCGACATAAGTGCTCGCCAGAGGAAGCATCGGTGTTTGTTTTCCCTGGTGGAACGTTTGGACCCCCGCCAACCATATTCACAAAACTCAAGCGAGTGGCGGGAATAGAGGTGGTGAACCCCGACCTCTTATACTACCCCTACTATATCACCTATGATATTGAATGCTTCATGCCAAAAGACAACCTACAAACTAACACCTCCACAATGACTTTTAGTGCAAGACACGAGTTACTGAGCATATCTGTATGTTCTAACGTCCCGGGGTTTGAGCAGGCCAAGTGCTTTGTGAGGAGTGTCGACAGCAAGGATGGAACGAAGTGCATTCGTCAATTCGTCCACTACATAGCAAAGATTGCTGACGTGGCAGGAGATTTGTTCGGAGAAAGATTCCGGGATGTACGCAAGCGACTCTCTACTTTCCTTGCGGATCGGGCGGATAGAGAAGAAGCCTTTGCTGACGAAAAGTTCTCTAACGTCTCGACTTACAGGGTGAAGTCCGGTCTCTCCGGATTAGAAAGAGAGTTAGAACAGCACATCTCCAGCGTTCCGGTGGTTGGTTTCAACTCACAAAAGTATGACCTAAATATACTAAAGGGACCTTTGCTTCGCTCTCTACAAGAGGAGGAGGGAGAAGATTTTGTCTTCATCGTTAAGCGTGTTAACAGTATGTCCTGCGTGGAGAGTAGACGTTTTAGGTTCCTTGACATATGCAACTTTATCGCACCGGGATTCAACTACTCCAAATACTTGAAGGCATTTGGCGTGTCAGAGAGTAAGGGATTCTTTCCTTACGACTGGGTAGATTCCCTGAGAAGGTTGGATTATTATGGACTCCCTCCCCGAGAGAGTTTTTTCAACTCGCTGACTCAGCAAGAATTGAGCGAGCAAGATTATCACCACTGTCAGGTCGTGTGGGAAAGAGAGAACATGGAAACGTTCAGGGATTTTCTCATCTGGTACAACAACCTCGATGTGGCCCCATTCATCGAGGCCATTGCACGTCAGAGCTCTATCTATCGACAAAAGGGTATTGACATGTTGAAATCCGCAATCTCGCTTCCAGGCTTGGCTATCAGATGGTTGTTTATGGAGGTGGAGGCCCGACCTTATGGCTACTCTCCTCCACAAGCCGCTCTTCCGCTGCATAGGTTAATGTCTCTCCGAGACGAACTTTGCAACTCGCAACCCATATGTCTGTTCGATGAGGAGAGCAAAAGTCTGTACCATACTCTTCGCGATAACCTCGTGGGAGGGCCAAGCATTATCTTTCACAGACATCATGAAGTTGGAGTGACCTCTATTCGAGAGAAGATGTATGGCACATCCGCAAAACCCTGTAGGTCCATTCTGGGAGTTGATGCCAACGCCCTCTACCTATACTGTATGATGGGGAATATGCCTACGGGTTATCCCAGGCGGAGGCTAGAGAGCCGAGGCTTTGCTCTAGAACCTATTAAAAAGTTCAGCAAAGTGGCGCATGGTTGGTTAGAGTTCCAATCGTGGAAGAGAGGAGAGGTCATCCTTCACCAACAGAATGGAGGAGAAATGAGGATAGGCTGTCACAACCTACCAGTGGATGGTTATAGCGAACAGAGTCGGACGGTGTACCAATTCCACGGTTGCTACTGGCATGGGCACGAGTGCGAGCTAGGAGGGAACGGAAAAGGTGTCAGAAACATGACGAATGAAGAGCTCCGGGTGGACACTGCAAGGAAAGAAGATTACATCAAGGCTCTAGGCTATAAGCTCATCACCACTCGGCAGTGTGAGTGGGAAGCGCGAGTTCGTTCGGATGTAGAAGTTAGGACATTTCTCGCCATCTTCTTTTCTTCTCTCTATCCGGAGAGGGGTTACGTCAACCTCGATAAGATAATCAATAACATTCGTAGTGGAGAGTACTATGGTTTAGTGGAGTGTGACATTTCCGTACCCGAAGAGCTAAAAGCGAAGTTCTCTGAGATGGCACCTATTTTCAAGAATATAAACGTGGGAAGAGAACACCTTAGCGAACACATGCGCGCTTTTGCCGAACAGAACGGATTCTTGAAGAGACCTCAGCGAATGCTCGTGGGGAGTCTTTTTGGCGAGCGAATCACACTACTCTCCGATCTGGCTAGATGGTATCTAGATCAAGGTTTGATAATTACCAGGATCTATCAGTTTGTTCACTTTATCCCACGAGCCATCTACAAAGACTTTGGTTCTTCGGTCTCAGACGCAAGAAGAGGTGGGGATGTGAACCCCGACCTGGCCCTCTTGGCCAGCACCAGCAAGCTCGTTGGGAATTCAGCCTACGGAAAGACCATAACAAATAAAGAGAAACATAAGACTGTCAAGTATGTGGAGACAGTAGAGGAGGCGGCTGTCAAAGTGAGGAGTAGGCACTTTTCTAGTCTAAACGAAGTTGATGAAAACTACTTTGAGATAGAGCTTCACAAGAAAAAGGCAAGTGTTGACAATCTTTTTTTTTATTTTGATTCTTGATTTGACGAAACTTTTTCTGAGTGGTAGGGTAAACTCTCTCTCTCTCTTTCTTTCTTTTAGATTCGAATGGATGTTCCATCTGTCGTAGGATTCGTTATCCTCCAGAGAGCCAAGTTGAGAATGCTAGAATTCTACTACGACTTTATGGATAGGTAAGTAGAACTAGACTATACAAAGATTTTATCAAATCCTTCTCTATTTATTCTTTGGTGTCAACCCCAACCCCCCCCCCCCCCCTACAACCCGTCCGTTTTATTTTCACAGATTCGTCAGCAGAGAGGACTTTGAGTACGTAGAAATGGACACGGATAGCGCTTACATGGCTCTGAGTGCTCGTAGTATAGATGAGGTCATCCGAAAAGATAAAAAAGAAGAGTTCTACAGAGAATATGGTAGATGGTTTCCCAGACCCTTCTGCGATAGGCACAAGGAAGACTTTATCACGACCAAGGTGCTTGGTCAAGAGTGGGAGATGAGGGAATGTTGTGAGAAGGTGCAACGATACGAAACACGAACTCCCGGCCTGTTTAAGGAGGAGTTTCGGGGAGAGGGGGTCATCGCGCTCAACTCAAAAACATACTTTTGCTGGTCCGCTGATGGTGATAGCAAGTATAGCAGCAAAGGACTAAACAAAAGAGGAAACGCCCTAACCAAAGAGAAGTTCCTCTCCGTGCTCAGGACAGGGGAGTCGGTGAGAGGGGACAATCGGGGTTTTATCAGAAGAGGAAACCAAACGTATAGCTACACCCAGCTAAAGACCGGACTCACCTACTTCTATGGTAAGCGGAAGGTTGCAGAAGACGGGGTGAGTACGAGTCCTATAGAATGCTAGTACTGATTTCTCGGAGATGAGACTACTTCATTCGATAAATTGGAGAGTAAACGAACAGTGCATCATAACCCTTGTACATATACCCGTATAATTTTTTTCACATTCACTCTCTATTGTAAGGGGTCTCCGTCCTCAAAACGGAGGGTTTACCGGTTGTAGCCTTAAAACCGAGCAATAAAACACTAGCTAATACATTAAAAACCATTTACCTCTCCAAACCAAAGGGGTAGACGATACTAGCGCAGCTTCCGCTCATACTCACCCCTTATCAGTTCACATTTCTTCTATTGTCTTCATTCGTAGGTGGGGGGTGACATCGCACGCGCACGATGCGCTCTCTCCCTATCGGAGTTTGCTACCCGGGGGAAAGTGGACGCGGTGGTCAAAGAAATTGGTGGCGAGTCAACGACATCATCGTAGAGGCGGGTCTATTTGTAGGATGATGATGATGATGATGATGATGATGATGATGATGATGATGATGATGATGATGATGATGATGATGATGATGATGACGATGGCGATGAGAAGACAAGCATCCATCTATCCCGTTTATCTATTTCTATTTCTACCCCTCCGAGCGATGATGTCGTCGGCTAACCTCCTCGCGAAGTCTACGGTTTGAAGCGCGGAAGAGCCACCGCCTTCACTTTCTCTCGCCGCTCGTCACGGGGACGGGCGATTCCCCTAGGGGAGGGTCCGGGGAAAATGAGGGTTAAGACGCGAGTCTTTCATCGAAGGTCCGGGGGCGCTCGAACGGAGGAGCGCGCGAGTGCGGTGTCACCCCGACCAGTTCAGTCTCAACAGTCCCCGGCGAAGAAATCATCCGGAAGCACCACCACCACCACTCGGTAAGTTTTTTATAGTAGTATAGTCAGCGTCGTAAACTCTGCACGGGCACTCCGCACGGGTGTAGCCTATCATTACTCTAACCCGTATTTTCCTTCGCTTCACCCTACTCCAGCCGACGGTCCGCCCGCGAGGGTCGCGACGGGTCGTTTGGGGCGGGAGGGCGGGGGAGGGGCGGGGGATGGGCGGGGGGAGGGCGGCGTGGGACCACGGCTGGACTCGCGAACGAGAACCGCCGCGAGGCGGAGGGCGAGGCGGAGGGGTTTGGGGTGGGGAGGGGTGGGGAGGGGCGGGGACGGGTGGAGGGAGGACGGGTGGGGTTCGCGGGGCGGGGGGCGCGCGCGTACGCGCGCGCCCCCTCGCCCGAGCCGTGGGATGGGGCGAGGGGTTTGCTCTTTAGACTGGGTTCCGCGGAACAGCCGATGAGGTTTTTGAAACCCCACCCGCGATGGGGGGGAGTAGGTTCTAGGGCTTTGCACATAGAGTGAGGTTTAGGGGAGAGGAGGGGCGAGAGGACGGGTGGGGTGGTCGTCCGCCCGGGGAGTTTTTGGATCTAGGGCTAATACGACGCGGAAAGGGCCGGGTGTCTGTGTAGATCTGCACTGACTATACTACTTACTTACTTGTTTAAAGTACTTCCTGTGTGTATTGTAAATTTTTTTAACTTCCTCACAAGTCAGCCCTATCAGCTTCCCTAAAGTCGTTAATGCAATTTGCTTAGCCTGTTTATTGCTGAATAATGGGAGTCTGCTATCCCATATTGCAGGAAATTGTTCTAAACTATTAATAAATAAATTAATTTGTTCAACTGATGCATTAACTCTGGCCATTATTATTGTACTATATTTTAATCAAAGTAATTAAAAGAGAAATGCAAGTAGTAAATGATATTGAAGGAGGCTTGGCGGAAGTGCAAATGTTTACGTCTTTTTCTGTAAACTTTCTCGTGGAATCGCTAGTTGCAGATTTCTGATTGGTCAATTGCTCCAGTCTGTCGGAGCTTTTTTGAATTGAATCAATCTGCCTAATCGGCAAGTATTCTGTCTGAAACCTGTCTGAAATGACGTCGTTGATAATCTGTTTGTCGGGAGCAGATGAATCTGAAGTGATTCGGTGTCGTGTACATGCAGAGTAAAACATGCGATTTGGAACTAGTTTGATATCCATTGACCCAAAGTTCTAACATACGACAGCATACAACTCTAATACCCCTTTAGCTTAAAACAAGACTGAGAATTACTGTATAAAAGGTAAAATTCTAGAACACTAGAAAGCTTTGGGGGTAAAACAATATCAGTCGAGCCCAAACGAATGTAGACTATTAATTGCACAACATAACTTTAGATAGCAGCAATTAAGTGAGCTGTATGCTGTGTTTAGTCCTACTGTAGGGGCGTAACTTTTGAAAAATTTTTGGGGTGGCTAGAAGTCGGGTGTTTATGCAGGCCATCGGCCTGCTCGAGCGCGAAGCGCGAGAGCGGGGTGGGTGCGGGAGGGGCGCAGCACCCTCTCGCAAGGGGGTCCTGGGGTCTCTCCCGGAAAAAAATTAGAAAATTACTACCTAGATATGCAATTTCGGGAAGTTTAAATTGTAAAATTACTGCTCAAAATAATTGGATATTAGATATGTATAGTCAAGTAGATCAAAGTAGCACAAGACAGTTGAAATTTTTCACGCTGTGATACATTAAACTGATATAGAATAAATTTGAGCGCTGAAAAAATATAGGCTAAATTGGCTCTCTAAGTAATTATTCCTCACTACTAAAGCTTCACTAGAAATTAGACCTATATTATCTCAACTAGGCCACCTTAAGCACACTAGATCTGACATTACTAATTATTATAATTTATTATTATAATAATAATTATTGGTGGCTACATGAGTGGGGTTTTGATATTATTAAAAATAGATATTAATAAAATATAATAATAATAAATTAATATTTATATAAAAATTATATAAATATCAATTAATATAAATATTAATTTGTTATTATAATTATTAATTTAATATTATTATATTTTATTAATATCTATTTTTAATAATATCAAAACCCCACTCATGTAGCCACCAAATCCAGCAATAAGTTTTGCTCACATACATGCTAACAATCTACTTATGCTGCATGTACACTGCACCGAATCTGTTCAGATTTGTCCACTCCCGACAAGCTCAGATAGCGCAACTCCCTTGTCAACGGATGAACAGAAAATAGAGCCGATTATAAATGTGCGGGCTGTGACGTTAATTTAAGCTAATTGGTCAAGTTGAAGCTAAGGTTCTTTACAAAGCTTGAGGATCACAGCTATGAATAATTGAGTTCTTCTGCGTAGCCGTAGGAGATCATTATTTTTCTACGTCCATGTGGCCAAAGCTTACCTGACTTATTTATTAATTTATTTTCGGAATGGCTTGCAATAATAAACAATTAATAGCAGCCGTAGCCTACATTGCATTTTATTCTGAGGAAGAGGAAGATAAGAGTCAAAGGAGATGGTGGGTCGGTCCGCAGTGTGCCGAAAGAGCTAGTGAAGGTTAGAGCTACAAAATTTTTTGCCCAGCTAAGAGCTTCAGCTTGAGCTTGCTACAAAAGAAAATATATAATATATAATATTATTATAATTAATATTTCCATTATTATGGTTTTATTTTACCTAATAGTTTTGTTTAATGTACATGTATGACAAAAGTCATAGATGAATGTAAAGCATAGGGATAGGGCCTTAATTTAATAATAATAAAATAAAAATATAATTATATTATATTATTTTTATTTTATGATATAATTATAGTAGTAAATAGCCTACATCTGTTGTCACTCACTCATTGCTAGAAGTTCTATTAATTTACATGTATTAAGAAATTCGAATTATTATTATTATATCCCATTTCCATTAGGCCTACTTAGGAAATCTTCATCTTGGACTCCAATATCAGAGTTATGTTCAATGCCAATATACAGTTAGAATTACATAATTACATACTCAACAATGTGTATAGTATTCACTCCCCAGCATAGCAGCCCTTAAGGGCACTTCTACATTGTATTTAGTGGAAATTTTAGTTAGGTTGCTAACAAAGCAAACAGTACAGTTAACAAAAGAAAAGTCTAACATACTGATACTAGCAAAGAATTTCATACTATTAAACTGGCTATGAAAACCCTCAGCTCTCCACATAATCCTTTAGCTTTTACTGGTGATTTATGCATCGATCATTATTATAGCCTACTTTTGCATCTAGGTGCCATGAATACTACTGTACCTCGACTGTTGCAAGATGGTCATTCAAGAAGAGTAGATACATTCATCCACTACTTCAGAATGCCCGAGGAACTGTTTGCAGACCTGTGTCAGAAACTGGCACCTATCATACAAAAAGCTGACACTAACATGAGACCAGCTATAGATGTTAGAACTAGATTGGGCTGCACCCTAAGATATTTGGCTACAGGATGCACAATGGCTGACCTTCACTATGACTTTCGTCTTGGTGAGCAAATATATTGAATTCCTAATTAAATAACGCACCATCGATGGGCTTTACTTGACAAGTAGACTTGTCTATTTATATTGTATGTTCTTATAATTGCAGGAGTAAAAACTATCTCAAACATAATTCATGAAACATGTGCCGCCCTATATAAGGTCTTACAATCGCAGCACCTTTGCATGCCTAGCTCAGCAGAGGAATGGAGAGCGGTGGCAGATGAGTACTTGGCTCGGTAGAATTACCCTCATTGCCTTGGCTCTCTAGATGGCAAACACATCGTAAGTGATGACATTATTATTAGGCCTACTAGGCATTAAAACAAACACTGCTCAAATTAAAACATTCGTGCATAGTGATTGTTATTTGTATGTACATGTACATGTATGTATGAATTTTATATTTCAAGCTTGTGCAGTTATGGAATAATTTGTAATATAAATTTCTTTAGAGAATTACTAAGCCTAAAGGAGCTGGGTCAGAGTACCACAACTACAAAGGGTTCGAGAGTCTAGTGCTCATGGCCATAAGCGATGCTCGGCAAAGGTATGTCGTGTAAACTAACATCCTTATTACTAATTATGTCAGCTCAGTACTGTTAGCTTAAAGGGGTTATGCCATGTGTTTTATGCCCATCTTCAAACCAGCTGCTATTATTCAGGTTACTAAGAATTGGCTTGGAAGTCACGGAGTTGTGCTCTCTTGGCCACATTGAAGAAGCCAAGACTTGAATAAAGTACTGGATAGCTTGTTACTAAGTAATTAATCATTAATACGGATTTCAGGTTTATATATGTCAGTGTTGGAACAAATGGCCGTAGCTCAGATGCAGCCATATGGAAAGACTCTGATTTGCAAAGGAGGTTAGAAAATGGAAGCATTGGTGCACCCCCACCAACACCACTCCCTCTCACGACTGATGCTGTGTCTTATCACTTCATTGGAGATGAGGCTTTTCCTCTCTATCCCAGAGCAACACAGCAGCTACATCATGATCGCCTTGTCTACAACTATAGGCTTAGTCGAGCAAGAAGGATGGTAGGTATGTATCTAAACGATGCATTTATATATATTATTTTGCCATTCTAGGGGCATGTAGTGAACAAAGTTATGTTTGTACACTGTAGGAAGACAACTTCAAACGAGCGTTTTGAAAGAATAATTACATGATATGTTATTTCACTAGTTACCCTATATATTATAGAGAATGCATTTGGAAGACTAGCAGCAATGTGGAGAATCTTTCACAGACCAATCGACCTTAATCCTACTAAAGTTGACAGTCTGGTGCTTGCTTGCTGTTGCCTACACAACTACTTGTTGGACCACAATGTAACGGCCTACACAACAGATGTGGATGCCTATGTCAGCAACGGTAGTTGGAGGGAAGAAGTGGATGGGGAACTTTTACCTCTTCAAAGAAGGTTGAGTGGCAATAATTCATCACGAACTGCTAAACAGATGCAAGAAACTTTAACTAAATGGTTTAATAATGTAGGAAGCGTTGAGTGGCAAGACAGGATGGTTGCTGTTGGCCAGGGTGTGCCATATAACTAATTAAAAGCTGTAGCCCTGCTCCATTCACTCTTTCATAATCATTTATTCAACAGAATGACATATATTTAGAATTTGGAATTAAGAAGTTCTACATATGATAAATTGTTAGATGGTTCTTGCTCTTGTAGAATAGCATCTACCACCTGTTCTGTCAGCCTGGACATTAGTCTTCTCTTGGTCTGTGAAAAATATGAAAAGAAGTGATGTATCATAATTATGAATAACTTATAGCTTTTGTGATATAAATATGTACTATGTACTTTGATTTTGTAAATGTCAGATATGTACATGTATCTCATATAGGCCTACTCTACTTACAGCCGTGCTCCTTATTGAACCAATATCACAGGCTAGACCCATGGCCCAATGGTGTACAGCGTCTTCTGAATCACACTCCTTGTTTAAAATCTCCAATGCTCTTTGTTTTAGTGGATCATTTGTCCCTGATTTTCTCTGGAAGAGAAATATTTAACATTATGCAAATGTGCAATTATTGACAATAACATTAATCCTATTTGTTGTAAATTTATTCATGTCCCAATGTTAATAGATATTAGTTAAACATTGAACTTGAAACTGTCATATTACGTGTACCTTTCTGTTATTTGTAATTTGTAGGAGTGGAGGTGGACGATGTCCTGGGTATGCAGGCTGCAGAGGCACTAGGCATGCAGGCTGCAGAGGCACTAGGCATGCAGGCTGCAGAGGCACTAGGCATGCAGGCTGCAGAGGCACTGGGCATGCAGGTTGTAGTGGCATTAGGCGTGTAGGCCGCAGGGGCACCAGGCATGCGACCTACAGAGGCACCAGGCATGCAACCTACAGAGGCACTAGGCATGCAGCCTGCTGCAGAAGGAAATAAATTAGTGGTAGTGTTTCTGGCTCTCACTGTAGGCATAAGAAATAACAGCTGCTCAAAATATTGATATGATTTCATGCTTCTCCTCAGAGCACCTGAACCAGATGGCTGCTCAAATCTGTGGTTGTATTCCTGAATAATAATAAAACACAGATGATACAGAACTACCCCTGTTGAGAATAAATACTTCATTTAACTCCTATTTACCCATGAAAAAATAATTTAGCAGAAAGTTTACATGTAGTTACAAAATTATTTTATACTTACTTCTTTAAAGTACTTCCTGTGTGTATTGTACATTTTTTAACTTCCTCACAAGTCAGCCCTATCAGCTCCCCTAAAGTTGTTAATGCAGTTTGCTTAGCCTGTTTATTGCTAAATAATGGGAGTCTGCTATCCCATATTGCAGGAAATTGTTCTAAATTATTAATAAATAAATTAATTTGTTCAACTGATGTATTAACTCTGGCCATTATTATCGTACTATATTTTAATCAAAGTAATTGAGAAATCCAAGTAGTAATGATATTGAAGGAGGCTTGGCGGAAGTGTAAATGTTTACGTCTTCTTCTGCAAACTTTCTCGAAATTGGAATCGTTAGTTGCAGATTTCTGATTGGTCAATTGCTCCAGTCTGTCGGTGCCGTGTACATGCAGCTTTAGAAGCCTATACAATGTTCATCTTTTTATTGGAGGACAGAGGTTGTAAAGAAGCAGTTATAACTTAAAAAGTAGCAACAAGTTATTTGGTCTGTACGGAAAATTCCAAGTTATGTAGCTTGAGATTAAAGTAATTCATGGAGCCAGTTTGGCTTTATATTCAATATAGTCTACATATTATGCAACTGCAACTATAAGTAGCTACAAACCTTGGGCTAATCACCCTGATTGTAAATAATGATTGGCTATTTCTAGTAATCCAATAATTTGATTGGTTTGTGGAAAAGTAGCGTGTTGCATAAACTATATTCTATACTACATCCTTAGAAATACGTAGTAAGGAAAACTTTACCGCGGCCATAGGAGAAGATAACTCTATGGCCGCCGTAGAATTGATACCCCTGAATTCAAAAACATCATTTTTGGGCCACTTTATTTTGAAATTTAGGGGCGGCCATGCCGCTCTGCCGCCCCTAAAGTTACGGCCCTGTACTGCTATGGTGACATAATGTATATATGACTTGGGTTTGTTTTATACTACTTGGTCTAACTAGACTTTGATAATAGTAGTTGTCCAAGTTCTATGTCATTTTATTTTGATTACCGAGAATCGTGTGATATACCATTTTTGAGGTTTTAATTCGGAACTAACTTCATCAAAGCCCAGAGAGCACCTTTACTAACTACGTTTTACATTCTATAAGTATCATGGCTGTAATAATGTGTTAAGGGTATGCTACATTGACGCACAACTTCTGCAAATATCGCAAGTTTAAAAAACGGAAAACGTTGTTAGGTGCTACACAGAAGTTGCTTTTTTATTGTAAACAAAAGAAGTTGTCTACTCATTGATTCAACTAAAAGCAAGAGTAGATAAATCTAAGGAATTTATGTAGCTTGTGAACCGACAAAATGATAATTGGGGGTTGTGATACATTTACATTCTATCTTTTTAGGATTAGCTCCTCCATATTGTAGCTTAAATTAAAACCTCCACTATTTTAGCAATATATCGGAACATGCAGATTGAAATATTTTGTAAAACTAAGTTCAACTAAATGTTTCCTATACGTAGCGAGCACCTGAGAGGCTTGACTTGAATTTATGGTTTATGATGCACATGATAGCTTGACTGTTGATTTATTTTATTTACCTCGTGTTTATAATAAGAATTGAACTTCTCCCACAGTACTGGTCTTTTGTTGGATTAATTTAAACAACATAGCTATACAGCTTTCGTCCATTTTCGATCAGTAGAATATAGCATAAATTTAAATTAAATATTACATTGATTTTAATTTATCCAATAGTTTCATTTTATTATCCTAAAAGCTAAACTCAACTGCTAGCACCTTTTCCAAGCATCTTAAGGTAGCTGTAGCCAATCAACAGTCGATTTGCATTTTGTACCGTTAAAAATTTATAACATGCAATAAACATGTGATTTCGCAAAAGTTCAACATCAGTAATCGCAAAACGCAAAATTTATGTGATTCGCATAAATTTTGCGTCCGTGTAGCATGTCCATTAAACTAGACTTGCGCATGTTACATAAATAACAAAAAGTATTAAAATAATAGACACAAAAAAAAAGTATAAAAGTATAAAAAGTATAAATATAACTGCATGGCTGAACATATTAACTTTACCTTACAATTTCAAGTTTACAAGTCAATTCTTTTTAGTGACATATCAAACTTTAAAGTTGCAAGTTAAATATTTACATGTCCCCAGAAACTCAAGTTTTTATCAATTTATCCAAGTTAACTACAAGCAGTTTCAATTCAATTCTTTCTTGTTTAACTTGAGTCGTTTTATAGAGTTATTGGGCTATTATTTAGCTTATGGTGAAATATTGTTAGGAAATTATGCTAGAAGTTCAAATTCCAAAGCAAAATATTACTGTTTTAGCGTAAAATGTGTTATAATTGTGTTTACAATTGTAGTTATAACTGCGGTTATTTCTATTCATTGCAATTTACTGCTGCCCAATGAAAACTCTGGTTATTGAAAATTTCAAGATAATGATGTGTGAGTTAAGAGTCTTTGATCATAGCCATAATTAAATTACAATTCAAGTTACAAGTTTTTGATGTCTATCTATTCAAGTTACTAGTCCTTCTAATAAGCCATAAAATGTTGCTTGAATTAACTGAAGTGAGAGTCTTTAACTGAAGTCTGTCATCTCTGCAACAACCACAGATAACTAACAACATTTTAGTGGTTAAATAAGCATCAGCATTGAAACACATCTTGGTATAAACTTCTATAGACTTGGAGAAATACTGCAATAATGCATGCCTAATCATGGTACAGGCTATAATGTAAAAATTACCGTGTGAATTATCATGTGAAGCCTCTTACAAGATAAAAAAACGATACCGTTAGATCATACAAAATACATGTATAATAACCATGCCATTTAATAAAGAAATTCATATATGCAATAATGTGTTGCAAAACAACGATATGAGATACCATAATACATACAGTGTCGTATACCAATGTAGTAACAAGCTCTATAGACTGTGTAATATCCAATACAATATTCAATACGTCAATGTTAGTAGTCCCTTATACAACCAATTGATTGCATACTACAGGTTCTGGTTTGGTCCTTAGCAAATGTTTTGTAAGAAGTTAAAAGATTATTAAATAGGGGCCTACTCTCTAATGGCTCAATCTCAAGAATTTGCCATGGATACTGAAAATCTGTAACAAAATATTTAGCTTGATATGATGGTTGAGATATGCCATTCTATAGATGTAATAAAGAAAACTAACTAACATCACCATTCGATCCTCAACTCCTCTGCTGTACTTACAGATAGAATTGATGTGGGTGAGCGGGGCATACATTCCGTATTACCCACGCAACGTGGTGATGGGAAGGTAAAGTATGAGACGGTGTCACCTCTACCATCACAGATTGGTAGAAGGCAGGAAGCTGAGCTTATCGGAGGACTGAATTATGATGATCTATTGGTGTTAAAGTCAAGTGTGGAGTGTGAGTTAATTACTAAAAAATTAATTAGAGCTAATATTTTGTCTGACCTTAAATCCCTGGCCTATTCAGCTGTCTAATCATGCTAGCTTCAAAGCAGGATAATGAAACAGTTCAATTTTTTCAAGTGCTTAAATATTTGTTACACTGATCAGTGTAGCTGTATACAACATGAATTTTAACTTTTCTTTGTTAAAGTATTGTGATGGTACACACAGTCGTCTCCTATCACCTGACATTCATTGTTATGTGTGCTTACATGTATATACCTGCTTACATTCTGTACTACTTAACTATATACCATTGTACATTCATGTATGGCAATTACTGAGTCTTTTGGTACCTTTTATACCCATGTAAAGAGGCCCGACCTCTCAGAATCACTTGATATTCATTTTGTACGTGAATTGGATGATTATAAGCAACTTTTGTATAACCCAACCTACTTTGGGTCGGCCGTCGGGCTTCCGGCCATGTTGTTGCGCAACTTCCAGACGACCCTACGTCGTCTGTTCCCGACACTACGTCGGGCGGAAGTTCTTATACTATATAAAGGACCATGTTTTATCATTCGTTGTCTCAGTCTTCACTTGGCTTTCAATAAGGACACATCTATACTTGATACAGAGACTTTCACTTCCTTTTGCCAAGTCATTCGCATTAGCGAACCGCCTACTGGGTCGGATCACTCTCTTTCACAGTATAGTCTCCAGGCTAGTCTCGGGACCAGATAGGTCGTCTCTGGTAGTACTTTGACTACTGAGACTGCCCGATCTTTCATGTAATGAGAAGGCCTAGCACCACTCATAGGCACTTCATTTCTTGGGTCGGCAGTCGTCCAAGGACGGCCGCACGAAAGCCAGAAACCATTACAGTATTATTGTGTTGTTAGATTTGCAAGTTTGTGTCCTTGCAGCCAATAGCAGTCAATTATACAGAACTGTATGTTGCTAAATCACTTATTTTACTCCTTTTATGCTCCAGCGTTCGTCTCTGTGAGTCACGGTGTTTGTGGGTCTCTGATGATAAGAGGTCTGGTATCTACCATGTACAAGCATGCCTGTCACAGAGATCTGTATGAGATATTCAAGCATGTAAGTATAGTTTAGCATAAATACAGTGCTACTTAGAGTTTGATATTCTGATAACTGCAACGTAATTCCTATTTGTATAGTTGATTATGTTTGTGTTTATTAATCTATTTTTTGGAAAAACCTCTCCTATGTGATTCGTAATCTTACTCAGGTACAGCATATAGTGAGGAAGGTATCCATAGCGAGACAATCCTGGCAAGGAGGACAGTTGGCTGTAGTCTGGGATACTCTGACCCATAAGAGAAAACTCTACCTCTTTCCTGGCTTCAATGGGAGATGAAAAGACAACCCCCTAACTTAATTACTTGTTCAGCCGAATAAGTTATTTTATAGAGCTACTTTATATTACTCTCAACAAAGGAAAGCAGATAGAAAACACAAAAGTAGGACAATACTGTAAAGTATTGTATCAGATTTAGATAAATGCAGGACAACTTCTTAATCATTTTCATTTACTATTATAACAGAGATCATGGGTGTGGGAACTGACAATCTAGCTTATAGCTATATTTCTACTTCATATAATTATAATATTAGTGTTGTAATCTTGGAGTAATGTGATTCTATGGTATTCAGATTATTATTATCTTATTCCATGAGTCTATGTGTATCTGTGGGTTACATTTATACAAATATTAGAGTGTAGTCTTACCATGCACTGTGCTCATTGCTTGACTTCTATACTTCTATAATACTGTTGATTTAAGATTATGCACATGTAGAACATCATACAGGTGGTAGTAGCACTACTACAATACTTATTACATAGGTTCTACTATGTACCTTACTATGTACAATTTAGTATACATCTACATGTATGATGTATTAACTTTGAAATATACTGTAACGGTTGACAGTCATTATCACAAACTGCTGGTAATGTTGTTCTATATAATTTGTTTGTGATCATTATATCATGTATTATGTGTTATAAATCTAGATGTTTATCTACACCAGTTAATACTGTACACTATATCTTATAGTTGTTTAATTTTAGTAAGAAACTCTATTCAGTCCTGATTTTGGTGTGGGTCACTAAATATTACTAAGTATTACATAATATTATGTCACATTTTATCATGTTTTCAACTTTTATAATTGCTAGCATTATAGCCAGACTGTTGTGTGATTATATAATTATCTAATTATCACCTCATCACTTCACAATAAATTAGCTGATATAATTATTATTCTAGCTAAAGTTATAAAATGTAATGTCCCGGGTAGCATAAAGAGAGGTGAACATTTGTTCAAGCCTCCTGGTTGTTTACAGTAGAACATGAAAATAGTGTCATATAAAGTCATGTTTGAATAAGATTGGCAAGGCACCACAAATCAGGCAAGAAATGTTTTCTAACTTTAACAGAAAATTTCACCTACTTCGCTCCATTGCACTTTAGCCAACGATAGCAATGATTTATGGTCACAATTACACAACATGTTAGTATAATACTAACATGTTGTATAATTGTGACCATAAATCATTGCTATCGTTGGCTAAAGTGCAATGGAGCGAAGTAGGTAAAAAGTGTGGGGAACGTGTTGTTGAAGCACAAGGCCTTCTCTGGTTACAAGTAATAATTACTTGTAACCAGAGAAGGCTTTGTGCTTCAACAACACGTTCCCCACACTTTTTATTCTCTCCGTTCACCACAGATTTTCTTTTTTGCGTTCGTTGTCATGGTGATGTAAGGGGAAAAAACAAACTGCTTCAAAGGATAGAAAAGCGAACGATCATATTTCATAATTATCGATTAATAAAAGAAAACAATGCAACGTCATGTAGGTTATTAAACTGATAACGTTCAGTTCTAAAGTAATAAACAGTCATAAAATACTTGTATCACAATGATAGCTGTATAGAAAAATCTTATCTGTATCACTTAACCCAAATAACAGTAAGTTGTTATCATTATCAGGCAAATTTTAGCTAGATGGACATTAAACAAAATTACATGTATTCTGGTTTAAATACAATGTAGAGTATCATAGAAGGTCATCGATTATTTCAGTATTTCCAGTATAAAAGGTGCATAAACACAGATATAACCAGTAAACTACACTGTTTATAGACCATCCATCAAGTATGTAGAGAGCATTCATAATATTATATTATGTTATATTGATAGTAGTGATCGTACCACATTGTAGTTTCTTATCATTGGCAGCTCATTTCAACTTAGGGAATGCAGATAACACTTAGCAAATAGCCATTAGTGTTCATTTACTCTGATGTAGATAACTATAATATACTGGTATGTATTGTACTACAACTGTACTCTAGGTCAGAGAAAAGTAGCAATACTAATGCGATGCACTATAAAAATTATATAGTCTGACAATAATATGACTTGACCAACTATGGCTATTTCTCACATGAAAGTTCAGAACTCTAAGCCCTTGGCCATAAAACTAAAAAGACAGATGAGTTTGATGGCCAAGGGCTTAGAGCTCTGGGCGTTCATGTGAAAGATCTACTCGTACTATACATTGTATGTACATGTAGGTTTAATTCTTGCAACTTCCAGTGGTGGTGGTGAGAAACTTACCCAGCTGTAAAGAAGTCCTGTGTCGCACAACCCTCTTTCTCTATCTTTGGGCCATCTCTACCCAAATTGGAAACACTGCTGATCTCTTCAGAACGAAGCTGTCTTACTTGGAATGAACCAAGGGAAGTAAAACTGGCAAGCTTGCATAGTATTACTGCTCTGCCTTCCCCATTATATTTTACTCTTTGCAATCATTTATTCTATGTGTCAATAAAAGGCCCATATTTTTCCCACTGGTTATTTTATGGCAGGTCTCATATTATAATTGTTCTTCAAGCATCTGTCCCCATGGCATGAAAAACAAATATGAATGCCAAGTACTGTAGATAGAAAAGTTGGACAGCTTCCAACCGCAGCCGAGTCTGGCTGGCTGTGCAGTGTGTCAGCCTATTATTGCTACTTGTTACTGTTCATGGAAAGCATATAGTACTATTGGTAGCATTAGAAGTGCCACCAACTTTGCGCTAATAGCTAACCAAAGTAACTAAATTAATACTGATAAAGGAGATAGTGTTGCTATTTTCATAATTATGTTCTTGCATGCAACAGCCATGATTAACTCTGTCAGAAGATTGGTTTTGGTGTAGATTAGTGGTGGCATGCAAATCACTGATCAGTGTAACACAGACTCAAAACCTCATTTTAGTAAACAATTGACATCGTGTGACTTATGATCATGTGACTTATGACCTTATGATAATTCCCACAGTGCACCTCTGGCATCGCTTAATACTCAGTGATTGGTTCATTTACTCTACCACTTGCAGAAGGTGATTATAGCAGTGGGCACCTTCAAATCTTGAATCACATGAAAAGATGTCAGATGTAGTAATAATTTATTTAACACGATCAAACACAGTAAGTGTCTTTGAGGTCGTCGTCAAAAGTCGAGTTTATTTCTACACGTAAATGCACCAGAAACAGATACTTAGACATCATAGTTGAGCACAGTCAAGCACTAATATCTCAAATCACTACTATTTACACAAAATCACAGATTTATTCAAAGTCACGAACACACTAGTATGTATGCTAAACAGTTAAGATAACTCTTATTTAATTATTTTTCCACGATGTTCATGAATATTATCGGGTATTAATTTTTTCATCCACCAACTGCCAGATTGATGTTATCTTATATCATGTTTGAAAATGAAACATATTTTTTTAATATTGTTCACTTTGTAGAAAATTTTGAACACTGCCGACTGTATTTGGAAGGATTCATGGTTCTCCCCATGATGGTAGACTATGGTACCGCAGATACAGTCATGTATCTGTTGGCTTCCTCTACCATGCCTGGAGTTATCTCTACATTATTTTGTTGGAATATATCTTTGTCTAGCGCAGTTCCTCTCTGGCTATTTTCTGCTAGAGCTTGTTGAATTAGCTTCTGTCTTGCTGTTGTTAGTTCCACACCAACATGGTGAAATAGTGTTTCAAAGAACTTTGTTTGATCCGACTTCAGATGTTCAAATTTAAATGCTTGGATAGAACCTCCACTCTGATACTTGCCAGGGCAAGAAATGAAATGAAAAGTTGTCTCTGCAAACTGTATTACTGATGTGACAAGCGCTGTGCAGTTCACATTGTCACGGTGAGAGACCCATTGGAGGTGTGTTGAATTGTTGTAACTTACATAAAATAATCCTTCTGGTTTGACGCTTGGGAAAATCCAAGAACATCTCACCACCTTTAGTACCTGAGCAGAAGATTCATAATTCTCTCCTTCCTTACATCTATAATTATGTAACTCTGTACTCCATTCAGATTCCAGTAGATGAACTGAGCGCAACGTAATAAGAAGTAGACTACTAAATGCAATCTGTGCCACATAAACATCTGCCATACAAATGCTTTAACCAACATATCACCCATTCTGTTGAAATTACCTCTACAGTGATGCTTATGCCAGTTAGTTGTTACAAATTATTATTATTTCAATGAATTGTTGTAGACATATGTTTACTATCATGTGATTGGTCATGGGGTTATAAGAAGCATAACCTTTGGTCAATAATATGTCTATGTAGTCACTCCACAGTTTGGGTTTTATATTACACACCCCAAAGTTGACCAGCATTGCAAAGACTAGAAGCTGTATGTAGATTGTATTAATAGGGTGTCACGGCTGCAGGCAAAACTATTCTCATTGGTTGAACTACTGGCACTAACGAACTGTGACCGCGATGAAAATAAATAGGAATATTTTCTACTGGCTCACATTCCCAATGTTGAGCTATGAGAACTGACATTCCCTCATTCAAAAGTAAAAAATAGCGAAACGGTTTTGCAATAATTGTCTTGTGAGAAAGGTTAGCAGGAGGCATGCATACTATTAAGGTGGAGCTTTTTCTCAATCTCTCTTTCAGCGCTAGACGAGTGGTTTTAGTGTTCGCTATAATAGTGCTGTTAGGATAATGGCATCTCTTGAAAAAATGGCGGCTCTAAAAGAGGACTTTGGAGTGTTTGTCGAGTTACTTAATACTTAATAATAGTAATAGCTATACTGGTAATATGCCTTTATTGATGTGCAGCAATTACAGACGATTATATTATACAGAAAATTATATAGTTGTTGGACAGCTCTCATCGTGGTCGTCTGTTTTCTGTAACGGGTTGTGAATAGACTTCCGGGCCCACCGGAAGTAACTGGTCGTCATTCTGTATCTATAAAGAGGCCAGATCATCATTGCACAGTGCAGTTACTCATATACTTTCATACAGTCAGGATCGATTTAAATATTATACATATACTTACACATTCTGGAGTACTGCTGATATTAGCTAAGACATAATCACAGCTTATGGGCCGTTGAGGTATAAAAGAACACACTAAGACTAGTTAACCGCTGAAGTTCCATTGCTGATTGTGGTGCGAACTAGATCGTCGAACTGTATCGTCGTCTGCACACAACCATAACAATATTTATACGCTCAGAATGCTGTTGAACTGCTTTAATAACTTTCACAACTTGAACACTCATCTCCAGGGTATAATTACTCAATCAGCCTGGCATTAGTTGACTTGATTTATCGTTCTGATGCTATGAGGTTGGCATTGTGACAAATAATTGTAATTTATTAACATTCAGTGACTGTGCTGGTGGAGAATTCTTGGAAACTGTCCATAATACGCTTAAAATATTCAAATAATATAATATTCAATAAAGTCAAATATCTTTATTCAACAAGAAACAGGTTACTTTGTTATTCCCTTGCAAAGTTAGTATATTGGGCTCACATAGTACATACAGTCAACACCTCTTTAACGAGTTAGTACTGTATATTAGGCTAACATAGTACAGTCAACACCTCTTTAACAGATTTTCAATTAACTCAGTGAGACTTTGTCAACTTGGCAAACACTTCTTCTTCCCATTCTTAGCTATTCTGTACACAACAGCTGATGAGACTACAGATGATCCCAAAACATCCAGACACTATCAGACCAGATCTCTCTCCTTTCTCTTGGGATAAGTAGGCTGTAAATACAGTATATTTATGATAATTCCTCTGACGATGATGTATGAACATACATCGAAATATAAGGAGTCAATAAAAATTAAAAAATGTGTCTCGTCTT
Organism: Bugulina stolonifera; assembly: GCA_935421135.1. Classification (NCBI taxonomy): domain Eukaryota; kingdom Metazoa; phylum Bryozoa; class Gymnolaemata; order Cheilostomatida; family Bugulidae; genus Bugulina; species Bugulina stolonifera. The sequence goes on from OW285195.1 coordinate 9,022,324, forward strand.
ACTATTCATTATTAAGATACTTGCTTGCACCAACATTTTCCAATTTATGATAAAGTATCACACGGCAAAATTTTGGCACACATTTTTATAGTTCTCTGCGAAGCAGGTAAATTTACATGTAAATGGATATTAACAACAAATAAATGTACATAATGGTATTATTGTGGTAGCCTGGGGCATTTATTAATGCGGCCTGAAGCCTGCCCGATGGACATTATTGTACACTAAATGCCTGTAGTGGTCTCGCTCAACTTATACTCGTCCAATTACTCTTGTACTTACCTTGTCATGTATGCATATACTTACCTCTCTTCATAGACTACTCTGTTAAGCATTTTCCTAGACTAATTATGTTATAATTACTATGTGTAAATGCCCTTTTTATCCCCATGTAATGGCAGCCGATCTCTAAGATATTGCTGTGATTAATTTTGCATATGAATTGCATCTTTTTAAGCATCTTTTGTTTGGGACCGACCATTGTCGACCATCTAATGCTAATGATATAATTGGGAATTTCAATGAGGTTGATGTAATATTTTGACTATCAGAGAAGTACAACCATCACCAGATGGGATTTTTCTTTGAATTAGTCAACCATCAATTTCAAGCATTTTGTTCACAACAAAATGAACTCAAAGTACTTACTGTAGTGCCAAATGAACTTTATCATGTCAAATGGTTGATTATCTAATGGAAGTAATATTTCTAAAAATTCAAGTAGTGAGATACTTATGCTTGTGCTACTTGCGCTTATTGGTGTACCCGAGTGTTTCTTGTTACTTACAATGTATGTGTTCATGCGTACAAAGCTAGCTAGCTGCTCTGGCTGGTGTTCCTGTGGGAACGTAGGCTAGGAGACTACTAGTTAGAACCTATGTACAACTCCAGAAGTTTATAAGTTTAGTAGAAGTGACTTTATTGCTTGTTCAGGAAGCACAAGTCAATATCCTACCCTCGTCAGCAACTCAATTTATTATTGGTTACATGGTTACAAGAGATTATAATTATATACTTATTCATACGTTAGTTACATGGGTTACATATTTATATTTATTTACAACGCCAGTGGTTACAGAAGTTACAAGGTTACATATTTATATTTATTTACAACGCCATAATAAATTGAGTTGCTGACGAGGGTAGGATATTGACTTGTGCGTTCAGGAACATGTTAACCACATATAAAATGATCTCCACTTATACACAAAAAGTACTTTCGGCCAGTTCCGGTGAGGGTCGACCTAAGGTCAGGCTACATCAGTCATAAAATGATTGCCATAAAAAGGGTAGCAGACGTCAGGAAAGATGCATACAGTCTATTAATTAGCACAATAATTAAAATGGATTATTCACTCGGCCTCTCAGCCTATTACAGATAATAACACATGCACTGACGTTTATTATGAACAATTCATGACAAATATATAATATATATTTGTCCTACCAATAAACTGTATATTATACAGTCTATTGGTAAGATTGTCTGAACCACCACGGTATTACCATTATAGTGTAATTATTAATTGCAATTGGAATTAGTGAGAGGCCAAGGGATCGAGTTATTTTACTACTCTTACAACAGAAAATTAGTAATTTCTTATACCTACATCACTCAAATTTGGGGAGAGACCGTTTTTATATCCTCCCTCAGTGCCTACTGATTTGTCCTAGTTGTCCCTCCCGAACTCCCCAAGTTGCATGCATGTAGTAGATTGAAAGCATATCCTGGAGAGGGCATCTGACAGCTTGAGCTCTCAATAGTTTGATGACCAACACTATCAGTAGGATCTGTGTACATTACATACTTGGTGGTACACTGCTTTTGTTCACGTAGATAGTAAATCTATTATTATGCTTAGGCTAATGCCAATCAGTCACCGTAGCTAAATTTGGTTTAGTTTTAGGTAGAATTTGTGTGCAAAAGTGTAAACTGTACTTAAGTGAGAGCTTCAAGGGCACCAGTTACAAGGTGTGGTTGCAGATAAATTGACAAGTCTACCATCTAAGAACATTCTAGAAGTAAACACAGGTCACTAAGATATTCACTATATTTTTTGGCAGCAATAAGCACTGATTCCACTTGGTGAATTTTCTTTTTAACAAAGCTAATGCTTGTTTATGCTGTCTGAACTATAATAAAATTATATTTACCAATTGTTTCATATTCCTTCCAGATTTACACAACAATAACCCTCATAAACTTTAAGAATAGTTCTAAAGCAGCATCAAATTCTCTGTTTTTAATACATACATAGTAATGTATTTTATTTGCTCACACATTCAGCCTACGCTTGTATAATAATAATCTTATAATTATAATCTCAGTGTAATAAAGGTATTCACAGTACCCCTTTGTGTTATCACTTTGGAATTATCTTCTCCTACCAAGCATCAGATCCTAACCCTAATATTAATTAGGAACTGTAAACAGTAAACACTCAATGGGCTTTGTTTGCCATCCATTATTTGAATATTGTATTTACTCACTCACTCCATATGAACAGTAGCCCCATAACCTTAGTAATTATAAAGAAGAATTAGCAGTCAGGCTGAGCAGCTCTGACAGTCCCTGAATTTTGTAACAGGGTGTTACTTTATTTTAAACCTATTTATTGGAGGATTTTAAAGCTGATATGGTAAATTTGCTAGACCTACAATATTCATCCTATTTCAACTTTGTAAATGTATTATATTATTTATTTTTCATGCATAATACATAAATTTCCCTCAATTATATGTGCAGCTCCACATGTATATACATGTAAGTGGAAATAATTGTTTTCTGGATAGGTCTATTATAAAGAAACTTAGCCTAATAGAGATTGCAGAGTTGTCCTCTCTTTATTTGCTTTTTTCTGCAGAAGGACAACTCCAACATGCTTGAGCTACATATATCTACATATAAAACAGTGTAATATATTTGTGGCCAATTGTACTTCAAGGCACAACCAAAGGATGCACCCAATATTCTCTTGATTTTAGATTTTACTATCTACATGTAAATTAGTAATACAACGAAGCTAGCAAGTCCCAACCGTGTTGTTAGCTTTAATTGATATGTTCAAGTCCAACACTTTTACTTTGCTTATCAAGGTGTGAATAGGTCTGCTGCTATTACATGTACATGTATACTTGTCTAGTGTAGATATAGTCCATCAGCTGAGTAGCAAAATTGTGACTTTTCGCTCCTGACCTCTCCAATCTACGCAATTTTTTGTATACAGATAGATTAAAATATGGGGAGTTTAAATCCACTTACTAACCCCTCGAAATCACTTGACAAAAAAGTGAAAATTTAATCTTTTCGAAATTTTTAAAATTAGAGTTGTCTGTTCTTTACTCGCTGTTGGAAATTATTAGAATCCCCCTACGCCAACTTTCATTGGTCAGTTGCATGCATTTCATGTCATCTAAGAAAGTGTAGTAGCAACAAAGAGAGCGGACACTAGATTTGGTAACTTTTGTAGCAGATGTTTAATGATAAATTCATTCAGTTCTCCTTATTGGTTATCTTGAAAGTTAAATGGGGCATCCAAAGAATGACAGTACAAAAAGTTCTGCAGGTCTGACAAACTGTTCTCTAAATAAATATTGACATAGACATTCATTGAAGAATGGAAACAGCTAGACATAAGACAAGGAGTTCGAACTGAGAGTTAGCTCACTCTAGGGTTTACAGCACATAATATAGGTCTATCATGAGAATCACTAGAAACCAAAGACTAAATATGGCATCAGTTTCTCTGGAAAAGGTATGTGACTGACTAGTAGAAAGTTTATATTCAATAGATATAGTAGCTAGTTGGTTGAAAAATTTGAACTTAATTTTCTTGATTTTGTGACATAGATAAGAATTTCAGTTTACTTATTTATATATTAAAATTTATAGCAATTATTTTTTAATGTAAACATGGATTTATCCATAATTATAATTAATAATAATCATTATTTTATGAAAGTCTTATTGCTTATTCCATTGCCATGTGAATTATGCTCATACCTCGTCACAAATCTATTATTTATAATTACTCAATATATTATTTTTATAATAATGTAATTAAATGTGATAAGAATGATCGCAATCAGCAAAATGTTTTTGCATGATCTTGATACACAAGAAATTTATAAAATAAATGTAGTTTTAAATACACATGTATAATTATTTATTATGATTATAGACAGATCCAGTGTATACAAAATTATACTATTTGTAGTCTTTTATTGTGTTACACTGTTATTATATGTTATACTGTAGCAAGACTGCTATAGTAGCCTACGTGTACATTTTGCCTAGCAATGCAATATAAAATTCAATTTCATTTTGATTTTAATGTATATAATTAAGCGTAATGTTCAAGTAGTTCAATCGAGGTTGTAGTTATGTTCCATATTTACATGTACAAGATATTTTCAGGAGGATACCAGCATTAAAACTGTGGCATTAATTTCACTGTGAAGACTGCAGTTATGTTTGCCCTTCTGTTATTTCACATGGACACAGCCTTTCCACTCCTATTATTCTTCTACTAATATTTTACCACCTACACCCTAGAATAATTCTTTGTTTCTGGACCAGTACATTTATATTTCATTACCTACAGTTGTAAAGCCTTTGCTGTTTTAGGTGCAAGTTGCATTGCTGAAAAGTGACCGTGAAGATGTGACTGGTGAGTGATAAGGCGTCTGTATCCATACCAGCGTTACAAGATATGCACAGCAAGTCTGCTGACAGACCTCGCCTTAGTAAGTATGTTCATACTGCCAATGTAAGGGGCTAGATGTGTGTTGATTGGATATCATAAAATATCTTTGATGGATGACATATACATGTACATTGTAAGGGAGCAGCCGCGGCTTAGGGGTTAGGATGCTGAGCTTTCATGCTGAAGGTTCCAGGTTTAAACCCCGGTCACGGTGGTGTTAGGAAGAGCATCCAGCCACAATTGCTCCTGTGCCACATATTAAAGTCCTTGGGGTCATGCAAGCCAGCATGGCATCAAGGCAACTCCTCTACCCCTGCACAAAGAAAAGGCCATGTTATCTGGGCCTTTCTCACAGGGAGTTGGTCAGCACTGGCACCTGGCAGTGAGAGCTGCTAGGGGCTGGTCACGCCGAGGAGTATAAGTCGGTGAGTTTTATATACCTGTACATTGTACGTGTAAGAATTCCTTGAAGCAGAACTCTCCACTTTTCTCCCTTATGTTCAAACATGCATAAATTTAAATTACAAGCACGCGTACATGCGCTTACATTATGAAGGGTAAAAACAGATATAATTTGTTGTTTAGCAATTCATATCCTTGGAAACATCTTTTTAAAAAAACTTTGATGAGTTTGTGTATTTTTGTCTTTTGCTAGGACGGACTGGCTAGAAACAATGGTGTTGTGTTACTACCTCAACTGAATTACGATCTACCTCAGCAGTGTACAGTACCATCTATGGTGATGATGACAGCAATGATGGTGATTCCTGAATGACGCAGAGCTATCATTAAAGTAGTATAGGTATTTCAAATGCTATCAACCAAAAGAAATCAAGTACTACATGGCCACTGAACACCCAAAGACTTAACTATTAATAGTACTGAACAAACAGTACCCCAATTGCTGTATAACCTTGTATTCCTAGTGTGCAGTATGACACTCCATATACCTAGTGAAACAAAGTTTCAAATTATTAATCGTGATTATTTGTGCATTTGAAGTTACCATTATCATTTACCTGAGCATAGAAAATCTGTCAATGCACTTGATTTACGCGTTTCATAACAAGTGGTGGGATTAGTCACCTTTCCTCACCACGTAAATCATTACTGAAGATTCGTGCTACCCATGCCAATTATGTTGCTGCAATTTGTGCAAGAGTCTATAAACTGAGCCCTGTTAACTATGGATGAGAGAATGATGTAGATCTCACCTACAAAGTTATTTAGTGGTGAAACTGTTTATCCTAACATGTTACATACTGTCTGTTGCTCCTGTAAGAAGACCAGTAACATGCAAGTACAAAGTACCAGATGACATATAGGTACTTGTATGCCTGTATATTAATTGTAAGTTTAGCCTAAATTCTAATTTTAAATTTATTTGCATGTCATATTTTGTGCCTGTGTTACGGTTACCTGAATGGTTACCTGTATGGTTACCTGTATGGTTACCTGTATGGTTACCTGTATGGTTACCTGTATGGTTACCTGTATGGTTACCTGTATGGTTACCTGAATGGTTACCTGTATCTTACGGAATCAAATTATAATTAATTTTTTCGTTTCATATTACAGCACATTTTGCTTCCAACTTGAGTCTATTAGCTCTAGTTCTTATTGTCCCTGCAAGAGGTGATTATGTCATGGGTTTTTGCATATATTGTATGCTTTGTCACTGAATATAATATACTACCTAACCTGTATCTTTAATTGTAATAAAGTATATCAATATTATCTTACAATCGCTGGGCTGATGCTGAAACTACACTACACACTACAAGATACACTGATAGCTTATAAGTTCTCAAGTAGATACAGTAGAACAGCACTAGAGTATACTTGGAAATTTAGCTGTGTAACAGTAAATGTTTATAAAACTCTAAAATTTTCATGAATGATTATTTTATGTGTTATTTCCTCTGTGACAAAAGAGATGTTGCTCTTCGTAAAAAGTCTGCACAGGTTATCATGTTATTATGCACAGGTTATTGCACTAAATGTAGTAACACCATCCTTAAATAGGAAGAAAGTCATTATCAAACTATTCTAGAATCATGAGATTGAGGCCTTGTTTACGATAACACCAAAAATCTCTGCAGTTTGTGGAAATTTCAATGATTTGCTGTTATTAGGAATTATCCCCCTCCTTAACGAAATAATTTATCTTTTAATCGTAAAGCTCTTGGACTGAGACTCATGAAATTTGACATGGAGCACTAGGCTGCTTGTGGTAGCATCATAGTTAAATATGAAGAGCCTATGTGTTATGGATTTGGTGCTAGAAGGTTTTCTATTATAGGGAATTATCCCCTCTGTAACGAAGGAATTTTCCCTGTAATTATAAGACCTTTGAACTGACACTTATGAATTTTGACACAGACCACTAGACTACTTGTAGTAACATTATGTTGAAATATGAAGAGCTCATGCATCATGGATTTTGTGTCAGAAGGTTTGCAAACCACAAAAAATGGCAAATATTGGCAATTTTTGCTGAGGGGGTGAACTTTGACCTAAAATTTGAGGTCTCCGTCAACATATTTCAGAGGGTTAGTTTCCAGAATCATAAAATTCAGGTTCTGTTTACTTCAGAGCCAAAAATTTGTGTAGATTGGAGAGGTCAGGAGCGAACTTCAAAAACTAAGCCACTTTTCGATGGTTGGCTGATGGACTAATAGAAATCCGTATGCTAGAAGCCTCAAAGTGATATGACAACAACTTGCATGTTATGACCACATTGTACATTATATTATCTAGTATAATTATGCAAGCAGAATATATAAATAGATAGTTTAAACTTTAAACTACAAGTACAGTATCTACTTGTACACCTAACTTTGGTTCAGTTTGACTCTACTTAGCTTGGTACTGCTATAAACATGAAATTGAATGAAATGCATGTGAAACAAACGTTGTGTTGAGTGATTTCTAATTCCCGTAGACTCAACAGATTCAAGTTTCCAGCATTCTGCTTCTGCGCATGGTTTGAGGACTGATTTACCATCTGGAAGTTGATGCACCATACCTACTCTACAGATTCCAGGCCTGTCTCTGCCTTCTTAGTAATCACCACCTTCTGGATTAAATTAATTAATGGGTTATCACACAGTACAATCAGGTTAGTATTGAAATACATTGTAGGTTCATGCAACACAATTCAATGCAATGCAATGCATTGCATGGCATTGCAATGCGTTGCATTGCATTGCATTGAATTGCGTTACGTTTCATTACGCTGCATTGCATTGCATTGCATTGCATTGCATTGTAATGCATTGCATTGCATTGCATTGTATTATCAGTTTAGGGTATTGCTTACTATCAAAGAAGAAGAAGAATGCATCCACTATTCTCTATTTTAAGATTTCATTTGCAAACTAGCAGTTTAACATAACGAGCAAATCCCAACCCTGACAGTACCTTACACCAATACACATTTCATACCTACTTGCCGATAAATGTGTGCCTATTTCTATTTATTATATATGTACATGAAGATACATTTTTACTACTGCTTTATATCTGGAGATTAACAAGTCATCTTCTTTAAAGAACTTCAGAAGCTAAATAATATTCTGTGCAGTAAAGGTTGACTGGATATTTAAAGTACTGTGCCTCAAGCTTGTATATATTTAATCTGTGTAGGATAGAAAGAACCAACCAATAGCAAGAGCACAGCTCCTAATTCTGTTTACTGTGTGGAAACCCTTTAAGGCAGGCGTTCCCCACCTGTTTTGGCCCAAGTACCCCCATGCAGTCATGTAGCAAACAACATACCCGTTTGCAGGAAACAAAGTATCCCTTTGTAAAACTGTGTTTAATCAAGGATATCTTTGGTTTAATTCGATCAATGTTACATGTAACATTATCAAAATGCTTCCCTCAAACAGGTAAATAAATGCAGTATGGTATGCCATTTATATTTATCAATTATTTAGTGACAATTATGTAATACAACTTTCATCGATTGTAATGTTTTATGGCTTTCAAACTGGTTTAGCACAAGTTCATTTGCATCAGTGGGCCATTTGATGTTCAGTTTAATAGTAGTAGATAATGATAACTCATAATTGATATAGTGTGTAACTAAAAATCACTGTAAAAATGTATTAAGTTAATAACTTGTTTTGTACCCACTAGATTTCTAAAATGTACTCCTAGAGGTACATGTACCCCAGGTTAGGAACCCCTGCTTTAAGGAACGACAACTGCAAATTAATAAATGTTGACTGCTATTGAAAACATTGCTATGTGAGATTGAAGCAAAACTAGTTTTATTAACATTAGTATATAACCAGTTTAGCAATGAGGCATTGTCAGTGCTATTACAGTATTAAAAAATGCACTATAGTTGCATGAATGCATGGTTATTTTAGTATCAAATAAACAAATTATTTCGAATGTAAAAGGTATTATTTATGGTGCTATTGATGGTAATGTTTATAGGCATTGTCGTAGCAAGAGTAACACGGTCAGTTCTTCATCACAAATAAATTGGGTTGTCAAATCCTGAGGCCTGACAGTTTTATCCAAGCAGGGTATGTGCATATCTCACATATTTAACAACTCTGGCAGCTCTCGATACAAATCTGCCAACACGTCTGATGGCTCGTCTGAGTCTGATTCTGATGAATCTCTTCGCAACTTGCTCTAAAGTAAAACAAACTCTATGTAACTCACTATACATACCTGTACATGCAATAATATTATCTCTAGTTAATATAATGATGAAGACAATATGCAGCGTTTTAAAACTTCAACTTACTGGAAGTGTCTCTCTTTTGGAGTCTGCTGATACAGTAGTCACGAGCATCGACAGCACTGAAACGTCTACCAGCTGTTTCCCCCGACGCAAAATCATAGACGTCCTCAGACTCGACAGATTCAAGTTTCCAGCATTCTGCTTCTGCGCATGGTTTGAGGACTGATTCACCATCTGGAAGCTGATACAGCATCTCTACTCTACAGATTCCTGACTCTGCATTCTTAGTAACCAGCAACTCCTGGATTAATATGAAACTGGTAGAATATACATTATTATCTTTGCTTACTTAAGATGGGCTAATGGAATCAGAATCAGACATCTGAAGGTCCAAGAATATGTGCTGCAGCTATTTTTATCAGCAGATAATTTTTACCTCTAACTAAAACTTGGAGTATGTGTAACAAACATAATAAACTATTAGCTATTAAAATCTATCTCATAGAAATATTGTATGAATTGTGGTTATAGTGATGTCAAAATCAATCTTTGTGAATAATTTTTGGCTTGCCCGATATTTGATTCTGGTAGCAGCAATCGCTATATAGTCATCTCACAGCCCAAGTTTTTTTCTTAGTTTTTGAAAATGAAACATATCATCTTTTTATTTTTTGCACGCTAAGCAAAATATTTGAACTGCTGTTCTAAATTAAGACCAGCCCATGACAAGCAAACAAAATGTTAATAATTTCTGTATTTTCTCTAAAAAGTTTGATTTATTTACATTGTATATACTCTCTCAAATGGCATATACATCATGATTTTGTAGTTGCGCTACGGTTTCAGCCACTTTTAACTGTACAATGAATGACTACAATTACTGTTGGCTGATAAAATGTTTTAGGGGTGAAAATGAACTACTTACCCTATTATCATCCTTTAACAGAATGCCCCCATCTTCATTAATGTTAATAGCAAGGTTTCCCTTGTTGTAGAACTCGTTGTCTACCTATAAATATACATATAGTACAGATTAGTTGTATAGCATTTTATTTCCATGCATATCTACATGACTGTATTATCTATTATCTATTATCTACATGTGTATTTACATGACTGTATTATCTATTATCTATTATCTACATGTGTATCTACATGACTGTATTATCTATTATCTACATGTGTATCTACATGACTGTATTATCTATTATCTATTATTATATCTATTATCTATTATTATATCTATTATATCTATTATCTATTATATCTATTATCTATTATTATATCTATTATCTATTATATCTATGGAAATCTGGTGTTCAAACTTTAAAAATCAAAGCTCAACAACAAATAATCAGCACCTAAACAAACATTTCTAAATAGTTTTCCACTCCAAAATAGCTTAGAAATGCTGTTTGGAGTTGCTTTTCATTAGAAAATAATAGCGAATTGCTCATAATGTTACAGCATAGCCTGCAATATGTAGCATTTACTGTATTTTGTTGCTAGTGTCTTTAATTATGGATATCAGATAAGAATACTATGCTGGTCAATGCAAGCAACACCTACACAATGTATAAAACCTGATCACACATTGAGGTCAGAGAGTCAAGGTTTTAGGCATTAAGTGCCCAGTAAAAGTCTCTGATGAGGATTTTGGAATTTGCCGGAAATTATTTCACAAAACTATTTGTTTGCTAACTGCCTGTTCATGGAAAATTGCTTCTAAATCTCCTACTGTTAAATGCAAGTATGACTTACATGCACATGTAGGTTCTAACAATAAAAATCAAAAATTGTTTCATAAACTAAACTTTCATTATAGATAATACCAATTTAAACTTTTATCACCCAAAAGAATAGCAACACTGATAATTCTGTTATCACTTACCACAAACTCCTCATCGGCAGAAGTTATTCCTGGGAGAACAGAAAGTATGGCACCAATCAGGGTCACCATGAGCAATCCATTCATCATTCTTGGTTTGGTAAACATCTGAATTATAAATAGAACAGCATTACATAACTTACACGTATCTTTCTGCATGCATCAATAGAATTGAGCCGATGTCATGTTATAATAGATTACATTGAGTGCACTGTCTTGTACGATGAGATGTTAGTAGATTTGTAATAATATTAATATAATGTTCAACTACTTAATTGCATCACCTTGAAATTGTCTTCAGTAGTTGTTAGCTGGCTCTCTATCTCCCCTTGTCTATCTCCTTCTTTCTGTTGAAAGATGAACAATGTATGAAATCTCTTCAGACACCCTTTTTATACTAAATTTTTGTCTAGTTCCAATTGAAGTTTATAGCTGATTGAGTCTGTATCCACAAGCTTATCTAGAAGTAGGGGCGGTGAATTCAAAGCCCGTAAGCATTAAGGGTTGTGTACTCAATGAACAATGCTAACACATTCAGGAAGTCCTATACAACCAATTACTGGATATTCTTAGCAATGATGGTAGACTAAACTCTTTCTCAAGTGAATTTGTGGATGATAATCAAAACACTAAAGAATCCTGTGCCACAACTGTGCTCTCTCTCTCTCTTTCTCTTGTCACTTTACTGAGTGACAGTGAATAAATAGCACATAATGTTACAGACAAAAGTGGTTTTCAAGGCAATAGCTTTACTGCGCATTCCAATAGGTAACATTAGTTTGTGATGTCCGGTCAGAATATTGACACAGGCTAGAGTCACCATCACAGAACAGACCACATTACATTATTCATGTAAAGTATCCCATAGTGTATGCACATGTAGCTTCATAAATCAGCTTCTGATGGTTCCACAGCATTTGTGATATAATAGCCAGCGTTGGGCAAATGTTACATATCACAATGTTACAATAGGTACATTTGGCTCGATTCCGCTATGAGAAAAAGTTTTATATGCTACGCTTGCATGATACTACATATAATATATAGTAGCTAATTATTATGTAGTTTATAATGTGCAGGGGTAATCACATAGCAATGAACTTCAGTGGCTGAAAATTAGTTAAAATTTGGAGTTGTCACTCCCACAATGACGATCGGAATATATACAGTGTACAAATTAGGGGCATATAAAAAAGTGGCCTTATACATGCATATTTAATAAATGTACATGTAATTGCATTACACATGGTTTTAGAAAATTATAACTCAACTCAATTAAATTTTCACAGTTTATTTATTTTATTAGTTTATGACTTGTACAGTCATGTTCGTTGTACAGTCATGTGCGTGGCACATGTATATGCAGGAGTTAATACTCGCTAGTCTATTTGCTGCAAGGACATTCTTGTTTACAGTTGAACTGTATTGTTGTATTTCGCCAGCGTTATGGTTTTAACTGTTTTTAGTGTAGAGTTCCCTATGAGGTCTTCAAAATATACTCTCAACTAATGTTCAAAATAAAAAAGTGAGGTGATCAGATAATAGCCAAGTAGTTAGTGAACTACTAAAATGAAACCATGTTTTTATGAATGATAGTCGAGCACTTTACCACTACACTATCAGGTCCACAGTGACTGCATGAGGAAAACAAGCTATTAAAATGAGAATGCACAGCTGCAGACTGGCCGTACAACCACTGAAATTGAGGTGGGTACACACCGTATACTCCTGTATAACCACACTTCGAACACTGCTCTCCATCCACATTCATGTAGATGGTACACTTTCTATAAAATGTTTCATCTCAAGTGCAGATGCACTAGGCACCTGCACTCTGAGTAAGAAAATCACTTGGTACCTCGGCCTTAAAATAACTTCCTTCTAGATGGTATCAGAAAATTAGAGAATGTGATCTAATACAATATATCAATGGCTCTTAGATTAGCTTAGACAGAAGAATACAAGTATATTGTCAGAAATTGTATACCTTACGTAGAAAAAATATCTTTTCCACACTATAAGCATGAATCCTATTTCCTTTATCTCAGAACATTGTGGGTTTCAAGGTATGTGAGCTGTTTTCTTTGAAGGTGAGTACTGATAATGATGTAAAGCGATCAACAGACATAAGTGGGCGCTTCAAGGTCAACCTCTGAATGGTAAGAACTTCCTTGTAGATCATTATCATTTAACGTAGGTCTGCGCCTGATTTTATTTATTTTTTGCACCTATTGATTAATAAATTACATGTATATCGTTATGAATTGTACCATATGGCAATGCGTTAATAATAATAAAGAAAACATGTCTGCTACCCTGTATGTACAAGGGCGGCACTTCCTCTCACCACATGAAAGATGAAACTATTTTATTTTATAGCAAAGCCATTACTGAATAGAATAATTTTATTCAGCATAAAATTTTTAATTTTTCATGAATGATATGCATAAAATTATCTAGTTTTTCCTCTTTTAAAATGTGCCATAAAAATTTAGCTATTTCGAATACGAGTAATGTTTTGTGCTGTTTAAACACTACCTAAGTTATGTTGATGGGAGGGAAGCATCACACATGCACACTACTCTCAGATTATAATGCTAAGGAAAACTCCATTATTGTAGGATAGGCCGCCCTCAAAACAATATTTCCCCTATATTTTGAACTACAACATTTGGTTTACATGTACAAGCAGTGGTTAATCATTTTTGCTCATTGAAAAGAGAAGGTGAGAATGGATGATTTTACAATTTAAACTTTTCCCTACATGACTGTCGTAAGGAAGTAGATGCAAATATCACAGTAATTGTTTTACAAATAGTTTAACGGAGCTTTATAAAATAAATTGAGCACATGGAACGGCGTGACTATTTAGATTTACTATAATGTCTTCTTTAGCTAGAGCATCGACATTGCTGCTGCAGTACATAAAGTATTTTATTTTGATTACAATGTACTGTAATGTTTTGGAAGGTTGTGTGTGTATGTTGTCCTAAGACGACTCCTTGCCAAAATGAAGAACCTATGAGTAGTGCTAGGTCTTCTCATTACATGAAAGATTAGCAGGTACTAGTAGTTGAATGACAACTCAAGACGACTCATGTGGTCCTGAGATGATCCTATCTTGGTATATTGCGAAAGAGTATGTTCTGACCTAGCAGGAAGTTCGGGAAGCAAGTTCGGGGACAACTGGAACAACCTATACTATGAAGTGAAGACTCGGTATAAGTAGTATAGAAGTATCTTTATTGAGATCCAAGTATCAACTGAAGCAATGAACATAGGAACAGTGCCCTCTATATACTAATAGAACTTCCGGGGTAAGTTCTGATAAAAAGACCGACGTAGTGCCGTAAAAGGCCGACATAATGTCGTAAAAGGCCGGCGTAGTGTCTTCTGGAAATTGCACAACAAGATGGCGGCCGGAAGCCTGGGGTCGACCCAAAACATGTCGGGTACAAGAAAAGAGGCTTAAATCATCCAAATCATGTCTAAAATGAATACCAGGTAACTCTGAAAGATCGGCCCTCTTTACATGGGTATAAAAAGGACATAATTGCTCAGTAATGCATATATAATAAGTACACAAATGATAAGTTACTAGAGAGGCAAGTTAATATGGGCAAGTTATGCAAGAATTGTTTATGATGTCTGAGGGACTCCTCTCGAAGGGTGGGGCCCGAGTCGGCTTAACCATTACAGTATTATACATGTACAACATGTACATATATGTTATAAATACTATTACTTATTAAATAAATAGTATAAAGAGTGAAACTGTATAACAAGCATGTACATACATGTACAACGTAGTATATATTTGTTGCATCCCTAATACCAACATACAAGAGTGAGAGGAATGTTAATGTAGTATGTGTATGTTCTGTATCTTTTCTTTAAATTTAATCCTAAGAGGGGCCATCGTGGTATCTACGGGTTAGTTAGATACATCACCCATATCGTTACTAATCTATCTACATACGCATGGTTGCTTATAAACATATGTACATACATACAAGTCTGGTATGGTATTGTTTACACATTATACTACTCATGTTAAGGCATGTGATAACGAGAGAGATGCAGGTTTACTGTAACTGATCTTTGGTGGGAATAAAGTACTCAAAGGATAAGTTTGTATCATGTACGAATGAGCTACAAGATTACTTAGTTTACTATAATATCACCTTCTAAACCGTGTAGCTATCCCAGGGTGTTGACATTTTAGCTGTAGGATATTTCAATAGAGATTAGAATCTCTTAAAGTTATAAACTTCCCTGTAGATAATGATCATTTTCAGAAAGTTAATGAATAGTATCTGTATATAGATTTACAAGTATAAAGCATTTATAGAATCTCACGTTAATGTGTGCATCATTGAATATACTTACATGTACACTGTACACGCATGGCCGTAACTATCTAGGCGGCTCAGGCGGCCCTAGCCGCCTGAACTTTTTGTTAAAAGAAGAAAAAATTAAGCTAATATCGGAAGGCATAGTTACCGTACCCCACATGATATAAACATGCTTTAATGAAAATGATGCTACTATGTGTATCATTACATTAATGGCTAATTTTTGCGTGAAGCCACCGCTGATTTGATAGCGTAATTGGTAGAGTGCTTGGTCTTCATGCATAGAGACACGAGTTCGAATCCCACTGAGGGACAATTTTTTCATTTTAGTAATTCACTCAATTTGTTAGCTATACAATGACAATACTAATCTCATCTGTAAGATAGGATCACTGCATGTGTAATTCTGTATTCAACTATAGGGATGCCATAAGATTGCATGCACAGTGTGCCCACCCACCTCATTTGTTCCACTTCTGACACTGTTCTTCAGGGTTTGGGAACCCTAGAATACCACTCTCCATCTTTATCCATCAACTAAATTTGCACTATTTCCCGTCTTATTAATGTGTGTACATTTTTAGGCCTAAGTCATGTAATGATGTAAAGGACTACAATGGTACGTCATGGCCAAGCCAAATAGAGAAGCACTATTTTGCAGTATACTAATTTGAAGTTTACTATTTGCAGAGTACTATGCAACATTTTGTACTTTTGTACCATCACGTATAGCTCAAATATGCATCAAAATGGCTGTTTTTGTGTGAATTTTCAAAAATTTTCTTGTGGGAGGTGCCCCACCCTCCTTCCCCCATCCCGCACACACCCTCCCAACACCACTACTGTTAGCCAATCCAATTTTGGCCGCCTCAACTTTTTCAAGAAAGTTACCCCCCTGACATGTATTGTTGAAATTTGTATATTTTCCAACATATAGCACAGCCTGTATGAATAGATGAAACAGTGTCCCGACAGTGTATTCTTTGAAGTTTTCACTTCCTCCTAGTCCAGAACAAATAAAACTATTCAATCTTCTTTCAATGTTGCAGAATCAAATTATTTTTAGCATGTATACTCTGTGTGACTGAAAAGATTCAAATCTCTGTAGAAGTCGGAGGTTATGTTAAACATTGACTCAACATAATGTTGAACTTCCCTCTAGATTGTATCAGCATTTAGGAGAATCAATGAATATACATGTACAATAATTCAACAACAACGTATAACTTCCTTCCAGATTGTATCAGAGAGTAGGAGAAGGTGAGGTGATATATAGTATCATTGACTTTTAGTTTAGCGCAGAAAGCACAATGCATGTGTTTTTGTTGGAAATTGCACACCTGACAAGGTAAAAAGAATCTTCTCACAGTGTAAACATGAACACTACTTCTTTACTCACAGAGCATTGTGTGTTTTAAGGTATGTGGACTGTCGTCTTTGAATTAGAGTCTTGGTGACAACAAAGACTCAAGCTATGCTTCAACCTTTGAATACTAGAAACTTTCTTGTACATATATACACATGTAGGTTCAGTGGCGGGTCCAGAAATGGAGAGATGGTATATACACATGTAGATTCAGTGGCGGATCCAGGAATGGAGAGAGAGTATATGCACATGTAGATTATTATCTATAATCTATGAATCACTCTATTGATTCCTTTAGGCAATATGTTGCATGACTATTTATATAACAGCGCAGTTGCTGAATAAATGTTGTTTCCATGACTGTTGCATAATGAATCTGGATGAAATGTCAATTAATGATTCTTGCA
This sequence comes from Bugulina stolonifera, assembly GCA_935421135.1. Classification (NCBI taxonomy): domain Eukaryota; kingdom Metazoa; phylum Bryozoa; class Gymnolaemata; order Cheilostomatida; family Bugulidae; genus Bugulina; species Bugulina stolonifera. Next base: position 9,039,751 of record OW285195.1, read on the forward strand.
CTCCATTTGGTACTTTCAACTTCATAGTATTTCACTTTCAACCTAACTTCCTTCTCTTGAAATTATATGTCTAACTTTTTCTAGCTTTTGCCATCTTTCAGGTACACCATCATATACACTATGATTTGTGCTGATACCAAATATATAAACAAACATACATAATACATGTTATGCCTTTTTCATACCAGCACATTTTATTATGCCTAGTTCCCAGAAAAAAAAATGTTTTAAAGTGGAAGTAGCCCCAAAGACTGAGTAGTCTTCCTGATTTGTCCTCTCTTGTAGCCTATGAGCAGATAAATATAATTGAAAACCACTTATGCTAAATTTAATTATTCATTTCTCTTTCGGTGCTAACATTGTTTTACCACAAGTAGTTATGTGTATTTTGGCAAAATACCAGAAAATAGGCTACCCACTACCTCTATTCACTCATGGAAGTACTTAGAAAATATGAAGAAGTTGTCTTCTCATTTCAGTTTACCCTCAAATATATGAGAAGTTGTCTTGCTAATTGTACCACCTTGTTGTTTGAAATAAAACAGACAAGTGAATAGCTCTAACTAAGCTATCTAACAAGCTATTCAGCTTTTTGATAGGTTTTGGTCAATTTTGGAAACCATTTTTCTACCTTCATAAAGACTCTGTAGCTTACTTGATGTGCTTAGTGCACTCGCAGAGCTGGGTCCAGGTGATGAATTTAACTTGACTTGCCAAGCCAAGCCAAGTCACAAGTCAACTTGACTTGGACTTGCCAACATGTTGACTTGACTTGACTTTGATTTGCACATCCATGTGACTTGACTTGACTTGACTTGGACATATGAATGAATTGTGACTTTGACCTGGGTTCCGCCAAGTCAATATGGAAGATAAAGATTTTGTACAGTCTCAACCGCAGTGCCAATATTACGACACAGATAGGCTAGTTGACATAATTGCATAACAACATACATGTCAAGCTACACCTTGACATGGTTTTTCATGCATTGGAATGTCTACTGAAAGAAAAAAGTGATGTTTTGGAAAATGAAATATTTTTTAGTTGTCTCCCACTTGACTTGCATTTTGACTTGCAAGTAGACAAGTCAACTTCGACTTGACTTCACTTGTGACTTTCATGATGGCTGACTTGAGTTGACCATACTTGAGGCAGCACTGACTTGACTTGGACTTGACTTGCCTCCAAAATTTTGGTAATGACTTGACTTGTTGACTTGTAAGTCGACTCGGACCCAACTCTGTCAGCACTCAGTGTACTCGGCCCACTCAGCCCATTTAGTTCAATCGGCTTAGTAGGCACACTTGGTTTACTTAACAAGTCTAGAGTGCAATAACATCTTTTTCCAAAATTGTAGAGGTATCTTAGAAACAAGAGTTTGACTTGGGTAAAGTTTGATGATGTAGCTGTGGCTGCAGCTGTAGCTGTTACTGCAGCGTATGCACATCAAGGTCAGAACTTTGGCAGAACTTCCTCGTAGATTGTGATCATTTTAAGGAAATCAGTGCAATTCTTGTAACAGAGCTATAGAACTTTATGTATATGGGTGTAGCATTTCATGAATTGTTGAATATTGTAAGCTTTGAAATAAATGAATGGATCAAACAATGTTCCGACCTTGTCTTCTTTTGAAGCTTCAACTTCCTCCTAATACACAACAAATAAAATTATTTAATCGTTATTATTATATTGCTCAATCAAATTATATTTAACCTGTATGCTATGTGTGGATGAAAAGATACATGTAGATATCTCTGTAGAGGTCAAGGTTTCACTCAACTCTTGCACCTCAACAAATGTCGAGCGTCTCTCTAGATTGTATCATCATTTAAGAGAAGCAATGAACGCACAATAATAAAAGCATAGAATACATTTTGTATATTAAATACCGACCATCGCGTATAGAGAGAAGCATTTCCCTACTTTTACACCGCTTACAATATACGATATGACCCACTAACAATGGGACTCAATAATATACTTTGATGTAAGCTTCAAATTATGGTAATTGATGCAATCTCAACTCATTTTCGGACAGATTTTTCCAAGTCCCATCACACACTCAAGATCAATTACAATAAAGTTTTCTTCCCACTAATTACTACATGTCCATGTACATAATGCTACACATGTAATAACCTGTGTGTTGATGTACTATATTGTACTCAACTGTGTGACATGTGTATGTGTATTATAGGTAGTTTAGTATTGTGTGATATTGGTGATGTAGACTTAAAGCAATAATATCCTATCTGTGATGCAAAATATATATAACCCATCGATGCCACTATTTTTGATCTTTCACAGCACTGGACTTAAAGTAGAGACATGCAGTTGTGGCGTATCAACGTTTCTTTAATCTATGTTGTAAGTGTGGACGTAGGTGCAAACGTAGGTGCAAACGTAGGTGCAAACGTAGGTGCGGACGTAGGTGCAGACGTAGGTGCAGCCGTAGGTGCGGCCGTAGGTGCACCCGTAAGTGCAGACGTAGGTGCGGACGTAGGTGCAGCCGTAGCACATCTAGATTAGAATCTTTAACTGTATTGAACTTTCTTGTAGATTAGGATCACTTTGAGAAAATAAATGAATAGTTTTTATCTATTTTTTATAAAACTTGCATATAATTTTATGGGTTGAAAATTGGATACTTTCCAAAATATGAATAGATCAAACAGCGTTCCGACAGTGTCTTCTTTAAAGTCTTTACTTCTTTCTATTACATAACAAATAAAACTATTTTTTCTTTTATGTCAACATTTCCAAGTCAAAATATTCTTAAGCTGCATACTGTGTGTGCATGAAGAGATCTATATCTCTGTAGAAGTCAAGTTTATGTTAAACAATTGACTCGACTCTGACACCTTAACACTTGTCGAACTTCCTTCTAGATTGTATTATCATTTAAGAGAATCAATGAATACACAATAATAGAACCATGTATAGAATATTGCTCCAAACAGAATACACTTTTCACATTATACATGTATACCTTTCCACATGAAAAGAGAGAAGAATTTTTGATATAATAGAAATCGTGTCTTTAGCTGTGAGAAAATTTTGAACCTAACTTCCTTTTAGATTTTATCATTGACTTAGTGTGTCCACAAACCTGTGGATCAGCTGCAAATATAATTTAAGAGAATAAATGAATACACAATATTAGAAGCATATTAAATACTGACCTACACGTATAGAGAGAAGCCTTTTCCCATTTTGCCATGGTTTGCCTGGACCATATAAAACCGCTTTTTCCACAGCCATCATCTTATTTTATTATCAACATTTCTATATAGCAAATATAGATTAACATGCAATGCCTAATAGAGAGTGTGCCTAACTTTCCTTCAGATTTCAATATTGTATTTTATCGTCTCTGCAACAGTTTGGACAGGTTTACAAGTAGGTTGAAAATGAACGTGGTACAATGGTTGCTCCTCCATCAAGGCTGAGATAACCAACGGCCTGTGTTATTACTTGGTTAGAGAAATCCACCCCTAGCTCATTGAGGCACTAATATTCTTCACATGAAACTAAAGTTTCCTTTGTGATTTTGATCGATGCATTTGTAGCATTTGGTTTGATAATAGTTGAGAAATTGCTTGAACATGTTGAACAGTGCCTGAAACTAAGGTCATGAAGACATCAATTATAGATCATCTGAGAACATCTAAAGATCAGCATGTACATGTGTACATGTTTTTCAGAGGATGAGACAGTACTCTACTATCTGTACAGGTGCATAAATTACAAACAGCAGAGAGAATTAGTACAACCTGACCTGACTAAGTACCCAAAAATCATTGTGTATATAGTCTTTCAGAGCCCCAGGTTCCACATAGCGTAGGTCTGACCAGCCTCAAACTCATTCAATGGTTGAAAGGAAAGAAGACAGGGCTAAAAGTCTATGTTAGAGCACATTCAGTATTTAAAATATTATTGTAATGCTGGGCACACGAGTATCAATGCTAGTGCGGGTGTGTGAAGAGTCTAGGAGTGGTCGACTTAACACATGCTTCCAATTACATAAAGAGTGAACAGTGAGCTGAGCTGCATGTACGACCCATAGAATCTGAGTTAATGCTTAGAAATAACCTTGAGAGAGTACTATGTTCTATCTTAGTCAGAAAGTTCGGGCTTCAAGGTCTAATGAAACCGAGAGTCGGAACTAAACTATGCTATGAAAGAGGACTCTGTTTAGTTCTGTATAGATGTGTCTTTATTAGAGTCTAAGCATCAACTAATTCACAATGAAAAAGCACACGTTTTGTATCCTATTGCTTTTCCAGTAAAAGGTAAGGGTACGATAGAGTATCATCACTAGTAATGCGCAACAAGATGGTGGACAAAGGTACAAGGGTCAACCTCTTAAGGCCGGTCATATAAAAAAATGCACATAATGATGTACATGTAGGTATAGTAATAAACTGATTGCAACTGATTGCAACTGATTGGAGGGACCTCAGCCTTAGAAAAACAAGTACAAGCGTAGATTGTACATAAAGTATGGAGTCAGTTACAATCATTCATATTATTTAATAATAGTTATCGACATTGCACGGTATACTTAAGCATATAGGTATGTGTACACACTATAAGACCAGTACATGTTTAAGTATGCAAGCATAAATGAGGAAACAGTTACGATACTGTAGGGATAGTGTTAGTGACTCGAGGAGACTACTGTTTATCTGTAATGTCTGCCTTACCACAATATTCTGGCTGACTTTACCAAGTTTTCCCAACAGCTGCTTTTATACGTGGAACTACCCACAGGAAATGGGAGGCAGTGCTGCTGCATCTTATAGAGTATAGTTTGGCTGGTCAGCCAGTCTTCTATTGCACTTCCATGTACAATATGACTCAGTAATATACTTAAACTACAAAAATTGATGCAACCCCAAGTTCTTTTTGGACAGATTTTCCCAAGTCCCGCCACACACTCAAGACCAATTACAATAAATTTTCCGTCTCTCTAATTACTGCATTTGCATATACTATACATGTAATAACTTGTCTGTTGATGTATAAACTATACCGTACCCGACTGTGTGACATGGGTATTACAGGTAGATTAGTGTTGTGTGATATTTGTGATGCAGACTCGAAACAATATTTTCATATCCTTATATAGCTACTATCTATGGTCTTTCACAGCACTGGATTTAAAGTAGAGACGTGCAGTTGTGGTGTATCAATGTTCCTCTAGTCTATGTTGTAGTGTAGCCTTAGGTGCAGACATAGGTGCAGCCGTAGGTGCAGCCGTAGGTGCAGCCATAGGTGCAGACTTAGGTGCAGACGTAGGTGCAGACATAGGTGCAGCCGTAGGTGCAGCCATAGGTGCAGACGTAGGTGCAGCCGTAGGTGCAGCCATAGGTGCAGACTTAGGTGCAGACGTAGGTGCAGACGTAGGTGCAGACGTAGCACATCAAGATTAGAACCTTTGACCGCTTTGAACTCCCTTGTAGATTATGATTACTTTGAGAAAATAAATGAATAGTTTTATCTATTTTTTTTAAAACTTACATACAATTTTATGTTAATTTTGTGCAGTATTGAAAATAATTGTTGAAAATTGGATACTTTCCAAGATATGAATAGATCAAACAGCGTTCCGACAGTGTCTTCTTTAAAGTCTCTATTTCCTTCTAATACAGAACAAATAAAACTATTTTTGTCTTATTTTAACATATAATTGCAAAGTCAAAATATTCTTATGCTGTATACTATGAAAAGATTTACATTGTATGTCTCTGTAGAAGTCAAGGTTCATGTTAAACAATTCACTCAACTTTGGCACCTCAACATATGTCAAACTTCCTTCTAGATTTTATCTTCATTTAAGAGAATCAATGAATGCACAATATTAAAAGCATGCATAGAATACTGCTCCAAATAGAATACATTTTTCATATTATATACCTTCCCACATGAACAGAGAGAAGAATTTCTGCATTTCTTTAGATATAATACATAAACATAGAGTCTTTAGGTATGAGAAAATCTGTGTCCAACTTCCTCCTAGATTTTATCGTTCTACAAGAAGTGTCTCTCCACAAACTTACGGATCAGCCGCAAATAAAATTTTCATGATGATCAATTAGTCTACGCAAAAAGAGCCAATGGCCTTAGCTTTTACTTAGCGGAAAAGACCATCACTAACTCATCAAAGTATCAATATATTATCTCACATGAGAGCAAGGTTTGGTATGTGAATTGAGCCTGCACATTATTGTTATATAAATTATGTGTGAAGAATTGGTGAGAAACTTCTTGGCTTAAGGTTTGTTCAAACAATTCATTTTTAGTCCGTTTTGACAAGAAGATTCGGTTCCATCCAATTGGACGCCTAGCCTGTTAGTCAAGAATGACTGAACTTTTCTCTGGTGGAACGGTTGCATGCCGATCAATGATTGGTTAATTATTATTTCCAATTGTTAAAAGCAGAAATCTTAGCATATTTTGAAGATTTTCTTTGATCAGAAAAGGCTAGTAGAGTAGGTTGAGTACCATATAATACCAGAAGATAAAAACATGTTAAATGGTATGAATTTGTGATTATTTACAGAAGAACTTGTTTAAAAGATAAAAGTTAAAAGTCATGCTCATTGTAATAACATCAAAGGTTTCTGGTAGATTTCCATCTTACCATTTCATTCCATGATAATTATATGTGTGAGATGAGACAACAAAGATTTCCAGTTTGTCGTGAAAGTTGAACGATGACGATTTTATTATTTGTTTTATCCGCCAAAGAACTCAATTGCTTGTTTTCAAGTAAAAGAGAGTGCTCCAAACAGTGATAAATGATTTTGTCAGAGAAACAAGCACCTCATGATGAACACGATCTATGTGAAACGGCACTGTGGTTGACCCATTGCTCAGGCACACTTTAAACTATGAGTGCAGCAGTTGGTGAAGGCCTCAAGTTGGACTATGCCTAAAATTTAGGTCATGGAGACACCAATATAAATATTTGCCTGGTCTTTACTGTGCACCACTAATTAATAATCTTTGATCGCAAATGTAGAAAGTTTGTATTCTCCTGGCAACTTTTTTGCGTTTGCTTATATCTTTAATAGCATGTAAGTTACCTACCGCAATCATGCACACATACATTGTACTCATGAGTACAATGTACATACATTGTATTCATGACATTACAATATACGTCATTCTCAAAACTAACCAATCAGGATACTAGTTCTGTAGATCTGCCCTAAATTTTAGTATAAATAGAACCGATCAACTAATCTCTTCACAAACGGAGAGAAGAAGAGCCAAAGAGAAGATTTTCTTATAACGGTGTAAGTAGTGTGAACTGTTCTACTTTGAAGCTATACATAATGAATACACATTGATTGTTATTAACATACATACTGTATGTATGCAAACACTATTGCTAGCAGAAACACATTGTTATCAAGTACATGTATATAACATAATTATGATAATAATATATATTGTTATCATGTTTTATAATGGTATAGAGCCTGGCATAGCTGCCTTCTTAGAAATTTATACATAAATAACAGACTTTCGAATAGAACGCTTGATATTCAATTTTAAATAGCATGTGTAAATTATAGTACTACTACATTTACTTGCGTATGACTATGTACATAGATGTTTTTAAACCGAATTTATTATGTCATGTTCTGTAATATTTTATAGAAGCAAGCAGATCAAACAAACAATGGCAGGTACATTGCAGGTGCTTTTACTAGCTGGTGTCATATTGGTGGCTCTTCCAGGATTCAACTGCAGATCACCAAGAGAATTCCGTGATCAGGATGTGAGTATTCTGTCAATTTAATATTTATTTATTCCATAGAACATTTGCTATAGTACCAAATGATGTGCTTGCTTGCATCGTATCTGGAAATGTCTTTGAATGATATGGTGTGGTCACGGCATCAACTTATAAGTATGTTCATTCCATCTGTTGGCAATGTCCTGTTGTCTAGAACTATGTCTATATGTAACTGTGTGCCTAGGACTCTAGGTGTACATGTGTGTCTACGTGTACATGAGTGTCCATGAGTACATGTGTGTGTTGTATGTCTATGATGCAACATCAAAGATTTCACAGTTTATAGTGGCTAATCACCATAATCTTGAACAGCTCAACTGGCATGTCTTCATGCATATTTAGTTTTGTTGGTAAGTATTCATTGTATATATAATTGAGCCTTGTATTTAGTATGAAATACGAGTAAAGGGAATGGTCATACATGTGCATTACCTGTGCATGGCACACGTAAGTAATGCAGCAACACCCTCTATTTCCTTGTCATTATACGCGTATGTACAATGTATAATTATTTAGAGTGAAGAATCTGATATTGACGTCAATATAGATGATGAGAAGAAAGTGGCTGTTTTCACCTCTGATGCAGAAGGAGTGTTTATCCTGCAAGACTACCAGAAGGTAAGCAGGACATGAGTTGTTGTGCTTCACTTGATTGGTTCACCCGTATTGTATCCTTAATACATGTAGATAAATAAATCTAACTTCCTCTTAGGGTACAATATCCACCGTGCTCTCTGTGTCATAGAAATTTCACATGTTAGTTACATTATATTAAAAATATTGCATAAATGTTAGTAATTACTAGGAATCCTGCATGAAATACAGTTCACCATAAATATAATTATCAATCAGCATGCAGTTCGTGTGATGTCATGCACGTCATTCTTCTATTCCATAATTAGTTTTATTCAGAAAGGCACTTGGTTACATGCCCTAATAATAATGAAAATTCTGTGGTAAAATGAACTTTTGTACAATAATATTGAAGTCTAGCTTAACTGCTAGATTATTCATCCTGACAAAACTCCTACGAACACAAAATATACCTCAATTCTCACAAGCCAATCTTTTTAGAAATGTACAACACCATGCACAACATTTATGCAGTATAGTTCATATTTAAACTGCTTTCAGACTGCAGTTGGTTGCTGCAACAAGGGTCGCTAACCACAATGTGGTTAGCTATTACTATACTATAGCTGGCATGGGTTAGTTAGCGGAGGGTCTAAAGTTCAGCTTGTTGAACTCGTTTACCTCTACTGCTCACTGGAGCATGTCACTATATAATGTAGTTGTGGTTAACATTGGTGAGACCGCTAGTAGTTGACATAAACTGCAGTCTAAAAGGGCTAATATACATTATGGGTATGCAGAATTCATTCTTTTCAGCATTTTTCGCCTATAAACCATCTAAAATTTAATACTTTCTTTATGAAAAGAAATGTCTTATACACAACTTCTACAACATATGCACACAGAATTTAGTACTTTTTCTGCATTTCCGCCCTATAAACCATCTAAAGTAAAATATTCTCTTTATACCTAGGGCCTGGTTATCACAAGAGACTCTGGATCTGGAATCTGTAATGTGGCAGTACTTCATCAGTCCAAATCAGATGGGTTGACTCTTGAAAAGGATCTAGTGAAAAAGGGACCAGCCGATTCTCTTGTGTTGCGAAGGTATGACATCCAGTCTGTCTCTGAACTGATAGAGGATACCGCTTTCATTCCAGCTGAGGCTCACCTCTATTGTACTGAAGGATACAGATGGGTAACCACTGCTCCAGCAGCCAGAAACACCAGTGAGTTATTAACCAATAACCTCTAAAGAAATAACAATACAAATTGAAACATAACTGTTACTCTGCAATATTACTCTTGGTAATTCAATAATTTCATTCAATTACATAACTTTATGCGCAGCTATATTGCTGCTAACAATACACCTGGCCAATCAATGGCTTTTTGGATAAAATTTTTCTCCCTCATACTCAAATAAATATTAAATTTGACTGGAAATTTCTGTTGTTTACAGTCAGCTGATTCATATGAATTCTATAGGTATGGTCTAAACTTTGCTACTAAAAAATACTAAGGTTGTTTCATCAGGCAGAGGGCTCAAAATAGCAAAGGCAGGAATGAATTGTACACAAACTTTGACTGAAATAGATACATTATAACAGCTTAAAATACGATTCTTGCATGAGCCGTTAAAGCCCAAGACAATGTGTCAAGCTTGAATTCTGCTATTTTTTATTCAGTATCAGTCAAGACAGGTAAAGCAGCCAAATGTAGCTGGTGTGAAACAGTTGATGAAGTTGCTGACACAGTCGACAAAGTTGGCAAAGCTGTTGACACAGCCAAAGAAATTGGCGGTGCTGTTAAGGATGTTGTTGATTGGGCATCCTCTTGGTGAGAATAAAACCAGATGATTTTATATGTGAACCAGAACAACCAGAACAACCAGAACAACCAGAACAACCAGAACAACCAGAACAACCAGAACAACCAGAACAACCAGAACAACAATATATCTACATGACTATTAATTCCCACTCCATTCACTTCCATTCAATCTGAACATTTCTTCATATTTTTTCCAATATTATAACAAACACAATGCATACCAACTAAATGCTATATATATGATGTATATCATGATTACGAAGTCATTGTGGCTACTAAACATGCACATAAGATATCTCTTTTGTCTTTCTATATCTTTTTTCAACTTTAATCTTTTGCTTTTACTAGAGTGATAATAAAACAGCTACACTGAATAACGAACAGCTCTAACACCAAAGTGAAGTTGAATTACTGTAGTGTTTTTGAGTGCTATTGCATATGAGAGCCGAGGGCTACAAGTATGGGAAGGGCTCGGAAGGTGGTAGAGGCCGACCAAGTGTACCTTCTGCTCATTACATAAAAGAGTAAACAGTTATGGGTGCTCTTTGTAGTGTAGATTATATCAGATGTAGGCCAATGCCGAGACTCATTGGAGCTCAGGACCGACGTAGGTCATGTAGAGTTTATACTCCAAGGGAGTGCAGAGAAAGAATGTCTAATCTTGAGAGCCTAAGCTCGACGCTAGGTTCATTGGAACCCGGGATCGGCCTAAGTCTAAGGGGTAGATAGAGATATGCTTAGCCTAGGATGAGGTGAACTCAAGCCGTACTGAATCCAAAGGATTCTCAGGTGGAGCTACCCGCCTAAAGAGTAAGCCTCTGTAGGTTGAGTTAGGGAATGTTGCTTTATTCAAGCGCAATCAACAACTGAATTACAACACAAAATGCACTGCCTTATATACATAACAAACTTCCGGCCAAAAGAGCCCGACATGGCATCGGCTATCCGACATGGGGTCGGTTCCGAAACTAATGCAACAATATGGCTGGTTCCGCTCGACTCGGCCACATAAAAGGTCGGCCTTGGCACAAAATGTGCTTACAATAAGGAGAAACATGTCATATATAATTATGAGCTTAATCTATAAGGTCGGCCATGAAGTTACTATATAAAATGGCAAAAAGACTCTAACAATTCACAATCAAGCAAGAGTAGACAATTACTAAATAGGTAGATAAATGTGGGAAAAACCAAGTTGCAATAGAACGTAATCCCAAGGCTTGATTACTAGTACATAATATATATATATAAGACACGCAGTGTATAAGATAATAATGAATGCATGGATGAGTATGGATAATAATGTCATGCATGGATAAGATTATGTATGGTGATGTAATGTCAGCTATAATAATGTTTGTGTGGCTGGCCTCGGTGCCATAACCACGGAGGCTGTTTCACCACATTACTCTGGTACAATTCTAGACCATTTAATATCCTGCAAATGAGTGTACTGAGCTATCAGTCTATATATTATATATAATTATGGTTTTTGCATATGGCAAATAATCAAGCCATGTCTGTCGCTTCCATGATAATCTATGATGCAATTGGAATATGAGCAGGTAGCGTTTTGAAGTTTTGTTCTCCTTAACAATCATTCTCCATGAGATCACAACTTCTATAATATCAATCTTGAATTAGTTTATTATCTACTTGAGCATGGCTATGTGATTGTGACTTAAAGGGGTTATGTCATGTGTTCTGAGGTCACATTGAGAGCACTCAGCTATAATAGTCGTATGATATGGGTGCCTAAATTTACAACCCTGGATATATTATGTACATGTATATTATAGTACGAAATAGCATACAGCATGTTTTCCCCTCCTGCTCCTGGCCATATGTAGAATAATAGGTATATTATACGACGTGTATAGAAGAAAACAATATAGCTGTCTTATATTGTGTGGCCAGATAAAATAATGGACCTACCAAAAAAGGCAGCTACTTACTGCCAGCAAAAAGAAGGCCCAGACAAATTTAAAAAATTGCACAATTTACCATACAGCTATATTAGTAAACTCTGTGAAATTATTTTGTTCACTACACACTGTACTCTATCTAACACAGAAAATGTCTGATAAGACATAAGGCAAACAGTTGCATATTCTTAACAAAGCTGCGTTCATATTTCAAGGCAGCTTTGAATAGTGTTAGCTGGTCAAGTGTGGGCAAAAGGACATAACTCCGCCTATAGTAATGCAAATGTCACAAACCTAAATAAGAGAGGCTGCCTAGAACATAGACATAAACCAAATTTCATAACCACTTTAAGGCGCCACTGCAAGAAAGACGTCGTTTACTCATTTTTTTACCAAAGGAGCCTTGTTCTGGAGCGAAACGAGGTGCTGTTTGCTTTTCTATGCAAAGACCACCATGCTAGTCTTTTCAACGTCCCCTCCCCTTTTATAACTGGTTAATATACAGCAACCCCCCTTTTAAATTCTGTTGAAAAATCACTTGTTGTTGATTGAATATTAACTGTGTGTAGCGACGACCAACGTCACAACTGTCACAACACCGACAAACGTCACAACAATTTTTCGACAAACGTCACAACACCGACAAATGCCACAAAAGTGCACCGACAAACGCCACAACACCGACAAATGCCACAAAAGTGCACCGACAAACGTCACAACACCAACAAACATCACAACAATTTTTCGACAAACGTCACAACACCGACAAACATCACAACAATCTTTCGACAAACGTCACAACACCGACAAACGTTACAAAGGTTCAACGACAAACGTCACAATGCCAACAAATATCACAAATTTTCAATAAAATAACGCCATAACACCAAAAATAATGCTTTTTGCCTTGATTTACCCTTCAATTGGATTATTTTTGTTTGTTGTGTTTTCAAAACTGAATAAAACCGAAGATGGTTAAAAGCAGAGTGGGACAACTCGCTTTGTCTCTTCTCGATCTCTATAACTGAAGTTACCGACTCATTGCCACCTAGTGCTCCTGGATATTATAGTGTTTCTATCATTTTCATCATATTATAGCACTAATGGCGGTACCCATGTATGACGTCTATAATATTTAAATAAATGCTATATTGTTGTGTTTGACTGGGTAGCTTAAGCATAGCCGCATAATATGGACGCCATGAGGGAGAGAGACGAAACCAACCAACCAACCTTGGGCCACCTTAGGATCATTACTTCATTGTGTGTTTACAGTGTATCTCTAGCCCTAGCCCTCCTTTGCTTTTTCAGCTGGTTCTGGCTCCCTCTCCTCTGTACTCTGACCTGTGTGCTGTGCATCTGTGTCTTGGCTATCAGGTCGGACACAACAGTAATATAGACTCTAAATACGAGGCAAGTTAGCAGGGTGGCACAACTCCTGTACTTACAATTCTATGAGTTGGGTAAATAAGCACACTGTGCTTAGCACAGTAACCAACGCTAGATTACATGTGATGCTAACAGGGATATAAACTGATCAAGTACAATAACATCCATCTTATGAACCCGCGAAAATACACTGTAGTCGTAACTTGCAAGTTTCAGTGCAGCAGCCTACTGGATGCATTTGTCTTTGTGCATGCATCATGTGAATTTGGTAAATTATCACAAAGTCTGCAGCAGCCGTTAATTAACATCAAATTAAATTATGCAAATGTCATGATCGAAGGCCTTGCCTTCATGGGCATTCATAACAATCGACTAGGATGTGAAGTTGTCTTCTTCTTCATCACCAAAATAGGAATGTTAGACAACTTTTATTCAAAATCAATAGTCTCCTACTAGCCAATCAAATTGCACCTTCTTAGTCTAAAGTTTAGTATAAAACAAGATGATCTTCCCATATTGTTACTTCTTCCAGCTAGAATACATCCAGTACTAACGTGAGTTATTAGATGGTTTCACAGCAATTATTCAAGCTAGCAGGGGCAGATCCAGGGGTGGTGCAAGTGGTGCATTTGCACCACTGAAAATTTCTTTGTTTTGTTGATTATTTTTTCTAATTATTCAAATGTGTGTGTCAACCTAGTACAAAAATATATTTTTGTAATGCATAGGGGTTCAAAAACATGTGATATGTTATCATATTTCTTGATCCATGTAAATATTCCAACTATTTTTGCTATTTATAAGTCAGAGTTGAATGAACACCATTGTCAAATCTTAGTCACAAGAAACTTTTTATCTATTCTATTTATTTCTAGGCCGGTCCATAGAATAGATAAAAAGATAAATATTTTTATTCACTTTGCTTATATAATTATATTGTTCATTGAATAAATATATTATTTAGTATCATTTATGTTTTGCTTTAAAACAAAACAATTATACGTCAGTTACTACTATCCAACCTAACTCAACTTGCCACCAACTCATTTAACTGAATGAACTGAACTGGCTCTTAGGTCCTCCTGGACACAGAGATGCCAGGATTTTACTTGGCGGCCGGAGCGCTGCCCCGGACCCCGTTGGGGGTTTACAGCGCCTCCAAACCCCCAGCTGGAAGAGACGCTACAATGCAGTGTGACAGAGCATGAAGCGTGCCGCACATAAAAACTGAAGTTTTCCCTTAAGAAAAGCCCTATCAATTTTGCACCACCCTTACTCCATTCCTGGATCCGCCACTGAGCTAGCACTGATTAATTTAATTGAGTCTCTGTGAGGCTTTGTTGATACAATACAACAACTTGTAAACTAATTTATAGATGCATTACAAGCAGATGATGACATGGGAATGGCAGGTGCTTCTACTGACTTGTGCCATACTTGCTCTTCTCCCTGGAATACATTGCAGCGCAACTAAGGCCGAGCTTCAGAAAGTGGTGAGTATATAATATTTTATCCATTCACTGAAGCCACACAGTATGACTAATATTATACAAGTTTCAAATACCTGAGTCGTCAACACAATTATGTTTAGATAGCGCTTTCGTAGATTGGTTGTAATCTTCCACAATTTGACTTATTATATAAATTTATAGCTTCATTATTCTCACGCTAGAGGTTGCTAGAGGTTGCTAGAGGTTACCAGAACGCATAGAAATGTGGTATCATGCCATACAAAAAATTATATCACCCCATTTAGGAAACCGATGTATGTTTACGAATTTGCTATCTACAGGTGTTAAGCTTCAATTTGAGCTATTGCTTGTCTTTCCTAAACATTAAACCTACTGATATGACTTTGCAATCCTGAAACATGCTGATATTCACTAGTACATATTATATTGTCTATACAAGTCTATTAAACCAGTATTACATGTATACAATGCATATACCTACACTTTTAGGCAGATGTTTTGGACATGGATGTGATATATAATGACAGGGATCAGGTGGCTACATTCACCTCTGATGAAGGAGCATTCATTCTACATGATTACAAGAAGGTAACAATATTTTGTTGGTGGACAAAAAAAGAAAGAGGCTCGTCCAGTAGCATCGGTTTAAGTTCTTGTTGGCACACAACTTGCTTATACGTGTAGGTACCTGCAACACAAAAGTAGAATATACATGGTCTCTATTTTCTATACTTGTAATGAATACTCTACTGGCATGTAGGCCTAGCCTAAGACTAATGTGAATTTTGTCCACATGGATTGTTTCAATTACCCTTCGATTCAAACTCGCTAACTATTTGTTACACACTTTCCGTCTATAGGGCATTCTGGTTACCAGAGATGTAGAGTCTGGTATCTGCAGAGTAGGAATGCTAGACCAGTCAGGTGATGAGAGGCTATTGATCAACCAGTTCTTGGGAGTCAAATACCGAAACCAGTTTGCAGTCAGACAGTCCTCCTCCAATGGCGTACCTGATACAGCATTGATTCCAGTAGAGGCTCACCTTTACTGTACTCAAGGTTACCAATGGATGCAGACCTTTCCTGCAGCCAGAACCCCTGGTGAGTGTTCTATAGACTGATATACAATGTATCTACTTACTAAGCAATATCCAGTTACATTGCATACAGGCTCACATGTACACACACAATTTGTCAGCCATTAGTCGGAACTTTGAAAAGGTTTGTAACAATTTATACTGTACATTTTCAGAGGAAGGTGAAGAGAAGAAAGCTGCCAAGACTCATTCCAATTGGAAGACTAAAATTCAAAATGGATTTTCCAAAGTGGGCGGAGCTATCAAAAAGAATTTTAACAAGTTCTCCTCTTGGGTTCGAAGTGGATAATTTCAACATTTTAGCTACAAATATTTACCAGTAGTTATGTGTGGTACACATGGAGCAGCTGACATACACAACATCTGCATCTTTTTATTGCAATTAACTACTACTTTAGCATTGGTTTGTATCATTTAGATATTTGTAAGTTCACTTCCTGCACAATTATTTCCACTACACTAGACTTTTTGTGTTGGCAATGTTTTGTTAGTATGTTAGTATGTTTGGCTGCTACGATATACACACTTGCATCTACTGTAGCTAATAGCAATGTCAAGTAAAATTTATCTGTGTAATTGTTATACACGCATTTAAATAAATTTTGTCATCTGCATTACTAAATATTTCGTATGTTGACCCGCAGTTACATCAAAACAACAGCTATTAAAAATCATAATACAAGAGCCACCAGGGAGACTATTCATTGTTGTTGGATTCAGTTTGTGATAGACTACATGTATAATGTTTATTACAGATAAGGTGCAAGATTAAAATTCATACTAGATAACATAATAATATAATAAAATATAAGGCAGTAAATACAGTTTATTGGGTGATAAATTGAACCAAGTATAGGCTAATAACAAAAAGTATAGCAAGCCTAGTTGCTCAAGTTGGAATAAAAACCTTTTCACTAACAAAACCTGGGTTCCAATCAGCAATGAGAATAGCAATAGGAGTCATAGGGGAGCAATAAATTCCTAGAAATTCTATAGATTCAAAGTTACATAACGTACAGCTAAGTCAACAGTAGACTGGAGTACGGATTGGTTGAGTGTTGGTTCAGGCATGAAGAAATGGTATTCTATTAGTACTTTATAATTATGTCCCAGTAATATAAATTTAAGTGATATTTTCATGGTAGTGGTTAACATTGAAAACTTTGCCTAAATTCTAAAAATTGGAGTTGTCCTATGCTGTCAAACTGATTTGCTGCTATAAATAGTGATTGAGTTGTAAAACTTGTGAAATACAAGAAATATGCTGAACAAATACAATTGTATATTGAATTAAAATTATCAGTTGTTGCATTCATTTTTTGGCCAGTATAAGATAAAGAAAGAGAACTCAACCTTGTTTGCTTTAACTGTCATTGTACTTTATACAACTGTGTTAAAGACAATTACCATCATTTCAATCAGTAGGCTTATGCTCCAGGCTGACCACAACCACCAGCTGACTATGTCACTAGTTGGAGTTATCATACATGTGTTGCCTATACATTGTAAATACTTCAAAGACAAGACGACTCCCAAAAGCTTACGCTAAGTCACTACAGCTAGAAATGCATAGACTGTACATTGCAAAGGAGAATACTACACTACTTACATTTTATACAATATTAATTATAAGCATATACATGTAGAATGAGGACCTGTTAACCAGCCTATGTCATATTATCACAGCATATCTACCCTTTCACGATACTCTAATTCTAGAGGTAAGTTTTTAGACCTCCACCGTGTCCGTAAGACAAATTCTACAGAGTGTTCTTTACCCATCAACTCCTTCTGGCAGAAGATATCCAGCATGTTATGTTTGTCATCTGTATCGTATATATGGTGCGATATGTATCTACAAAGGGAAGATAACTTCTATCAAACTGAGCTATATCAACTGCCTGTCTGACTGGTTAAATTTAAATTACACAGGTTGTTCCTGCGATGCCATTCTCAACTTAAACGCACCTAAACTTCATTTGGTCAACAATAACCGGTGAAGACACGATTTGAAGATGGAAAATTATATTATACGCCACCAAACTTGAACTCTGTTTGTAGGCAGAATAGAGACATTTTCCACAGGGTTTTACAAATTCCTCCTGCCAACTTTGACAATATTCTCACCAGTGTTCGAAGTGGAACAAATGAGGTGGGTACACTGTGCCTGCAATCTTAGGGCATTCATTCCTTGTAGGTTAGTGCTATGGTCACTCATAAGCTATTGATCATAATTAGAAGTTGCTTTTTCTTATTTAAGCAAAACAAAAGAAGGGAGGACAACTTCTAATTATAACCAATAGCTACTAATGTGCCTATGGTTGATACCCTCATTACTAACACAGGGTTAATTACAATGTACACTATTACACATATATTTTCAATACTTAGTATGACAGGTATTCATTATGTTTTTTATTGCTGTGGTATTGATCATAATAATGAATCAATCTATTTAAAACATTGCACATTACCACCACACCAGCTCAGCAAAAGGAGCAGTAGATGTACACTGAACCAACTGCATACAAGACACCCTATGTATAATGGCCATGTTGCTATATATGGGGTGTTAGGAGGTTTGGCTACTTTATCTAGCACATTTCTTTGCTTGTTTGTTATTGTCCCCATAATTCACTCAGGTATCAATTAGTACTGCAACAACCCAGGGTTTTCCAAAAGATCCAGTATGTCTGCAGCTTTCAATTTTTTAGATCCGATAAAGTTTTTTATAACTCTATCTCTCTACTTATTTTAGTTTATTGCAACAAAGAAATATAATTTCGTATTGCTGCAATCACCAAAAATTGCACATGTAACATGAAAAGATCCCCGGAATCATTTTAGCCCTTCCGATTATATGGATAGAATATAATTTCAAAAGTTGCATGTTTGGGACGTATATAATAAAATAGAATTATTATAGGTAGATAATAGTGTAGCTATCTGCTTAATCTTATAGTAGCCAACAAATAGGTGAATTACTAATGAAAAAAGATTGTCGTTTGGTGGGTTTTGAACCCATGTCCCTGTTAATGAAGAGCGAGTGCTGTACTCTGATTATAACTCTGACAGTAGCACTTTGTGTCCTATTATCTCCTCTAGGTCTCTATTGTAATGGAAGAGGGTGAAAACATGCTAATCTGATACTATGAATGAAGAGCGAGTGCTCTTCATTCATAGTATCAGATTAGCATGTACTGGATAGTAAACACTGGGCAATTAACATGAGGGTATACAGGCCGTGTACCCACTAAAATTGAGGTGGGTACACACAGTATACCCCCACAGTATACTCCCACAGTATAATCCCACAGTATACTCCCACAGTATACCCCACAGTATACCCCCACAGTATACTCCCACAGTATACCCCACAGTATACCCCCACAGTATACCCCACTGTATACCCCCACAGTACACCCCCACAGTATACCCCCACAGTATACTCCCACAGTATAATCCCACAGTATACCCCCACAGTATACCCTCACAGTATACCCCCATAGTACACCCCCACAGTATACTCCCACAGTATACTCCCACAGTATACCCCCACAGTATACTCCACAGTATAATCCCACAGTATACCCCTACAGTATACTCCACAGTATAATCCCACAGTATACCCCACAGTATACTCACACAGTATACCCCCCACAGTATACTCCCACAGTATACCCTCACAGTATACCCCCACAGTATACTCCCACAGTATACCACACAGTATACCCCCACAGTATACTCACACAGTATACCCCCACAGTATACTCACACAGTATACTCCCACAGTATACCCCCACAGTATACCCCCACAGTATACCCCCACACTTCGTACACTGATTTTCACTTTCAGTATTACGCAGTTGAGGCTGTCCTAATCTACATTCAGTTTTTTAATTCACTATCAATAGTAATGCCACGTTATGTGGACACACAGAATGTATTAATTTTCTTACAAACCCATGGTCATATCAACTAGAGGTGGAACGAGACAGCATTTTTGGATTCGAGACGAGATTCGAGACACTACTTCTAAAAAATTCGAGACGAGACTGGGTTTTAGGATTCAAGGGAATTTTTCTAAAAAGTTGGTCAAATTTTATTTTATATATCTGCATGTTGGAACTCCAATAGTTTCAATTGCTACTCTGTAAACTCTGTATTTTATCATTATGCATTTCAATAAAAGGTGAACAGGAGGCTGTGAAATATATTGCACATGTATTCCATGTACATTACATTGTATGTACATGGGTACTAAAATAATAATGTAATTTGACAAATTAGTATGGAGTTATGTTTCCTTTAATGAAATAATCTCACGAGTAGACAACTTTTGGTAAGGACATAACATTGCATTATGGGAGTGGTGATTGACAGTCGTTAGTAATTCTGTATGACTTGTTAGTGATCGACTAGTAACTCAGCGTTGGCTGCAATGCTATGACTAGGAAATCAGTGCTGGGGATGTACATGTAGGTAGTGTTACTAAATAATTTGAATAATAATTTTCTATTTGATAGATTTATTGTTGATTAGCAATTAATTGTATTATAATTATCAATTTACTATAAATAAAAATTATTAGCTGCTATTGTTTTCCAGTCTCGAATACTAATTGCCATCTCGAGACGACTTTCGAGACAAGACAAGTCGATACGAAACTCGAGAAATCTCGAGTCTACCTCTAATATCAACTACAGTGTACATACACAAGTGAACAAGCTATAAACTACAGTAAATACTCCCTCCTTTCCCCTACCCATAGGATGAAAGGTAATAAAGAGGAAACACACTGTTAAACATAGCTTGTACCAACAAAAACTACTCAGGGACAAATTCTACCATGTTGGAGTTGTCACCACATTGACATTGTAGTAAGCAAATAAACACCTGACGGTAAGTAGCTATTAAAATTTCCATCTATTGCCTGTACTCTAAGCAATAGAATGACAGCTCCTAGTGATGTGTTCTTCACCAGGTGAGTTACCCAAGCAGTCTAAATAACACAGTAGTGGTAGGGTAGTTCACCTACCTTTTCAGGGTCTTTATCGTTGTGTATATGGAGCACTGCAGGTACTTCTTTGATAGACTAGGCATGTTTTCACCCTCTTCCATTACAATAGAGACCTAGAGGAGATAATAGGACACAAAGTGCTACTGTCAGAGTTATAATCAGAGTACAACATTGATCTCCTGTAGACCTTTTGGGTTCCCTGCTGGAAATAGGAACCAGACATGTGCATATGCAATTATGGAATATTTATAATTCCCTATTGACCAAAAACTAAAACTTCTGTAGACAGTAGTTAGTCTACTGTCTGTTCTCGCCCTAACTACCTCCTAGTCAACATGCATAATGAACTCCTACCTGCGTCTCATCTCTGTGGAAGTTACAGTCAGAGCCCTTGTCACTCTGATCGACAGGACTAGCAGTCTCTTCAGCTGAGGTGTCTGTCAGCTTACCACACTTAAAGTTCTGAGCTTCCTGTTCAGGAATGGGCAGGTCTCGTTGTGTGTAGAAATCCTTTATTCTCTGCTCTTCCTTAGCCTGTAGACCAGGCACAGCCTTGTACACAATATCCTGTAATAGGGATAGACTTGGATCCATACACACTTTGTATTATAATAGGACATTTGCACTCAGAATGATTATAATTACATAACCCGATACATCTCTGTTGCAATGAAAATAAATGTAGGGCCTATCTGTAAATAGTATACAAATAGGAAATGTGAGATAACTTTACTACGTAGTGCACAGAAATCATGAGTGTGACTTCTATTATATCCTACAAATAAGAGGATTTATGCCAACCTGCATCTTCCTGTCGAGCATTATATAACTGAGGGGATGACTCTGGTGGATCTGCAGCTGACACTCCGGACACTTGTTCTCATCATCCAGGTACCTGACTATACAACTCTTACAAAACGTGTGCAAGCATTCGATGACAGTAGTAGCCTCAATAAGGTAACCTGAAAGAGCAACATAGTGAATGGTCTACGTGTATATAATAAAGACCTAACAGTCATGGTGGGTTCAATTTATCTAGAATAAACTTGTCGCTGGGTAGCCTATGTATACTTGATAGCGAATGCAACTAAATCACCATCCTACACCTACAACAAATTTAAATCTTTTACCCAGTCATGGACTACGACATGCAAGAAACAATATAGCCAGATTATAAAACACACATGGTTATGTCAGGTTATACAGAAACTGAACTAAATGCTCTCATCGTGAGTTCAAATTAGGTTATTTATATAAAAGGTCCTACATATAAATAATAGGTTACAAGATACAGTGTAGGGGCATGTAGGACCGGTTAGTCAGTTATACAAGGTTACTGTGCATAAGGTCATATAATATTAGAATTTGACAGAGTTAGGTCGCCGTTAGAGCTAAATGTGCTGAGATCAGTGCAAAGTAGCAAATCAGGCTGCACACCACACACAGTCGAATATTACAATAGTTTGACATAGTCAGGAATAGTATATTTCTCGCTATTGCTGTAAATACAAATGCTTACATTGCTCAATTTAAACCTGCGAACAAACTTCTATGCTGACTTAGGCTAAATTCCATGTGTTTATTTTGCTTACAACATTTCTACTATTGAATTTACAGAGAAAATAAAACCTGGTTTGGACTCGTTCTAGTCTACATCTAACCATATAAATCTCTTTAGGCTTGGCTGTTTTCAAAACCCGCATCAAATTGCCTAAATAATATTTATAACCTATATATATAAAGTTATAGGCCTAGTATAAAAATGTTAATAAAAATATTATTTTAAATTATTATAAGGCCCACATGTAAATAACAAAATCAACAGCGGTTATTTATAATTAATAAAATCATAAGATAAAGATAATCATAATGGTAATTACATATTATAATAATTCAATAATATAATTATTAATCAATTATACCTGACCTATACGCAATTTATTTATCACTTACTGAACAATCAAACTGTTAGATCATAATAATAATAATCATATTATATAATATCTATTTTAATTTTGAGTAATTATTTTTATACGACCAATGATCATTCCTTTCCTAATGTACCCTAGGCCTATAACACTGATTGCTAAAATGCCTGTGGCATGCACTCACTTCTACTCACAGTCACCTCACTACCAACCGACTGCTATAGAATGAATAGCTAAGTATTGTATAGTAATAGTAGTTACTGTTAGTAACTTAGTTTAGTAAAGTATTGTATACCTTCCAACTGCTTACCACTTACCAGAGCACAGTTTGCAGATAAGATGGGTAGTCAACGATGATAAATCAACAGGCTCGTCCATCTCATCTAATCATTCACCAATCTATAGTAGTAACAGAGATAGTGGTTATAATAGCAACTAATTAAAATTGGGAGTCGACTCCATTGAGCGACCTTCTTTGGTCGGTACAGAGAAAATAAAACTCAACATATTTTATGTCTTACGCTAATAAGCACCCATATCAGTCACCTCCTTATTCGCCAGTGGTTGGTTTTCGCACCTAATTGGTTGGTTGTTAGTATTCTCTGTCTTCGCACCAATCATGTGACAGTACGATTGACAAACAAAATAACCAGAAACAGGAAACCAATAGTTAACCCTGGTGCATCACACCTTGACCTTTGAAGGACGCCAAATCGTCTCGATAATTACACAACTTATATAGAAAACTAGTCTACGATATGCCAATGATCGCTTTAAATAAAGTTTCACGCTGCAAATGGGAACAAGTAAAGATTGATCATTGTTGTTGCAGACAAGAATTAATAAAATAATAAAATTAATAATAAAATTAATAAAATTGAAAAACAAAACTTTGAAAATATTGTGTACAATTGTACTTCAACTTGTATTCTTATCGAGATATTATGGATGCTAAGTACAGAGGTCAGCTTCAGGCACTGCTATCTAGTGTAAAAGCTCATAATGTTACCAAAACATCAGTTAGTGCTGAAAAGTTAGTGACTGAACTGACAGAATTTTCATTGGTGAGTCAAGGACTAAAGTAACTCCATCTAGTCTTGAGTCTGATAACTACAACTGGTTACTAGTACAAATAATAGTTGTGAATTATTGTACACATGCATGCAGAGCATCATTTACAATCTATGTCTTATAGACATGCATGTAGAATACAAAAGTATAACAAAACAGATTTTGAAATTTGCATTTCCGATTTCGTATCTAAAAGGAGTTGCATGCCTATAAGGTAGGTGCTACAACAGTAGGTGTGCATCCACTGCTGTTGTCTATTTATCAACCCCCCACAATGGGATTGAATCTAAAGTTAAATTACTATGGGTTCTGATCTAACAGTTATTGAGTTAATATAATAAAGTTATTCGATGTCATTGTGACAAAAGTGGTTTAGCTGGCTACACCTAGCTTTTTAGTCATAGTCATAGTAACTTACGTCACTAGATCACTAGATTCTGCAACTTATTAGTGATCACTCTCCTAGTCGATCACTTTGATGACATTTTTCATATTTAGTCATATGATATTGTAATGGTTTCTGTGATTTGGTGCGGTCGTCCTTGGACGACTACCGACCTAGAATTGAAGTGCCTATGAGTGGTGCTAGGACTTCGCATTACATGAAAGATCGAGCGGTCTCAGTAGCCCAATAACTACCAGAGACGACCCATCTGGTCCCAAGTCTGACCTTCAGACTATACGTTGAAAGAGAGTGATCCGACCTAGTAGGCGGTTCGCTAAGCGAATGACCTGACAAAAGGAAGTGAAAGTCTCTGTATCAAGTATAGATGTGTCTTTATTGAAAGCCAAGTGAAGACTGAGACAATGAACAGTGAAACAATGCCCTTTATATAGTATAAGGACTTCCGCCCGACGTAGTGTCGGGAAAAGACGACGTAAGGTCGTCCGGAAGTTGCGCAACAAGATGGCCGCCGGAAGCCCGACGGCCGACCCAAAATAGGTCGGGTTCTACAAAAGTTGCTTATAATGGTCCAATTCATGTACAAAATGAATATCAATGGATTGTGAGAGGTCGGGCCTCTGTACATGGGTATAAAAGGCATTAAAAGACTTAGTAATAATTGTACAAGTATGTACGATAATATAGGAGTTACATAGAGTAAAGTACAAGCAGATATATACATGTATGTGCACACAATAATGAGTGTCAGGTGTAGGAGACGACTGTGTGTACCATTACAATATTACTGTACATATTTGGTTTTTTTGTGTAGATTTTAAAGAACCATCTAAAGAGTTCTACCAAGGTTGCAGAAGAATTAGCCCTGAGTAGTACAAAGGTGGAAAAATTGGAGAACTTGCTGTCTGAAACTAAAACTGGTTGGTAAAATAAAGCAATGTGCACTTTCTATACTTTCACATTATATGTCAATGTCAATACTTATTTGAAATTAAAATGTATGATAAAAAACCAAAATGCTCTTTTTTGTATATTATTTTAGGAGTATGGGCACTCTATTCATCTGTTGACATTTTATGGTATTGTTAAATGTTAGATTAAATTACTGGGTGCATCATTGACAGAGTGCATCATATTATGTATATCTAGGTTGCTATAATATGAATGTGTGTATTACCATAACTTAATATACTTTTCTGTGTATCTCTTTGACCAGATCTAATTACTGAAAGAAAGCAAGCACAACATTTGCAACTAGAGCTGGGGAAACTCCGGGCAGTTCAAGGTAAATTCTTATGTTGATGCTAACCCAAATAAGTCGTGCATCAGTGACATCACTTATATAATAATAAAATTATAATCATGAGTGAGTAATTAGAAGACAACTCCTTGTAATGTAGTTATTCAACAAACTTTTAGGAGAGTTGGTTCAAGTTAAATCCTCTCTCAGCTTGGCAGAATCACAAGTTGAAACTTGCAAAGTGGTAAGAAATAATGCGTTATCTTTAATTTGCAGTGGTAGTAGCACCAATAGATCAGTGAATGTACTTTAATGCCCCCATTTAAGTGCTGTAAAAATTGGCATGGTAGGACTAAAGGATGGTCCTGATTTTATAGAGAAGTATAAACTACTCCATGTCATTATGTGTATGTAATTGCTGTTCTCACATACAGTAGGCAAAGTGTTTATAAATTCTACGCAGCACCATTGGTGTTTGTTATGTTTAAGCAGCAGCTTACGCATCGTAAGTGTTTTTCAGTTTCGTCAGTGCTCTATTTAACAGGATGTGGAGCAGATGTCTGAGAGAGTACAGGCTAGAGATGGAGAAATAAAGACCCTGAACAGCAAGTTAGCTGAGAAAGATTGTACAATAAATAAGCTGCACACCACTATCAAACTCAGTAAGACAACTAGCTATAACTACATTGTACATGTATATATAAAATTATGGTTTTTTCCATCATAATACAGTCTCAATGCTATTTTAATTTGTTCTTTGAACAATCTGGCAAATATATCTTTTAACTTCATGTTATAAGCTTATTGAGAGAATGACTACGGTTCATGAAGCTAGTAGAATGAATTAATGCTAATCATGCACAATCATGTAGACATGGAGAATGTCGGTAGTTTAGAGGAAGAATTGAAAGCGGAGAAAGAGAACTCTGCTAGTCTTAGTAAACAGGTAGAAGATATCAAATGTGCACATAGGGAGGAACTGGACAATCTAAAACTAGAGGTATGCATCATGTTAGCCATTCATATCTCTGTGCTTGGTCAGACTTATTGTTACTTTTTCAAAGTTTAAATATTTTCATTTCTCCTTATTTTTGGGAAAGGTAGATGTCCTGTTAAGATAGAAGCTTCTTCGAGCCTCCAATTAGCTAACTACATTTGAGGTCTAAAAGATTGTTACACATCACTTGCTATCTACCATTTAACATGCTTGATTCACCCATTAAACTGTTGTATCTCATAAACTGATCTAATCAATACACATTCTACAATTTGAGCACCCAGATTCATGCCACGATACTAATTAATAGCACATATACCTTTTTAATATATGCTATACATGTGCATTTATCTACTGTACACACACTGCATGCACAATATTATGTATGTACATGTACAATATGTACTATGTACCCTTGTCTATTCCATTATATAGATGTTACATCCGTTTTCTCCAACCGCGATTATATACAGATACATAGTGTACATCAAGTCATACTATAGTGTTATCAGATCAGATGTACATGTATATTACATGCCGAAATACTTTTAAGTATCTGGACATAAATATCCCACTTAGATTACTACAGCTGCTGAACAAAATTCTATTATCTATGTACCTATTACATAATTATTTTGTATGATGTATGAATATTATACAAACTATTTTATGCTGTACTTATAATTAAATTTTATTCAATTTATGTAACTATTGATAATAATAATAATAATATTATGAATATTATAGTAATTTAATCATTACAGTATATAATCTAAATGTGTATGTGTGTCTGTATGTATGTTTACGTAAATGTTTACATATTGTGTACGTACATGTATATGAGTACTCCCACTATTCTATTACTGTATGTACATGTAGATGGGTGAGAAAGTAATGAAGGCTCAAGCTAGAATTGCAGCTCAGCAGTCTGCTCACTCCATAGCTGGTCTCTCTTCTGATTCATCTTCTCTCGACTACAAGGAAATCTTCAAAAAGGTAAATCCTGGATTCCATGTTATTAGGCACTGGTTCATACGAGGCTGCACTGGTTCATACGAGACTGCGCTGGTTCATAGTGACTGCACTAGTTCATACGAGACTGCACTGGTTCATACGAGATTGTTTTTCATAACCAAATGATTTATGAACGTCATTGTTTTCAGTGACATTCTAAATTGTGTGTATTGCTACATGCTGATGTATGTACTTTTGGTTATGAATTATTAAAATAATATTTGGGTCAATTTCTCAACTTCTAGTGTGTTTTACAGAAAATGGCTCATATGGAATCTCGACATACTAAAGAAGTGAGTGACCTTAAGAGGACTATCTCCAGACTACAACAACAGAGTGGACACTTTTAGCCTGTCTGCAATTAGTAAGTTGTCCCACCCTGCAAACATGAAGTATGCCTATACATTTAGAACTTAATAATTATTGTATTATTTATATTACATACATATTAGAAATTAGAATTGGTTCATTGTTGCTCTTTTCCATTATTGGTTAGTATCAATATGTTGGCACTGTTACAGTAATCACATGTATTCAGTGTTGTATGTAGAGTAGATTGACTACTACATTCATCACTACCAATTTACCAATAAAAGTATAAATTACTCTATCCAAATTACAATTTATTCTATGAGCTCTAGTTTCTACTTTACTAAGCATGCCTCGACCTGGTTATCATATATTGTTACTATCAACATATGCTTGATATAATGGTTGCCTGAATTACGCTAATTCAAGAAACATACTGTAGCTGCTGTTCCTTGAATTTGCCTAATTTAGGAGTTGCCCTTCCACTTGTGAAGGCAGGTTTTTCTGTATAATATTGTTCTATGGATAGACCGGTCTATACAGCTGAGATTTCAGTTAGTAAATCTAGACAACATCTGTTTCGAAGAAGTTCAAGTCTTACTCGTGTAAGGAGGCCAACCCGAACGCTACCTTCTACATATATAGTCCGATGTTATTGTAAAGGAAATATTAAATAATTCTTTGTCTACCATTATTTTCGCTTGGAGCATTTAATTTTTTTGTTGGCCATGCATTGCTGGATGCGAAAATTCCTGTCAATATCCAACTTACACCTTTAATTTTTACAATGGAGAATCAGATGGAACTTCTACAATCTACACTACATTGTACATGTATGTGTACATATATTTACAGTACATTGTATGCTAAGAGTTGACTGTACATGTGGTCCCGTTAACTAAACCATTGTACACAATAATAAAGGTGATTTTGAAAGGGTGAGTAGTTAGCAGTAGCTGCCAGACAGCCTATATATTATTATATTTACTCAAGTTGTAGACTATATAGTGTACTCAACTCCTAAACAAAGGGGTTCATTGATTTGTGGAATAATTATAGTTACCAAGCTTCTGATTGGTTGCCAGCTAGTATAATTGCTATAAGCTAAAAACTTGTAGTAAAGCTACTTCTATTCACATCAGTGTTACTGCTGCACCACTACATACATGTGCATATGCTTGTTCAGTCTTTGGCAAACAATAACTAGTTTTATTTGACAAAACCATGGGCCTTTGCAAAAAAGGTAAAGTAGTTGCAATTATACTTTTGAATGGTTAGTCTGTTATTCAATTATATGTATGTAGTACATTATTATTAATTATTAATTTATAATTAATTGTTACATAATTTGTAATTAAATTATTTATCTGTGGTATATATTTTGTTTTTTTTTCTCTTTCATTATTATGATAATATAATCTTGTTGCATAGGTCGCAGGTGTGAGATAAGTGCACATTCTCAAACTATTTATGGATTGACAAAGACTTGTATCATAATGGCATTCACTATATTTAATTGCTTGTAACTCAATGCTATTATCTTGTAGGGAAGAATTCTGGAAATGACACCCCAGATTCGTCATCCAATACCAACTCCTCTGGTAGCGATGAAGGCAGCCGTGGAACCTGGGGAAACAAGTTTGAGTTCCTTCTCAGCACTGTTGGATTTGCTGTTGGTCTGGGTAACCTCTGGAGGTTTCCCTATTTGTGCTTCAGGAATGGTGGAGGTAAGGGAATAATGTAATTATAATATCCATACATGTCAGCCGTTTAATATAGTTTTGTTGTTCTTATTCTTTTTCGTGGAACTACGTGTATTCTAATACTACAATGCAAAGCTGTATTTTATAGCCAAGACAATATATCGAATTACAGTAAGTTGTGAAATTAACATATTAGATAAAATGCCTTCACATTTTGTTAGAAGCTAATTGCACCAATAATAATATTTAATACCCATCTACCCTAGTGAATGGGGAGATCAGGATATAATTATACCATTTTATCATTACTATAATATGCTCTATGAATAATATTGCATGCCAAAGTGCACCTGCAAGTACTATCAATATAATTTAAGCAAATGATCCAGGAAAAATATGTGTTCCTAATTATGAACAGGGTATTGCTGTATAGAAATAATAATTGATCTAACATTTCTCATATCCTGTTAACCTGCATGAAAGTCTAGTATATATTTTTTCAATGAATATTATGTAATGCACTATCTTGTTTAACAAAGTACTACATGCAAACAAACATTCCACCGTGAAATTTGTCTAATTCTTAGTTAGAATATACAATAATATTTTACTTAGTGTCGTGATATTCTATGCTCAATAAAATGATAATAATTAGCACAAACCATATCGAAATCAATCTCAATGGCAAAAATCTTCGTGTAAGCCTATGCTTTTTCTTATATGATCAAAGTGTTACATTTGAGTGATACAACTGATTTCTTGGTAATCGTAAATATGGTTTAATTTTAGCTTTTACTGGGCCCTGCACTAAATACACACATGTTGAAGGCCCTGGTTAGAAAGCAGTTAATACTTGGTGCTCTAATAATAGCATTATAATATTATATAGAACGAGATGTCTAATTGCATTCGTGCTAATTACAAAGCTCCTTGATCAATACAGTTAAAATATCATCCAATATAGGGTAGCAGAAGTCCTGTTATGTCTAGCAACATTATTATAGTAATAATGCCCAAGGAATAATATTTTATATGCACTATTTTAAAATGTGACCCTCGGTCAAGGATAAGATTCAGATATATGGAGACTAGTTGGTTTACAGACTATATTGTATATAGCATGCATTAAACACCTTTTTCTTATAAAATCTATCCTAGTGAACACATGTGCTAAACAACTTATGCAATCAATCTACATGATATGGTATGTCTGTTGTTTTCTAGGAGCATTCCTCATCCCTTATGTGCTGTTTCTCTTCTTATGTGGCATTCCACTGGTGTTCTTGGAGTTGTCTGTGGGACAGTATGCTGGAGCAGGGCCACTCGGTGTCTGGTCTTTGTGCCCCCTTGCCAAAGGTAATTTATACTGCAATGGCTACAGCCAAAATCTTCTTAACTTACACTTCATCTACCTTCTACTTCCATCAAATCCGTACTAGATTCTTTCATGCTCTGCTTTAAGGTGTGGCACAGTGTCATCAATTTCTGGAGATAGTTTGATTATTAAATTACCTCAGCTCTGAGCGGTTCTTGCTCACCTCATCCATGAAAATATCTTGGAAACCAAGGCTGTAATGATATTCTACGATACGCACTATGTAGAACCTCTTGCTTTCCTCAACCTCGCCCATGCTACTAGAAACGCTTACAACCGTTACCTGATAAAGCTTCCAGGTCACATTTCCTGTTCAGTCAGCATTTTGTCAGATTTATACTCTGCATCAGCTTCTAGTTTGCTGGGTTACAGCATGGTGATCATTTTGGATAAGATTGGGCTATGCCACGTAGTGGTATAAACTTGACAAACTATAATAGTTCCTCTCTATTTCACTAACCTCTCCCCCTCTATCCATGCTGAAATTTCTTATTAATAATTAGGAGTTTGCAAACCGGATCTTTTACCATCAAACATTTCCTGTTGTCACCAACATTACCTTAGATTTACTTGCAGCAATATTGCTGGCAAACTTTAGTTTTATGGACTATGGTAAAAGATCTATAACTTATTTGTCCAGTGGTACTCTTCGGTACGGTTGGTTATGCCTCTTCATTTAATTTCCTGTTTACGTATTGAAAGCACAGATCTTTCTAGCGTGTTTTGGAGCACTAACCTTCCTAAAATATCCAACCGTACTGAAGTGGATGATATTTTACTGACTGACTCCGATAATGGCTATGCTTCAAATCATTCAGATTACGTTGAGGATATTTACGCAGTCGAAGAATAATTTTGTTTGGAGTAATTTTATAATAAATAATATTTGCTTTTAGCAGTTGCTTATGTGAGTAATTGTAATTACGTTGCGAATAGTACTTTAAACTATGTCCAAACTGCAACTCCACAGTAAAAGCTTTGCATCCTCGGTTTAACCAAATGATATTGGCTGTGTGTAATGTCAATGTAGTCTGAAGGAGGTGTTAGTCAGGTCATTCACTACCAACTGTTACTTTGATTTGATTGTCAGTAACTATACTATGTTTATATAATATATATTATGAATAACATTGTTTTACCCAGAGAGGTTTATGGTGGCAGGTGTAGACGACGGGACAGGGACTCCTATATCTGCTGCTTAGACATAGTGCCTAGTCTGTCTCCCTCCGCCCAGTATGTTGCATGTTCAACACTAGGTACCGTACTTGATACACATAATTGTGTATTTAGCCTACGCACGTGGGCTGAATTTTAACACCTCCTTTCAGAGGTTATATTTTCGTTCGTGCTATATATTTTTAATTTTAATGCATTGCCAAAATTTATCTTGTGAAATGTTGCCTTCGTATGTTCTTCTTATCATGTGTATGCACCTAGAACCTAGTCACTATTCACTCCATCATGCTGCCTCCCATTGAATACATCCGCATTCAAGTCAGCGTAGTTGAATCAACATAATTGGTATTGGTTACACACGCATGTGTTACACAATGTCTGAAAAACAAAGTTGCGATGGTAATAGTGCAACACGTCATGGAATCTTTCCAATTCTCGAGTGGAATTTTCCATGTTTTCCTTTCAGATGCTAGCGAACAATCTATTAACAACATAATTTCTATCGATTAATTATCCGCTGTTTAAATAGCTAGTGCATACTTCATTATTGATTTTCTTCATTCATACTGCTTGTTTTGTAATAGGCCGGTTCTTTGTTCTTATTAGCAACTTTGGTATTCATAGAATGCTGTTTAAAATTAACTCTGCTGAGTTCACTACACATTCCGGTTTGGCTCTGCCTTAAAAAATTGTAGTCAAGCCTCTTATCACTGATTAAACTGAATCACTTGATATTTGACAGTAGGCGCGCCCATTTTCATGGGTAATTGGCGATGATTTGGGCTCGTGTATTTATCGGCTGCAAAATATCATTATAGACTTGCATAGTTTGAACAATTTTGTTATAACAGTGAGTCTCTTGTTCAATAAAATGAATCTGAAAAATTTAAGAATACACAGTCTTACTACATCATTTATAGACAATATTATAAATTCACAATAACCTGTAATGACTATGCTCTTCTTCACCATAGGCCTACCATGTTTTATTTCCTACCCAAATAACATTATGAAATATAATACAAGTAATATAAATAGGTGGCAAGTAAATAAGCACTAGATGGCGTGTTGTCATTTGGTCCTCAAATACACAAGACATATACATGTACACCCAGCATTTACTTATTTCATCCATCTAACATCTATACATATATATGTACCTCCTCTTTAGAGCAATGTATATTTTGGAGGCTTGCAAAATAATGTACCTGTATTTGCAAACTAACTAAAATAATAATAATTGCCTAATTATGATGGGTAATATATACAGTGCTCACTCCACTTATACAGTCTAAATGTATACATTCTATTAACTGTTTACATGTCTGTATATTTGGCCTACTACATTATCTTAATTGATAGTGGGGCTACTTGTGTTATGGAAATATCAGTGTTCAACAAAAACATGCATATGATTGGCTCAAAAGTGTCAAACATGCATATGATTGGCTCAAAAGTGTCAAACTTATCAAATTTAATCAGTTTTGCTCTAAATCTGCTAAAGTTTCTGCGCAACATTTTGCAGTTGGTTTCAAGCACACATTTGTTGGTAAAACATTTTTCATCATTTCATATGAGTATTCCAGATATGCACAACTACATGTATTACACAAACCAAAGAAGCATATAAATGACGCTCTTGAATAGCATTATCCCAACAAGTTTGCTTCTATATCTTCTCTCTTACCTAAACCCATCTACTATTTAGGTAACAACTCTCACCTCTCCTATTCCTAAACACCAATTATACTCATCTTGATACGATGATGTGGTAAGAACACGTCTTGCTCTACTTACAACATTAACACAGGTTCTAAGTCCTGGAGAGTTGTAAACTGCAAGCTGCAGTACCTACTAAACACCAATATTTATGTTTGCTCCCCATTTCACCCCAACTTTAATACACTATTGTGATTGTTATTACTACTGATTAGTTGAGAAATGATAGTGGAGGGAAGACATGAAACTGAACCTTCTCAATCCAGCTACACCCACATACATAGTCCCAAAGCCTGTGTAAACTTGTAATAGAGCAACTTTTAGCAGACATTTCTTTTGTCTTGGACCATCTAGCACGTTGGAAATCTTGTGTCTATACACTGTTTACTGTGAAAATTAATATCACTTTCAGAAAGTTTCTGGCTTTGCCTTCCACTATCATTGATCATTGACTGGTGTATACAGTACAGCATATCTTCTCATGTCTATGGAGGGATAACTCCTGCTAACATCGAGTGGCTAGCTTTTAATAACATGCATAATATAACATACTGGAAGCTAGCTGTAATACTATCCCCGACTATGCTTACAGGTCTTGGCATAGGAATGGTGTTCGTCTCCATGTACTGCTGCGTCTACTACAATGTTATCATCATGTGGACTCTCTACTATGTCTTCAACTCCTTTACCAAGTACCTTCCCTGGTCAGACTGTGGGAACCCATGGAACACTGACCAATGTACACCACTAGGTGAAGAAGGTATGGTCACCCTTTAGTTCCTTTACAGGACACATCTGCATTGACTATACACTACATTAGCATAATGTCACAAGTTTTGAAAATAGTAATGGAATAACGCTAAAATGTGCTTGCTGTGTCTCTCCAGTTATAATGTACATGTTCAAGTATGGCCCACAAGTGTACTCTTCTCATAGGCAGATTGTCAGAAATACATGCAGTAACCTTCAGTGTACACTTTGATAAATCGTTTCATTAATTCATTTGATTCTCTGTATCTATATTAGTATCTGGTTTGTTTGCTTTAATTAGCAACTTGTGTTCATGTTAGAAAGTAAATCGATATTACAGAAATCATACAGAGACTATTCCTCATATGAGTGTGCATTGGGCTGACAACTCCCCTTCCTTTATTGGTAGTCAATTGCCATTGCTTTTTCTTTTATAGCAAAGACAGATGTCAATGAAACCCTGAATACACTGCTGTGTGCCTCAGCTAACCTGATTACCAACGGCAGCATGGCTGTAAATGGCAGCATGGCTGTCAACAGTAGTATGGCTGTCAACAGTAGTATGGTAGTAAATGGTAGTATCTCTGTGAATGGTACCATAATTGACTGCGGTGAAGGGGTTGCTACAGAGAAACCGAAGCGTCCCCCATATCCTGCTCAGGAGTTTTGGGAGTAAGTCTTAGTCGTATATGCATATACAGCTGTCATTACACTTATTTTATCTGCTGCCTGTAATTCACTATGTCTCTCTCATGGAGACGGCTGTCAGTTGCCTCATGTAAGCTGGTTTGTCCTGTAACAGTCTACATGAGTCATTCAACTCTTAGTTTGCTTTGACTGGTAGTACTACCATATCAACTCGAGGAACAGAGTTTTTAATATTTTGGTGTCTAGTGCTTATGACTAGTGTACATACATTTCAATAGATACATGCATCATTAGTGTATGTTGTAGCCTGTGTACCTGTAGTATATGCTATACAGTGTGTGTTTGGTGCCTATTACAGTAACAAGGTTCTATCTAGATCAGGAGGTATCGGAGAGTTTGTAGAGCTGAGGTGGGATCTTGCCCTTATATTGCTCCTCGCATGGGTTGTTGTATTTCTCTGCCTCATCAAGGGTATCAAATCATCGGGAAAGGTAAGACATGCATACAAATGGCTGTGATATACAAAATAACGATAATGAATGTGCAACGGTTCAAAAAAGATTTCGAAACAGGACGTTTCGAAAGTGGACAGCTTAATACCGGACAGTTCAAAACGCCTAACCCCACCCCAACCACCAGATTTCAACTAATCTTTATTTTTAATATTATCTTTTTTATTTAATCAATTAAATTAATTAATGAAAATTAATTATCTGCAAGTTGTGTTTTTCTAAATGTAATCTACACTGGATTGAACTGTCCTGTTTCGAACTATCCTTTTTGAAATGTCTCTTTACCCTCTGTAACATGGCGTCTGACTGTACAATGAGTCGTAATTGGTTGGATCTCTCTTCTAATAGGTTGTGTATGTGACGGCTACTGCCCCCTACATACTATTAACTATCCTACTAATACAAGGAGCCACCATGGAGGGAAGTTTGGATGGTGTTACATTCTACATGAAGCCTGACTTCTCCCAACTACGTAAACCATCCGTAAGTGACAATATTATATACGCTGAACTTCATCTCTTCAATTCCTGGCAGTTTGCCATCTACCTGTATCCTGTGCAGTGTTTACAGTTTTAGTCCTACCAAAAAGTAAATTTTAGTATCCCATGCCACAAATACTGATAAGATGATTAATTAATTGTCCCGCTTTAGTTTTAGTCTGAAGTTCAAATTCCCCCAAGTTCTAATAATCTAATATTCTCAGGGTTTGTATACTGAGGGAGATAACTCCTGAAATAACCTGAATCTTAGTGCAGGCCAAGCACCGATCACACGATTATTTGCATGTGTTATACAATTCATGCAGCTCCCTGTTAAATTCTATGGAGTACAGCCTGTTTTTTAACCTTGAGAGCATTATATTGTTATTACAGTTCATGTATGCTACAGTGTATACCATGTTTATATTGTATTAAAGTTTATATAATATTGTGTTACAATCATCATACCAGCTTATCTTTAGAATATATAACAATAATCTAGTGAGTAACTATTTGCATACAGGTTTGGGCTGAAGCCTGTGGTCAGATATTCTACTCACTGGGGGCGGCATGGGGAGGTCTCATTACAATGGCTAGCTATAACAAGTTCAACACTAACATCTACAGGTATTATTCTATTTCCTTTGACCAAATGTTGTAATACTCTGCTATGTTAGTCTTAGTCTATTGTTTACACATAATCGTAATGCTTGTAAACATTATTGTCTTTCATGTACATGTATGTTTATGTACATGTACATGTACATGTACATGTATGTTTATATACATGTACATGTACATGTATGTTTATATACATGTACATGTGGGCCTATTATATGGCTATCTATAATGTACTGTTATATGCTGTGATGTTATAACATTGTATACTAGATAGATATAATACCTTCACTACAGCACATTTTAGGGCTCCATTTATTGTATTATACTACTGGTACATAAACAAACGCTTACTGTGCTGTATGGAATGCCAATACCTGTGATATACCATAGTACAATGTGTCATGTACATGTATAACTCTATTTGACTAGGTTCTCCATTATTGTGCCTCTCATCAACTGCGCCACCAGTCTGTATGCCGGGTTCGTCATATTCTGTGTACTCGGTTACATGGCTAAGCAGGCCGGAGTGGATATCAAAGAGGTAGCTGATACTGGTATGTTCACTCTCATCATACTAAAATAACTTTACTTGTTAGCAATAGTCCAAACCTGCAGGCTGTAATACCTGCTCTATTCTAACAACATGGATTCACTTCATATGGTGGTAGTGCACACAGTGTGGCTAAAACGTGCCAAAAAACTACAAAATCAATCCTGTATCAGCTCTTGCCCAAATAAACATTCTTTGAATAACTCATGTGCATTCAGGATATGAATCTATTAATTTGTTGGTCAATAATATTCATTAATGCTATAATATTGGGTATTATGTAATATTACACGCAGACAGATACTACTCAAGTGTTTGTTTGGACATTGTCAATATAAAACCTGCGAAGCAACATGTCATGTCTTTAGGCTTCAGTTGTGTTGGGCTCAGACTACAGCTGCTCCTGCAGCTATCAATGGGTCTACTGCTGATTGATATAGTAATAGTAAAATATTACAAGCTCGCCAATATGCCAGCACGTAGTAGACTATAAGAATCCTGTGTCTGAGTAAGAAACAAGCTGGGCATCCAGTGCACAAACAAACAGGCTACTAAAACTGTAGGGAATAATACAGGCAACATACATGTACATGTACATGTAGTCAGCAGTTCACAATAATCAAATGTTTTTAGGTCATTTTCTAACTTTGACAAAATATAAGGCTTGGAGTCTGAAATGTATAACACATGTTCATGTATAAACACACATACATGTACATGTACATGTATGTATGTACATGTATGTATGTACATGTATGTTTAGGTCTACTTGTAGTGCATAAAATGTAATTATTTTCTCTTTTGTGTTGAACTATCTGCTAGAAATTATGCTGTCTAATGTGAAAGGTGAAAACCCACAATGCTTGATTGGGGACAGTCAAAACAGTTTCACACACACATAGGTTAGATGGAGGCAATGTGCCAAAAGTTTCTGGAAAATATTTCTTGTCAAATGTTTTGAATATTTTGAAATGTGTACTTTGGACTGCACTGATCTTCGTTGATATACATATATGCAGCTGTTGAAAATCATAACATTGTGTTGTTAATTATATCCCATGGACTTACATGTACATGTAACATCAAGCAGTACAATAGTAAAAATTAATGTATTAGACCCTATACATGTACATCACTTTGATGGCAGAGCGGGAAATATACATGTACATGTACCTAAAGAACTGTAGGGCTTTGACAGTACCCTTGCATACCATTATTATGGAAGTACATACTACTGGATTAAAACCAGACTCTTATGCTGCCAGTATATCTCCAGTTTGCAATGCATGGCTTGTATCCGTCTTCAATGAGAAAGCAACTCCTGCCAAATACAAGTACAGCATCTAAAGCTACCATCATTCAGCTATATGTAGCCTCAAATCTCTTACAATGTACAACTTTCGATCCTAAACCACAAGGATTTGAACTCAATACATCTATTTATCCTCATACTAACGAAACACTGACATTTATGTTGTCTTGTTTTCTTGATAACAGACTAAAAAAGTAGGCTATTAAATATTTAATTGATGAGGGTAAAGAGTCACCAACTGATTGATTAGAGTCACAGAAGATGTCAACATAACCTTACTATCACCTGTGACAAGTAAATATTAGTATATCAATCTCCATTCCTTGGCATTCCCCAGAAACTTCTGAGAACTCTGTCCTAACAACTACATTGTATGTTTAGGTGATGTTATCATTGATAGCATCTGACATATGGTGTACTAATGTCCATCTGTTTGTATTTCATTAGCTTACATACCCATATGTTTATTTGTATCATATTATACTCTTTTATTTTCGTTTGTCAATTACAGAATAAATACTCTGGATTTTATATTTAGTTGTGATGTAATTTGGACAAGTTCTTCAAAATTTGAACATAGCTACTATAGAAGATAACAACATTATCATTGCCACACTAAAGTACTTAGAACAGTATATTATTTATATTTACAGGACCAGGTCTGGTGTTTGTTGCTTACCCTTATGCCATATCAAAGCTGCCTGTACCACAGCTCTGGGCAATCCTTTTCTTTCTAATGATCCTCTCTGTAGGACTGGACTCACAGGTATTACCCCTTCTCACCTCGTACATGTACAGATACACATGTACATGTACAGATACACATGTACATGTACATGTATAGGTGTACATGTACAGATACACATGTACATGTACATGTATAGGTGTACAAGTACATGTACAGATATACATGCACATGTGTATCTGGTAACATCTCATTTACTACATTATGTAGGTAGTCTCGTAGATCTTATCACTGAAGGTGATTAGATAGCCCACATAAGTCTGCATGTACGATATTTTATCCTATACCGCTGCTACTAAACTATAAACAAATGTATCAATGTATTTTCCTTAACCAATCTAACTTCCCATGTTTCTATATCTGGTCTCCCCTCCGTTTACTGTGTTCAGCTTTGGTAGTAAAGAATAACTATGTACAGTATTATTTCAAAATTTAAATTTGCTAACAATATGGCCTACAGCCCAATCTATAATTGTTGGCAGATAAATTTATATACATTATACATGTATATTGTGTTCAGCATAACTGTTCAAAATTTTTGCAGCTGTATTTTAACATATTTATGAAATTAATTATGTCCTCCGCTATTGATTGAAATAGTGCAGTACTCTGGCACAGGAATGTATCAGAATAGACTACTTGTCATAACTGTCACCAGATGCAAGTCAAGCTGTCAAATAACATTCCCATTTTATTTATATTTTTTCAAATGTATAGATATAGGAGTTCAATGGC
This sequence comes from Bugulina stolonifera, assembly GCA_935421135.1. NCBI lineage: Eukaryota > Metazoa > Bryozoa > Gymnolaemata > Cheilostomatida > Bugulidae > Bugulina > Bugulina stolonifera. Next base: position 9,080,158 of record OW285195.1, read on the forward strand.
TACTGAATAGGATTATTATACACAATTTGGCACAATGTTCACACGTATAGCAGTAATAATAAATTTACTCTGACACGTAGATATGATGGATTTTGAGACTATAGTCAGTCTTTCCATCACTGTCCTAATGTGGAATGAATATACAGCAGTACAGTGGAGTGTAACATGTGAATAGACTGATATTATTTCCTTGTAATTATTGTGTTGTAGTTTGCTATGTTTGAGACATTCACTACTTGTATATTCGACGAGTTTGAGAACATCTTCACCAATAGATTTAGGAAACTGGCATTCACCGGAGGTATATGTTTCGTAGCCTATCTCATGGGACTTTTCTGTTGTACTCATGTAAGTGGGGACAACTACTACTTGTAAATACAGAGTGGGATAAATTGCTGCTTTTATTTCTGTTAATTGTCAGCTATTAGCATAAACATGATACTGGGTAACTACATGTATATCTGGTCGGTTGTCAACTCAGTGTTTGGAGTTATCTCCACCATTCAATATGTCATTCAATGATGTATATGATGTTGTGAATGTTTGTTATTACAGGCTGGTATCTATTTCTTCCAACTAATGGATTGGTATATCGGAATATTTAGCCTGTTGTTCATCAGCATCCTTGAGTGTATTGTGATAGGCTGGGTCTATGGTACGTACCATTAACTCCTCTAGTTTATATGGTTTAGATACAGTGCACATGTATCAATGTTTTATCAGTGTATGAACACACAATCTGTAGTGAACATGCAATGCATATTTTATTATATTTATCCCATGCATTCTCTATTTAATATGTGTTGTATTATTGTTTCTTGTATCGTAAGTATTATAGTTAGTCCTATTACATGTATTGTGTGTCAAACTGTGTACTAATGCTATGTTATAGGAGCCGATAGACTGTACAGGGACATAGCCATGATGATCGGATATCAACCGATTATAATCTGGAGAATAATGTGGCAGGGGGTCACTCCTCTCATAGTAACTGTAAGTATTGTTGTGCACCTACATTGTACATGTACCAGGAGTGGTTACTTACATGTGTGTGTAACAGCATTAGTTACTTACACTATACAGTCATGTACAAGCGTCAGTTACTTACATGTACATGTGTTTGTAGGTTATATTTATGCTACTCAAAAATTACTTACAGTGTAAATCACAATTTTATTTAATCACATTGTTCAGTGACCTCTACACTTACAGTAACCACCCAGTTTCAACCCAAGTTCAGTCAGACTATTGGTTATGAAGTTAGTTGTCCTCTCCTGAACAAAGAGAGGACAACTTTGAATTAAATTTAATGGCTTGTAAAAATAGTGGTTAGTGATTGGTAGAACATGGCTCATCCAACAAAGGACATGCAATAATTATATTTGTGTCTTCTACACATGTGAATCATAATTAATATAAACTGAGATAGAATATAACTGAGTGCATATTCTATCTCTCCACTCCAGGTGATGCTCTTCTATTCACTGATCAACTACGAGGCCCCAGTGTATGCCAAGACCATCCATTACCCTGCAGCAGCTATAGGACTGGCATGGCTTTACGGTATCAGCAGTTCTCTACCTATCCCTGCTTATGCTGGATATCTTCTCTTCTATAAGACTAGGAACGAACCCCTTAGCCTCTGGCAGGTTAGTTCCTTATTACTCTCCGTACCTATGGCCATAGTCTATGATAGAATCAACATGTCATAAAATATTGCTAATTTCATAGATTTTGTTTCAGATATTTTTGAACGGTTAAGGTATATTTTAGTGGCTATTTAGATTTACGTTCTACATATTAATTCATTATTTTAACATGTTACAATAATACCAATTATCAGATATGAGTATGCATGTACATGTAGATAAATGATACACCTGTGTTGCATCATTGAAGAGATTGTACTATGCATGTAGGATTGGCATACAAGTAAATATGCACATCAACACATCTACAATGTACACCTACATCTATATGTAATGAGTGAATATTATACTGCACATTTATTATAATTAATTCGTGTTTGCATTTTCTTTAGAGAATACAGAAGTACTCTAAACCATCGGCTGACTGGGCATCAAAGCGGCACCATCAAGCACAGGTGCTAACGTCTGCTGATGATATCAAGACGTAAGTGTTGAAGTTACCTCCTTATGTCACTAGCTGTTTGTTCATATTCTCTGCCTTAGCAGTTTGTACACCACACAAAGCCATGTTTTTAGTCACCTTGTACATCAACAAACATTATAATATTATTTCACTGATGTATATGTGTATAAGGATAAACAATCACTAATTTCATCTAGTAATGTTTTTGCAGGTTCAAAACTTTTAAACTTCAGACAAATTAATGTTTGACTTCAGTTTGGAAAGAAAATCTATTTTCTTGTCCTTTCTTTTCAACTCAGCATCTTTTGGTCACAAAACCAAAGTAAACAGATTATCATGGTGTTTGGCCAGAAGTAATAATAGCAGAGTAGAAACGAGCATATTATTATTATAACAATGCAGTTTCCTTCCTAGTTTCAACTCTCTCCGTGTACACCTGATAACTGATTGATTCTTGTTACATATCATGTAGTGTGGAGGAATCTACACCCTTAGACAGCCCACCGGAGTATGATGATCTCACGGCACCAGTTGAGTTGGACGATTTAAATTGTGAGGGACAAAAATTAACCGGAGCGCACAATATGGTGTAGAAGGTTTCTATCTGCAGCACGTTGATTGTACTTTCTGATGGACCAGAACATTGTAAATAATATGTAAACTAGGTATTCAGTGTTTTAGTAGGAATTTTTATACACGTAAATACTTCTACCTTCAGTAAAAGTTTGAATTAACTGGTGTAGTATTGTAATTGTTACTAGGTGTTAAAGTGTAGCTGTGTTAGCCCATGTGCAAGTTACTATTATATAATGTTCCTCTAAGCTCGGCTCAGCGGCAAACACTGCCTCTCTATATTTATATGTATATTACATGTGCAGGCAGCAATTTAATGTTTTCCACTTGTGTATTCGCTGTATCAAATATTATATAGATAAATATATTATTGTTATGAAAGAATTCATTGATGGTATACTGTGTACATTTAATTTGTGTCAGGGTTGAGTTTTGTTTGTATAGTAAACTGCATATGGAAATAGACAACTTCCTTTATATCAATCTCAAATCATACTCTGATTACATTACGTGTACAACATGTATATACCATGTGCATGGTGAGACGGGATAAGTATGCCGAGGACCTATTTTTGGTTTTGACACACGATGTATACAGCACAACTTGTTTTTATACATGCATTAATATGGTCAAAAATTGCTGCGCTAGATTTTAGGACTTGTGTCCTCTTGAAGGAATTGCTGCCAGCAGAAAGTCTTGGTAGAAGACAACTCTGCTTTGTCCAATGCAAATATTCATATTTTTAGTTTTGTTCAGCTTCCAGTAATTTTGGTGGAAGTTGAGAACCAGAATGACCCAACAGTATAACAATAAACGTATTTCTTCTTGGATTTGTACTATTATGGTATCCATTTCCAACAACATCTTCTGCTGCTATCCTCATGGAATAACTATCCACTATCCTCATAGAATTGTACTATAACTAATAATAAGTAAAGTATAATCAACAACAAATGAATTGAAGTCTTGTTAGTTTATTTTCATATCAAAATAAAATTTTAGTAACTTGAAAACAGTATTTGGCTCAAAAATAAACATATTATTATATAAGCAATATAATAATAATTATTATTATATTAATAATAGTTGTAGAAAGCTTTTATCGGTTGCATAGAAAAGTGTCTACAATAAATAAACACAGGGTTTCCCCCAAAAGGAGGCCACCCATATGTCATCATAAAATGATTGATATGGCAACATTCTGTATCACTTTGAGATGATCCTATATCAGCGCATAAGAATAAATCTACTGAGACTATTGTTTTTTGTGTATGAGGTAGTCTGTTTGCTGACTTGTTAGCACTGTGTTTACTTGATGACAGGAAGTCTACTTGATGATGGCATGCGTATGGGTGGGTAATGAGTCTAGAAAGGACTGTACGTTGACATCGGTATCTTTACACTCAGCAATGGCTGCCTTCAGATAGTCACCAGGAACGGAAATACTCATCATGATAGTTAAGTACTAAAACAACACAACAAATAATTCAGAAATCTAGGATGTAAAGAGATTAGTAGAACACAGGCTCCATGTAAATAATGGGTACAGCTAGTAAGAAGCCTAGTTCAATGTTCAATGTGTAACATGCAAAAGCAGCTAGATTAAGCTCAGTTGAACATTCACTCAGCCATAGCAAATTTGGATTTGTCTTGTCTTTGATTTGAGTTAGACAACTCTAAATTAGTGCCAGATTTAATCAACAGTAACGAGTTTTGTAGAGAAGTTGGTTAAATTAAAAGTACAGTCACTATGCAATGGATTGACAGCTCAACTGACCTATGAGCAAGTGATATAACAATTAACAACCACTACCAATCAAAGAGACAGTCATTCAATAACTAAGGTGAGTCAGACTGCAGTCAACCAATCAAGTCACTCTATCAGAGAGAGTCAGACTGCAGTCAACCAATCAAGTCACTCTATCAGAGAGAGTCAGTCAGCAACAAGGTAACATTAAATATAACTGATGTGGTGGTTGAAGCCAAAGCATGGGAAGTATTGAGTAACAGCAGTAGTTTGCCAGCAATAGCATGTATTCCTACTTTTTTCCAGAGAGCAAGTGAGTGGGGGAGTAACTTCACAGCCCGTCTTCCAAGTGCCAACGCCTGAATAACAGAAAGAAGAATAGAATATTATTAGTAACGGCACATTCAGCAGAGGAGTGGGAAGGGTGCTAGGTGAGCGATATATTTACCTCTTGAAATCTCTTCAATTTTACCATTACGGTAACATACCTACAACAAACAGGTAGAATATCAAGTCAAATAAACATATTAATGACCACACTATGCGCCAGCCAGAATGTCATGCAAGTGATAGCAATACCATGTGAATGGCTAATTTTTAATCTAAAATGAAACACAAGAGCTTCAATTTCTATCAAGTTGACATGCATGTAACATCTGTAAAACATAGAGTAATGATAATAACATACAAAACCCAGAGAGATTCGTCAGCTAAGTTCCGATGAGAGAGGACACTGCACAAGTGTTTAATAGATGCATAGTCTCTGTTTGGTCTCTCCATGTATAGTTCACACACCCTAAAACATAAACAACCAGCATACCAAGCCTACATTACTAGGGCCATGCTACAATGTATGTATATTGTTATTGTTTCAGGACTGCATCTTTATCCCAAACAAAGAGTTAGGAGTATACTAGGAAGCACTGGGACAGTTTAGGTGTGATTCATATCCTGGGCCACTCTCTTTTTCACGATCAGCAGTCCGAAAATCATTCCTCATTAGCAAAGAATTGCAGCTCTCGCTTTGTGGGCGGAGTCAAAGCAACAGAGTTTTCCCCTCCACTATCTTTACTCCAGCTTAACTGGCATGAACAGATACAGGTTAAAACACAGATATATTAAATCATTACTTGGATGTGAGCCAGTATAACATAGATGAGTGAACTGAACCGCACCTGGGTATGAGTTGAGTATTGTCAGGGTACTTATCCATCCACAGCTCGTACCACTCTGTGACGTCACAAGGGTGTAACAGTCCACCCACATAGATGATGACCTAGTTAATAGATGGCTCAGTACTTGGTTAATGTTATGCATGTGTAATACATGATCAGGTATGGAAGGGTGTACAGAGTAATAGACAAGGGATAATAGACACAGGGTAACGTGCAGTACATACATGTATATTGCATATTAACCAGGAAGTAGTTGTACAAGGTAAGTGTTGGTAATAGGTTTCAGTGTAAACTCCAACCCTACTTAGTTAATACATCATGATTATTACATTTTAACATGTAAATTAGTATCCAGATTCTATATTTTGTACCCAAACATCTTATAGCACTGAGCGATTAGTAGCATAGAGTAACATCTATATCTATAATATTATGACCTGTACACACTCAGTAAGTCTAGCATAATACGCAGCTTATACCTTGTTATGGAAAGAGTAGTCTAGATAGTGTCTTTGGTGAAGAGTTGTGAAGCGGCAAGGGGTAGATGTCACACACCTTGTCACTACCTCAAGGTACTCTTTCATAGTGTGACCAGATGAGCAGGTGTCTTCAGGTGCCCTAACTAGCTCATACCTGTACAGTAGGTACCTGGAATGCAGTAGAACACAGAGTATTGCCCCTACTCACTTTATAGATAATTGGTGGACACCATAACTTCACCAAAGTATAATGTAAATATACATACAAGACATAACACCCTTGATTCAGCACCAAAATACATGGAAGAATGCATTGCACACTATACAAATACAACACACAGAGAAGATAACTCCTAACTTGTTTTAATTTCATTACATTGAAAACGCTACACACTAGGAGGACATAAGCTTTATCAACTGATATTTAACCAAAATTTTGAATATGCCCTCCCTCTATTGTAACCACACCTCTCCTATTATTAGCCCCAGTTCTTACCTCCAGCACATGAGCTGAACATGCTCTTTATCTACGAGCCTGGAGAGCGCCGTCTCGTACATGTCTATTATAACATCGGAGGGAGCCTTGCTAGTGGACAGGTAGAATCTACAGCAAGTCAATTATATCAGCTTACTAAACATCCGAACCAGTCTAATAAATAATCATACAGAATGTTATAGGATAAACTGTGACAGCTGAGAAACATACAAATGTAGCAATAAGTGGTGAACCAGGACAATGATAGACATAGTATCTACAATGTACTGTATGTATATCAATATGAGTATGTAAAGAGTATATAATTATACACTAACCCATAGCACAGCCAAATATAAAGGAGATTGTCCTTATACATGCTGATCCTGCCCTGATCAGCAGCAGGTGGCAGCGTAGTATCATCTGGTATGTTAAAATCTAGTAACACTCTGTAACACACAACATGTATTGTGATAGCACATACCTAATAGTATATTAGTATATATTTCAGTGCATGACTGTACACCCATTTTTCCTTGACATGTCACACCCTGATTACAATTGTAGATATATTACATGTTATACACATACATGCATATATATCTGTTAACATCTTTGTGAGTTAGCAGTTATCCTCTATTTACATAACACATGTGTATAATGTTCCTATTTGGTGATTAACCGAGATAAATGGAAAAGAGTAATTTGGATAACAAAGCATACAATCTAATAATGTACATGCAACTGACAAGCTTTTCGGAAAACTGATGAATAGTGAAAAATTAACATTCTCCATTCATAATATAACAGATTCTGCAAGCACCTGTGCAGTAACATACAGGTGCTTGTCTATATAGTCTACACGTTGTATGTACACACCTGTAGAGAGTGTCAGCCTGTGCCATAGCCACACTGTACTCCAACACTGGCAGGTTAAACAACGAGTGAATCAGTCTGATGGTGAAAGTATTGACAGATTTAATGGACTGGCAGTCAGATATGTTCCATACGGAAAGGTAGTAGTGTACCTGGGCTGAGAATGGCAATGAGTCGGCACATAGTAGTGATAGCTACAACATAAACAGTACAGCTAGTGTTGTACAATAATACATAATAGTACCAGCAGTAAATAATGCATAATATACAGGTAATAAAATAATAATAATATCCGTGGTGCCAAACACAATTCTTTAACACTGTTGCCAAATAGCAGAGCTAGTCGAGGGGCCACCACGGCTCCTAGAGCTGGATATTGCTGGGTTTGAGTCCCACCAATGACCTGCAGGTTTTTGTCCACAAGAAGGTTTTTCCTCTGTGCCATATCGAACTTTAGTAATATCCAGCTCGATGGGCCACCAAGGCTTCTAGAGCTGGATATTACTAAAGTTCAATATGGCACAGAGGAAAAACCTTCGAGACAAAAGCCTGCAGGTCATTGGTGGGACTCAAACCCACGTCCTTGCAGATAATTTGCGTTATTGCTGCAAGACCAGAGTGACTAGCGCTAGACCACTCGGCCACCAACACCTTTTTTAATACTTGTATGGGATATTTAGGTAATGTAGGCAACATTGTAAGATATGATTGTATTATTTTAAAATGTAGTATTACCTGCCAGAAATGGGAGCTTAGTGACTGTCTTTGGTGCTGAAGGTACAAAAGGTAAAAGTGAGGAGATTGGCTGAAACCAGGTAGACTAAACCATGAGCTGACAGCAGAGCTTGCCGCCTCCCTAAACAACCAGTTCAATATCAGTTAGAGCAAACATAAATGTACTTCTGGTATATTATATGATGACAGCAGCTGATATCTAAATACATACTTCTATATCCACGACATAAACGACTATCACAAGACTTGAAGAGAAACAGCCGAGAGTTACCAGTTACCGAGTTGGTCAACATGAATTTAGGGATTGTCAGAAATTATTTTACAGTTGTTCTCGTCGTAATTCCTGTTAAGTCAACAAGTATGATATTACCACAACATATACATGTATGTGGTTGATGTTGATGTTATAGCCCTAGTTTAACGTACAGTTTAAGCAGAGAGAGGAGGGTCCCTCTAATAGCCCAGTGACAAGGAGAGTCTATGAACTGCTGGTCCAGTTGCACCACACTATTCTGTAGTATAGCTGTCACCTTCTGTACTACATGCCCATTAGCCCTTACCGACTCCCAGTCACCTGGTAGTGCCTGTCGAGATGCTAGATATCTACCTGCATACAGCACCAAAAATATTAGCTATATACCAGATGTAGACCATGTAACGGCACGTATGGGAATGAGTATCACTGGTGGATTGTGGTATAGAGACAGAGGACCTCTAGTGAGCATAATATCTGATGGAACCAATTACAGTATATAAAACAGGTGATTCTATGTCGAAATGGTTGTAGTAGGTCAAAATTTACCTACGAGTTTCATGTAGATAAAACTATAATATGGTAAGTTTGAATGAACAGTCATGTACAACAGTCAGACTCGGGTATCACATTTGGTTATCACAACTAGTGATCTTTACTAGTTGTATTGCTAGTGCTTTCAGAATGAATTAATCATGCCTACTGAATTGTATTATATAACATACCATTGGAGAGTAACCCCACAGGTAGGGAGTTGAAAGCAGTAACATATGCTAGATAGTAGGTAGCTAGTAGTCTATCTTCAACCGTTAGTATCCCATATTCTTCACTACTTCTGTCAGTACACACCTAAATACCAGGAATATACATGCTACATATAATACAATGGGGGCTAGTACAAGTATCAGCACCAGTGCATCTACTCCACACAATCATTCACATTACTTTGAGACAAACTTCTAGTTGATAGCTAAAGATTTACAAAACTAGATTAACTTGATACCTCAATAAATATATTTCCTTGTGGAATTCGACGCTCCCCCCCCCCCCCCCCCCCACACACAGATGCACACTTTATGGTAGAATAACTTACACCTATTGGTGCACTTTCAGGGTAGCCCGAGATTATAGCCAGGTGAGTGCTGTAGAGAAGGGTCTCTAGCACTATGAATGACCTTTCCTCCGCACTCATTCTATCATCCATCATTAGGAACTGAGGTACAAATGTACAGGCCTTCATTTTCATTAGCGCCGAGCTCAATGTTCTTATATACTACAATAAACCAGTTAAGACAAGACATCACATGCCAGTAATTGTCATTGTCTCTAGAACTCGTACAAACAAATATACAATCAGAGTTTTATAAGTAGGGAATAATTATTGGCTAGTCCCAACCCGACAATCATTTAGACATCCTTTAGACAAATACTACACTGACCAATAGGAAGTGTTGAATATGTACTAAACTAACCAATAGGAAGTGTTGAATATATACTACACTAACCAATAGGAAGTGTTGAATATATACTACACTAACCAATAGGAAGTGTTGAATATATACTACACTGTCCAATAGGAAGTGTTCAATATATACTACACCGACCAATAGGAAATGCTGAATGTATACTACACTGACCAATAGGAAGATCTGATAATTCTGCTGTTTCTCCAATGCCTTCTCACATATTTCGGTATAATCTTGTCGCTCAGACTCGGGTTGTTTACCGTAGAGTTTGAGATAGACAAGCCAGAGATCAAGGTCTGTTGAGTTACTCTCCAGTGCAAGAGATAAGATATGCAGAGCCTCCGAAAGAGCCGTAGAACTTCGACTAAAAGGTTCACGAGTCGAGTAACACATGCAGTAGCAAGAGTAAATGAGAAAGACAATACATCTAAAGTTGATTACCACTTACACATTGAGCTAGTTTTATATCGGACAGAGCTACACGTTACACAAAGTCATTAAATATAACATGAGCTGACCAATCATATGCATGGATTATATTTCATTTATTGCAGCGTTATCAATTAATACTAACCCTTCCTCGTACAACTTCTTATAGGCAAGTTTAATCCAGAGTTTAACATTTTGAGGTTGTTCTAGTAGCGTTCTCTCAATCTCCTCCATTGTACAGTAGTTATCCATGTAGTACCTGAACAACATACAATGTTAGCTATTGTATTAATATAATAATAATAATAATATCTGTGGTGCCAAACACAATTGTTTAACATGGCTGCCCAGCAGCAGAGCTAATCGAAGGCCACCATGGCTCCTAGAGCTGGATATTATTAGTATTAGTAACTATGACATCACAGCATGGTCTCTCACATATACTACTGTACAATACTGTAAATAGGAGTATGTTGTTTATACCCGATAACCTGGTTATACCTGGAGCCATAAGGAGGTAATGCAGTACTATAACATGTTAGATATACAGCGTGTAGATACATATAGTAACCCACTATGGTATTATATACAGGGTATCACACCAACCTGACATCAGCTCCAAACAGAACATCGTCATCAGCCTCTATAGACCTGGCAGATGTGGAAGGAGCAGGTGCTGACCTTGTCAAAGACACCTGCTGACACTGACCCTCTGTCTCCTCCGCCATGTCGGCCAGCCTGTCTGTCTGAGACACAGGTACCTCAGGTGCTTGGAACTGAATGGTGAATGGTAACTCTGTAATAGATATACTCAATGTAAATACTAAGTAGTGGGCTGAATGACCACAAGAAGAAAAAGTCACTTCATAATAACCCATGTTCACTATATAATAGCTAGTGTCCACTCTATATAATCCACAGAGGGATGCACCAGTGCACGTATATAACATATCACTCACGGGCGTCTAGAGAGGCAAGCACCTCTGCAGCTGCTACCACCATGATCTGCTCATCAGTCATTAGTTGGGATCTACTAGATCTACAGCGCAGGATGAACTGGGGTACACTCTCTGAAACAGAAGGAAGGAAAGAGTTAAAAGTTGAACAGAATGACCAATACATGATCTGCTGTTAACAAGGTGCTACAAAGGGTATTTATAGCATAAAATCACAAAGCATTGGCCAAACACATATATGAACTGATAGTGATGCAACATTGTTACCAAGATAAAGCAATTGATGTAAACTCCAAACTAGGAACACCATAGTAACAACAAAATGTATATTAGAGACAATGACATGCGCCAAGTAACCATAAGAACTCAAGTTGTATATTATGGTATAAGATCTACAGATGCACACTTGCATTAACTAATGATTAGTAATATACGTGCAGTTACGAGTAAATGTAGCACTAACTAATGATTAGTAGTATACGTGTACTCACCAGTAAATGTAGCACCAGTCAAAGACCTTAGTTTCTGTACAGCAGCTGGCAGATCCAGAAAATAGTCCCTTTGATGCTGGCTATAATATAAACATGTCATTATATTTGCACACACTACTACACTTGTAACTTACATGTACATGTATATTTAAACCTATTACTAGTGACAATGTCTAAAAAACTGAAATTGCAAACAATTGTACAGTGTACACACAGCATGCATACATGTACATACAGTGTGCATATGTGTGTACATACAGTGTAAATACATACTTGTATATACACACACTATATATATCTACACATACAAACTTACTGTGCACACTGGGGATCGTTACAAGTGCCGTGTAGATCATATTTACAGAGGTAAGCTCTAGGGTCAAGGTTGTGATTGTATGTCGTAGACAGTAGAGTTATCTTCTCCCTCAGCTGTAGGTACGGATTCAACCTGAGTGTACAACCATTCACAATAAATACTACACAAAGTATAAACCTCGGAGAGAATATCAGCTAGAAAGGAATTATACTGATTCTGGACATACTTAACCACATAACTAGATAGTATAATACACCGGTACATATACTACAACTACAGGCATGTGAAGCTTACAGGCCGACATGAGTATATCTGTCTCAGTTGATATAAACCAAACAAACTCACATAGTGAACATGCACATGTAATAAAATACATACCTATATGAGCTGAACGCCTTCAGTACACTAGAGTATACAGGAGAGAATTTATGGAATGATTCCGTAGTTGTCTCCCCTGAGTGACGTACAGACAATACCCTCTCAGTGTATCGGTGAGTAGGTTTATCAACAATCAGCTGAAATATTAACATTACTACTTATATATCATGGGCAGATAACTAGATATACATGTACATGATTGTGTTAGTACATATTATTATATTATATATGGAGGCCACAGGGTATGTACCATACATTTAATTTCTAAGATGGCATGCAGTATTAGGTGTAGAGACCATCATTTACCAGTAACCTAGTAGTTACACAATCCTATACCTACACTATATTCAAACTCAAGGTTATGTGGGCAAGAAAGGAATTACAATATTATCTGCCTAATTTTAGAGATTGAATACAAAGGTGGTGAAGAGGCATTCACTAAACTAATGATATCTACAACATCGTATAACAACTCCCAGTTAGAGGTCATATAGCTTACCCCATTATCCAATGACCTCTCCTTAGTGTAATACCGTCTTACTAAATCGGGTATTGCATCACTACACTCATCCATCTGTAAACACGAAACACTGCCTTGTACTTTGGAGTTATGTACACTTGTATATAATCCAGACATGAGAGCACAACTACTAAACACTAACGAGTTGATGGAACAGTGGAATAAAATAGCCCATTACTATCGTGCATAACAATGCAAAATGTAGTGGAGAGTTGTGTGCTTTTGAACATGTACTAAACTAGGGCTGGGCCGGTACCTACATGTATCATAGAGGTGGGAATTCCAACACCCAACGCTAACGAAATGGTACAGTAGTAATATAAAGCCCAGTGGCCCAGCACTATTGTCATAAATATTTAAATTATACGAGACATGCATAACAAAGGGTAAATAATTCTAAACTACCTGCTGAATCTAAGTAGAGCATACATAGAAAACATCAGTATAACAGTTATCAATAAAATGTTGTGTAACACTCACCAATGCTTTCCTGAGTGTCCAGTTAATAGGATGTTTCTTAGAGGTCTTGTTGGATTTATCTTCCTTTGCTTCACTTTCTCCAGTACTCTACACATACACATAATAATATATGTATATCTATGCCTAGCTCCAACTGTAAGGCGATTATTCTAGAATTTATAGTTCTCAGTGCATGTTATAAAACTAGCTATTTTATCGGGATCACAGATGTCATCATGTCATACCATGTCATGATTGGCTGGTGACTATCACGATTGACTTTCATACAACTATCGCAAACAAGTGGACACCAGCCTTGAGTCATGTGGTAACACTCTAGTAAACTAACACAAGACAGGCCATAGCCAGATAATGTTAGAATTATAATAAAAATATGACGCACCTTCCTGGCTGGAGGCGGTTCCAATAGAGACTTCCTCCTCTTGCCACCACCTGGAGGCACCTTGTCAGCCACCTCATTCTCAGTGAGTTTGGGTAGAGGTATGACATCACCAGACTGTGCATCTTCTTTCAACTTCCTCTTCTTGTTATATTTGGCTCTCAGCTGCACATGGAACATGAAATATGTAACACAATAACATAGCACGCACGGAATATATGTAATTATAATTATATATTAGACATGGAATATGCAATATAATCATATACTACATATAAAATATGTAATATAATCATATATTACATAATTATGGAATATGTAATATAATCATATACTACACATGAAATATGTAATTATAATCATATACAGATCATTACCTTGATATTCATAGCTCTCTCTAAAGCCTTTAATCTCTGCACATTTTCTGCATCAGTGGGGGCCGTCAATACACCACGCCCCTTCTCTCCAGTCACTCCGCTGCTACTAGACAGAGGCTTAGCCACAGGCTTAGAAATAGGAGTGGGTTCATACTGCACAGTGGAACCTTTACTATCTCCAAACTCTGTTGGTACATAAGTATTCTTATCAGTTAACATGGGTGGTCCTGATGTTGTAAGCTTAGTAGAGAGTGGGGTGGGATTGTAGGTAGCCTTATCCACACCCGGATTACTAACAGTGGGATCATAAGCTAAGTCAGCAGCTGCCAACTTGACGGACAGCTTCGAGTCACCTTGGAGTTTACCTGACGAACTAGCTGGATCTGCTACGGGCTTTGACAGCACTTCTTCCTTGACGATACCTACAGAGAGGTCATCAACCATATCAGTTTTTGAGACTGGTTTCGATTCTTGAGGGAGTGATTTGATTGGTGGTAATACAGCAGAATCCACTACTGCATTAGACAGCTGGGCGCAGGTGGTGGTGGGTTGACTCTCTTGGGCAGGTGCCACTGACTTTATTGACGATTGTTTGATCAGAGGGGCGAAGGAAACTGTTGTGTTAGGTGAACTTCTGCCACTTTCCTTCTGGGAAGGCTCCATCTTCATAGACAATTGCTTCAAAAACTGCACCTTCCTTCGCAGCTCTCGTACAGCCTAAAACATGAACAATTAAAGGGGTTATGAAGCTTGGTTTACGTCTATGTTCAATGCAGCATCTCTTACTTAGGTTTGTTGCATTTGTGCTACTATAAGCAGAGTTGTGTCCTCGTGCCTATGCTTCACTAGTTCTGTATAAAAATTCAAAAAATGCGGATATTAGATCCATAGACTTCTGACATACTGCATATTAATTAAAGCCTGACCACATGCTGAAATTTTGATTTATTGCCAATTGATAAACATAATATAGGCCTACAATGAAACTTCATTTCTACTAGGCATGTGTAGTGGGGTGCCCTCATCAGCTGAGGTACAATTACTTTTTTGATTATATAGGCACCCAGTCTAATTTGAACACAGCTTTGTATAGTTCATGAAAGGCAAGTCTGGGAATACTATACCAAAGCATATTTTATTATTTCTAAACTAAACCTACTGTGCTCTCCTTCTCGATGAGACTTCGATAGTGACGAATCTTCAGCTGTCGTCTAACAACTTCCTCCTCAGCGTTCTTAATTTCAGTCTTCATCTTAGAGAGTTCAGAAATGGAGGAAGAAGACCCTAAGGGACGTACATCCGATTTGGTCTTCAGTTTCTTAGCTGGTGCAGCTCTTGTGGGTTGCACATGGGTAAGTAATGGTGCGTTACCTTGAATTCCTGTCTTAGTAGTAGCTCCACCACCAAACTCTATTTGAGTACCTTTGAGCTGAGTGTTGGCCACTTGTTTGGAAAGTTGAGTCTCTGATGATGACAGAGTTTGAGTATTCGATTCTAAAGACTGCTTTGCCGTAGCAGTAGCAGAGTTAGATTGAGTAGAGTGTGATGATACAGCAGAAAATTTAATAGGAGAAACCTTTAGAGAATCAACTACTGGCACGTTCTTATTGGCTGGAGAAATTGACCTAGTGTTTGACTGGTCCCCTTTTCTCTTCTGTTGCATCTAGAACACAGTAGAGGACAAAATGCAAGCACAATGTCAAATAGCTCACACTACACACTCAACATAGATAATAATATACTCATGAATATATGAACATAAAAACACTTATATTTTTTAACATTGACAACTACATTTTGCATATTTATTTGTATTATTTATAAATCAAAAACATCTTCGTAATCCACAGACACTGTAAACTGCAGAGGGGCAGTAACCTGCTGCAAGCGTGTGCTGTGTTTGTGAGAAGTTGCCTCCTCATGAAATATTGTCAGTTGCGGAGTTGTCTTTTTCTGCATTATGTTGTGAAAGTAATTACAAATGCTCTGTTCTAACTAACACTGTCTATCGCAGTGTAGGCTACACATCTTGTAGGCTGCAAGAGCAAGTCCAAAGTACACTAATAATTCGTAGACTTACTATTAGAAGAGTGGAAAAGTAAATACTGTATGACTCACTAGTTTCGTTTTCCTCTGATACTCTTCCTTCATTCTGAGATATTCTTGGCGTTTCTCCTCGGAGAGCAGATTGATGGACTCTGAGGTAGGAGAGAGCATCTTAGGCTCCGCCTACAAGTGTATACAGTAGGGTCTCTCTATAAGTGTATACAGTACAGTCTCTCTACAAGTGCATACTGACTGACTGGCTGACTGACTGACTGACTGACTGACTGGCTGGCTGACTGACTGGCTGACTGAAGTGTTTGCAGCTAACAAATCAACTTTTAAAACCAACTAAATTACATATACAGTACATCTGGTGTGCAAGTATTGTACATCCAACAGCCATTTGCTAGGGTTTGTTGTCCAAATTGACTGAACGAGATGACATTTACTAACCTGTGGACCTGTCACGGGAGGGGCTGTAATGGCTGGGGTGGTATTGGTCGTACCAACAGAAGACAACTGTCTGAGTTTCTTGAGCATACTATCTACCCCATCACTGATAACAGAGGATACCTTGGCAGCCGTGCCAGCAGCTGCACACGCCGTGGGCACCTCCATCTCTTCATCAGAACTCTCCTCCCGGAGATTAATTACTACTGGGTCTATCTGAGGGGATCGGATCACCTATAGATATAAATATATTGTGGGAAAGAGGGTTAGGATAACTGTATAGTATGTATGATGCTCCCACATGTCTATTGTAACACAGTGTCTAAAAGATCAACAATCAAATGGTGGTAGGATAGCCTAGGACTTTAGGATCAGAGGTTCAAATCCTATACCCTCCTGTCAAGGAAAGTGAGCTCTTCCACTCAAAACCCTAGTCCCCATATAAACCAAGCCAAGACGAAAATGGGTGGCTGATGTAAACAATAATAAGATCATATCTCCAGGTGAAGGTTATGAGCATGCTTAGCTATTACAGGTTGTATACTAGCAGAACCACGCATGCAGATTGGCACTTGGTAAGAACCGACCTTGGTATTCAATGATATCTTTAAATCCTGTCCACCCATTGGTCTCTTCACGAGCTGCTTTCGATGACTAGGTGATAATTTAGGATAGAGGTCACTGTCGGGTTTCACCGCAGGTTTAGGTGATGTCTGTGCACTGGATCCCTACAAGTAGTATAACATTGTCCCATAGCCTGATGTACATTCAATACATATTGACATCATGTGCATTCCTTTCTATGAAGCATTGGATTGGCAAGAGAGCTATTAGGGCAGCAATTTATTGTTGATGGTCTCAGGAGTTAGTGGAAGACACGTGGTTGACAACTCATCCAGCACTATAACAGGTTTTCAGAGTTTAATCAGAAGAGGACTACTGATACTGATACAGTACTTTGTCTCGAGCATCAAAGATGTCAAACAATCAAATCTTTCCAGTGCTTGTAGCAGAAGTCAACGATAATAACAAGTGGATGCACAGTGCCCCATTGACCTGAACAATATGGAGCATAGCCCACCTTTTTATTGGTTGATTTAGGGAGAGATTTTAAAGCTTGTTTCCTAAGAGCCTCAGCATCTAACTCCTCAGTCTCTTGTTGCTTAGGGGACGCTATCTTAGCCCCCGCATTAGTATTCATTGACTTCAGTGCATGTTTTCTCAATGTTTCAGCATCCAAATCCTCAGTAATTGGAGTTGGTGATACACGTACAACTCTGCGAGGAGAATCCACTTTCTGCACACGAGTCAAGCCAGGTACACTACCAGATGGTGAAGTTACGGCAACAGAAGGTGTTACAGCAGACGTCATGTAGGGAACAGGGGCCACATGTGGTAGTATAGCTCCAGATTGAGTTTGAGCGTGGAAAGGATGGGACGCTACTAGTGTACCCGCATTCTGCATGTAGAATGGGTGTTGGACATTTCTTTGCTCAGCATAGGTCTACAATAAGGAGATTCAACATGTATTTAACCACTTTTAAACAAGAACGTAGCCTACTGTCAGCTGAAACTACTGTATATACACTCAGCTCCACGATTGAGGAACAAGCAGTAGGTCAGTGAACCTCATGGACACTGAAAACTATGTTCATCAAATAGCATGTATGTGATGTGAATAATAATAAACTAGCCTAGTTAGTTGAAGGAGAATGACAAAGAGCGAGTTATGACTACCACTATGTAGACTTACCACAGAGTGAGCATACTTGATGTGTTCACTTCCTATCTTAGACATAAACTGGTTGAATCTTTCCTGTGGATCAGAGAGAGTTAGTACACCAGATATACCAGTGGCTCTCCCAGATGTCGGTGGAATCATAGCGCCGCCTGGTGTTAACGTTGTTCTAACATCTGAAGCAAATACTGTGGTAGGTACTGGGTTGGATTCACCAGGTACTGGTGGATCTACAGTGATAGTAGTTACTGGTGGAACAGAGGCTATGCTATCCCCAGCTACAGATGTTGCGAGGTGGGTGGAAGCTTTCGAAGCAGTGGCAAAATTTGAACGTTGTTTATTGGCTTTCTTCTTAGTTTTGGACCTTGCACCATCCGACAGCTGTAAGAGAAGTATAGTTAATCAATGCATGTCTAACAGTAACTACCAGCGAGTACCAGAAATTTCACTTCATAAACGACTGGTGTACCAATCACATTCTGAAGGTAAGTCCAGTCCAATATAGTTATTCACCCCATTCCTATGCAATCATATTCTCAACAAACCATCTACTACATCCACATCAACATACACCTCAATATAAATCAATATACTGTACATCTAGTTTACAATGCACTGTAGCCTATTCTTTCCACCTAACATTGCACACGCATTAGATATATTAATTAATTGAAGACATAAAACACAGATAAAAGTTTGACATGGATGCCCCCAGTAACACTACTATATCCTATAGATAGACCTCTACTATATTTAGTACAACATGTACCTGTAATATCCATTAGAAAGTACCAACCTGTCATGATTTAGACCAACTAGTAAGTTACTAATAATACTAACCACTTATTAATCAATAGAGAGGCTGAACCAACTAATAAAACACACCAATCCAAAGTGTGGAAATACTCAATGATTACTGTAGAAATAATTTACATTTATAGCCAGTAACTATGGCACATCATTTATCACATACTTGACAACTGGTACAATCATGTACTAGATGAATTGAGAAACAACTCCCATACTGTCTGGGTGAGACAGTAGAAGGACAACTCCCATGCTGTCTGGGTGCAACATTAGAAGGACAACTCCCATACTGTTTGAGTGCAACATTAGAAGAAGAATTCCCATACTGTTTGAGTGAGACATTAGAAGAACAACTCCCCTACTGTCTGAGTGAAACATTAGAAGAACAACTCCCATACTGCCTGGGTGAGACAGTAGAAGAACAACTGCCATGCTATCTGAGTGCAACATTAGAAGGAACAGGCAGCTCATTTGAAGTCTAAAAGATTGACCTAATATTCCGCTATAATTAGTAGCAAAGAAATTTGGATAGCCTTAGTTCCTTGTTTGCTATTGGGCCAATGGAGGTCAACAAATAAAATATCAAGAAGACAACTTCTCCTGCTAAAGTTCAGGTGAAGAACAGAAGCTACCCTAAATTTCTCCGCTTCTCTACCCAATTCTTGCACCCACGCAAAGGTATTCATATAATAACCAAGGTGATAAAATATCAACAAAGACCAATTTGACTTTTACATAAAGGATGGTGTGTAAATCTTAGTTGTTCACAAAATTCAAGGTAAACTAACCATCCGTCAACAAAAATTAACAGTTATTAAATCCATGCTATGAGATGTCTATAATATGTTGTGGTTGGATTTTGGGGTAAGAGCAGACAACTCACAAAATGAAGAGATGACAACTCTCCATTAGGGAAGATTTGCTAAGTATTAGCTACATATGATTACTCGTATATGACTACTCTTGTTACGGATTTGGTGCTAATGTCTTCTGGTATGACCTAAATGTACCTTTTGCTGTACATAAGTACCAGTCAATGCTCCTTAATCACTGTAGAATATACACAACACATAACACACACTTACGGAGACAGCGGTAGCTGCACACACTTACCGAGACAGCGGTAGCGGTAAAGTTCATCAGCTGAGCAGCCTTCTCTCTGTGGGACTTTATACTCAGCAGTTTAGTCCTGTATTCTTGATATAACCTTATTTGACTTCTCTTCTTAGTCTTGCCTTTACCCTACAGTGTGTTATGTAACAGGGTACTAAGGCTATGTAATAATACGAAAGATTGTGGAGGGAAAGATATGTCCTATCCAGCCCCAAAAGAAGAAACCAACCAGATATGGCTTTGTATGCAGATTGCATTCTCATTGACCAAATACTGAATAACAAAAGTTGCATGCTTATAATTTTTCTAACAACTTTAATATTTATTTTTGCATTCTCTGAAGTCATGTGATGCTGCTGTGTTGCTTATTTTGGGGCGGAGTCGAGGACATGAGGTATTCTCTTCTACCATCATTGACTAGACCTAGATATACAATGTATTATGTTAATAAGCTTGTAGAAATACGAGCTACTCTACCACCATGTGTATGCAATGTACAACTATATATAGGAGTTGTCTACACCTACTCTACAAATGGTTATACATAGGAGTTGTTTACACCTACTCTACAACTACGCGTATACGTATATATGAGTTGTCTACACCTACCCTTTTCTGCGTTTTCACAGCAGCCTGCAGGTTAGCGAGCACTTTGTTGGTATTCCCAATCTCCTTTTCCAACTGCTGGGATGTCATTCTACTAACGAGTACCTTGCTTGTCTGTATACCCTCTACCACTGCACATGTAAGGTAGAGTAAGCATGTTATGTGATGTACAAGTTGTAATACTTTGTGTGCTGAAACCTCTAGCGGCACAGTACAGCATAACCAACTAGCATGTTAACCTATTTCTATCGTGACCTATATCTACTGTGTAGTGACCTATATCTACTGTGTAGTGACCTATATCTCCCGTGTAGTGACCTATATCTACTGTGTAGTGACCTATATCTCCCGTGTAGTGTCCTATATCTACTGTGTAGTGACCTATATCTCCCGTGTAGTGACCTATATCTACTGTGTAGTGACCTATATCTACTGTTTAGTGACCTATATCTACTGTGTAGTGACCATCATCTGTTTAGTGACCTATATCTACTGTGTAGTGACCATTATCTGCTTAGTGACCTATATCTACTGTGTAGTGACCCATATCTGTTTAGTGACCTATATCTACTGTGTAGTGACCTATATCTGTTTAGTGACCTATATCTACTGTGTAGTGACCATCATCTGTTTAGTGACCTATATCTACTGTGTAGTGACCATTATCTGCTTAGTGACCTATATCTACTGTGTAGTGACCTATATCTGTTTAGTGACCTATATCTACTGTGTAGTGACCTATATCTGTTTAGTGACCTATATCTACAGTGTAGGGACCATTATCTGTTTAGTGACCTATATCTACTGTGTAGTGACCTATATCTGTTTAGTGACCTATATCTACTGTGCAGTGACCTATATGTACTGTGCAGTGACCTATATATAAACTAAGTTGAATGGCCGAAATATCAACTGACCTGTTTCAGAGCTAGGATCTCCCAGGTTATGGATCTTTGTCAGTGAATTCTGTATCTTGCGCATCCGTTGTGAATTTTGTTGTGGAGGCTCTGGCAAGTTGTCCACTGGAAATGAAACAAAAAGTAGAATGTATATTGGGTGACGCGCAGTACACATAGAAGTCCTCATGTCCAATGTAAATGGCCCTTATACTAAATGTATGTATGTACATTTAGGAGATACATGTAGGATATAGATGTAGAAGATGGCGGGTATCCTAATGGCATGCAGGTAGCCTAGCCTGGATATAAAGTACTTTATACATGTAATAGTAATCCCCCATTTAAGACGACAGCAGAGATAATGTGCTGTAGTCTATTGAATACATCAAGTTGCTCTCTGTAAGGTGTATGACATAAGCATAACTTACTGCGTAGAGGTGGTGGCGGTGGAATTGTCTCCTCCTCCAGCACACTTGTATCTGATGGTATGACAATAACCTCTGGTACAGGTGGACGTGGTATGGGTGGTGGCGGAGGAGGTGGTGGTGGTTTATTAACAACCTGCATACCATACAACAGGGTAGCTAGCATGCATCAGTTAGTGGTAGTTTATACATGTAGTTCAGCTACATGCCTAGCGTATAGTTGGTATGTAAATATCAATACACTGATGGTGAAGCTACCAGTGGGGCTGATTTTATACTTGTATAATCAACATTAATCTGCAGCGATTTTCAGAAGAATACACCATGTTGAATACTATGTATTCATAACAATCTAACTTGCAGTACAATATACACATGTACATGTAAGTGGATTGCAATTGCTCTATAATAAACTCACCGACTTATACTCCTCGGCGTGACCAGCCCCTAGCAGCTCTCACTGCCAGGTGCCAGTGCTGGCCAACTCCCTGTGAGAAAGGCCCAGATAACATGGCCTTTTTTGGCAGGGGTAGAGGAGTTGCCTTGAAGCCATGCTGGCTTGCATGACTCCAAGGACTTTAATATGGGGCACAGGAGCAATTGTGGCTGGATGCTCTTCCTAACACCACTGTGACCGGGATTTGAGCCTGGAACCTTCAGCAGGAAAGCTCAGCATTCTAACCCCTAAGCCACGGCTGCAATTGCTCTATGATGTTATGGTCAAATTAGTCTCAACAAAGGAAAGGCTAGAATATACACAGGGTGATTCCTTCTTGTATTTACCTGAGTTGTTAGAATAGGGGGTACCAGAGCCATTGGCACCTGCTGACCTTGGCTGATTTGTGACATTCTATAAACGGCAGCATGTCCAACACTCAATTGACCCCCTGTAATTAGCAGACAGTCAACTACATAGAAACATAGATAAATAGAAACTAGAGTGTACTTTAATAAACATGTAGAGTTCACACTGCTGAAAATCAGTGATGACATCACACTGTGGTTAGTGTACTATAATTATACAACCACAATGATAGCATGTAATAGTATATAAACCACATTGCTTTGCCATAGCAGTCTGAACATCATAGGAACTCTGTCACTACTGGTAATGGTTCATACAACAGCTGTTTACAGAGTGCAGGTATAGCTGGGTATATTTTTAGTGGGATATGATAATAATAATGATCAAAATCAGCTACTACTATCCTCATCAACATGTTGTTAATCCTTTATAGTACAGAAGCAACCTCCCTTTTTATAAAGATTTCTAGCAATTGAGGTGGGGCCAGGTATTTTTTGCATGAAACTCTTAATTATACATAAATATTTTGATATGCAAATTTCTACACCTCACATAGTGCCAGTATAGTTGTTGTGGTCAATTGATTTATCGTGCAAGTAAAAATAACAAACATTTGTTAGATCGCCATTGATAAGCCGGAAAAGATTGCTTTAGTGTTAGTGCTCATGCGTAACGGCAAACACTGTCCAATTAGAAGTGGTTGTGCCTGCGGATTTCTATAGTAACCACAATAACAACAGCTGCACATGGCCAAATAGCAGTTACTAGTATTACTAGACATAATTAGTAATACTAGATACATGTAGTTATAATATTGTTGATTAGGATTGCTACTGCTATAATGCCCTAATGGCTATATGAATTGAGTTGTGGGAGGTTTATAATGTGTTAGACTAAGGTAATACAACAGCTACAACAATGGATAATTGTTTGTTTTACTGCTGTGAAAATATCAAAGACAAACCAGTTATTCTCTTCACCATATTAACCCCCAAAAGTGGGGAATAGGTGTGAATGTGTTCTGATGTGCTGCATATAGAAAATTGGTCTCAACATTCACTCAGGGAGAACTTGTGTCAATTTTCCTAACTAGTATTCTTCAAAATTGATGAAAAAACTGGCTCTAGCAACTAAAAGTCATCAATACTTCATTACTCTAGGTATTTTGGTGCATGTAATACACCTATATCTATACACATGTACAGTAGATAATATACCCATACATACATGTACATCCTTCTACTATATAACATAGGCTACTTGCAGTATTAGAGAGCAATATTCAATGAATCATGCTACATGCAATGTAAACAGGGAAGTAGACCAAAAAGTCGTTGGCTCTCAAATTAGCCATGTATATTCATAAGTAGTGTAATTTATTTATTTCCTGCTTTTAGTACTGAACATAACTAATAGATGAAATAAACTACATAATAATGTTACATTTTGATGTTAAATTGCAAACTATTGTTAAGTGAGTTACATATTCATGCTACATAAGTATAATATGTGGTTATTGCTCTATATTTAAAGTGTGATCAAATTGTCAATAGATTTAATAAACCAAACGAAATCATAAAATCACCAAGTCCATCAGAAAGTGTGCATGCTGAAAGTCCTGTGTCACCATAGGCAAGCATTATTTGCTAATTTATATAAAAAGATCAGACAAAACCATAACCATGCCCACTTAGGAAGTTCCTTACAAACACTAGCAGTTAAAATAAGTAATCTCTGTACACTGGGCTGTTACTACATGTAGGGGGCCTACTTACAATATGTAGTTGTATCTAGGAAACGTAGATGGGGTATTGGATAAAACTCATGGGGATCAAGAAGAGAAAAATGCCAAAGGGGAGCCTCAGAGTCAGCATGGTAGACCATGATGATGCCAGATATTAGGAAGAGGCAAGGTGTTTTTTGATTGAATAACTTACAAAGCATTTTTCACAAAAACACATTTGTGTGACAGCCTCTAGCTTTCCACATAATTGAAACCAAAATTATAGTGACACCAAGTAACATAAAAAACTGTAAAGGATAATAATTGGGCATTACAACACACCGACTGCTTGTATAACATTCACATGTACAAGCCAACTAAACCCAGTCTTCAGGCTACTAACATCCGTGGGTCCCAACTACAGTGCCTATATTATGCATATTCAGTACTATTAATAGGGACATGTATTATAGGCCTATAATTTCAAAAAATTATGATTTAATACTTCTTAACCTCCTAGTAGATATACACGTAGGCCCTCATATATATGCACCTCGGCTTACATCTATATATCCTAAATATGCAGATGAATGCTTATAACTGATTTAACAACAAATACTCCCCTATGGCAATTGCAAGCGTTCACTGGTCACTACAAGAAACATAAACTCATGAAATTGTACGCTAGGAATTAATACATGTACATGTACATTATCAATTGATTTACCAATCAGTTTCTCAGAGGTGGAGGTGCGGTTCTAAGGTGAACTACCACATTGCCGACTAATCCAAGCAGCACCTAATTGGCCACTGGATTCCTAGGCTGCATCCTCAGATCCTTGATGCAACATGTTCTGTACCTGCATGCGTATCTAGTAATGCAACCAGAAGTAATGCATTTCTACCAAGTTTTGAAAGCAATTCTGATGGCGGTATTTACTATTTGAGGGTTTTTATCAACTTCTAAAAGGCCTCTTAGTCTCCGAGGTCACTTTAATTTGTATAATATTTTCATTAACTGGATTATTATTGTTGCTGCTCACAACTCTTCATGCCTAGCCTATTGGTGTAGGATGTTAACAAGTAGGAAATGTACATAGAGAGGTGTAGGATAACAGTGTAGAAATCTATGACTTGTATGTTCATAGGAATCTCAAAAGTTCAGTAGCGGATATTAACAGATATTTTTCAAACTGTTCCTAACTTTATGCTATTTTAAAATGTGTTCCTTTGTTGAATGTTACATTTTATGTAATTTAAACAGAGTTTCTCAAACACATTAGAAGTGTGTGATAGCGGTGTCTTGGTTATACATGACAATTTTCGAAATCGATAGAATCTGTACAATAGTACTAAAACTTGCTATTATACCTAGAACTGGCACCTTAGGAGGTGTAGAAATGTCATATTTGAAATCAGCACAAAATTCTGATCTAGATACATGTCTTTTTATGTGGCCCCACTTCGATTGCTAGAACGGCTATTTTTTTTCAAGATATCCAGAGGTTGCTTCTGTACTATTAGTAATTATTGACACTATTACCCCTGTTACCTATACACAGTACAGTATGTAGGCCTACTAATACTATACTAGGCCTATATAGTATGCTAGTATTACCTACCAGGATAAGCAGGTGGTGGCTCATTGTCCGTTTGGTTCTTACTCATCCCTGTGTGTACCAGAGGGGGGCCAGCAAGGTGCTCTATCATTATGATATCATCATCTGAATTGTCTATTCGGCTAGGAGAGGGTGAATCCCCTACTATGTCCATAGGGGACCCACCACCTTGTCCCCTACTGTGTCCAATAGCATCATCAGCTGGCCCAATGTCCACTCCTTGTGTAGCTACTGGGTCAATACTACTCTCAGTGGTGTTACCTACTGTTGATCCTCCGCCCGCCACCTGCAGGTGCCCCTCACCACCTTTAGACTCCACATTCAATATTTTCTGAGACAACACTTCCCACTTCTGTTTACGCTTCAGCTTGGCAGAGGGAGTCTCCGTGGGTTTAGAGTTAATTGGTATATCTGTTACTACACTAACAATGTCATCAGCTGTCAGTGTTGAGGAGTCGAGTATAGCGCTAGTAGTGGGAGTAGTACTAGGTATGGTAGTAGTGGTAGTCTTACTAGATTTGGTAGTAGTGGTAGCAGCACTAGATTTGGTAGTAGTGGTAGTCGTACTAGATTTGGTAGTGGTGGTAGCAGTACTAGATTTGGTAGTAGTGGTAGCAATACTAGGTTTGGTAGTAGTTGATATATTAGAAGCTGGTGATACTGAGGTAGAGTTGACAGCTGGACTCGATCTAACTCTCTTAGGAGTTGGAGCCTTGATCGGTGAGATATCCCCACTGTATAGTTTAGCCTTGGTGTTCTTTGTTACGGATCGAAGAGCAGCTAGCCTTAGCAACTCTAAATGACTGTCATCTTTCTGTATAAGTACAAATATAAAACATAGTGTGACTTGATTGTTCTGTAACTGGGGAGCTACATGTATTATAATAGATACCATTACATTTCATGTACATGACTACTAGTATGGCTGCTTACATTGGCTGGTACAGTAGTAGTAGTATTAGTAGTACTAGTAGTAGACTGTGTGGTGGTGGTAGATGGTATGACTGTTGTACTTGTCACCTGACTGACTACAGTAGCAGAGGATAATACTTTCCTGCTCTGCTGATACTTCTGAATTACTTTCATCTTCTCCTCCTACAGTATATTATAGACTAGACGTTACCCAACACTCTATAGTTACTATATTACACTGTATTCACCTTCCACTACTATTCTACTTAAGTAAGAAGACAACCCTATAACTATGAGCTCATCTCGCTATATTATAGAGTATAGATAACTTGGGATGGTTCAGTTAGGTAACTAGAAGTAAACTGAAAGCTTTAATAAAGCTGTGCATAGCGCTGAACCCATGGCTACATACAATGTGCAATTAAACTTCAGGCACATGCCAAAAGGAAAATCCTTATTTTCCTGCGAGCAACTTCTGGTGTGCCGATGAGCTAGAGATGGTTTTCTCCATCTTGTGAATTTTATTTGCAACCCAGGTGGGTCCAAGGGGCAGCGAATATAATGTAAATAGGCTATATTCTATTTCTCTAATCAAATGAGATCAGCCGATCAGATTGATCTCATAGAAATAGACACGCTGACTAGCCAAATACAAGTAGGAATAACTTCAAGCAACAAGAAAAAATTGAAAGGTGATGGTAGCTGATAACCCGAGAGAAAAACAATTGTCTGCCTGGTTGACTTTGTTAAGAATTTCAACTGTTATTCTTATTGGACTGGGATGTTTGTGTTTGGAGCAGAACATCAGAGGAATTGTCTCCCCAACCATATTGACAACCATCTAAGCTAGTCAAATAGAAAGGAAGGTAAACTGAACTAGACCCCTACCTCCACATGATTGATCCTCTGTACTGCTCTGTGTTTGTGTAGCATATCTCTAAAGCTGTCACTACTGTTTGTCACTACAACAAACAATACCGTAAAATAATATAGCCTATTGATAAATACATGTACCAGCATACATACTCCATATAGGCACTGATATCAGACATGTACAGGCTAGACAATCCATACAAAGCTGGCAGAAGAAACTTTGAATGATGCAATCAACACTCTAAGAGGGATAAACCCCACTCACCACTGGTTGGCCTTCGATGTGACGGTGCCAAGGAGCGTTTCTCTGGAGATCTCTTTCGTGGACTTCGAGACCGTCTCTTTCGTTTGACTCTAGTGTCACTTGAACGTCTGCTAGAGCTGATAGCACTAGACCTGTGGGACAGTTCATATCGACATATAGGCTAGTATTATATATTATATGCACGTGTAAATATAAATATAAGGTTTACTAACTGGAATATGAAGAGTGTGTATTCAATTCAATGCAAACGATATGCTAGAATAGAACCGAATCCTAATTTTAAACTGGTATGTAGCCCAAGTAGCATCTGCTCAACTTTTCTTCACTTACCGGATTGGGGAGGCTGGCTTTCTCAGCTTTGCTGGTCTTACATTAGATATCACACTTTGGCTGGTAGATGTTGGCTCTTCCTCATCAGTTATCTCCCCTTCTTCTTTCTCATCACTAACAACAACTACTTCTCCAGCTTCAGCTTCCTTCAAATTCTCCCGACAGTTTCTCTCTTTGGTTGCTAATGGTTCATCTGATGGTTTCACTTCAATAGGATTTGTCCCCTCCTGTGACTGCTCAATATTTAATATCTGAGTGTTGCCACTGTCAGCTTGGGTGAAAACCACTTCAACATCATCAACATTCACTTTGTCCACGTTTATATCGGTGCTACTAACTGTTGCCACAGAAAATTTAGCTTTAGTTGGGTGGGAGACTGTCTCAGTGTTAGCACTAGGCTTAGAAACTGTTAACTTATTCATAGCATTGCCAATGTTGGTAGTACTAGTACTCGTGCACACGCTTGCAGTGATAATAGTGCTGATAGGTGTATTGGTGTTGGTAGGTGTATTAGTACAGGTAGATCCGACACGCTTCACTTGATCTGTCTCACTACTCCCAGCAGACTGGTACAGCGGAGACTTCCTCTGAACATATGGAGTCTGTTCAGAGCATGTATGTGGCACTGTCTCTGGATCAGGTTTCAACTCGTCATATGGAGGTTTGGGTGCTTTGTCATCATGTGTAGCAATCTTAATTGTATTTGCACCTGTAGGTTGGCCAAGACATGTGGACTCCTTCCCCGCGGATTCCTTGTGAATCACATCATCACATGGGCCTACTGGTTTGATTGGCTTAATGTCATCTTGAACACCATATTTAAAATCCAATAGCTGTTGAGGACTGCTTTTAAAGCTTTCATTTTCTTTATCTGAGCAAAAAACAAACCAAGCTTATTTCATCAGGTCTCACAGAACTCAAAATCCTTCTACACAGCGTTAGTATACATGTATCATGACGCTAGCCTACTAAAATTATTGAAGTAGATGATGGTTTCCAAGAAAAGAGAATTTTATGGATAATTTCAATTAGAAAAAAAGGAGTTGACAACTGCACAAAATTAAGCAGAGTGAGATGTGTAACTCACTTGCTTTATCTACAGGTTCGCATTCCGTAAAAGAACCACCCTCTTCCTCACAGTGTATCTCGTCAATGGTTATTAGAGCAGGGTCATTTGCATCAGTGGGGGATGGCATGCAAATTTCTTCTGACAGGGTAGCTTCCATAATATCTACACAGCTTTAACATTTAACCATCATACAAGAACCCTAAAATCACACCAGAAGTTCATATTAACAAATAGGAAAACACAGAAGATATTGGAGTAAAATAGAAAGATTTCCAAAATGTCGATACACATTATTATTGTAGCCTAGCAACCAAACTTTCATTGTTTACATTGTTAATGTTGTAGTCTGTAATTCAAGCCTAAAATATATAATAACTATGACTATCACAAAACGTAAATTAATCTTAAAAGCAATTAAAGGCCTATAGGCTATTTATATGAGAAACTAGCCTACTATTACTTTAATACTTTATTGTGAACAACAATTTAATAGCAATATGAATATCAATATGAATACAATATTTTTTTATTCTTATTGATATTCAATTAGCCAAGTTTTAAGCATAAATAAGCTATAAATAACCTACAGGCCTAAAACAGTTTACGTTTACGATTAGGCCTAATTTAGTGTTAGTTGTAGTAAACTAAATGCATGACTATACTTTATTACGCTTACCACTACTACTCCGCAATTAGCTATTTATATAATATTATATTTTATTATTATAATTATTAAATTATTAGGCCTACTAATTTTATAAATAATAATAATTAGCCTACTAGGCCCAAATATTAATATAGAATAACATAAATTAAATTTATTTAAAATTAAATATTAATGTTATTATTATCAATTACAATATGAATATGAATATTATAGTTATTTTAAATTATAATAATATAATAATATAATTTATAATAATTAGTAGGCCTCATTATTTTTATAATAATTAATATTAAAAAAATTATTATTGCTTTCTATATTTTTATAATAATATAATAATTATTATTACTATTAATTATATAATATTATAGTTATAACAACAAACAAGAACAACAATTATATTATTATTATATTTATTATAATAATTATTATAACAAATTGGTAATAAAATATAAATATTTATATTAAATATAATAATAATATTTATATTATCAATTATGATTATCATAATTATTAATATAAATGATAATAAAATAATCTTATGTTCACCAGGGGCTATACTATGAAAAACAGTAAAACAATTAGTCATTAGATATCATACATAAATACAATGTGCAATGCAATAATTATTGTTGCTAAAGTAGAAAAATAGAAATGGGAATTACATGGCATTCAGCAAACAAAAGGAAACTGAACACGATAGTCTAGAATTGACGATCTGCACGCTTATTAGAGCTCATCAATAGTATAATGGTCAACATCTTTTTCTAAACACATGCTACGCCTATGACTCGGACTATGAAGTAAAGGAAGCATAACTCCCTTAACTAAGTCAGGCAGTCGTAAGCTAGTATACATTGTACATGATTGCACAGTACAGTACAATCATTGTATGCTGCTATTGCCTATTGGTTGAGTTTATGTAATTAGAAGTTGCCTCCCCTCGGGTTTGATGTAGTTGTAATCTTTATTTTGATAATTTGATAATGGTGAATCATTGAGGTGGGTCCACTTCCAGTTGGCTTTTTTATAATAATGTAAAATTCCTCATGAGCCAACAGAATAGCCTATATGTATTGACACCAAATAAATGCTGTTGTTGGGTCTATAGCGTGCAGTCCTAATTAGATGTACAATATATAATCACGAAAGAACACATTTGCTGACAGGTGTATCCATTTCTCCAGTAAAAAAGAAGCAGTTATAAGGTAGACACAGGTACCTGGCTTGCCAAGCTCCATGATGAAAATCAGGGAGATTCAACATTTGGGTGGGGGGTGTCCACTTGTGGGTGGGGTGAGGTGAGGTGGGGTGGGGTATGGGGGGTATCTATTGTGGGTGGGGTGGGGTACCAAATTTGGAGTTGAAAATCGGGGAGTCTCCTGCAGAATCAGGGAGACTTGGCAAGCCTGACAGGTACACACCGTGTACCTGTTTTTACCCTCACTTGCAGAAAATACTAACCTGAAAAAGTGTAGAATTAATAATTACATACATTGTATATCATGGCATGCGTACACAAAAATAAACGCAGGACTCTCTAAGACTATACATTGTATAGACATGATTCTAAATATCAACCATGCGTAATATTATGATTGGTAAATAGCACACTCTGCCATCTAAACTATATATTATGATCACATACAGGACACAGGACATGTAAGGCTATAGAATAAACAGATAATAGTATTCTAAACTGATTTTATGACTACATTGCACCACTGAACTCCATATTAAATACATGTACACGTAATTCGTATTCCAGTTCAGAGTTGAAGCAAGGAGTACTTCTCGGTTGAAGTGGTTGAAGTGACAGGACGTGTTGTGTGAAAAGCATACAAAATGTTTTGGTATAAAAAAGTATGTTATACAAATACATTTTTATGTATGGAATTCTCTAAGCCACAATGTTATGGTTCAGCAATTACATGTAGTACTCTAGCCAAGTACATTTGTATATCTGCACTCATAATAGCCTGAGGCTGGTGTGACTAACTTAGCCTACCTGCCTGCATCAAACTTAGCCTGAAGAATAAAAGAGCTTGTAGACTATAAATTGTGTGAGTAACAGCTATAAGCTAAAGCTAAATGGTTGCTATAAATTCAGTGCTTTGAAGGAAAATCAGTCATTCTATTCTTATCTTCCTGCAATCAATCTAGTGAGATAACCTGACTTGAAGAGATGGCTCCAACACTAGGATATTGGAAACTACGAGGGGTAAGTCTGGAAACATACTTAGGGCACATTCAGCTACATCGCATTATATTCATTTAATGGATTATACCAGAGCAATCGGTAATGGAACGCATAATAATAGAAAATGCGATGGCGTTCGGCAATACATGTACTAATACCATGTACATGTACATGTATATGATCTTTCCAAGTAATTTTGTAGTTATGATTTCTAGTAATAGTTTGGTACCTACATATACAAATGTATATTGTGATACATTTCTCCATAAAGTATTCTTCAGAACCCATGGTCTACACTCTACAGTAACCAGTCACTGGAAAACATATTTTTTCATTCTTCCACTATTATTACCACTAATATAATTACTGCTAGTCTATTTCTGAAAAGCAGTAGCTATGCAGGTAATATCCAATAACCTAGAGTATATTATTTAACTATACCTACAGCTTGGACATGTCCTCAGAATGGTTCTACACTACAAGGAGGTGGAGTTCGAAAACAAAATGTATGACAACCCTGATGACTGGTTTGGTAAAGACAAGTGTAACCTGGGTCTACAATGGCCAAATGTAAGTTTCTTTTGTCATTGTGTGCTGTTTCAGTTAAAATAATACATTGAGCTGCCAATAGCGTGCTAACAACGGCAGCATCTTGAACATTAGTGTATACTTTATATACGTTATATGCATGTTAATAGGCAGCATTTTGAAACACTGCCAGTAGAGTATTATATTTATTCATTATTACTTCAATAATTTGTTAAAAGATGCCAAGATAACGAACCACTGTTTAGGTGTAACAGGCATAAAAATTGCTGTTGGGTAAGACTATCTCTAAACTAAA
Source organism: Bugulina stolonifera (assembly GCA_935421135.1). NCBI lineage: Eukaryota > Metazoa > Bryozoa > Gymnolaemata > Cheilostomatida > Bugulidae > Bugulina > Bugulina stolonifera. The sequence continues at coordinate 9,113,764 of OW285195.1, forward strand.
CTAAACTTATTTATACATTTTATGTATACATTGCACTATGTAATTCTTTCTTGCAATATATGCATACATTTGAATACGAGGTTTTGTCAGGTGATAGATTATTACAGTCGTCCGTGATGAAAATCTGTGAAACAACAGAATACTCATCATGATGTAACTTAGCTGTCACCAACCAACATAGTTTCATCATTTTTTCTCATGATCTTTCTGCAGATTCTCAACATATTCGTAAATGTCTAGCATGTCTAGTAATTAGGCACATATTTTGCTAGTTGCTATAGTAATTAATTTTGTTTACTTGTGCAGAAATCGGCTGAGAGATCATGACAAAAAATGATGAAACTATTTTGGTTATGCAGCAATTATATTACATCATGGTGACTATTCTGCTATTCTGAAAATCGGTCATTCTGGATAATTGTAATATTGTTTATTATATTCTAATACTCCGCACTGCATCTGGAAGAAATAAGCTGTGTGTAAGCATAATGTAGGCCGATGCTTGAATACTAGAGCACACATCCATCAAGAAACACACAGTGGATAGGTGTACCGATGCACAAATCATACTATGTTATGTAAATATTATCTACATTGTATGTACACTAAAAGTTGGCCTATATGATATACATTATGTATACTTGTGGTGGAAAGTAGCCAGTATGTATCCTGCAAGTATAAACTCCATGGTCATAATATAGTCCATGTTGTATATTAGTAAGTATATTGTATTACTATCATTTCATGAACCCAATCTTGCAAATAATGTGATGGGATAGCCACCCAATACAGAACTAGGTAGGCTAGGTAAATGTTATGCAGTCAAAGATTTTTAGCAAATAGAAGCAGAATATACATGTAGGTTCACTGTCCTATCTACTTCAACATTACAGATGCCATACTACATAGATGGAGATGTTAAACTAACAGAGACTAGCGCTATATTGGCTTACCTTGGTAGGAAGCATAACTTGGGTGAGTTTAGCTATAAAATGTACAAATTTAGATTACTGGCTGGGTCGACCTTTCAGTCATATGTGTTGGATTAGGCCTGCAGTATTAGTTTTTATAGAGAGAGTGTCCACATGAACGTTAAATAATAGTATCAGATAGAGACATGCAAGATCAGTCATAGAGAGATTATCCATAAGTTGACAGCAATCCTATTTCTAACCGGGATGTCTACCCTGATATAAGATGGCCAGATCTCCTATACAACTGCACTATGTGTTAGTTTTATACACTCTGCTTTGTTCGACTGTATTCAAGGTGGCACGACTGAGGAGGCTAAGATGTGTAACGATATGGCATTAAGTGCTGCAACTTTCCAACGTTTAGCTCTTGCCCGACTGATTTATGGCCCGGCTGAGGACTATGTAAGTATTTGATATTCTGTACTTAGGTAAAATTACACCCTGCAGTACTTATTTTACTCAATACAAGTAGTTTTATGTTGTTGAAGTTATTTAAGTTGGTGGATAGTGGAAAGACTTTCTATTCCATCATAACATTTGTTGTAACTAAAGTGCTTGAAGAGAATTAGGCCTGCTATAGATTCTAGACTGTTCTACATGTATATCGGCCGTTATTTTATTCAGTCCAGTATATACATTGTGCGCATACAAGACATGCTGCAATAATTTAAATATTGTGGTGAAACAGCCTGCCTGGATACAACTGTATTCTTGCTCTCATTGTACACTAACATTGACAATAACATTATATCCATATCCATTCATGCATGATGCTTTACCTTATGCTGCAATTATACTCATGAGTGTTATCTTACTTATATTCAATCAACTTACATTGAACAAAGATAGTGGAAGGGAAGATCAGACACTCAATGATAAAACCCTGTCCCACCAAATACGCCCAATTTGGCGGTCCCGACGTTCCGCGATCCACTTCCCGCCTTAAATGTGTTGAACTTTTAGATGGCTGCTAGACTAGTTTTGCGAAGCAACGGGTTAACTGTTGCGCTCTTTCTAATGATATATCGTTTGTATAAGTAGACTGTCTATTCGATGCCGCTGTTAGCAATATTATCTGATTGGCCGGCGGAACACCAATAGCAAGAGTGGATTTGTGTACAAGGTAGCACAACTCTTTGCTTTGTTCGGACCGCGTTTGGAGGCGGGGGACGGACAGTTTTTGGCCTGAGTGTCTGATCTTGCCTTCCACTATCTTTGCATTGAATACTGTGTGCCTTTTATTATACCTGTCAATCAGACTATTAGAATTACACTTGTATTACAACTTGGTTTTTCCCACATATATTGTTAGCAATTACTTGCCCTTGTCTGATTAGATTAAACAGAGTCTTTTGCCATTTATATTAAGTAACCTTTGTGGCCGATGCTATGGATTGGACTCATAATTATATATCTTATGTTTCACACTATTGTAAGCGCATTTTGTGCCAAAGCCGACCCTTTTTGTGGCCGATGTCGGGCGGAACCATCCATGTTGTTGCATCAGTTCCGGAGCCGATACCATGTCGGGCTCTTTTGGCCGGAAATAGATATAGTATAGAAGGCAGTGCATTTTCTGTATCAAATCAGTTGTTGATTGCGCTTGAATAAAGCAACATCTCCTAACTCAAACCTATAGAGGCTTACTCTTGTAGGCGGGTAACTCTACCGGAGGATCCATAGATCCAGTACGGCTCGAGTTCATCCCCATCCTCGTTTAAGCATATTTCTACACTCCTTCTACGACTTAGGTCGATCCCGGATTCTATATGAATCTAGCGTCGGGCTTAAGATCTTAGAATACCAAATCTTTCATTGCACTCCTCTGGAGTATAAAGTCTACATGACCTACGTCGGTCCTGAGCTCCAATGAGTCTCGGCATCGGCCTACGTCTGATATAACATACCAATAAGAGCACATATAATAGCTGTTCACTCTTTATGTAATGAGCAGAAGATTACTTGGTCGGCCTCTACCACCTTCCAAGCCCTTCACATACTTGTAGCCCTTGGCTCCTGTATGTAGCATACTCCAAAAACATTACAATATTTCATTCTCTGCATCACCATACTCTATGCTGTTAATGCTGTTAGTATCGCTACAGGGTTGTCTTCTCCTGTCATATATAAAGCACTGACATAATATTATAATATAATCCATTTCTATATACATGTAGGAGAAGAATAAAGAACAATTCCTGGTAGATTTGTCTGGCAAATTGGAGCAATTCTCTAAAGTACTGGGAGAGAAAGAATGGTTTGGAGGTTCCGAGGTTAGTATGACTTGTATAAAGCTACTTGCGACAGTGGGTGAGAGTTAGTAGGTGAAGTTAACATGACAATTGTACAGTGCTTACATGGGGAGGATCTTACAGACTGCTATAAAATGTGTATTTGTCCTAAATTATATGAGAATGGGAGCTAAGCTTGTTCTCTATACTCTGTTGTGTTTGCAATCCTACTACTTCAATTTTGGCCACATGGCCACACTAAATAAACGAAACGAGCTCATATCTACGTGCAGATACTTTAGAAAACACATGCTTAACTATGGAATCACTTGATACACCAAGATTAGTCCTAATCTCTTTAGCTACATGTATAACATAGCATTCAGCCAAACAATCGCTACATATAAAACACCTTAACCATGTCCTTGCCCATTAGTAGTATTATGTCTCTTTTATCTGCATGATGATTGCTATATATTTCATTCCAGTATATAGCATGAAACTGATAGCAATAAAAGAGATAAAACAGTGAGATTCTACCAAATACTTCAATTTTGATGAAGAATAAAGGCTACCTCAGTTACTATTGGTGTTACGTCCTACACCTACCTCCCTTACTATAATAGCTGAGTGATTGCATGTACATGTTTGCGTATATTATTTATTCAGAGGGTATATGCTGACTTCTATGTCTATGATGTTCTGGATGTCTTGAACAACTTCCAACCAGGCTGTGTTGAGAAGTACGACAATCTGAAAGGATTCATGGCCAGGTAAACTTTGCGATCATGCATGAGTGAAATAGCACGTTTTTCAGAACCAAAGGCTCACTATTGATACCAATATCTTCTACATGTATACATGTCGTGATTCTCGTTGAGACTGTGTAAAAGGTGCATGATAGACACTGTAGCAGTGAATAGACTGTGGTTGGTAGAGTGAGCTCATTGAATCCTAGAGCCAGTTTAGTGGATGAAAAATGTTAAAAATTTATCTTCAGTAACCTACATTACTATAACTGTTGTTATCTTCTCTGGTCGAGTATGACTAGATGTCATGTATATGTAATTCTCAAATGTAATTGTTTACAGAATTGAAGCCCTGCCTACCTTGCAGAAGTTCTTTAATTCAGAGTTGGCCATGAAAAAGGGCCCGTTCACTGGACCACAGGCTCATTGGGGAGGAAAAGTGTTGGCTTGACTAGCTTCTACATGTAGTCAGTGGTGACCTACGTGTCATAGTACAGCACATTGTCATACCATGGGAGTCATCTTACTATGCTATTATAGTACAGCATATTGCTATATATAACATTGGAGTTATTCACAAAGCTTACATACCATTCTAAAAATACCACTATGGTAAGAAAATAATTCATTAGCTGTTTATGTTTGGTAATATTAGAGTGTAGCATGTTTCACTACACCAAAAATAAATATTTCTGAGTTGGTTATTCTGTTTATATTTTTTAACTTCCATTGGCGCACGCTTTACAAAACAAAATTGATATGCTTTACTGTCTAGATAAAAAGGAATTACATAATAAATGAGTGATGGCAGATAATGGTGTTAAGTCTATACCAAAGTTTATTTTCAAAAAGTATGTCATGTTTAGTATCAAATATAAACAATACAGTCATACATGGCACATAAACAAACAGGCTACCAATAGAAGTACAATATTCATTGATATTTGGAAAAAAAGTTGAGCTTCACTGTATTTCTTGTACGCTATGTATGAATGTACAAGTATGTAAGAATATGGGATCTACACATAAGAGATAAGACTAAAGAATACAAGCGTAGCGCAATTTTTCACTTGCTGGCTAACAACATTAGATCTAGTAATATACTCCACCTTGTCTGCCATAAATTATACATGTATGTGCATAATGTGCCACCCAACTGCATCAGGTTTAAGCTAGTCTGAGAACAAAGGCTAATGGTGCAGACAGTTCTCCTGTATATGAAACAACAATATGAACGGTTCAGAGTTGGTTTTACATGTAATAAGAATATACTATTATAGAATAGTCTATTCAGCCTCTCTTTCAGTCATAGTAGGGAGTGAAAACCATCGAGTGTAGATAATATACCTGAACATGTGCATGCAGTGTAGATGTACTAGTTAACACACTGCAGTGCTTCTACTTTAGCAGTGTATGTGAAATGCACCTTTTTTATGTATAATTTATAAAGTTTGTATATGAGTATAGACTCTGCCAGGGGCCCGGGCTTGATTTTTTGGCCCCACCAACTGTTCTTAGGTGGATATGGTTGTAAGTATTACATATCTAAGACGGTGAGCAGGTGTTGTAGCAGGAATGAATAGCTACTAAATGCTTGCTAAGAAATGTCTATTGGAGGTAAGAGTGGACAACTTACAAAAGAAAGACAAGACAACTCTCATTTATTGAACATTAGCTAAGCATTCGCTTCATTATAAGTATAGCACATACAAAGTCCCTTATCACATGTTTAGTGAATGTTATTGCTGGTTGTAGAGGTAGTAGTGAAATACAATAGAGTTATCTTCACTCTGCACTCAGTTAGGCCCTATCTCTGATTGGATCATGTCATATGTTATAATTACTGTTAGCCTGCTATTTCAAAAGATCAAATCTTGAAGTAAGAGTGGCCCATTAAATAACCTTGACCCAATAATAAAAGCATATCAACGCTGGGAGCTTAGGCTAAGTGTATGCCTTGTATAAAAGAATGAGCATAACACAGCCAATCACACATCAAGTACTATTATCATCCTGATAGTATTGAGTGTAGAGTGCTCTAGTAGAGTGTAAATACTGTTCTATATTTTCTCTGTTAAACCAGCAAACCCATCAGAACAAACATGGCTCCAACACTGGGATATTGGAAACTCCGAGGGGTAAGAATGGATAAACAAGTATTTTATGGAATAGGACTTAATAACGTTACAAATCCACAGAACCTCAGTTTTTAAAGCCCGTGGAGATCTTTTGTCGAAAGATTTCTAGAAATCTCCTTTGATTGGTGCTTGAGGTTTAGCCTTTGACTACTGGGAAAAACCCGAAAACCCCCGAACCCCAACCGCAAATTTCAGCCCCCTCCCCAATCTTTTACATTCCTAGAAATCTGCCGACAAACATTCTCATACCAGTGTGCACACCACTGGCCAGCCTAGGTACAACTACAAACATGAAAAGCTACATTGTACTTATTTCTCTGTTTGTATATTTCTGTAGTTTGGACATGCTATCAGAATGGTTCTACACTACAAGGAGGTGGAGTTTGAGGATAAAATGTACGACAACCCTGATGACTGGTTTGGTAAAGACAAGTTTAACCTGGGTCTACAATGGCCAAATGTAAGTATGTGACCATATACCATGGCATGGTTATAGCATTGCAACTGATAAAATGCATTTTCACATGTTGAAAGGTTCAAGACTCAAGACTAAAACTCTTGCTGATGCTCTCCAATACAATTTCTCAACAACAGATATGCCAATGGCAACAACCAAATTGATCTTTTGATTTTTCAAAATATTGCTACATGTGGAGAAAAAACAGACAGCTTCTTTTTGTAATGATTTCAGGTTGGCAAAGTACATGTACATGTATCAAATCCCATCCAAGTATACTTATCACACTCCATATACAATGTAATATTGCTGTGAAATTTAGGACTGGCGTAAGATGATAGGTTACAATCAGGTGGTGTATACTTTGCACACCTCGACCTACATTTTAAGGGCATCATTCTACTAGTGTTTGCACTAATAGTAGTCAAATACAATTGTGTTAGGGCTGATCTTTTATCTTTCAAAACCTGATGACTGAGCTTGTGCCTTGTTCAATTTATTAGCTCTCCAATATTTTCTATTGAAATGTGCACTAGACTGAAGACAATAGCTTATTGATGTCTATGCCTAGGCCCTAGAGCCCTAGACTGCAGGTGTCCCTGACTATAATATTTTTGGTACATCCAGTCAAGCCACTGCACAGTCATGTCATGCTAAAGTAATCAATCACATGTACTTGTCACATTGTCAGACAGATTAATTAGGATTCTGTAACAAACAGGATGGCCTTAAATACATGCACATGTACATGTAGGAACCAGGTGGTAGAGGTACACTGTAGTAGCATAGTAGCAGTACTGTGCCGTAGCACCGTACTGTACATGTACTAATAAGTAATAATAAAAATACTACTGAATTCAAATTGTGAGAAAACTTTGTTTTAATAGACCAACATGTAGGCTACTACTTTTATAACAGCAGGATGTGAGACTGTACATTATATACCTCAGGAACCAAGTCATGGCGGAGGTAGAGTGAAGAGCATAAAGGATATTGTTTGGTATTTCTAAAATGTAGAATCATGAGACAGTTAAATTAATTAACCTTAGTCATGATGACCAGTTATGTTTCATGTTGATGAGAGGCAGTGGCAATTAATTACATCACCCTTTACCATTTGTTCCAGAATTTCACTAGAACCACTAGACTCTTTTTATAAAGTAGTTTAGCAATTCTACTGAAGTAACCCATAGGATGTGCAATGGTTGGAGGGGTGTGGTATTTGGTTGGCTGCCTAAATGGACACCTAATAATAGTTGTATCTGGTTCTGGGGGTGAACGTTTGCTTACTAATAGATATGAAAACCGGAACAGTGACACAGCAGTTTGGTCTGTACACAACTGCATGGTACTACATATTAATTGTTTGTACATCTAGATGCCTATGCATACATGTGTGCTGTGCATATGCATTTCAATTTAACAGATAAGCCTCGTGCATGCATAGGTACTAATCATTTGTTTGAATACTTGAAGTAAACATCTGTGTTAATAGGTCCCATATCATGACTTGTGGTGCATGTTAAATAACTATTAGAATTATTTCTTGTAGTTGCCATACTATATCGATGGAGATGTTAAATTAACAGAAACTAGTGCTATAATGGCATACCTTGGTAGGAAGTATAACTTGGGTGAGTATAAGTCAAGGTTTCCTACATGGTGATTGGATGTTTTCTAAATCTCAATCTGCAAACATTGAAGAGGTTACACATAACAACACATAGGCCTACATGTCTAAGTACAATATGGCTTATCTGTCTGCACCTGCATGTTTAAATAATACTTGGCATGAGAATAACTTTGAAGTTGTTCTCTCTTAGCTATTGAATAGTAAAGCTTAGGCCACACTGACGCGAATTTTCTTGCGAATAGCGAATTTTGGCCAAAGGCAAATTCGCAAATTATAATCGAGCGTGCCACACTGCAAAAGCTCCAAGCGAATTCGCATTGATTTCACCCAATGAGGGGTCAAAATTATTATCCCCGGTCACGCTTCTCATTCACTGCAGAACTAGAACTCCGAAAAATGTAAAATAAAATTATAATTAAAATAGAATAAAATAAATTAATTATTTTATTCTTACTTTCATTCGTTTTACACAATTCTTGCAAACGGAAGTAGTCATTTTATTCATCAGTTAAAATAAATGTTTTAATATAATAATTTAAACTCATGATTGATTGAAAATCCGTGGCTCTGAACACGTGACAGTAACGTGACAAGTAAAAATTGGCCAATAACAAATTAGCGAGTTGCGAATTAGCTGATTGAGATCAGCGAGTGCGAAATCGCTAATTTTGCGCGAATTCGCACAAATTTGCGATTTGGGAATTCGCCTTTGGCCAAAATTCGCTATCCGCACAAAAAATCGCGTCAGTGTGGCCCTAGCATTACAGCAGGAAAAGAATTTTCCAACAGACTTGATTAAGCTGACAACTGTAGTCATAGCAACTGTATATACAGTGTATTACAAAATACCACTGATTCTGTTCATTAACATGAACTTATTGTGTCGGATATTCAAGGTGGAACAACTGACGAGGCCAAGAGAAATAATGATATGACGTACAGTGCTGCATTTTCACACCGTTTAGCTTATGTCAGAGTAGTGTATGGCCCGGCTTCAGACTTTGTGAGTACTCCATGGCGAGCTTGATTAAGATACACCAACAATTTATGATATGTAATATTTTAAAACTTGAATCAAATGTGATAGGCTTAAACTTTCACATGGAGCACATCTTAAATGCTCTACTGTGTAGTGGCAGCAGTGGCAGCACTATAATATACTAGCAGCATGATTGGCTACTCTAAACTACAATCATGTCAGGATTCATGTTCTGTAATATTAATATTGTTGTAGGAAAAAAATAAAGAAACATTTTTTGAGGGACTAAATGGTAGGCTTGAACAATTCTCTAAAGTGTTGGGAGATAAAGACTGGTTTGGAGGCTCTGAGGTGAGTAGTACATGGCTATTACACATGTGGAAAATAATGGTCTCTTCAAGAGAGTAATGGTAGCATGTTCTGTTCACTGTGCTAGACAATTAGGTGCCATAGAGGCCCTGGTTCAAACACCAATCAGGGACTGATTTATCATGGGTTTGAAACAAGTCTCTGACTGCTCAAAAATAATTTCCTTGCTAAAAATACATCATTATATAAAAAATGGCCAAACCCCTTAACAGCTAAAAGCTTATTTCTATAAGTGCAATACCTAGCACAACAGTACATAATATTACAATAAATATACAGTTATCAAGCTATTAGTAGCCTCCTTACATTGAGCCAATAGCATCAAGAACTGTAAAGCTCAATTTTGTGTCGTAGCATCATCATATCTTCGAGATTTGACCATTAATCATTTTGAAGGCAAATTTAAAAAATTTCATCAGTAGTATTAAAATGTTATATCAAATGTAAAAAGTATTAACTATAGGGTAATTAATTTAGGCTATTGCAGTAAAAGTAAAGTTTTAAAACCGAAATTCTATTGGCTGATGACCACCGAAATGCTGAGATAGATATCGTACATACCGGTTATCAAAATAGCAAAATCTGGTTTCCCAGTTATCAGTGAGCACCGAGAATGCAGCTTCATACTTACTATGCTAGAAAATGAAACATCATCACAGTTTTATGTGTCTAAAATGAGTGTGAATATGCTTTAACCACATATGTATTATTAAATCTGTGGCTTTAACACATGGGCTTCCACACAATACAGAGTGATGTGAAACGCTAACTACTGAACTAAATTTTAGATGGTGTACGCAGACTTCTCTGTCTATGACCTGTTGGACGTCTGGAACCAGTTCCAACCTGGTTGTGTTGAGAAATTTGACAATCTAAAAGCATTCATGGCCAGGTAATAGAGTAGAACTTTATAATATATAATTTATATTACAAAACTGTATCTTAGTATTAGCTAGTATTTACTCGTCTATTGCGATCTAATTTATGGAGGAGTTTGACAGACTGGCATTGGATAGAAACTCACTAAATGTATGTTTTGTTTTTCTGGTTGGATTTGGAGACTGAGCACTAATTTGAAAAACTTGGATAGACTTCTATGTGTGGTTGAAGTTATGTTATCCTCACATCTATATAAACATTAGAACAACCTATAACGCTGTCGTGGCTATTACTCTCATAGGCAAGCTAAGGTTTACCTGTAATTATATTAATTTGTAGAGTTGAAGCTCTTCCTACCCTTCAGAAGTTCTTAGCCTCAGAGAATGGCATGAAGAAGGGACCATTCAATGGAGCAATGGCCCAGTGGGGCGGGAAAGCCTTGCCTTGAGAAATTAGGTCATAGAACTTAAAACCATGAATTGTAATGTAATACAGTATATGGATTAGCCTATGCATACTCTGTGTATGTTAATGTCTATAAGAAAGCTGTGGTTTCATTTTGAGTTGTATAACATCATTTGTGAACTGGCAATAAAATCTTCTTGTAAAAAAATTACAATCACGATGTACATGATATTGCAGTATAATACTTGCTTTTAGAAATGTTAGCTGTTCTCAACTGCTACAAACATGTCTTTCAATGTGAGTAGTATAGTCAGTGCAGATCTACACAGACACCCGGCCCTTTCCGCGTCGTATTAGCCCTAGATCCAAAAACTCCCCGGGCGGACGACCACCCCACCCGTCCTCTCGCCCCTCCTCTCCCCTAAACCTCACTCTATGTGCAAAGCCCTAGAACCTACTCCCCCCCCATCGCGGGTGGGGTTTCAAAAACCTCATCGGCTGTTCCGCGGAACCCAGTCTAAAGAGCAAACCCCTCGCCCGGTCCCACGGCTCGGGCGAGGGGGCGCGCGCGTACGCGCGCGCCCCCCCGCCCCGCGAACCCCACCCGTCCTCCCTCCACCCGTCCCCGCCCCTCCCCACCCCTCCCCACCCCAAACCCCTCCGCCTCGCGGCGGTTCTCGTTTGCGAGTCCAGCCGTGGCCCCACGCCGCCCTCCCCCCCGCCCATCCCCCGCCCCTCCCCCGCCCTCCCGCCCCAACGACCCGTCGCGACCCTCGCGGGCGGACCGTCGGCTGGAGTAGGGTGAAGCGAAGGAAAATACGGGTTAGAGTAATGATAGGCTACACCCGTGCGGAGTGCCCGTGCAGAGTTTACGACGCTGACTATACTACTATAAAAAACTTACCGAGTGGTGGTGGTGGTGCTTCCGGATGATTTCTTCGCCGGGGACTGTTGAGACTGAACTGGTCGGGGTGACACCGCACTCGCGCGCTCCTCCGTTCGAGCGCCCCCGGACCTTCGATGAAAGACTCGCGTCTTAACCCTCATTTTCCCCGGACCCTCCCCTAGGGAAATCGCCCGTCCCCGTGACGAGCGGCGAGAGAAAGTGAAGGCGGTGGCTCTTCCGCGCTTCAAACCGTAGACTTCGCGAGGAGGTTAGCCGACGACATCATCGCTCGGAGGGGTAGAAATAGAAATAGATAAGCGGGATAGATGGATGCTTGTCTTCTCATCGCCATCGTCATCATCATCATCATCATCATCATCATCATCATCATCCTACAAATAGACCCGCCTCTACGATGATGTCGTTGACTCGCCACCAATTTCTTTGACCACCGCGTCCACTTTCCCCCGGGTAGCAAACTCCGATAGGGAGAGAGCGCATCGTGCGCGTGCGATGTCACCCCCCACCTACGAATGAAGACAATAGAAGAAATGTGAACTGATAAGGGGTGAGTATGAGCGGAAGCTGCGCTAGTATCGTCTACCCCTTTGGTTTGGAGAGGTAAATGGTTTTTAATGTATTAGCTAGTGTTTTATTGCTCGGTTTTAAGGCTACAACCGGTAAACCCTCCGTTTTGAGGACGGAGACCCCTTACAATAGAGAGTGAATGTGAAAAAAATTATATGGGTATATGTACAAGGGTTATGATGCACTGTTCGTTTACTCTTCAATTTATCGAATGAAGTAGTCTCATCTCCGAGAAATCAGTACTAGCATTCTATAGGACTCGTACTCACCCCGTCTTCTGCAACCTTCCGCTTACCATAGAAGTAGGTGAGTCCGGTCTTTAGCTGGGTGTAGCTATACGTTTGGTTTCCTCTTCTGATAAAACCCCGATTGTCCCCTCTCACCGACTCCCCTGTCCTGAGCACGGAGAGGAACTTCTCTTTGGTTAGGGCGTTTCCTCTTTTGTTTAGTCCTTTGCTGCTATACTTGCTATCACCATCAGCGGACCAGCAAAAGTATGTTTTTGAGTTGAGCGCGATGACCCCCTCCCCCCGAAACTCCTCCTTAAACAGGCCGGGGGTTCGTGTTTCGTATCGTTGCACCTTCTCACAACATTCCCTCATCTCCCACTCTTGGCCAAGCACCTTGGTCGTGATAAAGTCTTCCTTGTGCCTATCGCAGAAGGGTCTGGGAAACCATCTACCATATTCTCTGTAGAACTCTTCTTTTTTATCTTTTCGGATGACCTCATCTATACTACGAGCACTCAGAGCCATGTAAGCGCTATCCGTGTCCATTTCTACGTACTCAAAGTCCTCTCTGCTGACGAATCTGTGAAAATAAAACGGACGGGTTGTAGGGGGGGGGGGGGGGGTTGGGGTTGACACCAAAGAATAAATAGAGAAGGATTTGATAAAATCTTTGTATAGTCTAGTTCTACTTACCTATCCATAAAGTCGTAGTAGAATTCTAGCATTCTCAACTTGGCTCTCTGGAGGATAACGAATCCTACGACAGATGGAACATCCATTCGAATCTAAAAGAAAGAAAGAGAGAGAGTTTACCCTACCACTCAGAAAAAGTTTCGTCAAATCAAGAATCAAAATAAAAAAAAGATTGTCAACACTTGCCTTTTTCTTGTGAAGCTCTATCTCAAAGTAGTTTTCATCAACTTCGTTTAGACTAGAAAAGTGCCTACTCCTCACTTTGACAGCCGCCTCCTCTACTGTCTCCACATACTTGACAGTCTTATGTTTCTCTTTATTTGTTATGGTCTTTCCGTAGGCTGAATTCCCAACGAGCTTGCTGGTGCTGGCCAAGAGGGCCAGGTCGGGGTTCACATCCCCACCTCTTCTTGCGTCTGAGACCGAAGAACCAAAGTCTTTGTAGATGGCTCGTGGGATAAAGTGAACAAACTGATAGATCCTGGTAATTATCAAACCTTGATCTAGATACCATCTAGCCAGATCGGAGAGTAGTGTGATTCGCTCGCCAAAAAGACTCCCCACGAGCATTCGCTGAGGTCTCTTCAAGAATCCGTTCTGTTCGGCAAAAGCGCGCATGTGTTCGCTAAGGTGTTCTCTTCCCACGTTTATATTCTTGAAAATAGGTGCCATCTCAGAGAACTTCGCTTTTAGCTCTTCGGGTACGGAAATGTCACACTCCACTAAACCATAGTACTCTCCACTACGAATGTTATTGATTATCTTATCGAGGTTGACGTAACCCCTCTCCGGATAGAGAGAAGAAAAGAAGATGGCGAGAAATGTCCTAACTTCTACATCCGAACGAACTCGCGCTTCCCACTCACACTGCCGAGTGGTGATGAGCTTATAGCCTAGAGCCTTGATGTAATCTTCTTTCCTTGCAGTGTCCACCCGGAGCTCTTCATTCGTCATGTTTCTGACACCTTTTCCGTTCCCTCCTAGCTCGCACTCGTGCCCATGCCAGTAGCAACCGTGGAATTGGTACACCGTCCGACTCTGTTCGCTATAACCATCCACTGGTAGGTTGTGACAGCCTATCCTCATTTCTCCTCCATTCTGTTGGTGAAGGATGACCTCTCCTCTCTTCCACGATTGGAACTCTAACCAACCATGCGCCACTTTGCTGAACTTTTTAATAGGTTCTAGAGCAAAGCCTCGGCTCTCTAGCCTCCGCCTGGGATAACCCGTAGGCATATTCCCCATCATACAGTATAGGTAGAGGGCGTTGGCATCAACTCCCAGAATGGACCTACAGGGTTTTGCGGATGTGCCATACATCTTCTCTCGAATAGAGGTCACTCCAACTTCATGATGTCTGTGAAAGATAATGCTTGGCCCTCCCACGAGGTTATCGCGAAGAGTATGGTACAGACTTTTGCTCTCCTCATCGAACAGACATATGGGTTGCGAGTTGCAAAGTTCGTCTCGGAGAGACATTAACCTATGCAGCGGAAGAGCGGCTTGTGGAGGAGAGTAGCCATAAGGTCGGGCCTCCACCTCCATAAACAACCATCTGATAGCCAAGCCTGGAAGCGAGATTGCGGATTTCAACATGTCAATACCCTTTTGTCGATAGATAGAGCTCTGACGTGCAATGGCCTCGATGAATGGGGCCACATCGAGGTTGTTGTACCAGATGAGAAAATCCCTGAACGTTTCCATGTTCTCTCTTTCCCACACGACCTGACAGTGGTGATAATCTTGCTCGCTCAATTCTTGCTGAGTCAGCGAGTTGAAAAAACTCTCTCGGGGAGGGAGTCCATAATAATCCAACCTTCTCAGGGAATCTACCCAGTCGTAAGGAAAGAATCCCTTACTCTCTGACACGCCAAATGCCTTCAAGTATTTGGAGTAGTTGAAGCCCGGTGCGATAAAGTTGCATATGTCAAGGAACCTAAAACGTCTACTCTCCACGCAGGACATACTGTTAACACGCTTAACGATGAAGACAAAATCTTCTCCCTCCTCCTCTTGTAGAGAGCGAAGCAAAGGTCCCTTTAGTATATTTAGGTCATACTTTTGTGAGTTGAAACCAACCACCGGAACGCTGGAGATGTGCTGTTCTAACTCTCTTTCTAATCCGGAGAGACCGGACTTCACCCTGTAAGTCGAGACGTTAGAGAACTTTTCGTCAGCAAAGGCTTCTTCTCTATCCGCCCGATCCGCAAGGAAAGTAGAGAGTCGCTTGCGTACATCCCGGAATCTTTCTCCGAACAAATCTCCTGCCACGTCAGCAATCTTTGCTATGTAGTGGACGAATTGACGAATGCACTTCGTTCCATCCTTGCTGTCGACACTCCTCACAAAGCACTTGGCCTGCTCAAACCCCGGGACGTTAGAACATACAGATATGCTCAGTAACTCGTGTCTTGCACTAAAAGTCATTGTGGAGGTGTTAGTTTGTAGGTTGTCTTTTGGCATGAAGCATTCAATATCATAGGTGATATAGTAGGGGTAGTATAAGAGGTCGGGGTTCACCACCTCTATTCCCGCCACTCGCTTGAGTTTTGTGAATATGGTTGGCGGGGGTCCAAACGTTCCACCAGGGAAAACAAACACCGATGCTTCCTCTGGCGAGCACTTATGTCGCCGTAGGCTGGACAAACGTGTGAAAGCGCCATCGCACAACTTGCAGGTGAAACATCTGGCAAACGAATCAACATTCTTTATCCAGCTGAAGTGTTTTTCGTACATGTTGACAAAGAGTTTACGGGCTTTGTTTCGTGCCCCAGATGACCAAACTATCGGAGCTACCCCCTCATCAGTTAGGCAGAAGACTATTATAGATATGTCAAAATGATCTTCCAAGGCCAGCAGATCACTCGCGCCCACCCCGGGAAAGTCTGACAAAGTTGATGAGGGTGGGGAAGAAGATCTAGATTGTCTCATGTATTGTTTAAACAAGCGATGTGTTGTGGTCTGAGAGGGGCGATGACAGCAACATCCCTTCTTTGGGTCGCAGTTACAGTCATACATCATGGCCAAACATCTAAAGAAACACAATTTGTCTGGGTAGGGACGGGCACCTCCTCTGGCCCAAAAGTCTACATCTAGTGCTATCACATGTCGGTTGTTAAGTATGTAGTCTGGGAGTTTGCTCACTACACCACCCACCTTGCCAATCTCTAGGAGTTTATAGATGTAGAATGTCAAATTTGCAATGTGACGTAAAACCCAAGCGGTGTTCGGTCTCCTTTGTGCTGACCTCTCTCTCAAGTCGAGCTCCTGCACAGATTCGCAAAACTCTCTCATCTCATTCTCTGCTCTGATCAGTCTTGGCTTGGGGAAGAACGCGGCATTGTTGCTTGATGAGTGAAAGTAGCGCAACTCTCCACTGGTCTTATGCTCGAGGATGACTCCAGCGCTACAGTTAATCTTCACAGTACAAGGTACTCTCTTCCACATCGCTCTCAATTTAGTCCACACCTCTTCATCTCCTTCATCTTCACATTCCCCTCTCCACACTCGAACGTTGAGAATGTCTTCTACAGGACGAGAGTGTATTGTGGACCTGATCGAGCTCCAATAGCGGGCTAGTAGCACCCCCATCTCATCCCCCTCTTCAGCTGTTGGAGGTTTGGACCAGAAAACATCATCAAACTTCTCTGCATCCCCCTCATCTTTTTCCGCCTTGGCCTCGCTATGAAATCGTCTCATGTGATGACCTAGCTTTCTCCTCCCATCAAAACATCCGCCACAAACCGGGCACTTGTGTGGGTGAGCCTGTGCATGCATTCTCTTCGTGTGCCTGTCTAGAGAAAACGCTGTTTTGAGAACCAGACCGCATAGTTGACAAGTGTGCTCGGCCTGACGAGAGCTCTCCCCCCCTATAAAAATACAAAATAGTAGGGTGTAAGTTATTCTTTTACCTCATACTACTATTAGCAATCCACAATTGTTACCAACTACCTCATTTAGCACTAACCTTTTTTACTTGTTGACATCTCTGATCAGGTGCTGACTAGTAGGTAAGTGTCTCTGTTTAGTCTCTCTATAAAAAATATATAGTAGTAGGGTGTAAGTTAATTTTTTTTGTTTTTGGCTCAATAGCGTTATATACAATAGACACTTCACAATTGCTGCCGATTACCCTATTTAGCACTAACCTTATGTTGTACTTGTTGACATCTCTGATCAGGTGCTGACTAGTAGGTAGCTGTCTCTGTTTACTCTCACTCTGTTGACTAGAGGCTGATTGTTCATACTGCTAGAGTGAGAAACTCATACCTTAAATAGTAGTATTCAGTGGGCGGAGTCTAACCATTTCCCCACCCTTGGCAATACCACCCCGATGTGAATCCGAAGCCTCCCGATGTGAATCCGAAGCCTCCCGATGTGAATCCGAAGCCTCCCGATGCACCCCGATGTGAATCCGAAGCCTCCCGATGCATCCCGATGTGAATCCGAAGCTTCCCGATGCATCCCGATGTGATTCCGAAGCTTCCCGATGCATCCCGATGTGAATCCGAAGCTTCCCGATGCATCCCGATGTGAATCCGAAGCTTCCCGATGCATCCCGATGTGAATCCGAAGCCTCCCGATGCACCCCGATGTGAATCCGAAGCCTCCCGATGCATCCCGATGTGAATCCGAAGCTTCCCGATGCATCCCGATGTGATTCCGAAGCTTCCCGATGCATCCCGATGTGAATCCGAAGCTTCCCGATGCATCCCGATGTGAATCCGAAGCTTCCCGATGCATCCCGATGTGATTCCGAAGCTTCCCGATGCATCCCGATGTGAATCCGAAGCTTCCCGATGCATCCCGATGTGATTCCGAAGCTTCCCGATGCATCCCGATGTGAATCCGAAGCTTCCCGATGCATCCCGATGTGATTCCGAAGCCTCCCGATGCATCCCGATGCACCCCGATGTGAATTGACACATCGGGACACATCGGGATGCATCGGGAAGCTTCGGAATCACATCGGGATGCATCGGGAAGCTTCGGAATCACATCGGGATGCATCGGGAAGCTTCGGATTCACATCGGGATGCATCGGGAAGCTTCGGAATCACATCGGGATGCATCGGGAAGCTTCGGAATCACATCGGGATGCATCGGGAAGCTTCGGAATCACATCGGGATGCATCGGGAGGCTTCGGATTCACATCGGGGTGCATCGGGAGGCTTCGGATTCACATCGGGGTGCATCGGGAGGCTTCGGATTCACATCGGGGTGCATCGGGACACATTGGGATTGGATAATAAAAAGGGAGGAGTCAAGAAATGAGCAGATGTATAAAGGGAGAGTGGGATCACAGTCTCAGCATTCAAAGTTCAGCACATCACTACTGTACAGGAACACTACTACAATAGTACATTATCAATGGATACTGACAACATAGTCCAGAACCAAGAAGAGTTATTTGCGGGCTTAACGGACTCACAAATGGATGGAATTATTGAAGAAGAAGAGTGCAGTCAGAAGAGGAAAGAAGAGGTGGATGCGTTAAAAGAGGCACGGAAGAAGGGGAAAATAATAGGAGTGGGGAGTCTTGCCCGAAAGGATCTTTCTAACATGGCGGACTCTCCGTCCTCCCCGGAGCGGGCCTCGGATAGGGGCGAGACCACAACAACCAAGAAGAGGAAGAACCCAAAAGGAGATGAAATCTGTGCTAAGAAAAAAAAGAAACCCCAGGTGATTGTAATATCAGATGATGATGATGATGGCCACGGAGCCGATACGGCTACGGAAGAAATGGATGGTGGTGAGACGACGAAGGGAAAAAAAGCTACCAAGTCCCCTTGCAAGGGGAAGAAAAAGAGCGGGGGACTAAGCCTGGAGAAAGCTCGTGCAGTGGCGGCAACCCTAATGTAAGTAGCCCTATTCGTATATCTATAAATTACCGTACTATCTTTCTCCCGTTTAACCACTTTGTCGGATCTATATACACCACTTTCATTATTGTAGGAGCATGGGAGCGGAGAAGAGGAGCTCTCTGCAGACAACGGTGAAGCTGTCGGAGCTAGAGCCAGGAACTGTGCTAGAAGTGAGTGGAGGTTCGGTGGTTGAAACGTGTTATAATGTAGAACATTATTTACTAATATCGTATTAATAGCTTTGTACAACACTACTGATATTATTTTAATAGCCTTGTTTTGCTGGTGGTATTGTACACACACATCTTGGTTTAGTTTTAGTTTTAGTCTGACAGTCAAACATTCATGTATATCATGTAGGAACATAGAATAAATAGCAAACACAAAACCAACTCCTCTCTCAACTTATAGTGCAATATGACATTATAACATGGTGTCAGGAAGAGGGGAGCTGGTTCACATGGATTACATTATTAACGGACTATAATATAAGAATTAACAATGGCGGATGGTTTGCGCCCGCCCGGTAACTTTATTAGTTCTACTGGTAACCCCAGTGAGAATTCACGCAGTTGGACGAAATGGTTAGAACAGTTCGACTACTACATGGTAGCAACGGAGAAGAGTGCTAAGTCGGGGGAGGTACAAGTAGCGACACTATTGACACTGCTAGGAGCACAGGGTCAGGAGATATACAGAACCTTTGACCTTACAGCAGATCAGAAAAAGGATGTCGCAGTCGTGAAAGGAAAATTCACAGCACACTTCGCACCCCAGGTAAAAACAGTGTTCGAACGATTTAAATTTCACAGTAGAATACAGCAACAAACGGAATCATTTGATGACTTTCTAACCGCACTGAGGTGTCACATAACGACCTGCAACTTCCATGAAGACGAAAAAGATAATGCTTTGATGGACAGAATTGTCGCAGGTATAACTTCGCAAACAGTACGTGAGGACATTTTTAACTTGGATGGTAACCCAGACTTAGATAAAGTAATACAACTTTGTCGCAGAGCAGAAGCCACAAAACAATACATGTCAGATATGAAACCCGAAGCCCAGAAGTCCGTTCACGCAATACAACAGCAGCATACTCGAAAGCAGACCTACCAGAAGCCTGATAAGAAATCTACACAACAGACTACAGACACTAACAATTGCTTAGTTAAGAACTGCAAATACTGTAAGACTGATCATCCCAGAGGACAATGCCCAGCATATGGCAAGGTTTGTAAAAGTTGCCATAAGCCAAACCACTTCGCTAGAGCTTGCCGAAGCTCAGGTAAGACAGTTAGTACTTCTAAGACCAACACCAATGAACTAACAGAGATGCAGAATGATCATGATGTGACATTTGCAGTAAATACTAAACCTAATACTACTAATGAATGGTGTATTAATGCTTTTTGTAATGACCTACCACTGCAATTGAAAGTAGATACTGGAGCATCATGCAATGTTATGCCTAAGAAAACTTTTGAATTTTTGTGTAGAAAATCATGTAGCACAGTTTCTTTTGATAAACATACTAAAGCACTTGTGACATTTAGTGGTCACAAACTAAGTGTATTAGGTAGGACAACACTGCTGGTGGAAGTACACAAAAAATTCTACTCAATAGAATTCGTTATAGTAGACACATGCTCAGGCCAAACCACATTATTAGGGCTGCCCAGTTGTAAGGAACTAGGGTTAGTTAATGTCACAGATTCGGTGTCTGATTTGGTAGCTAGAGATTTTACAGATGTGTTTCAAGGTCTTGGCAAGTTGCCATGCAGGCATGCTCTACAGTTGAAATCTGATCCTAAACCTGTCATTCATAGCGCACGAAGAGTGCCTTTCCGTCTCCGTGATAAGCTTAGAGAGACGCTTGATCACATGGTGTCCCAAGGCACGATAACCAAAGTAAGGCAGGCTACTGATTGGGTGCATCCCATTGTAAACGTGTTGAAACCCAATGGTTCTCTCAGAATTTGTCTTGATCCTTCGGAGTTGAATAAAAATCTGAAGAGAGAACATTATGCTCTACCCACTCCAACTGAGATTTTTGCTAAATTGGGTCAGTCTAGGGTGTTCACTACTCTCGATTGTACATCTGGCTTCATGCAGATAGAGCTAGATCATGAGAGCAGTTTGTTGACCACGTTTGCCACACCTTTTGGTCGGTATAGATTTTTACGTCTTCCATATGGTATCTCCTCTAGCCCAGAAATATTCTCCAGAACAGTGACAGAGTTGTTCGAAGATATCCCAGGTGTAGAATGCTATGTAGATGACATTTTGATACACGCTCCTACAGAGACGGAGCATGATGCTATCCTCAAGGCAGTGCTTGAGAGGTGTAGAGAGAGCAATCTAAAGCTAAATGAAGCCAAGTGTAAGTTTAGGCAGGCTGAACTTAAATACCTTGGGCACATTATCAGTGAGGGGAAAATCAAAGCCGATCCGGCCAAAGTAGAGGCTGTAGTTAATATGCCTCCACCCCAGTGCAAGGAGGATATTAGACGTTTTTTGGGTATGGCTACCTATCTGGCTAAGTTTTGCCCTAATCTATCAGAGTTAACAACTCCGCTGAGAGATTTAACGAGAAAAGATGTCGAGTGGTCTTGGACTGACATACATGCTCAGTCTTTTGAAAATCTAAAATCAGTCATAGCCTCATGTCCCACTCTTAAGATTTTTGATCCCCTACTACCATTGACATTGTCAGTTGATGCTAGTCAGCATGGTATGGGAGCTACCATTCTTCAAGAAGGACAACCAGTAGAATATGCCAGTTGTGCATTAACAGAAACTCAGCGTCGCTATGCTCAAATTGAAAAAGAGTTCTTAGCCGTTCAATTTGGCCTGCGGAGGTTTCACCAGTACATTTATGGCCAGCATGTCATAGTGGAGACAGATCACCTTCCTCTGTTGTCCATTGTGAAGAAAGGTCTGAATGACTTGAGTCCTAGATTGATGAGAATGAGGTTGCGAAATCAAATATATGATTACTCGTTAGTATACAAGCCAGGAAAAGAGCTTGTATTGGCTGATACTTTGTCTCGTGCATTCCTAGCCGAACAGAGTTGTGATGGTGCAGAGTTGTTGCAAAACAATGATTTTGAACAGATTCAAGCAGTCACACAGGGAATTTTGACAGGTTCAACCTTTAAGGGTAGATTGCAAACAGCTGTAAAATCTGACCCTACTATGCAGATATTGATCTCTCACATTGAGGACGGTTGGCCTATGCAGAAGAAATTTTGTCTAGATATTTTGAAACCCTATTGGACAGTGAGACATGACCTTACTGTTTATGATGGTTTGATATTGAGAGGTAATCAAATTGTAATTCCTGTCTCAATGCAGAAAGAAGTGGCAAACCTGATACATGCTGGTCACCTAGGCACCAGTAAGTGTATTGAAAGAGCCAAATGTGCAGTCTACTGGCCAGGTTACCATAGCCAGATCAAGGACTTAGTCGATGGTTGTGGAATATGCCAAGAGAACATGAGAGCCAATGCATCCACTAATCTTGAATATTTTGAGATCCCTGAATATCCCATGCAGTCTGTCAGCATGGACGTTTTTGAGTTGAATGGTGTTCAATATCTGGTGACAGTTGATAGATATTCTAAATGGCCCTGTTGCAATGAGCTCAAGACAGGCAGATCAAGCGAAATGATTTCTTTGTTGAGAAGACAATTCCTAGACTTTGGGAAGCCAGAGATTCTCATCTCTGACAATGCGACATGTTTCACATCCTATGAATTCAAATGCTTTATGGAGGATAATGGAATTAAGCATGTCACCACCAGTCCATATTATGCACAGTCGAATGGATTAGCCGAGAGAATGAACCAAACTATAAAGAACAGTTTGCGGAAAGCTTTTGAGTCCAACCAGTCTCTGTTTGATGTGTTATTCACCCTTCGTTCTACTCCTATTGGTGACAATTTACCATCACCAGCAGTTCTCTTGCAAGCTAGAAATCTAAGAGGGGGCTTACATTGTGCACCAGCACAACTGAAACACAAGCACCTTAACTTGAATGAGATTGAGGACATTTTTATGAAGCGCCAGGCGAGAACTACCTTTAACAGTAGTACAGGCAAGCCAGCAGTGCAGTTTTATGTTGGTTTAAAAGTTTGGTTGAAGCTAAGTCATAGGAATTGGATTGAGGGCGAGATTGTTGAGCTAGCTCAAACTCCTAGAAGTTTCTATATACAGTTGAATGATGGCAGGGTGTTTAGAAGAAATCAGAAACACCTTAGGCTACGTAAACCAGTCAATACCAGTTCTAGTGAGAAAGTTAGTGTACAGCCATCCCAGGCAGCTATACCTGTTAGCCCTCCCAGTAATTTAGAGACTAGCCAAAGATCCCAACCCGCTAGCTCACAAGTTGTTAGTAACAGCACCAATAATACCCCTAGTGTACAAACCCAACCCCACTCTGGTCCACACACTATAACAAGATCCGGCAGGGTCTCCAAGCCACCTGTCAGATATGGCAGCTAGATTTTGTTCACCACCAGTGTTGTCAACAAGCAATCATTTTTGGTCACTTATATCATGCATAGTTCTAGTGTATAAACATTATGATTAGCTCACTCATACAGCTTTATTATTTTAGTTGGCAAGTTGTGCAATGCATGCTAGAGCTAAGTTGAGTAATTATTTTTATCTTGAGAAAGGAGATGTTATAATGTAGAACATTATTTACTAATATCGTATTAATAGCTTTGTACAACACTACTGATATTATTTTAATAGCCTTGTTTTGCTGGTGGTATTGTACACACACATCTTGGTTTAGTTTTAGTTTTAGTCTGACAGTCAAACATTCATGTATATCATGTAGGAACATAGAATAAATAGCAAACACAAAACCAACTCCTCTCTCAACTTATAGTGCAATACAACATTATAACAAAACGGCATTCGGAAAAGCATTCTTAGCCAGGGCAAGCTATGTGGATGACAAGGGGATGAGACATTGCATCAGCTTTCACACCAACATTCGTCACGCCATGCCCAAGCTAGCGGATGTCAAAGAAGAGGAGCTAAAGGACCTTACCCTTCCACCTAGGATCATGGTGTACTTGGGACAGCAGGAGACCGCTAAAGGACAAAACACATTCAACCGTATCGAGAGCGTGTGCTCCCTGCCAGGAGCAGCCATGAAAAAGCTGGCCGGTGACTTGAGAAAGAAGACCTTGGCCCAGTTGGAAGAATTTTTTCGAGTGCAAACGCTATCTTCCTTCCCCGTTGGTTCTGTGCTGGTGGTGACCGCGCTCCGACCCACATACGTCCCAAGATGCGGTGATGGTGATAATGCGAGCAACTCCATTGCCACCTACGAGTGCCGGATTGGAAACGAAGAAAAAAAGGGAGAAGTCTTCCTTCCGGGACGTCTGGCAGTTTCGATGAAAGAGCTCCTCCCCTCCGTGATGGTGTACAAGGGACAGAAGACTTCCAAGAGCGGGAGAACATTCTACGATTGTGCCATTCTAGACTCCATCCTCGGCGAGCGTCTCCTCCCCGCCACTGCACAGTTTTGAGGCAAAAACTTTTGTCATTCACACTCATTCGTGTCTACTTATCAATTGATTTTATATTATTACTCTCAAACTCGTGTATCGTTAGCCTTACTCATATTTTTCATAGTCGTATATCGGTTTTTATCGATTGATTTTATATTATTACTCTCAAACGTATTGAAAATTAAAACAAACTCGTGTATCATTACCCTTACTCATATTTTTCATAGTCGTATATCAAGTTTTTTATCGCTTGATTTTATATTATTACTCTCAAACGTATTGAAAATTAAAACAAACTCGCGTATCATTACCCTTACTCATATTTTTCGTAGTCACATATCAAGTTTTTTATCGATTGATTTTATATTATTACTCTCAAACGCATTGAAAATTAAAACAAACTCGCGTATCATTACCCTGACTCATATTTTCATAGTCGTATATCATCTATTCTAGAATACATCACACACCATTACTCTAACCCGTATTTTCCTTCGCTTCACCCTACTCCAGCCGACGGTCCGCCCGCGAGGGTCGCGACGGGTCGTTGGGGCGGGAGGGCGGGGGAGGGGCGGGGGATGGGCGGGGGGAGGGCGGCGTGGGGCCACGGCTGGACTCGCAAACGAGAACCGCCGCGAGGCGGAGGGCGAGGCGGAGGGGTTTGGGGTGGGGAGGGGTGGGGAGGGGCGGGGACGGGTGGAGGGAGGACGGGTGGGGTTCGCGGGGCGGGGGGGGGGGGGGGGGCGCGCGCGTACGCGCGCGCCCCCTCGCCCGAGCCGTGGGACCGGGCGAGGGGTTTGCTCTTTAGACTGGGTTCCGCGGAACAGCCGATGAGGTTTTTGAAACCCCACCCGCGATGGGGGGGAGTAGGTTCTAGGGCTTTGCACATAGAGTGAGGTTTAGGGGAGAGGAGGGGCGAGAGGACGGGTGGGGTGGTCGTCCGCCCGGGGAGTTTTTGGATCTAGGGCTAATACGACGCGGAAAGGGCCGGGTGTCTGTGTAGATCTGCACTGACTATACTACTAATGTGTACAGGTTGTGGCTTCATTCCAACTTAGTGTTGTGTGAACTGGCAATAAAATATTTCCACGAAAAGATGGAATAATGTTTATTATGATACTATAATTGGAGCCTCTAGAAATTTTAGCTGTTCTACAACTGGTTTCACTGCTACATGTATCTGAGAACCTAATCACGTAATGACAAGGTTTTTGGCTTGAGCCTTGGGATAATCAATCAACCATCTATTTGCTGATATATCTTATCATAGTGACACTAGAAGTAATTCTTGTTTTGATTGATGGTCATGGAAATGAATTTAGCAGTAAATCATGACAAAATTTTTGGCTGTAGCCAGTGCCCTGACTTGTCATTCAGTAGCTTTTGAGCCAATATAGGTACCAGGAACAGAAAGCCACTTTAATTCATGGATCTAGTTACCACCTGGTAAGGTGATAAAGTAAATTATACATTGCATGCAGAACCTGAAGTGAGTTGTATACAGACTATAATTTTATGTTATGTATATAATAATATGTACTACATTGTATGTTACATGTATAATACAGTTGTATCATGATTATACAGTTGTACATGTATGTGCGCTATAAAATAAATATTATATACCAGTGTTGAGCAAGAAAAAAAGAAATTATATGATAACTCCAACAAGGTTGTTAAGTCTAGCAAGAAAATTGCATTAATTTTAGGATAACTCCAAATTTTAATGATACATACAATGTACATTGTATGTGTATTTAAATATACAGTGCATACATGTGTGTATGCGTGTGTACGTAGATGTACATGTAGGCCTGCATGTGTATAGGCGTGTATACATGTGTATGCACATGTGGCAGCACTCAAGACACTCGACAGTGAAGTTATTTCTGTGCGCCAAGCTGGGTTCATCTGCCCAGTATTAGTATTGTATTGTTATTATCAATAGCTCAGAGAAATAAGTTCACAAAATTCTTGAATTGACAACAAATTTCAAAGATTATCCCCAATACAATTCACAATGTAAATACATGTACAATGTATTCACTTATAGCTGAGCAGCTTGCTATCACTTCATCATAGCATACTAAAGTACAAACTTATAATACAAAATAATAGGTCCGCTATCTTCCAATCGAATTTGGGGTCGATATTCCGTGCGATCGATGCAATGCTGCCAGTCTGAATCTTTGCTCTGGTGGTGCTAAAGATGTTGAGACAAGGTCCTCTGGCATCGCTACCGGGGTGGGTTCTTAGCCTTAGGCCCTCGAGCCCAACCCAGGATGGGGTGGATACCTAACCTACCACTACCACTGGATGAGTGTTGGAACTCTGGCTAAGCTAGCACTAGAAATCCTTCCTGGACCGTGAATTATATATGGTACTATGCCGCCGATCTGGATCTTAGCTCCAGATGGTGCTAGTACATGTACCTTGGGACCGGGTCCCTGGCACCACTGCCTGGACAGAGCTGAAGTGGAAAAGAAGTTGAGAGGAAATAACTTGTAATATGATCAATAGCTTATTAGTACCATGGTTATATAATAATATAAGATAGTGAGTGTTGTAGTGGTAGTAGTGAATAACCTGTACTGGATATTTTGTAGAGTTATCTACACCCTGCAGTCATTAGGTCTTACCTCTGATTGGATCATGACTGGATCATGACTTAGTTATATTTGTTGTTAGCCTGCTATTTCAAGAGATAAAGCCTTGGAGTAAAGGTGGCCCATTAAATAGCCCTGACTCAATAATAAAAACGCATCAATGCTGGGGGCTTAGGCTAAGTGTGTACCTTGTATAAAAGAATGTGCATACATACCATCGCACATAAAGTGTTATCATCTTGATAGTTGAGGGTACAGTGCTCTATTTGAGTGTAAACACAGTTCTACGTTTCCTCTGTTAAACCAGCAAATCCAACATATCAAACATGGCTCCAACACTGGGATATTGGAAAATCCGAGGGGTAAGATTGAATATATAATTTATAGAATTTTAGATCAACAGACTTGCAGTTTTTTTAGGCAAGAGAAGATACCAGTGGAGATCTTTTGTCAAAAGATTTTTAGGAATCTCCTTTGATTGGTGCTTGAGGTTTAGCCTTTGACTATTGGGTAAAACCTGAAAACCTCCTTAACCCCAACTGCGAATTTTAGCTCCCTCTCCAAACTTTTAGATTCCTAGAAATTTGCCGACAAACATTCTCATACCAGTGTGCACACCACTGGCTAGCCTAAGTGCAACTACAAACATGAAAAGCTACATTGTACTTATTTCTCTGTTTGTATATTTCTTCAGCTTGGACATGCTATCAGAATGGTTCTACACTATAAGGAGGTAGAGTTCGAAAACAAAATGTACGATAACCCTGATGACTGGTTTGGTAAAGACAAGTTTAACCTGGGTCTGCAATGGCCAAATGTGAGTATGTAACCATATACCATGACATTGCTATAAATGTAGCATTGCTAGTAATATAATGCTGGAGGTAGAGTGAAGAATGAAGAGCATACTCTGGACTAGAGTTAAAGGATATTGTTTGGTATTTCTAAAATGCAGAATCATGAGACTTGATGTAGAAATTAATTAACCTTAGTCATGATGACCAGTCATGTTTCATGTTGATGAGAGGCAGTGGCAATTAATTACATCACCCTTAAGGTAAATTACCTTTTGTTCCAGAATTTCACTAGAACCACTAGACTCTTTTTATAAAGTAGTTTAGCAATTCTACTGAAGTAACCCATAGGATGTGCTATGGTTGGAGGGGTGTGGTATTTGGTTGGCTGCCTAAATGGACACCTAATAATAGTTGTATCTGGTTCTGGGGGTAAACCATTTGCTTACTAATAGATATGAAAACCGGAACAGTGACACAGCAGTTTGGTCTGTACACAACTACATGGTTCTATGTATAATTGTTTGTACATCTAGATGCATATACATACAATATGCATTTCAATTGATCGGATAGGCCTAGTGCATGCTTACTTACCAATCATAGGTTTGAATACCTACAGTAAGCATTGCTGTGTTAATAGGTCCCATTTCATGACTTGTGTTGCATGTTGAATAACTATTTAGAATTATTTCTTGTAGATGCCATACTACATAGATGGAGATGTCAAACTTACAGAGACTAGTGCAATAATGGCATACCTTGGTAGAAAGTATAACTTGGGTGAGTATTGGTAAATGTTCCATATATGGCAAGGAGATGTTTGTAGATCTCAATCTGCAAACAAGTCCAAGTACAATATTGCTTATCTGTCTGCACCTGCATGTATAAATAATACTTGGTGTAATTCATGTTTCATTGGCAAGATAATATTGAATAGTAAGAGCAAGAGTAGAATTTTCCGACAGACTTGATACACCGGCGACTGTAAACATAGCAACTGTGTATGATATACAGTGTATTACACTATTACTACTGATTCTGTACATGGACATGAATGCAGTGTGTCGAATATTCAAGGTGGAACAACTGACGAAGCCAAGAGAAATAACGATATGACGTACAGTGCTGCATTTTCACACCGTGTAGCCTATCTTAGGGTAGTGTATGGCCCGGCTTCAGACTTTGTGAGTATGATAAGTGGTACAACAGATATATGTACATGCCTAGACTACCAACAGTATGTAATACATAATACTCCAATACTTGAATCAGATGTGATAAGCTTAAACTTTCACACCAAGCACACTTTTTAATAATATGCTCTACTATGTAGTGGCAGCGGCAGCAGCAGTAGCGGCAGCACTATAATATACTAGCAACACGATTGGTTACTGTAAACTACAATCATGTCAGGATTCATGTTCTGTAATATTAATATTGTTGTAGGAAAAAAATAAAGAAATATTTTTTGAGGGACTAAATGGTAGGCTTGAACAATTCTCTAAAGTGTTGGGAGATAATGACTGGTTTGGAGGCTCTGAGGTGAGTAGTACATGGCTATTACAGTAAATTATGGTACTCAGGGGATACTTTAGTGTCATTATACATATAGCTGCAAACTTGCAAACGAATGTAGTATTTCTTTTCCTGTAACTACAATATCTGGCAAAATGATACATAATAATACTTGTACTTGTACAAGTATACGTGTATATTATACAGCTATCAGTGACTTGTTGGGCAAATGGCATCAAGAACTGTAGAACCAACTTTTGTCTCGCTGGCTTTTGATAGCATTACCACATCGTCGAGATCAGACTATGTTTTGAAGGCAAATTTAAAACACTTCATTATCTGTATTACAATTTTCTATCAAATGTAGAGAACATGTTTAAATATAATTAATTTAGACTATTGCAGCAAAAGTGAAATTTGAAAACTGAAATCTAAAATTCTATTGACTGATAGGCCACCGAAATGTTGAGATAAATATCATTTAGATAATCAGTGCTTGCACAATAACTACAATGTACATACCAATTATCAAAATAGCTTGGCGAATACACCTAGCTCAAATCTAGTTTCCAAGATCCAAGGGGGCATAAAATGGTGCATAAATGCCGCTTCATGTTTACTATGCTAAAAAAATGAGTGTGGATAATGCTTTAGCCAAAACTTCCACACAATACAGAGTGATGTGAAACGCTAACTACTGAACTACGTGTAATTTTAGATGGTGTACGCAGACTTCTCTGTCTATGAGCTGTTGGACGTCTGGAACCAGTTCCAACCTGGTTGTGTTGAGAAATTTGACAATCTAAAAGCATTCATGGCCAGGTTATACAGTACTACCTTATATTGTATATTAATGCTGCACATGTTGATATCTAGTTGGATTTTAAGACTGGATAGTTTTCCATGTACAGTAGAAGTTATCTTATCCTCACATCTATAGACAGTGTTGATGTTGTTCAACCTATAAACTACTGCCATGGATAACATGATTATTAGGTGAATCTATAATGTTCTGTAGAGTTGAAGCTCTTCCTACTCTTCGGAAGTTCTTAGCCTCAGAGAATGGCATGAAGAAGGGACCATGCAATGGAGCAGTGGCCCATTGGGGCGGGAAAGCTTTGCCTTGAGAAATTAAGTTTTACAGCCATGTTATACAACCATGTAATGTAGTATTCGTGTAAGCCTATGCCTACATGAATATGTGCATTGTACAATGTGACTTGATTCCATTTTAGTTTTGCAGTATCACCATCTGTGAACTGACAATAAAAATTATTCTACTCAAAAGATTAAAATTATAATGTTGTAGTACAATACAAGCCTCTAGAATTTTTAGCTGTTCTACAGCTGTGCTGCTTTTATTTCTATCTAAAAGAGTTGTAAGAACCCCAACACCCTCTTCTATTACTCCAATTAAAGCTTGATCACATGATCACAAGGATTGGCTCGATTCCCTGGCTGATGGACTTCAGGTCTGGACACCAGTTCTTGTTTATAAGCAATCTACAATGTACATGTACCATCTATACACTTACATGTATATGTATCTCTTTTCATAGTCATGCTAATGTTTTTGTGTGTGGTCGCATGGTCGAGGACGACCTACTTGCACAAGTGAAGAGCCTATGAGTGGGGTTAGGCCTGCGTCATTACATGAAAGATCGACAGGTACTTGTAGTCAATAAGTTAACCAAGACGACCCATGTGGTCCAGAGTCAATGCTTGTTGCTATACTTGAGAAAAAGTATGTTCAGTCCTATTAAGCTGTTCGCGTGTTCGGTCATCAAGGCTGAAGGCCTTATCAGCTAGAACTAACCTATGCTACTAAAGAAGACTTTGTATAAGTAGTATAGATCGAAGTGTCTTTATTGAGATCCAAGAATCAACTGAGACAATGATAGTAAAAACCATTCGCTTTATATTGTATTGTATTTATATAGTATTCTAGCTTCCGGAAATTGCACAACAAGATGTACATGTAATGCAACTGTATGTGCGCAATAAAATACCATGTACTAGCATCTTCCAGTCAATCTGCCATTACAATGTACATGTATGTAAATAGTACACAGCTGTGATGATGTAGGTCACAAGCAACTGGATGTATACATGTATTTCGTACAAGTGTGCTAGATACTCTTTGTTATTACATAGTTATAAAACAGTGTGCCACATGATGGCAGTCAACTATGGTCTATTGCATTATCAAAGTTGGTAGTATTTTAAAACACATCTACCAAGCCGATGTATTTACATGTAGGTTATTATATTTTTACTCTGCACAAGTTAGCAGATATATTCAGAACACAAACCTTTTAAAATATAGAAAATTTTCATCTAATGTATCAACTAGGTCGATGCAATTACTAAATGAATATATACATGACTTGTAAGTAATACTCATGTACATGTAACTTATCTTGGAGCTGAGGAGCAATGCTATTAATACATACATATATCCACTTCTTGAGATGATGTCTTAGTAGAATAAGACTGTATTAATTGCTTAGTGCTGTATTACAGCATAATAAGTCCTAAATAGATTACGTTAACTACATGTACAGCAAAAGCCTCATCCACTTAAATCAACTGCTGTCAGGCAATATATCTCAACAGTATTGTGCTGTTGAGGTATTGACAACTCCTTCCATGCCTCGACACTAGTGGAGACTAATAGAGGGAATAAGGTGAATAGCAGGTGTTTTGTGTCTTTACATAGTAATTGACAGTGAAGGGCACTGGACAGTAACAATTTAAGTACATCCCCTCTTTTCCTACTTTCTTGTACATACATGTCCTATAATTGTTGTGTACTGTACATATTTATGTATACAGTGTCAAAAACGCACGTGCATGTATTTACTGCTTTGTGGCTAAAATACTTGCTTGTGAGCATAAATACTGAAGAGCAGACCACTTTGAATACAGTAATAAAAGAGCGCTGCTCTAGGTATCGATCAATTGTTTGTGGGACATTCAATCTCTGGGTGAAATGAGATACCAAAAGTTGAGTTTGCTGAAATCCAGGGAGTTTCCAGCATACTTGCTAAGCTACAAGTGTAAGAGCAGGAGCAAAAGATCTGGTCTCGACAGCAAAAGTTCCTGGACAAGCACCAGAATCCCTGAACACAGTTTGGGTGCATATCATTTGATAAAAATTATCTCTATAAAGTGTCAAATTATCCATTTAGCTTTATTTGGTGACTGATAAAATTATATCATAAATAAAAATGACTTGTTTTAGGTTGTATTTTGTGTTTTATAAAGCTTCGTAACATTTACACCATAGATACAAATTCAGAACAGTTGGAAAATTAGTAGGGACAGACATAAAAACCAGGGGGTGTCCTGACAAAACCTGG
Source organism: Bugulina stolonifera (assembly GCA_935421135.1). NCBI lineage: Eukaryota > Metazoa > Bryozoa > Gymnolaemata > Cheilostomatida > Bugulidae > Bugulina > Bugulina stolonifera. The sequence goes on from OW285195.1 coordinate 9,146,651, forward strand.
ACACTTAGAAAGTATGGCCGCCAGCAGAATCAGGGACACTTCACACTTGGCATTGGCAGGCCTGGCAGCAAGGAAACGTGTATAGTCACAAACACATTGTACTGGACACACTACACAGTAATTACTCGATTCATTTGTCTCAACATGGAGTTGTCTTTTCTGATAAATATTTGGCCGGTGTTATCTGCTCATGTCATCTTTAAATTATTCGAGAGAATTTTCTGTGCAAGACAATCAAACTGTCGCACATAATTATTCTGATCACGAATGTTTTTGTATGGCGTTGGAGAAGGCGTGGACTCACTGAACTGCATGATTGTACCTGTTGTTGTAGTAGAGCTTACTTCGCTGGTACACTTTTTGTTTTGGTTTTATCAAGAAAAGAAAGTTCATCTTACAATATTGCAAATATTTCTTACAACAGCAAGTGCTGCGAACACTGTTATTCAACTTAGGGGTTTAATTTCCATGCCAGTAGTGGTGATGCAGCCGGTTGTAGGGTATTGGAAGATGCGTGGGGTAAGAAAAAGTCGAATAAAAAATTAAATTAAATACGAAAAGTGAATAACATTTGAAACGTTTTTACATGTACATTCACATTTGCCGTTGATTGAATCAAATTAGTGAGCTAATAATTATAATAGCCACCTAGTAGAATCTACGTTGAATGCATGTAGGCCTATATCATTATTTATTTTGAATATTCGTATTGACAATCACAATGATTGATAAGAATATCTATTCTATATCAGTTAAGTATATTTATGTTCATGCTCTGTTAGATATTAATTTTTATTTTGCCATTTCCTAATTTTAAATATTATGTGTAATATAATATTGACATTTTTCTTAAGCTGCGACTGCGGTCTGCGATACTACAACAATACATTGTAATGACAATAGGTTAATTGGATATAGTTTTTGCAATGGAATGTCATTTTATAAACGGTTTTATATTATAATTATGGACTAGGCTTATCAATACTTAATAAAAATATGAATTTTGATGCATTTTAGTTTTCAGCATAAATCATTAGGCGGCTAGGCCTCTGAGACAGTATAAATATCTAATAACGTATTGTGTTGTACAGGTAATTTGGTCAAAAACTAGCTACCTATAATAACTGTGTGACTGCTAGAATAGACCATCGGAATAGAAGGGTGGATAGACCAGGATGTTCTAGTGAATTGCAGGTTGACAGTCTGTTGTTGTAATACCAATAATGAATAATGATTACTGATGAATGTATTCGTTGGTATGCATGTTGAAGTATAACTAGTTTCAGCTTCATTTATTTATTCCAAACTCTGTGTGTTGTTTTGTGTGTAGACTTTTCTTGCATGACTGTTGATCCTGTGTGACTGTAGCTAGAGGCTGTGTATTACCTTCCTCTACATACGTGCAAGTTATCAGCAAGAGTAGTGCGTTTGATAGTTGAATGGAATAACAGAATGCGTTAAAAACAAAGTGACACAACAAGACAAGCTGTACAGTGTCATCATTGCCCTTTTATAACTGTTAAAATTTACATGTATGTGTAGCTTGCCCATGCAATCAGAATGGTGCTGCACTACAAGGAAGTTGACTTCGAGGACCGGATGTATGAACAAGGGGATCCACCTACCTTTTGTAAGGAGAGTTGGTATAAAGAAAAGTACTTATTGGGCCTAGATTTCCCAAATGTAAGTGGGCAAGGTGTGTAAGATGTTTTAGTGGAATTTGTGACTACCCTGAGAGTAGGCCTTATTAACTAGCAGTTTATAGGAGCAGATTGACACTTCTGGTATAGGCCTATATTTTGTATAATGCGTTTACTTCATGATGTTACTAGTAGCCCAGGCTTACTGAACTCTATTGGACCTTTGCCATAGCATACTATTTATTGGTGTAGAATAAAACAACTGCTCATAGACAGCGTTAGATTACTCATGGGCAGTTCTAGACATATTCCGTATATTGCCCCCTGCCCCTGACAAGCGATACTGAAGATCACATGCCTGAAGCACATGTCCTTGCTTTAGTTTATAGAACAAGTTAGCTTTAATTCTAATTCATTTAAACCTGGACCCGTTCTGTTGTTGCTCATTACCCTGGATTTGATTTCTAAATTGGCATGATGTATGTTCATCATGATGGTAACTGTGGAAATTGCCATCACATAGGCCTAGTTGCCTATAGACTTGGTTGTAGATTCGATACATTGTACATACATGTATGTATATGTAAGGGCATGGATGAACACAGGCAGACATAAACACATTTACATGTATGCTAGGTAGGCCTACTACTGCACACATGCATGTAGGCCTACCTGTAGTTGTCAACTACCAATGGTGATGGACTGATAAAACATTCAAGTGTTACAGATTTTCCATCTATGCTATGTTATAATATACCTTATGTTGACCTGTAATGCTGACATGTTAGCAATATCTAGCAGAATATTTTATTTCATAAAAGTAATATTGCACGTTGCAATTTGGTAAGTCTTCTAAAATGCTAATATTAGTCTTATTCGACTTTTCAGGCGTTATTAATTATTCAATGTTTTAGCATAGGCCTACTTACTTGCTGCTGGTTGTGCTAAAGTATTTTCTTGTGTTACAGCTACCATACTATATTGATGAAGATGTTAAGCTAACAGAGACTAGTGCTATATTGGCCTATCTTGGAAGGAAATATAAGTTTGGTATGCAAACACATACATAAGCAGTTTGTGGAACTCGCAAGCGTTGTAAATGAATGTTTAGCAGCTTATTGCAATTTATCAGAAGGAAGAGTTTGGATTTTGTAAGGTATTATAAGAGTGTCTTGCAGTTGCAGTGTGGCTTGCTACCAGGTTCCCTCAACTGGGGGGGGGGTATACAACCCTCAACTGTAGGGGGGGGGGTGTACAACCCTCAACTGTAGGGAGGGGGGGGGGGTGTACAACCCTGTGCTGTAGAGCAGAGTAAGCCTGTACACCCATCTACTGTAGGGCAGAGTATGACACATTATTCAGGGCCCATGCCTCTTTCTAGTATGATACTAATGAACAGTGGTTATACTTCTTAGTGTCACTCACTTTCTATCTGATGTCTTTGTACAGGATGTATCTGTTACTGTCATAGATTAGAACTGTTAAAGTAGAAGAGATATTTTGTACGTTTTATCGGCATGGTTTCTGTTTATTAATTAGATGGGAGCACAGAGAGGGCAAAGACAAGTAACGATATGGTCTACAGTCTTACAGTAAACGATCTGTACAAGTTCTTTGATGTTACTTACAGTGCTAACTATGTAAGTAATTATACTTACAGTGCTAACTATGTAAGTAATTATACTTACAGTGCTAACTATGTAAGTAATTATACTTACTGTGCTAACTGTGTAAGTAATTATACTTACAGTGCTAACTATGTAAGTAATTATACTTACAGTGCTAACTATGTAAGTAGTTATACTTACTGTGCTAACTATGTAAGTAATTATACTTACTGTGCTAACTGTGTAAGTAATTATACTTACGGTGCTAACTGTGTAAGTAATTATACTTACAGTGCTAACTACGTAAGTAATTATACTTACTGTGCTAACTATGTAAGTAGTTATACTTACAGTGCAAACTATGTAAGTAATTATACTTACGGTGCTAACTATGTAAGTAGTTATACTTGCTGTGCTAACTATGTAAGTAGTTATACTTACGGTGCTAACTACGTAAGTAGTTATACTTACAGTGCTAACTGTGTAAGTAATTATACTTACGGTGCTAACTACGTAAGTAATTATACTTACAGTGCTAACTGTGTAAGTAATTATACTTACTGTGCTAACTGTGTAAGTAATTATACTTACTGTGCTAACTGTGTAAGTAGTTATACTTACAGTGCTAACTATGTAAGTAATTATCCTTACTGTGCTAACTATGTAAGTAATTATACTTACGGCGCAAACTATGTAAGTAATTATACTTACGGTGCTAACTATGTAAGTAGTTATACTTACGGTGCTAACCATGTAAGTAGTTATACTTACAGTGCTAACTATGTAAGTAATTATACTTACGGTGCTAACTATGTAAGTAATTATACTTACAGTGCAAACTATGTAAGTAATTATACTTACGGTGCTAACTATGTAAGTAGTTATACTTGCTGTGCTAACTATGTAAGTAGTTATACTTACGGTGCTAACTACGTAAGTAGTTATACTTACAGTGCTAACTGTGTAAGTAATTATACTTACGGTGCTAACTACGTAAGTAATTATACTTACAGTGCTAACTGTGTAAGTAATTATACTTACTGTGCTAACTGTGTAAGTAATTATACTTACTGTGCTAACTGTGTAAGTAGTTATACTTACAGTGCTAACTATGTAAGTAATTATCCTTACTGTGCTAACTATGTAAGTAATTATACTTACGGCGCAAACTATGTAAGTAATTATACTTACGGTGCTAACTATGTAAGTAGTTATACTTACGGTGCTAACCATGTAAGTAGTTATACTTACAGTGCTAACTATGTAAGTAGTTATACTTACTGTGCTAACTATGTAAGTAGTTATACTTGCGGTGCTAACTACGTAAGTAATTATACTTACTGTGCTAACTACGTAAGTAGTTATACTTACGGTACTAACCATGTAAGTAGTTATACTTACAGTGCTAACTATGTAAGTAATTATACTTACGGTGCTAACTATGTAAGTAGTTATACTTACTGTGCTAACTATGTAAGTAGTTATACTTGCGGTGCTAACTACGTAAGTAATTATACTTACTGTGCTAACTACGTAAGTAGTTATACTTACTGTGCTAACTACGTAAGTAGTTATACTTACAGTGCTAACTGTGTAAGTAATTATACTTACGGTGCTAACTGTGTAAGTAATTATACTTACTGTGCTAACTGTGTAAGTAATTATACTTACAGTGCTAACTATGTAAGTAAGTCATTAGTATTGGCTACTGGCTACTTGCTACCTATCATTCTATAATTTTAACCTTTTGAGATTATTCCATTACTATTCGTTTCATGTGTTGATGTTTTTTTGTTTTATTTATACTGAGGAGTTGTCCACTCTTGTTTCTCAGAATGCAAGGAATAGTTGTGTATGGATGTTGAGAACCGGCCCTTGACTTGCCTTGACCTCAACACTACTTGATATACAAATCAATACTACTTGAGAATACTAATGGTATTGATGTTTGTTAATAACTACATGTACATAGGTCTGGTGTCTGACAGTCTTGATGCTCTGATTGCTTACTTGCCCTTTTTTACGTCTAGGAAACGTTAAAACTACCTTTTCTGGAAGAGTTGGATGGACTAATAGCAAAGTATTCCAAATTCCTGGCCGAAGACAAGTATTTTGGTGGCTTTGAGGTATTTTGTAATTCTATAGTGCTACACTCTCTAGAACCTAGACTAAATATCTATGCATGTATATTTCACAGTCACGTTTATCTCAATTCAGCAACGTTTTAAACATATCTTGTCCTTAGCCAGTCATACTATTTATTATAATTGGAGCCAACACTGTTTATGGCATGAATTTAAAAGCTGTGTTTGTCATTATTTAGTGAATAGGCAGATTGTGTAGGCAATTGAATTATTTTGCACAGTCTATGCTAGTATAATACTGGTAATGTTATAATATGTTGACTGGTATTGTAGCTGGTATATGCTGACTTTTGTGTCTACAGTCTATTGGATACATTTAATCAGTTTAAACCAGGATCTGTGGACAAATATGACAATCTGAGAGGTTTTATGGAACGGTAAGTGAATCTCTCGTGGCATGTGATTGTTGTTAGGGAGTTATACAGGGCTTGATAAAGATAGGGTAGGTTTTAAGTAGTGCAAAGAGAACAACTGTATAAAATGTGAAATCTGCTTTTAAAAGATGTCATCATGTTTTGTAATAGTTATGTAGGAAATCGCAATGCAGCTACTCGAAATGGTTTTATAGCAGTTTCATATTATGCTAATTCTCTGTGTCATTGCGGAGTAGTTCCGCGCTTCCATGTCTTTGAGCATAATATTGTGTTACGTATGATTGTAATATATTACTTATGAGAGTGATCTACTTGGTATGAATGTAATATTGTATTACATGTATGGATGTAATAGTTGTATTACTTATAAATAAATGTAATATATTACAGTACATATGAACACACATGTAGCCTAATATTATTCTGCTGCAGTATCTCTGCTCTACCAACATTAAAAGGGTTTCTACAATCACCAGAAGGCATGAAAAATGGACCATTTAACAGCAGATATGCGCTCTATGGTGGTGAGGCCCTGAAGTAGATGCGTCAATGAACAGATGGTTATATGCGGAGGTAGACAACTCCAATATCGCGTACTGTATGGAAATGCTCACTTATGTAGTCATTACTATAAAGACTTTATATAGCCTACTGTTTGTATGGAAGTGACAATCAAACATACATCTATACTTATTGTTTAGATGCATATTGAAGCTCAATGCGCATGTTATCCTACTGTAGTCATGCATGGTATACATGGTGTATATCAACATTATAATTTCTAGTCTGCTTGACCTAATAATCTAGTCATTTTTTAAGTGTTAGTGTAATCTCGGGAGACATTGGTGCCAATATAAGTGGTCCATTAGTATCTATTTTGTTTGCTAGGTGTTTCTTGGTTGCATATTGTTACATTATGTAGTCTGCATAAATATGTATGTGGTTTGTGTGCATGCACTGTAATAAATAAGACTGTTGCATAACGAAAATACTAAAAGCCATAATTCTATGACTTGACTTTGTGTGGGTCAACTTTGACTAGTGAGCACTGCTAAAGCTGTGGAGAAACTGGTAGATAGTTCAGTTGTTTTTTTCCAGATAAGAATGTGATTGAAATACTTGAATGGTTCTGCTAAGGTACAAATATTATGAAAGGACTTAGATTTTGTTTAGATGCTGCTAATACATTTCGCATGTGGCATAAGACCAACCTTGGCCATTTTAAATACTCCTAAAAGGCTGGTGGGAAACCTTGCATAGTTGAATATCCTAAAAGAAGACTTGGTGTCAGTGCAAATTGACACCCACTATCACAGGTATACTTTATAGAAGAAATAATGATACTTCTTTTCTGTATGAGCCTGTTTATATAATCTGCAGATGTATAAACTTCAAAAATTTAGCAGTTATTTAGTAGGTGCTACCCATAGGAAAGCCAATTCGCATGTCAAAGAGGTTATATTATATTCCAAGTGTTCATGTTATCCAAACCTCCATAACTCCATGACTTTCAAGCCAACTCTTGCTAACCTGAATAACACAGGCTGGCCAGCCTGTGTTATTCAGGTTAGCAAGAGTTGGCTTGAAAGTCATGGAGTTATGCTCTCCTGCTCACTTTAGACGAATGCCCATCATACACTGGGCTACTTACTAGCAAAGATGGTTCTTTTACGATATATTTGATACTAGCACAAAGAGTTGACTAGCGTGTACACGCGCATGGTACATTGTATAATAGTGGGTGGTCTGCTTGGGAAGAAGTTGCTTTCCCGTCATGTAATTTCGACAAATGGTTTTATTTAGAAAACCCAATAAATGTAAATATAACTATTTCATTAGCTACATACTACAAAACCGCCGTAGGAAGTACCGGCAAGTTTAAGCTTTTGTTACGTATGGGCTAGGCCACAGAAAATAACGCTATGGAATTGACGGAAATCAACTCGGCTTGCGCCGCGGGAAGCAGGTCTCTTCATTCACAATTTCTAATCCAGCTACGAGTGCAACACTGAGGAAAGAATTAAATAATCAATATGGCACCAGTGTTGGGTTATTGGAAGATTCGCGGGGTAAGTGGAGTGATACCGATTGTGTTCTAACAATTTACAACCAGTATTTTTGATATATATTTCCGTTTTCTGTAATCAATCAATGAGTTGTGAGTTGAGTTTTAAACTTAACTTAAACTTTTATAATTTATAGGAATTTTTATTTTAAGTTTAGTTTATTAAATACAACTTGAAGCAAAAATTTCTATAAAATAAAAACTAATGCATATCTATTTATATATATTCAATATTGCTATTGAATTTAAATTTATTATTGTTATTATAAATTAATATTTTATTTATTATTATTATTTGATAGTTAATTTAATAGTAGAGTTAATAGTAATTATCAATTAATCAATTGACTTTCACTTTGAGGTAGGATTTACTGACTACACTTATTAACACTATACAATAACAATAATACTTTAATACTAATACCTGCATGTTGTGTTTCGGGAACACAGCTATCCACAGAGTTTGGCTGGGAAACTCTTAGGTTGTCCCTAGAAGTGTCTAACAAAGATGCAGGGCATATATCTATATGATAATAAAGAAATGGAAGTAAGTGGTCGTATTGCAAGCCAGACATGTGCAAAGCAGACAAATACTCAAGTCAAGAGTCAAGTAAGAGTATACATTCCCAATTGATAAAAAGTAATTTAGAGTAAACTCATCGGATGAAGCAAGTCAAAAGTAGAGTAAGAGTAAATAAACAGCCATTTTGAAAAGTAAAGTAAGAGTCAAGCAACTAGTGCCAAAATGCTAGAGTCAGAGTAGAGTCAAAAGTACAGCGGTATGTCAAAGAGAATACCAATGGGAATTTTGTAGAACACAAATTTCTGATGTATACAAGTGTGACAACACACAATAGGTAATACTTAGTGTTAGATCAAATTTTCTGTCAGTTAAAGTAGTTCTGAGGAACAAAGGCTATTTCAAATTTGCACTTATTGTAATGGTAGGTCTGTTTATCTATAAGCCTCTCAGCTTCTCTATGGTGGACAAGACTTATTACATAATTACACCAAACCAATAGAATTATCATTGATAGCTGAGAGATTAGAGTAAAGTAAGAGTCAAGCATCATGCTTTGTAGGAGAGTAGAAGTAAAAGTCAATTCCCAGCTTTCACACAATACAAAAGCACAAGTCAATTAAAAGTAATGAAAAGCTGTTGCTCGAGTTAACTTGAGTCGAGTAAAATGACTCGAGTGCCCATGTCTGTTGCAAGCAAAACTCAACTAAATGCTGTACATTTCATAGAACTAGTGATTCCGCCCAGTGTCTGAGAGACCGATGCACCATCATCGTACAATTAATTATCTCAACTCAGAAAATCCCAATCCGATACAACATCAGGAGGTACATGGCCTACTATAATACATAAAACACATGCACATGGAATTTGACAATTTCACGCTGTGAAATTATAGAGATCAACTGCAGTTAATTACAGTTCATTTGTTCACAGTGACAGTTAAATTAAGGCTTGACTCATAGCCTACTGACATTCATCACTCACTCTGTCTGTTGAATCTGGAGACCTCCAATTGGAGGAAAGTTGAGATATTCAGCTCATTAGCATAATGTGGTTATAGTTTTCCCACCACCAGCTCCCCGCTTTGACTTCCCGAGATGTCCTAATCAGGAAACACTGCAGATGAGATGTTAGTTCTAGAGAACAAAGGGTTACAGAAAGATAGCAGTGCTTTTAGCCACTGTATTCATTACTTTTTGAAGAGTTCGATTTTAACGAATTTTAAATACTGCAGTCATATAGCTTATTCAAGTCGTTTTTGAAATCTAGCCTGTCAGATGGACTGTTTATCGATTTGTATAAATTGAAGTATCACCAGGAGACAGCATGGTGTTAAAATTAGTTGCAGATTTTGCAATTTCATTAATACAATTCTGTTTTCAGTTGGCCCATGCTATTAGAATGCTTCTCCACTACAAAGAGGTAGAGTTTGAAGATAAGATGTATGAACAAGGTGATGCTCCTGAATACAGCAGAGAATGTTGGACTAAGGAGAAGTTTACTTTGGGATTGGACTGGCCTAACGTAATTATTAACCTACAATGTACACAGTTTGCAACCATTGATTGTGTTGGTTTCATTGTGTGGTGTATGAAATTATTCTATATTTTTGTTAAGATGGGGATTTTTACAATTTTTAGTTGCCTTACTACATCGACGGAGATGTTAAACTGACAGAGACTAGTGCCATATACGCTTACCTTGGTAGGAAGTATAACTTTGGTAAGTCATTATAGAAATTTTATTTATCTTCTGTAGATAATTTGAAGGATGTAGAATATTGCTATGATAGCAGGCTGCTACCAGTCAGATAGTGTATAGTGTGTAGGCTATTAGTGTGATGATTTGACGAATCTAGAAGTTCATCTATGCATAGCGTATCTCATTTACATGTAGGGGGTTCCACAGAGGATGCTAAGACTCGTAATGATATGACTTACAGTGCTACTGTTTCTCACAGATCAGCGTTTACCAGCATGTGCTATAGCAAAGATCATGTAAGTGGTATGCTTTGATACAGTCATGAAAATAAATTAGGTCATCCTTCTGCAAATTACCCTTGAAACTAGGTAGGCTTTGCTTTTGTGAAACTGTATATTGCTTTGAATTATGATGTGCCTATTATATACATGTAGCCTATATGCATGTACATGTATATGTTTAGGAGAAATTGAAGGGCCCATTTTTGGAAGGATTGAATGAGAGGATCGAGAAATATTCTAAAGTCTTGGGAGAGAGCGAGTGGTTTGGTGGGGCAGAGGTTAGTATCATTGTAGTTGGTGGGAATTCATGAGCAGATTGGCAGCATTTACAATAGCCTATTACCATGGGAAGATTTTGCAAGAATTGTCTTTTGTGAACATTTTGACAAGGTACACGTTGTTTGATTGTATATGGTAAATGATAAACATGGTGGAGTAGTGGTACCGAAAAAGAGCCTGAGTAAGAACGTTCTTTAACTCTTGTCAGTCTTGACTGCAGTCAATGTTGGCCAACGTTTTTAACTTGAAATATTTGGTTCTGAGATCAGCTGAAATGTTTATGTCACCACTTATATCTACAATGTGCACGCTTCACATCTATTTCCATTCTCTACTAATGTTATTTTGAATAGATGTAATACATTTCAAGTGTGATGATGTCAATGGGTGTTTTTAGATGGTGTACGCTGATTTCTATGTCTATGATTTGTTGGACATCTGGAACAACTTCCAACCAGGCTGTGTGGAGAAATATGACAATCTTAAAGCATTCATGGCCAGGTAAAAGAGTACTGCCATATAGTGTATAGTATTAGTACTGCGCTGTATCAATAGTGGTAATACTGTGTAGTGTAGTTACTATATCTGGTTAGATTTGTAAGACATGGGTACATTCCCACATTTGGCTGAACAATCAACATTATCCGCTACTTATTTTATCTTCACATTTAGACATCCTGTAGGAGACTGACTGTTAACCTTTTGTAGGTCAGTTTGGACTCAATGTTTCATTTATTGATTGTTTGTTTGTTTCAGGATTGAAGCTCTTCCTACTCTTCAGAAATTCTTAGCCTCAGAGAATGGCATGAAGAAGGGACCATTCAACAATAAGATTGCTCAGTGGGGTGACAAGGCCTTGTAACTTTAGCAACCTCCATGTCTAATTATAGTTCTATTCAGAGTGTGTCTTCTATGACATAGAATCTAGTCTGTTGGCTTTTTATATTATCTGCTGTTGTTGAAAAATAGGCAAGTATTATCTAAATTGTTATACAGGTATGCTAATCTATCTATGTAATAGACACGGTATAGTAGCTCTCATTATTATAGGTAGACACCTGCTTTTGTATTTTCGTAAATTGATCTATAAAATTAAATTTAAAATTGATGTAAATGAGAGATTCAATTTGGATAAAAGAAAAAAAATCAACAATCGAAGGTCAATGTCCAAAATAGAGTTCCTTAATAAATAATAGCTTTGTCGCTGTAGAAGGCCAATAGAACACACTGCAGAGTTGTACAGGATGTACTCTAGGTAGTCAGTACATTGCGTGACACCAGCATTCTCATCATGTCATTTGTCCCTGAAACATGAGTACATAAAAGATATAGGGCGTGTAGTGCAATACTAGACAGGGTGAAGGATCAGACCACCTACTTCTTTAAACCTTATCACAATTGTATGCTAATGCTTGGTCAATTTAATTTATTTGGATATAGATACTACCATAGCTACTCCCAGACTGCTCAAATATGCTTGTATGCTACTTGTGATAAGATAAACATAATAAGCAGTAGTATACTAATGAGTAGTGTTAGCCTACCTTCCAGTATCTCATGCACTCTAATGTCCCTCCATAACTGTTGTACAGGGTAGTCCTTGAGATAGCCATAGCCACCAAACAGTTGCAATGAAGTGTTGCATATCTACATTGAGTATAAGAGGGGCATGTAGGGTGTAGAAACATGGAGCTGTAGGATTCATTGTCCTAAATGTTGACTTCAGCTACTCAAAAAGTTATATAACCAGTTACCATTTAATGGTAGGTGATCAATCCTATCTCCATTCTCACTAGACACCAGTGGAGGCATAACTTCATCAAAAAATAGGGAAGTTGTCCTCTCTCTTTTCGTCTCTCAATTCAAGAAAACATAACTTCTCAATGCATTGACATTGCTATACTTAGTACATTATTTATAGTCTATACTAATATTATAGTAGTGTTCTGTGCTAAATACCTTTGAACATTCCTCCGTAGTAAAAAGCTTAGCAGATGAACATAGAGGCACCTTGTTTGCTGCATTGGTTTGGAGCGCTACTGCTGCATGCCTTACCATCAACCGTGAGGCTATGAGGGACGCTGCCATCTCGGCTAACTTGAACTGAACGTTCTATATGAAACAGATACGTTTATCAATACCACTACATACATATACTTGTATTGTTCACGGTAGGTATATAGAGCATAACATACAGAGGAGAGTGAAAGACAATTTTGTGATACCATAATGATGAAAAAAACTTACTAAATTAAATCCAAATATAAGTCATACCTGAAAGTTTTCCAATGGCTGTCCAAACTGTTTTCTAACCACTACATGTTCTTTTGTCAAATCGATAGCTTTTTGTGCCGCACCAAGTGAACAACTTGCTAAAATGACCAGATGCCAATGAATCACTTTTTACTAACTACTACAACAGTTCAGAATTGTCTACTCGATGCAATCATTTGAGTTGACTAGCAGACAACTCCAATTTGTAGCAACTATTGGATTGAATTGTGGATTGGATTGAATATTAATCAAAGTCAATGAGAATAAGTGTATGTTGCTAATAAATGCCTATAACACACATGTACATTATTTACATCTACCTGTACATAACACAACATCAAGCCTATGGAACTGCATAGGATATGATATAGGCCTATCTACATGTTCGTCCATGTAGTAACTTTTACGCACTCACCAATGTTAATTCTCCCACCATTCAATCCATTCATGGCTATAGTGAAGCCCTGACCCTCCTTTCCTATAAGATTACTAGCTGGAACTTCACAGTCTTCAAATATCACAGCACGGGTGGGTTGACTGTTCCATCCCACCTGAAGGGAAAGTTGAATTTTACAAAATTTGCATGAACTTGCTGCCAGAAAACTACAGGTCAAAAAGTTCTCATGGACAAGAGCGCTAGAAAATAATTCTTTACTAATAAAAGAATACCAATAGTTAATAGACTTGCCTTCTTTTCCTTGGCACCAAATGACAGACCAGGGGAGCCATTATCGACGAGTATGCAGCTAATACCTTTAGATCCAGGTTCCCCTGTTCTACACATAACTATGTATATGTCACTTTCACCTCCTCCGCTAATGAAAGCCTTGGACCCATTAAGTATATATTTATCCCCTTGCTTTGTTGCACTGGTTGTTATAGATGAGGCATCACTGCCAGAGCCAGGCTCCGTCAAGCAGTATGAGGCTAGTTTCTCCATGCTTGCCAATCCTGGAATATGACGTCCTTTCAGTTCCTGGGAGGCAAATGTGTCAATCATCCACGCACACATGCTAAAAATATCAAAGATTAATATATGTATATTATAATGCAAGAATTCATTTGTGGCCCTGATAAACGTAAATGGGTGGAGCTAAGTTTGGTCAATCAGCAAGTGGTGACATACTTGTGAATGGTGATATACGCTGTTGTGCTGACACATCCTGTAGATAGCGCTTCAAATATTATAGATGCTTCCAATCTACCAAGACCTGTGCCACCATGGTCTTCATTGCAATATATGGCTCCAAAACCCAGCTCTGCTGCATGCTTTAATACTTCCTTGGGAAAAAGCTCCTAAAAATTATACGTCTGATCTTAAACATACGGAGAGGAGTTGTGTTTTCACTAAGTAGTAGTGGAGAAGGAAAAATAGGACTATGATTTACAATGTTCAAGAGATTCAATAATCGGATCACGGAACAGCGATCAGTGTAGCATAGCATTGTATTGGTGTATTATGACATAGTTATATCCAGGTAGGTCATTCATCAATACATACACATGTACATATGGCCACCTCATGACCAACCCACCTCCTCATCCCAAAGCTTCATGTTGGGCTCGAGCTCTCGGGTGGCAAAATCTTTGGCAGTTTCAAAAATGAGTTTCTGCTCAGATGTAAGTCCATCTCCAGCTGCACAAAAAAAAAAATAATTATAATATTTAAAATTAAATCATGATACAATAGGCAGTCACTAGAATAGATAAAAACTATATTCACGTAACTCAAATATCCAGTTTCGAATAACTAGCAATCATCTATTTATGACGGTGAGAGATAAAATGAGGTATTTGGTTAGGTAAGTGAGCAGGAATGTACAATGTGCATGTACATGTAGTTGTGTGATATAGTAAATCATGACAGAACATAGTAGAGGAAAAACTATTTAAAGTAAACAATCTTTACATTACTGAATACGCATCAAGTGGCAAGTAGGCTATCTAAATACAATCGCTTACGATTAATGCAGGAGTTTTCATGCAATGTTCTGCTAGATATAATCCTAGGGATTCCTACAGCTTGAGATCTCCATAAGCATTGACCAGCAACCCTTTTGGCAAACTGAAGAACTCTGGAAGACATAGATACCTAGATATAAAATAGAACTGATGTCAATCGGTTTTTACTATGAAGCACAACTTATAACTATGACAATAACTATGGAGCACAGGTTATAGACCACAGTTTATGGACAATGTCCATGAGGTGCAGCCTACGAGCCACAGCACATTATTGTGGTACAACAAGAGTTACCATCTACAATAACAATGTAATAATTAGAATAACAATTAGAGCAAAGAGTAAGAGTTACAGTTACATCAACAATCAGTAAAAATAACTTGTTATTCAAAACTTTAAAGAAAACATATTTGATATTCATTCCATTGCATAGGTTTTCATAATTAATAAGTATATATTAATATTATTAGTTAATTCTTATATGATTTGAATTTTATATTAGATAATGATAATAATTCTTTTTCTTCTTCTGGCTTTTCCCATCAGGTGGGGTGGCCATTGCGGATCAGTTTCCACCATTTAACCCTATCTTGTCTGTCTTCTTCTACCAGTCCTGCTGTTACCATATCATTTTTCAAACAGCCTTTCCATCTTCTTTTGGGGCACCCTCTCTTTTGATTTCCTACCTCCAGTTGTCTTATTCTTTTCCCACACACTCCTCATCTCTTCTCAACACGTGTCCCAGCCACCTCAATCTTATCTCCCTCATTTTACCTTTTAGTGCACCAACTTTCACTCGCTTCCTGATATCCTCATTTCTTATTCAGTCACTTTTTTCTTAGTCCCAATGACTATCTCAGCATTCTCATCTCCGCCACTTGTACTTTCTCTTTTTGTGCTTTTGTCACCGCTACTGTATCCATTTCATACAGCATTGCTGGTATCACCATGGTCATATACAGCTTCTTTTTGACTCGGTCTGGCACCTTCCTATCACACATTACCCCTGTAATCTTCTTCCATGCACTACAAACTGCCTGAATTCTCTTCACGACCTCCCTGTGAGATCTCCCATCAGCTTGCACAGTCGACCCCAAGTATTTGAATTCCTCAACTTGCTTCACCTCTTCTCCCTGCAGTTTAAACGCTGTTTCTTCCTCGTTGTCCCTCTTTCTCGCTTTAAGATTCAAATACTCCGTCTTCTGCCGGCTTACCTTCATTCATACCTCGATATTCCATTGCTTTTCTCCACATCTCCAACCTCTCCTCTACCTCCCCGTTTCTCCGCACACCACAACATTATCTGCCAATAGCATGTCCCAAGACGCTTCTCTCTGGATATCCGCAGCAAAACAATCTATATAATTAATTATAATTATTTTATATCGAATAAGAAATAAAATAAAGACAACATTTATTTGATTGCTATATAATAACAATCATTATAATATAATATGCATATAATAACATAATTTAACTTTTTTTTATTAATAAACAAAATTAAATAAATTGAAAACAAGGATTTTTATAATAATTATTATTATAATTATAATAACTAATAATAAAATTATAATTTAATATAATTTATTTAGACTTATTCAACGTAAGGAAAGTATAAAACAACATTACACAATAACATGAAATAAAAATGACAGCTTCCAACCCAATCTCACTTGCTAAAATTAATTTTAAATTTTATGTCTTCAAGCACCACCAAACAGATGTAAAGCTTGCAAACTCGGAAACTGCAAACCCTAATACAATGATTGTAATGTAATGTAAATTATTATCTTTTATAGCCCGTGAACCAAAGGAACATAGCCTGCAAATTTGCATTGAGCACCAAGTAACTACATCATGAGAGATATCTAATGTTATTGTAAGCGGTCAAATAAAAGATGGTTCAAAACAGCCAATTAAAAAGGATAATTCTCGTATTCAACCAATGAACATAGAATGAAAACTCTTGTAAGAAAGAAGTACCAAAGTCTTGGCTACGTAGCAATTTTTCTTCAGCGCATCCAGAGCAATGCAAAGGGGTATATTATACCCCTTTGGAGCAATGATAATAATATATTATTATTATTATCATTGTCCAGAGCGAAACTTTGATAACATAATAATTATAATCTAATTATTTTATAATGTTAATAATTAAATATAATAGAAAACCAAACAAAAATATTAAATGTAGTCTGTTTTCTGTAGATATATCTACTATATTGTATGTCCTGGCAAGTGTATAGAAAACCCCAATAATATAATTGAATAAATTATAAATAGTAAATACGTAACTGTATTGTCAAAGGAAAGGACCTATGGATAATACAGAGATCTCATTCCTACCTAGGTGTGTGCCTCCAAAATAACTGGAAATGGGATTCGCAAATTTCCAAAATGGTAACTCCTGCAACCCAAAAACTAGGTCTACTAAGAAGAGTCTTAAAAACTGCAGACACCAAGACTCGAAAAACAGCATATTTCGCAATAGTACGACCTCATTTGGAATATGCATCCCAGATATGGGACCCACACCAAAGGAAATACATAAAACAACTTGAAAAAATACAAAATCAAGCATTAAGATTTATTTTCAGAATAAAGGGCAAGTAAGTTTCACAAACATAAGAGAACACGCCCAAATAGAATCCTTAACTGAAAGGCGAAAAAAGGTCAGACTAAAACTGTTCCATCGTTGTATTACTGAGGGGATTGAACCACCTTTCGATTACAATTACCTCAATAAGTATAATACGAGACAATGCCAAAACACCTACACACCATACATAAAAACGAATCTATTTTATTACTCCTTCTGGCCAAAAACCATACGTGATATGCGTCTTGAGAGCTGATAAATAGTTCTTTTTTTTTTTCTTTTTTGTTGTTGTATGACATGATAAATAATAAAAAAATATATAAATACTATTCTAAAGCACATAGCCTATAAAAAAATATTCAACATTATAAATTATATATAAAAAGAAATAAAAGTTATCGAAAAAGAGAGAAAGAGGGAAAAAAAACATCCATATTGTGTTCCCACATCTCTTCCGTTTCCTGACGATCTCAGTGGGAAAATTTAAAAAAAAAAATTATTATTACTTTACTAATGATTTGATAAGAAGCGGTCATCAACTTCGTTGATTTAAATTTCGATCTTGGTAGTTCAAACCAGATTTTTATTTTAACTCTTCCGGTGAGAGATTGATTTTCGCAAATCCAAACAAGTTTTATACGGTTAGATAAGGACTGGAATAATAAGTTAAATTTTGATTTTTGTTTTGATGTTGTTATCTCCTGTTCAATCACAAATTTTGAGATGCATTTTTGCAGACATTGGCAGTGTGGGGATATTCTAGAGAAGACTTAATGGTTGACAACTGGGCACTGGCATTACGCATTTGTGATTATGTATAGTATACACTACATGTTTATGTACAAGTCTATTACCTTATTTTTAAGTCGCAAGTTTGCTCTGATCCACTTTACCTAAAAACTATTGACTGGTTAGCAGTTGATAATTGTGCTTTTAGTTTAATGCACATTCGATTGTTTTTGATTGTAGCTTGGATTCTATTATGTCGCATACAAGTTTGTGGGAAGTTGGTTCGGAGACTTCTAATCCAACCAAGACTATATTGGTAACAGGCGGATCTGGGCTAGTAGGTTCGTATGCTCATATGTTCAGGAAGATATAATAGGGTACTTCAAAGTTGTAGTCGTACTATATGGTTATGGTACATGATTACTTCTTAATCTGTTACACCACTATAAAAGAAGATAAGTAGGCCTGAAGACCTCATACTGGTGACTCTCATTTATGTGATCAATTTGGAATTAGTAAATCTCATAACTTCCTTGCTATCAATGATTTACAGCTCTACCAAACTAGTCTCCATTTGTGGTGCATGCCCTTGAAAAATTTGTGGTTACAAGCCGCAAGCAAAGCACCAGTAGTGCCTTTTCTTTGTATATATTATCTTCTTAAGTTATTTGTTAGTTTTTTAAATTTCATAATGCATCAAATGTAGGCCTATGTACCATGCATGTACATACATGTAGGTAAAGCTATTGAACATGTTGTTGCTACTGGAGAATGCCAGGAAGATGAGAAGTGGGTCTTCATAACAAGCAAAGAGGCTGACCTAACGTGAGTTCATCTACAATATACTACTGTGAGTTTTAACTGCAATAGTGTTACTGTAGGACTAAAATAGAATATACTTTTAATATATACTATACGCAGTACTATGGTATGTCCTGCAGTGATAGCCTATGCAGTTGCATGCTGTATTATTTCAATAATAGACTGACAGTGTTATAAAGATGATTCACTGAAGTCGGTCTACCAATTCGATGATTCTATTCACACATTGTTTAGACTAGGGGAGGGTAATCTCTTATTGATGCTGTCTGAAAGATAGTTAAAAGAAGTTCTCAGTATGACCCAGTGTGTGATGCCTTTGATGCCATAGGATGAAGTTCTCAATTACTGATGTGTATTCAGCGTCTATTGGCTGCATATGTTCAGTAACCATGTATTACTGCTAACACTATCTTACCATGAATATGATTATCTGCAGAGATGCTGCTGCTGTAAAAAAACTCTTTTCTAAAGTTAAACCCACCCATGTCATACACTTGGCAGCCATGGTTGGTGGTCTGTTCAAGAACATGAAGTATAACCTTGACTTCCTGGTAAGTACATTCCATATTTGTTCATGATGCTGTAATACCTAAAACAGTGTTTCCCTGTGTCATGGCTATTGGTAGACATTAGGCTATCTATTATATGTATTGAGTATGTACATAATCATGT
The DNA here is from genome assembly GCA_935421135.1 of Bugulina stolonifera. NCBI lineage: Eukaryota > Metazoa > Bryozoa > Gymnolaemata > Cheilostomatida > Bugulidae > Bugulina > Bugulina stolonifera. The sequence goes on from OW285195.1 coordinate 9,166,324, forward strand.
TCAATGTTAATTATACTAATTTTCGGAGTTAGACTCAAAGTTTTGAAGTTGTTATTTGTCTGGGACTGCATGTATTCATAAGGTATACTATTTATATCTTGTGCTTGGATGAAGATTTCTAATTCATTGTTATCGCTGGTGACACAGACATACACATGCAGTACTATCAATTAATGTACATGTAATTGTACTGGTCTAATACCCAGTAAACGTAGACACTCATTTTATTTATTTATTTTATAATATTTATGACAGTCCTGTTATCACTGCCTAATTACAAATAGTCAGGATTGTAATCGAGATATTGGGGAATAAATAAATATTATGATGTGTCTTGAAGTAATTCATAATTTAACAACTTACCAATACTAACACTTTCTAGTAGATGTTGACTGCTGAAACAATATTTCAGTATGGTGTATGCATCCAACTTGTAGAGAAAGAACATAGCGATGAATGACAATGTACTTCAAGCAAGTTTTGAACATGGTGTGGTTAAAGTGGTATCTTGTCTATCTACTTGCATCTTCCCCGATAAAACGACCTACCCTATTGATGAGACCATGGTAGGTATCCAATCTACATGTACATGTATATGTATATATTATACATCATATTAATACATTAACTATTAATACTAACTAAGTGTGTGTGCAGTGCATGTTGTACTAACTTCTCTATCTCTAACATACACATAGCTTGTATATATCATTATGGCATTGTAGTTTGTAGAGTTGTTGGCAAAATGGTTGGAATTAGGAGTAATGCTCCCATGACATAATATAAATTCTAGGGGAAGCAATTCCAAATTGTGGCTTTATAATAGAAGATCACTGTTACATGAGTATACGTAGTAAATTAAATGATGCATATATACATGTACATGTATATAAAATGATAATTTCAATGAATTACATGATTTATCATTTGCTTCTACATGTAAACGTCGGGGAAAGAAATAGTATTATTCACCTTTTATGACCATGTTTCTTAATCATTATATAAATTAGTAATGTTAAAACTGCCATCTCCATTATTGGTTATTGGTTATTTATTGATAGGTTCACAATGGCCCGCCCCATAATTCTAACTTTGGATACTCTTATGCTAAAAGACTTATAGATGTACAGAACAAGTGAGTAGAGCTGCCTCATCATTGGATTATGTTTTGAATATGTAGTAATACTCATGTTGTAAGTTCTACTGGCTAGGCTTGCTGAACTTAAGTAATGTTACAGATCGCTTTAAACTGATAGACAGATGCCTTGTTATTATCACCTAATTTGTGTACCATATATTGACATGTTGACTTTACTGACAGCCTATCTGATGCAGTTTGGCTATCCAGTCAAAATTGGTTGGTACATGTGTGCTACCATAATGTTTTGGATCCATAGACCTACACTTATATCTGTTAGAAAGTGCATATTATAATGTATTTTAGAGAAGGTGTATCAATTGTAGCCATTTTGCACACATTGTAACAGTGTATGTCATACATTTCAGAGCCTATGCACAGCAGCATGGGTGTAAGTATACTTCCGTCATTCCAACCAATGTGTTTGGACCACATGATAACTTTAGTATTGAAGATGGGCATGTACTGCCTGCCCTCATGCATAAGATCTACCTGGCTAAAAGTAAGTGTCAAAGTTACTTTAGCGGGTTTCTCTCTATAACGACAACATAAATTGCTTAAATGGCTGCAAATACCCTGTGTAGGACTATAATAATTATATCTAACCTGTATACATGGTATATGATTATCTGGCTGTGTAAATATATATAGTGAAAGTAAATCGACTTTTAAAGAGCAGTGGACTTGATGTCAACAGTATTAGTAGTATTAGTAGTGTGCTCATTTGTCAATAACACAATTATTCATGAATAGTCTTTAGCTCTAATTAAACAGGAAGAGTTAAAAGTGTTTTATATGTCGTACCATTGTAGTCATTGAAACATAGCCTGGTTTGTTTGCTCTCCCTATATTGTTTATTGCTTATTGCTTTATTGTTTATGTACTGTGATATTACGTGATTTTTCAGCCCAAGGTGCAGAGTTTACTGTGTGGGGCACAGGCTCTCCCCGACGTCAGTTTATCTACTCGATAGATCTTGCTAAGCTGTTTATTTGGACACTGAGAGAGTATGATGAGATAGATCCTATCATCCTATCAGGTATATGGGCTCCTCTGCCTTTTGTATCCATATGCTTTATAAGGAGCCAGTTCCTTTCTCAGACAATTTCAGTACATGTATCTGCAAGCTGTATATAATAGCAGTTATCTTTTTGTCTTCTTCATAGCATATCAGTTTTTAGCATATATTATCATATATCACATGGTCATATGGCATGTTATTGTCTACCATGCCATCATAGTATATTGTTACATATCGTCATGTAGCATATCATTAGTTCTTTGTTCACCTTATCATGACATTATATGAAACCCGTGAAATGGAGCAAAACCGATTTTTTTTTTTTTTTTTTTGTAAAACTACTTCTAAACTATAATTATTTGTTCAAAATTCCATGTTTATTCTTACCACTTCTAATAATAATTAAGGGTATTGTCACGTAGACTGCTACTACCTACAAGTGTAATGTTATATATTATGTAGGCTATCTATATCTACATTGTATCTTGTATGCTACAGTGGGCGAGGAGGACGAAGTGAGTATAAAGGAAGCTGCAGACCTCGTAGTTGAAGGCATGGGATACACTGGAGAGGTCAAATATGACACAAGTAAGGCTGATGGGCAGTTCAAGAAAACAGCTAGTAACGCAAAGCTAAGGAAGTACCTGCCTGATTTCAAGTTTACTCCCATAAAGCAAGGTGGGTCAGCAAGCAACGTCGAGCAAATCATGATGTCAAGTCCAGCAGCTCATGCGAGTTCATTCGCATAATATGGTCCCAAGAATTTAATAAAATTATTCACTGGTTCGGGGTTATGTTCTCTATCTTGGATCCTTTTTATAAAGGAGGACAACTCTAAATCTTGTGTTTTTTGAAGCACCTTAGCTTGGTTATGCAAATACCAATCTATGATTGGTTAATATTAGATACAATGAATCCAATTATGTAATTTATTTGAAATCAGCGTTGGTTATTGGCTGAAAATTAATCAAGATCAACTTGGTGGATTGGTACTATGCATTGCCTATAGAGCTTTGCGAGTGAACAGCGAAGTCATTCTGTCTCTTTTCGGAAAATAATTTATTGATTTAATGCATATTTGTGAGTATTTTAGATAACTGTATTAATGTAGTGTTGTCTAATATTTTAGCCATCAAGGAGACATGTGATTGGCTGAATAAAAATTACGATACTGCTCGGAAATGATAGTTAACAAAGGCTATGCGAAGTTAGTCACTACACAACTACATATCTCTTCCTCTATCCCTCTCTCTGTCTACTACTAACATGCCAAGTATAGGATGGTTGTGGCACCTTGTGTCTATAATTTATTTTAGACTATGACATTTTCTGCTTTACCTGAATGATAATTACTCTATTATTATAATATTATGATGACAAATCTCCATTTTGTTTATTGTATTAGGTTATTTATTAGACCTCATTGAAAATCATAATATTGTATGAAATCTCCTATACATGTACATTTGAACGTACATGATGATAATTTTAGTAGTAATAAATCTCACCCAATACAACATCTCTATCTATCTACTGTTATTTACACTATTAATTACTTTATTATTTATTGAGTAGCATTATTTAAACCAGAAAGGTTGTCTCTACATGTATGATAGTGGTGCTAACGAATGCAATGTACTTGCATGCCTAATAGAATTGTATTAAGGATTTAGAACCAGTGTTCCAACTGAGTTTAATGCATACATTGGGAATTAGAGCTATGATATGGGAATGCCTAGCACCTACTATACTCTGTATTGCCAGTAGCTACTGACAGACCTGTGGTTGGACTGCTGATGTTTACTGAAGACAATATTTGTATCATTTTTATTCTCTTTAAATAAGACGTTGTCACAACTGGAGATAGTTTGTGCTGTCTCTGGCGTGAACAGAAGTACTTTTGATATGGTGTTGATATACATTATTTGTTTGCAGAATTGCACATACATGTGTGTCTCATGGTCTGCTAATGGGCGAAGCAGGGTATATACATGTAGTTGTTCTTACCATTTGCACTTTTGGCAGTGAGTAATGAAATGGAATGATTAATTATAACTCCCTTCTCCACACTAATAGTTTTCTCTCTAGTTTGTTATAAATTTTCACTGTAGTATAATGGTCAAGTAGTGGAAACGCCTATAGTTCTAGTGAGCCATTCTACCATTTTCTATGCTCTGGTTTCTTATATATCACAGAGTAGATTTTTTTAATTTGCTAGGCATCGAGTTCTGGCTATAGCTTCCTTATGGTATGCTGATAGCACGAAAGTATTTTACAGGGTCAAGTATTTCGGATTACATTACAATTGTACACTCTAATACACACTATTTTTATGCTTAGGTAGGATGTCCGAGTATTTGCTGTGGCATGTTAATTTCTGGAATTTCGAATAGTAGATCTTCTGAAAAGGTGTGTAACTGATAATGCTGGAACACATTGTTCCTTAGCACTAGGTAACCATCTACTGTCATGTGATTTTTATAACAATGCCTTTGTTGCCAAGGAGAAATATTTTAGAATGATGTTTTCTTGGGGTTCACTGAACCTATTGTTCTGACTTTTCAGCCTAAAACTGCAACCATGAGGTTGAGTGTGTTGCATGGCTGTATAATATTGGGATTTGCATTAATCATTGGGTAAGATAGTAGTCTACTATATTTGGTATCAAACAGTCTTCTATATGACAACTTGTATAATCAGTTACATTTACTGTATCCAACTTCACATCTATAATATCCAATAACATAACTGCAACATGTACTAGTAGTAGGCCTTTATTAAGTCATTATTACAGAGCAGTTATTGCAGTAGTATGTTGCGTCCACTAGAAGAAGTGATATTTTATTACATGTAGCACTTTAATTGTTTCTTAACAGATATGTGCAAATTCGAAATGCGTCGAATACAGAGACTATCACCGGTAAGTAACACGATTACATTATTATTATTTAATGCCTGAGTATATAATGTAATTTGAACATGTAACATGGATATGTGCTGCTATTTCTCTGTTGAAGTGTATTCTGCACACTAACTGTTCATATTTTGTCAGTGCATATGCTGTGAATCATTCATATTATTAATAAATGCATGTACATTTTTCAGGAAACCTTGTTAGCAATACTTCCACAGTATATGCTAGTAGTGGTAATCCATTACTGGCTATTGATGAAACATTTACCAATCTACCCTCATTTTCCACATTTGATACGGATCTCGGAATAGATGAGTATTGGTGTGTCTCCCTAGGGAAACCCCATTTCATCACAGTCATCTCTATCGACTCAAATCAGGGTGGGTTTTAGCCTACCTACTCCTATTGCAACTGTATTATTGTATTTCAGTTGATTTTTGTAAGCTGTGTTGCTGTATTTCAGTGATCTGTTTAACTGTGTTACAATTATTGCAAGCCGTATTACATACATTACAACATGTTATAGTACATAATACATTGTACATGTGTATTGCTGTATTGCATGTATTGCAAACTATTACATGGATTGCAAAATGCGAATATTTTGGAGTCGAACTTGTCACGTTATTATTGGTCTGTAAATTAGAATGCTGCCCAGTTATAATATTGTGCAATGGTTTTGTGGTTTTACTATGTTACTTGCATACTCTTCTGTTAATAAGGAAAATTTGAAATATTGAGATTTAAGATTTACCTGTTATCGTCATTTTCTTCGCTGCAGCCTTAGAAACTCCATTTAAGATCTTCATAGCAGTTAGTCCAGATGAATTAGTAATTCCCGCTGCTACCAATTCAACGTGGCTTGAGATCTACCATGAGGAAACCACTCCCCTTGGGGATTCCATCATCATAACCCCAGACCCAGAACTTCAGGCGACACACATTGCTCTGATTCGTATGGGAGAGGGTAGACTCACATTTGATGAAATCATGATACACGGTTATGAAGCAGGTAGCTTTTTAAAGTACAACTACATGTACTTAATGTGTTTGTGTAGTAATTGCGTTTGGTGGTGAATGAGAGATTTGTACTAGGGGCAGTGTGCTATGTAGGCGATGAGCCAGACAGAGGAGGAGAAATAACACATGTATGTTATCTGTGTCTTCTTTAGACTACCCATGTATGTTTAAATCTGGAGAGGAGGAGCTCGAGACATCAGTGGACGGTTACTCTGACCCAAACTCTAAATACCCGGGAGATCAAATACAACTGGACTGTGATTCTACAAAATGGAGCAAGGAGTGCGAGCGCTGCTCCTCTACAGTCGACTGTAAATATCTCCTGAATAAAGAATCTGGTGTATTTGAGAAAGTCTGGGATGTGACAGCTGAACAAAAACATATGTGTGAAGGTATGCTAGACATTACATAACCTGTGTCTATATTTGTTTACGATTAATAAACTAACTACTTCTATTGCGTTTCTTGCAATCAATGGAAGTGGCTCTCTTTATTTATACGTCGAGACCAAAATTGTATTTTCTTTATGTTAATGTGCCCCAACCACTACGCTGCCCATGTGACAGGTTCATTGTGAAACCATATTATTTAGAGAAAAGCAACTATTGCCATCGATCTATTTATTGACTGAGTTACTGAGTTACTGAGTGACTGACTGACTGACTGACTGACTGACTGACTGACTGACTGACTGACGGAGTGACTGACTGACTGACTGACTGACTGACTGACTGACTGACTGACTGACTGACTGACTGATTGCACAGGCCAATTGGCACTGCGTAAGAACAAGCAGTACAGCCTACATGTAGATGTCTTGTTCTTCAGTTAGTTTGTGGAAGATGGAAAGACAATGTTTCAGACTTTTGTAACCGTTGTAGCATCAGTATTGTTTGAGAAAAGGCTGTGTTATGCCATTATTTGCCTTTCTACTGATACAGTGCAGAAGCTTTTAACAGACATATGTGTACCAATGAACCAATTCATTCTTGTTTTAATAAGACAGGAATTGAAACAATACTGTTTGAATTGGACTTATTTTAGTTGTTTTATATTTGTTTAATGTTTCACTTATTTGATCAGAGTCTCCTGTATGCCTGGTGTCTGAGTTGAACCTGGAACAGCTAATTCCGAGTGCCAATGTATCAGTAAGAGGAGTGTCCACATATACGTATTCAGGATACACAATGCCGGCCTGGTGTGGTAAAGGAAAGATTGGAGTATCCACCAATGGGACCATTGTGCCCTACGAACTGATATCCTGCAAGTAAGTCTTTAATGTGCCCTTCATTTTAAGTTATTATTTGTTCATTCGAATATGTATTTGGTAGAGGCGCTCCCCCCACTATGATTCTGACACATTTTCTACTCTTTGGTTTAAACACTCAAGTACATACTCCCAAGTCCCTCTCACTATAAGACAGTACTCTCAGACACTTTATATAAGACGTTGGAGTGAATCACGGTTTCTACAATTTATAAATATTTTAGAGCGACACCAACTACCACACTCTGGGAAAGAGGGGACATAGATCTTTCGAATTCAATTGACAAGTGCATCACAGGTGAGAATGTAGAAAGACGTAACCTAGCCCTTCTGCGACCTGCTAGCCAGAGCTCAACTGCTGTTGGAAGTGCTCATCTGGCTACCGACGGTAAATTCAACACGACTATTGGATCAGATGTGTACACAGCAACCCTCGCCTCTCCTGGGCAATGGTGGAAAGTAGATTTGGGTCAAATAGCTGGTGTTACCAATGTTTCTATCATATTTCCTAATGACAAAGGTAAGCGTAGAACTCAGACTCAGAATGTATACATGATGCAGTAATATACTATATTACAAGTTAAGGGAGCACTTATGATATCATGCATTTTTGTATCTGTCAGTTTACAAGTTAAAACCATGGAAGTTTGTGATTTGCTTACGCAATGTTGACTTGATTTTATTTCTCAGAAATTCAGAAATTCATGCTTTAGTGTTCTTACAATCTCTGTATTAACTAACCTATGTTTGTAAATGTGTTGATTATTTGGTTACAGAGACTTATGCTTATGAGCACAAGACGTATCTGCTGACATCAGTTTTAAACTTTGTTGAGGAGAATCCATCGCTCTCTAATATTGACTGGACATACGGCAACCTGTATGAAGGAATACCTGATGAGCAGGTGGTTAACATCGTCCTTGACCCAGTAGCACCTGCGAAGCATGTCGCTCTGCTCTCAAAACAAAACAGAGGCTTGTCTCTGTTGGAAGTCCAAATCTATGGACTTGGTATGCATTCAATAAAGAATAGTTCATATTTTCTTTTTTCAGCGTCTTGGGGTGAATGGCTGGCAATGCCAGGCCATTTATGTCTATGACTATTTTACAACAGTCAATTTTACAACAGTCATTATCTCTATGACCATTTCACAACAGTCGTAAATCAAGCATATTTTTTGTCTGTGACGGGCGACTAGGACGCCATTATCTTTTTTGTGATGGCGCCTAGGGCGCGATTCTCTTTTCTTTGTGATGGCGCCTAGGACGCGATTCTCTTTTCTTTGTGATGGCGCCTAGAACGCATTTTTGAAGATGATGACATCCTTCTTCTTGAAGGTGTGGAAGAGGTATGACCACTGTGGTGGTCTAGTTGTGAGCTAGCTAAGTACATGTACCTGTAAGCTAAGAAAAAAGCCTTGAAACAAGCTGTAGCCTACCTACCCTATTGTTATCTCATCCTCACAGATCAAGGAAACATAACTCCAAGACTAATCAAAGAAAATATAATTTTGGACAAAATGATGACATTTTTATAAACAACTTACATATACGTGTAACTTGTGGTACACACCATGGAATGTCTGAAGTATTGCACATTCTGAAAGATTCCTTGTGCATAGTTTAGGGTTGACGGCATACTAAAATAATAATATTTATAATTTTATTTAATTGATAATTTTTTATGGTATTGTAATCTTTTCAGGTAATTAACATTTACTTATATTCTAATCTGTAGAGAATGTTGCTCTGTTCAAGTCGGCCTCTAGCAGTGTGTATCAAGAACCTTGGTACACTCGCCGAGCTGTTGATGATAGCATTGGAGTCGACTACTACTTTCGATCACTGGAGTCAGCAAATCAATGGATGATGATCGACTTGGAGAGCCTTCACTGGCTGGTTTCAGCACATGTGTTCATTACGGGTGAATATTATTTCCATATGGGTAAAATAATTAAGTGATTTTAAGTAAATAATGAAACGGCAATTTTATTTGAAATAGTCTGGTTAAGGAATTTACATCACTATACATCTCTATGCATGTGTTTTACATTAGAAAGAGTAGTATTAGGTGATTACCAAATAGAGCGAAATAAAGCAAGGAAGAGAAATTGATAATACTATTACGGTGTATTAACACACGCTGAGAATGTTTCACATCTGCAATTAAGTTACTGTGTATAATAGATTGTATTCTTCTTGCAGGAGAAGGCATGGACAGTCTCACCATGCATATCACTGCTGAGCAAGACCTGGCTTACTGGAACATAAACCCAGTTAGATATGCGGCAGCCTATCACTCGGTATTCGCGTTGGAAGGAAATTACATCATCTTCAATGGAGCCGAGATGGCCAGATGTGTGGCTTTCCATACAACATCTCCACGTGGTCTCGCCATGGAGGAAGTTTTGATATTTGGTGAACATACAGAAGGTAAGTCATGTTATTATCTATACAAATGGGTCGACAATCACTTAGAGTGGCTGGGATCTGGTAGCAGCATGCAGAGAGAGGTGGATAAGTACAGCCAGGTATTGATGTAAAATCTTATTCACCCATTCTCAACAAACTTGTAAACGACAATAAACCACAACATTCTTTGCTACAAAAATTTTGATTGGTGTCTAAAGCAGTTCGACATGCATGTTTACGTAAGGTGCATTAAATGTTGAAGCATGAATAATAAACATCCTTTGAACTGTTTGGGTGACATATCATTCACATGTCTGAAAATGAAAATTATGTTGTAGATTCATTGACTGCCAATACTACTGTCACAATGAGCACCACGGCAAATGGCAGCCCTTCGCATGCTGTAGATGGTCTAATGAGAACGGTGGTGGAGACTGCAGATGACATTGAAGGATGGATAAGTGCTGATCTTGGAATGAACTGTCTAGTTAAGGACATTGTTGTGTTTTGGAACTACACACAGACAGCGGGTTAGTAGAGCTTACGGTACAATGCAGGTTGTGAACAATGAGTGACAGCATTGACTAGCTTGATTCAGCTGTTTGCCTTCTTCAATGCTCTCAACTTTGGTTTATTAGACTATTACTTTATTCTGGTTTGATGGTAGTCCATCACATTTGGACTAATGCTCATCTTTCATCAAGTTCTCGGCTAAATAATTATAATATGACAGTAAATTAGTATTGCGAATCAGTTCTGTGAAATAGCTGACTATAGGAGGTGTTACGTCATGACCTATAAACTATTAATAATTGGCTCTTTGGTTTTCCTCATGGATCATTTTGTGTTTGACTATGTTTATAGATATACCTGATTTTCATACATCTGTGTTCACTTCTCGTCTTGAGAGCCCACCAGCTGACCACTACTCTTCGCTATGGACTCTGGACTTCAGAAAGCTGAGAGACCGACCCGCTCAGTTCTTTCGCTATCCCAGGAGTAGGTACGCAAGGCATGTGAGAATAGTGTTACAAGGTAACACTTCCATGAAAGTTCAGGAGCTCTTGGTGATTGGTAAAAGTGAGTATAAACTAAATCAATCAGCGAGTCACTTTCATGTTACGATGTAACAATGTACCATGTAGCTACTAATATTGTATGCTACAAATAATTTCTCTGAACTGTAAAGTTGGAAGTCACCCTTTATACGTACATGTACTTGTATAATATGCGGATAAATGCTAGACATAATATCACTATAGCTTTAAAGTTTATTTTTTCCTTCGCTAAGCGCTATTGTTTGATTACTAATAGCATACAGGCACTCTATTCACGCGTGCCACCACATGGATGGCGACAATCTTTTTAATTAGTAGTGAATGCTGTTTACAAAGTATTGTTAGGTTCTGAGTGGGAAGTTTACCTTCCATGGCAAGAGTGCTTGGGACTTGTGACCCTAAGCTCTACCAGACCAGCAGGCTAACCACGACACTATACATGTAATTCTGTCAAAATGGATCCCTACATGATTGGCGGACATATTTTTCTTTTCTTGCTAAACATGGGTATCTGGCTCCAGAACAGTTTAACTTGGCATAACCCTGGGATGAGGTCATGCACTTTTAACTTCTGAAATATCAGAATCCCACCAATTGAGTCTTGTCAACTTCTTACATGTGCATAATTGGAGTGGACTAATCAGCCAGCAATTGGCGAAATATTAGCAAAATAAATAAAATGAGATCATCTCTATCACCTAATTAGGTTGAATAAAAAAAAGGAAAAATTATTATATTATTGTGCACCTTCAATGTGTATATCTTGAAAAAATGTGTTATATGCGGTACATAATTCGTACGCCTACTATATAATTTACGATACAAACCAAATCAAATGTGTGACTTATGTTTAAACTAAAATTAATTTTTGTTTCAGCATCGGAGGAAGTTTGTCTAATTGATGAGATAGGCTCAGATCTCCCTGGTCTTAGCCTTAGTAACAAGACAATACTCAATCCCGTGTTAGACTATGTTAGATCTGGTGAGACTATTTCTTTTGGTTGTTCAGAAGGTCAAGGCCTCAACTACACATCTCAGGACGAGACTGGTGCAGAGATTCTTGTTTGCTCGTAAGTAAATATATTATAAATACACATTGTGGTTGTGGTTGGAGCATAGAATGTTGTGCCTAGGGGCTAGACCTGCACTGGTGTATGTGCAATGTACATGTATTTGCAATGTTTGTGCAATTCACTATATGCACCCATATTAGATGTATTTATGTCTTGGGTTTGGTTAAAATACCTTTCACTACATTTTGGTGTATACCAAACCTAAAGAATTTTTATATGCGCTACTCGTGATACGAAATGTGTATAAACCTCTACTCTGTGTATAAAATGTTCTCAAATTCATGTTTGTTGCCCAGGTCGGAGTACAAATGGATGACATTAGACTCAACGTTCATAGTGTGCACTGGTGAGTTTATAATTACAGTTGATGAATCAACAGTGCTGAATGGTGATTTGTGAAAAGTAGTAGTGCTGCAGATTTCTCAAGTCTGAATCTAAAAGTTGATGAGTTATAATCTAGCACATTGTTTATTTTATTGCAGAAATAGTCTGTGAACCTCCAGCTGATAACTCTACATATGAATACTCTGGTAACCTCACAGTAGATAACTTGATACCTCTGAATGAATCTTTATTACTGAAATGTGTTAATGAACTATCTTATGAGTCTCAGTGTAGTCAAGATGGTAATCTAAGGATTGGTAGATGGATTCCTCCTCTTAGTTGTGGTAAGTCGTTTATATATTCTGCATCAATATGTTATTGATTACCTGAAAATTAAGTAGATGTATAGAATTTATATTATACATTGTAAAGTGGTGTCGATTATTTCAGAATATCAAGAGCGTAAAGACAAACGTTGTAGTTGCCCCCTCCTGACTAGATGAAATTTGAAGGATAATAAGCTGTACATTATCCAAAATATAAATATTATTTTTAGCTCTCAGAGCTTCCAAGATTGAAGCTCTCTCACTTTTGTGTTGTTTTATTTTTACAATAAATATTAGCAAGAGTGTTGCCCTGTTGCTCGAATTGGCCAATCTCACTTGCTTTGGAAAAAGTTCAAGAGTTTTCTACGCAACATCAGGACAACCATTTATGCATCGCAGTCAGAGAATAAGCGCTACTTGTAGTATTAGTTAGATTGTTGCAGTACAATGTATTCTTACAGAGTACAGAGAGTGTGAGTTATCTGAGCACACAGATCTATGGCTAGAGGAGATGGAGAAACACAGAATGGTAGATCTACTGAATCCACTGGAAACTGGCGTGTCTGTAAATGTGTCTGTCTCTTTCATGTGTCTGGATGGATACAGTGGTGATACAGTCCAATACCTATGCGCAATGTATGTACTAGGAGATACAAGCATATGTTTATTATAACATGGTTGTCGAGTATGTATTAGTGTACCATATGCAAGACTACATGGCAGTTTGTGCGTAGAATATGCATTGTACTCGTATAGGTACCATCAACTTGTTGTGTACATGTTATTTGTATGCTTTGTAAGTGTTATCTGCAGAATGAAGTAAGTAGCTAAGCCATGTGCGCAGTGTGATATGCGGGTAGAGCTTATCATGCATACATGTACATTTTATTGTAATGTTATTATTGTAGTGATTTATCTGGTAGCCCAAGATTCTCTCACCTTGTTGGTAATAGCTCAGCATGTCAAGGTAAGATTACTCCTTTTAATTTGTTGGGGATGTTTGTTATGATGACAGACCTGGGTGGGTAGAACTACATTAGAAGCTGGACACACAAACCTAAACTTTGAATTTAAAGGGGTTGTCGTAGAATAACTGAGAGAGATGTATGCAACATGTCTATCCACTCATTATTACAGCGGAGATGTGTGCCACCCCCGTGACACCATACCATGTGACCTACAATCCCGCACAGTACAGCACCAGCTGTGTAAATGGTGACAAATGTCAAGTTGGTGAGGAAGTGTCACTTCAGTGTACGGATATGGATGGAGAAGTTATGAATGAACATGTCTGTGATACGAGGTCTAACACTGACTGGTTTCCTCTGCCTACCTGTGGTGAGTTAAAGTAAACATTGGAACACCAGGCCTTGTGGTTTGTTGATGTTTTATACAATTGGTATAAATTCTACAAATTGCTCTCTAATTTACTCAATTTACTCAATTTATTGAAACACACAACATATTCTTTTGATTTTGTCATGCGACCCAATCACAGTTTGTACTTACATGTAACTGTGGTGAATTTAGAAATCAAGATAAGCTTAGACTTTGATGAATACAGAGTTAGAGGTAATGTAGTATTCAAACTAGCTCTGATATTGATAGCTTTATGGAATAGAACTTGATGTTCAATTGCAGATGTTTCCTGTGGGATACCTGAGCCAATGTATGGGTTAGATTGCACAGCCAGTCTCACTGGGCTCTTTAACACTTCACAGAAATTCTCGGAGGGAACTGTGATAACTTGTCAATGCAGCGAGGGATTCCAACTATGTAAGTATCTGCAGACTCTTATAACAATGGTAATGTTATGTTTTATACGTTATAGTCATTTAGCTTCTCTGTGTACTGAGTGGATGGCATCTCAGAGCAGATGTGTTCAACAGAACGCTAAGATTGGTCTGAATAACGTCAGTGGTAGAGGTGGGCTAATCTATTCAAATCACGCCTGTACAGTTTTACATGCCCTTCTTATTTTGAAGTTGTTGATATTCACTGCAAGCCAAATTTGAATATTCCACGGAAACTGTATAATTGTTTATGTTTCATGTCATAGTGGAAGGTGAACAAATACCGTCTTTAGTCTGCGATGGTGAATCACAGAAGTGGAATATCTCATCCCAGAACTCCTGCGTCTGTAAGACTATCATCCTTAGAATGCTTTTATAAACTCATATCACTAAAAATGGTCTACTTACTAGCGCCATGTGGCAATCTCTTCTATGTACACCAATTGATTTGTTGGAGCTTTAGGTAATTGTTGTAGGTTATTACTATATGCATCTGGGTATGTGGATAATACAGTTATGGGTGTGATTGTACTAGCTTAGGGAAAAATTATACACACAAGTATACACATGTAGTGTAGTTGGATCCGTACAGATGCTTATAGGGTAAAATTATACCTCTACACATACATGTAGATGAGTACGTACATTCAAGTGCATATATAATAGGCAGATGTTTTGGCGGCAAATCACATGGTATCGTATGATAGGGCGCATCACAATCTACACTAGGGCTTCATGTACACGTACATATATTCTTGGTCTAACAAATAGTCTATTCTATATTATAGTGGAGACAGACAACATTCGTCCCACTAACCATTCAGAGTTATCATTTACTGGAGTTGGTAGCACCCCGACTGTGACTACGGTTTGTGACAATGGTTTCCACCTTGATGCATGGTCTCCTAACCACATGATACATCTGAACGTTCCTTTAACCAGTTCACACTTTCCATTAGAATCAAACTGCTTGCGTAAGTATATTATAATATGCATATACATATATATGTATGTATATATCACTACCTACTGAGGTACATGTACATGAAATAAACTCATAGAGAATAACTCTTCTACCATTTTCTTGCTCAGGTATTTTGTCAGTTCATTGCAGGTCGCAGTGGCCATGTATCTGTTGGTGCCTCGCTTACCACAACTTTATGAGGCATAAGTATGGCCACCAGGTTGTATACTTGTGTATTCTGTTTTTGTGCATGTGAACACTAATTGCAGAAGTTTCGCCCTGGAGACTTGGTTACTTTGTGTAATATAATTATACCCTGTCACTAACATCTCTGCTACAGAACATTATGTTAGCTACCATGTCTGATATTTATATGAAAATATTGTGTCGTCTGTATTGGATAGTAAGCACTTAGTACTTGTATATTTCTAAAAATCTGTGATATGTTGCTGTGTTTACAGCATCATTCTAGTTATTATGTAATTCTCTCTCAGCTGGGTGCAGAGGTGATGCGCTCACTAGCTTACCCCATTTAACACTCACCCCTAGCCAGGAATGGTATAGACCTAGTGACACTCGGTCTGTTGCTCTTGGCTGTAACGAGTCGATGGAACTTCAGCTTCTCAAAGGTACATAGTTTAAGCCTAACGCATTCCATACGAATTAAAAGCAATTACTAAGTGCTAATAGTAGCGGTAGTGAGCTGTCATTGGTAGGACAATCTCAAGGACTAACGACTCCAAATTTACGATGAATAATGTACAAACATGTAGTATCCTTGTACAAAGAATCATGTCAAATGCATTGTACATGGCATGTTATAGATGGTGAGCACCTTATATACTGTGCTCTGGTTATGGCTAATGACACTCTCATCGCTCAATGGGACATCCCTCCAATGGAGAAACTGGTTTGCTCAGGTAATTCATAGAATATATTGTTATATTAAATACTAGATTGTTCTATATTATTCATATTATACATGTAGAGCGCTGTGTACACTTATATGCTCATTAGTCGAATTTCTAATTAGCTAAATTTGTAGTTAACTGATTATGGTCAAACAAAGCTCTTTTATAATCTTATATATTACTATATAGTATATATTATTGTTTATTGTAAGTTTGTAATTCTGACATGAGGTTGAACTAACGTAATATAATTATGTTGTTGTAAAAATAGTGTCGCCACCATTTAATTCAACGTGTATTTGTTGATAACATTTGTGTAATGTTGTGTTTCGAGTGTATATTATATGTATTACTATCTTAACTCCATTTATGGCTTATCTTTATATTTCTAGAACGTACTGCAGATGACATCAAGCCAAGCAGAGTAGCGATGAAGTAAGTATACAATTACATATACATGTACGTCTGCAACCTCTACATCATACACAGTTTACAGCACACCTGCATTGCCTAAAGGAAAGTAGGGACCACACACGGACTTACACTGTACATGGTGTCATATTACATAGGAAGTATAATACCATGAGCAACATCTCTGCATCCTGACTTCACGGCATGACACTGTGTCTTTGGTGCAGACGGCTGCTTAGCCCAATGACATGATGTTATGTCATTTGCTGCCAATACTTTTGACAGAGTGGATGTGTGTAGTTACATTGCGTCATTATTCAGGTCATTGGGCCCCCTGAAGATTGCAGATGACATCAAACTCTTGAATGTACTAGGTCAGCACATTCATGTCAGCTCACAGGATGCGAACAGAAATCTCCTCATTGATCATCTTCTTGGCAGAGATTGGGTTTCCGATGATTCACCCAATGAATGGATACAGATTAGCCTGTATAAGTTTTACATGATAATGAATATGCAGCTATATTCTTCCAACTGGAGTGAGTAAATAACACATTATATTGAGTACTTGTTGAGTTCATTCTTAAATTCACATTGATTCACAATGTGAGTAATAATTTTGTGCCATTTTCTATGTAATTACTGTTTACTAAAATATTGTCATGATTATTTGATGTAGTAATATTATACCAAACTTACATGCATAATCTAGTCTCTATCTAATTTGTATACAATAGACAGTTTTCTCAGCATTAAAATAAGTCAAAAATTAGGAGTTGTCTTTCCTTACTCCTCGTACTGTTTAGGCTGGAAGAAACCTATCATAGGCCACCAAATGGGACGTAGAAGAAAATCTGGGGGTGACCAAATTAAACGGAGGGCATATTTGAAAACGGGATAAAAAATAACTTCTAGGGGGATATTTCTGCACATTTTTGTTTGATAGAATGCATTTTATTGTAGCATTTGTATGTTTGACGCACTTGCTTAATTTAGTTTCTGCATTTTTGTGTAAGATGAAGTTGATGATATAGTTCTTTCTCTTCAGATGACATGCACATATTTGAGTCTATCAAGTGCCATGAAGAGTTGCCACCTCGCGTTGACCAGCCGTACTGGAAGTCTATCATGTCCGTTATGCAACCTGTATATGGTTCAAGAGTTGAACTTGCTTTTCCTGTCGGAGAAGTGTTTGCGTGTAAAATTGGCATTGTCTCAGACACTAGAGGGCTCATACTGCAGGAAATTCAACTCTATGGTCTTGGTGAGTAATTCTTTTGCATTGGTTTTCGTAAGTAATAGCCTCCGTCTGCCAAAAATCAATGTGCACTAAAGTTGTATAGGTGGATGTGGTGCACCTTTTTTGTAGCAGTCTTTTGCTTATATAATGATTATTGTGGTTTTGCTGCTTTAAACTAGTGATGGTTCTTAAATTCTATAAACAAATATTACTATATTAGGCATGTGTGGTATGAGCATTTATAAGATTTTTTCTAGGAATCTTTGTTAGGTTTGCGCTGTTGCATGGTATAAGTTTATCTGTTTTAGTCAATCTACTCGACTCCTACTCTACAGTGAACAGTAGTAGTGCTGTTAACAGCTCTGTTGCACTCAATGTTGTTGACGGAATAGGTCTTTCAACCAACAAGGACCACTACTTCAGGTCTCTACCCAAGGTGGACCAATGGTTGGCTATACATCTCGGTCATGGATATTTTCTCATCAACATCGTATTTATAAGCAGTGATCTTGGTAAGTATATTTGTTTTTATATCTGAAACGTATAATGTACATGTAGATGTATTCACAACTGATAATAGCATCGATGGCTAGTTTGACCATGTTTGACCCATGCATTGAATCCTATTTACAATGCCAGGAGAACTGCTCATTTGTCTGTTGAAATAGTTAAACAACCATACACATATCTTCTCTTCCAGATGACATCACAATGAGACTCTATTATAAGATAGATACAGACAAATCTGCCAACTACATATCGAATAGTACTTTGTGGACAGAAGTTGGTGACATAACTATGGACAAACTGGACGTGTTAGTGGCCACTCAATCTGTGAATGTATTCGCTACGCACTTAGCTGTAGTTGGACAGACCTCAAACGGTCTATTAATGGATGAGATGGTTGTATTCGGTCATACTTTAGGTGGGCCACAGTACTTTTATTGCAACATCAATTATTATGTTCATTTCGTTATATGTGGTGCATATTTGTTATTCCAATATCAGGAGTGTTTGTTTACACAGGCTAGATCTTAATTTAGACTGATGATTTCTACCCTGTGTACACAGTTGTGAACATTAATTCATGTGATGTATGCACTATAATATAATATACCTATCAGATAAATTTGAGAAAACCTATACAGTGTTTTATTCATTTTGTTATTTGCATGTATATTTCGACAACAATACTGAATGGCTGAATTGCATAGTTTAATGAAAATGTTGATAATGTAACGACTAATTGATGGATGCACTACCTAATTTGTAGATAACTATGCACTGAATAGGACAGCTGTACAGAGTTCTGACTACACAGAAGGTGTTACTATAGCTAGCAATGCTGTTGATGGTGTAATATATGATGGATCAGTTTATGCTCAAACTGAGGCAGTTAGTCATCAATGGTGGAGAGTTGACTTGATGGACGTACATCTTGTATATACTGTCGTGATCTACTCAAGTTTTAATAGTGAGTCTGTGTCATCAAATGTAAATTAAATATTTTCATGAACCAGTTTTTTATTTTGAAAAACAATTGATTAATATAATTAATTTGATGATGTACCTTTATGCTGTGCCCATGTACTTCATGTTATTTTTAGGCTCAGCAACTTGTGATATTCAAGTGAAAGGTAGTCAAGGCATCACTATTCCTCAGCCAAGTATATTCTCAGATGGATGGCCTGTCTCTATATACCAAGGACCAGCCTTTAGCTCTCCATATATTGATATCCTCCTAAGCGAACCTACACCATTACGCCAGGTTGCTATAATTTCTGAAGATAGCAATGGCTTATTTCTATCAGAAGTAGAAGTCAATGGAAACGGTAAGTTTTGTTGGGGTTGTACTGTATGAGGTATCAGATATTATATGCTTACACATCCATCCATCTATTCATGCATTTCTTCCATTGCATCATAGTTGCAGTTCAAATAAAACTAAATTGCATTACAGATTACACCTGCGTATTCAAGACTGGTGAGGAACATTTTGCAAGTATGGCTAGAGATGGAACTGTGTACAAGCCTGCTTATGCTGGAGATACACTGGAACTGGATTGTCATAAATCTATGTCACTTGTCTGCCCTGAATGTTCAACTAGTGTGACGTGTTCTCTAGACCTTGATACATCAACTGGAGTATTTAGAATGTACTGGAATATAACAGATGAACAGAAATTCTACTGTCAAGGTATTAGTATTACCTTAATTACATACTGTTGTGTATTGATAATATCAGGTGCTGCCATGTCTTCTTATTCCTATACATCTGTACAGCCATGGTCTTACACTAACCATGAAGTGCTTAGTCTATCCAATTGACCAACATAGTGATCGACCTAGTTGGGTGACAGCCTAGTTTACTATTGACCTAGTTAGTGACCATAGTTTAAGTAGAGAGTCATATAAGCTGGCTTTTCTGAAAAATGAGTCTATTGTTATTTCAATGGAGCCACGAGATGAGTTAGGCATGGTTATGCCCACAGCTGCTATTTATGCCCATCGGCTGTGATTCTCACCACACAGGGGATATATTTTACAGGAACTGTTATCTGTTTGACTTCGGATCTCAATTTGTCAGCCCTGGGAATATCGTCAGGTTTTGAACTCGGTGAAAACCACAGTTTTGCTTACCCTGAAGAAAAGATGCCCTATCGATGTCAGGACGGAAAAGTTGGATTATCACAAACTGAAAAGATCATGCCATATGGACATGTCACTTGCAGGTATATTATTCAGGTCGACAGCGTTTATCATTTACCCATCTTTTTCTCAATGAGATGCTCATAGTTGCATTCAACATGTGGATGTTACATGTATGTTTCCTACACTTGCTACATTGTAGTTCTAGAGGTGAATGGACAGTTGCGGATGCTGACAGGATTGATACTTGTGCCGGCCATTCAACAAATGAGAGAAACCTCGCCCTCAATAAAATCGCTTCCATTAGCTCCATCGTGTCTGGTAATCTTTCATATCTCATTGATGGCGTTATTGATGAGTTACTATCTACAAATGCAGATGAACACCAGTGGTGGAAGATGGACTTGTACGCTATATACAGTGTCAATACGATTGCTCTCTACACATCTGAAGGTATAATAAATCAATCTATTTGTGCAAAATTCATCATGGTTAGTAATCTTTATTCAACTTGCTCTTATTAGATTAATTTTATGATTGTTTTCCTTATTCTTGTTGTTTTTTTTGTGGTGATATTTTGGTTTGAATTTTCATATTTTTGCTTAACAGATAGGCTAGTGTGTCTGCAGCAGCTACACTTTCTCTCATCTCTGGTTGTAAGCCCTGGTAACACCCCAGCAGTAGATGCCGACTCATGGAAATCTTTCTACTGGCTTGAGAATCCAGCGACATATCGTGTTGTCACAGTGCAGTTTCTTTCTGGAGAACCAGCCAGACATGTGGCTCTCTTCTCCCAGTTTGATGGTGGATTTAACCTACAGGAGATTCAAATCTATGGCTCTGGTGAGCTAGCAAATTTGATTTCGTCCTACTCTATGAGTGTCTTTCAAATTGTTAGGACTTGTACCCTTAGATTTGAAAGACATGTTGGCCTTATTATCCATCTGCTAAGCTATTGTGTTTTTTTTTTTGCAGAAAATCTGGCTCTATCTAAGCCTGTAAGCTTTAGCAGTGCATCAGCATGGTCTAAGTTTCCAATGACCTCAGCTGTTGATGGAATTGTGGGCAATAACTTATTCTTTGAGTCTGATGGCCTCACCAAGCCTTGGTTTATGATCGACCTGCTTGATATATATAATCTGAAGTCCGTTCTAGTGTACACTTATGGTGAGTTAACTATGTCTAATTCTACACTGCAGCTTTTGTGTAATTCAGTATTAATTGTTTTGTTTTTATAAATCATCGAGTTACATAATATTCTCTTGCTCCAACCTTTTTTCAGTTCCATTACCAAAGGATACTACTCTAAACATGGCTGGAGCTAACTCTACTTACTTGAGTATAGAGTCAGTAGAGCAGTTTAGTAACTGGACGGTACAACTCCCTATTAATCATTCGGCTACCAATGAGTTATCAGCTGTTACTGCTCAAGTGTTGGCTCTTTACATCAAGGATGAAGCTGCCCTAAACATCGAAGAATTGATAGTTTTCGCATCTCCACCATTTGGTAATTTTCTAACAATTTTAACATCACTTTTCTCAGATTCGTTTTTCGATTTTTGCTTATACACTTTTCGAACAGTATTAATTTGAAATTACCATTGATAGACATGAAGTAGATTTAGACTACAGTTTTAGCTCTTCATTTTGTTTAATAATAATTTTTATCGTGTTCTTTGATGCCAATCATGTTTTAGCTCAAGGACATTTGGAATGTCAACTAGATAATATACACTTGGACCTACCTGAGTTGAACATCATGGATCGAGTTTTACCAGAAAACCTGGATTCTGTGTTGCTTGGAAGAGAAGTACCTGTCTCTTGTGCTGATGGTTTTAGTCCAAACATAACCAACATTAACCAGCCTGTTGTTGAAAGAATTCTGTGCTGGTATAAATCTCTATTTCCAAGTGTTAAATGCAACATTTTGGAATATCTATCTGGTTTTTAATTATTATTAATGGTTTATGTATTTCAAGCTCTCCAAAAGTCTGGGTGAATAATTGTTATTGTGTTGATCGATTATAGAATGCAAACTATGAAATGATGAAATCAGAAACGTATACTTATCTCTGTATTAATATTACTAAGTGATAAACTTCATTTTACTCTGTAACTTCAAAATTAGTGTTTGTAACAGAATGCATCACAAATTTGTACGCTGCGTTTATTTTCATCCAGGTTTTTGGGATCTCTTGGACACAACACACATTACACAAGATCTATGCATCGCTCACCATGCAGAATGTTATATATGATTTATTTCTCTAATTTTAGTTATGGCAGCACTTGGTCTAGAGGAAAACCTCAGCTAGAATATAATTGTTTAGGTGAGTATGAATCTCCCTCCTTTATCCCAATGGAATACAATTTGGTTACTTCTCCATCAAAACTAAACATTGTACAATTTAGAAGCACTATTTAATGGAGTCATTAGTTAAAAATTCTACAGAGTTTGAAATGGCAGAGACAAACATGAATGCAGTTAGTGAGCTAATTGTTTTTTTTACAGAAATCGCCTGTGAACCTCCAGCTGATAACTCTACATACGAGTACTATGGTAACCTCACAGTAGATAACTTGATACCTCTGAATGAATCTTTACTACTGAAATGTGTGAATGGAATATCTTATGAGTCTCAGTGTAGTCAAGATGGTAATCTAAGGATTGGTAGATGGATTCCTCCTCTTAGTTGTGGTAAGGTTTCCTTCTCTAACTGATATATTATATCTGTAGTCGATCCATAATTGCTGCTATAAAAGTTACATCAAGTAAGTTCTTGTTGATCAACAATATTATCCTACTCTTTTGGAGCTTATATGTGCCTTTCCTGAACCTGCTGCAGGAAGTTCCATATGGGCTGCTTTAGTTTAACAGATGGAATACAGCCATGTATTTATTAGTCCCATGAGAACTGTGTGACATGCATCTCATGAAGCTATTACTAATGTTGAATTTGGTTACATTTGTGACTTTTCCAATAGGTTAATATTCTATGAGGAGAACTTACATGACTCAGCAGTTTTTAAATCCATGTAGTGGACAAATTTATTATTGTTAAAGCTTTCATGTTGTGACCATCTAAGTACTGTAAGTCAGAGAAGATTTTATGTTTTTTATTATCATTGTTGTAAGAGTATACTTTACATGAAGCTAATTTATGGTAAGATGCATAGAGCCCTGGGTAAGTTGTGTGAATTTCTTACACAACTTTTGGATTATAACATTTTATGAAAATACATGTAGACAAACAGGTTTTCTACCCAAGCTTATCTAAAGTGCATGCAATGGGTGCATTGTTGTCTTTATTTGCAACGGTTATTTTTGTATTCGGACAATGATCGTTATACCTGAATTTTTTTTCCATTTTAGAGTGTAAGAAAGAAGATCACCCTGATATCTGGTTCACAGAACTAGAAAACTTTCGAATTAATACAGGAGAAGAAGCTGTCTATCCACTTAACCATTCCGTGGTGTTTGAGTGTCTGGATGGCTATAGTGGAGAGGGTTCGGAGTATATCTGCCAGATGTAAGTCAACGTAGACCTCTCTCATATTATGAGCATAATATTTTACAAAACACTTTAAAACAAGCCTACTGTTGTTAAAACTATGCTACAGATAATCTGCTGCAATTATGCCATGCTCCTCAATGCATTAGTTGTTTGCACCTTTCTTTGCAGTTGTTTATATGGTTACTAATGATTTTTGTTTGTAGTGATCACTCTGGAAACATTTCTTTCCACGTCGATGGAGTCACTAATTCTTGCATAGGTCAGTGGCTACTGCTAGATTGTATACAAATACAATGTGTATTATATTGATATTGGCCGTGAGTTAAACTATGCGGCAGTGACTTCTGTCATGTGCATCTATCTCACAATTTGTTTGTTAATGGATATTGTTGTGTTTGGATTGCAGAGGATAATTGCCCAGCTCCTGTGACACCATACCATGTGACCTATAACCCCTCTCAGTACAGCACAGACTGTGTCCATGGTGATGGATGTCAAGTCGGTGAAACAGTGTCAATTCAGTGTACATATGTAGATGGAGAAGTTATGAGTGAACATGTCTGTGATACTAGGTCTAACCACACTAACTGGTTTCCTCTACCTACCTGTGGTAATTTTTAGTAATGTCTGTGTAGTGATTGTTCAAGGAAAGGGTGTCTTGGAGACGAATATTTCATATATGATTATTGCTGTTTGACCTAAACTCTGCAAGTACATGTAGTTACTCTCTGTTTTGCACTATTTTTTGTTTTCTGAGTTAGTGGACACATGTAATTTTTCTTGATTTTCATGACCGAACTCTCATTTATGATCGCTCAATAATCATATTGTATTGTAGATACCCACTGTGGTCTCCCTCCTGCAATATATGGTGTAGAATGTACCAGAAACATCCCAGAGAATCTAAACTCTGATAATCAGAGGTTCTCTAATGGTACCAGACTGAGCTGTTCATGTTTAGATGGATTCCAAAGAATCTCCAATAATATTTATATGACTTGCAATGGTAGTTCTGGTGATTGGGAGTTGTCCTCTCTCAACCCTTGTATAAGTGAGTTTCCTTAGTTGAAAACTTGTAACCTGTTTTGACTTTATGCTAAGACAATTATGATTATTTTGAGGATGAGATGTTAATCTAAACTGCCTACTTTTAAAAGACTGAACGCATTGTTTAAACTTACTACTTGTTCTTCTAGTTGAAACAGACGAGGTGCCAGCTCCTAATAACTCTCAACTCTTGTACGCTGAACTTGATGGATATCCAGTATCTACTACAGTGTGTGATGAGGGGCACTACCTTGATGTGTCATACACTTACCGACAACTTGCTCAGGATGTTTCACCTACTGGTTTCGGTCCAATTACTCGTGCAACATGTGTCCGTGAGTATGCTATAATGTTGTAATGCTGTAATGTTGTGGTGCGAGCTATCATGCCTGATTTTTCTGCTCGCTGAACAGATAATTTGGCATACCATTAACTTTGAATAGAAGGTCAGCTTTAATTTGAAGTTGAAGCATGACATGCGCCACACATAATCTAGGTTTGTAATATATTTGCGGATGCTATTGGTGAGGTATTCTTTATAGGTGGCTGCAATGTGGATGCAATTGCTTCTATCACTAGTAACCTTACGGCAGTGCCATACAAACGGCACTACAGCTTGGATGAGGAAGTTGTTATAGAATGCCAAAATGGTTACCTGTTGGTAGGCATTGAAGGTGAGTCTCGTACTAGTCGCTATGTGACTTCGAATTACAAATTCGATAACTTCTCAAATATTTTTCAGTGTAAATACATAGATGTTCTGAGTTCTTAATTCGTATTATAAGTCATTTTCCTATAGCTTAGACTGCCTTTCTTTCTTGTTTAAAAGTATGGGAGAGAATAATGAGATGTACAAGATTGACTGTGATGGATAGTGAAACGAATACGAACAAATCCGTTATTCAATGGAGTTCTCTTCCCTCTCAGGTTCATTGCCAAGGTTAGCACATTTTAATAAATTACTACTGTGATCAGCAATAACATTAACAACCACGAGCAGTTAACTTTGCACCCACTTCCCTCTTTATTGTGTTGAATATAAGCAATGATGTTCTGTGCAATCAAATTTTGATAGTGTTGCCTCTGGCTTGAATTGTATAACAGTTACCCTTTTGGTCTTGTTCGGACGACCATCTGGGAAATTTTTGTAAAGACTTGGGTTAGTCTAAATTGTTAATGTCATTAGTTAGCTAAGAGTCGATGTCTTGTATTAGCTTTAGCTGTTTGAATATTGTAATGGTTTCTGTGATTTGGTGCGGTCGTCCTTGGACGACTATCGACCCAGAAATGAAGTGCCTATGAGTGGTAATAGGACTTCGCATTACATGAAAGATCGAGCGGTCTCAGTAGCCCAAATACTACCAAAGACGACCCATCTGATCCCAAGTCCGACCTTCAGACTATACAATGAAAGAGAGTAATTCGACCTAGTAGGCGGTTCGCTAAGCGAATGACCTAGTAAAAGGAAGAGAAAGTCTCTGTATCAAGTATAGATGTGTCTTTATTGAAAGCCAAGTGTAGACTGAGACAATGAACAATAAAACAGTGCCCTTTATATAGTATAAGGACTTCCGGCCGACGTGACGTCGGGAAAAGACGACGTGTGGTCGTCCGGAAGTTGCGCAACAAGATGGCCGCTGGAAGCCCGACGGCCGACCCAAAATAGGTCGGATTCTACAAAAGTTGCTTATAATGGTCCAATTCATGTACAAAATGAATATCAATGGATTCTGAGAGGTCGGGCCTCTGTACATGGGTATAAAAGGCATTAAAAAGACTTAGTAATAATCATGTAACTATGTACAATAACATATAGTAAAATACATGAATAAGAAATGAGTATAAACACATGGAGACACGCATATAGACGGTAATTAAGTGGTTTGAACATGCAATGCAGTTAAAGGTAAGTATACGAACACTAATTATGAGAATGTTAGTGTCAGGTGAGTAGCGCTGTAACAACTACTAGGCACTTAAGGTGCGATGGAGCTTCGTCCGGGAGTTGGGGTCGTATACAAATGTCCTGTACCATCACAATATTATGATTTTTGTTATAATGACGCTGATGCCACTAATTGGACTATTGGTGTGCATGATTTGATGCTGTCTAGTGACTACCCTATTCTTGTTCTCTTTGGACTTTTGATACATTCTGCTATTTAGTCATGTGAGTTGATAGTACTTGCATCACACTTGTATACATGCATAAGATTGTATTTTATTATGGCTTTTATGTTTGTGAAATTGGTTCTTCTGTAGATGCAGGAAGCAGACCCAAGCCACAATTTGCGGGAATAAGGTAGGACCATCAAGATGATGTCATAAACAAGACGATATCGCTTGTATGAGTTTTGGTTATTGGTTTTTATCTTGGTTGATATTACTAAAATGGGTATGAGGTCAGTGTGGAACTTGTATTAGACTGTCTCTGGACATAGTTATTACATTGCTTTTATATTTGTGTAGGCAATTTGGGCCAACGGGATTTTCAGGTATGTAAGATGTTTTCTCTATTTCATTTTCTTCTAATTATTATGCAAGTTTATTACTCTGTTCAAGCCTAGCGATTTAGATTTGAACACAGTTATTATTTTATGCTATTCTATTATTTATCTTTGAATTTTTGTAGTGTCGTTTACATGTACGTAGCAATTTTTTCTAACAATACAAAAAAGGTGTTGAATGGTGTCATTAGTATTTTAATTGAAGTGATCTATTCTGACAAAAGTGATAATCTTGAGATCTTTTCAGGTGATGTAAGGGTGGCAGAAGTGACTATTAGCGATGTGAGAGTGAGTTCCTCCTCGGAAAGTCGGCATAGACTTGTGGATTACAGGATAGATCAAGTATGGCAATCTGAAGCATCATCCAATCAGTGGATTATGTTAGACTATGGGATGTTTATATCTGTGTTGGCTGTGAGACTCTACTTACCAATGGAAGCTGGTATGTCTATTAGCACATTCATAATATCTGCAAGTTCTCTAGTACTTCGACAAGATGCATTATTGACTTATTGCATCGCCAGGGTTGAATGTTAACATAGATAGATAGGTGGGATGGGGATTACAGTTGACACTCAAATTCAGCCAATTTATGTTCTGAGCCAATATATGCGCTAAGAGTTAGAATCACTTTTTTCAATTCTTTGATATTGACCAGTTTCAGAGGGCCGCCAACAGCAAAATGGGTTTACATAAAGTTTCCTATTTTTTGTTGAAAAAGTTGCAGGAAACTGTTGAGGTATTGCAAATGAATGAGTAAAACTATGCATGTTCAAGATGCTGGTTCACACAATTTCAATAGAGCTTGTAGTCTTGTAAGCTCCATTGTTGTTCTAAAGTTTGAAAACATATTTTAAAAATACTCTGATCCATTTTAGGCATTCTATCTCTCAGGGAGTTATCTTTCCTCTCTACACTTGTATCTGATACTGAACTAACACCAGATGCTGATGATATGTTATGGACACAACATATACACCATAATCAACCAATCAGTGATGAGATAAAGGACTTTAACTTTAACATTGGTGAAGTGAGGTGTTATAAACTGGCATTGGTTTGTAATAGTTCTGAAGGATTTGCTCTCGAGGAAATCCAGACATACTATTTAGGTATTTGGAGATACTATATTTTTACGCTTTTTTATTTTGCTGACGAGCAAAATATTGTGTCTCCATGGAGATTACTTGCATCTCATTTGTTACATGTACATTGAGCATCAGTGCAGCATAATCATTGTAGTTGTAACTAATCTCTCAGGAGCTGTATATTGCCCTTTTACTCAGTAGCAACGCCCCATCTTTCCATAGGTGTACTTTCTCCCCAATCTCCAAGATGTATAGTAGCATATACTATAATTATGCTATATTCCTGTTTTAATACACGACAGTTGTGATAGCTTCAGTGTTGAGAACGTTTGATAAAAAACCTTTGAAGCTATAGTATCTGTGTTGGAACTCTGAGATGTATGGTTTCCACCTGACAATTTTTTGATTAACTTAGCATTCACTGCTAACTACTTTGGGTAGAGAAGTAGGCTTATATGAAACGCCTTCAATCTACTTATTTATACACTCTTCAATATTGAGTATCTCTCGTTTCACCCAGTCATTACCGGGTACAATACATCCCACTGTTATCAACCCGGATTAGGCAGCACACACTTGCCACATTTTTTGCCTATAATGCAGAATCAACACTGTGTAGTTACTTTATTTCAGTCAATCTCCTCCACTCCAACTCTACAGTCAACAGTAGCAGTTCTATCAACAGCTCCAATGTACTGAATACTGTTGATGGAATGGTTATGTCTACCAATGAGATTCATTACTTCATGTCTTCAACTGAAGCTGATCAATGGTTTGCTGTGTATCTGGGTCAAGGATACTTTGTCATTGATATCCTATTGGTCAATAGTGCTGGTGGTAAGTATATCATATCTACTCTCCACATCTATTAATATAGTTATATATCTGGTCTGTAATACAGTTATATTACCTGTTTAATGATGTCATCCATTCTCTCTGATAGATAATGGCACCTTCAACTCCACCCTTTACTATAAACTGGATACAGACCAGTCAGCCATCTACGTATCAGATAACAATCTATGGACAGAAGTTGGTTCTATGAACATGGATACTCAAAATGGTCTGGTAGCCTCACTCCAAGTCAAAATATTTGCTACTCATTTAGCTGTGGTTGGATCAAGTTCAAATGGTCTATTTATAGATGAGTTTATTGTATTTGGTTACACACTGGGTGAGTTAATGTATACTGCATTCGGATTGTTGATAGTTGGTTTGAGTTCTTCCAGATAGCTATTTTAACTTTTCCAAAAAGGGTTACCTTTCTTCATAGTTTGTCAAACTCAACATTAGAAACTAATTAATGTTTTCACCATCTGTCATAACTTTCATGCTTCTTGATTATGCTAATGATGGCCAGCAATTATTATTTTTGTACTCTGTCCTCTCAAATGTAGATACAATTTCATGTATGTACTCTAAATGGTACTTTCTTGCTAGTCAGGGCTAAAAAATGTTGAAATGTTTACTGTAAATATTTGCATAGGAATGAGAGGTCTCCTTTATCTTTAATAACAGAATAAAAACTGTGGTGCAAGCAATCTATTCCATCACTGTCATCTTTATGTTTACTTTCATGATTAGGTTATTATTACCCATTGGTCATTTCTCAACCTTGAGCAGTTTGTCATTGCAAAGTTCCTGGTGGATTGTTTGTTGTTTGTCTGTTTCGTGCTTTCTCTGTCCAATCCTACAGTAGTAGAATGGCCACATGGCCATTTAATTTCTTGCAGATAACTATGCACTGAATGGGACAGCTGTACAGAGTTCTGACTACACAGAAGGTGTTACTATAGCTAGCAATGCTATTGATGGTGTAATATATGATGGATCTGTTTATGCTCAAACTGAGGCAGTTAGTCATCAATGGTGGAGAGTTGACTTGATGGATGTACATCTTGTATATGCTGTCATAATGTACTCTAGTATTAATAGTAAGTCAGCATTATAAAATTAAACGTGTATGATGTGTGCTGTAAAATTGAACATGTATATAGAATGATTATACATTGTTTAGTATCAATTACTGTAATTAAGTAATCCAAAATGTAATTTATATATGCCAGTCTCCGTAAAATTTCAGGTCCTGCCTCCACGGATATCCAAGTGTTGGGTAGTCAGTCTGTGTCTGTACCAAAACCATCTCTATCCTCCTCCAAATGGCCTATCAGTCTTTTTGAAATGTCTGAGATGACGTTTTCATATCTTGATATTCTTCTGGAAGAACCAAAATTGATACGCCACGTGGCTGTATTGGCCCAACAGAGCAATGGTTTACTGCTCTCTGAAGTGCAGGTCATGGGTAACGGTAAGTATTACTGGGTATTTGAACTACAGCTATGCGTCCTACAGCATAATATATTGGTTTTGTGTGTCGATGGATTCATAGTAGGGAATAAAGTTGTCTTTTGGTTTAGACTACGCGTGTGTGTTCAAGACTGGTGAGGAACATTATGGAAACATGGCTAAAGATGGAACTGTGTTTAAACCTGCATATGCTGGAGATACATTTGAACTGAGCTGTCATAAATCTATGTCAGTTGTCTGCCCTGACTGTTCAACTAGTGTGAAGTGTTCTCTAGACCTTGATAAATCAACTGGAGTATTTAATATGTACTGGAATATAACAGATGAACAGAAACTCTACTGTCAAGGTATTTTTCGGCTTAGAATATTCGATATTCTCCTTTGTTTCCTTAACTACATGTACATGAAGGACACTGTGGAAAATATCGAGACGATAACTGTAAGGTATACCCATGTAATTAGGATCTAAAGTAATTTGACCAGTGAGAAGAATTTTTGTATGGTTGTTATTTTGTAATGCCAATATATAGATGTATATACACTGGCAGGATCTGATGTTTGTTTGACTGGTGACATCGAATGGTCAGTACTTGGAGTTCCAGAAGATGTGGAGCTGAGTGAAGACAACTCCTTCCTCTACCCTGGAGAGCACATGCCATACAAGTGTGATGCCAGTCATGTTGGATTATCAGATGAAGGAACTTTAATGCCGTTTGGTTTCATTTCATGCAGGTAAAGTATTGCATGTGATGGTTGTACTGTTAACTTCGTTGTCATATACACAGTTTCATGGATTTCATTTTTGCACTCAGCTAAAATTGAAATAGTGTCAATACTTCTTGGGTTTACCTTCTTACAGCTCTGGTGGTGAACGGACGTTGGAAGGCTATTACTCAATGTGCTGATAGCCTCACACAAACATTTAGCCTAACATAAACGTTCAATTTGCTCTCTATTGCACTTGTACACTATGCAAGCAGCGTTAGTACCAGAACTTCTTGACTTTACCATGTTACAGTTCTGGTGGTGAATGGACGTTGGAAGACACAAAAAGTATTGCTACCTGTGGGAACCGCTCTTCAAATGAGAGAAACCTAGTATTGAACAAGTCTGCTTCCACTAGTTCAATCTCATCTGGAAATCTCTCGTATCTTGTTGATGGTTCATTTAATAACCTCTTCTCTACAAATGAGGAAGTTAACCAATGGTGGCAGATTGACTTGAACACTATATCCAGTGTTAAAGTGGTTGTTCTCTACACATCTGAAGGTATGGAATTAGTTTGTATTTCCTCCATTCCTCATTCCTGTCAAGTTTAGCAACACTTATGATCATCATCTTCCACTCATTCACTTGATGGTGTTGTGAACTTGATGAAATTGTTTCTTTTTAAAAGACTCTCAGGACCGATTTGGGAAATTTTACATACTGACGACGGTTGCTACTGAACCCTGGACCGCACCGTCACCCGCAACTGGGGCATGGCATGTCTCTCACTGGTTTGAAGGTCTTTCAGAATTTTCAGCCATTACAACTCGCTTTAGCAGTGGAATACCTACCAGACATGTGGCTCTTCTATCTCTCCATGATCTTGGATTCAGTTTACTGGAAATAGAAGTTTATGGATCTGGTATGTTACTAGGGAACAGGTGTATAATATCCACTGAACGCATAAATTGTTACCTTGATTAGATAGCAACTTCTCTTCACCATGGTTTAATGTACTTTCACAGATAACCTGGCGCTGGCAAAACCAGTTCTTTACAGTAGAATTTCCTCTCAATCAAGATTTCCAAGGACGTCAGTTGTTGATGGAATAGTAGGGAATCGGTTTTTCTTGGCAGCTGATGATAAAACCAGCTCATGGGTTATGGTAGATTTGTTAGAGATGTACAACTTGAGTTCAGTGTTTGTTTTCACTTATGGTAAGTTCACACACTGGTAAAGTTGTCGCCCATTCTCTTTTTGGGTGTCTACTAGTTTTTTGGTGAAGATTATCCAGGGACTATCCTAGCTTCAGTGTAAATATGATGCCTTTGCATAGTCTGCTAGTTGATTATTTTCATGCGTTAAATTGTGTGTGATGACCATGATTTTATTTTATCGAGTACAATTCAGCAATGTTCTTACTGGTGGTTGTTCTTGTCTGTCTATAAATACTATGCGCTCACAATGTATTCACTACATGTCAGTTGTAATGATATTCTTATTTCTCTGAAGGTTTTCTGACAGAACAGACAGTTCACTACTTGGCTGGTAGTAATTCAACTAACTGGGGTGTGGATCCTGTACAGAACTCTGATCTCTGGTCAACTCATGTTACTCTCAATCATTCAGCTACTAATGAGTTCTCAACTGTGTTTGATGGAACAGCAGCTATGCACCTGGTAGCTTTCTATGCAATGAATGAAGGTCCTTTATTCATTGAGGAAGTATTGGTGTTTGGAACAACAAACTCAGGTAACAAGCTGTTCATATTCAGTGCAATCTTTTGCTGCCTGTGAAGAGCGATTAATAGCAGCAGATTATATTAATTTGATTCAAAATTCGTTTCAGACATTCGGTCTTTGGAGTGCCTTGTGGAGAACATAGCTGTTGACCTCCCTGAACTGAATGTAGCTAGTAGATATCTACTAGATGATGTAATATCTGTGGAACTTGGACATGATTTAGCCATCTCTTGTCCTGATGGTGAAAGTCCAAACATAACAGACGTCAATCAGCCATCAGTTGAGGGGATTAAGTGCGGGTAAATATCTGTCTTGGTAGATTGTTTCCTCATCAATAAATATTTACTAATATTTTCGTGCTTGTGCTTTTGATTTTGGTTTCTACTTTGACGGTTCTATCACCATCCATCTTACTTGCATTTGTCTCTCTGGTTCTAGCTTTGACGGTAAATGGGAAAGAGGTGAACCTCAACTAGAATATGACTGTTTACGTGAGTTTAACTTTTAATACCTTAATATTACTTTTCATTAAATCCCATGAGCTAAACTACAGTGTACTAAATCGGTGTACCCATCATTTGATGCTTATTCAAAAGAATATAGTGAATATTTAGCATATGCTATTAATTAGAACTGTTGGGAGGCTTCATATATGATCATTTGTTCTCATTTTTTATATCTTCCTTCCCTACAGAAGGCTATATTAGAGTTGTACGTGACCATTACAATATCGCAGAACATACCCGGCATGCCCAATTAATTCTCTTTTCTACAGAAATAGCCTGTGAACCTCCAGCTGATAACTCTACATACGGATACTCTGGTAACCTCACAGTAGATAACTTGATACCTCTGAATGAATCTTTACTACTGAAATGTGTGAATGGAATATCTTATGAGTCTCAGTGTAGTCAAGATGGTAATCTAAGGATTGGTAGATGGATTCCTCCTCTCTCCTGTGGTACGTTGTTTATTTATTCCACATCAATATGTCATTGATTACCTAAAAATTAAGTCGAATTATAGAATTTACATTATAAAGTACTTTCTACTATTTCAGAATATCAAGAGTGTAAGAGAGTAGATCAACTTGATACATGGATGAATGAACTGGAGAACTTGAGAGTAGATAAAGATGATGGAGTTGTCATTCCTTTCAACTCTAGTGTTACATTTGATTGTTTTGTTGGATATTCTGGTGATAGTACCAGTTATACATGTCAAATGTAAGTATACAGGGGAGTTAGGGATTTATTGCTCATCAGCTGGAATAAATTATGCGGTGAGGTATTGCCAACAACTTTTATTGTAATTAAAATTCCCTGTTATGAAACTGGGGGGGGGGGGGGGGGGGAGGGTGCAATCTACCATTGTTGACAAAATTGGCCTAATAACTCGGAGAAGCTCTTTTTGATAGTTTCAGCTTTTTTTTTCGTATTCTTACTTTGGCTGTAATGTCTTTTGCCCGTGATGGATATTTAGAACATTTAATTCTCTCTAACGAAATCACTGTCATATATTCAATACATTCTCTCCAATGTAAAACAATGATATCTTATCAAGTAATTTGTTTGATAAAACTCATACATGTACTTATTTACAGTGACCAATCTGGTGAAGCTTCTGTACAACCCAAACATGGCGGAATTATACCGACTTGTACCTGTAAGTAATTTGTTGAATTCAGATATGTTATTTAGCTATTTATTTATGCAACATACATTGTATTATATTTATATTACATTATTTATATATTTGAGTTTGAAATGTGATAGATTTACTGTACTTGAACTTAGAAATTTACAATGTGTGTAATTGTAGCCAACATTACATGTCCAGCTCCTGCAACACCATACCATGTGACCTATAACCCCTCACAGTACAGCACAGACTGTGTCCATGGTGATGGATGTCAAGTCGGTGAAACAGTGTCACTTCAGTGTACTGATGTGGATGGAGAAGTTATGAATGAACATGTTTGTGATACGAGGTCTCACCAAACTGACTGGTTTCCTCTGCCTACCTGTGGTAAGTTATAGTCAGCAGATATTTGTGGCTTGTTACAGCAGTGGTCAACAATGTATGGTAGTAACAAATATTGCCGACACTCAGTGTGTTCTCATCAATGTTAAACAATGATGTCATGCCTAATTATTATGTGGGTGTTTAGCCATAATGATTATTACGGCACGAGTTGGGGAGCATAATATGAAGTTATTTTCCAGGAGTAACTCGATATAGGAATCCAATTTTGTGACAGGATGGAAAAGCCAACAATAGTTTGTCCTAACAAGATTTTGTTGCTTAAAAATTGGCCTGTATTTGCTAGGGCATGTAATGTTAGTCTAGAGTATCCTTGCGTGCCTTAAACCATTTATTTTCCTTTTCTTTTCTAACTTGATTTAATTAAAACATGCTTCTTGGTTTTCATGACCAGACTTCATAAAATATGTGTTCACTTAACATTCGTACTACACCTTAGATACCCATTGCGGTCTCCCTCCTACAATTTATGGAGTAGAATGTACCCGAAACATCCCGGAGAATCTAAACTCTGGTCAACAGAGGTTCTCTAATGGTACCAGACTGAGCTGTTCATGTTTAGATGGATTCCAAAAGATCTCTGATGATGTTTATATGACTTGTGATGGTAGTTCTAGAGAGTGGGAGTTGTCCCCTTTCAACCCTTGTATAAGTGAGTTTCCTTAGTTGAAAACTTGTACCCATTATGACTGTTTTGACTCTATGCAAAAATAAGTATGATTATCTTGTGGAGTAGATGTTAGTCTAAACTGCCTACATGTACTTTTGAAATACTGAATGCATTGTTTAAACTTATCACATGTTTTTCTAGTTGAAACAGACAAGATACCAGCTCCTAATAACTCTCAACTGTTGCATGCTGAACATGATGGATATCCAGTATCTACCATAGTGTGTGATGAGGGGCACTACCTTGATGTGTCATATCGTTATCAACAACTTGTTCAGGATGTCACATCTACTGGTTCTCACCTGGTTACAGTCAGTGCATGTCTCAGTAAGTATAGCAAGTACATCTTGCTATTTATATAACCAACTTGTCAATATGTAATCCATAATCTGTATTAACATCATTTTGTTTTAGCTGATTCATGTTACAAAGCATAAACTACATCCACTATTCACTGTTCACCGTATACTCATTACTTCTATGATATAAGCATGGTATTATACAAGTGTGATGTAATACTACAGGAGGATGTCCAGTGGATACTCTCATTTCTGTATCCAATAACCTAACTACCAATCCTTATAAGAAATTCTATGGTCCTGGTGAAGAGGTGGTGCTAGACTGTGTTAACAATAACTATACATTGAAAGGTTTGGAGGGTAAGTTATATACAGTACTACTACAAATCCACTTTGGTGATGCATATGATACATGATAATCAATCGATCAATCAATCAATCGATCAATAGAGCAATGTTTACCTTGAAATACTGTGATGTGTTGACATATTTTCAGTCTCAGAAAGAATATTCAAATGTATTCAAGTTAGAGAGTTCAATGAGGAGATGAATACTGACCAGTCTGTGTTACAGTGGAACTCTATTCCCACAGATATCCAATGTCAGGGTAAGTTGTACCTATCAAAAATCTCATGTACTCTTTTTGTATGAAAATGCAGTTTTCATATTTTTAATAGTTGTCATAAGAGTAAATCTGTTCTTGTATGGAGGGAAAGAAAATATTTCCCAATAGGCATATTATTTTGTACCTAGCTTTTAAAGTGAAAACAACTGTGGATATTTTTTCTGCAGCTGGAAAACCGAGTACAAAACCAGAGTTTGCCAGAAGAAAGTAAGTATGTCTCAATACGGAGGTTTTTAACAATGAATAGATAATTTGATGGGTGACATTGATTCTCGACACGTCTAGATATAAGTCATCAGCTTACCTCGCTAAAAGAAC
Source organism: Bugulina stolonifera (assembly GCA_935421135.1). Classification (NCBI taxonomy): domain Eukaryota; kingdom Metazoa; phylum Bryozoa; class Gymnolaemata; order Cheilostomatida; family Bugulidae; genus Bugulina; species Bugulina stolonifera. The sequence goes on from OW285195.1 coordinate 9,203,713, forward strand.
CTCCCCCAGCTAACTAATAGATGGTGGCTGCTTCCGTTGTCGCGAGGACTCACTAAAATCCTAATGACAATCCTATATCTTTAGTACAGCGTTCTTAATAGCAATCTTATTTGTTGATTGTTAGAAGTTATCATTTATTTTATAAATCATATATTGTTGCCTAATATCTTTTATGCTTTACGCTCTGCCACTTGTTGAATATAAATTATATAAAGTCATATGGTTGCTATATTTTTTAGACTTGTATTAACTGTACATTCCTTTAGTTGAAATACATTTTATTTATTATTTACTTACTGGGGTAATCTCTTCTACTCATACCTAACTGCACTTATCTAGGAGAGAATCTCGAGTTAGGTGCAGAAGTGGAGAAATTTGAAATAGCCTTTGTTTTTCACCAAAAATGAAGCAGGAGAAGTTGTCTTCCCTATATTTTGCTGATTGACCGCCCTTACCCCAAACCCCGACCACAAACAAGGAACTAAGACTATCCAAATTTCTCCACTACTGCACCTAACAGAGAATCTGAACCTTCAGTGACTTACAAAGTAGGCCTACGCTAACTATAATAACAGATTGACAGAAGGAACATTTTTTATTTTATTATTACAACGCACACTGCCTATGAATTGTTATAATTATGTGTATATAATATGTATTTGTAGAACATTTGGACCCATGAGATTCACAGGTATATAGTACAGTAATGCTTGCTTTGCACCATATACATATATGTAGCTGCTAATTCCTTGCTTTAACTTAGCTTTGATTTGAGTAATCAGCGCTATGTTTCTGGAGAGTTTGCAGAATCCACCTATTAATTCATATTGATGGTTACCATTTTAGACCAGATAAAACTTGCAGCAGTTCCAGTTAGTGATGTTCAGGTAAGCTCTTCATCAGGAAGTCGACATAGACTTGTGGATTACAGGCTAGATCAAGTATGGCAGTCTGAAGCATCGTCAAATCAATGGGTTATGTTAGACTATGGGATGTTTATATCTATCTTGGCTGTGAGACTCTACTTACCAATGGAAGCTGGTATGTTCAATAACTCACAGTTTTATCTCTAGTACACGTAGGTCTGAATTGTGGTCTGCCCATGTGAATTGGAATATATTCCAGTGTAATGCTTAGGTGGTGAGAACTAAATTTAAAACCACTTTATGCAAGATCAAACAGCTCCCACTTCTATAATATTCCTACAACTAAGACTGCTATCAGTGTGTGATGTCTTGCTGTTGCCTAAAAATTGCAATATTGTTTTATCAATATAAAGATTAAAAGTGTTTGTAATGGTTAAATTGTAAGATGTAGTGTAATAGGTAATTTAAATCTATAAGAACCAAGTAACAATATCTAATCCGATTTTGTATTTCATTTAGAGTTTGTGGTCAGTAAGTTTTAAAACGAGTGGCATTTTAACAACAATTGCTGCTAATTTATTTAAAGAACCAAAGTTAGATAAATAGGAAAATAAGTTCCATCGCTTTCTAAAGTAAACATGTTGTAAAAGTGTACAGTTATTTTAGGTATCTCATCTCTCAAGGAGTTATCTCTCCTCTCTACACTTGTATCTGATACTGAACTGACACCAGATGTTGATGATATGTTATGGACACAACATATACACCATGATCAACCAATCAGTGATGAGATAAAGGACTTTAACTTTAACATTGGTGAAGTGAGATGTTATAAACTGGCATTGGTTTGTAATAGTTCTGAAGGATTTGCTCTCGAGGAAGTTCAGACGTACCACCTAAGTATGAATTTATGAGTGTGTTTCCTAGAGCCAACCTAATAATTATTTCTAACAAATATGAATTTTTGATGTTATCTAACTAGCGCTTGGAAACGTCTATTTATATTCATCTACCCTGAACTACAAAGCAGTACTGATTTGTGTATTCAGTCTTATATATTTTGCATTATGACAAACTTAGTCACACAATGTATCGCTGTATATTTAGTGGTGTTATGTGACTTTTCGATGGGAGATTTTCATAAGATTCAACCAATTTTTGATGACTGAGCAGGTGGTAGATTTTTGTTAAGAAAAAGAGCATACAATATGAAGAAGCTCAAGAATCACTCATGTCTTAAAAATGTCCGAATTATATGATATAAATGACGTACTTATAATTTTGTTGGGTATAAATGGCATTTTTGTACGAATTTCTGTCAAATCTTCCACTACAACTTTAACCCAGTCGTTGCCGTATACAGTACATGCCACTATTATCAACCCGCATTCAGCAGCACACACTTGCCCATAATGTAGAATCAACACTGTGTAGTTAATTTATTTCAGTCAATCTGCTCCACTCCAACTCTACAGTCAACAGTAGCAGTTCTATCAACAACTCCAATGTACTGAATACTGTTGATGGAATAGTAATGTCTACTGATGAGATTCATTACTTCATGTCTTCAACTGAACCTGATCAATGGTTCGCTGTGTATCTGGGTCAAGGGTACTTTCTCATTGATATCCTATTGGTCAATAGTGCTGGTGGTAAGTATATCATATCTACTCTCCACATCTATTAATAGAGTTATATATTTAGTCTAGTCTGTAATACAGTTCTATTACCTGTTTAATGATGTCATTCATTCTCTCTCATAGATAATGACACCTTCAACTCTACCCTTTACTATAAGCTGGATACAGACCAGTCAGCCATCTATGTATCAGATAACAATCTATGGACAGAAGTTGGTTCGATGAACATGGATACTCAAGATGGTCTGGTAGCCTCACTCCAAGTCAAAATATTTGCTACTCATTTAGCTCTGGTTGGATCAAGTTCCAATGGTCTATTTATAGATGAGCTTATTGCATTTGGATACACACTGGGTGAGTTGACAATAATTAAATATGTTCTATATTTGTATCCTTTTGACAAAGCTCTTCTGCCCGATAGGACATGTATGAAAACACCCATCCCTGACAAGGGTTTGATCCCAAGGCCCCTGCGGTACCTAATTACCTGGCACACTACCACTACACCGCTCAAATGAAAACTTTAAAAATCCTTGTGAAACCTACTACACATGTAACATGTAACAGCACATATGAGAATAATAGCCAAACCTCCAACATCTCAAACACAGACTGTTTCCTCATGTGCAGTTGACTCGATCAGTGCACATCTACTGCCTGCCAGGGAAGCTTCCTTCTGCTGCTAAGCTGGTGTAGTGGTCATATGTTCTGTGCAGGGCGATTAGGCTTAGCAGGGGCCTTGGGATCAAACCCCTGTCAGTGATTGGTGTGAACTAAGAGACCCCATCTGCTCAAATGACAAATTCAAAAATACTTGCATAGATAAACTAACATATACATACGGTGTATGTTTGTTTTTAATACATTGTAGATAACTATGCACTGAATAGGACAGCTGTACAGAGTTCTGACTACACAGAAGGTGTTACTATAGCTAGCAATGCTGTTGATGGTGTAATATATGATGGATCTGTTTATGCTCAAACTGAGGCAGTTAGTCATCAATGGTGGAGAGTTGACTTGATGGATGTACATCTGATATATGCTGTTATAATCTACTCTAGTGTTGAGAGTAAGTCTGTATCTGTGTACTACGTAATAAAATTTGGACGTGAGATACAGTAGTATACTGTACATGTAAAACAGGAACTTTTGAATGTAGTTGTATTGCTATGAGTATGTGATTTTCTGTGTAAAATTTCAGGTGCTACCACAGCAGATATCCAAATGTTGGGTAGTCAGTCTGTTTCTGTACCAAAACTATCTCTATCATCCTCCACATGGCCTATCAGTCTTTTTGAAATGTCTGAGCTGACGTTTTCATATCTTGATATTCTTCTTGAGGAACCAAAGCTAATACGTCATGTCGCTGTATTGTCTCAACAAAGCAATGGTTTACTCCTCTCTGAAGTACAGGTCATGGGTGATGGTAAGTATTACTGGGTATTTAAACTACATGTATGTTGATATTATTTTTTTAAACATATCCCATACTAACTGTAGTTTTGTTGTATCAAAATAAACTCTTATATTGCTCTTTTGGTAGATTATTTGTGCTTATTCAAGACTGGTGAGGAACATTACGCAAACAAGGCTAAAGGTGGAACTGTGTATAAACCTGCCTATACTGGAGATACATTTGAACTGGATTGTCATAAAACTATGTCAGTTGTTTGCCCTGACTGTTCAACTAGTGTGATATGTTCTCTAGACCTTGATAAATCAACTGGAGTATTTAATATGTACTGGAATATAACAGATGAACAGAAACTCTACTGTCAAGGTATTTTTACTACATTAATTGCATGTAAGGTATGTTATTGGCTTTTTACTTTGACTCTCTTCTCCAGCTACATGTACACGTCAAGTTTGTTATACTCAAAAGAATTCTTGCAATTATTATCAATACATGACATGATTCTCTCTTTACTATGGTGTCTTGCTTTGTAATAGCTAGCATTACAAACATGTTTCTACAAATACAGGATCCGATGTTTGTTTGACTGGTGACATCGATTGGTCAGCACTTGGAGTGTCAATAGATGTTGAACCAAGTGAAGACAACTCCTTCCTCTATCCTGGAGAGCACATGCCATACAGATGTGATGTCAGCCATGTTGGACTATCCCATGATGGGAATCTAATGCCATTTGGTTTCATCTTATGCAGGTAAAATATGGCTTTGAGTGGCTGCATAGAGTTATCTTTTCCTTAGAGACATACATGTAGCTCTGTTTTTTGGCAATTTCATTGATTGATGTAATGTTGGTAGCCGTTTGTTGGCAGGATTATATGACACTAGCTACTGATTATTGGGTGAAGATAACACATATTATACCAGGTTTGCCATCACTCTGTATCTATCTCCGGCGCTATACATAGTTATACCATACTTCTCGTGTTTGCCATGTTATAGCTCTGGTGGTGAATGGACACTTGAAGACACAGAAAGTATTGCTACCTGTGTGAACCGTTCCTCAAATAAGAGAAACCTAGCTTTAAACAAATCTGCTTCCATTAGTTCAATCTCATCTGGAAACCTCTCCAATCTTGCTGATGGTTCATTTGATAACCTCTTCTCTACAAATGAGGAAGTTGACCAATGGTGGAAGATGGACTTGCGCAGTATATACAGTGTTACCATGGTTGTTCTCTACACATCCGAAGGTATCATTTAGATTTGTTTTCCTTTCATTCATTTTTCTTGCTACGACGTGCAAGGCCTACCTAATAGGTATACTCTGCCTTCATCTCATCCGTTTTAACTGACATTGCCTTGATGCTTATTTTCTCTGATGTCAATCTTTTCTCTTTTTAACAGATACCCAGCACAAATTTGGAAAGTTCTATATACTGACCACAAGTGCTATTAACCCGGGAACAACACCATTACCTGACATTGGTTCATGGCGTTCTACTTACTGGTTTGAAAGTGTTTCAGAATATCCAGTCATTGTAGCACGGTTTAACAATGGTATACCTGCCAGACATGTAGCTATCTTATCTCTCCTTGATGTTGGATTCAGTTTACTGGAAATAGAAGTTTATGGATCTGGTATGTTGCTTAGGAACAGACTTACAACATCTACTCAATTGTTATATTGGTTAGATAACAAGTTCACTTCACTATGGTTTAATTTACTTTTACAGATAACCTGGCGCTTTCAAAACCAGTTCTTTACAGTGGAATTTCTTCTCAATCAAGATTTCCAAGAACATCAGTTGTTGATGGAATAGTAGGGAATCAGTTATTCTTGGCAACTAATGATAAAGCACACTCATGGGTTATGGTAGATTTGTTAGAGATGTACAACTTGAGTTCAGTGTTTGTTTTCACTTATGGTAAGTTCATCCACCTGGTCCATCTGCCAACAATGGGTTTCTATCGAGACATATACAACAAAAGGATTTTAATCGATCATATACGCAATACTTCATTTCTTAATATGGACATTTCTTTGAAGGTTCTCTGACAGAACAGACAGTTCTGCACTTGGCTGGTGGTAGTTCAACTAACTGGGGTGTGGATCCTGTACAGAACTCTGATCTTTGGTCAACTCTTGTTACTCTCAATCATTCAGCTGCTAATGAGTTCTCAGCCATGTTTGATGGAACAGCAGCTATACAACTGGTGTCTCTCTACTACATGAATGGACACCCTCTATTCATTGAGGAAATATTAGTGTTTGGGGCAGCAAGCTCAGGTAGTGCATTTTTCGTATTCTGTGCATATACTTAGTTTAATACAATCAGTTTTAGATGTTGATAATATAATACTTGTTTCACGTGTAGATGTTCCGTCTTTGGAGTGCCTTGTGGAGAACATAGCTGTTGACCTACCTGAACTGAATATAGCTAGTAGATATCTACTAGATGATGTAATATCTGTGGAACTTGGACATGATTTAGCCATCTTTTGTCCTGATGGTGAAAGTCCAAACATAACAGAAGTGGAACAGTCATCAGTTGAGAGGATCAAATGCAGGTAAATGTGGGGTCCGATAAGATTACTTATTTAAATTGCCCATTGCCCTAATGTGTAGCTTCCCCACATTTTATCCCCAATGCTAGTGTTTTTTCAAATGCTCATATAGGTTTTTGATTTTGGCCTTTCCTTTAATGGCTCTTTCACAATCTGTCTTACTTGCATTTGTCTCTCTGGTTTTAGCTTTGACAGTAAATGGGAAAGAGGTGAATCCCAGCTGGAATATGACTGTTTACGTAAGTTTAATTCTTACTTTGTTTTAATGTAGCATGTTTTTCTGTTCATAATCTGTGGAAGGATCATATGTGATGTTCTTTAACCCTTTGAGAACCAATTAAACATTGTAATGGTTTTTGGGGGGTTGTGCTGTTGTCCTAAGACGACTCCCTTGTCCAAAATGAAGAGCCTATGAGTGGTACTAGGCCTTCTCATTACAAGAAAGATCAACCGCTACTAGTAGTCAAATAGCTACTCAAGACGACCCATATGGTCCCGAGTCAATGGTTGTTTGCTATACTGAGAAATAGAGTGATCCGACCTAGAAGGCAGTTCGGGTTGCAAGGTTGAAGACCTTGACAACTGGAACGACCTATCTACGAAGCGAAAGTCTCTGTATATTAGTATAGATGTGTCTTTATTGAGATCCAAGCATGAACTGAGACAATGAACATAAAAAAAGTGTGCTTTATATAGTATAAGAACTTCCGGAGGATATTCCGGTAAAAGCTTGGCATAGTGTCATAAAAAGACGACGAAGTGTCGTCTAGAAATTGCGCAACAATATGGCAGCTGGAAGCCCGATGGCCGACCCAAAATAGGTCGGGTACAACCAAAGATGCTTAGAATCATCCAAATCATGTACAAAATCAATATCAAGCAATTCTTAGTGGTCGGTCCTCTTTACATGGGTATAAAAAGGACATGAAGGCTCAGTAATGCACATTCTAGGTATATATGTGACAATCTACTAGATAGACAATTAGTACAAGCAAGTGTAATGCAATGTAAGTATATATAATTAGTGTCATATAGTCAGGAAGCTACCTTAGAGTTGTACGTGACCATTACAATATCGCAAAACATACCCGACAGGTCCAATTAATTCTCTTTTCTACAGAAATAGCCTGTGAACCTCCAGCTGATAACTCTACATATAAGTACTATGGTAACTACACAGTAGATAACTTGATACCTCTGAATGAATCTTTACTACTGAAATGTGTGAATGGAATATCTTATGTGTCTCAGTGTAGTCAAGATGGTAATCTAAGGATTGGTAGATGGATTCCTCCTCTTAGTTGTGGTAAGTTGCTTATTTGTTCCACATCAATATGTCATTGATTACCTCAAAACAAAGTAGAAGTATGGAATTTACATTATAAAGTACTTTCCACTATTTCAGAATATCAAGAGTGTGAGAGAGTAGAACAACTTGATACATGGATGAATGAACTGGAGAACTTGAGAGTAGATAAATATGATGGAGTTGTCATTCCTTTTAACTCTAGTGTTACATTTGATTGTCTTGGTGACTATTCTGGTGAAAGTACCAGCTATACATGTCAAATGTAAGTATACAGTTAGGAGTTCCCTGCAAATTTATGTAAATGTCAGTTTCTACTCAATGAAGTGCTATTTTAACTGTGAAGCCTATAGTCTAAAATCGGTTATATCATTTAGGCCAACTTGCCACTACAAATTCCCTTCTACAACTTTGGTTTCTAATTTATGCATTATTTAACACTTGGCAGTTGGCCAACTTTCGTTCATAAATATGATTATTATGCTCTTCTGTTTTTTACAGTGACCATTCTGGTAATGCATCTCTGCATCCCAAAACTGAAGGAGTTATATCTAGTTGCAGTTGTAAGTATTTTTTTAAATCAGCAGTACCCGTAGCACAATAGATAAAGAGATATTGAGTGAACATAGTTAGGAAATGTGTATACACATTGATACATGTATATGCTTATATCTCTGCATTGTGTATTGTGATAGCCACTGCAATATGTCTGGTCCCTAAGACACCATACCATGTGACCTACAATCCCGCACAGTACAGCATTGACTGCGTAAATGGTGACAAATGTCAAGTTGGTGAAACAGTGTCACTTCAGTGTGCAGATGTGGATGGAGAAGTTATGAATGAACATGTTTGTCATACGAGGTCTAACCACACTGCCTGGTTTCCTCTGCCTACCTGTGGTGAGTTGAAGGTTTACATACGTTGCATGCATTATTTACTGAATGAAATACCTTGTTGCTTACTAATACATCATACTTCTATTTTTCTACAACCTCACTAATAATATCAAATATGTCCACTCAAAATTGTACTGCATTGTAGATGCCCATTGTGGTCTCCCTCCTACAATCTATGGAGTAGGATGTACCAGAAACATCCCAGAGAATCTAAACTCTGGTCAACAGAGGTTCTCTAATGGTACCAGACTGAGCTGTTCATGTTTAGATGGATTTCAAAGGATCTCTGACGATGTTTATATGACTTGTGATGGTATTTCTGGAGATTGGGAGTTATCCCCTCTAAACCCTTGTCTACGTGAGTGTCCTTTAGTACAGAAAGACCTTGTATTTATCTTGACCAGCTTACAGCATCTTTGACGATATGCGTATAGCAAGTGGCAAGTGTTCATTTGAAATGACCAAATGCAAATTTATCTCTTGTACTTTTATAGTTGAAACAGATGAGCTACCAGCTCCTAATAATTCTCAACTCTTGTACGCTGAACATGATAGAGATCCAGTATCTACTATAGTTTGTGATGAGGGGCACTACCTTGATTTGCCATATTCTTACCAACAACTTGTTCAGGATGTCACACCTACTGGTTCTAATCTGGTTACAGTCAGTGCATGTCTCAGTAAGTTAGTATAAGGTGTAGACCTGTAAACGGCGTTTTTGTATAACAAACTTGTTAATATGTAATCTGTAATATTGTTGTTATATCAATGACTCGGCCTTGAAGTATGAACTACATCCTCTATTCTCTATTTGGAAATCGCCACTATATTTAATATAAACACAGTATTATACAAGTGTGATGTAATACTACAGGAGGATGTCCAGTGGATAGTCTCATATCTATATCCAATAACCTAACAACCACTCCATATAAGGAATTCTATGGTCCTGGTGAAGAGGTGGTACTCGATTGTCTTAACAATAATTACACACTAAACGGTTCGGAAGGTAAGTTGAATTCTCATATAAATTATTCACTAAAGGAATACATTTGATGTACAACAATCAATAAAGCAATGCTTACCATGAGTTACTGTGATGTGTTGACATATTTTCAGTCTCAGAAAGAATATTCAAATGTATCAAAGTTAGAGAATTCAATGAGGAGACAAATACTGACCAGCCAGTGTTACAGTGGAACTCTATTCCCTCAGATATTCAGTGTCAAGGTAAGCCATACATTATGGTCATTTTAATCATCTGTATATTAAAGGCAAGTACGTACATGGTGGAGTTGTCCCCTAATGCAGAGAAATAAAACTTGGTTCATACAAATGATGCAAATTATATATTTCTTACTATGAAATGTAAATAATGCTGCTATTTCGTTTTCTTTAGCTCGAAAAAGAAGTGCAAAACCGCAGTTTGTGGGAAGAATGTAAGTATTTCTTGAATATGAATGTCTCTGGTGTACCTTTATAATTTGATGAATTGATTAAAGATAGAGGAAGGAAGGGTGCATAATAGGCTGCTCTCCAGTCTAGATGTTCTACAATTTACTTTTCCTTCATCCTAGTTTTAAGATTCGAATAGCCGTTACAATGATGCACCGTTCTATGAGCTCTTTCCTGTGTGTCAGTTCTCATAGAGTGGCATTGCCAGTTGGTCTAGAATACTCTACTTATGATTAGCACATTACAGTGCAAAGTAGTATAACTCCTTGCACCACTATTATAGCTAGAGTTAGGACAGTCGTTGGTTGAAATGATCCATTTTCCTTCCATGCAAATACTTCATTTTATTTCTACCATTATAATGCTTTATTTTAAGGACTGTGACATGTTTGCACCTGTTGTTATTATGAAAGTAGGTTGTCATTCCAGTGAATTGACTTACATGTATATTCACATGTGTGTGTCTGTTTGTAGGACTTTTGGACCCACAGGATACACAGGTATATATACAGTAATGCTTCATTTACATAACAAGTCATGTTTTTCTACTAGATACCTGCTTTAACTCAGTTGTAGTTGTCATGATCAGACTTGTATCTCTATAGAGGTGGATCCACCTCTGCCCTCTTCAATACAAGAGCAGCCACATCACTGTGGGGCAGGTGAAAAACGGCAGCACCAGCACCGTCTGTTCCAGCCTTGTAGCAGTGCTTCACGCTAGGTGCATAACAGGAAGTGACTGAAGAGTGGTGGTGAGAAATTTTTAAGCTCACACACCACTACAAGTTAAGACGCACCTAGCCGTGGTATAAAATACCACCGACATACTCAGAATTGAGGGTCTGCCATTATCTAGATGTATATCTCTATAGACTGTAATGATTACCAATTAATTCTTATTGATGGTTACCATTTTAGACCAGATAAAACTTGCAGTAGTTCCACCAAGTGGGGTTATTGTGAGCTCCTCCTCAGAAAGTCGACATAGACTTGTGGATTACAGGCTAGATCAAGTGTGGCAATCTGAAGCATCATCTAATGAATGGGTTATGTTAGACTATGGGATTTTTATATCTGTGTTGGCTGTGAGACTCTACTTGCCAATGGAAACAGGCATGCTTAATAACTATATTTTGTGGGTCTGACTCACCTCTTGTCTATGTTATATAGAATGCATGCACATGATGTATATTCTAGTAGAATAGTTAGGTAGTGTGGTATTTAACAGCATGCTATAAATACCTATGCATGTATATCTAAAATTATTATTATTTCAGGTATTCCATCTCTCAAGGAGTTATCTTTTCTCTCTACACTTGTATCTGATACTGAACTAACACCAGATGTTGAGGATACGTTATGGACACAACATATACACCATAATCAACCAATCAGTGATGAGATAAAGGACTTTAACTTTAACATAAGTGAAGTGAGGTGTTATAAACTGGCATTGGTTTGTAATAGTTCTGAAGGATTTGCTCTTGAGGAAGTCCAGACATACTACATAGGTATAAGCTTAATTATATTACGTGTATAATAATGCTTATTGTTTTCCATCACATTTACTGTAATATTAAATCAATCTGCTTCAACTCTTCTACACTGTACGTGTAATTTTCTCTGTACACTTTGCAAGAGGAGCAATAAATGTTATCTAGCCATATGATGGCTGGTAACTATGTATTTTTAGACCCACCCATAGAACCAAAATTCATATTTTTGTTTGTAATATATTTTTATAAGATTAGGGCCAGTTACAACTATTACCTAATTTGTATGGTTTGTTGAAATACCATCATCACTGATTCTAAGGGATCAGCTGCTCATATGGCATTAGTTTCTGCTTAAATCACCAATCAACCAGGTAGAAACAGGTTAGGTGAGAAGATACTCAAGTCTTGCTTAGCTCTTTGCTAATATGCCGATATCAGACATTATTTGTCATACTGTTTTTGGCTATTTCAGTCAATCTCCTCCACTCCAACTCTACAGTCAACAGTAGCAGTTCTATCAACAACTCCAATGTACTGAATGCTGTTGATGGAATGGTAAGGTCTACCAATGAGATTCATTACTTCATGTCTTCAACTGAGGCTGATCAATGGTTTGCTGTGTATCTGGGTCAAGGATACTTTGTTATTGATATCCTATTGGTCAATAGTGCTGGTAGTAAGTATATCATATCAACTCTCCACATCTATTAATAGAGTTACATATTTAGTCTGTAATACAGTTCTATTACCTGTTTAATGATGTCATTCATTCTCTCTCATAGATAATGACACCTTCAACTCTACCCTTTACTATAAACTGGATACAGACCAGTCAGCCATCTATGTATCAGATAACAATCTATGGACAGAAGTTGGCTCTATGAACATGGATACTTCAGATGGTCTGGTAGCCTCACTCCAAGTCAAAATATTTGCTACTCATTTAGCTCTGGTTGGATCAAGTTCAAATGGTCTATTTATAGATGAGTTTATTGTATTTGGATACACACTGGGTGAGTTGATATATACTGCATACGAATTGTTGATAGTTGGTTCGGGTGAGTCGACAATAATTAACTATGTTTTACATACGTAGCTTCTTGTTTAAACGCCACTTCTGCTCAAAATTTCTAGCTTTGTGATTCAACACTACATCTGTTAGTGAACATTTGGGATTATTGTTTTTTTTTGCAATTTTTCTTCTACACATTTTATTCCCCATAGGTACATGTATGTTTGTTTCTGCTTTTATATGCGGCGTAAATTGTGTACTAATGTTTTTATTTGCGTATTTGTGGATAGTTGTGAATGATATCATTAACTGGGATGGGTATATAGATGCTGTCCGCTGGATTTTGTTTGTGAGATAAAGCAGTATATAATTTCAATTTTTAATCTACAGATAACTATGCACTGAATGGGACAGCTGTACAGAGTTCTGACTACACAGAAGGTGTTACTATAGCTAGCAATGCTGTTGATGGTGTAATATATGATGGATCTGTTTATGCTCAAACTGAGACAGTTAGTAATCAATGGTGGAGAGTTGACTTGATGGATGTACATCTTGTATATGCTGTTATAATCTACTCTAGTATTGATAGTAAGTCAGAGTGATCAAGTAGATTGTTTCTATGAATGTGTATAATTAACCATTGGATGTGAGACAAAGTAGAATGTATATAACATTAGTGCCTGTGGCTAACCACAATGAAATTTATGTGTGACTTTCTCTGTAAAATTTTAGATTCTACCTCTACAGATATCCAAGTGTTGGGTAGTCAGGATGTTTCTGTGCCAAAACCATCTCTATCCTCCACCACATGGCCTATCAGTCTTTTTGAAATGTCTGAGATGACGTTTTTATATCTTGATATTCTTCTGGAGGAACCAAAACTAATACGTCACATCGCTGTATTGGCTCAACAGAGCAATGGTTTACTGTTCTCTGAAGTACAGGTCATGGGTAACGGTAAGTATACTGGGTATATTTGAATTAGCCTACATCTCTTTGTTCAGCAACGGACATCTGTATCAATGGATCCATAATAACAAGGAAAACTTGTCTCTTTTGCTCAGATTACACATGTGTGTTCAAGACTGGTGAGGAACATTACGCAAACATGGCTAAAGATGGAACTGTGTATAAGCCTGCATATGCTGGAGATACATTTCAACTGGACTGTCATAAAACTATGTCGGTTGTTTGCCCTGAATGTTCAACTAGTGTGAAGTGTTCTCTAGACCTTGATAAATCAACTGGAGTATTTAATATGTACTGGAATATAACAGACGAACAGAAATTCTACTGCCAAGGTAATGATATCGATGTATTTTTTATGCAGAGATTCTGTATTTTAGGCTGTCAGAGACTGATTTCTCATCCATAAAATTACCAGTCCCTCACTGGGGTGGGGTTTAAACCCAAGGGCCCCATGGCACCTAATCGCCTAGCACAATGGACAAAATGTATTACAGGTAGGTGCAGAAATGGAGAAATTTGGAAGAGTTACGAAACATTGTAGAAGAGTAAAAATTTGAAATGTTGGTTGATACATCCATATATAACGTCTCAAATATCTCCACTTCTGCACTTAACGAGTACGAGTACGAGTACAAGCTTAGCAACCATGGAAAAGAATGCTTTGCCAGGGAGCATTAGGATATGCTCATTGTTGAAGCTTCCATAAGAAATGGTCAAGCCCCTGCTTGTTTTGGTTTTAAAGAACTGCTTTTGTAAATCTCATCATTTTACATTCTCCTCTCACTGCACTGCACTGCACATGAAATTTCATAATCCTAGCCTTGGGTATTATGTGGTAATATTTTAGTCCGGTTCACAAAGGCAATCATCTTTTTGATATAGACATTTGTTTTGCTACATCTGGCATTCATTTACACTGGCAGGATCTGATGTATGTTTGACTGGTGACATCGACTGGTCAGTACTTGGACTTCTAGAAGATGTGGAGCTGAGTGAAGACAACTCCTTCCTCTACCCTGGAGAGCACATGCCATACAAATGTGATGCCAGTCATGTTGGATTATCAGATGAAGGAACTTTAATGCCTTTTGGTTTCATTTCATGCAGGTAGAGTATTGCATGTGATGGTTGTACTGTTAACTTCGCTGTCATACACACAGTTTCATAAATTTAATTTTTGCACTCATGCAATTGAAATAGTGTCAATACTTCTCCGTTTTACCTTCTTACAGCTCTGGTGGTGAATGGACGTTGGAAGACACAGAAAGTATTTCCCATTGTGTAATCCGTTTTTCAAATGAGAGAAACCTAGCTTTCAACAAATCTGCATCCATTAGTTCCATCTCATCTGGAAATCTTTCATATCTTGTTGATGGTTCATTTGATAACCTCCTCTCTACAAATGAGGAAGTTAACCAATGGTGGAAGATGGACTTTAAAACTATATACAGTGTTAATGTGGTTGTTCTCTACACATCTGAAGGTATGAAAAAGGTTCACTCTTTTCTTGGTTACTTAGTTTTGTTAGCTTTTGCGATCTGACTAATCAGTGCCCTCTGCCTTGCTCAACCAACGAGAGCTTTGCACCCTGTTTTTGTTGTGACCAATGATAACTTTGATCTTGTTATTGGCGCCTCTTTCAACAGACTCTCTGGGCAGATTTGGAGAAATTTGCACACTTATGACTGTTGCCACAAAACCTTGGACAACGCCTGCACTAAGGACTGGGCCATGGCGTGTGTCTTACTGGTTCGAAGGTCTTTCAGAATATCCAGTCATTACAGCACGGTTTAACAGTGGAATACCAGCCAGACATGTAGCTATCTTCTCTCTCCATAATGCTGGATTCGGTTTACTGGAAATAGAAGTTTATGGATCTGGTACGTAACTAGAGAACAGGTGTATAATATTCACTGAACGCATCAATTGTTACCTTGATTAGATAACAACTTCCCTTCACCATGGTTTAATGTATGTTCACAGATAACCTGGCTCTCTCAAAACCAGTTCTCTTCAGTGGAGTTTCCTCTCAATCAAGATTTCCCAGAACATCAGTTGTTGATGGAATAGTAGGAAATCAGTTCTTTTTGGCAACTGATGATAAAGCCAGCTCATGGGTTATGGTGGATTTATTAGAGATGTACAACTTGAGTTCAGTGTTTGTTTTCACGTATGGTAAGTTTTGGTTTAATGAATTGTAGTACTCATTCACCAAAACACTATTTGTATTACTCTTCAACTACTTTTATCTACAGTATACAATAATAGTCCTCCAGCATGACCCTCAAATTTGAGGATTTGTTTTCACTTATGGTAAGTTTCCATCTACAGTATATGTACGTACATGTAGTTAGATTTTCGTTATTTGCACCCTTACCTTATGGGTGTCTACTGATTATTTACAGGAGATTATTCTGTGACTATTGCTCTCTACAGTTATGCATCGCAATCCCCGTGTTGTAATCTTGCCTTGCAATAACCAGTGAACGGTGATAAAAATCATGTGATTACATGTAGTCAGGTCATTAGCATTGTTTTTTACTAATTATACCTAGCAATAATAGCATGAACAGTATTCTTAAACAATTGAAAACATGTATATTTTGATATACACTTTTCTCTGAAGGTTCTCTGACAGAACAGACAGTTCTGCACTTGGCTGGTAGTAATTCAACTAACTGGGGTGTGGATCCTCTACAGAACTCTGATCTGTGGTCAAATCATGTTACTCTCAATCATTCAGCTACTAATGAGTTCTCAGCTGTGTTTGATGGAACAATAGCTATGCAACTGGTGTCTTTCTATGCCGTGAATGAAGGTCCTTTATTCATTGAGGAGTTATTGGTGTTTAGAACAACAAACTCAGGTAACATGCTGTTCATATTCAAGGCAATGAGTTTCTGCTTGTGAAAAGACTATATAATTTAGTCAAGAAGCACCTACCAATTAATCACAAATAGGCAGACAGTATTGTCTAAATAGGTGTGCATTTTCTCTAGGTTTGGGGTCGAGTAGGTGCCCACACAATGTGGTTCAGTACGGTGAAGTTAATCATTTAGTACAAAAGCATTGCGAGGTTGGATCCCCTTTGTAACACTACCAATGACATTTATGGGAAAGGAGACTTGTATATCAAGCATAAAAGTTCAGAGCTCTAGCTCCTAGTCCACAGCTGTTCTCAATATTGTTTCATTAAAGTTAATTAAAATCCTATTTAAGATGTTAATTGAAAATTTAATTTAGATGTTTCGTCTTTGGAGTGTGTTTTGGAGGACATAGCTGTTGACCTACCTGAACTAAATATAGCTAGTAGATATTTACTAGACGATGTAATATCTGTGGAACTTGGACATGATTTAGCTATCTCATGTCCTGATGGTGAAAGTCCAAACATAACAGAAGTGAAACAGTCATCAGTTGAGAGGATCAAGTGCGGGTAAATATCTGTCTTGGTAGATTGATTATTTAAATTTCTCATTACTAACATCTAACCTATTTCCATTCTACTATCAATGTTGTAGTATTTTCTATGTTTACATTTATATCTTTTGTTTTCAAGTCTACTTGAGCAGCTTTATCATATTTTGTCCTACGTGTGTTTATTTCTCTGGTTTCAGCTTTGACGGTAAATGGAAAAGAGGTGAACCACAGATGGAATATGACTGTTTAAGTATGTTTAACTTTTTTTTCATAGAATGTGGACAGCATTAGTTTTATAAGACTGAGCCGATAGAGGATTCTAATAATTGTTCTTCACCTTTTCAAATAATAAGTGTTACACAGTATGTGTGTGTGTGTGTACATTGATGAATTTGTGCATTAATGTATAAAAGAGAAAGCTT
The DNA here is from genome assembly GCA_935421135.1 of Bugulina stolonifera. Taxonomy (NCBI): domain Eukaryota; kingdom Metazoa; phylum Bryozoa; class Gymnolaemata; order Cheilostomatida; family Bugulidae; genus Bugulina; species Bugulina stolonifera. The sequence goes on from OW285195.1 coordinate 9,221,183, forward strand.
ATCCCTGGTTGGCTGTCGCAACAAACATTGTTTGAGTTGATGTAATTGGCCCTAACATTAGGATGTTGCATTTTAGGTGAATATACTTCGTTGTTTGTGAGTGCATAGTATTATCTTTGTTACTAATGCTTAATTCTATGCAACAGTCTTTGTGTAATAACATTTGTTATGATACTTGGATATATTCCTTTCCTACAGAAATATGTGACCATTTTTTATGATACATGTATGTTAACATCCTACTTTCCTACAGACTTTTTGTTATCATTTTTTATATCTTCCTTCCCTACAGAAATAGCCTGTGAACCTCCAGCTGATAATTCTACTTACGAATACTCTGGTAACCTCACAGTAGATAACTTGATACCTCTGAATGAATCTTTACTACTGAAATGTGTTAATGGAATATCTTATGAGTCTCAGTGTAGTCAAGATGGTAATCTAAGGATTGGTAGATGGATTCCTCCTCTTAGTTGTGGTAAGTTGTTTATTCATTCCACATCAATATGTTGTTGATTACCTGAAAACAAAGTAGAAGTATGGGATTTACATTACAAATATTTTTCCACTATTTCAGAATATCAAGAGTGTGAGAGAGTAGATCAACGTGATACATGGATGAATGAACTGGAGAACTTGAGAGTAGATAAAGATGATGGAGTTGTCATCCCTTTCAACTCTAGTGTTACATTTGATTGTTTTGTTGGATATTCTGGTGATAGTACCAGCTATACATGTCAAATGTAAGTATACAGTTAGTGGTTTCCTGTATTACTTTACCATGCCCTTCACCCTATTTATATTGTTTTCACCTGGCCAGCTTCTAGTTGTAATTGCTATCTATAATTTCTAATTTTTTACTTGAGCAAAATTACATGTGACATGCATCTACATGTATATGTAGGATTGTGGTTGTTCTCTTGTTTTCTACAGGGATCAATATGGTAGAGCTATTTTACAAATCCAACAAGACAGGGTTCTGCCAGCTTGTACCAGTAAGTAATTTTTACAAGTTCTGTGCTTTTGTAGTTCTTTTGTCTAAACTTGGTGAATTTTTGGATCCTGAACGTTTTTGCACTTATCTCTAGCTATGTCTATAACCCTGCTAATCTTGATAGTTATATTTAAACATGGTTCATCTGGTTTTTGCTACTGTGTTTGAACAAAGGAAATTGCTATGTGTAATTGTGTATTGTTATAGCCAACACTACATGTCCAGCTCCTGTGACACCATACCATGTGACCTATAGTTCAGCGCACTCCAGTGCAGGCTGTGTAAACGGGGACAGATGTAAAGTTGGGGAAGTAGTGTCACTTCAGTGTACAGATCTGGATGGAGAAGTTATGAATGAACATGTTTGTGATGCCAGGTCTAACCACACTGACTGGTTTCCTCGACCTTCTTGTAGTGAGTTTGGGTAGAGGTTCTGACCTTTCCTTCATCGTGATAGTGATTTTATCTGAAACAAGCATCAGTTTTTATCTGTCTCTCTTCTCTGACTGGAATTTATTACAATGTTCATTTTGATAACTTTTAAAGTGGATCCATTCATTGTTCATATTGCATTGCAGATACTCACTGTGGTCTCCCTCCTACAATTTATGGAGTCGAATGTACCAGAAACATCCCAGAGAATCTAAACGCTGGTCAACAGAGGTTCTCTAATGGCACCAGGCTCAGCTGTTCATGTTTGAATGGATTCCAAAGGATCTCTGACAATGTTTATGTGACTTGTGGAGGTAGTTCTGGAGAATGGGAGTTGTCCCCTGCCAACCCATGTCTGCGTGAGTGTCTGTTTTTACTCTATGATTGTTTTGCAACATACTTGAAGACATGATTATAGCAAGCATTTGAAATGGCCGCACACAGATTCGCCTATCATACTTTTATAGTTGAAACAGACGAGGTTCCAGCTCCTAACAACTCTCAACTCTTGTATGCTGAACTGGATGGACATCCAGTTTTTACAACAGTGTGTGATGAGGGGCACTACCTTGATGTGTCATATCCTTCTCAACAACTTGTTCAGTCTGTCACACCTACTGGTTCTCATCTGGTGGCAGTTGGTATATGCCTCAGTAAGTATGTCGTATTTTGATCTGTAATCTGCTGCCATACTAATCACTCTGTTTTAATTTATCAATGTTAAAAAGTATTTACTGCATTCGCTATTCACTGTATACCTAATACTACTATAATATAATCACAGTATTATATAAGTGTGATGTAATACTACAGGAGGATGCCCTGCGGATACCCTCATCTCTATATCAAATAACCTAACTACCACTCCTTATAAGGAATTCTATGGTTCTGGTGAAGAGGTGGTACTAGACTGTGTTAACAATGACTACACACTAAACGGTTCGGCAGGTAAGTTATATACAGTACTACTGCAAATCCACTCTGGTGATGCATATGATACATGACAGTCAATCAATCAATCAATCAATCAATCAATCAATCAATCAATCAATCAATCAATCAATCAATCAATCAATCAATCAATCAATCAATCATTCAATCAATAGAGAAGTGCTTGCCATGTGATCATGTGATGTGTTGGAATATTTTAGTTGCAGAGAGAATATTCAAATGTATTCAAATTAGAGACTTCAATGAGGAGACAAACACTGCCCAACCTTTGTTACAGTGGAACTCGGTTCCCTCAGATATTCAGTGTCAGGGTAAGTTGTGTATTGTAATTGTATAGACAAGCAGGGTATCTGATATTCTCTGAGCCTATCCTGTGCCATGTGAAATTTTCCTCTCAGAAAGAGAGCGAGAGAGAGAGCAATTCCACCTTTTAATTCATGGATGCTGATGATTGCCACCAATGTTCATTACTACAAACAGTGTGCTATAATTATTCTTGCTAAAAAATAGGAATATCTGTCGTTTGTTTTATGTAGCTGGACAGCAAAGAAGTAAACCAGAATATGCAGGTAGAAAGTAAGTATACCTTGATAAATACAGTGTAGTATAGTATGACATACTATATTTGTAAATCATCTGTTTTTATCTCACATGCACGTGTCTAAGTTTGTTTGGTTGTTAATTTCATAATTAGTTATTGCAATGAATTCCAATGCATGTCTCAGTAATTAAATCTGCATGTATTTGTCTATTTGTAGGGCATTTGGACCCACAGGATATACAGGTATATAAGTATACAGTAATGCTTCCTTTGCATCATGTTTGCAGCTGCTATTTACCTGCTTTTAGTTGGATTGCGTTATGTCATTCCTGTAAAGTATGAGGCGTCTATCAATTAATTCCTGATGATGATTCCTATAATTGTAGACCAGATAAAACTTGCAGTAGTTCCAGTTAGTGATGTTGTTGTGAGCTCTTCTTCAGAAAGTCGGCGTAGACTTGTGGATTACAGGCTAGATCGAGTATGGCAATCTGAAGCATCATCCAATCAATGGATCATGTTAGACTATGGGATGTTTATATCTATCTTGGCTGTGAGACTCTACTTACCAATGGAAGCAGGTAAGTTCAATAACTATAGTTTTATTTGTCTGACACACTATTTGTCCTTGGAAAGCTGGAATAGCTTTGGAGACTCAGAATCTTACCTCTTCCCAGCAACTTGATGTGTTCGGTTACAAGATTATACAGTAGTAAATATTGGTACATAAATAATGTTATGTATAGTCTTGTAAAGACTACAGTGCCCTAAGGCAAATCGCCAACTTCCTCTCTAATGCAGTATCACGCACATGGGTGTATTTAGATTAGACTTGGTAGCAGCTAGGACTTTCCTAGCTTACCTCTTTTCTGCGCAGTTCTGAGAGTCACTGGAGCTATGCCAAGCACTCGCTTGCTACCGTAAAAAGCCCTAGTCTCAACAGGTAGCTGTGTCTTTCTGGCATAGGCCCAAGTAACGGTGTAGTCATTTGACAACAAATTTGCAGTTTGTATCAGTAAGTACAGGCGGTCTATCAGCAGAGTCTACCTCCTTTGAAGTGAATCGTGTTATTTATATAACGATACTTTAGAGGGTACTGACACACCAATTTTATTGTGTTTAGAGATATTCCTACAATCTCAGCAGCCAACAGTGTCTCTCTTCTTACTCTGTTCAGTCTGTTGCTATCCATAGACATCAGCAGTCATGTTTTATTGCTATCAATTATTACAAAACGCCTAAGTTCATGAAGATTGAATTACAAGATTGGGGACTGTAAATACTTCTTGTACATAAAGTTTGTGGCTGACCATTATAAACACATGCCCAGTGTATTTGTGGTAATTAAGTATATTATATACGTAGATGTATACAATCTATTTCATAAAGCCAAGATATTTAATACACAAGAACTTATACATTCACCTCGTACCTTTGTCATGCATAACCCTGTATATACAGTACTTGTAGATAGAAGTTAACTACTGTTGTAGGTATTCCATCTCTCAAGGAGTTATCTCTTCTCTCTACACTTGTATCTGATACTGAACTAACACCAGATGCTGATGATGTGTTATGGATGCAACATATACACCATGATAAACCAATCAGTGATGAGATAAAGGACTTTAACTTTAACATTGGTGAAGTGAGGTGTTACAAACTGGCATTGATTTGTAATAGTCCTGAAGGGTTTGCTCTAGAAGAAGTTCAGACATACTATCTAGGTACAATTTTTTGACCGATATTTACATATGACAAAATGCCATGTCCATGTATGTTTTGCCCAAGTGACACTTCTTTCCGTTTCATAAGTATGAATTCCTGCTATCTGGTGAAGTTTAGTCCATGATCCATTCACATATACAATTATCTTTTCTCATATTCAACAACAAATTTTAGTATTGAAATTTAATTTTGATGTTTAGTGCATTCTTGTTTGAATGACATCATCTGATGTAAGGATACTCAGGTTTCACTCTGCTTTATTTAAATGTTCTAACAGCACCGCATATTTACATATTTTACTGCATTTATTTTAGTCAATCTCCTCCACTCCAACTCTGTAGTCAACAGTAGCAGTTCTATCAACAACTCCAATGTACTGAATACTGTTGATGGAATGGTAAGGTCTACCAATGAGATTCATTACTTCATGTCTTCAACTGAGGCTGATCAATGGTTTGCTGTGTATCTGGGTCAAGGATACTTTGTTATTGATATCCTATTGGTCAATAGCGTTGGTGGTAAGTATATCATATCAACTCTCCACATCTATTAATAGAGTTACATATTTAGTCTGTAATAAACATATATTATCTGTCTATTGATGTCATTCATTCTCTCTCATAGATAATGACACCTTCAACTCTACTCTTTACTATAAACTGGATATAGACCAGTCAGCCATCTATGTATCAGATAACAATTTATGGACAGAAGTTGGTTCTATGAACATGGATACTCAAGATGGTCTGGTAGCCTCACTCCAAGTCAAAATATTTGCCACTCATTTAGCTCTGGTTGTATCAAGTTCAGATGGTCTATTTATAGATGAGTTTATTGTATTTGGATACACACTGGGTGAGTTTATCATAGGCTACATTGCCAAACTGTACTGTTGTAGTACAGCAGCTGCTTGGCTTTTCGTCCTGGAGAAGGTTTTCCCTCTGTACCATATCAAACTAATAATAATATCCAGCTCTAGGAGCCATGGTGGCCCCTTGACTAGCGCTGCTATTGGGCAACCATGTTAAAGAATTGTGTTTGGCGCTATGGATATTATTAATGTTGATATTATTATTAGATCTGATTTTGGCTAAATAATGCCTAAACCATGATACCTGGCATATAACTGATTGTTCTTGCAGATAACTATGCACTGAATAGGACAGCTGCACAGAGTTCTGACTACACAGATAGTGTTACTATAGCTAACAATGCTGTTGATGGTGTAATATACGGTGGATCTGTTTATGCTCAAACCGAGGCAGTTAGTCATCAATGGTGGAGAGTTGACTTGATGGATGTACATCTTGTATATGCTGTCATAATCTACTCTAGTCTTGATAGTAAGTCAGAGTGATAAAATGAAATGTGTCTAATGTGTGCTGTATCATTTATAGTTGAAAATGAGACACTTCGTTTTGAATATAATCATAATGCAATATGCATGTAAGCAGCTTTGCAAAATTTCAGCTCCTACCTCTACAGATATCAAAGTGTTGGGTAGTCAGTCTGTTTCCGTACCAAAACAATCTCTATCCTCCACCACATGGCCTATCAGTCTTTTTGAAATGTCTGAGCTGACGTTTTCATATCTTGATATTCTTCTGGATGAACCGAAGCTAATACGTCACGTCGCTGTATCGTCACAACAAAGCAATGGTTTACTCCTCTCTGAAGTACAGGTCATGGGTAACGGTAAGTATTACTGGGTATTAGAGCTGTTGTCAAATATTTTTCCTAGATTGAGTTGCAGTGTTTCATACTCTCTGGTGTGCTTTTAATTTATATATCCATGTATTTATAGTCACCTGTATCAGTTGATGCTTTACGATATCGTATTGAAAAACATTATTTTTTTGGTTTAAGACTTGTTCAAGACTTGATGTATTTTTAACACTTTCTCTCTGTTCATCAGACTACACGTGCTTGTTCAAGACTGGCGAGGAACATTATGGAAACATGGCTAAAGATGGAACGATGTTTAAACCCGCATATGCTGGAGATACATTTGAACTGAGCTGTCATAAATCTATGTCAGTTGTCTGCCCTGACTGTTCAACTAGTGTCAGGTGTTCTCTAGACGTTGATAAATCAACTGGATTATTTAATATGTACTGGAATATAACAGATGAACAGAAACTCTACTGTCAAGGTATTGATATTGCAGTAACATCGTAGCAGAGTTCAACATGTTCCCTAACTGCTTACACGTTGTGATGTGCATATGAAGTAGTGCTATATGCTCTTAATTTTTGTTCCATATATGCTATAGTATCATTATCAGAGGAAATTAGGTTAACCCAGTTTCTTTATCAATGTTTACATGTATGCTATGACTCTCATTCTCCTAATATCGAACGTCCATCTGAAGTTTGTGCAAGTTTGTCACTGTTGCAACATATTTTTCATGGATTTAAAAAGTTGTGTTGTTACATTTTGTTTGTTACGAAAATGTGGTTACACATACAGGATCTGATGTATGTTTGACCAATGAAATCAGTTGGTCAGTACCTGGAGTGCCAATAGATGTTGAACCAAGTGAAGGCAACACCTTTCTCTACCCTGGAGAGCACATGCCATACAGATGTGATGTTGGCCATGTTGGATTATCACATGATGGAAATTTAATGCCATTTGGTCGCATTTTATGCCGGTAAAGTATTGTGACTATTTATTGTGCTGTTTACTTTATGTAACATAACCTATTTACCATAACTCTATATTTCTCATGGATACCAATACTGTTAGTACAAACATTTTTTGACTTTACCATGTTACAGCTCTGGTGGTGAATGGACGTTGGAAGACACAGAAAGTATTGCTACCTGTGTGAACCGTTCCTCAAATGAGAGAAACCTAGCATTGAACAAATCTGCTTCCATTAGTTCCATCTCATCTGGAAATCTCTCATATCTGGTTGATGGGTCCTTTGATAACCTCCTCTCTACAAATGAGGAAGTTAACCAGTGGTGGAAGATGGACTTTCACAGTATATACAGTGTTACTGCAGTTGTTCTCTACACATCTGAAGGTGTGGAATAGATTTATATTATCTTCATTTCTTGTTCTTGTCACATTTAATTATTTGATTGATAGGGTATGTTGGTCAATTAATGGTAGTTCAGCAAATTTGCCTGATGTATTTAAAAGTTAACTTTCGCTCTTTTAATAGACTCTCAGGATCAGTTTGGAAAGTTTAATATACTGACCACAGTTGTCGTGATGCCTTCGACAATCTCGTCACCGGAGACTGGGTCATGGAAATCCGTTTTCTGGTCTGGAGGTCTTTCAGAACATCCAGTCATTATAGCACGGTTCAATAATGGTATACCAGCCAGACATGTGGCTTTCTTATCCCTCCTTGATGTCGGATTCAGTTTACTGGAAATAGAAGTTTATGGATCTGGTATGTTACTAGAGAACAGGTGTATAATATTCACTGAATGCATCAATTGTTACCTTGATTAGATAACAACTTCCCTTCACCATGGTTTAATGTATGTTCACAGATAACCTGGCGCTCTCAAAACCAGTTCTCTTCAGTGGAATTTCCTCTCAATCAAGATTTCCAAGAACATCAGTTGTTGATGGAATAGTAGGGAATCAGTTCTTCTTGGCAACTGATGATAAAACCAGCTCATGGTTTATGGTAGATTTGTTAGAGATGTACAACTTGAGTTCAGTGTTTGTTTTCACTTATGGTAAGTTTCCATAAGTTCACATCCAATTACAAAGATTTGTGTGCTAGACACCTGTCAAGTGTTCAGATTACCCAGGGACTATAATTGTGCTCTATGGTTTACCAATATGGCATTCTGCTTCGACAACTGGTACATGTACATGACGTAAACATCGTGTGATGGAGGTCTGAAGTACTAAAATGTAGTCATTCAGTTAGTTCAATGCTCCTATCTTTACCGATTAACTTCTTAATTATATTGCAGTCATAAACGGCAGTAGAACCGTACATTTTAGTGATATACGACATGTATGTGTACATATTTCCTGAAGGTTCTCTGACTGAGGATACAGTTCTGCACTTGGCTGGTGGTAATTCAACCAACTGGGGTGTGGATCCTGTACAGAACTTTGATCTCTGGTCAACTCATGTTACTCTCAATCATTCAGCTACTAATGAGTTCTCTGCTGTCTTTGAGGGAACAGAAGCTATGCAACTGGTGTCTCTCTACACCAGGAATGGCAACGCTCTCTTCATCAAAGAGTTACTAGTGTTTGGGGCAACGAGCTCAGGTAGCGCATTTTTCCTATGCTGGGCAAATACTTACTGTACATTTGCTGCATTCAGCTTAAATTGTTAATGAGATAATATCTACCATGTGTTCAAACAATAATATTTCTTTTAGATGTGCCATCTTTGAAGTGTCTGGTGGAGAAGATAGCTGTTGATCTGCCTGAATTGAAGGTAGCTAGTAGATATCTACTAGATGATGTAGTATCGGTGGAACTTGGACATGATTTAGCCATCTCTTGTCCTGATGGTGAAAATCCAAATATAACAGACGTGAATCAGCCATCAGTTGAGAGAATCAAGTGCGGGTAAATATCTGGATTTAATAAGACTGCTTGTTTAAATTGACCATACGCAAGTGACCAGCAATGTGTACTTTCCCCACATTTTATTCCCAGTGCTTATGCTTTTCAAACTTTATATTTTTGACTTGTCACTTTGGGAGTTCTATCACTTTCACTCTCATTTTGCTCTCTGGTTTCAGCTTTGGCGGTAAATGGAAAAGGGGTGAACCACAACTGGAGTATGACTGCTTACGTGAGTTTGGCTATGTGGCCCATTCTGCTTAGTTGCAATGTTCATCTGTAATGATGTGTATAAAGATGTATGTCTATTGTGTACTTCACACAATTGAAAGGTGTCATAATAATGTGACCATTTGCCATGATTTGTTATTATCCTGCTCTTCTGCAGAAATGGCCTGCGAACCTCCAACTAATAACTCTATCTACGAGTACTCTGGTAACCTCACAGTAGATAACTTGATACCTCTGAATGAATCTTTACTACTGAAATGTGTGAATGGAATATCTTATGAGTCTCAGTGTAGTCAAGATGGTAATCTAAGGATTGGTAGATGGATTCCTCCTCTTAGTTGTGGTAAGTTATTTATTTATTCCACATCAATATGTCATTGAATACCGGAAAACGAAGTAGAAGTATGGAATTTACATTATAAAGTACTTTCCACTATTTCAGAATATCAAGAGTGTGAAAGAGTAGATCAACTTGATACATGGATGAGTGAACTGGAGAACTTGAGAGTAGATAAAGATGATGGAGTTGTCATTCCTTTCAACTCTAGTGTTACATTTGATTGTCTTGGTGACTATTCTGGTGATAGTACCAGCTATAGTTGTCAAATGTAAGTATGCAGACAGGGGTTTCTTGCAAATTTATGTAAATGTCAGTTTCTACTCAATGAAGTGCTATTTTAACTGTGAAGCCTATAGTCTAAAATCAGTTATATCATATAGGCCAACTTGCCACTACAAATTCCCTTCTACAACTTTGGTTTTAATTTGTGCATTATTTAACACTTGGCAGTTGGCCAACTTTTGTCCATAAATATGATTATTATGCTCTTCTGTTTTTTTACAGTGACCATTCTGGTAATGCATCTCTGCATCCCAAAACTGAAGGAGTTATATCTAGTTGCAGTTGTAAGTATTTTTTTAAATCAGCAGTACCCGTAGCACAATAGATAAAGAGATATCGAGTGAACATAGTTAGGAAATGTGTATACACATTGATACATGTATATACTTATATCTCTGCATTGTGTATTGTGATAGCCACTGCAATATGTCTGGTCCCTAAGACACCATACCATGTGACCTACAATCCCGCACAGTACAGCATTGACTGCGTAAACGGTGACAAATGTCAAGTTGGTGAAACAGTGTCACTTCAGTGTACAGATGTGGATGGAGAAGTTATGAATGAGCATGTCTGTAATGCCAGGTCTAACCACACTGACTGGTTTCCTCTGCCTACCTGTGGTAAGTTAAAGTAAATATTGAAACACTAGGCCTTGTGGTTGACTAATATTTTAGACATGGCTGCCCTCGCTATTCGATTTATTATGTTCAGCCTATAACCTATATCATTGTAGATACCCACTGTGGTCTTCCACCTACTATCTATGGAGTAGAATGTACCAGAAACATCCCAGAGAAAATAAACTCTGGCCAACAGAGGTTCTCTAATGGTACCAGACTGAGCTGTTCATGTTTAGATGGATTCCAAAGGATCTATGATGATGTTTATATGACTTGTAATGGTAGTTCTGGAGATTGGGAGTTGTCCCCTTTCAACCCTTGTCTACGTAAGTACCTTTGGCCACTTGAAAGCTTTCTATTCCAGACACGAAGAGCCTTGATTTTAGAAGCAGATAAAAACCATCGGGTTCCTGAATGCATTGTGCATTGAGTAACATCTATTATATTCTTAACTTATCTATTATATTTTATAGTTGAAACAGATGGAACACCAGTCCTTAATAACTCTCAACTCATGTATGCTCATCTTGATGAATACCCAGTATCTACCATAGTGTGTGATGAGGGGCACTACCTTGATGTGTCATATCGTTATCAACAACTTGTTCAGGATGTTACATCTACCGGTTCTAACCTGGTTACAGTCAGTGCATGTCTCAGTAAGTTTGCCAAGTAGACCTTGCTATTTATATAACCAACTTGTCAATATGTAGTCCTTAATCTGTATTAATATCATTGTGTTTTAGCTGATTCATGTTACAAAGCATAAGTCGCATCAACTATTCACCGTATACCTATTATTACTATAAATATAAACAGTACTATACAAGTTTGATGTAATACTACAGGAGGATGTCCAATGGATACTCTCATCTCTGTATCAAATAACCTAACTACCACTCCATATAAGGAATTCTATGGTCCTGATGAAGAGGTGGTACTAGACTGTGTTAACAATAACTACACACTGAAAGGTTTGGAAGGTAAATTATATACTTACATGTACTACTACAAATCTACTTTGGTGATGCATGTGATATACAGCAATCAGTAGAGAAGTGTTTACTTTGAGGTAATGTGAGATTTTAACACTTTTTAGTTGCAGAGAAAATATTCAAATGTGTCCGAGTTGGAGAATTCAATGAGGAGAGGAATTCTTACCAGCCAGTGCTACAGTGGAACTCTGTTCCCTCAGATATTCAGTGTCAGGGTAAGTTACACATTATTCTAATATGAGTGATGCACTTTATAGCACTGTAGGCTATATTAATATTAAATAAGTTTACACTCTTTACTTACACCTATGAATCTCAGGTAAAAAAACAATGATCTCTGGAGATCTGCATACTGGTAACTATACAATAATCGTATGTAAAAAAAGGTATGGCATCCATATAGTTTTGTATCATAAGACAATATGTGCAATGTGAAATTGTTCTCTGGTGAGGAGAGAAGAGGTTTATGCCTGTGTCAGTTGTATATACAAAGAGGGTATTCTATGCTACTTTCTGTTATCCAATCATCTGTGACATGTGAATATGTCATCTGATCTTCAGATGCTGACCCTCATGTCCGTCAGTTTTGATCTCAAATAATGTACTTTGTTATTCCTAATAATATATGAATTGCATGTGGTTTTATTTCTACAGTTGGTCGAATATGGACAAAACCAGAGTATGTAGGAAGAAAGTAAGTCCATCTCAATACATATTTTATAGCTCTATCAAAAAATGGTTATTCTTGAACAGATGCATTTGAGTCTGCTTATAGTTTTGTTAAAGTTTCTAATGACTCTCATTATAATTAAATGTATATATAAATGTACTTGTAGAACTTTTGGACCCACAGGATACACAGGTATATACTACAGTAATGCTTGCTTTGCACTATGTATGCAGCTGCCAATTACTTGCTTAAGTTACCTTTCAGTTATCGTAGTCAGCTTTATATTCCTGTAAAGTATGAGGCATCTACCAATTAATTCGTGCTTATGGTTACCATTTTAGACCAGATAAAACTTGCAGCAGTTCCAGTTAGTGGCGTTAAGGTGAGCTCCTCCTCAGAAAGTCGACATAGACTCGTGGATTACAGGCTAGATCAAGTATGGCAATCTGAAGCATCATCCAATCAGTGGATTATATTAGACTACGGAATGTTTATATCTGTCTTAGCTGTGAGATTCTACTTACCAATGGAAACAGGTATGCTCAATAACTATTGGTTTTCCGCATATGTGTCTGTCCTACAGCTTAATACAGGCTTAATAACTATTGGTCTCTCTTCTTACTCTGTTCAGTCTGTTGCTACCAATTTAGACATCAGCAGTCATGTTTTACGAAACGCCTAAGTTCATGACGATTGAATTACAAGATTGGGGACTGTAACTACTTCTTGTACATAAAGTTTGTGGCTGACCATTATAAACACATGCCCGGTGTAGTTGTGGTAATTAAGTATATTATATACGTAGATGTATACAATCGATTTCATAAAGCCAAGATATTTAATACACAAAAATTTATACCTTCACCTCCTACCTTTGTCATGCATAACCTTGTATATACAGTACTTGTAGATAGAAATTAACTACTGTTGTAGGTATTCCATCTCTCAAGGAGTTATCTCTCCTCTCTACACTTGTATCTGATACTGAACTAACACCAGATGCTGATGATATGTTATGGATGCAACATATACACCATGATAAACCAATCAGTGATGAGATAAAGGACTTTAACTTTAACATTGGTGAAGTGAGGTGTTACAGGCTGGCATTGATTTGTAATAGTTCTGAAGGGTTTGCTCTAGAAGAAGTTCAGACATACTATCTAGGTACAATTTTTTGACCGATATTTACATATATTTACATATGACGAAATGCCATGTCCATGTATGTTTTGCCCAAGTGACACTTCTTTCCGTTTCATAAGTATGAATTCCTGCTATCTGGTGAAGTTTAGTCCATGATCCATTCACATATACAATTATCTTTTCTCATATTCAACAACAAATCTTAGTATTGAAATTTAATTTTGATGTTTAGTGCATTCTTGTTTGAATAACAGCATCTGGTGTAAGGATACTCAGGTTTCACTCTGCTTTATTTAAATGTTCAAACAGCACCGCATATTTACATATTTTTCTGTATCCATTACAGTCAATCTCCTCCACTCCAACTCTACAGTCAACAGTAGCAGTTCTATCAACAACTCCAATATACTGAATACTGTTGATGGAAAGGTTATGTCTGCCGATGGGGTCCGCTACTTCATGTCTTCAACTGAAGCTGATCAATGGTTTGCTGTGTATCTAGGTCAAGGATACTTTGTCATTGATATCCTATTGGTCAATAATGTTGGTGGTAAGTATGTCATATCAACTCTCCACATCTATTAATAGAGTTACATATTTAGTCTGTAATGAACATATATTATCTGTATATTGATGTCATTCATTCTCTCTCATAGATAATGACACCTTCAACTCTACCCTTTACTATAAACTGGATACAGACCAGTCAGCCATCTATGCATCAGATAACAATCTATGGACAGAAGTTGGTTCGATGAACATGGATACTCAAGATGGTCTGGTAGCCTCACTCCAAGTCAAAATATTTGCCACTCATTTAGCTCTAGTTGGATCAAGTTCAGATGGTCTATTTATAGATGAGTTTATTGTATTTGGATACACACTGGGTGAGTTTATCATAGGCTACATTGCCAAACTGTACTGTTGTAGTACAGCAGCTGCTTGGCTTTTCGTCCTGGATAAGGTTTTCCCTCTGTACCATATCAAACTAATAATAATATCCAGCTCTAGGAGCCATGGTGGCCCCTTGACTAACGTTGCTATTGGGTAGCCACATTAAAGAATTGTGTTTGGCGCTATGGATATTATTAATGTTGTTATTATTATTAGATCTGATTTTGGCTAAATAATGCCTAAACCATGGTACCTGGCATATAACTGATTATTCTTGTAGATAACTATGCACTGAATAGGACAGCTGTACAGAGTTCTGACTACTCAGAAGGTGTTACTATAGCTAGCAATGCTGTTGATGGTGTAATATATGATGGATCTGTTTATGCTCAAACTGAGGCAGTTAGTCATCAATGGTGGAGAGTTGACTTGATGGATGTACATCTTGTATACGCTGTCATAATCTACTCTAGTCTTGATAGTAAGTCAGAGTGATAAAATGAAATGTGTATGATGTGTGCTGTATAACTTATAGTTGAAAATGAGACACTTCGTTTTGAATATAATCACAATGCAATATGCATGTAACCAGCTTTGCAAAATTTCAGGTCCCACCTCCACGGATATCCAAGTGTTGGGTAGTCAGTCTGTTTCCGTACCAAAACAATCTCTTTCCTCCTCCACATGGCCTATCAGTCTTTTTGAAATGTCTGAGCTGACGTTTTCATATCTTGATATTCTTCTGGAAGAACCAAAGCTAATACGTCACGTGGCTGTATTGTCACAACAAAGCAGTGGTTTACTCCTCTCTGAAGTACAGGTCATGGGTAACGGTAAGTATACTGGGTATTAGAGCTGTTGTCAAATATTTTTCCTAGGTTGAGTTGCAGTGTTTCATCCTCTCTGGTGTTCTTTTAATTTATATATACATGTATTTATAGTCACCTGTATCAATTGATGCTTTATGATATTGTAAAACATTATTTTTTTATTTTAAGACTTGCTCAAGACTTGATGTATTTTCAATACTCCATTGGTCTCCTGTCTTAGCTAATATATTTTCTCTCTGTTCATCAGACTACACGTGTGTGTTCAAGACTGGTGAGGAACATTATGCAGACATGGCTAAAGATGGATCTGTGTATAAACCTGCATATGCTGGAGATACATTTGAACTGAGCTGTCATAAATCTATGTCAGTGGTCTGCCCTGACTGTTCAACTAGTGTCAAGTGTTCTCTAGACATTGATAAATCAACTGGAGTATTTAATATGTACTGGAATATAACAGATGAACAGAAACTCTACTGCCAAGGTAATGATATTGCATTAACATCATAGCAGAGTTCAACATGTTCCCTAACTGCTTACACGTTGTGATGTGCATATAAAGTAGTACTATATGCTCTTAATTTTTGTTCCATGTATGCCATAGTATCATTATCGGAGGAAATTAGGTTAATCCAGTTCCTTTGTCAATGTCTAAATGTATGCTATGACTCTCATTCTCCTAATATCGAACGTCCTTCTGAAGTTTGTGCAAGTTTGTCACTGTTGCAACGTATCTTTTATGGATTTAAAAAGTTCTACTGTTACATTTTGTTTGTTACGAAAATGTGGTTACACATACAGGATCTGATGTATGTTTGACCAATGAAATCAGCTGGTCAGTACTTGGAGTTCCAATAGATGTTCAACCAAGTGAAGGCAACATCTTTCTCTACCCTGGAGAGCACATGCCATACAGATGTGATGTTGGCCATGTTGGATTATCACATGATGGAAATTTAATGCCATTTGGTCGTATCTTGTGCCGGTAAGGTATTGTGACTATTTATTGTGCTGTTTACTTTATGTAACATACCCTGTTTACCATAACTCTATCTTTCTCATAGATACCAATACTGTCAGTACAAACATTTCTTGACTTTACCATGTTACAGCTCTGGTGGTGAATGGACGTTGGAAGACACAGAAAGTATTGCTACCTGTGTGAACCGTTCCTCAAATGAGAGAAACCTAGCATTAAACAAATCTGCTTCCATTAGTTCCATCTCATCTGGAAATCTCTCATATCTGGTTGATGGCTCCTTTGATAACCTCTTCTCTACAAATGAGGAAGTTAACCAATGGTGGAAGATGGACTTTCACAGTATATACAGTGTTACTGCAGTTGTTCTCTACACATCTGAAGGTGTGGAATAGATTTACATTATCTACATCTCTCGTTTTTGCCACATTTAATGATTTGATTGATAGGGTATGTTGGTCAATAAATGGTAGTTCAGCACCTTGCCTGATGTAGTTAAAAGTTACCTTTCGCTTTTTTAATAGACTCTCAGGATCAGTTCGGAAAGTTTAATATACTGACCACAGTTGTTGTGATGCCTTCGACAATCCCATCACAGGAGACTGGGTCATGGAAATCCGTTTTCTGGTCTGAAGGTCTTTCAGAACATCCAGTCATTACAGCGCGGTTTAGCAGTGGAATACCAGCCAGACATGTAGCTATCTTATCTCTCCTTGATGTCGGATTCAGTTTACTGGAAATAGAAGTTTATGGATCTGGTATGTTACTAGGGAACAGTATTGTATAATATCCACTATCCAATATAACGCATCAATTGTTGCCTTGACTAAATAACAACTTCCCTTCACCATGGTTTAACGTCTATTCACAGATAACCTGGCGCTCTCAAAACCAGTTCTCTACAGTCGAATTTCCTCTCAATCAAGATTTCCTAGAACATCAGTTGTTGATGGAATAGTAGGGAATCAGTTATTCTTGGCAACTGATGATAAAGCCAGCTCATGGGTTATGGTAGATTTGCTAGAGATGTACAACTTGAGTTCAGTGTTTGTTTTCACGTATGGTAAGTTTTGGTTTAATGAATTGTAGTACTCATTCACCAAAACACTATTTGTATTACTCTTCAACTACTTTTATCTACAGTATACAGTAATAGTCTTCCAGCATGATCCTCAAATTTGAGGATTTGTATAACATAACTAGCATGAGGTAACAATAATCATATTATATTGAGTATCGTTCAGTTATGCTTTAACCTATACCTCATTGCAACCTCTATTTTACTCATTCAAGTTTCTCCCACTTACATGCTGTGTGAATACTGGCGTAATCTGTCCTTCATGGCATTAGCTAGCTAGCTACATGTTCTTGACGATGGCCTAAACCCTCACTGACTTTCACCAATAGTACCTTGCTATAAAAAAGTAAAAGCGCTCCAAATATCAATGTAATGCACGTGTTGTTTCTCTGAAGTTGTAATGATATATTTATTTCTCTAAAGGTTCTCTGACAGAACAGACAGTTCTACACTTGGCTGGTGGTAATTCAACTAACTGGGGTGTGGATCCTATACAGAACTCTAGTCTCTGGTCAACTCCTGTTACTCTCAATCATTCAGCTACTAATGAGTTCTCTGCCGTGTTTGATGGAACAATAGCTATACAGCTGGTGTCTCTCTACACCAGGAATGGCAACGTTCTCTTCATCAAAGAGTTACTAGTGTTTGGGGCAACAAGCTCAGGTAGCGCATTTTCCCTATGCTGGGCAAATTCTTACTGTACATTTACTGCATTCAGCTTAAATTGTTAATGAGATAATATCTACCATGTGTTCAAACAATAATATTTCTTTTAGATGTGCCATCTTTGAAGTGTCTGGTGGACAAGATAGCTGTTGATCTGCCTGAATTGAAGGTAGCTAGTAGATACCTACTTGATGATGTAATATCTGTGGAACTTGGACATGATTTAGCCATCTCTTGTCCTGATGGTGACAGTCCAAACATAATAGACGTCAATCAGCCATCAGTTGAGAAGATCAAGTGCGGGTAAATATCTGAATTTAATAAGGTTGCTTGTTTAAATTGACCATACGCAAGTGACCAGCAATGTGTACTTTCCCCACATTTTATTCCCATTGCTTATGCTTTTTAAACTTTAAATTTTTGATTTTTTACTTTAACAGTCCTATCACTTTTACTCTCATTTTTTCTCTCTCGTTTCAGCTTTGGCGGTAAATGGAAAAGGGGTGAACCACAACTGGAGTATGACTGCTTACGTGAGTTTGGCTATGTAGCCCATTCTGCTTAGTTGGAATGTTCATCTGTAATGATGTGTATAAAGATGTATGTCTTTTGTGTGTATGTACTTCACACAATTGAAAGGTGTCATAATAATGTGACCATTTGCCATGATTTGTTATTATCCTGCTCTTCTGCAGAAATGGCCTGCGAACCTCCAACTAATAACTCTATCTACGAGTACTCTGGTAACCTCACAGTAGATAACTTGATACCTCTGAATGAATCTTTACTACTGAAATGTGTGAATGGAATATCTTATGAGTCTCAGTGTAGTCAAGATGGTAATCTAAGGATTGGTAGATGGATTCCTCCTCTTAGTTGTGGTAAGTTATTTATTTATTCCACATCAATATGTCATTGAATACCGGAAAACGAAGTAGAAGTATGGAATTTACATTATAAAGTACTTTCCACTATTTCAGAATATCAAGAGTGTGAAAGAGTACATCAATATGATACATGGATGAATGAACTGGAGAACTTGAGAGTAGATAAAGATGATGGAGTTGTCATTCCTTTCAACTCTAGTGTTACATTTGATTGTCTTGGTGACTATGCTGGTGATAGTACCAGCTATACATGTCAAATGTAAGTATACAGTTAGGAGTTCTCTGCAAATTTATGTAAATGTCAGTTTCTACTCATTGAAGTGCTATTTTAACTGTGAAGCCTATAGTCTAAAATCAGTTATATCATTTAGGCCAACTTGTCACTACAAATTCCCTTCTACAACCTTGGTTTCTAATTTATGCATTATTTAACAATTGGCAGTCGGCCAACTTTTGTTCATAAATATGATTATTATGCTCTTCTGTTTTTTTACAGTGATCATTCTGGTAATGCATCTCTGCATCCCAAAACTGAAGGAGTTATATCTAGTTGCAGTTGTAAGTATTTTTTTAAATCAGCAGTAACCCGTAGCACAATAGATAAAGAGATATTGAGTGAACATAGTTAGGAAATGTGTATACACATTGATACATGTATATACTTATATCTCTGCATTGTGTATTGTGATAGCCACTGCAATATGTCTGGTCCCTAAGACACCATACCATGTGACCTACAATCCCGCACAGTACAGCATTGACTGCGTAAACGGTGACAAATGTCTAGTTGGTGAAACAGTGTCACTTCAGTGTACAGATGTGGATGGAGAAGTTATGAATGATCATGTCTGTGATACGAGCTCTAACACTGATTGGTTTCCTCTGCCTACCTGTGGTGAGTTAAAGTTAATATTAGAGAAAAGGCCTTGTGGTTCACTAGTATTTTAAACATGGTTACACTCGCTGTTAAACTTATTGTGTTCAACCTATAACATTGTAGATACCCATTGTGGTCTCCCTCCTACACTCTATGGAGTTGAATGTACCAGAAACATCCCAGAGAATCTAAACTCTGCTCAACAGAGGTTTTCTAATGCGACCATACTGAGCTGTTCATGTTTAGATGGATTCCAAAGGATCTCGGAGGATGTTTATATGACTTGTGATGGTAGTTCTGGAGAGTGGGAGTTGTCCCCTCTCAACCCTTGTCTACGTAAGTACTTTTAGTCACTTGAAAGCTTTCTATTCCAGACACGAAGAGCCTTGATTTTAGAAGCGGATGAAAACAATTGGGTTCCTGAATGCATTGTGCATTGAGTAACATCTATTATATTCTTCACTTATCTATTATATTTTATAGTTGAAACAGGTGGAACACCAGTCCTTAATAACTCTCAACTCATGTATGCTCATCTTGATGAATACCCAGTATCTACCATAGTGTGTGATGAGGGGCACTACCTTGATGTGTCATATCGTTACCAACAACTTGTTCAGGATGTCACATCTACTGGTTCTAATCTGGTTACAGTGAGTGCATGTCTCAGTAAGTATAGCAAGTACATCTTGCTATTTATATAACCAACTTGTCAAATGTAATCCATAATCTGTATTAATTGTGTTTTAGTTGATTCATGTTACAAATCATAAGTTGCATCAACTATTCACCGTATACTCATTACTACTATAATATAAACGTGGTATCGTACAAGTGTGATGTAATGCTACAGGTGGATGTCCAGTGGATACTCTCATTTCTATATCCAATAACCTAACTACCACTCCTTATAAGGAATTCTATGGTCTTGGTGAAGAGGTGGTCCTCGATTGTCTTAACAATAACTACACACTAAACGGTTCGGAAGGTAAGTTATATACTTACATGTACTACTACAAATCTACTTTGGTGATGCATTTAATATACAACAATCAATAGAGAAGTGTTTACCTTGAGATAATGTAAGATTTTAACACTTTTTAGTTGCAGAGAGAATATTCAAATGTATCCGAGTTAGAGAATTTAATGAGGAGACAGATTCTTACCAGCCAGTGCTACAGTGGGACTCTGTTCCTTCAGATATTCAGTGTCAGGGTAAGTTAAAAATTATTCTAATAAGAGTGATGCACTTTATAACTGTATATTAAATAACTTTACACTCTTCACTTCCATCTATTAATCCCAGGTAAACAAAAACAATGATCTAAAGATGCATACTGGTAATTATACAATAATTGTATATAAAAAAGTATGGCATCCATATACCCTTGTGTCATAAGACAATATGTGCAATGTGAAGTTGTTCTCTCATGACGAGAGAAGAGGTTGATGCCTGAGCCAGTTGTATATACAAAGAGGGTATTCTATGCTACTTTCTGTTATGCAATCATCTGTGACATGTGAAGTTGTCATCTAGTTAACAGATGATGACCCTCATGTCCGTCAGTTTTGATCTCAAATAATATACTTTGTTTTTCCTAACATAATTTATATGAATTGCATGTGGTTTTATTTCTACAGTTGGTCGAATATGGACAAAACCAGAGTATGTAGGAAGAAAGTAAGTCCATCTCAATACATATTTTATAGCTCTATCAAAAAATGTTTTTTCTTGAACATATGCATTTGAGTCTGCTTATAGTTTTGTTAAAGATTCGCAATTCTAGTGAATCTCATTATAATTATATGTATATAATATGTATTTGTAGGACTTTTGGACCAATGAGATTCACAGGTATATAGTACAGTAATGCTTGCTTTGCACCATATACATACATGTATATACGTGCATGTAGCTGCTAATTACTTGCTTTAACTCAGCTTTGATTTGTGTAATCAACGCTATGTTTCTGAAGAGTTTGCAGAATCTACCTATTGATTCATATTGATGGTTACCATTTTAGACCAGATAAAAATTGCAGTAGTTCCACCAAGTGGGGTTATTGTGAGCTCTTCCTCGGGAAGTCGACATAGACTTGTGGATTACAGGCTAGATCAAGTATGGCAATCTGAAGCATCATCAAATCAATGGATCATGTTAGACTATGGGATGTTTATATCTGTCTTAGCTGTGAGACTCTACTTACCAATGGAAACAGGTATGCTCAATCGCTATTGGTTTTCTGCATATGTGTCTGGCCTACAGCTTCTCCTTGGGAAGCTAGAATAGTTTCGAGGTGCCTGATGTTTTACAATTTGCAATATAACATCAGCATCTCCAACTAAAATATCCAACAGTGTGTGGTGAATTCATATAGCGACCCCACTTGATGGAAAAAGCCAAAGGAAAAAAACATAACAACAATCAAGTTTTCCAGTGTTGCTTAAATGGATTGTGCCATGGGTTTTGAGCTAGTATTGAGATACACTCAGCTAAATCTGTACAATATTTGTAGCTATATTAGTAAATCCTGTGAATTCTTAGTTTTTTACTGTACTCTTTCTATGCAAGCAGCTTTAACTCAAAAAATCTCTGTATACAATATAGAACAAACGCCTTCTTAACAAAGGTACATTAAAGGCAGCATTAAATAGTGTTTGGCGATTCAGTGCGGGCAAGAGGACACAACTCTGCCTATAGTGGCACTAATAAAACAAATCCGAGAAAGTAATGCTTCATTGAACACACACATAAACCGCACATCATAGCCCCTTTAATTATCGTTTTAGGCATTCCATCTCTCAAGGAGTTATTTCTCCGCTCTACACTTGTATCTGATACTGAACTGACACCAGATGTTGATGATACGTTATGGACACAACATATACACCATAATCAACCAATCAGTGATGAAATAAAGGACTTTAACTTTAACATTGGTGATGTGAGATGTTATAAACTGGCATTGGTTTGTAATAGTTCTGAAGGATTTGCTCTAGAAGAAGTTCAGACATACTATCTAGGTACCATCTTGACTGCAATTTTCATATCTAATTAACATGTTGGTTTATTTGGAGGTTTGTTTTTCATGATATTAGCTTTATCCAAGGATTTTCAATTTGTTCATAGAACGATCATGGACTCGATTTCACATCCATGAACACAACCATCCCAGACTAGGGTTGGAACCCGAGGCCTCTACAGCACTTACACTTACATTGTACACCAGCACTGTGCAAAGAACACATTACCACTTCACCTCTTCTTTAAGGTTGTGTAGGTTGTTAAGGTTGTTAAGGTGGTGTCGCGGTATCCACAGTCAGGGATGGATCTTTTCACGATTATGAAATCAAGTTTCTGACTGCTCCATGAGCTAAGTTAAAATCGTTGCATAAGATGACATCATTAATGCTTCCCAAAGTGGCACTTGTCTTACTGTTTCACTAGTACGAATTACTACATTTGGTACAACCATTTGTTACAAAGCCTATTTATCTTCTCTGACCTATTGTGTTATTCTGCGTGTTTATTCTTATGTTTCCTGCTATTTATGTATACTACGTGTATTATCTGTTGTCGTATTCTGCATCATCTTCTAGTATGGGATTTAACTTTGATGGTAGTTGAATTTTTATGGAGTAATATTCACTGATAATAAAGTTCATGTTTTGCTCAACTCTGTATAGATATCCCAACTGTTATAGTTGCAACGTGTCTATTTCAGTCAATCTCCTCCACTCCAACTCTACAGTCAACAGTAGCAGTTCTATCAATAACTCCAATGTACTGAATACTGTTGATGGAATGGTAATGTCTACCGATGGGATTCATTACTTCATGTCTTCAACTGAAGCTGATCAATGGTTTGCTGTGTATCTGGGTCAAGGATACTTTGTCATTGATATCCTATTGGTCAATAGTGCTGGTGGTAAGTATATCATATCAACTCTCCACATCCATTAATAGAGTTACATATTTAGTCTGTAATAAACATATATTATCTGTCTATTGATGTCATTCATTCTCTCTCACAGATAATGACACCTTCAACTCTACCCTTTACTATAAACTGGAAACAGACCAGTCAGCCATCTACGTATCAGATAACAATCTATGGACAAAAGTTGGTTCTATGAACATGGATACTCAAGATGGTCTGGTAGCCTCACTCCATGTCAAAATATTTGCTACTCATTTAGCTCTGGTTGGATCAAGTTCAAATGGTCTATTTATAGATGAGTTTATTGTATTTGGATACACACTGGGTGAGTTGACAATTTACACTATGCCTACATTCATAGCGTCTGTTTGACATTCTTAGCTCGGTTGTTCCACACTACTTCAGCTTCTTGATCAAACAGTACTTCTGTCAGTGAATGCCAAGTTTTATTTGTAACATTTACTTCTTGTTTTTTTTCTTTTTTTTGTACATTATACAGTATATATGATTTAATCTACAACATTGTAGATGACTATGCACTGAATGGGACAGCTGTACAGAGTTCTGACTACACAGAAGGTGTTACTATAGCTAGCAATGCTGTTGATGGTGTAATATATGATGGATCAGTTTATGCTCAAACTGAGGCAGTTAGTCATCAATGGTGGAGAGTTGACTTGATGGATGTACATCTTGTATACGCTGTCATAATCTACTCTAGTCTTGATAGTAAGTCTGAGTGATCAAATTAAATATGTATAATGTGTGCTGTAAAATCAAACGTTGGATGTGAGGTGAAGCACATGACTGTAGTATATATAACATCAGTTGCTGGGTATTATCACAATGTACGTAATGCACATGTAACCATCTCTGTAAAATTTCAGGTCCTACCACCGCAGACATCCAAGTGTTTGGTAGTCAGGATGTGTCTGTACCAAAACCATCTCTATTCTCCTCCACATGGTCTATCAGTCTTTTGGAAATGTCTGAAACGACGTTTTCATATCTTGATATTCTTCTGGATGAACCAAAGCTAATACGTCACGTAGCTGTATTGTCTCAACAAAGCAATGGTTTACTCCTCTCTGAAGTACAGGTCATGGGTAACGGTAAGTATACTGGGTATTTGAACTACAACCATGTTACTTTCAATATAATATCGGTGTACTATACGTATCTAATAATAATTTATGCACAATAAAAATATAATTTTTCTCTGTCCATCAGACTACACGTGTGTGTTCAAAACTGGTGAGGAGCATTATGGAAACATGGCTAAAGATGGAACTGTGTTTAAACCTGCCTATGCTGGAGATGAATTTGAACTGAGCTGTCATAAGTCTATGTCAGTTGTCTGCCCTGACTGTTCAACTAGTGTGAAGTGTTCTCTAGACCTTGATAAATCAACAGGAGTATTTAATATGTACTGGAATATAACAGATGAACAGAAACTCTACTGTCAAGGTAACAACTTCTACCTTGTAACACAGTTCACCACCACGTTTTTACCGTATTCCCAAACGGCATGTATATGTTGATTTTCATTATCTAATCACGGTGCATGCTACGGAAGTTGTTACACTTCTGTCATCGATACAGAAGATGATCATTCGACTGATTTAAATTAATTCTCCTGTTATATTTGTTATTGCAAATATATACATGTCGTTACACATACAGGATCTGATGTATGTTTGACCAATGAGATCAGCTGGTCAATCCTTGGAGTTCCAGAAGGTGTAGAACCAAGTGAAGGCAACACCTTTCTCTACCCTGGAGAGCACATGCCATATAGATGTGATGTCGGCCATGTTGGATTATCACATGATGGGAATTTAATGCCATTTGGTCGTATCTCATGCAGGTAAAGTATTGTGACTATTTATTGTGCTGTTTATTTTATGTAACCTACCCTGTTTACCATAGCTCTATATTTTTCATGGATACCAATAGTGTCAGTAAAAGCATTTCTTACCTTTACCATGTTACAGCTCTGGTGGTGAATGGACATTGGAAGACACAGCAAGTATTGCTACCTGTGTGAACCGTCCCTCAAATGAGAGAAAACTAGCATTGAACAAATCTGCTTCCATTAGTTCAATCTCATCTGGAAATCTCCCATACCTTGTTGACGGCTCCTTTGATAACCTCCTCTCTACAAATGAGGAACTTAACCAATGGTGGAAGATGGACTTTCACACTATATGCAGTGTTACTGTGGTTGTTCTCTACGCACCTGAAGGTATGATATAGATTTCTTTTCCTTTCATTCCTCTTTCTTACCACATTTAATGATTTGATTAATAGGATGTGTTTTGTCAATAATGGTAGCTCAGCGTTTGTTTTGTTTTTTTTAATAGACTCTCAGGATCAGTTTGGAAAGTTTTACATTTTGACCACAATTGTTACGGAGCCTTGGACAACACCGTCACCGGAGACTGGGTCATGGCGACCTACTTTCTGGTCTGAAGGTCTTTCAGAACATCCAGTCATTACAGCACGGTTTAGCAGTGGAATACCAGCCAGACATGTAGCTATCTTATCCCTTCTTGATGTTGGATTCAGTTTATTGGAAATAGAAGTTTATGGATCTGGTATGTTACTAGAGAACAGGTGTATAATATTCACTGAACGTATCAATTATTACCTTGATTAGATAACAACTTCCCTTCACCATGGTTTAATGTAAATTCACAGATAACCTGGCGCTCTCAAAACCAGTTCTTTTCAGTGGAATTCCTTCTCAATCAAGATTTCCCAGAACATCAGTCGTTGATGGAATAGTAGGGAATCAGTTCTTCTTGGCAACTGATGGTAAAACCAACACATGGGTTATGGTAGATTTGTTAGAGATGTACAACTTGAGTTCAGTGTTTGTTTTCACGTATGGTAAGTTTTGGTTTAATGAATTGTAGTACTCATTCACCAAAACACTATTTGTATTACTCTTCAACTACTTTTATCTACAGTATACAGTAATAGTCCTCCAGCATGACCCTCAAATTTGAGGATCTGTAGAACATAACTAGCATGAGGTAACAATAATCATATTATATTGAGTATGGTTCAGTTATGCTTTAACCTATACCTCATTGCAACCTCCATTTTACTCATTCAAGTTTCTCCCACTTACATGTTGTGTGAATACTGGCGTAATCTGTCCTACATGGCATTAGCTAGCTAGCTACATGTTCTTGACGATGGCCTAAACCCTCACTGACTTTCACCAATAGTATCTTGCTATAAAAAAAGTAAAAGTGCTCCAAATATTAATGTAATGCATGTGTTGTTTCTCTGAAGTTGTAATGATATACTTATTTCTCTAAAGGTTCTCTGACAGAACAGACAGTTCTGCACTTGGCTGGTGGTAATTCAACTAACTGGGGTGTGGATCCTGCACAGAACTCTAGTCTCTGGTCTATTCATGGTACTCTCAATCATTCAGCTACTAATGAGTTCTCAACTGTGTTTGATGGAACAACGGCTATGCAACTAGTGTCTCTCTATGCTGTGAATGAAGGTCCTTTATTCATTGAGGAGATATTGGTGTTTGGAACAACAAACTCAGGTAGTGCATCTTTCGTATTCTCTGCATCTACTTAGTTTAATACAATCAGTTTAAAATCTTTGCAATATAACATATTTTTGTAGATGTTCCATCTTTGGAGTGCCTTGTGGAGAACATAGCCGTTGACCTACCTGAACTGAATATAGCTAGTAGATATCTACTTGATGTTGTAATATCTGTTGAACTTGGACATGATTTAGCCATCTCTTGTCCTGACGGTGAAAGTCCAAATATAACATACGTGGATCAGCCATCTGTTGAGAAGATCAAGTGCAGGTAAATATCTGATTACTTTGATGGTTCTTCTGTGTCTGTAATCAACTAATGATGCTACTTTCTAGTACAACGCTAAGATTCAACTGTTTGCTTTCTTCACATCGGTGTATTTCTCGTTGTAGCTTAAGACATCAATGGAAAAGGGGTGAACCACTGCTGGAGTATGACTGTTTACGTAAGTTTGACTCTCTTCTATGAATTAATTCTGCTAAATTAGAATGTTAATCTGTAATGATGTACAGTTGAAGGGTTTCATATGTGTGACCATTTGTTAATTTCCTTCTTTTCTACAGAAATAGCTTGTGAACCTCCAGCTGATAACTCTACATATGAGTACTCTGGTAACCTCACAGTAGATAGCTTGATACCTCTGAATGAATCTCTACTACTGAAATGTGTGAATGGAATATCTTATGAGTCTCAGTGTAGTCAAGATGGTAATCTAAGGATTGGTAGATGGATTCCTCCTCTTAGTTGTGGTAAGTTATTTATTTATTCCACATCAATATGTCATTGATTACCTGAAAACGAAGTAGAAGTATCGAATTTACATTATAAATACTTTCCACTACTTCAGAAAATCAAGAGTGTAGGAGAGTAGATCAACTTGATACATGGATGAATGAACTGGAGAACTTGAGAGTAGATAAAGATGATGGAGTTGTCATTCCTTTCAACTCTAGTGTTACATTTGATTGTCTTGGTGACTATTCTGGTGATAGTACCAGCTATACATGTCAAATGTAAGTATACTGTCAGAGATTTCCTGTATTACTTAACTATGTTCTTTACCCTATTTATATTGTTTTCACGCGTCCACTTTCACTGGTAATTGCTATCTATGAATTCTAATGCATTACTTCGGCAAAGTCAAATTTGATGTACGTGTAAATTTAGAATTGTGGTTGTTCTCTTGTCTCTCCGCAGGGATCAATACGGTAAAACAACTTTACAATTGAAGCAAGATGGAGTTCTACCAACTTGTACCTGTAAGTAATTTGTGTGGATTTTGTGCTAATGGTTCTTTCTTTCTTACATGATTTTTTGTGACTCTTTAGAGCCTAGCTAACTAGTAGATGATTTTTTGAATTCACAATGAATACGTTTAAAATTGATTCATTTGTGTTATCTATTACTCTATCTGAACTAAGAAATTTGCTATACATATGATTGTAGCCAACTCTACATGTCCAGCTCCTGTAACACCCTACTATGTGACCTACAATCCTTCTCAGTACAGCACAGACTGTGTACATGGTGACGAATGTCAAGTTGGTGAAAGAGTGTCACTTCAGTGTACAGATATGGATGGAGAAGTTATGAATGAACATGTTTGTGATGCCAGGGTTGACCACACTGCCTGGTTTCCTCTGCCTACCTGTGGTAAGCTTGAGCAGATGTTGGAGGAAAGGACCTTGTGATTCTCTAATATTTGACCCATTCAAATTTGTTCTTTTTTCTCCAACTGGGGTTAAGGTGCCAGTTTTGATTTTGATGGTCCCACTCGCAATCAAAGTATGCTCACACAATAGTCATATTGGATTGTAGATACCCATCACTGTGGTCTTCCTCCTACAATCTATGGAGTAGACTGTACCAGAAATATCCCAGAGAATCTAAACTCTGGCCAACAGAGGTTCTCTAATGGTACCAGACTGAGCTGTTCATGTTTAGATGGATTTCAAAGGATCTCTGATGATGTTTATGTGACTTGTAATGGTAGTTATGGAGATTGGGATTTATACCCTCCTTACCCTTGTATAGGTAAATATCCTCTCCCAACTCTTGTCTAAGTACGTAATTTTTATACAATTATTTCTAACCATTACATATCCTTTTATTCTAGGCTTGAGGATACTTGATCATATAACCAGATATAAATCATTGGGGTTCCTGAATGCATTGAGTAATATTACTTATTATAATGTTGACTTGCATGTATCTACTTTATTGTTATAGTTGAAACAGACGAGGTACCAGCTCCTAATAATTCTCAACTCTTGTATGCTCAGCTTGATGAATACCCAGTATCTACTATAGTGTGTGATGAGGGGCACTACCTTGATGTGCCATATCGTTATCAACAACTTGTTCAGGATGTCACATCTACTGGTTCTCACCTGGTTACAGTGAGTGCATGTCTCAGTAAGTATAAAGCTAAACCTTAGTAATTACTGGTAGTTTATACTACAAACCCAGTATAATGTGTAATATATATATATATATATATACATGGTATATATATATAGCAGACTCTCGTTATCTAGCACGTCGGTGGTATTTTTATGTACCTGTGGCTATATTAAGCGTTCTGTTTTAGTTTATTGATATTACAAAGCATAAGTTGCATCAACTATTCACCGTATACCCATTATTACTATAATAAAAACACAGTATTATACAAGTTTGATGTAATGCTACAGGTGGATGCCCTGTGGATACTCTCATTTCTGTATCAAATAACCTAACTACCACTCCTTATAAGGAATTCTATGGTCCTGGTGAAGAAGTGGTACTAGACTGTGTTAACAATAACTATACACTGAAAGGTTTGGAAGGTAAGTTATATACTCACTGAATGCTAATTGAGGTATGTTGGATATGCAATGTACATGTGAATATAAATAGAGTACATGCTCAATCTGCGTACAGTGTGCTGTCTTGGTGTTCGACGCCTCATCAGTGCATATCAGAGATATACCTAGGAGCACAACTTGGCAGTACTATATCTTTACAGCAAAACGTATTCACATGTATAAAGTGTGAAATACACTGAGCCAGAGTTCTGAAGCTGCCAGAAGCAGTGAGAATCGCACAAGACTAGCAGTTCAATGTATGTCCCAGGTAGAAAGCTGAATAGATTGGTATTGCTACCAATTTTGAGCGCAATACTCAACCTGCTTACATACTTGACACTTTAGTACATACACTATCATGAATTGATGTGAAATTTTAACACTTTTTAGTCTTGGAAAGAATATTCAAATGTATTCAAGTTAGAGAATTCAGTGAGGAGACAAATACTGACCAATCTGTGTTACAGTGGAACTCGGTTCCCTCAGATATTCAGTGTCAGGGTAAGTTGTGTATTGTACTTGTATAGACAAGCAGGGTATCTGATATTCTCTGAGCCTTTCCTGCGCCATGTGAAATTTTCCTCTCAGAAAGAGAGAGAGAGCAATTCCACCTTTTAATTCATGGATGTTGATGATTGCCCCCAATGTTAACTACTACAAACAGTGTGCTATAATTATTCTTGCTAAGAAATGGGGTTACATGTGGTTTGTTTGTTTTTTATAGCTGGACAACAAAAAAGCAAACCAGAATATGCAGGAAGAAAGTACGTAGATCTTAATAAATAGTATATTACAACATGGTATATTATAAATCAATGGTTTTTCGTATCTCACATGCATATGTGTCAGTTTATCTTGTTGTTAGTTACTGCAATCCTAATAAATCTCATAATTAGTAATTGCAATGAATTCCAATGCATGTCTCCGTAATTAAACCTACATGTATTTGTCTATTTGTAGGACTTTTGGACCCACAGGATATATAGGTATATACGTGTATACAGTAATGCTTCCTTTGCATGTTTGCAGCTGCTGTTTACCTGCTTTTAGTTGGATTGCGTTATGTCATTCCTGTAAAGTATGAGGCGTCTATCAATTAATTCCTGATGATGATTCCTATTGTAGACCAGATAAAACTTGCAGTAGTTCCAGTTAATGGTGTTGTTGTGAGCTCTTCTTCAGAAAGTCGGCGTAGACTTGTAGATTACAGGCTAGATGGAGTATGGCAGTCTGAAGCATTATCCAATCAATGGGTTATGTTAGACTATGGGATGTTTATATCTATCTTGGCTGTGAGACTCTACTTACCAATGGAACCGGGTAAGTTCAATAACTCTTCGTTTTATGCTTGTATTTGTAATACAGGATTCGTTCTAATAGAATACTGTTATGGATGGATTTCATAGTATATTCTATTTTGTAGCATATAGTAACTCTCTACGTAATTATGTAACTCTCTACCTTGTGTGTTAGTAATCCCATACAGTGTATGCAATCATATGACATGATAGCTAATCCACTAATTTGTGTATGGCCATATTCAGGTAATAACACTCTCTGAATACATGATGATGAACGTTTATATGGGGAGATAGGGGTTTGGGTAAGAGTGGACAACTTACAAAGTGAAGAGAAGACAGCACTTATATCTTGCAAAGTATTCGCTATGTTATGCCATATGCAAAGATTCTTTTCATTTACTAGTTTTATGTAACCAATTATTAGGACCAGGTGGCTTTTAATCCATTAGTCCTGATTAAGTAGGAGTGATTAGGAACATACAGTCTATTTAATAAAACCAAGTCATTTAATACACAGCAAGTTATAGCTCTCCTTTGTATCTTTGTTGCGCGTGATATTGTACATGTGGATAGTAATGCATTATTATTTCAGGCATTCCATTTCCCAAGGAGTTATCTCTTCTCTCTACACTTGTATCTGATACTGAACTAACACCAGATGTTGATGATATGTTATGGATGCAACATATGCACCATAATCAACCAATCAGTGATGAGATAAAGGACTTTAACTTTAACATTGGTGAAGTGAGATGTTATAAACTGGCATTGGTTTGTAACAGTTCTGAAGGATTTGCTCTAGAAGAAGTTCAGACATACTATCTAGGTACAATTTTGACTGAAATCTACATATGACTAAATGCCATGTCCATGTATGCTTCGTCTAAGTTACACTTTTCTTACCGTTTCACAAGTATGAATTACTGATTCTTCCATTTCCTATTTTCTGCTGAAGTCTAGTGCATGATCTATTCCCATACACCTAATATTTCTTACAATCGTCAGCAATATTTGGAATCAAATTTTCATTTTGATGGTGGTGTGTTCTTGTTTGCATAACAACATCTTTGATGTAAGGATACTAGGATGTCATTCTGCTTTATTGAAATGTGCATTTATTTTAGTCAATCTCCTCCACTCGAACTCTATAGTCAACAGTAGCAGTTCTATCAACAACTCCAATGTACTGAATACTGTTGATGGAATGGTTTTGTCTACTGATGAGATTCATTACTTCATGTCTTCAACTGAAGCTGACCAATGGTTTGCTGTGTATCTGGGTCAAGGGTACTTTGTCATTGATATCCTATTGGTCAATAGTGCTGGTAGTAAGTATATCTTATCTACTCTCCACATCTATTAATAGAGTTATATACAGTGGAACTTGCTTAATTCAAACGCCAAGAGACCCCCATAATTGGTTTGAATTAGGCACGGGTTTGAATTTTGTGATTCCTTCATTTTATATAATGACTTGGATGCCTCTATGACAATAACATATGAATAGTAGATAAATGTAGTAGCACGTGAGTATGCCTGTATGCATTAACTTCCATTTGCTTCAACTATGAATACAATTGAGGAAACACAACTTTTAACATGACAGCTTCCCACCTAATAGTGATGTTAAATTCACTCAAAACTGCGACACTGCAGATGGGCAACAGGTTATGCATCACATGCACAGGATAACACTATAAAAATGCATTTAGCTAAGGTATAGTAAAGCAACCAGTGGGTTTTCCCAGCTTAGCTTGAGCAAAAGCATATTTTACTAGTAACTACTAATAACTACTAGTAACTACTATTAGGTGACTAATGCTTGCTGTAAAAGCATTATCATTGATTATAATATTGCGAAGTTTTAATTACTGATAATAAGGTTGAGAGTTGTGTATTTAGTCTGTAATACAGTTCTATTACCTGTTTAATGATGTCATTCATTCTTTCTAATAGATAATGACACCTTCAACTCCACCCTTTACTATAAACTGGATACAGACCAGTCAGCTATCTATGTATCAGATAACAATCTATGGACAGAAGTTGGTTCTATGAACATGGACACTCAAGATGGCCTGGTAGCCTCACTCCAAGTCAAAATATTTGCTACTCATTTAGCTCTGGTTGGATCAAGTTCAAATGGTCTATTTATAGATGAGTTTATTGTA
Source organism: Bugulina stolonifera (assembly GCA_935421135.1). NCBI lineage: Eukaryota > Metazoa > Bryozoa > Gymnolaemata > Cheilostomatida > Bugulidae > Bugulina > Bugulina stolonifera. The sequence goes on from OW285195.1 coordinate 9,254,717, forward strand.
TTTGGATACACACTGGGTGAGTTAACAATAGGCTATATTGCCAAACTGTACTGTTGTAGTACAGCAGCTGCTTGGCTATGTTAGTCAGCAGCAATCTATCTGCAAGGACATGGATTTGAGTCCAGCCAATGACCTGAAGGTGTTCATCCTGGAGAAGGTTTTCCCTCTGTCCCATATCGAACTAATAGTAATATCCAGCTCTAGGAGCCATGGTGGCCCCTTGACTAGCGTTGCTATTGGGTAGCCACATTAAAGAATTGTGTTTGGCGCTATGGATATTATTAATGTTGTTATTATTGTTAGATCTACTTTTGGCTAAATAATGCCTAAACCATAGTACCTGGCATATAACTGATTGTTCTTGTAGATAACTATGCACTGAATAGGACAGCTGTACAGAGTTCTGACTACACAGAAAGTGTTACTATAGCTAGCAAGGCTGTTGATGGTGTGATATATGATGGATCAGTTTATGCTCAAACTGAGGCCGTTAGTCATCAATGGTGGAGAGTTGACTTGATGGATGTACATCTTGTATATGCTGTCATAATCTACTCTAGTCTTAATAGTAAGTCAGAGTGGTAAAATGAAATGTGTCTAATGTGTGCTGTATAATTTATAGTTGAAAATGAGACACTGTGTTTTGAATATAATCATAATGCAATATGCATGTAACCAGCTTTGTAAAATTTCAGGTCCTACCTCCACGGATATCCAAGTGTTGGGTAGTCAGTCTGTTTCCGTACCAGAACAATCTCTATCCTCCTCCACATGGCCTATCAGTCTTTTTGAAATGTCTGAGCTGACGTTTTCATATCTTGATATTCTTCTGGATGAACCAAAGCTAATACGTCACGTGGCTGTCTTGTCTCAACAAAGCAATGGTTTACTCCTCTCTGAAGTACAGGTCATGGGTAACGGTAAGTATACTGGGTATTAGAGCTGTTGTCAAACATTTTTCCTAGGTTGAGTTGCAGTGTTTCATCCTCTCTGTTGTTCTTTTAATTTATATATACATGTACATGTATTTATAGTCACCTGTATCAATTGATGCTTTATGATATTGTAAAACATTATTTTTTTGCTTTAAGACTTGCTCAAGACTTCATGTATTTTCAACACTCCATTGGTCTCCTGTCTTAACTAATACATTTTCTCTCTGTTCATCAGACTACACGTGTGTGTTCAAGACTGGTGAGGAACATTATGCAGACATGGCTAAAGATGGAACTGTGTATAAACCTGCATACGCTGGAGATACATTTGAACTGAGCTGTCATAAATCTATGTCAGTTGTCTGCCCTGACTGTTCAACTAGTGTGAAGTGTTCTCTAGACCTTGATAAATCAACTGGATTATTTAATATGTACTGGAATATAACAGATGAACAGAAACTCTATTGCCAAGGTAATGATATTGCATTAACATCATAGCAGAGTTCAACATGTTCCCTAACTGCTTACATGTTGTGATGTGCATATAAAGTAGTACTATATGCTCTTAATTTTTGTTCCATATATGCCATAGTATCATTATCAGAGGAAATTCGGTTAATCCAGTTTCTTTGTCAATGTCTACATGTATGCTATGACTCTCATTCTCCTAATATCGAACGTCCTTCTGAAGTTTGTGCAAGTTTGTCACTGTTGAAACATATCTTTTATGGATTTAAAAAGTTGTATTGTTACATTTTGTTTGTTACGAAAATGTGGTTACACATACAGGATCTGATGTATGTTTGACCAATGAAATCAGTTGGTCAGTACTTGGAGTGCCAATAGATGTTGAACCAAGTGAAGGCTACACCTTTCTCTACCCTGGAGAGCACATGCCATACAGATGTGATGTTGGCCATGTTGGATTATCACATGATGGAAATTTAATGCCATTTGGTCGCATCTTATGCCGGTAAAGTATTGTGACTATTTATTGTGCTGTTTACTTTATGTAACATACCCTGTTTACCAAAACTCTATATTTCTCATGGATACCAATACTGTGAGTACAAACATTTCTTGACTTTACCATGTTACAGCTCTGGTGGTGAATGGATGTTGGAAGACACAGAAAGTATTGCTACCTGTGTGAACCGTTCCTCAAATGAGAGAAACCTAGCATTAAACAAATCTGCTTCCATTAGTTCCATCTCATCTGGAAATCTCTCATATCTGGTTGATGGCTCCTTTGATAACCTCTTCTCTACAAATGAGGGAGTTAACCAATGGTGGAAGATGGACTTGCGCAGTATATACAGTGTTACTGCGGTTGTTCTCTACACATCTGAAGGTGTGGAATAGATTTACATTATCTACATCTTTCGTTCTTGCCACATTTAATGATTTGATTGATAGGGTATGTTGGTCAATAAATGGTAGTTCAGCAACATTGCCTGATGTATTTAAAAGTTAACTTTCGCTTTTTTAATAGACTCTCAGGATCAGTTTGGAAAGTTTAATATACTGACCACAGTTGTTGTGATGCCTTCGACAATCCCATCACAGGAGACTGGGTCATGGAAATCCGTTTTCTGGTCTGAAGGTCTTTCAGAACATCCAGTCATTATAGCACGGTTTAGCAGTGGTATACCTGCCAGACATGTGGCTCTCCTATTTCTCCTTGATGTCGGATTCAGTTTACTGGAAATAGAAGTTTATGGATCTGGTACGTAACTAGAGAACAGGTGTATAATATTCACTGAACGCATCAATTGTTACCTTGATTAGATAACAACTTTCCTTCATTATGGTTTAATGTATATTCACAGATAACCTGGCGCTCTCAAAACCAGTTCTCTACAGTGGAATTTTCTCTCAATCAAGATTTCCTAGAACATCGGTCGTTGATGGAATAGTAGGGAATCAGTTATTCTTGGCAACTGATGATAAAGCCAGCTCATGGGTTATGGTAGATTTGTTAGAGATGTACAACTTGAGTTCAGTGTTTGTTTTCACGTATGGTAAGTTTTGGTTTAATGAGTTGTAGTACTCATTCACCAAAACACTATTTGTATTACTCTTCAACTACTTTTATCTACAGTATACAGTAATAGTCTTCTAGCATGACCCTCAAATTTGAGGATTTGTATAACATAACTAGCATGAGGTAACAATAATCATATTATATTGAGTATGGTTCAGTTATGCTTAAACCTATACCTCATTGCAACCTCTATTTTACTCATTCAAGTTTCTCCCACTTACATGTTGTGTGAATACTGGCGTAATCTGTCCTTCATGGCTTTAGCTGGCTAGCTACATGTTCTTGACGATGGCTTAAACCTGACTTTCACCAATAGTACCTTGCTATAAAAAAAGTAAAAGTGCTCCAAATATCAATGTAATGCACGTGCTGTTTCTCTTCAAGTTGTAATGATATACTTATTTCTCTAAAGGTTCTCTGACAGAACAGACAGTTCTGCACTTGGCTGGTGGTAATTCAACTAACTGGGGTGTGGATCCTATACAGAACTCTGATCTCTGGTCAACTCATGTTACTCTCAATCATTCAGCTACTAATGAATTCTCTGCCGTGTTTGATGGGACAGCAGCTATACAGCTGGTGTCTCTCTACACCAGGAATGGCAACGTTCTCTTCATCAAAGAGTTACTAGTGTTTGGGGCAACAAGCTCAGGTAGCGCATTTTTCCTATGCTGGGCAAGTACTTACTGTACATTTACTGCATTCAGCTTAAATTGTTGATGAGATAATATCTACCATGTGTTCAAACAATAATATTTCTTTTAGATGTGCCATCTTTGAAGTGTCTGGTGGAGAAGATAGCTGTTGATCTGCCTGAATTGAAGGTAGCTAGTAGATACCTACTTGATGATGTAATATCTGTGGAACTTGGACATGATTTAGCCATCTCTTGTCCTGATGGTGAAAGTCCAAACATAACAGACGTCAATCAGCTATCAGTTGAGAGGATCAAGTGCGGGTAAATATCTGGATCTAATAAGTTTGCTTGTTTAAATTGACCATACGCAACTGACCAGCAATGTGTACTTTCCCCACATTTTATTCCCAGTGCTTCTGCTTTTCAAACTTTATATTTTTATATTTTTACTTTAACAGTTCTATCACTTTTACTCTCATTTTTCTCTCTCGTTTCAGCTTTGGCGGTAAATGGAAAAGGGGTGAACCACAACTGGAGCATGACTGCTTACGTGAGTTTGGCTATGTGGCCCATTCTGCTTAGTTGGAATGTTCATCTGTAATGATGTGTATAAAAATGTATGTCTATTGTGTGTATGTACTTCACACAATTGAAAGTTGTCATAATAATGTAACCATTTGCCATGATTTGTTAATATCCTGCTCTTCTGCAGAAATGGCCTGCGAACCTCCAACTAATAGCTCTATCTACGAATACTCTGGTAACCTCACAGTAGATAACTTGATACATCTGAATGAATCTTTACTACTGAAATGTGTGAATGGAATATCTTATGAGTCTCAGTGTAGTCAAGATGGTAATCTAAGGATTGGTAGATGGATTCCTCCTCTTAGTTGTGGTGAGTTACTTATTTATTCCACATCAATATGTCATTGAATACTGAAAACGAAGTAGAAGTATGGAATTTACATTATAAAGTACTTTCCACTATTTCAGAATATCAAGAGTGTGAAAGAGTCAACCAACTTGATACATGGATGAATGAACTGGAGAACTTGAGAGTAGATAAAGATGATGGAGTTGTCATTCCTTTCAACTCTAGTGTTACATTTGATTGTCTTGGTGACTATTCTGGTGAAAGTACCAGTTATACATGTAAAATGTAAGTATGCAGTTAGGGGTTTCCTGCAAATTTATGTAAATGTCAGTTTCTACTCAATGAAGTGCTATGTTAACTGTGAAGCCTATAGTCCAAAATCAGTTATATCATGTAGGCCAACTTGCCACTGCAAATTCCCTTCTACAACTTTGGTTTTAATTTATGCATTATTTAACACTTGGCAGTTGGCCAACTTTCGCCCATAAATATGATTATTATGCTCTTCTGTTTTTTACAGTGACCATTCTGGTAATGCATCTCTGCATCCCAAAACTGAAGGAGTTATATCTAGTTGCAGTTGTAAGTATTCTTTTTAAATCAGCAGTACCCGTAGCACAACAGATAAAGAGATATTGAGTAAACATAGTTAGGAAATGTGTATACACATTGATACATGTATATGCTTATATCTCTGCATTGTGTATTGTGATAGCCACTGCAATATGCCTGGTCCCTAAGACACCATACCATGTGACCTACAATCCCGCACAGTACAGCACTGACTGCGTGAACGGTGACAAATGTCAAGTTGGTGAAGTAGTGTCACTTCAGTGTATGGATGTGGACGGAGAAGTTATGAATGAACATGTTTGTCATACGAGCTCTAACACTGATTGGTTTCCTCTGCCTACCTGTGGTGAGTTAAAGTTAATATTCGAGAAAAGGCCTCGTGGTTCACTAGTATTTTAAACATGGTTACACTCGCTGTTAAACTTATTATGTTCAACCTATAACATTGTAGATACCCACTGTGGTCTCCCTCCTACACTCTATGGAGTAGAATGTACCAGAAACATCCCGGAGAATCTGAACTCTGGCCAACAGAGGTTCTCTAATGGGACCATACTGAGCTGTTCATGTTTAGATGGATTCCAAAGGATCTCTGATGATGTTTATATGACTTGTAATGGTAGTTCTGGAGATTGGGAGTTGTCCCCTTTTAACCCTTGTCTACGTAAGTACTTTTAGTCACTTGAAAGCTTTCTATTCCAGACACGAAGAGCCTTGATTTTAGAAGCGGATGAAAACCATCGGGTTCCTGTATGCATTGTGCATTGAGTAACATCTATTATATTCCTAACTTGTCTATTATATTTTATAGTTGAAACAGATGGAACACCAGTCCTTAATAACTCTCAACTCATGTATGCTCATCTTGATGAATACCCAGTATCTACTACAGTGTGTGATGAGGGGCACTACCTTGATGTGTCATATCGTTACCAACAACTTGTTCAGGATGTCACATCTACTGGTTCTCACCTGGTTACAGTGAGTGCATGTCTCAGTAAGTATAGCAAGTACACCTTGCTATTTATATAACCAACTTGTCAATATGTAATCCATAATCTGTATTAATTGTGTTTTAGTTGATTCATGTTACAAAGCATAAGTTGTATCAACTATTCACCGTATATCCATTACTACTATAATATAAGCACAGCGTCATATAAGTTTGATGTAATGCTACAGGTGGATGTCCAGTGGATACTCTCATCTCTATATCCAATAACCTAACTACCACTCCTTATAAGGAATTCTATGGTCCTGGTGAAGAGGTGGTCCTCGATTGTCTTAACAATAACTACACACTAAACGGTTCGGAAGGTAAGTTATATACTTACATGTACTACTACAAATCTACTTTGGTGATGCATTTAATATACAACAATCAATAGAGAAGTGTTTACCTTGAGATAATGTAAGATTTTAACACTTTTTAGTTGCAGAGAGAATATTCAAATGTATCCGAGTTAGAGAATTTAATGAGGAGACAGATTCTTACCAGCCAGTGCTACAGTGGGACTCTGTTCCTTCAGATATTCAGTGTCAGGGTAAGTTAAAAATTATTCTAATAAGAGTGATGCACTTTATAACTGTATATTAAATAACTTTACACTCTTCACTTCCATCTATTAATCCCAGGTAAACAAAAACAATGATCTAAAGATGCATACTGGTAATTATACAATAATTGTATATAAAAAAGTATGGCATCCATATACCCTTGTGTCATAAGACAATATGTGCAATGTGAAGTTGTTCTCTCATGACGAGAGAAGAGGTTGATGCCTGAGCCATATATATACAAAGAGGGTATTCTATGCTACTTTCTGTTATGCAATCATCTGTGACATGTGAAGTTGTCATCTAATTAACAGATGATGACCCTCATGTCCGTCAGTTTTGATCTCAAATAATAATATACTTTGTTTTTCCTAACATAATTTATATGAATTGCATGTGGTTTTATTTCTACAGTTGGTCGAATATGGACAAAACCAGAGTATGTAGGAAGAAAGTAAGTCCATCTCAATACATATTTTATAGCTCTATCAAAAAATGTTTTTTCTTGAACATATGCATTTGAGTCTGCTTATAGTTTTGTTAAAGATTCGCAATTCTAGTGAATCTCATTATAATTATATGTATACAATATGTATTTGTAGGACTTTTGGACCAATGAGATTCACAGGTATATAGTACAGTAATGCTTGCTTTGCACCATATACATACATGTATATACGTGCATGTAGCTGCTAATTACTTGCTTTAACTCAGCTTTGATTTGTGTAATCAGCGCTATGTTTCTGAAGAGTTTGCAGAATCCACCTATTGATTCAAATTGATGGTTACCATTTTAGACCAAATAAAACTTGCAGTAGTTCCACCAAGTGGGGTTATTGTGAGCTCTTCCTCAGGAAGTCGACATAGACTTGTGGATTACAGGCTAGATCAAGTATGGCAATCTGAAGCATCATCCAATCAATGGATCATGTTAGACTATGGGATGTTTATATCTATCTTGGCTGTGAGACTCTACTTGCCAATGGAAGCTGGTAAGTTCAACAGCTGTAGTTTATTTGTCTGACTCACCACTTTACCTTGGAAAGCTGGAATAGTTTGGAGGTGTCTGGTGTTTGACAACTTTCAATATAACACCAGCACCTCCAACTCGGACATCCAGCAGGCTGCTTCATATAGCAACAGCTCGATTGGTCCGCAGTGGCGACCCCACTCGATGGGAAGAGCCAGAGGACAGAGGAAAAAAGCATAACAACAATCGAGTTTAAATTGTTGGTTAAATAGATTGTGTCATGTGTTTTGAGCTAGTATTGAGATACACTCAGCTGAATTTGTACGAAATTGGTGCCTCGACTGATCACTGCTAGGTAAAATGTATATGCTAGTACTGCAGCAAATTGCATGTTTTGGCCTTATGGCGATATTTATAACAGTAAACTGCAATACTTGTACAGGTCTATGGAAGAAACAATATAATGTAGCTGTCTTGTATACAGTGTGGTCAGATGAAATATTGGACCTAACCAAAAAGGCAGCCATTTCTCGCCAGCAATAAACAAGCCCACAAAAGTTTAAAAACTTGTTGAAGTTGTCTTACAGCAATATTAGTAAAGTCTGTGAATTCTTAGTTTTCTATGTAAGCAGATTTAATTCAAAATATTTCTCTATAAGATATGAAACAAGCAACTTTTTAACAAACGTGCGTTAATAGTGTTTGGTGGTTCAGTATGGGCAAGAGGACACAACTCTGCCTATAGTGGCACTAATAGAACAAAGCTCTACTGAACGCACCTAAACCGCACACCATAGCCCCTTTGATTATCGTTGTAGGTATTCCATCTCTCAAGGTGTTATCTTTTCTCTCTACACTTGTATCTGATACTGAACTAACACCAGATGTTGATATGTTATGGACACAACATATACACCATAATCAACCAATCAGTGATGAGATAAAGGACTTTAACTTTAACATTGGTGAAGTGAGGTGTTATAAACTGGTGTTGGTTTGTAATAGTTCTGAAGGATTTGCTCTCAAGGAAGTCCAGACATACTATCTAGGTACTATCTTGACTGCAATTTTCACATCTAATAAGCATGTTGGTTTATTTGGGGGTTTGACCATCTATATATTTCATGATATTAGTTTTATCCAAGGATTTTCAATTTGTGCATAGAGTGGTCATAGACTCGATTTCACATCCTTGAACACACCCGTCCCAGACTAGGGTTGGAACCCGAGGCCTCTACAGCACCTAATTGCCTAGCACTGTGCAAAGGACACATTACCACTACACCACTCCTTTTTAAAGGTTGTCAGGGATGGATCTTTTCATGGATATGAAATCGAGTTTCTGACTGCTCTATGAACTCATTTAATATCCTTACATAACATGACATCATTAATGCTTCCCAAAGTGGCACTTGTCTTACTGTTTCACTAGTAAAAATCACTAAATTTGTTACAACCATTTGTTACAAAACCTATTTATCTTCTCTGGCCTATTGTGTTATTCTGTGTGTTTATTCTTATGTTTCCTGCTATTTACATGTATGTATACTATGTGTATTATCTGTTGTCGTATTCTGCTTCATCTTCTAGTATGGGATTTAACTTTGATGGTAGTTGAATTTTTATGGAGTAAGATTCACTGATAATAAAGTTCATGTTTTGCTCAACTCTGTATAGATATCCAAACTGTTATAGTTGCAACGTGTCTATTTCAGTCAATCTGCTCCACTCCAACTCTACAGTCAACAGTAGCAGTTCTATCAATAACTCCAATGTACTGAATACTGTTGATGGAATGGTAATGTCTACTGATGGGATTCATTACTTCATGTCTTCAACTGAAGCTGACCAATGGTTTGCTGTGTATCTGGGTCAAGGATACTTTCTCATTGATATCCTATTGGTCAATAGTGCTGGTAGTAAGTATATCATATCTATTCTCCACATCTATTAATAGAGTTATATATTTAGTCTGTAATACAGTTCTATTACCTGTTTAATGATGTCATCCATTCTCTCTGATAGATAATGACACCTTCAACTCTACCCTTTACTATAAACTGGATACAGACCAGTCAGCCATCTATGTATCAGATAACAATCTATGGACAGAAGTTGGTTCTATGAACATGGATACTCAAGATGGTCTGGTAGCCTCACTCCAAGTCAAAATATTTGCTACTCATTTAGCTCTGGTTGGATCAAGTTCAAATGGTCTATTTATAGATGAGTTTATTGCATTTGGTTACACACTGGGTGAGTTAAAAATTAACTATGTTCTATATTTGTAGCTACATTCACAGTGTATATTCACAGTATATTGATCCTACACTGCTTCTCTTAGCGGATACCTGGTGTCATTAATCACTTCCTTGCTTGTGTATATTATATAGCCTTATATTTGTTTATGCATACATTGTATATACATTTATGTTTGTTTCTAATTACCTTGTAGATAACTTTGTTGCTTTTTGCTTTCTTGTGCATTATACGGGTACATGTGTATGTGAATAATGTCTAAACCATATAGTACTTGGCATATAACTGATTTTTCTTGTAGATAACTATGCACTGAATAGGACAGCTGTACAGAGTTCTGACTACACAGAAGGTGTTACTATAGCTAGCAATGCTGTTGATGGTGTAATATATGGTGGATCAATTTATGCTCAAACTGAGACAGTTAGCCATCAATGGTGGAGAGTTGACTTGACGGATGTACATCTGATATACGCTGTCATAATCTGCTCTAGTCTTGATAGTAAGTCAGAGTGATCAAATTAAATGTGTATAATGTGTGCTGTAAAGTCAAACATTGGATGTGAGGTGAAGCACATGATTGTAGTATATATAATATCAGTTGCTGGGTGTTATCACAATGTACGTGATGCACATGTAACCATCTCTGTAAAATTTCAGGTCCTACCACCGCAGACATCCAAGTGTTTGGTAGTCAGGATGTGTCTGTACCAAAACCATCTCTATTCTCCTCCACATGGCCTATCAGTCTTTTGGAAATGTCTGAGACGACGTTTTCATATCTTGATATTCTTCTGGAGGAACCAAAGCTAATACGTCACGTGGCTGTATTGTCTCAACAAAGCAATGGTTTACTCCTCTCTGAAGTACAGGTCATGGGTAACGGTAAGTACACTGGGTATTTGAACTACAACCATGTTACTTTCAATATAATGTCGGTGTACTATACGTATCTAATAATAATTTATGCACAATAAAAATATAATTTTTCTCCGTTCATCAGACTACACGTGTGTGTTCAAAACTGGTGAGGAGCATTATGGAAACATGGCTAAAGACGGAACTGTGTATAAACCTGCATATGCTGGAGATACATTTGAACTGAATTGTCATAAATCTATGTCAGTTGTCTGCCCTGATTGTTCAACTAGTGTGAAGTGTTCTCTAGACCTTGATAAATCAACTGGAGTATTTAATATGCACTGGAATATAACAGATGAACAGAAAGTCTACTGTCAAGGTAACAACTTCTACCTTATAACAGAGTTCAATATCACGTTTTTTGCCATGTATGTGATTATTTTCATTATCCAATCATGGTGCATGTTACAGAAGCTGTTACACTTCTGTCACTGATGCAGAAGATTATCATTCTACTGATTTGGTAAACTCTCTTGTTATATTTGTTATTGCAAATGTATACATGTCGTTACACATACAGGATCTGATGTATGTCTGACCAATGAGATCAGCTGGTCAGCCCTTGGAGTTCCAGAAGGCGTAGAACCAAGTGAAGACAACACCTTTCTTTACCCTGGAGAGCACATGCCATATAGATGTGATGTCGGCCATGTTGGATTATCACATGCAGGAAGTTTAATGCCATTTGGTCGTATTTCATGCAGGTAAAGTATTGTGACTATTTATTGTGCTGTTTACTTTATGCAACATACCCTGTTTACCATAGCTCTATATTTCTCATGAATACCATTTAAGTAGTGTCAGTACAAGCATTTCTTGACATGTTACAGCTCTGGTGGTGAATGGACGTTGGAAGACACGGAAAGCCTTGCTACATGTGTGAACAGTTCCTCAAATGAGAAAAACCTAGCATTGAACAAATCTGCTTCCATTAGTTCCATTTCAGCTGGAAATCTCTCCTATCTTGTTGATGGTTCATTTGATAACCTCCTCTCTACGAATGAGGAAGTTAACCAATGGTGGCAGATGGACTTTCACACTATATCCAGTGTTACTGTGGTTGTTCTCTACTCATCTGAAGGTATGTGTAATAACTTTGTATTTCCTCCATTTCTATTTCTGGTCAAGTTTAGCAACCTGTTTGATCAACATCTTCCATCCGCTAAAGCTTTGGCTTACTCATCTGTTGCAAAGATGATTAGTTTCATCCCATTATTCTTTATTTTCTTAACAGACTCTCTGCCCAGATTTGGGGAATTTTACATACTGAACACGATAGTTACTGAACCCTGGACTGCACCGTCACCTGGGACTGGGTCATGGAGACTATTTTACTGGTTTGAAGATCTTTCAGAATATCCAGTCATTACAGCACGGCTTAACGGTGGAATACCTGCCAGACATGTAGCTATCTTATCCCTCCATGATGTCGGATTCAGTTTACTGGAAATAGAAGTTTATGGATCTGGTATGTTACTAGAGAACAGGTGTATAATATTCACTGAACATATCAATTATTACCTTGATTAGATAACAACTTCCCTTCACCATGGTTTAATATATATTCACAGATAACCTGGCTCTCTCAAAACCAGTTCTTTACAGTGGAATTTCCTCTCAATCAAGATTTCCCAGAACATCAGTTGTTGATGGACAAGTGGGGAATCAGTTATTCTTGGCAACTGATGGTAAAGCCAGCTCATGGGTTATGGTAGATTTGTTAGAGGTGTACAACTTGAGTTCAGTGTTTGTTTTCACTTATGGTAAGTTTCTATAATTTCCCATAAGTTCACATCTAATTACAAAGATTTGCGTACTAGACTCCTTTATCCAGACTTGATTGGATGTCCTTCCTAACACATCAAATGAATATGAACAGAGATTTCTCACTTGGAAATCCAAGGCTCTAACCAGTAGGCAATGACCTATAAACACAAATGATGTATCGCTAAATTGAGAATTGGCAATATTCCACATCTCAATATACATGTACATTTTCTTTCTCTGAAGGTTCTCTGACTGAGGATACACTTCTGCACTTGGCTGGAGATAATTCAACTAATTGGGGTGTGGATCCTGTACAGAACTTTGATCTCTGGTCAACTCATGTTACTCTCAATCAATCAGCTACTAATGAGTTCTCTGCTGTGTTTGATGGAACAGCAACTATACAGCTGATGTCTCTCCATGCAGAGAGTGAAGGTCCTCTATTCATTGAAGAGTTATTGGTCTTTGGGGCATCAAGCTCAGGTAGCGAATTCTCTTTTACTTTCTTTAACTTTATATCTTGTTGGTTGAAAATTGTTGTGTAATGCAATAATTAAGGAATTAAGGTTCTGTTTCAGACGTTTGAAGTGTCTTTCTGGTTTAAGATCTTCATAATAACATTAATTATTTTAGATGTTCCCCCTTTGGAGTGCCTTGTGAAGAACATAGCCGTTGACCTCCCTGAACTGAATATAGCTAGTAGATATCTACTTGATGTTGTAATATCTGTGGAACTTGGACATGATTTAGCCATCTCTTGTCCTGACGGTGAAAGTCCAAACATAACAGACGTCAATCAGCCATCAGTTGAGAAGATCAAGTGCGGGTAAATATCTGATTACGTTGCTGGTTCTTCTGTGTCTGTGATCAACTAATAATACTGCTTTCTAGTACAACGCTAAGATTTAACTGTCCGTCTTTCTTGTTCTAGTTCAAGCCATCAATGGAAAAGGGGTGAACCACAGCTGGAGTATGACTGTTTACGTGAGTTTGGCTCTCTTCTATAAATTAATTCTGCTAAATTGGAATGTTAATCTGTAATGATGTACATATAAAGGTGTATATTATGCATATGCAATATACATATATTTGTGCCGTCACTTCACGAAATTGAAAGGCTTCATATGTGGCCTTTTGTTATCATTTTTTATATCTTCCTTCCCTACAGAAATAGCCTGTGAGCCTCCAGCTAATAACTCTATCTACGAGTACTCTGGTAACCTCACAGTAGATAACTTGATACCTCTGAATGAATCTTTACTACTGAAATGTGTGAATGGAATATCTTATGAGTCTCAGTGTAGTCAAGACGGTAATTTAAAGATTGGTAGATGGATTCCTCCTCTCTCCTGTGGTACGTTGTTTATTTATTCCACATCAATATGTCATTATTTACCTGAAAATTAAGTACAATTATAGAATTTACATTACGAAGAACTTTCCACTATTTCAGAATATCAAGAGTGTGAGAGAGTAGATCAACTTGATACATGGATGGATGAACTGGAGAACTTGAGAGTAGATAAAGATGATGGAGTTGTCATTCCTTTCAACTCTAGTGTTACATTTGATTGTCTGGGTGACTATTCTGGTGAGAGTACCAGTTATACATGTCAAATGTAAGTATACTGTGAAGTCTACTACACATTTATGTAGATGTCAGTTTCTACGCTAAATTTTTATTATAACTGTGAGCCCTATAGCCCAAAATGAGTCGGATCATTGGTGTCCACTCTATGAAGATTTATAATAACTGTACTTGTAAAACTTGACACCTTGCTCATAATGTAAATCATTTGATCTACTGCATTTCCCTTTGATGTCTCTGATGCTGTATTCACAATCTAGGCATAAAATATTTAACAGTTGGCCAACTTTCACCATTCTATTTCTTTACAGGGACCAATCTGGTAGTGCATCTCTACATTCAAAAACTGAAGGAGTTGTATCTAGTTGCAGTTGTAAGTAATTTGTTTGAAATCAGCAATATCTGTAGCACCATAGATAATGAAAAATTTAGTGAATATACATGGAGCTAAGAAATATTTTGAAGTTAGTTGCTGTTAGTATAATGAAAAACCCCTGCATTGGTATTATTGTAGCCACTACTATATGCTCAGCTCCTGTGATGCCGTACCATGTAACCTATAGTCTTTCACAGTACAGCACCAGCTGTGTAAATGGTGTCAGCTGCGATGTCGGTGATACAGTTACACTTCAGTGTGCGGGTATTGATGGGGAAGTTATGAATGACCATATCTGTAAGGTTACTAGCTCTAATCACGCTGACTGGTTCCCTCCAACTACCTGTGGTAAGTTAAAGTAAATGTTAGGCTTTTTGGTTTACTAATATTTTAAACACGGGTGCACTAGCTATTATATATCATAATATTATGTTCACCCACTAGGCATATACATGTAACGTTGTAGATACCCACTGTGGTCTCCCTCCTACACTCTATGGGCTAGAATGTACCAGAAACATTCCAGAGAATCTAAACTCTGGTCAACAGAGGTTCTCTAATGGTACCAGACTGAGCTGTTCATGTTTAGATGGATTCCAAAGGATCTCTGATGATGTTTATATTACTTGTGATGGTAGTTCCGGAGAGTGGGAGTTGTCCCCTCCCAAACCATGTTTACGTGAGTACTTTTAGTTGAATCATTTTAACGACTTCAAAGCTTTCTTGTCCAGACATGAAGAACCCTGATTACACTGTAGAAAGGGATATGAATCACTGGGTTACTGAATGCATTTAGTAATATATTATCTATTATATTCTTAACTTATCTAGCATATTTTTATAGTTGAAACAGACGAAATACTAGCTCCTAATAACTCTCAACGCTTGCATGCTGAACTTAATGATCATCCAGTATCTACTATAGTCTGTGATGAAGGGCACTACCTTGATCTGTCATATCCTTATCAACAACTTGTTCAGGATGTCACACCTACTGGTTCTAATCCAGTTACGGTCAGTGCATGTTTCAGTAAGTATAGGTGTAGACCTACCTAAATAAATCATAATATAGCAAATCCAGTGATATGCAATCCATAATCTATTATTATCTGTTTCGGTTGATTGATGTTACAAAGTACTGTGTGCACTGTTCACTGTATACTCATTACTACTATAATATAAACATGGTATCATACAAGGGTAATATAATACTACAGGAGGATGTCCAATGGATACTCTCATCTCTATATCCAATAACCTAACTACCACTCCATATAAGGAATTCTATGGTCCTGGTGAAGAAGTGGTACTAGACTGTGTTAACAATAACTATACACTGAAAGGTTTGGAGGGTAAGTTATATACTCACTACTACCTATTCCCTATACATATATATTTGATTTATATACACAATCTGCATACAGTGTACTGTTTCGGTGTTTAACACCTCATCATATACATATACATATGCATGTGCTTATGCATATGTATATGTATGTGCATGTGCATGTGCATGTGCATGTGCATGTGCATGTGCATATGCATATACATATACATATAATGTACATATACATATACATATACATATACATATACATATACAAGTACATGTACATGTACATGTACATGCATATATGTACATGCATATATGTACATGTATATGTATATGTACATGTACATGTACATGTACATATACATATACATGATACATGTATATGCCGCATTGATATAAATTGACATTGCAACGTACATGTACATGTACATGTACATGTACATGTACATGTACATGTACATGTACATGTACATGTACATATATGCATGTACATATATGCATGTACATATATGCATGTACATATATGCATGTACATGTACATGTACATGTACATGTACATGTACATGTACATGTACATGTACATGTACATATACATGTACGTTGCAATGTCAATTTATATCAATGCGGCATTGTTGACCAGGAGATAATAATGATGACTTGACTTATTTTAGTCTCGGAAAGAATATTCAAATGTATCCAAATTAGAGAATTCAGTGAGGAGACAAATACTGATCAGTCTGTGTTACAGTGGAACTCTATTCCCTCAGATGTTCAGTGTCAGGGTAAGTTTTACATGTATATTATAACTGTATATTCGTCATAACTATTGTATTTGTATTTCTTTGTGCTATTTCAAGATCTGTAGCATGTGAAGTTATTCTCCCTCTAAAAGAGAGAGCAATTGCGCTAAGTTACTTCCATTTGGGATATAATATTTCTGATTGTTACCAATTCTAACTGAAAAAAGCTGTGTGGTATGTTATTCCTAGCAGTAATATGGAATAATTTGTCTTTTTGTTTTTCATAGCTGGAAGAGTGAGGACAATTCCTGAATATGCGGCACGAAAGTGAGTGTATTTTGTACATACATAGATGAATTTATGTAAAAATGAATATTTTGCAGCTTGAAACAATGTTTATAGTTTGACCATGCTGCTGTGTCTTTAACCGTTCTTATTTTCTTTTTCGTTTCTACTGATTGATAACTCCTAAAAATCCCACGATAATTACATTGTATTTGTAATTGTATTTGTAGAACTTTTGGACCCACAGGATACACAGGTATATGCCGTAATGCTTTCTTTGCATCATGTTTGCAGCTGCTTTAACTTGGTTTCAATCAGCTTGATATTCCTGTAAATAAAATATGGCCTGTCTACCAGTTGGTTATTGTTGATGGTTACCATTTTAGACCAGATAAAACTCGCAATAGTTCCACCGAGTGGTGTTAAAGTGAGCTCCTCCTCAGGAAGTCGACATAGACTTGTGGATTACAGGCTAGATCAAGTATGGCAGTCTGAAGCATCATCTAATCAATGGGTTATGTTAGACTATGGGATGTTTATATCTATCTTGGCAGTGAGACTCTACTTACCAATAGAAGCAGGTATGTATAATAACTCTTTGTTTTTGGGTCCAACCCACCTCTTGTCTATGTTATATGGAATGCACGCACATGATGTATATTCTAGTAGAATAGTTAGGTAGTGTGGTATTTAACAGCATACTATAAATATATATGCATGTATATCTAAAATTATTATTATTTCAGGTATTCCATCTCTCAAGGAGTTATCTCTCCTCTCTACACTTGTATCTGATACTGAACTAACACCAGATGCTGATGATATGTTGTGGATGCAACATATACACCTTCGCCAACCAATCAGTGATGAGATAAAAGACTTTAACTTTAACATTGGTGATGTGAGGTGTTATAAACTGGCATTGGTTTGTAACAGTTCTGAAGGATTTGCTGTCAAGGAAGTCCAGACATACTATCTAGGTATAAGTTCACTTATAACATAATATGAATACGAGTAATAAATAATTATTCTCCACATAGTTCCAGATCTGCCACATAATGTACATGTATATGTCCTTGTGCAAACTCTCCAATAGAGTCGTTAGCTAGTTCTTATTAGCACGTGTAAATTGTTGTTAGAAATAACATTTCACTGAACTTTAGAAAATCCAACTACATTGTATCTTCTATTTTTTGTTACCCTTCAACTTTTACGAGTATAAAATCATGTCTCGTTAGACATTTACACTGTTTTAATGTGATGTCTCGTTCAACTGTATACAACTCTGCTATTTATTTCAGTCAATCTCCTCCACTCCAACTCTACAGTCAACAGTAGCAGTTCTATCAACAACTCCAATATACTGAATACTGTTGACGGAATAGTTACGCCTGCCAATGAGATTCATTACTTCATGTCTTCAACTGAAGCTGATCAATGGTTTGCTGTGTATCTGGGTCAAGGATACTTTGTCATTGATATCCTATTGGTCAATAGTGCTGGTGGTAAGTATATCATATCTACTCTCCACATCTATTAATAGAGTTATATATTTAATCTGCAATACAGTTCTATTACCTGTTTAATGATGCCATTCATTTTCTTTCATAGATAATGACACCTTCAACTCTACCCTTTACTATAAACTGGATACAGACCAGTCAGCCATCTATGTGTCAGATACCAATCTATGGACAGAAGTTGGTTCTATGAACATGGATACTCAAGATGGTCTGGTAGCCTCACTCCATGTCCAAATATTTGCTACTCATTTAGCTCTAGTTGGATCAAGTTCAAATGGTCTATTTATAGATGAGTTTATTGTATTTGGTTACACACTGGGTGAGTTTATCATAGGCTACATAGCCAAACTGTACTGTTGCAGTGCAGCAGCTGCTTGGCTATGTTAGTCAGCAGCAATTTATCTGCAAGAATGTGTGTTTGAGTCCAACCAATGACCTGAAGGTTTTCGTCCGGAAGAAGGTTTTCCCTCTGTGCCATATCGAACTATTAATAATATCCAGCTCTAGGAGCCGTGGTGGCCCCTTGACTAGCTCTGCTATTGGGTAGCCATGTTAAAGAATTGTGTTTGGTGCTATGGATATTATTCATGTTGTTATTCTTATTAGATCTGATTTTGGCTAAATAATGCCTAAACCATAGTACCTGGCATATAACTGATTTTTCTTGTAGATAACTATGCTTTGAACGGGACAGCTGCTCAGAGTTCTGACTACACAGATAGTGTTACTATAGCTAGCAATGCTGTTGATGGTGTAATATATGATGGATCTGTTTATGCTCAAACTGAGACAGTTAGTCATCAGTGGTGGAGAGTTGACTTGATGGATGTACATCTTGTATACGCTGTCATAGTCTACTCTAGTCTTGATAGTAAGTCAGAGTTATCAAATGAAATTTGTATGAATGCTGTATACTCTACATTGGATGTGAGATGAAGTAGTTTATAGCATCGGCTGCTGGGTGTTATCACAACGTAATGTACATGTAGCCATCTTTGTAAAATTTCAGGTCCTACCTCCACGGATATACAAATGTTGGGTAGTCAGGATGTGTCTGTACCAAAACCATCTCTATCCTCCTCCACATGGCCTATCAGTCTTTTGGAAATGTCTGAGATGACGTTTTCATATCTTGATATTCTTCTGGAAGAACCAAAATTGATACGTCACATCGCTGTATTGTCTCAACAAAGCAATGGTTTACTCCTCTCTGAAGTACAGGTCATGGGTAATGGTAAGTGTTACTGGATATTTGTACTACAGCTACGCGTCCTACAACGAAATATTGGTTTTATGTATCGATAGATTCGTAGTAAGAGATAAAGTTGTCTTTTGGTTTAGGCTATACGTGTGTGTTCAAGACTGGTGAGAAACATTACGCAAACATGGCTAAAGATGGAACTGTGTTTAAACCTGCATATGCTGGAGATACATTTGAACTGGATTGTCATAAATCTATGTCAGTTGTCTGCCCTGATTGTTCAACTAGTGTGACGTGTTCTCTCAGCCTTGATAAATCAACTGGAGTATTTAATATGTACTGGAATATAACAGATGAACAGAAACTCTACTGTCAAGGTATTGATATTGCATTAACACCATAGCAGAGTTTACCATGTAACATGGTGATGGCATTTGCATATAAATTAGCCTTGAATTTCTTTTGGGATAATATGTGTTATAACATCTTCACTCCATAAATTATATTATGGGAACTTTTGCAATAGTTTTAATAACATCACTCACACAAGTGATTGTTTTATCTCCAATATAGTCATGCGTCGCGTTTTTACACACTTAGGATCTGATGTGTGTTTGACTGATGATATCGAATGGTCAGTACTTGGAGTTCCAGAAGTTGTTGAGCCAAGTGAAGACAACTCCTTCCTCTACCCTGGAGAGCACATGCCATATAGATGTGATGTCGGCCATGTTGGATTATCACATGACGGAAATCTAATGTCATTTGGCTTCATCTTATGCAGGTAGAGTGTGATCATTGGCTGTGGTGTTGTCAACCCCATGCGATATACTGTACCTACATGTAGTTTACTATCACTCTATGTTGTACTCAGACACTATTGCATGAGTTTGAATTATAATACCACTTTTTGGGTTTAACTATCACTCTATATTGCTCTGCGACACTATACGTGTTACAGCTCTGGTGGTGAATGGATGCTTGAAGACATGGAAAGTATCTCTGCTTGTGTGAACCGTTCCTCAAATAAGAGAAACCTTGCTTTTAACAAAACTGCTTCCATTAGTTCCATCACATCTGGAAATCTCTCATATCTTGTTGATGGTTCATTTGATAACCTCCTCTCTACAAATGAGGAAGTTAACCAGTGGTGGAAGATGGACTTGCACAGTATATACAGTGTTACTGCAGTTGTTCTCTACACATCTGAAGGTATAGAATAGATTTGTGTTCTCTTCATTTCACCTTCATGCCACCTTTGATTAATATGACACATCCTATGGACTGCTTATATTTTTGTAAATTTTCCTGTCTTAGGTAATAGTATTTTAATCTTATTCTTGTACTATGTTTTCCAACAGGCTCTCTAGACCGATTTGGGATATTTTACATACTGACCACGCTAACCACAGAGCCTTGGACTAAGCCATCACCAGTGTCTGGTTCATGGCGACCGGCTTTCTGGTTTGAAGGTCTTTCAGAACATCCAGTCATCACAGCACGGTTTAACAGTGGAATACCAGCCAGACATGTGGCTCTCCTATCTCTCCTTGATATCGGATTCAGTTTACTGGAAATAGAAGTTTATGGATCTGGTATGTTACTAGGGAACAGTTGTATAATATTCACTGAACGCATCAATTATTACATTGATTAGATAACAATTTCCCTTTTACAATGGTTTAATGTAATTCACAGATAACCTGGCGCTCTCAAAACCAGTTCTTTACAGTGGAATTTCCTCTCAATCAAGATTTCCAAGAACATCAGTTGTTGATGGAATAGTAGGGAATAAGTTATTCTTGGCAGCTGATGATAAAACCAGCACATGGGTTATGGTAGATTTGTTAGAGATGTACAACTTGAGTTCAGTGTTTGTTTTCACTTATGGTAAGTTTCCATAAGTTCACATCCAGTTACAAAGATTTGCATACTAGACTCCTGTTGACTGTTCAGATCATCTGGGGACTATTGTAATTTACAGTGTACTAATATGGCATTCTACCACAACCCCACTTATTTAACAACTTGTACATAAAATAACCATCATGTGATGAAGTTCTGAAGTAAATGTACCTGAATTTAATCATCCAGTTAGTTCAATTGAGTTTTTTATTTGTTTTGTGATCATAAACGGCAGTAGAACTGCACATCTTTGTAATATACAATATGTATATGTATATATCTTTCCTGAAGGTTCCCTGACAGAACAGACAGTTCTGCACTTGGCTGGTGGTAATGCAACCAACTGGGGTGTGGATCCTGTACAGAACTCTGATCTCTGGTCAACTCATGTTACTCTCAATCACTCAGCTACCAATGAGTTCTCTGCTGTGTTTGATGGAACAGCAGCTATACAGCTGGTGTCTCTCCATGCAGAGAATGAAGGGTCTTTATTCATTGAGGAGTTATTGGTGTTTGGAACAACAGGCTCAGGTAACATCTGGTTTAGCTTTGGGGTGAAGTGTGCAAGTTTGTGGGGAATATTTTCTAATACGAACAATTTAAAATTTTGATTCATGCAAGCAGGTATTTAAATTTTTTAATAACATTTTGGAATAATCTGTTTTAGGTGTTCCGTCTTTGGAATGTCGTGTGGAGAACATAGCTGTTGACCTGCCTGAATTGAAGGTAGCTAGTAGATATCTACTAGATGATGTAATATCTGTGGAACTTGGACAGGATTTAGCCATCTCTTGTCCTGACGGTGAAAGTCCAAACATAACAGACATTGATCAGCCATCAGTTGAGAGGATCAAATGCGGGTAAATATCTGATTACTTTATGGGTACATATAGGTTTGACTATTGCTTTTCATTAGTATCTATGAATAAGACTTTCCAATAACGGGCTTGTTCTATTGTTTGTTTTGCTCATATTTGTTTCTCTGATTTTAGCCTTGACAGTAAATGGGAAAGGGGTGAACCTCAAATGGAATATGATTGTTTACGTAAGTTTAACTTTTAATACCTTAATATTATTTTTTCATTAAATGACATGAACCTAACTTTTAAATCTCACCATTGCTCACCAATGCTCACCATTTGATGCTTGTTCAAAGGTGTATCTCAATTATTGTGTGTGCATGTGACATCACTTTACACGGTTGAAAGGCTTCATTATGTGACCATTTGATGCAGTCGGTTAATATCCTATTTTCTTACAGAAATGGCCTGTGAACCTTCAGCTGACAACTCTACATATGAATACTCTGGTAACCTCACAGTAGATAACTTGATACTTCTGAATGAATATTTACTACTGAAATGTGTGAATGGAATATCTTATGAGTCTCAGTGTAGTCAAGACGGTAATTTAAGGATTGGTAGATGGATTCCTCCTCTCTCCTGTGGTACGTTGTTTATTTATTCCACATCAATATGTCATTATTTACCTGAAAATTAAGTACAATTATAGAATTTACATTACGAAGAACTTTCTACTATTTCAGAATATCAAGAGTGTGAGAGAGTAGATGAACTTGATACATGGATGAATGAACTGGAGAACTTGAGAGTAGATAAAGATGATGGAGTTGTCATTCCTTTCAACTCTAGTGTTACATTTGATTGTTTTGTTGGATATTCTGGTGATAGTACCAGTTATACATGTCAAATGTAAGTATACTGTGAAGTCTACTACACATTTATGTAGATGTCAGTTTCTACTCTAAATTTTTATTATAACTGTGAACCCTATAGCCCAAAATGAGTCGGATCAATGGTGTCCACTCTATGAACATTATTTTATTATACTTGTAAAACTGAAAACCTTGCAGAATGTTGGTGGTTTGGTCTACTTAACACTGCACCTCTCCTTTGATATATGATGTTGTATTCATAATCTATGCTTAGATCATTTCGCAGTTGGCTAATTACTGTTGTCAATGTATTTGTTTCTTCACAGTGATGAATTTGGTAAAGCATCTTTGCAATCTGAAGGTGAAGGAGTTATCTCGGCTTGCACCTGTAAGTAATTTCTATAAAATCAGCAACAAATGTTAATATGTAGATATTTTGAAATGTTCTGTGAATATACATGCTGTTGCCGCGCTGCTAGTTGTTGATGTTTGTTTGTCATTCATCTGAGAACCTTCTGCATTGTGTATTGTTGTAGCCACCGCTACATGTCCAGCTCCTGTGACACCATACCATGTGACCTATAACCCCTCTCAGTACAGCACAGACTGTGTCCATGGTGATGGATGTCAAGTTGGTGAAACAGTGTCACTTCAGTGTACATATGTAGATGGAGAAGTTATGAGTGAACATGTCTGTGATACGAGGTCTCACCAAACTGACTGGTTTCCTCTGCCTACCTGTGGTAAGTTAAAGTAACTATTGGAGGCCTGTCATAGTCTACCAATATTTTAAATATGGTGAACTGATTTCATTTCAACTCAGAGAATCACTTATTTTCTAGTTTTGACATGAATGTGTTAATAGTGTTGTGACTGGTGTTCTGTATACATATCCAATGCACATCCCCCTTTGTTTCTGGTTAGTACCAATCTGTCTTGAAATTGCAGATTTGTGTCCTCTTACTCCTTCCACAGTCATGTGAAGCTATTGGTTTCAGCAGAAGCAGTGCGCAGAACTAAATATCATTTAATTAGTTTAGATGTTTAGTTTTCAAGTTTAAACTTTTTCAAAGACTTTACAATTATACTTAGCTTTAGTTCAGCTCTACAATCTATTATACATACCCAGCCATTGGATTTCAACGCTAGCATAACTACTCTAAATATGCAACCCCTCATCATTGGGATAATTGCACTAAATTTATCACAATAATATTACGTGTATGGAATGTTCACCAATAGCCATATAATATAACATTGTAGATACCTATCACTGTGGTATCCCTCCTACAATTTATGGAGTAGAATGTACCAGAAACATCCCAGAGAACCTAAACTCTGGTCAACAGAGGTTCTCTAATGGTACCAGACTGAGCTGTTCATGTTTAGATGGATTCCAAAGGATCTCTGATGATGTTTATATGACTTGTAATGGGAGTTCTGGAGATTGGGAGTTGTCCTCTCTAATCCCTTGTATAGGTAAATATTATCCCCTCTCAATCCTTATCTGCATGAGTTTCTACACAGATTGGAGAAATGCAACCATAGCACAGCATAATGCAGCAATGAAGTCTTGCCAAGTTGTGTACAATGCCGTGGTAGTAGAATTTCGGAAGATTAATCGCATTTGAATTAATAAACAACAATACTTATGGATGTTTTAGTATTATCTGTGATATTTATATAGTTGAAACAGATGAGATACTAGCTCCTAATAACTCTCAACGCTTGCATGCTGAACTTAATGGACATCCAGTATCTACTACAGTGTGTGATGGGGGACACTACCTTGATCTGTCAGGCACCTATCAACAACTTGTTCAGGATGTCACACCTACTGGTTCCACTCTGGTTACAGTCAGTGCATGTATCAGTAAGTATAAAACTAAACCTACATGTAAGTAACTAGCTTATATAACAAACTCATTGATATGTAATCCGTAATCTGATGTTATATTTATCACTCTGTTTTTATTTATTGATTGATGTTACAAAGCATAAACTGTATCAACACTGTCCACTGTATACTCATTACTACTATAATATAAACATGGTATCATACAAGTGTAATATAATACTACAGGAGGATGCCCTGTGGATACTCTCATCTCTATATCCAATAACCTAACTACCACTCCTTATAAGGAATTCTATGGTCCTGATGAAGAGGTGGTACTAGACTGTGTTAACAATAACTATACACTGAAAGGTTTGGAAGGTAAGTTATATACTTAGTACTGTGGTGAATCAGCATAGCCTGCCACAGCATGAACTATAACTTGTACCAATAATCGTGTACATACAATTGACATTGTTCTTATGTTTACTCTATTAACCATGCATTGACATTACCTTCCTATATATTCTCATACAAGCATTATTATAATCAACTGCTTATACATAGTGTGCTTTGTATTGTTATCACTAGCCAATCAGGCATGGTTTAACTATGCTATGCATGCAATTATCTATTTCCCCTGATTATATCTTCTAAGTCTTTTACCTGTACATTTTTGGGGTCGATGTCTCAGAACATGGCCATATTTATATATTATACATATTGGGCTATTGTAAGCACTTTTTGTGCAAGGCCGACTCTTTTGGTGGCCGATGTCGGGCAGAACTACGCCATGTTGTTGTATAAGTTTTGGCCCGATACCTTATCGTATCTTTTTCCGGAAGTGTTATTAGTATAAAAGCCAACATATTTTCTGTATCGAATCAGTTGTTGATTGCGCTCTAATAAAGCAACATCTCCTAACTCAATCTAGAGGCTTACTCTTGCAGGCAGGTAGCTCCACCCACAGGTCTTCTTAGACCTAAGCGGCTCGAGCTCATCTCATACTCGTTTAAGCAACTCTTTCTACACTCCTTGTGAGTCTAAATCATCGGACTTTAGCTGATCCCGGATTTCTTATAAATCTAGCGTCGGGCCTAAGTCCTTAGATTACTACTACTTTTTTCTACAGTCCTTTAGAGTATAAACCTACAGACCTATGTTGACCCTGGACTCTTCTATGAATCTCAGCTTCGGCCTATGTCATTATCTATAATTACAAGAACTTAACTAACTGTTCACTTGTTATGTAATGTGTGGAAGTTACCTTGGTCGTTCTCTGCCAACCTCCAAGCACTTCCCGTACCCGTGCTACATCGGCACTCGTACGTAACACAGCTCAAAACATTACAGTACTGCCTATTCGCTATAGATATATATTTGATTTATATACATGTACGTTGGCAATGTCAATTTAATATATCAATACAGCATTATTGACCAGAAGATAATAATAATGACTTGTGTTTACATATTTTAGTCTCGGAAAGAATATTCAAATGTATTCAAGTTAGAGAATTCAATGAGGAGAGGAATTCTTACCAGCCAGTGCTACAGTGGAACTCTATTCCTTCAGATATTCAGTGTCAGGGTAAGTTAAAAATTATTCTAATAAGAGTGATGCACTTTATAACTGTATGTTAAATAACTTTACACTCTTCACTTCTATCTATTAATCCCAGGTAAAAAACAATGATCTAAGGGGATCTGCATAATTGTGATTGTAATTGTATATAAAAGTGATGGTATTCATGTTATAAGACGACATGTGAAATGCAAAGTTTTCCTCTCACGAAGAGAGACAACAACTTCACTCGTTGACTTATGCCAAGTAATATTTCCCATTGTCACCCAAATCAACTTCACTAAAACAGTGTTCTATGATATTTCTAATTACTAAAACATGTACTTGAATGTTGTGTGGTTTTATTTTCTACAGCTGGAAGACTAAAAACAAAACCAGAGTACGTAGGAAGAAAGTAAGTATAATTATGTTGTATATGTATATTTTGTACAATATGAAACAGCAGTGATTCACATGCAGCTGGGTTTAATAAAGGAACACGTATCTGGCGTTGATTATAAAAAGGAACTTACCATTGAATAATAAATATCATGAGTATGTACTGCTAGCTGGGTGAGATAGCACCTAGTGGAATGCTGAATAAAACTCATTAATTCAATAAGTCCAAGTTTTCTATTTGCTTTTAAATTACCAAGAACTGGTTTGTTTGTTTATTTTCACATCTTCAATGATTCTTATTATAAGTGCATGTATTTGTAGGACTTTTGGACCCACAGGATACACAGGTATACACACAGTAATGCTTCCTTTGCATCATGTTTGCAGCTGCTATTTACCTGCTTTAATTGGATTTTAATTAGCGTGATATTCCTGTAAATAAAATATGGCTTGTGTACCAGTTGGTTATTGTTGATGATTGCCATTTTAGACCAGATTAAGCTTGCAGTAGTTCCACCAAGTGGTGTTAAGGTGAGCTCTTCATCAGGAAGTCGACATAGACTTGTGGATTACAGGCTAGATCAAGTATGGCAATCTGAAGCATCATCCAACCAATGGATCATGTTAGACTATGGGATGTTTATATCTATCTTGGCTGTGAGACTCTACTTACCAACAGAAGCAGGTATTTTCAATAACTATAATTTTATTTGTCTTGTCAATGGGTTATGTTAGACTATGGGATGTTTATATCAATCTTGGCTGTGAGACTCTACTTACCAACGGAAGCAGGTATGTTCAATAACTATATTTTTTGGGTCTGACTCACCTCTTGTCTATGTTATATGGAATGCATGCACATGATGTACGTATATTCTAGTAGAATAGTTAGGTAGTGTGGTATTTAACAGCATACTATAAATACATATGCATGTATATCTAAAATTATTATTATTTCAGGTATTCCATGTCCCAAGGAGTTATCTTTTCTCTCTACACTTGTATCTGATACTGAACTAACACCAGATGTTAATGATATGTTATGGATGCAACATATACACCATAATCAACCAATCAGTGATGAGATAAAGGACTTTAACTTCAACATTGGTGAAGTGAGATGTTATAAACTGGCGTTGGTTTGTAATAGTTCTGAAGGATTTGCTATCAAGGAAGTCCAGACATACTACATAGGTATACTGCATTTTGTGTATGATTAATATACCTCTGTTCGCTCTTTAAGGAATGCCCAAACTTAGTCTCGTTGAATTGTATCCTTGCTCCACCCTACCTTGATTTAAAAGTGTTAATTTATGTACTCATTCTTATATACAGTAATTTTCTTGGTATTATGGAACTAAATTATCACTAATTTCCAAATGATCCATCTACTTTCTACCAGACAGCCTGCAGTAACTTCTAAAATTAACTCATAGTTTTTAAACACCTGTACACTGGTACACTGTACACTGTATTACATAAATTCTCATTCAACTCTGTAAGAATTTTCAAACTTTATATTCCACAAATTTATAGTTGCAACGTATTTATTTCAGTCAATCTCCTCCACTCCAACTCTACAGTCAACAGTAGCAGTTCTATCAACAACTCCAACTCTACAGTCAACAGTAGCAGTTCTATCAACAACTCCAACTCTACAGTCAACAGTAGCAGTTCTATCAACAACTCCAATGTACTGAATACTGTTGATGGAATGGTAATGTCTGCCGATGGGATTCATTACTTCATGTCTTCAACTGAAGCTGATCAATGGTTTGCTGTGTATCTAGGTCAAGGATACTTTGTTATTGATATCCTATTGGTCAATAGTGCTGGTGGTAAGTATATCATATTGTGATGGTACGCCCAGTCGTATCTTACATCTGACACTCATTATTGCGTGCATACATGTATATATCTGCTTGTACTTTACTCTTATATTGTTATATATGATTGTATGATTATATCTAAGTCTTTTAATGCCTTTTATACCCATGTACAGAGGCCCGACCTCTCAGAATCCATTGATATTCATTTTGTACATGAATTGGACCATTATAAGCAACTTTTGTAGAACCCGACCTATTTTGGGTCGGCCGTCGGGCTTCCGGCGGCCATCTTGTTGCGCAACTTCCGGACGACCACACGTCGTCTTTTCCCGACGTCACGTCGGCCGGAAGTCCTTATACTATATAAAGGGCACTGTTTTACTGTTCATTGTCTCAGTCTACACTTGGCTTTCAATAAAGACACATCTATACTTGATACAGGGACTTTCTCTTCCTTTTACTAGGTCATTCGCTTTGCGAACCGCCTACTAGGTTGAACTACTCTCTTTCACTGTATAGTCTGAAGGTCGGACTTGAGATCAGATGGGTCGTCTTTGGTAGTATTTGGGCTACTGAGACCGCTCGATCTTTCATGTAATGCGAAGTCCTATTACCACTCATAGGCACTTCATTTCTGGGTCGATAGTCGTCCAAGGACGACCGCACCAAAACACAGAAACCATTACATTGGTGGCAGCAGTGGGATTCTAAGGTCGTACTCTTACGATACGAAGAGAAGGAAGGTGACCTCGGACTCGGGTGACCGGCCGACCTCATTCTTCAATACTTCTACGGCGATTTAGGACTCGGACCCGGGAACCTTGGATACGAGAAGGTGACAAACGCTAAAGTGCACCCATAATTCTCGTGGTTCCGCTGGATGTAGCCCGACCTACGCCGGATCTTCAATCAAAGACCGACCTCGGATCCAGAACAGATTGACGGAACTCAGTACGACCATTAGGCCGACACGGCCTAACAAACCAAAGCAGTTTTACTCACTACCCGACACCCTACCGACATGGACCGGATAAGGAACCTGCTTCAGCAGGTAATGTACCAAGCCGAGCAGGACCTCAAAACACTCAGCTACAACGGACAAGAGGACGTCGAACTCTTCATAGAAGACTTCACCGCTATGGCAGAGCGTTGCAACTGGAATGACAGAGCACGCCTCATACGGCTTAGAGCCGCCCTACACGGGCCCGCACAAGAATGCGGCCGACCCCGATCAGTCGAAGAGATATTTTCCCGACTGAGGGAACAGTATGGACTATCTGCCAGAGAAGCCCGATGGAAGCTGTCCACCCTGGAACAGCCAGCCCACACGTCACTCAGAGACTATGCAGCTCTCATCCGCAGACTGATGGCAACAGCCTTTGAAGGAGCACCCCCTGCATCTTTGGAAGAGTGGGCTGTAGAGAAGTTCTCCCTCTCAGTCCACGACCGTGGCCTACGCTGGTACTACACATGGTTACAGCCCGACGATATGGAGGAAGCCCTGGAAACCGGAACAGCCTTCCAGAGTAACAAGGGTGGCAAGGCCAACCCTCCAAAGCCACAAGAGGAGCTTCCCGCCGACCTCCTACGGAAAGCCCTACATACCCTCCTACAGAAATATCAAGGCACAGATGACGGGCCGACGGACACACTAGAACCCGTCCCAGTAGACGAACCCATTCCTACTGGAGCCCAGCAAGGAGAAGGTGGACCACCCCACATTGGTCGTCCACAAAGGCCGACGGATACATCAGAACCCGTCCCAGTAGATGAACCCATTCCTACTGAGGCCAAACCCAAGAAGAGTGGACCAAACCACAATGGTCGTCCACAAAGGCCGACGGACACATCAGAACCCGTCCTAGTGGAAGAACCTATACCCACTAAGCCTAAAGTCAAGAGTAGCCACTCCAAACAGAAAACCCCACGGGTAACTAGCCCATCACACTCCAGGCCGACGGCGTCACCTACACCCGTCACAGTGGATGAACCTAAACCCACTAGGCCAACACCAGGCAAGAAACGACCCCACTCAAAGCCGGACACATCCGAAGTGACCACAGATCACCCCCCAAGGCTGAAAGGACGACTCATATGTCCCGCCCCGTCGGACCAAACCTCACAAGGTAAACCCGACCTATCCTCAACTCAGAAGGATCAACAGGATCTGGCCACGGCCAGACCCGACACTAATCAGCAATTGATTCCCGCCCAAATTCAGTATGCCCCGACGGACGACTTATCGTGTGTAGAACTGCCAGACACTACAGTCCAAGTCCGCGGCCTGAGGATCGACACGGAGCAAACCGTGCTGGACCAAACCAGAGAGCTACCTCTGAACCTCTCGAAGAATGTTCAAGTTTCAACAGCCCGACCTGATCCAGAGGACGCGAAATGTCGCGTAGCCGAACCTCGAGACATAATCCCAACGACGGAGATACAGTCTATACTGCCAGCAGTTCAAGTACACAAAGCAAAACGCTCTTGTACGGAATCTAGCATTGCCGAACAGTTTCAGCCGAAAATACAGATTGCCGAACTCTCGAAGTCCCCTAAAGCGGATAAGAAGCAATCGAAGGCAACTATTGCCGTGTTCCCGCGCTTATTTGACGAGTCGAACAAAGAAAATGTGCCTGAGGCATTGCCTACAATTGAGCCAATTGCTCATCCCTCGGCTAGTATAAATACGACAGCTCACAGACGAGTAGTCCTTTCTCGTCCAGCACTTCACCGAAGCACATGTATCCCTACATGTGGTAACTCCTGCACTCCTCGTGTCACTGGTGAAGTTAATAGCAGCACTCGTATCCTTTCTCATTCTCGTGCAGACGAGACGGCTACTCCTCCTAGTATGGATCACCCCAACCAGCCTGTCTTCACGGCTGAAGGTAAGCAAATCTCAGTGTTACCAGTAAGGACCGAAACAGAATTAGAGGTACAATCAACACCTGTGAGACTGTCAGGCATGAATTCTCTCTCCCTCCCCACTCGGCATAGACCAGTCGGGACAGAGGAGAATTCCCCTGAACATTCTTACAGGAAAGAGCATGAGTTAGAAGGCGGAGGCTACACATCAGATGAATTATGTGTTGTAGATGCATCTCCTCTACGGAAGACACTCACGCCAGACGGCACGCCTCCACCCACTCCACCTCCTGTTACCTCTACCCTGAAGTTAGCTACAATTAAGCTGCACAAACTCACTGACAAGCTGCCCATAGAGTCGTCCCAGCATTCCGGAGCCACTAAGCCATGGATTAGTACCTTCACTCAACAAGCCCGAGACGACTTGGCTAGAAGGAGTCAACCTAACCTCAAATGTGCAAAGTGTGGCTTCTCCGGCACCCTCAAGAGACTGAACATTCACATTTGGCAGCACTTTGCCCGCTTCTACTGTCGCTGCGGACGCAGCTCAGTTAGCCGTGATGCTCTAGGCCATCACTTCAGTCGGAGATCCAGTATCTGTGGGAAACGTCTCTTCCTCACAGACGGGCCCAGCTATGGGGCCCTCATGGAATGGTGGGGCGTAAAGGATCCCCCACCATTTCTACCATGTCGTCCTACTATGGACGGACAGTCGGGGACAAATAAACCAGTTTATTTGCCCAGCTCCTCCTCCACAAGGAAGCGACCTCCCAAGAGACGGCACAGCCCATCTCCAGAACAGACCCCTGACTCCGCACCTTCTGATGCTACCTCCTCCTCTTCCTCGTCGCCTACCACTCCTGCTGGACCTTCTCTTTGGCGACCTCCTGCTAGTACCTCCGCAGTAAGTGTCGGCCCCCCTGGCCGACGCGGACGTCTACCCTCTTGGAAGACGAGGCCTGCTCCAAGGAAGAGTATGCCTGCTCCTCAGTCAGGCCCTCTCTACGAAGGCTCTCCACCCAAGGTCTCATGTGCAGCTTCTTGTACAGCTTCTCCGCCTCTACTGATCGAGCCACTGCAGTCCAGGCCCACGCTAGAGGTCTCACCGCACCGCTCTCCTTATACACCTGCCAGGGACCTACTCCGAGCCACTCCAGACTCTCCTGCCGTCCAGTCCCCACCTCCTGCATCTCCTGTACTAACTCAGCCGAATGCCACACGTCCTGCATCTCCGGATCCGTCGTTCATGCAACAACTTGCTGAACTCAAGCCACGGATTCACTACCTTGCCAGCCGTCAACAGGTGGGGGACACTCTACGCCAACACCTGGAACCCCTCTATACTCGAGAAATAGCTCTTCGTGAACTAGCCAACCAGCATCTAAACCACCCCCGACAACTCCAGCTCGTACAAGCAGACTTGGATATAGTATCCAGAGAATCTACACTGTACCGTACCCTTCTTAACTTGACACTAGAGACACCCATGACCTAGTGTGAGGGGGCTATGTGATGGTACGCCCAGTCGTATCTTACATCTGACACTCATTATTGCGTGCATACATGTATATATCTGCTTGTACTTTACTCTTATATTGTTATATATGATTGTATGATTATATCTAAGTCTTTTAATGCCTTTTATACCCATGTACAGAGGCCCGACCTCTCAGAATCCATTGATATTCATTTTGTACATGAATTGGACCATTATAAGCAACTTTTGTAGAACCCGACCTATTTTGGGTCGGCCGTCGGGCTTCCGGCGGCCATCTTGTTGCGCAACTTCCGGACGACCACACGTCGTCTTTTCCCGACGTCACGTCGGCCGGAAGTCCTTATACTATATAAAGGGCACTGTTTTACTGTTCATTGTCTCAGTCTACACTTGGCTTTCAATAAAGACACATCTATACTTGATACAGGGACTTTCTCTTCCTTTTACTAGGTCATTCGCTTTGCGAACCGCCTACTAGGTTGAACTACTCTCTTTCACTGTATAGTCTGAAGGTCGGACTTGAGATCAGATGGGTCGTCTTTGGTAGTATTTGGGCTACTGAGACCGCTCGATCTTTCATGTAATGCGAAGTCCTATTACCACTCATAGGCACTTCATTTCTGGGTCGATAGTCGTCCAAGGACGACCGCACCAAAACACAGAAACCATTACAATATCTACTCTCCCCATCTAATAATATAGTTATATATTTAGTCTGTAATACAGTTCTATTACCTGTCTATTGATGTCATTCATTCTTTCTAATAGATAATGACACCTTCAACTCCACCCTTTACTATAAACTGGATACAGACCAGTCAGCCATCTATGTATCAGATAACAATCTATGGACAGAAGTTGGTTCTATAAACATAGATACTCAAGATGGTCTGGTAGCCTCACTCCAAGTCAAAATATTTGCTACTCATCTAGCTCTGGTTGGATCAAGTTCAGATGGTCTCTTTATAGATGAGTTTATTGTATTTGGATACACACTGGGTGAGTTGATAATAGGCTACATCGTCAAACTGTGCTCTTGTAGTACAGCAGCTGCTTGGCTATGTTAGTCAGCAGCGATCTATCTGCAAGGATGTGTGTTTGAGTCCAGCCTATGACCTGAAGGTTTTCGTCCTGAAGAAGGTTTCTCTCTCTGTGCCATATTGAACTAATAATAATATCCAGCTCTAAGAATCATGGTGGCCCTTTGACTAGCTCTGCTATTGGGCAACTATGTTAAAGAATTGTGTTTGGCGCCATGGATATTGTTATTGTTGTTATTATTATTAGATCTGATTTTGGCTAAATAATGCCTAAACCATAGTACCTGGCATATAACTGATTGTTCTTGTAGACAACTATGCATTGAATGGAACAGCTGTACAGAGTTCTGACTACACAGAAGGTGTTACTGTAGCTAGCAATGCTGTTGATGGTGTAATATATGATGGATCTGTTTATGCTCAAACTGAGACAGTTAGTCATCAATGGTGGAGAGTTGACTTGATGGATGTACATCTTGTATATGCTGTCATAATCTACTCTAGTATTACTAGTAAGTCAGAGTGATCAAATTAAATGTTCATAATTTTGGAGTGGAGTGTCTACTTTTGTTACTACTCCCAAATCATCATAATCCAACAATTCTTGACAAATGTGGAATCTTAATCAAAATTAATGGCTATACATTGCGTATTCTACATGGGTTTCATATTTCAGATGCTACCGCTGCGGACATTCAGGTGTTGGGCAGTCAACGTTCAATTGGGCCACAATCAGGCTTCTTTCCAGAAGCATGGCCTGTATATATTCATAGAGGAATAGAGCTAACTTCTCCATACTTACACATTCACCTTGGTCAGCCCACATTGCTTCACCAAGTCGCTGTATTATCCAGTGGAAACTCTGGCTTGTATCTCTCTGAAGTAGAAGTCTATGGCAATGGTATGCATGCTTAAAAATTACGTGTCACACTACGTATACTATGAATCACAACTCGTATTCATCTTATTCATTCATTTGTTGCTACCTTAACTTGAGAAATAGACGTAGTAAAGGCAAGTATACTAGCTGTTTGAATTGTGATCTTGATTCATTATATATTTTAATATTATGTTAAGGGTTATATTTTAATATATTTTAACACTACATTGTTTTTTGTTCTAAGTTTTGATAATAAAATATGATTTCTCTCTGTTCTCCAGGTTACACCTGCTTGTTCAAGACTGATGAGGAACATTATGGAAACATGGCTAAACATGGAACTGTGTTTAAACCTGCATATGCTGGAGATACATTTGAACTGAGCTGTCATAAATCTATGTCAGTTGTCTGCCCTGATTGTTCAACTAGTGTGAAGTGTTCTCTAGACCTTGATAAATCAACTGGAGTATTTAATATGTACTGGAATATAACAGATGAACAGAAACTCTACTGTCAAGGTATTGTTACCCACTATATCTTCTCACTTCTTTATTTTACCTATTTCATTTGTCTGTTTGGTAATACGTGATAGGGCTGTAATGACCAGGATCTCAAAGCCGGCATTCACTTTTCCAAATATCTGCCCAACCATAAATATTTAATGTGTCTTCGCACAGAACAACTTACCCAAGAATTCCTTAATCAAATTTCAGCACAGTTGTCGCTAACACACTAGCCTAGGCCAAATACAAAATCCTGATATTCATGTGTAGAAGCCGAAGTGTGCCTATGAGCTAGAGCTGGTTTCCTCCAACCAATCAGCCTCTCAGGTTGCTAGCCGTTTTGGGAATTTATTTGTGACCTAGGCTAGTTCAACAGGTCCCGCAGACACTAGAATTGTCAGTTTTTATTGGCCACAGTGTAAGTAAAGTGAACACCTGTAGACTTTTTTCAATTTCACATGCATATGATTGATTGGCACCACAATTAATAATAGTTGTTACAGACCAGGTATTTGTATTGGTTAGACCTATGCCTCTGCACAAACTCTTTGTGATTGAGATATTTCAGTTGACTCAACACTTGTTGTAAGCTGCATCGTACGTAAGATGTTGTAGCAAGCATCATGTTATAAAATTATGTTTGTATTATTTGTTATTTAAAGAGATGACTGTAATAGCTATTCAAAGACATTAAATGTCTGCTGCAGAGTGTTGTATCGTCATCATTAAGTCATAATTAGTTCCATGTTGGAATAACTAGATGCAAAAGTGGGGATTTACCACTCCAAAGGTTTCTGTGGTGGGTCCCAAAATTGATGCAGCTTCCTATTAAAAAGTTTTTGCTAGAGCTTTGGCTTATGATCTAGTTTGTTCTACAGGTGCAATGCTCTGCATGGTTGAGGACGTGAGGGAGACCCCTGTTGCTATTTCACCATCCATGAACTTTCTGAATATCTCAGAGTTTGTTTATGCCGGGGAACGGTTACCATATCAGTGTAGCCCTTACGAACTGGGTCTGACAAGTGAAGACAAGTTGCTAGCATATGGCTATGTGTCATGCAGGTACAGTAGTGAGTGCACACTCCCTTTAACTTAAAAATGTTGAAATCTTTCACAGGGTGAATGAAGATGCGTGTAATGCACAATTATTCACATCTTGCCGTTGGTCACATAAGGTTTTTAGCAGGTCAACGCTCTGTAGAATTTATTGTATGCCTTTATAATGTTAATATTATTTTTTTTAATAGTGAAAAATCTAATGTCTCATCACTCAATCCCGACTGTTTCAGCTTTAATCTCTTACTTCTAGCTCCCATGGTTATTGGATGATTGAAGACACTGACACTATTACTACGTGTATTAACCGCTCGAAGACTGAGAGAAACCTGGCCCTCAATAAGACTACTTCCATCAGCTCCATCTCGTCTGGTAATCTTTCGTATCTTGTTGACGGTATCGTCAATGAGTTCCTTTCTACAGATGCAGATGGACACCAGTGGTGGAAGATAGACTTGTACACTATATACAGTATCAATGCAATTGCTCTCTATGTTGCAGAAGGTGGGACATGCGTCTAAACAATAATATACATGTACATGTACATACACCTACAGAAGCACATATCCTTTGAGCTACTTGCAAATAGTGTAGGCATGTCCTATGTAGAGAATGCACCAAACTTATATTGGAGTTTTTGCTATTAACTCAAATGTGATTTTTGTGTATACCAACTGCAAGTGAACATCAATAGCCTCACAAAGTATATTGCACAATCTCAACTCTTAGTCCAAATCTGCATATATGCTGTATTACACAGTCATGACACGGTGTTACACATGTATTGCACAGTATTACATCTGTATTGCACAGTATTGCATATATGTATTACACAGTATTACATATGTATTGCACAATATTACACGTGTATTGCGCAGTATTACACATCTATTGCACAGTATTACACATGTATTGCACAGTATTACAGAGGTATTACATATGTATTGCACAGTATTACACAAATGTATTGCACAATATCACATGTACATTGTACTTTCAAATTTTTCACACTCAGGCACACAAAACAATCTCCAACAACTCCACCTACTTACATCGGTTGTTGTGAACCCTGGGAGTACCCCAGCAGTAGACGTTGGCTCGTGGAAATCCTCTTATTGGTACGAAGGTCCATCTGGTGACAGAGTTGTTACCATGCGATTTTATCATAGGGTACCTGCCAGGCATGTCGCACTATTCTCCCTTTATGAAGGTGGATTTAGTTTGCAAGAGATTCAACTTAATGGTACAGGTGTGTAGATTATGCCCAATCTAGGTGTGGAGCTTTTGTATTTCTATATGAGATAAGCAAATGACATACAAGTTACTTTTGTGATGGAATCTCCTAATGTTCATTTACAGAAAATCTGGCTTTAGCCAAGCCCATAGCAGCTAGTAGTACATCAACATATACTAGACAGCCATTAATCAGCGTTGTTGACGGAATAGTGGGCGATGGTGATTATTTTGAAACTGGAGTTCTGTCAGGACAATGGGTTACTGTGGATCTACTTGGTGAACATGAACTCTCTTCGGTCTATGTTTACACCCAGAGTAAGTGTTTGCTCATGGTGTACACAGTACTACATGATTATTGTATAACTACATGTCATGTTATAAGACACTATCTCAATGAATATTTGATGCTTTCAAAGCATTTCCATGACTCTGAATTAATTCATGCAGATGCATTGCTGGAGGATACAGCACTAAACATGTACATATCTGGTGATAACTCAATTCAATGGCAAGACAGTCCTGTGGAGGACCTGGATCTCTGGTCGACTCACTTTACACTCACCCACTCAACCTCCAATCAGTTCTCAATTGTATTTGATGAAAGTGTTACGGTGCAACTGTTGTCTCTCTACACAAAGCAGTTGGGTGGCCTGGTTCTTGAGGAGATAGTAGCATTTGGCTTTACAGCCTCAGGTAAAAATACATGAATAAAATGTTAGCATTGCCTAATTTTTTATTGACTTTTCTCAAAACCATACTTACCTTTGTGTAAATCTACTTTATTGTCTTCTAATTCATTTTCATAACTAGCAGATATGCATGTGGACCAAAGTTATGAGTTGGGTGATAGCTGTGGGACCGAACTACTGGATAGCATACTGCTGCATGAGCTGACCAATCACAGGTTGCTATCTGTGATGACCAGCGAGGTACCCTTCAACCAGACCGTGACGTTCACCTGTCAACCTGGCTACATCGGTGTCTCAATGGAATACACTTGTAAAATGTATGTCACTTGCATGAGCATGTGAGACCACTCTGTCATTCACTATGGCTTATTCTTAGCCTACTGATGTCTATATTGATGACTATATTGCAAAATGTTTAATTTACATGTACACATTGTAGATCATGCATATACTCATACATGTATATAAACAGTCTGTTGTTGATCCACTACATATTCACATTCATGTCACTTTGGCATACTAAAGTTTCTCTTAGTTATCGTCTTGCTGCTGTTACTGTATGAGTATGTCTTTTATTGCCTGACGTATTTTGAAATGTTGTTTTACGCACACAAGAAAAGGTTATCACAATGTAAGCTCATTCAACTGTGACAATGTTTCTTAATTACGTAATGCAGCAGCTAAATTCTTTTTCACATTTGTAGGGGAAACGGTGTAGGCATGGTACTACAGCCAACAGACACTAATGCTACCACTTGTCAAGGTAATATTGTTTGACATAGTATCCTTATGCTAGTTTGCTAGCCATTCAAACAGGATTTTTACACCCCTGTTGCAAATTCTATTCAATACTCATGTTTTATTGTATTTCTCCCCCATTCTAGCCAATGACGTTTGCCCTACCCCTGTGACACCGTACCATGTGACCTACAATCCTGCGCAGTACGGCACAGACTGTGTAAATGGTGACAAATGTCAAGTTGGTGAAAGAGTGTCACTTCAGTGCACAGATATGGATGGAGAAGCTATGAATGAACATGTTTGTGATAGCATGTCTAATCACACTGACTGGTTTCCTCAACCTACCTGTGGTAAGCAAGCTATATTAGTACAGTAAACACAACTAATACTACTTTCAGAAACGCTTTTTTTGTAATATCAGATATACTTGTATATACATTATACATGCTTGGTGTAATGTAAAACTGTTCTACTAAAACAAGCTAACCTATTTGTGTAAAATAAATAAAATTATCAAGTGAAGGAAACTATACATTATAATCTATGGTACCCATGCCTTCAATGGTGTGTCATATGGTGCAGTTCATATGTAGTAGTGGGCCAGTTTATGCTTAGAAAAGTATATAAATCTATGTAATACGTGCAGATTTGTATATAGTGTATCCTGTTAATACATGTAGGTACATTTCTTTGTTTGATCTAAAGTATTTTTTGTGTGTTTGCAGATGCCGATTGTGGTCTTCCTACCAGTTTCTACTCGCTTGACTGCTCAGACTCTTTACAAAGAGTGGGACCAGAAACACAGTCATTTCCACATGACACTGTGATTACCTGCACATGTGCATTCGGATTTGTAAAAAGTATGAAAGGACTTGATTACTTCATTAATGTAGCATTTTAGGTTCTTTACTAATACGTAGATTTGCTAGATGTTTTGGCATCTTGAACACGTTTCAAAGTATCACTATTAAATAATGTTAATTGTCACATTTATTTCAGTAGCTAAAATATTAAACTGTTCATTTAGAAATATAGCAATGGTATCTATGCCTACTGTAGGATGAGTAAAAGTTCTCCCGTCTGTCATATTTTCGGTAACCAGATAATCAGCACTTCTATGCAAGACAATAACAGATTCAAACGCTGGGTTTACCAATGAATACTACTTTCTTTTATGTCTACAGGATTTGACACAGAATATCCAATGCTCACTTGTAACAAAGACATACATGACTGGGAGGCTCAACACTCAGATATCTGTCTACGTAAGTCAGCACCATTTAATGACACAAAAGGTAGAGTTTCAGCCTCTGGTTGAATATGGATGGCTTACCCTAGTACTTGAAAAAACAATTAGTATGCACACATGAATATAGTGTTATTTGTATTGCTGTTTTATAGTTGATGAATCGCAGTTAACTTTTGAGAATGCGGATGTTCTGTTTACTAAGATAGATGAGCAACCTGTCATAAGTGTTGTTTGTATGAGCGGATATCACTTCATCGGTAGTCCAGATCTGCATACAATGAGCCTACACCATGCAATTAATATGGTTGCTATAAATTATAGCCCCTGTTTACGTAAGTTATACACAATATCAATCTGCCATTTTGTATATTTTCATTATAGTATAATTAGGAAATGACTCGTGATAATCTAATTGACTTGTACATGTAGTATGTAACTGGCGTTCTCTGGATGGCCAAGTTTATGCAGGAGTGAGTTGTATGCCTAAGGTAGCCATCATCTCTGGTGAGCTTATGCGGCTGATGCAGTTAATTCCAACACAGTTAGGGTTAGCTGATGCAGTTAATTCCAATGCAGTTAAGGTAGGGTGACTCAGAAACACTATTAAAAGTTATTTAACCTTTCACCTGTTCTGAATAGAAATTCCTACTTATGGTAAAACTTGATTGGATGGCTGGTTATGATATTTTTATAGGCGGATGCATGCTCGATGAAATCATTGAGATGATTGACGGGGTGCAGATTTTACCTCATAAGTCATCTTATGGGTTAGGTGCAGAGGTTGTCATCGGATGCAATAATAAGAACATCATACTAGGAGTTGAAGGTAGGACAACCAAGTATTGTACATGACTCCTGCCAAAAACAACACTAAAGTTCTCATAATATTATAGACCTACAACTACAGGGTAATTTTGTGATGCCACAGATCTCATTGAGAAATTGGAGGGAAACAGTTTATGAGCATTTCTATTGTATACTCTCTTCATGCTAGTAGAATTGTGTATTCAATGTTGATTAAATTACTTGAAGGCACTATACTGCGGTGTGTTGGAGTATATGCAAGTCAAGATGAATATGGAGGCAAGAGGGTAGTTGGTTTACAATGGGACGGAATGCCAAGTGGAGCGTCATGCGCGGATGGTAAGCTTTAGTATGCTCGGTGTGAAGAAGCCATGTGTACGACATGTACATGCATTTTGGTACCCCTGCATTGTATATGAAGTGTTGCAGTTTAAATTCTAGCAATGTAGCCACTCTTACTAGCGGATACGTAGCATGTATGGGTCATTGTAGGATTTGCATTAAGTGTGCATGGGTGAGGTATTTTTATAACTTGCACACCTAGAAAGCCATGATTACTATTGTACACCTAAATCCTGTGGTTAATCATGCTCTGGTATGACACATGGACATATACATGTAGCTGCATCCATTGTTCCTAGTTTCCATAGGAGAGTATCTAGGTGCAAGAGTTATGAAAATTTGGACGTGTCTATTAATGTAATGAAATCACTGCATAATACAGCAGTGGTATTTTGAAATCACTAATGTATCAAATGTGCTAATACATGTATACATTTACATTACATGTTGAATGTTACTACTTAGCTCCAGAAAAAGAAAACAGAACATTAACATCTGAAAACAGCTCCACTGCTACCCCTAACTCTCCTA
Source organism: Bugulina stolonifera (assembly GCA_935421135.1). Classification (NCBI taxonomy): domain Eukaryota; kingdom Metazoa; phylum Bryozoa; class Gymnolaemata; order Cheilostomatida; family Bugulidae; genus Bugulina; species Bugulina stolonifera. The sequence continues at coordinate 9,296,946 of OW285195.1, forward strand.
CTACCACTGGAGAGATTAATAGTACAGATCTTCACTCAACCGCCTCAACAACTGAGCTACCTACAACTACTTCGTCAACTGACAAAGCTGCTACTAGTACCACTGAATCTCCTACCACTTCCACAGAGTTGCCGACAACCACTTCATCGACTGACAGGGATACTGCTAGCACCAATGAATCACCCACAACCATAGCTGACGTTACTACCGCAGACCTGCCTACAACCACCTCTACAACTGACAGAGATACTACTAGTACCGCTGAACCTTCTACCACCACCACAGAGGTAACTAGTACTGAGTTACATACAACAACTTTGACAACTAACAGAGATACTACTAGTACCGCTGAACCTTCTACCACCACCACAGAGGTAACTAGTACTGAGTTACATACAACAACTTTGACAACTGGCAAAGATACTGATACTGCCACTGAACCTACTGCTGCCACCACAGCGATGCCGAGTACAACCTTCTCTACAAGTAACCAGGATGCAACTAGTACCACTGAACCTTTTACCGCCACCGCAGGGGTAACCAGTACTGAGTCACCTACAACCACTTCGACAACTGACAAAGATACTACTGGTACAGCTGAACCTTCTACCACCACCACAGAGGTAACTAGTACTGAGTTACGTACAACAACATTGACAACTAACAAAGATACTACTAGTACCACTGAACCTGTTACCACCACAACGGAGGTAACGAGTACAGAGTTACCTACAACCACTTTGACAACTGACAAAGATACTGCTACTACCACTGAACCTACTGCTCCCACTACAGAGATGCCGAGTACAACCTCTTCTACAAGTAAACAGGATGCAACTAGTACCACTGAACCTTTTACCTCCACCGGAGAGGTAACCAGTACTGAGTTACCTACAACCACTTCGACAACTGATAAGGATATTACTACTACCACTGAACCTGCTACAATGACAACAGAGGTAGCTAGTACTGAGTTACATACAACCACTTCAACAACTGACAAAAATATTACTAGTACCGCTGAACCTTCTACCACCACCACAGAGGTAACTAGTACTGAATTACGTACAACAACATTGACAACTAACAAAGATACTACTAGTACCACTGAACCTGTTACCACCACAACGGAGGTAACGAGTACAGAGTTACCTACAACCACTTGGACAACTGACAAAGATACTACTACTACCACTGAGCCTTCTACCACCACCACAGAGATGCCGAGTACAGAGTTATCTACAACCACCACTACAACTGACCAGGATACAACTAGTACCACTGAACCATTCACTACTACTGCTCATGTTACCAGTACTGAGTTACTTACGACCACTTCGACGACTAACAAATATACTGATACTACCACTGAACCTACTGCTACCACCACAGAGATGCCGAGTACAGAGTTATCTACAACCACTTCGACAACTGATAAGGATACAACTAGTATTACTGAACCTTTTACGACCACCGCAGAGGTGACCAGTACTGAGTTACCTACTATGAATTTGTTGACTGACAAAGGTACTACTAGTACCACTGAACCTGTTACCACTACCGCAGAGGTAACCAGTACCCAGTCACCTACAACCACTTCCACAACTGATAAGGATACAGCTAGTACTACTGAACCTGTCACCACCACCACAGAGGTAACCAGTACTGAGTTACCTACAACCACTTCGACAACTAACAAGCATACTACTAGTACCACTGAACCATTCACCACCACCACAGAGGTAACTAGTACTGAGTTACATACAACAACTTTGACAACTAACAGAGATACTACTAGTACCACTGAACCTGTTACCACCACAACGGAGGTGACGAGTACAGAGTTACCTACAACCACTTCGACAACTGACAAGCATACTACTAGTACCGCTGAACCTTCCACCACCACCACAGAGGTAACTAGTACTGAGTTACATACAACAACTTTGACAACTAACAAAGATACTACTAGCACCAGTGAACCTGTTACCACCACAACGGTGGTAACAAGTACAGAGTTACCTACAACCACTTTGACAACTGACAAAGACACTACTACTACCACTGAACCTACTGCTCCCACCACAGAGATGCCGAGTACAACCTCCTCTACAAGTAACCAGGATGCAACTAGTACCACTGAACCTTTTACCGCCACCGCAGAGGTAGCCAGTACTGAGTTACCTACAACCACTTTGACAACTGATAAGGATACTACTACTACCACTGAACCAGCTACAATGACAACAACGGTAGCTAGTACTGAGCTACATACAACCACTTTAACGACTGACAAAGATATTACTAGTACTGCTGAACCTTCTACTACCACCATAGAGGTAACTAGTACTGAATTACGTACAACAACATTGACAACTAACAAAGATACTACTAGTACCACTGAACCTGTTACCACCACAACGGAGGTAACGAGTACAGAGTTACCTACAACCACTTGGACAACTGACAAATATACTACTACTACCACTGAGCCTTCTACCACCACCACAGAGATGCCGAGTACAGAGTTATCTACAACCACCGCTACAACTGACCAGGATACAACTAGTACCACTGAACCATTCACTACTACTGCTCATGTTACCAGTACTGAGTTACTTACGACCACTTCGACGACTAACAAATATACTGATACTACCACTGAACCTACTGCTACCACCACAGAGATGCTGAGTACAGAGTTATCTACAACCACTTCGACAACTGATAAGGATACAACTAGTATCATTGAACCTTTTACGACCACTGCAGAGGTGACCAGTACTGAGTTACCTACTATGACTTTGTTGACTGACAAAGGTACTACTAGTACCACTGAACCTGTTACCACTACCGCAGAGGTAACCAGTACCCAGTCACCTACAACCACTTCCACAACTGATAAGGATACAGCTAGTACTACTGAACCTGTCACCACCACCACAGAGGTAACCAGTACTGAGTTACCTACAACCACTTCAACGACTGACAAGCATACTACTAGTACCACTGAACCATTCACCACCACCACAGAGGTAACTAGTACTGAGTTACATACAACAACTTTGACAACTAACAGAGATACTACTAGTACCACTGACCCTGTTACCACCACTGCAGAGGTAACCAGTACCCAGTTACCTACAACCACTTCGACGACTGACAAAGATATTACTAGTACCACTGAACCTTTTACCACCACCGCTGAGGTAAGCAGTACCCAGCTACCTAAAACCACTTCAACGACTGACAAACATACAACTAGTACCACTGAACCTGCTACCACCACCACCACAGAAGGAACAAGTACTGAGTTACCTACAACCACTTCGACAACTGATAAGGATACAACTAGTACCACTGAACCTTCTACCACCATCACAGAAGTAACTAGTACTGAGTTACCTACAACAACTTCGACGACTAACAAAGATACTACTAGCACTTCTGAACCTCTCACTACCACACCAGAAGTAGCCAGTACTGACTTACGTACACCCACTTCGACAACTGACAGAGATACTACTACTACCGCTGAGCCTCCTACCACCACCACAGAGATGCCAAGTACAGAGTTATCTACAACCACCTCTACAACTGACCAAGATACAACTCGTACCACTGAACCTTTTATCACCACCACAGAGGTAACCAATACCCAACTACCTACAACCACTTCAACGACTGACAAGCATACAACTAGTATCACTGGACCTGTTACCTCCACCACAGAGATGCCGAGTACAGAGTTATCTACAACCACCACTACAACTGACCAGGATACAACTAGTACCACTGAACCATTCACTGCCACTGCTCATGTTACCAGTACTGAGTTACCTACAACCACTTCAACGACTGACAAATATACTACTAGTACCACTGAACCGTTCGCTACCACTGCTCATGTTACCAGTACTGAGATACTTACAACCACTTCAACAACTGACAAATATACTGATACTACCACTGAACCTACTGCTACCACCGCAGAGATGCCAAGTACAGAGTTATCTACAACCACTCCGACAACTGATAAGGATACAACTAGTACCACTGAACCTTTTACGACTACCGCAGAGGTAACTAGTACTGAGTTACCTACAACCACTTCAATGACTGACAAGCATACAACCAGTACCACTGAACCTACCACCACCACAACCGAGGTAACTAGTACCGAGTTACCTACAACCACTTCAACGACTGACAAAGATATCACTACTACCACTGAACCTGTTACCACCACCACAGAGGTAACAAGTACTGAGTTACCTACAACCACTTCGGTGACTGACAAAGATACTACTAGCACTTCTGAACCTCTCACTACCACACCAGAAGTAGCCAGTACTGACTTACGTACACCCACTTCGACAACTGACAGAGATACTACTACTACCACTGAGCCTCCTACCACCACCACAGAGATGCCGAGTACAGAGTTATCTACAACCACCTCTACAACTGACCAGGATACAACTCGTACCACTGAACCTTTTACCACCACAACAGAGGTAACTAGTACTGAGTTACCTACAACCACTTCAACGACTGACAAAGATATTACTACTACCACTGAACCTGTTACCACCACCACAGAGGTAACAAGTACTGAGTTACCTACAACCACTTCGACGACTGACAAATATACTACTAGTGCCACTGAACCATTCACTACCACTGCTCATGTTGCCAGTACTGAGCTACCTACAACCACTTCAACGACTGACAAAGATATTACTAGTACCACTGAACCTTCTACCACCACCACAGAGGTAACTAGTACTGAGTTACCTACAACCATTTCAACAACTGATAAGGATACAACTAGTACCACTGAACCTTTTGCGACCACCGCAGAGGTGCCCCGTACTGAATTACCTACAACCTCTTTGTTGACTGACAAAGATACTACTAGTACCACTGAACCTGTTACCACCACTGCAGAGGTAACCAGTACCCGGTTACCTACAACCACTTCGACAACTGATAAAGATACAAGTAGTACCACTGAACCTTTTACGACTACTGCAGAGGTGACCAGTACTGAGTTACCTACAACGACTTTGTTGACTGACAAAAATACTACTAGTACCACTGAACCAGCTACCACCACAACAGAGGTAACTAGTACTAAGTTACCTACAACCACTTCGACGACTGACAAAGATATTACTAGCACTTCTAAACCTCTCACTACCACACCAGAAGTAGCCAGTACTGACTTACGTACACCCACTTCGACAACTAACAGAGATACTACTACTACCACTGAACCTGTTACCACCACCACAGAGGTAACCAGTACAGAGTTATCTGCAACCACCTCTACAACTGACCAGGATGCAACTCGTACCACTGAACCTTTTACCACCACAACAGAGGTAACTAGTACTGAGTTACCTACAACCACTTCAACGACTGACAAACATACAACTAGTACCACTGAACCTGTTACCACCACCACAGAGGTAACCAGTACTGAGTTACCTACAACCACTTCAACGACTGACAAACATACAACTAGTATCACTGAACCTGTTACCACCACCACAGAGGTAACCAGTACTGAGTTACCTACAACCACTTCGACAACTGATAGGGATGCAACTAGCACCACTGAACCTTTTACGACCACTGCAGAGGTGACCAGTACCGCATTACCTACAACGACTTTGTTGACTGACAAAGATACTACTAGTACCACTGAACTTGCTACCACTACAACAGAGGTAACTAGTACTGAGTTACCTACAACCACTTCAACGACTGACAAGCATACAACCAGTACCACTGAACCTGCTACCACCACCACAGAGGTAACTAGTACTGAGTTACCTACAACCACTTCGACGACTGACAAATATACTACCAGTACCACTGAACCATTCACTACCACTGCTCATGTTACCAGTACTGAGTTCCCTACAACGGCTTTGTTGACTGACAAAGATACTACTAGTACCACTGAACCTGTTACCACCACCGCAGAGGTAACCGGTACCCAGTTACCTACAACCACTTTATCAACTGATAAGGATGCAACTAGTACCACTGAACTTTTTACGACCACCGCAGAGGTGCCCAGTAGTGAGTTACCTACAACGACTTTGTTGACTGACAAAAATACTACTAGTACCACTGAACCAGCTACCACCACAACAGAGGTAACTAGTACTAAGTTACCTACAACCACTTCGACGACTGACAAAGATATTACTAGCACTTCTAAACCTCTCACTACCACACCAGAAGTAGCCAGTACTGACTTACGTACACCCACTTCGACAACTAACAGAGATACTACTACTACCACTGAACCTGTTACCACCACCACAGAGATGCCAAGTACAGAGTTATCTGCAACCACCTCTACAACTGACCAGGATACAACTCGAACCACTGAACCTACCACCACCACAGAAGTAACCAGTACCGAGTTACCTACAACCACTTCAACGACTGACAAACATACAACTAGTATCGCTGAACCTGTTACCACCACCACAGAGGTAACCAGTACTGAGTTACCTACAACCACTTCAACGACTGACAAACATACAACTAGTATCACTGAACCTGTTACCACCACCACAGAAGTAACCAGTACCGAGTTACCTACAACCACTTCAACGACTGACAAACATACAACTAGTATCACTGAACCTGTTACCACCACCACAGAGGTAACCAGTACTGAGTTACCTACAACCACTTCGACAACTGATAGGGATGCAACTAGCACCACTGAACCTTTTACGACCACTGCAGAGGTGACCAGTACCGCATTACCTACAACGACTTTGTTGACTGACAAAGATACTACTAGTACCACTGAACTTGCTACCACTACAACAGAGGTAACTAGTACTGAGTTACCTACAACCACTTCAACGACTGACAAGCATACAACCAGTACCACTGAACCTGCTACCACCACCACAGAGGTAACTAGTACTGAGTTACCTACAACCACTTCGACGACTGACAAATATACTACCAGTACCACTGAACCATTCACTACCACTGCTCATGTTACCAGTACTGAGTTCCCTACAACGGCTTTGTTGACTGACAAAGATACTACTAGTACCACTGAACCTGTTACCACCACCGCAGAGGTAACCGGTACCCAGTTACCTACACCCACTTTATCAACTGATAAGGATGCAACTAGTACCACTGAACTTTTTACGACCACCGCAGAGGTGCCCAGTAGTGAGTTACCTACAACGACTTTGTTGACTGACAAAGATACTACTAGTACCACTGAACCTGTTACCACCACTGCAGAGGTAACTAGTACCCAGTTACCTACAACCACTTCGACAACTGATGAAGATACAAGTAGTACCACTGAACCTTTTACGACTACTGCAGAGGTGACCAGTACTGAGTTACCTACAACGACTTTGTTGACTGACAAAGATACTACTAGTACCACTGAACCTGCTACCACCACAACTGAGGTAACTAGTACTAAGTTACCTACAACCACTTCGACAACTGATAAGGATGCAACTAGTACCACTGAACCATTCACTACCACTGCTCATGTTACCAGTACTGAGTTCCCTACAACGACTTTGTTGACTGACAAAGATACTACTAGTACCACTGAACCTGTCACCACCACCGCAGAGGTAACCGGTACCCAGTTACCTACAACCACTTTAACAACTGATAAGGATGCAACTAGTACCACTGGACCTTCTACCACCACCACAGAGGTGACTAGTACTGAGTTACCTACAACCACTTCGACGACTGACAAAGATACTACTACTGCCACTGAACCTACTACTACCACCACAGAGATGCTGAGTACTGAGTTACCTACAGCCACTTCAATGACTGACAAGCATACAACCAGTACCACTAAACTTGCTACCATCACAACAGAGGTAACTAGTACTGAGTTACCTACAACCACTTCAACGACTGACAAATATACTACTAGTACCACTGAACCATTCACTAGCACTGCTCATGTTACCAGTACTGAGTTACCTACAACTACTTGGACAACTGACACAGGTACTACTACTACTACCACTGAACCTCCTACTACCACCACAGAGATGCCGAGTACAGAGTTATCTACAACCACTTCAACAACTGATAAAGATACAACTAGTACCACTAAACCTTTTACGACCACCGCAGAGGTGACCAGTACTGAGTTACCTACTACCACTTTGTTGACTGACAAAGATACTACTAGTACCACTGAACCGGTTACCACCACAACAGAGGTAACAAATACTGAGTTACCTACAACCACTTCGACAACTGACAAAGACACTACCACTACCACTGAGCCTCCTATTACCACAACAGAGATGCCGAGTACAGAGTTATCTACAACCACCTCTACAACTGACCAAAATATAACTAATACCACTGAACCTTTTACCGCCACCAAAGAGGTAACCAGTACCCAGCTACCTACAACCACTTCAACGACTGACAAGCATACAACTAGTACCATTGAACCTGTTACCACCACCACAGAGGTAACCAGTACCGAGTTACCTACAACCACTTCGACAACTGACAAAGACACTACCACTACCACTGAGCCTCCTATTACCACAACAGAGATGCCGAGTACAGAGTTATCTACAACCACCTCTACAACTGACCAAAATATAACTAATACCACTGAACCTTTTACCGCCACCAAAGAGGTAACCAGTACCCAGCTACCTACAACCACTTCAACGACTGACAAGCATACAACTAGTACCATTGAACCTGTTACCACCACCACCGAGGTAACCAGTACTGAGTTACCTACAACCACTTCGACAACTGATAGGGATACAACTAGTACCACTGAACCTTTTACGACCACCGCAGAGGTAACCAGTACTGAGTTACCTACAACGACTTTGTTGACTGATAAAGATACTGCTAGTACCACTGAAACTGTTACCACCACCGCAGAGGTAACCAGTACCCAGTTACCTACAACCACTTCGACAACTGATAAGAATGCAACTAGTACCACTGAAAATTTTACAACCACTGCAGAGGTGACCAGTACCGCATTACCTACAACGACTTTGTTGATTGATAAAGACACTACTAGTACCACTGAGCCTGCTACCACCACAACAGAGGTAACTAGTACTGAGTTACCTACAACCACTTCAACGACTGACAAGCATACAACCAGTACCACTGAACCTGCTACCACCACAACAGAGGTAACTAGTACTGAGTTACCTACAACCACTTCGACGACTGACAAAGATACTACTAGTACCACTGAACCTTTTACCACCACCGCAGAGGTAACCAGTACCCAGCTCCCTACAACCACTTCAACGACTGACAAGTATACAACTAGTACCACTGAACCTGCTACCACCACCACAGAGGTAGCCAGTACCCAGCTACCTACAACTACTTCAACGACTGACAAGCATACAACTATTACCACTGACCCTCTCACTACCACCGCTGATGTTACTAGTACAGAGTTGCCTACAACCACTTCAACGACTGACAGAGATACCACCACTGCTACCACTACTACCATTCCCACCACTGAACCTCCTACTACCACCACCACAGAGATGCCGAGTACAGATCTGCCTGCAACCATATCTACAACTGACAAGGATGCAGCTAGTTCCACCGAACCTCTCATAACCACAGCTGATGTTACCAGCACTGAGTTACCTACAACCACTTCGACGACTGACAAAGATACTACTACTACCACTGAACCTCCTACTACTACCACAGAGATGCCAAGTACAGAGTTATCTACAACCACTTCGACAACTGGTAAGGATACAACTAGTACCACTGAACCTTTTGCGACCACCGCAGTGGTACCCAGTACTGAATTACCTACAACCGCTTTGTTGACTGACAAAGATACTACTAGTACCACTGAACCTGTTACCACCACTGCAGAGGTAACCAGTACCCAGTTACCTACAACCACTTCAACAACTGATAAGGATACAACTAGTACCACTGAACCTTTTACGACCACGGCAGAGGTAACCAGTACTGAGTTACCTACAACGACTTTGTTGGCTGATAAAGATACTGCTAGTACCACTGAAACTGTTACCACCACCGCAGAGGTAACCAGTACCCAGTTACCTACAACCACTTCGACAACTGATAAGAATGCAACTAGTACCACTGAAAATTTTACCACCACTGCAGAGGTGACCAGTACCACATTACCTACAACTACTTCGACGACTGACAAATATACTACTAGTACCACTGAACCATTCACTACCATTGCTCATGTTACCAGTACTGAGTTCCCTACAACCACTTCGACGACTGACAAATATACTACTAGTACCACTGAACCATTTTCTACCACTGCTCATGTTACCAGTACTGAGTTACCTACAACCACTTCGACAACTGACAAAGATACTACTACTACCACTGAACTTACTACTACCACCACAGGGATGCCGAGTACTGAGTTACCTACAACCACTTCAACGACTGACAAAGATATTACTACCGCTGAACTTTCTACCACCACCACAGAGGTAGCTACTACTGAGTTACCTACAACGACTTCGACGACTGACAAAGATATTACTAGTACCACTGAACCTTCTACCACCACCACAGAGGTAACTAGTACTGAGTTACCTACAACCACCTCGACGACTGACAAAGACACTACTAGTACCACTGAACCTTTTACCACCACCGCAGAGATAACCAGTACCCAGCTCCCTACAACCACTTCAACGACTGACAAGCATACAACTAGTACCACTGAACCTGCTACCACCACCACAGAGGTAACAAGTACTGGGTTACCTACAACTACTTCGACAACTGACAAATATACTACTAGTACCACTGAACCATTCACTACCACTGCTCATGTTACCAGTACTGAGTTCCCTACAACCACTTCGACGACTGACAAATCTACTACTAGTACCACTGAACCATTTTCTACCACTGCTCATGTTACCAGTACTGAGTTACCTACGACCATTTCAAAAACTGACAAAGATACTACTACTACCACTGAACTTACTACTGCCACCACAGCGATGCCGAGTACTGAGTTACCTACAACCACTTCAACGACTGACAAAGATATTACTACCACTGAACTTTCTACCACCACCACAGAGGTAACTACTACTGAGTTACCTACAACCACTCTGACTACTGACAAAGATACTACTACTACCACTGAACCTACTACTACCACCACAGAGATGCTGAGTACTGAGTTACCTACAACCACTTCAACGACTGACAAGCATACAACCAGTACCACTAAACCTGCTACCACCACAACAGAGGTAACTAGTACTGAGTTACCTACAACCACTTCGACGACTGACAAATACATTACTAGTACCCCTGAACCATTCACCGCTCATGTTACCAGTACTGAGTTACCTACAACTACTTCGACAACTGACAAAGATACTACTACTGTTACCACTGAATCTTCTACTACCACCGCAGAGATGCCGAGTACAGAGTTATCTACAACCACTTCGACGACTGACAAGCATACAACTAGTACCACTGAACCTGTTACCACCACAGAGATAACCAGTACTGAGTTACCTACAACCACTTCGACAACTGACAAAGGTACTACTACTACCACTGAACCTCCTACTACCACCACAGTGATGCCAAGTACAGAGTTACCCACAACCACCTCTATAACTTACCAGGATACAACTAGTACCACACAACCTCTGACTTCCACCAGAGACGTAATCAGTACTGAGTTACCTGCAACCCGCTCTACAACTGACAAAGATCCTACTAATACCACGGAACCTGTTACCACCACTACAGAGGTAACCAGTACCCATTTATCTACCACCACTTCGACCAATGACAAAGATACAACTAGTATCACTGAACCACTCGCTACCACAACAGAAGTACCCAGTACCGAGTTACCCGCAACCACTTCAGCCACTGACAAAGATACAATTAGTACCTCTAAATCTCTCACTACCACACCAGAGGTAACCAGCCCAGAACTGCCTTCAAATACTTTGACAACTGGCCGGGATACTACCACTGGCTCTCTTACTAACCTTCCTGAAACTACCCGTACTGAGTTGCCCCCTACCACGATAACTCTTGACTCTTTTGAACGTCAACATACCACCTCTGCCACTCTTCTGGCAACTGCTGACGCCACATCCAATGGCGCTTCACTTACTGCCACTTTTTCAATTCCTGATAAAAAATTGGCCACGACCCCACTTTCACAAGTCGCTTCAACTTCGGTTGGCCAAGCAAAACAAACTACTTCTCGATCTCTTCTACCATCCTCTACTGTGGATACCACTACTGCCTTGCCATCAACAACAGCCGCAATAACTAAAGACGAAACTACCACCTCACGTCCAACCACTTCCACAAATGCTGAATTTATATCCTCTGATCTGCCAGCTGAGAAATCATCAACTAACCTTCCTTTCTCTACCGCTCATCTTTCCTTCACATCATCTACCACGCATGCGGAAACCAAATCAGACACAGAACCTATCTCTAACACTCCCAGTGTGCCCTCCACCAGCTCTTTGGGGGCTCCTCCTACTCCTGATGGAACAACCTCTCACCCATTCTCTTCAACTGCTAATGTGAAACTGACCCCAACCACACGTCAATCCACAACTGAAGATTTTGGTACCACATCCCCGGAAGCTCCTCCAACAATGACAGAAATGGAGTTCATGGTCCCTCTTGAACATACAACAGGTACTTAGATCTTTTTCTGATGTTCTCCCGTCAACCATATCCATTTATTTTGGAAGCAGTTCATCTCTTAGACTCTACTTTTAGCTATGTTGTAACCCTATTGTCTAGACGTGTTTCTTCCTTACACTGACATGTAAATGTTTTCAATTCCTACTGTTTTATATAGCACTGTATTTGGTATTTATTCTAATGTCACTCTTTTTCTAGTTGCTGATGAAGTTGTTACTAATGATCCTTTGGAGCTGGAGACCACCCAGACTACTACAGGTACTATTTTCTGTCCTCTACATTCTCTCATTGACTGATTGATTTCATCTGTAGTTGTACTATAATAGTCTCCTCATTGTTATATCTCATTTCACTCACCTAAGTTCCTCTGTTAAGGGTCATATGCATCTACTATTCTAGCCTGTACCAACAGTAATAGTTTGAATCCATATCAGTATTATTCCAGTAACCTTAGTGAGAGTTCTGTAATGCGTACTCAGTAGCTGTAATTTTGACCTGTGAGCTCTGCTTTGCTTGGCTTTTATTCACTGAAATGCCTGCTTTTGTTTTTACGGAATTTGGGTTTCAAAATAGTTGACTCGACACAACTTTTCTTACCGTCACTTCTTATGCAACCATTTTGCTACTTTTACTTGCTGTACAAAACCACCATTAACGCTGTTCTTTTACTTTAGAATACATACCTTGGGTGGAAACCAGTCCCGCTATTGACGGAGAAGACGCTGAGGCGTTAACTGGAACATGTGTGAAGTTAAACTCCTCTCTCGTGTTGATTGGACTATCCATTCTCCTTCATCTCTCAATCAAAGCTTAATATCACAGCACAAGCATTTACGATTTACTCTAACAATTTACTCAGAATAATCACGGTTGACATATTTTTGGTGCAATCCTTTTTGGCCATCAATGCACTCATGTCTTTGACTTTTCTATCAAAAGTTTTTTTGAGCTCTATTATTAGTTTTTTCTCCAAGTTGTTGCTTTTTGTTTTTTTTTTCGGATAACCGCTTATGTAGCACCATTTGTCAAGCTGTCGATATCTCACTGCAGTTTTATTTTTGTTTAAACGTAATAAGCTGCCAAGTTGTTTGAACTGTCTTGACTTTTTTGTTTCGTTCAGTGGTAAGTTAAAAATATATACTTTGAAATATACTTTATGAATGCAGCATTGCTACTACATTGTATGTATATTAGCTGTGCAAGCAGTTTAGTATGTACATGTTAACATGTATATGATGTACAATGTGTATGTTCACCACCAAATCTTTCAAGTGCTATTATTGTCACAATAGCAATTTACTTTCACACTTGAAAAAATATGAACAACGTTCTCTCCTTTCCTCAAAATGACGTTTTTATTGCTTTATTTGACTCTTTCAATGTTTTCCGTGAGGAATTGAGTCAAGTTCTAACCTGCGACATAGACATGAGGCTTCCCGTCTTTAGGATGACATCTTTTCAGATAATTATTGTATTCAAAATATTGCAAAATGATACACTCTGGGTGTGAGACCTCACAGAATGGAAGCAAACTGTAGTAGGCATCTAACACATGAGAGCAAACATGATTTATGTGAACTGTATCATGAATACAGTGCAAGCATTCCATGTACAGCGTAGTTACTTTCTCCCATTGCAACGAAATATTCTACTGAGGCTCGAGTTTAACCAGGTCACCAGCTCATAAGCACACATCATGCTAAGCTACTGTTATTGCATGCCGGTTTTAGCCTTCGTACACTTATGTGTGACTGCATATCACAGTTGCTAGTCACTACATTTATGTAGACTAGTTATACAGTCTTGCCAAGCGGTTAAAATGACATATTATACCTTTTATAGATCTTATGATCTCATCTATACTCTATAGCCTGTCTTAATGATAGCATATAGGATTATATTGTAATGGTTTTTGGTTTCTGGTATGGTCGTCCTAAGACGACTCCCGAGTCCAAAGTGAAGTGCCTATGAGTGGTGCTAGGCCTTCTCATTACATGAAAGATTGATCGGAGTCAGTAGTCAAAGAACTACCAAAGATGACCCATGTGATCTCGAGTTATGCTTGTTTACTATACTGAGAAAGAGAGTGATTCGACCAAGTAGGCAGTTCGTGTTGCAAGGTCGAGGACCTTAACAACTAGAATGACCTATCTACGAAGTGAAAGTCTCTGTATATAAGTATAGATGTGTCTTTATTGAGATTCAAGCAAGAACTGAGACAACAAACGTAAAAGCAATGCCCTTTATATAGTAAGAGAACCTCCAGAGGAAGTTTCGGTGAAAAGCCCGACGTAGTGTCGGGAAAAGACGACGTAGGGTCGTCCAGAAATTGCACAACAATATGGCGGCCGGAAGCCCGATGGCCGACCCAAAATGGGTCGGGCTATTACAAAAGATGCTTAGAATCATTCAAATCATATACAAAATGAATATCAGGTAATTCTGAGAGGTCGGGCCTCTTGACATGGGTATAAAAACAGTACAATGTCTCAGTAATGCCATATGCAGGTATACAAACAATATTCAACTAAGTAGGAATGAATACAAGCAGATATATATATGGGTACATATATAATTTAGTGTCAGATGGTTGAGAAGATCGTGCGTAGCCATTACAATATTATATTATCAGTATTATGCACTCGGTGTCAATGTATGCTGTATGCATCAGCGCTAATGAGCTCATGTTTATTTTAAAGTTATCCTCTCCCAAATTGAGCCTTTCTCTTTTGGGAGAGGATAACTTCAATCCTAGTCAAATGCTCAACTGATTACAATACTTCTGCCAGCTCATGACAGTAACACTAGATACTAGGAGAGTATTTGTACAATTAATCAGTACATACATGTACTGCAATAGTCTGCAAGTGGGCCTGCATGTGACTATATTGTGTCCACCATAGACATTGTAGCTAGCAGTAGTACACTGACTGTGTATCAAATACAAACACTGTAATACTATTCTATCTAATGCTAGCTTTACCTTGTGTGTTTGCTCAGGGCCTCCTATACAGCATACCATGTGGAATGCAACTATCACAGCATATCTCACAGCCCACAGCCCACAGCCCACAGCCCACAGCCCACAGCCCACAGCCCACAGCCCACAGCCCACAGCCCACAGCCCACAGCATATCTCACAGCCCACAGCCCACAGCCCAGCCCACAGCCCATTGTACATTGTAGTAAATGCTGTAGACACACATGTACCAATGGGCTATACTCAGCTATACAATGGCTTATAGTTTATTGTGGCTTATAGTAATTGTACAAATAATATAATGCAATAGAGTTGAGGGACTACACAATGAAATGCACATACTCCCGGTTCTAACACACTGCCTGCTCAAAAACTTTTACTAGCGGTCATAACTCAAGTGCATCTATGCCTTCCTAAAACTGTATAATGGTAGCAGTTAGTAGATTTAACTGCTAGAAAGAGGTTATTCAATAGCCAAGTAACCATCTTGCTGCACACTTATAGAGCGTATGTCCGGTGGCACAATTATTATTATTCAAGAAAACTTAGTGCAGTGTTATAATTATATAATACATGTACACATGTACACGTCATGTAGATGTGGGAATTTGCTTCATTTGTAGATTGCATTTTCATCTCACTGGTACAATTTGACCAGCTAGCTATTAATTATTGTTATATTGTTATAATAATTGTTGAGCCTTGACGGCCAAAGAAATCTTATGTAGAACCACGTCCAGCCGTTGGTGTCCAGATCAAGCTTACCATGGTGTGTCAGGAGAGCCCACTGCTGGCACAGTCAACACAGTAGCCTGAGTCCACAAATCTATGGCAACAACCATAATACTGAGCTATTCAGTATATAGTCATATCTCTTATGCTACTGCATATAGGCCAGTTCAGGTCTACTAATATTTATGTGGAGTTATCATGTCATAGAATTAGTATTAGCTAGACTGCTAGAGCATTGATAGTTGATACTGTAGTTTTTTGGCACAACATCTAGACATTCTATTACAGTATTACATGGGAGAATATTGCTTTGTGCCCAATCAACCGTGAAGATAATTGTGATGGATGTGTAGATAGTACAATGTACTTAGTAGATACTTAGTAGTACTGGTAGTAGATGTGTGTGACTGGTAATAAGGAATTGTCTCGTTGCAGCCTTCTGTCGGAAGCAGTAGATTTGTGAAATACAAACATGGAAGATTAGCAAGGAACTAACCATTTGTACTGACTGATGGTCTTTGTTATGCTAGTCAGTACACCTATCAGATGGAGGCTGCGGAGACAATCAGTTGTATGTCTGTGCGCCTTGATATCCTCACTGATATTGGTATTCACTCTACAAGCTCAGGTAAGGTAAATGCAAAACTTCTTCATTTCTGCACGCATAGCACAGCTGCAACCTATTTATACCTGTACATTGTGATTTCACACTATGTTATCATTCACATCACTGGTATTGGTATTGTCGTTAGTTTGGTTTTCTTGCTACTACGGTAAGCACCGAAAACATGGTACTCTAATTATTATTCAGTGGGGGTCTAATGCGGTAAAGTAACATGTCAGTTAGCAACAGGACGTTCCGAAAACTCTCGTGCGGTTGAGGTTTGAAAATTTCGGAACGTCCTGTTTTTAACTGAAATTTTCAAACAGTTGCCAATTAGTCTAATGTGGATGTTAGCTTCAGCGCCCTTTTATACATGTAGCCTGTAGGTAGTATTGCAATGCTATCAACTAGTCCTATTGCGACACTGCTAGGTATATCTGTGTGCACATGATATTATATTGGGTAAACAGCCACAAATGTGTCCAACACTTTTGTTCTATATGCAAGCAGTAGCTCTATGCAATGATAATGAATGGGGGAAGGGGTATTTAGTGGGAGACAGAGAGCAGCCAATCTGCATTCAATTGGATTGATGGGGTAGGACTTGCAATAAATTTGAATTGTATAGTTTTTAATTCTCCTCCTTGTTAGACATTTTTATGGAGACACAATGTTCATGTAAACTAGGCATGCATTCAACTATTTCTACTACTGCACCTAGGACTACATGTAGGAGTACCTGGTAATTAGAAAGTGAGAGGGTAATAGAGTTGTGGCCATAATAACAATATCATGTTACAGTGTTGTACGTTATAGCATAGTCTACAGGTAACAGCTACAGTACAGTAGCTTACGTATACATTATACATGTACATGTACATGTACATTATGTATTATGAGAATATGAGCTGTAATTGTACATGTTGTATGTACATGTATATAGTAGATACCTCATCTATTCCTGCAGTGTAAGGTGTTTTGGCCCTGAGCGTATCTCTGTGTATGCCGCTCCTTCGACTGGGACACAGAGTTGCAGTTTTTGCTGAAATTGTCATTCATATGCATCCCCGCAGTTTCGACAATGTTGTCAGTGTAGCCCAGATGTGTCTGCTTGACACTTGATGACAGAATATAACATTCTATCATAAGCACTGGGCATAACTTTACATGTATATTATTAGGCCTAAAAGTAGCTAAAACATGTTTGAATCAGAATATTGTAATGGTACAGGACATTTGTATACGACTCCAGCTACCGGACAAAGCCCTACAGCACCCCTAAGTGCCTAGTAGTTGTCACAGCGCTATTCAGCTGACACTCAAACTCTCATAACTAGCTGCTCGTATACCTACATTCAACTGTATTGCATGTTAAACCATTTAATTACTGTCTATATACGTGTATCCATGTGTTTATACCCATTACATACTGATGTGCATTCATGTATGATTATTACTAAGTCTTTTAATGCCTTTTATACCCATGTACAGAGGCCCGACCTCTCAGAATCCATTGATATTCATTTTGTACATGAATTGGACCATTATAAGCAACTTTTGTAAAACCCGACCTATTTTGGGTTGGCCGTCGGGCTTCTGGCGGCCATGTTGTTGCGCAACCTCCGGACGACCTTACGTCGTCTTTTCCCGACACTACGTCGGCCGGAAGTCCTTATACTATATAAAGGGCATTGTTTCACAGTTCATTGTCTCAGTCTTCACTTGGCTTTCAATAAAGACACATCTATACTTGATACAGAGACTTTCTCTTCCTTTTACTAGGTCATTCGCTTTGCGAACCGCCTACTAGGTCGAACTACTCTCTTTCCTTGTATAGTCTGAAGGTCGGACTTGAGATCAGATGGGTCGTCTTTGGTAGTATTTGGGCTACTGAGACCGCTCGATCTTTCATGTAATGCGAAGTCCTATTACCACTCATAGGCACTTCATTTCTGGGTCGGTAGTCATCCAAGGACGACCGCACCAAATCACAGAAACCATTACAATATTATGTAATTATAATGTATAATCTTCTTTATAAATAGAAGACTGTGCAATTTTGGCTAAGACTGTGCCATATTGGCTGAGACTGGGCCATATTGGCTGAGACTGGGCCATATTGGCTGAGACTGGGCCATATTGGCTGAGACTGGGCCATATTGGCTGAGACTGGGCCATATTGGCTGAGACTGTGCGATATTGACTGAGACTGGGCCATATTGGCTGAGACTGGGCCATATTGGCTGAGACTGCTATTATGTACTCATAAAGTAATATACCTCAGCTCAGTGTATACATGTTTATTATGTGCACTTCATGTAGATCATCAAGTTGTTCCCAATGGGTAGAGAGAGACAGAGTAGCATTGTTTACATAAGAATGAATGGCACAGCTGGTACAGTCTTCTACAATGTGATGAGATCTTACAAACACTGGCATAGTGTACCAGCTGTAGGGGCAGGTAACTTTGTTACTACTTATTATTATAATATTGTAATCTATCAGTAGGGACAAGGCGCTACCTGTCTATACACTGTACCATCACTGTATACCTGTGTAAAGGGAAGCCTCCTTTAGGTGTTCTACATAATGTACCAAATGTCGGCTGCCATGTAGTCTGGCAATTTCATAACTTACATAACGTAGACAAGTAAGGTTATCGTTCCTGGAGTCTTGTGTTTCTGGTCCTAGAGGACAACGGCTGTATGACATATATAAGCCTGTGCTCCATACTTTTATGTCTAATTATATTATTCAATCGTTCTTGTAGATGCTGCAGCGTTGGAACCCGAGCTAATCATATACAACAGACTGCCACCACGACCACATATATTAGCCTCAGATTCTACAGCTGTGTTTCACAAACACGATGATAACACATACTATATAAGTTCTATACAGGAGCCAGTTCAGTGGTTTACAGGCTATCTCAACTCTTATTACAGGTACTCTCTGACTTTTATTCTCTAACCAGGCATTATATCATGTACTATAAATACCTAGATGTCCATGTGGTAATCTAACTGTAGGCCTCTGCGTTGACCTTACAGGAACCTTGGAGTAGATCCTAAGGAAGTACTGAAACAGGATAATCTGTTCTATCAGCAAGCAGGTTCTATATATCGGATTCACAACGTATTCCTTCAACAGTTTGGTGAGGAGCGTAAACTTATATTATTGTGAACAAGAAACATTATTGTAATGATAAGTAATATTTTACAGACTTTCAGTCGATATTTTGGATAAAGTTTGTTGAGATGGTATGTAGCTGTAGTAGTCTGTAATGTTTTGTTGGGAGTTGCCTCCACTTCTTAGGCTACCATCTTATCACTTAGTAAATATTCAGAGTAGTATATAAATGGTGCTACACATTGACTGATTATACACTGCACTAGGCTTATTGATACCAACTTATCACTCGACTGACACTCCTGCACAAGCCAAAGCTGGGCCGCACGCCTGCAACATTTTTCCAGAATGACAACAGGGAAACTGAATGTTTGAAAGATGGATTATCACATTCTAGGCGGTATCGCCTCTAATTTTGCTAAAAATTTTCAGCCAAGTGAACCAATGTCTCTAAAGCATGCTAGACAACAGTTATGGTAACTGGTAATAATACTAATTTATTTTAGGGTTTAGTTCATCAGCTGTCTCAGTATTCAATGAGAGAGAGGTTATGGAGTATATAGAGCACATAGAGAAGAAATATCACCTCGTTATGCTAGCTGAATATATAGATGAGTCGCTAGTTCTGCTCAGACGTCTTATAAACTGCTCTATGAAAGGTGAAACGACTCCACTACAATACAGTTTATTCATGATTGTATAATATGTGGCATCATTGTTACAGTTTATACATACACATCTGGTATCACTGTTACAGTTTGTGCATGTAAATGTGGTATCACTGTTACAGTTTATACATTTATATGTGGTATCACTGTTACAGTTTATACATGTACATGTGGTTGTCCGACAGGTTAGTCGGGTTTGTAGCTTGAGAGTCCCATCGCAACAGCAATGTGACACCGACACACTAGACAGGTTTCTCTAAGTGGTTGATGCATGTAGTATAACATAATGTGTTCTGATTGGCTCTTTAGATATCTTCTATATGCCCCGGCACCGGATACACAAATTAGCAGAGGTTTCACTTTCACAGGAAGAAAGGGCTGTACTTTTGGATGCTAAGCATAATCTCGGAGACCAGTTATTATATCTACACATGAACAGAAGTTTCTGGAATAAAATAAATGCATATGAAGATTTCTATGTTGAAGTAAGCATATAAGTTGTCTGATATAAAGTTGTTGATGACTATTTCCGTTGTTGTAAAGGTGCATGTATGTGCACTGAAATGGTGTTCACCATCTTTCTGAAGGCATGTTTGAACTTTCAATATATTCACTGACCGTATATGCTTAGTATATACCAGCCGAGCTATTGACATATTCTTGTAGCTGGAAGAGTTCAGAAAGCTGAATACTGAGGTTATAAACTTCTGTGACGGTGGAGCCAGAGGAGGAGCGCCGGGACATAGACTGTTCTTGAGTAACTCATGGGAAGACGATCTCCTGATAGATAGTGAGTAGCTCATACAGTTGTGTGTCTGTTACACTGAGAGTTGTCTTGTCATGGTATTTATGTGTATAAACATGAAATTATAGCATTATACTGCTACCTTTTAAAAAGTTTGAACTCAAGCACTATTTAGTATAGCGGTTTTTCACATCTTGCTAACTAATCACTGGGTAGGTTGGTGAATAGCTCTAGTAGTCAGACCCAACACATTAGCCCATCAGTAATGATGCTTTAAACCGGAGCCATGATTGTGGGTTTACATAACTGCATATCAATTAATTTCGTAATTATAAATATTGTTTCGTCACCAAAATTTGCTGCTAGTTGATGTTTTCCATTAGACATTGCACATCACATCAAACTACCAGATGTTTTATTTTTGAACATTTTTAGGCATAAGCTTCTTTCACACAGCAATATTTATCTGTGTTTTAGGTGCAAAGTGTAAGGACTTGCACACTGAAACCATAAAGTGAACTCAACAGATAATGGAGATAGAAAAGAGGTATTCAGAGCTATTGATGCAGACTGTCGTTGCTTATATAATTTTCTTAGTGAATATAACCGTAAAATAGTAATCTTTAAATGATATACTGTATATACCATGTGTTCTATAGCAACTGCCTCTAAGATAGGGTGTATATAATGTAAATATATGTACACATTTGCACAATGTGTTTCACTTGTATATAATGTTTTATAGTAATGTAACATTATATTGAACCGTTCTGGGATTTATATGATCTGGCTCAGCTGGTTTTAGTATGTGACTCAGGACTGATAACTACTACGCTATTCTACATACATCCGTGCCCATGCAGATCAAAACATTGATAAGTTATCAATTATAGTAATGTCCATAATGTTAAAAAATATTTTTTGCTTTTTGATTTTTATGTTTTTTTAGGGGTCTTTATGGTAATTTCTTTTGGACCAATGAGTCAGTTTTCCATGCTAATTCAGCTTTGGTGAATTTCACCTTGACTTATTTGACTACACCAGGTCAAAATTAGCAATGTTGGGCATTTTTGAGTATCATTTAGGTACTATTCAGATATTGCTAACTTTGACTGGGTATAGTCAAGGCTTGTGATTTTAGTAGAGTGTTAGTAGAGTGTTAGTGAGTTTAGGTAAAGGGGGGAAAAATAAGAAGTAAATACTAATTAAATACATCCATTTTATTTATGAGCTGCTTGTATTTAGACCATCATGGTGAATACATACAGGTAGGTCAATGCATCCACAAACTTTTTGCTGAAATCTTTTAACCAATATTTTGTAAAAACAATTGTCCAGTGGCCAACTTTTTTCCAATAGTAATGTAATGTGGTTTTTATTAATGTTTTGAAGAGGTTCAACATGATTAGATTTATGTTGTACATGTGACATACAGGAAAGTTATAATGCTACAAGTTTTGCAGAAACCTATGCATTTCAAATAGAAGTTGCCTACTCTTTTCTACGTGTCTTACGTGAAAGGATGGCCAATTTGGGAGGAGTTATTCTCTCTTGGAAACGCTTGCGGGTTTTCGAATATATAGACGAACATTTGAATCGCTGTCTATCAAGGAGACTCGATGTGAGCCGTTGCCTGTGGTAACGGAAACCACTGAGTGCGAGTTGATGTTTCAGATGATCACGTTGAACTTGATTTGTTTACTATCTTGTTTTCTTCGTCTTGTCCCTCATTGGAGTCATTGTTACTGAATTAGCATTTGCAGCCGTAAGTAGGATTAACTGCATGAAAGTTTTCTAAGTTGTTCTATCGATTCATCCAAATGCAATTTTAGTCTGACAATATGAATATTATATATAATTATAATTATATTTATATTATAAAATATTATAAATATTATATTTAATATATTTATTGAACTCAACAAACTCTTACTCAGCTGAGAAAATATGCCAATATGAATATCAATATGTAATAACACAGTCATATCATAGGCTAGAGCATATTTGATATTATTATTTTTTATGGGTATTTATCTATATCAAATACTGGAGTGCTATTATTGCTACAGTTACAGTAATTATATAATTTAAATAACTATAATTATAATATCAAATATGTATGTATGTTTGAAAGTGACATTTTATGTAAATGCCGTTAATTTTTGATAGTTATAGTAACAACCTTGAACTTATTTAATTCATATATTATAGTGCTTTTAGTCATTTAATCATTGAGTATTAAAGAAACCATAATCATTATTAAATAGGTTTTATTAGATTAACATTTTGATTTTAGTATACAAGCATGTGAATATAATATTATTTATAGATTTACTTTTGATTTGCAGATATTATAAGTAAAATAGTAAAATACATGATGTTGCAATCAATGGTGAACCTATCATAATCAATAGTATAAGCAGTGGAGTAGAGGTGAATATGTTTTGCCTAGACTTTGACTGTACTTTGTTAAACTTTTATACGTACTTATATGGGCCTATAGTTAAACTTGTATATTATATATTATATGAATGACTCATAAGGGAATGTTGGCTCAGTCTTTCTTCTTTAAAACTATTTTAGTCTGAATTGACTCTATCCTTACTTAAGTTAAGCTGTATTGTTGAGCATATGGTTAAGAACAGCGATTGTTTTTTTTGCTGTTACAGACTCATGCGAGGCTAATGGAAGCTACATTTATGAACGTTTTAGTGTTGAAAAGTATATAAATTGATTTTTTATAACTCAGTAGAGTTCTAGGTATTATTGAAAATTAATATTAATAGAACTACTTATTTCATTTCTCCATTCCATTTGTTTACCTTAGGTACGGCTGCACATTGGTGGTGGTGAAATATATCACAATTTATTGCTGCCTTTTTCCTGAAGTAGATTAAGATATTGGGGTGCAGGCTAGGTTTCCGTTCTTCATTATATTTTTGAATCATCTTGATGTGTAATTTGACTTTCCAGCGAAGTTGTCTAGAAAAAGCCAAAATGGTGAA
This sequence comes from Bugulina stolonifera, assembly GCA_935421135.1. Classification (NCBI taxonomy): domain Eukaryota; kingdom Metazoa; phylum Bryozoa; class Gymnolaemata; order Cheilostomatida; family Bugulidae; genus Bugulina; species Bugulina stolonifera. The sequence continues at coordinate 9,321,571 of OW285195.1, forward strand.
GTTTCCAGTAGGCAGGCCACACCCACATATTCTACAGAGTCATGGTGCTGATAAGAACATCAACAAGTTTTATATAACAGAGAACTCTACTCATTATACTAGAGGTACATGTAAATATAATGATATATAACAAAGCTAGTCAATGACGAATCGATGTCGTGAGAGTATTAGTGTGGGATGTGCCGTGATTGTATCAGTTTGACCAACGGCAATGCAATAGATTAACTTATGTACGAATTGTTTGATGGAATCAAATCCATTTAACGGTTGTAGTCTCATGTAGTAATTGTTCACTTTATTACTTATTTAGGCTATGAGAAGTTCCAACCTAGACCCGGTAAACACACGGGGACGGGATATGCATCTAACTTTAGGCCTCAAATATTCTACACAAGACATCTAGATGAAATCGACAATCCTACTATGGCGTAAGTTTAAAGATGAATTCTTCAGAAGGATATATATTAGTCTAATGAGCTTCCCATAGATTTTATCAACTTGGTTTTATCTTTTACTATGTATGCGATATATGTCAGCATATTTTAGTGTATGCCTTGCCATAGCAGCTAGTTGGTTGAAATATAAACGTATTTGTAGACGTATTTGTGCTGACAATTATGACTCAGTAACCACAAAGCATTTCCTGCCTTATGACACTCCGACTGGGAAGGAGGAATTACCGATGTTTACTCATCAAAGGACAACAGGGTTTACCAAACAACCTCCTCTAACAGTGCCCACCCAGAGAGAAGTAAGTACCATAGCCTGCATACTGCATGATTATAATTAGTATAATGACATCTGGGAATCATGGTTATGGCTCAAATTAAGTTGCATGCTCTCTTCTTGCACACATTATGCAGTAACGGAAGTATGTATTGTGTTCAGGTGCAGTCTGTTAATGCCAACGCTAGGCTAAATGTCCTGCCCAACGACTACCAGCCAAAGAAAAAGTGTCATCTGCAGAAAATACAATCTAAAGACCCAGTAGAAGATGAGAACCACTATTATGGTCCTAATTATATGTCTACTGAAGCTACCAAACAGTTTGTGAAGAAACCTCTGAATGGACCCCAAGGTTGGTTGCTACATGTTGTGTTGGTATATCATGTGGTATAGTATAGAGATGATGTCGTGCTGTAGTATGTTATAGTTTGTAGGGTTGTGGAACAAGTAGTCATATTATGAGCTGTATACTCATTTCATGTAGTTGGTATGGTAGCCAATTATTTGGCCCAAGTAAGGAGGCATTATCCCACCAATGATGATATAATGGAGATGAAATTATTTGATCCAAGTGATTTGTCAACATGTGGAGAGAAAATCTATTACATAATGTATAACTCTAGAATATGACATCACTCAAGACTAACTTTAATTTATAATATTTATCTAGTACTGTATGTGACATTGATTGTAGCCGTGATGCCCATGATAGTGAGTAACAACCATATAGTGTTCCCCAATACTCAAGAATATATTTTGTATCATGCTACCTTATTTCTAACCTTGAATGTATGATTAGTGTAATGCATGCAGACAGCTTGAGTTATTAAGTATGATGTAGTTTCACTCCCAGAATCGTTCCACAAGTTGTAAGCATTCTCAACGTTACACAAATGGTACCATAGCTCAAGTCTGTGTATAATTACCACAGATTATTTTTACATGATTATCACTACGCTATCATCAATCACACACTCTGCCTTTATTAAAACATGCTTTTCTAGATCACCTAGAATAGAAACAAATTATATTTTGTGTTTGCAGTTGATCTGTCGACGACCACTCTCGGTCCAAATGAGATATCAGGGTTTGTGCATAACAAGAACGTAGAACCTTTGACCTTTCACCCTGACCTCTGTCATAAGGGTAATCTACCTGGCTGGATGACTAATAGACCTACAGGTGTGAGCATCTTCAAGACAGACTACAACAGATATGGCCGTCCTTATGTGAGTGTCGCTCTTTCAGTCACACGTTATGCTGTATTAATACTAACTATAGCCAAGAAAGGAAGTTGATTTGTTTTATATCATTGCATGATACATTTTGTCTGTTATACATTATGTAAAAGTGGAAGAACGGATATGGAATTCAAGTTTGTAATTAGCTTCTGGGCTACTAATATTTTCTTGAACATTGCGCAGGGTGATGAGAAGAACCCTCAAGTTACGTTTACCTCAGACAGGGGCACAGGCTTTGTGAGAGAGAAGACACAGCCAGAATATGTTAGAAAGATTCACAGTGATGTAAGTACTACTTGATTAGGATCAATGGATCAATGTTATATATCATCATTCAAACTTTTATCACATGTATAGTGTACATTTATATATTCATACTGTAAATACACTGCATTCATATCAATTCAAGATTGACTGCTCTATGAACTTATGTCTCGTATTGTTCTAATCAATGCTATAATATTACTCTGTGATTACTGATGATAGTGGTCAATAGCGGTAAGTATGTGTAGTCCTATCCCAGGTCTCTCTCCTTATGTTCTGTAGCAGGATATGTGGCTCCGCCCACTCTTGGTGGATACATACTTGTATATTGTGTAATAGTATTCTGGGAACGTTGGCTTACCCTTCTTACGTATTACTTTACCATATATAGGCATACGTTCACATACGTTTAAACATATTTTACCCTAGCAAACACGCTCTTCTTCCATTAGTTCTGGCAGATGTATATTTAGCTCCTACTACTATTCATTGAGCAGACAGAGAGTTGTCTTCTGCTGAATAGCAGTTCCTCGTATTCCTCCCTGCTAGTGGTGCCCTCTGCTAGCTAATCTTCTTTAGTTGTACGTGTATATTAGTAGTGCTGGTTCCTTTACATACTCGATCGCTATAGCATTAGTGAATGTATAGTAATATTTATAAATAAAGGTATAATTTCTAGATGCTATAATAGCATACTGTAGGTGATGGTTCTGTATTACTGCGATATTATTTTAGATGCTGCCCTAGATGCCAATGCAATAAACCATGTTTATGGGTAGTTATCCATGTATTTGCATATTATAGTAGAAGTAATGTAGACTGACCTCTCTCTACCTGTGGCTATATTCTACTGTTACCTTTTATTTGTTAGATGCTACTCCTTAGAGATCATTAGTTTAGTACCCTAGTAACTGGTTAGTTTTGTCCCACCCTGCCGCCCTGCCACTGTAAACAGGATATAGTAACAAGCTTCGTCCATAGATAATATCGCGGACTCTACTCATACTTGATCGATGACAGTAGTTGTAAACCTATGATGAATACATATACATACATACATAATACCATTTTATTCATCACTATTTTCAAATCTCTTTGTGGACATTCATTGTGTTGCACAATGTTATTTATTATATCATCCGTTCTCATAAAGAGATAGTCCCACTATCTAACCAAGTAGACAAGTCTGCACTTTTGTACATGTATACTCTTCTTGACATCATATCCTGTTACTGCAGGCATATGACCGGGCAGACCAGATGCCTGCTGCGAGACTGTCTCACTTGAAGAAGGTAGACCCGGCAGAATACATGAATGCTACACATCCTAACAATGGCAGCTCTACAGCTCAAATATTCTACAGAGGTAAACAGAGACCAGACTTGTCATACGCTGATAGGTAAGATGAATGTGCATGTGGTTAGTAAAACACATAGCAGACCTGTCATACACCAGTTCTATACTCGGTAAAAAAAACATTTAGTATTATTTTATGTTATTGATTGTCGTCTGCTTTAAATATTATTTCCATGTGTGTTAATTGTCGCTAAATAGTGTTTGGTAAGGTTAGGGAGTCAAGTATATCGTTAATTTCCCGTTTAATTGGGATGAGTAGGAAGCATGCTGCATGGCGGATATACATGAGCAGTCATTGGCTACACTCATGTCTGCTGTATAAAACTCATGTAATCATATAACATAAATCAATAGTTTTATTACAGAATAATTGTTGCCTTATTGATTGATCAACCATTGAATTCCAACTAATAGTTTTTAGTGGTCCCACCTGAGTCCTTATAAAACGCTAATAGCTAATAGCAGCCCAGCCGTTTATATCTTATTGAAAGTTCAGTAGTTTTTTGTAATATTATGTTTTTTAATATATATTGTGGTAAATGGGGACACGTTCACTGAATTCCATTTGATCTAGACAGTGAAAGCGGTCATAATGTTCTTTCCATAGGCTTGATCACACCGGAGTTGGCAGCAAAGAAATGACTGGTTTCTCAGAGAATAATGACACTTGGCACTACAAGAAAGATGATATCGCTAGATTTACTACTGACAACCATGTCAGGTGGGTACATGGGTCAGCAGGTGCTTGTAAACTATGCAGTTATCTGAAAGTAAATACAGTGCTTACAATCATGTAGAACTTGACACTTAAAAGTTTAGTTTCGTTGCATTAATTTTTATTTTTTAATTCATCGGTTATCCACCGTATAATTGAAATAATTTGAGTAAAGACCGTCTGTATAAACAAATAGCTCTTTAACTACTGCAGGTGTGTTAACCTACCAGATGTAGATTGTAAAACAAAGTATCATGAACTGTAAATATTGTCATAATATTATATTGTTTGAATATGATTAACAGTAAATATGTTAGATTTACTTGCTGTTGTGCTTCCATTTGCGTACAACTGTGATTATGTAGCCATAGAAACATAGACTGTGAGCACAAAGTACTATGTTAACACTGTAATGCAGGTTTACTGACCCCACCCCTATGGGTAAAGCTAGAGAAGGATTTGTGCAAGGTGGAGTAGAAACAATGAAACAGGATGGGTTTACCAAGAGCACGTCTGTCCACCAGTTTGGACCTGAGATAGACTCTACAGCTACTCTGAGACGACTCGCTCCATACGTATCCAGGTACCCTCTCCTTCTCTAAACAGATGCAGTTTATCAAATTTGTATATATATTTAAATTTTGAGCTCTACAACTTGCAGTATGCCATAGAAGGTGCTATTTTAGTCATAGCTGTAGAAGTTGTCCTACTTTTACAAATATATGGATTAAAGAGAGGACAACTTTAACACAATATTCTATTGTCTATTTGTTTTACTTGCACATGTTATGCAATATTTTCTATCATTATACAGTTTAGATTTTAAATGGACAGTTTGAAATTTGTTTGTACTGCTTGTAAATAGTGATACACAGTTAAATGTACATAGACCATTTGAAATTGTCACAATGCTTTTCCCTGGTTTACTCTTCTCTAATAATTTTATCTTGAGACCAAACTGTTTTATATTTTCTTTAGGAGCATAAAGGCTAGAGATCAATTCTATGATGACCATACATATGATAGTAAAGCGAGTCTGATACAGAGGTCTATGACAGTGATATAAAGAGGTCACTGATAGCAATGTAGAGATCTAGTGCTAGCAACTGCAGACAGTAGTATATTATGTTCTAACAAATCAATTGTGATTCTATGTTACTATTGTATTACATGCAATACAGCCTTAGTGACAATCAAAGATTATTTACATGTATGTTGTTACATATTTACAGTATGTCATGCCTTGCACATGCTATTAACATAAGTCACAATGCTATATAGCCTTTACCATTTTTAATGTGGTAATATTATTGAAGGTTTCTATTTTGGTTTTTCTGTACAATGTAATGTAGTTGATATGAAGAAGAATCAACCAAGTTATTGATCGATGTGGTTAGATGGAAACCAAGGCTTTTTAAAGTTTTCTATCAATGATCAATGCTATTAGACTGCCTTACACTTAAACTTTTGCAAGTACCTGCCTTAACCTAGCCCAAGGTTTCACAGACCTCAAATGGTCGATGTAAGGTTGGTTCCACAGGCTACTGTTTTATCAATATAGTATTACTATTATTATAGTCTTGCTCAAGAATCCATCTGTATTTCAGTTGCTATATTATTATATCACACAGTATACTGTACACTAATTCAATTCATTTACTAACCTGAACACCTACTAAATAACAGTGAACTCTGTGATTCCTAATGAATAAACTGTTGATGAATGTATACTTGTCAAGTTACTTCTGCTCTAAATAAAGAGGATTGGTGAAGCGGAGTGACAACCCATGCAACCAGAAATGTCATACCTAAATTCCCTTCATAAAAATAAACGTTTTGTTGCTTGCCTTGAGAATATTAACACCAACCTGCCACCTATCACCTAATCTCATTAGGCCTAATGATATGACCCAGTATGGAGCAGCACAACACTAATAATCCTTCCAACAGCTGACTCATGCTAAAGAGATATGAACTGTACTCTCTAACATCTTAGATCAGATTAGAACCCAGGCTCACTGGGTAACCCATGGGCACCCCCTTTCAACCAATATTTTAATATCATAGCTTCCTTGGAAATTTGTAAATTCAGCTTAGAGTGTGTTTTAAACAGTTTCCATTTTTTACGGTGTCCCTATACAGGCCTACAAAAGTAAATGTTAGTTTTTTCATTAAGACTTAGTCTACAGCTCTATTTCGCTGTTTTCTAAAAGTTTTGTATTTTTTCAGTCAAAATTATGCTTCTGAGAGCAATTGTAGACTGTGATCCAAATGCCAGACCGCACAATCACTGGACACCCCCTTCCAGCCAATATTTTGGATTTCATAGCCTCCTTGAAAATTTGTTGAGGATTAAATAAAGCCTAGACTGTGTTCTAAACTTCCAGCTACTAATTTATATTTAGTGGATCTTAGTCTACATTATGAAGCTTTCTTCAATTTACTGTAATAATGCACCCAAGCCTGTGTTCCCTAGATTTACAACAATGGTTCCCATGGATATCTTGTCACTATTATAATGTTAAATCACCTGGCTATAGCTTTTTGCACAATATACAGTTTTATTGTGTTATCATAATATGCATTGTATGTAAAAGTGATATAAAATATAAAAAAATCTTTCTTGTTTATTTGACTTTTAACATTATATGAAGTCTTTTACATAGCAATATCACAGGAAGTAACTATTGGGAATAATCCATACAGGGTATATTACATAAAGATAGTGTGCTAAGTATATTACCATAAATAAAATAACATACATGTAAATGGGACCTCACCTTTCTCTTCTCAATTTGAACAAAAGTAAATTAATTTGAGAAAGGACAACTTCTAATTATGATCAATAGCTTATTAGTGGTAATGAATACAGATGTTATAAAAGTACATGACTTGCATATATTATAATATTTTATATAATGCAATGCCTATTATAATAAGAAAGAAGTCTAATCTTCCTATCAGCAGGAATATATCTCTACGTTTGTACCACAGGACACCATAACTAGTATTAGTAAAGCAAGACACATTTTTTATAGCTTTTTGATGGTATACCTTTATTTTATAGACAGGTGATTCTTGCAATGAAAGGAGCATAGAAAAGAAAGTCTTTGTTGCCTATTATATTATACACATGTAAGTGGCCCTTAATTTTCTGTAACATTATATATTCTCAGATGATGATGCTTGAACAAGCATCAAAATATTATGATTATAATCAAAAAGCTATAAAAAATGTGCCTTATTCATCATCAGACTATTAGCTTACATCAACATTCTCTAATAACTAATATAATAGTTACCCATTTTATGATTATACATGTAGAAGTAGGTACATGTACATGTATATAACACTATATATATATAATATACTACACTTAAGTGTTATCTCCCCCTGGATAGCACATCCTCTGGGCACTTTAGAGGTAGATCCATCATCAATTTCTTCCCAAAAGGAAAACAGAGTAGGCACAGCCGTCTCTTGAGCTTTCCCAACCAATACAGAGTGACAAGAGATCAGTAAATGTTTAAAACGAATTTTAATCAATTAATATTCTCCTGAACTGAACCATTCTGTACAAAAATTGACATTTCTATTACATTGCTTGTTGTAACTTGATTGCTTAATCATATGACTTACATGGTATGGAGGGGGACTTGGCAAGCATGGGGAGATCGAAATATTCTACATAGATATTACACTTACTTTAGCTACCCGGTTACAATCATTATGTGAAATCTTCTACGCTGTGAAACTTGCACTACTGGCCCATTATGGTGAACTATGTTTTGTCGAACTGGTTACTTACACATCATGTAGACAGTTTCCAAACCAAAGTAGCAAACTACAGCTTTAGACAATTTGGTGTGGAAGCCAAAATAAAGCTTAATGCTAGTAAGTAAGGCAGTGCAACTCCCACAAATTCTTGCCACCTTCCCCTCCCAGTATACATATTTTGGACCTAGTTCAAGGAGTTGTGTCCTCCAATGCTACATATTCTCAATGCTGTATATTATTCTCAATGCTGTATATTATTCTCAATGCTGTATATTATTCTCAATGCTGTATATTATTCTCAATGCTGTATATTATTCTCAATGCTGTATATTATTCTCAATGCTGTATATTATTCTCAATGCTGTATATTATTCTCAATGCTGTATATTATTCTCAATGCTGTATATTATTCTCAATGCTGTATATTATTCTCAATGCTGTATATTATTCTCAATGCTGCATATTCTCTATGTTTAAAACTTTATGAAAAATAAGCAGGCACTGTAATAAGATCTATTCTAATATTGTATTTTGTATCAAATTGAATGTGTACATAAATCAGGTAACAGGTGTTTGAAGAAAAATATTTACATATGTAAACTGAGCCTACACCGTGATAATTATTTTATACCATATGTTATAATAATATATATAATTTATATACACGTATGAAACATATACACAGTGCATTAGCCATGTACATAGTAATGGGAAAGCCCTCCTGTCAAATGTTTGCAGTATTGCTTTATAATCAGTAGAAGAGAAAGATAGAAACACTTCAGTACTGAAAGCTTCTTTTGGTCTTCATGTCATCTAGTATAGGCTGTAGTTCTTCATCTAGAAACCTATCCTCCATGCTAAAACACAAACAATTAAACTGCTTCATCTGATAGGATTGACCAATCACTAACAAGGTATAAATCACAGACAGAAGTACAACCAATCAGCATTAACTGCAGCTAGGGCAGATGAAGACAAATAACTACTACTAAAAGGGTCATCTAATATCTTCTAAGGAAATAAAACAGCTTCTTGCAAAGCAGCTGAAGTTCTATGAGAATGAGCAGCTTTGGAACAGTAGAGTGTATACCCAAACCAACCCTACAATTGAGAGTTGTCTCATGTTGTTCACTGAGAATACAAACAACAATCTAACCTGGGGATCAGAGTTTTGGCTTCCTCAGCAGTCTCTGGGGCTAAGTTAGCCAGAGCAGCCAACTCAAACTTGTGCACCCTCTTCTGTAGAAGCCTTCAATTAATGGTAAAGCACACATTAGTATTGTAATGGTACAGGACATTTGTATACGACTCCAGCTACCGACAAAGACCTACAGCACCCTAAGTGCCTAGTAGTTGTCACAGCGCTACTCAGCTGACACTCAAACTCTCATAATTAGCTGCTCGTATACCCACATTCAAATGTATTGCATGTTAAACCATTTAATTACTGTCTATATACGGGTATTCATGTGTTTATACCCATTACATACTGATATGCATTCATGTATGATTATTACCAAGTCTTTTATGCCTTTTATACCCATGTACAGAGGCCCGACCTCTCAGAATCCATTGATATTCATTTTGTACATGAATTGGACCATTATAAGCAACTTTTGTATAACCCGACCTATTTTGGGTCGGCCGTCGGGCTTCTGGCGGCCATCTTGTTGCGCAACTTCCGGACGACCTCACGTCGTCTTTTCCCGACCTTACATCGGCCGGAAGTCTTTATACTATATAAAGGGCACTGTTTTACTGTTCATTGTCTCAGTCTTCACTTGGCTTTCAATAAAGACACATCTATACTTGATACAGAGACTTTCACTTCCTTTTGTCAGGTCATTCGCTTAGCGAACCGCCTACTAGGTCGGATCACTCTCTTTCAACGTATAGTCTGAAGGTCAGATTTGGGACCAGACGGGTCGTCTCTGGTAGTTATTGGGCTACTGAGACCGCTCGATCTTTCATGTAATGCGAAGTCCTATTACCACTCATAGGCACTTCATTTCTGGGTCGATAGTCGTCCAAGGACGACCGCACCAAATCACAGAAACCATTACAGTATTACACATTATATACACAGAGTGCTCACAATTACAGGAACGCCATCTACCAAATCACTGACTTCAGTTCAACAAAAATATTGGAACTGTTTGCTCAATTAACTTTAATGCTAGGGCCACACTGACGCGATATTTTGTGCGAATAGCGAATTTTGGCCAAAGGCGAATTCGCAAATTATAATCGAGCATGCCACACTGCAAAAGCTATAAGCGAATTCGCATTGATTTCACCCAATGAGGGATCAAAAATTATTATCCCCGGTCACGTTTCTCATTCACTGCAGAACTAGAACTCCGAAAAATGTAAAATAAAAATATAATTAAAATAGAATAATTATTTTATTCTTACTTTCATTGTTTTACACAATTCTTGCAAACGGAAGTAGTCATTTTATTCATCAGTTAAAATAAATATTTTAATATAATAATTTAAACTCATGATTGATTGAAAATCCGTGGCTCTGAACACGTGACAGTAACGTGACAAGTAAAAATTGGCCAATCACAAATTAGCGAGTTGCGAATTAGCTGATTGAGATCAGCGAGTGCGAAATCGCTAATTTTGCGCGAATCAGCACAAAATTTGCGATTTGCGAATTCGCCTTTGGCCAAAATTCGCAATTCGCACAAAAAATCGCGTCAGTGTGGCCCTAGCATAATAGTGTTGGTGACATTTGTTGATCAAGGGTAGGCAACTCCAAGATGAGATGAGGAATTCTCTGGAAGTTTCAACTTGAACACAAGTTGCCAGTGAAAGTTTCAGTGAAAATGCATATTCAGAACTTCACACAAGAGTGTAGATTGTAGAATAGAATATTGATTACTATTGGTTACAGTGCTTTGTCTACATTTGCATGACAGTGTAACGGCCCCTGCTATACAAGATACACAATAAGATACTACTGATACTCACAATAAGATACTACTAATACTCACAATAAGATACTACGGATACTCACAATAAGATACTACTAATACTCACAATAAGATACTACTAATACTCACAATAAGATACTACTGATACTCACAATAAGATACTACTGATACTCACAATAAGATACTACTGATACTCACAATAAGATACTACTGATACTCACAATAAGATACTACTGATACTAACAATAAGATACTACTGATACTCACAATAAGATACTACTGATACTCACAATAAGATACTACGGATACTCACAATAAGATAGTACTGATACTCACAATAAGATACTACTAATACTCACAATAAGATACTACTAATACTCACAATAAGATACTACGGATACTCACAATAAGATACTACTGATACTCACAATAAGATACTACTGATACTCACAATCTAACTGCTGATATAGTTTCTCTATTCTTATATTTGCTAAATCTCTGTGCATAGCTGAGTGTCTTAGTGAATACTTTAGACAGTTCTTGCTCCTCCTCTGCCTCTTCATTCTGTTTTTTCCTGCACAAGAGTAGATATACTGTAAAGTTACAGGAAGGGTGGGACAGGAAGTAGTGTATGCATATGGCTATTAGAAGAAGGAGCATACATGAGGGCAACCATAAGAAGTAAACAATTCAAATGTGATATTTTTTAAACTACTGCAATCTACCTCTACCAACACAAACAAGTGCATAGGGATAGCTGTGTAAGCCTATACTTCTGTAAACATACCTGTGCTCTAGAAGCATGTGCACCTCTGATACCAGAAGTGTCTCTGCATTCTCAAATTCTAAAAAGTAAATATATAGCCTATGTATCTCAAATATAAATATATATAGCTTATATATCTCAGTTTTAAATATGTATGACACTTGAGTGAGAACCAGCGACCCAAAAGGGGCCATTCCAAGGGAGCGATCAAATGTGTGTGCAGATTCTTTTAAAATTCTATCAAAAGAATTAGTGGGAACCAGCATATTTTTTCTATGTGAACTCTGTGATTCTGGCAGCAGCTTGTTAAAAAGTAGGAAAATGTGGTGGGGACAACTCCAAATGAAATTTCTGAAGTTTCTGAACATCTAAAGTATTTTTGTAGCTATTCTATTTAACACAGCTGTATTTTTGTTTCGTAATTTTAGATACTTTCACTGGTATGGTTCAGTTTTATCCCTCATTCGAGCCTGAATAATCACCATAGTGGAGAATGAGAGATTACGGAAAACGCCTTCCAGAGCTGGTATAACCCAAATTTGCTGAAAATCAACCCCATAGTCACCAGTTAGGCTAATATACCGTAACTAAGTCTTATACATGCTCAATACAAGGGGAAACGCTCCTAAACGACCTTTATGGTGAGAGCTGCTCAAATTCAACATGACTATTGTCTGAGCTAGCATTTTGGTGTGTTATTCAAGTCTAAATATACTCAACTTAGTGGTGAACATTACTTATAAAACTATTGTCATAGGCCTATGTATAGTGGAGAGCGGGTAAGTTGGGACGTGGGGTAGGTTGGGACAAGGCTGTTTTGGGCATTATGGGAACCTTTAAATTTTTATGGTATGGGCCAAAGGCTAGATCAATATGAATAAACATAACCAACTATTTTGTTTTTCAAGTTGAGTAAATAATATTTTTTGCAATAATTTAATTAATTTGCAATAACATAATATTTGCATGTATGAGTAAATTTCTTTTTCTTAATGAAAGAATGAATCAACAGTTTGGAAAATTCGCATCTAGAGACTATATAACATCTAGTTAGACCAACTAAACTAAAAGTTAGTTCAAGTTAAAAATCCAAAATTAAATTGTAGTATAAAATTGTGTTTTACAAAAAGTGTGGGGCAAGTTGAGACGCCTGAAGTGGAGCAAGATGGGTCACTCGACTTGCCAGTTTTTGATAATAAATTATGTTTGTGGAATGATACGAATCCAAGATAAGATGGCACTGTAATTTATTTTACATTTTTTTCAACTAAAAGTTGTTTAATTTAATGAGTCTTGGATGGCATTTAGTATAGGCAAAGGCAGGGCTTAAAGTGTACCGGAACGCACCGGAACGTCGTTCTGGTAAGAAGTTATTATAGCTATTCTTACAGGAACGCGTTCCGGTTGCATTTTCAGCACATTAGCTAGTCTACGAGTTGTTTTAGGAAAGGTATAGCTCCCTTACTAACTACAGCTAGTCAGACCGCCCTTGCTCGAAACGTTGATAGGTCGCTAACTTACTCAATTGAATAGGGTCATTAATGGGTGTCTAAAGTATTTTTCATTTTAATATTAATATCTCCTACACATCAACACATGAAGATTAGGTGGTAATATGTATGGCAAACATCTTTACATTAGAAGATCCAAAGTACTACTGTTTACTCAAAAATACATGACATTTTAAATATTGACGGGAAAACAAGGGAGACAAATCTAAACTTCTCCAACATTTTCTGCAAGCACCTTCCCACACTGGCTCAATACCACTCTTCTAAACAGAAATGTAGATATAACTATTATATTTAATAAATGCTTGTTTACACACAGAGAACAGGAGTTAGTAAAAAATATTTATCGTAAAAACATCTTATCGATGTGCTACTTCTTTGAATTTAGCCAGAATTAAGCGGACTTCCTGTTTGATAGTGAAAGTCTTGTAATGTTGATGCGTTCCTGTAAAAGTAAAGGTGCAAACACACGAGAGCGTTTTGGGGCGAATTTGACGCTCGCGAATCGCCAGAGTGTCAACGCTCTCAAAACGCTCGAGCTCAGCCAGTCGAGGTATTGAGACGATTCGCTCGACACTGATTGGCTGGTAAACAGAGTTAGTAAACATAAACACGTGGATTATCGCGGGGTGAATGCATACCGGCATGTCATTGGCTAATGGTTAAATCGCCGTGCTCTTCGTTCGCTCCGTGTGTTTATCGAGGGCATAGCGTTCGACGCTTGCTCAGAAAACGCTCGCCCCAAAACGCTCTCGTGTGTTTGCACCTTTATGTTGATGCGTTCCTGTAAAAGTAATGTTGATGCGTTCCTGTAAAAGTAATGTTGATGCGTTCCTGTAAAAGTAATGTCGATGCGTTCCTGTAAAAAAATTTTACACTTTAAGCCCTGGGCAAAGGACGTGTTAATTTATGTTCAATACTATACTATCAAATTTGAGGGCAACCGCGTCAGAATCGTAAATAACCATAATGAAATGTAACATAAACATTTGCACAATAGAATAGGTTATGATTATCAATCATATCTTCTTACTGATCTGATCTCATCATCGCTTACCTTTTGGGAACTTCAACTCGCCTGCATCTTCCTCAACTTGTTCGTTGGGAAGAGAATTAGCAGCAGCCATACTTGTAGCAATCGGTAAAATTTGAGAGAATATATAAATCCCTAATTTCAGTAAATTTGACACTTGAAATTGGAGGTTGGAAACGACGCATAAATTAGAAAAATAAAAATCCAAACTTATCCATGTTGATCAATTCACGAATAGATCGATCCAATAATATTTTTCCGACCACCCAGCATTAATGTAAAAACAATGTTAGAGATCAATGTCACAATACGTCGACGCCCATTGGCCACTGAGTACCCATCCAAATAAACTAATCACTAATTTTTATGCAGAAGTTGCCTCCTCTGATTGAAATTACCTTTAAAATTTTATTGGTCAACAAGTCAAAACAAAGTGATTTATTGGCTCTGAATTACAGACTATGTTTTCCAGATTATATAATTATACTAAGGCTGATCCGAGATGGCACCCGCTTCTCTGCAAAATGTAATTTAGAAGCATACGAGCTAAGTAAATGGAAGAAAATTGTTTTCTGCAGGCACTAAATTGAGCAAGTGATTTTCAATTTTTGTTAGTGCCAATTCAATCGCTTTAAAATATAAGGACTGGTGTAGCCAGGAGTAATACATATTAATGTGTCATGTAAACTTTATGCTGTGTTCCAAGACCAAGTGTTGCATTTTACAGGAGGTTCAAAACACTAGGCCTAGCAGTCTAGGGCAGCAAAGCCTCAGCAGATATAGAATAAAAATAATAAGATATAATAGGCCTAATAAGAATAATAATTATATTTATTATATTATTATTATTATTTTATCTTTAACTTCAAAATAATGTAAAGTTTTTTCTTTGTCTAGGTAACATCAAGTGTCTCTAAAAGTAAATAGGTGTAATTTTACTTTGTAAAACATGAAATGACATGTTTATCTGGAAATAATAATAAAATACAATCATAATGATTATGAATGATGATTTGATGCAACTACTCCTGTGCCTAACTTGTGGTGCTATTTAAATTGAAATTAGCAAAGGAAGTCAATCAACACAAGCAATTCTATTGTTGTAGCTTTACTGTTTCCTGTGCCCAGTTTCGTTTGAATTAACAAAGAAAGCTGAATAAAATTAAAATAGTCTTTTGTGTTTATATCAGATAATATATTAATATTGGATCATTGAAGCCATGGTCATGGTGGCAAATCCGACTCCGTGCTCACTGGTTAGGTGGTCTCATAGCTGGCAGTGTTGCAGTTAGGTGCTGGTCGCCTCTGTCTCACTGATTTAGAAACTGATCGATTCAAACACATTTACGTATATGTGGCGTTTTGGCTATCACTATGCCCATGGTGGTTGCTTTAGGGAAAATAGCCAAACTAGAGTGTTTCTACAGGTCACCAGAACAAATAATAAATTCCTTCCTCACAGCAATAGCTGAATATGTATTCTGTAGACCTTTAGAACCAAAAACCCATCTTTTGTAGTCATTATCATGCCTGCAGTAGAAGGGACGATAACAGAACGGACACCCTTACTTATAAATCAAGAGAGTTCAGTATCAGAGAGTGTGACAATTGGCAGACCATGTGCTCATTCAACACCAGTAAGTCAACAGTTTAGGAATGAAGGAAGGAGTTGATGTTTTATATATAACTAACTGTGTTACGATCTTCTTTCCTGAGGATATAGTTGAAAGTAAAGCAAGAGTTAGGAACCGTAACATGAGGAAACCGATTACATACTGCTATATTGTAGTATATAGTTATGGAAATTAGGGCCACTTTGCTCATGGTATTGTACGGATGTATCATACGCAAATGTACAGTACATGTATCATGCACGTCAGTCTGTGAGCTACGTCTTTATTAGTGGATATTAAACTTGCTATAAATACCATCTGTGGCCTCTTGAGTGATGTGTGCTATTTCAATTGGCTGGAAACTTACAGTAATACAGACTAGATTTAAGAAGATAGCTGGTTCGAACGCTAATATTCTGTGCTGTGTAATATTATTTTACAGGTTGCTAGTGGCTGGCTTTATTTCTCTATAATATCATGTGTAATAGGAACTTCATTTTCATTCGGATTTTCCATTGGGTGTATCAACACTCCTGCTAAGGTGAGAAGACAAATCTTTGTGCTTGATAGGAATTGGTCAACCAACATTCTTATAAAATCTCTAGTTTTTTTGCATGTATTAATCATGTACATGTATATACATGTACATGTATGCTAATAGGGTATTTAAATACCGAGTAGCGATTTGTATTGTACCATTTACTAATTATTGTTATAATATTTTAAATGGCAGGCAATGCAGGATGTATATAAGGAATGGTATTACAATGTCTATGGTACACAGATGCCCTCTGCAACACTGACTCTTCTGTGGGCATTCACAGTTAGTGCTTACTGCCTGGGTGGTCTCATAGCTGGCAGCGTCGGAGGTGTTATTGCTGACAAGTTTGGCAGGTGGGTTTAAAAATTGGTTCCCATTTGGTGTGCTTGCTATCGAGAAAGTACATTGAGAAGTGATTATTTCTTGATGACTCATTAGGCGATGGAAACTCACGTTTATGCCCTTGTGAGCTGATTGGATGAGGAATCAAAGCAGCTTCAAACTTGTATATATCCTGCAAATTCACATTATTTTGAAAATAGAGGAAAAAAATTGTTAACCATATGCAATGTCTATTGGTTTGTGTAGGCTAGTTAGTGTTTTGACCCATGGCGAAACAACTTCTGATGCTCTATTCATCTGCACTCTGCAGGAAGTTAGTGTGACCCTACCGGTTTCATTATGTATGAATTATTTTTTGGTAATCTTAGTGTAAAGCTATCTAGACCAGGGAACATGTTTTGTGCTAGTAGGTTTTGTGTATGACTAATTGGCCATTATTATAATATAGCCTAACTCTTTTGAAATGTGCTATGTTGGACTCCCAGTGTCTTGTATGACTTAGATTGATCTCGAGTAATCGTATAGTATAACGTGCTGCATTTGTAGGAAGAGGTCAATGATGGTTCTGAATATTCTACAGATAGTCTCTACTCTACTTATGTTCTCCAGTATCTGGATTCAGAGATATGAAGTTATTATAATTGGTAGACTGATATGCGGATTTTATGGAGGTCGGTGACTATGATGTATAGACTGATATAGTGTAAAGGCAACAGTATGTTTGTTAGTAGAAAATTATATATAGACTACATACAGCTTTTGGGGATAGTGAGTGGGCAATAAATTGATGTACACACCAACGGAAGTATCAAGCTTATAGTTATCAGCGTTTATGGTGTGTGTATGTAGTTATTGCTAGTGAAATGGCAGATATGGGTGTTTTGTGGGAATTCCAAGAGATTTTAAGTATGTACACGGTAAATGTATCAATGTATCTGAACATACAAACCAAACTATTGTATGCATTTAATTCTACTACAGGTATTGCCACTGTGATCACACCTTTGTATCTGAATGAGATATCTCTTCCTTCTCTGAAGGGGAAGGTGGGAACTATGAATCAGCTGATGATAGTCGTATCTCTCACTCTCGCACTGGTTCTGGGACTTCCTCAGTTATTGGGCACAGAGGAACGGTTCTATTACCTCTTAGGTGAGTGCTAGTAGTATAGTACTATTACCTGTTAGGTGAGTGCTAGTAATATAGTACTATTACCTCTTAGGTGAGTGCTAGTAGTATAATACTATTACCTGTTAGGTGAGTGCTAGTAATATAGTACTATTACCTCTTAGGTGAGTGCTAGTAGTATAATACTATTACCTGTTAGGTGAGTGCTAGTAGTATAGTACTATTACCTCTTAGGTGAGTGCTAGTAGTATAGTTCTATTACCTCTTAGGTGAGTGCCAGTAGTATAGTACTATTACCTCTTAGGTGAGTGCTAGTAGTATAGTACTATTACCTCTTAGGTGAGTGCTAGTAGTATAGTACTATTACCTCTTAGGTGAGTGCTAGTAGTATAATACTATTACCTCTTAGGTGAGTGTTAGTAGTATAGTACTATTACCTGTTAGGTGAGTGCTAGTAGTATAGTACTATTACCTCTTAGGTGAGTGCTAGTAGTATAGTACTATTACCTCTTAGGTGAGTGCTAGTAGTATAGTTCTATTACCTCTTAGGTGAGTGCCAGTAGTATAGTACTATTACCTCTTAGGTGAGTGCTAGTAGTATAGTTCTATTACCTCTTAGGTGAGTGTTAGTAGTATAGTACTATTACCTGTTAGGTGAGTGCTAGTAGTATAGTACTATTACCTGTTAGGTGAGTGCTAGTAGTATAGTACTATTACCTCTTAGGTGAGTGCTAGTAGTATAGTTCTATTACCTCTTAGGTGAGTGCCAGTAGTATAGTACTATTACCTCTTAGGTGAGTGCTAGTAGTATAGTTCTATTACCTCTTAGGTGAGTGCTAGTAGTATAGTACTATTACCTGTTTGGTGAGTGCTAGTAGTATAGTTGAAGATGCAGTGCTGCATTTCATTCTACACATTAACCTTTTTATTTAGTATCTAAATCCTTTAAGTCAAGTTATTCGTATAATTAAAAAGGGTGATTCTAAGCTCGACATATGAAATACTTACATATAGTTTCACTTACCGCTATTAATCCCAGGTAATAAAACAATGGTTTACCGAGATCTACCTTTTTTCTACTTTCGGGGTGAAAATGCATTTCACCAGTTGCAAACTAACTAGGAAGCAAAGAAGCATTATAATGTTGAGTGCCCGTCCTAACACCAGCAATGACCTTTGCAGGGATTGAACCTGGATACCTGGATCTCTTGCATGATAATTCAAAGTTTTAACTACTATGCCTCTAAGTTTTATATGTACATAAATTGATGAATAATATGGTAAAGTACAGTATAAAATGTGTACCTTATTCACGTCTGTGTTTAGCTGTTACTATGTTACAATGTGGTCCACTAATTTACTACATTTGCTATAACTTATACTATCTGTAGGTCTATGTAAATAGTATTCAATGTGTAGATATGATCCGAAGTTTTAGTTCTACTATATATTTTGTTTGTACCAGTTACTAGTTACATGTACATAGTTACAGTTACTAGTTACATGTACATAGTAATGTGCTTATCATACATCCTCTCTGCAGGATAGATTAGAAACCTTTACCATAATTACTTGTATTACTATCTGTACTGCACCGTATGCCATGTGATCATATGATTATTTTCCCATCTGGTCTAATCACTCAGACTTGTTTATTCCTGATTATATATTTCAATCAATGTGTCAATTATACTAGTAGCAGATTTGCTTTACTATTTTTATTTTTGCTGCTAGTACCTACCACATGTAACCAGGTGGATATTGGTGCTGTACTTTGACCTGATCAATTAATTTCTCTAGTCAAACCGTAGATACATAAATATGTCATCATACCGATCCATAGAATTCTATGTACCAATCATTTGCTTTATTAGCTAGAAAGGGATAATCTACTGGTATATATATTGTAATGTGACTTGTTTAATCCAGGGTATTTATATATTTTATGTGTACCATATTTACACCCTTGCCATGTACATTGTGTTACTAGTAGTATATTACTCTATGACAGTCTATGCTATTATATTTACTATAACTTATATAATCTGTAGGTCTACCACTGGTGACTGGAGTCTTACACTGGTTAATGTTTGCATTCTGTCCTGAGAGTCCATCTTGGTTGTATCTGTTTAAGAAAGACAAGGATTCAGCAAGACTAGGTATGTATCGATATGTCGATTGACCTAGTTTCAGTTATTGTGTTTCTACCCTTTAGGTATCTTATAGGCCTACTAATTTTTACCGCAATTCCATTAGCCTGACCCAAGATGTGATTTCCAGTTATGTGCAGTAGGAATGTTGGGTGACTATAATGTGTAATTATTCAGTATAAGTAGTATTACAATTATAATGTAGCCTACATGTGAATGATGTATATAATATGAGCTACTAGCTTTATCTCATTTTATCACACAGCTTTAGAGAAACTTAGAGACATGAATGTGATGTCATCAGTAGAATCGGAGCTGGCAGAATATTATAAACAGGAAGTGGAAGCTGACTCGGCACCAAAGGCATGTGATCTGTTCATTCATTATTATCTATGTATGTTTTATAGTAGGGTATGTGTAAATTGTTAATTAATGTTTACATACCATAGATTTTGGAGTTGTGCTTTCTCTGCTGGTATATTAAATAGAAAGGAGGGGAACTCTAATCATTCTTACCCTTTATTGTATTGTTTTCACACCTGAGGCAAAGGTTCATGTTGACAATTACATATCCTATGATTTGATCAGTTCTCAGATTTATTTATCACCATATTTGTACTGGCAGGTGTCCCTCGGTGATATGTTTACATCATATAGAACTAGACCACTAATACTGGCATGTATCATGCAGTGCTCTCAGCAACTCAGTGGCATCAATGCTGTGAGTATGTTTACTCTACGTTACACTATGTAGTATATGTATCTGCTTATTGGTAAGCTGGCTATACTTTGTAATGTCACATGACTATGTGACGGTTCCGCAGAATTCTTGCTTTAGTTTGTGCAATGGGACAGCTGAAGTCTACAATTTAGCATATTATTATAGTGCCTTATACACGTATATGATAGTGTGAGTTCTTATGAGAGTTATCAGATGGAAGATGGGGTGGCAGGGAGTAGCCTCATACTTATGTTTTGACAATTTTTAATGATCTAAGTGATGTACCCAGCTCATTATGGTGTGTACTACTAATTGATCAGGGGGCGGGTTACCAACTTGATAAACAGCAATCATAATATACAGCATCCTCTCCCGTTATTTCTTCAGTAGTATGCGGATGTGGGAGCCTCCCAGATATTCATGTCTTGGAAATATCCAATTCCTTCTAAACAATTTTTGAATGCTGTTAGATTTTAATGGAGGATTAGCTTCGGATTATAAACATGATTATGTTTAGCTTTGATGCCGTGTTTTGCAGGTAAACTTCTACTCTACCTCTATATTTGTACACGCCAGCCTGTCACATGAGGAGGCACAGTATGCCACACTATCACTCAGTGGTATCATGATTATAATGACATTTGTATGTCTGGGTCTGGTCGATAAACTGGGTAGACGTGTTCTACACCTCACAGGTCTTGGTGGATGTGTGATATCTCTGATAGCACTCACTGTATTTCTAACTCTGGAGGTAAGTACCGTGGTTGTACAATGATATATATGTCTACAGAAGGTGGCACTTTGACTTTAACTTTAAAATTAACCTACAATGGAAACTTCTTCTCTGTGAGGGTTGAAGTCAAACTGCTGTATTCCGTCAAACATTAGATTTAATGTAAGGCCTTCTGCAGCAGGATGAAGCAATAAACCGAACCAATGTTAGTTTCTGATCCGTACCAGCTATTCCTCACATTTAAGGACTGAAAGTATATTACAGTACATGTATATATTCAGTTTTCTTATTCCTGAAGCTTACAACATGGAATTGCTGTTCAACTGATAACATCCCTTATCACCACTCATCCACTCTAGTATCTACACGATATTTACAAGGTGTGTATATTTATGTAGGAGCAGCAGAACAGGGTGTGGAGTTATCTGTGCATAGCTTCTGTTGGTATATTTGTCATTACGTTCAATATCGGGCCAGGTGAGTCTACTTTCCTACCTTGCATTGTTTTTATAGATGAATCTTAGTCTACACTGTTACGTAAATTAAATTGTTTGAGTTTTGTATAATTCAATTAGATAACTTGTGTGGCAAGTACTCTGTATGGGACAATAAGAGCAAGATGTTTACCCATATATCATGACATATTAAATACATTTCACGTATTAAAGGAGGAGTCAAGTCTAGTAATAATCCAATATGTGAGTACTTTAATGCAGATACCCATTTATGTCATGATCGAAATGCCAAATAATGCACAGATAATCCAGGTGAAACTTATCAGTATTTTATACTCATTGTATTAAATAGGATTTATCTCCACATGAGTAATTTAAATAGCTATAATACTCTTACAGGTTCCATCCCCTGGTTCTACACTACAGAGTTATTTGAACCCAACTCTACTAAGTGGGCCATTGGTATCTCTACAGCTGTAAACTGGCTGTGTAACTTTGCTGTTGGACTCGTATTTCTACCAGTGCAGGTAACTACCCTGTGGGCATATTTGTGTCATTCTTGGTCTAGGCTATGACTTGACTTGGTCTTTCTGCAAAAAAGTATTATTTTTCTAATAAAATAATGCATAGATCAACAAGTAGAGCACATACCTTAGCCATTGACTGTAGCTATGAACATACATGTATGGTAATGGACTGACTAGTGTGCTAATTTGATTTAGTACTAGTTGATATTTGTGCACAATACTTGTCCCAAGATCTCTGCCAGCATGAGGGGACTTCACAGGGTAAAATTCCATTTGTGGAGTTTAATATATTCTAGTCACAGGCTACGTAATTAATTCAATCCTGTTTATGGTTATCTATCGGCATTCGGAAAATTTTCCTCAGGCGTTTACTTTTCTGTAACGCTACTAAAGGCTTATTCTACTGACGCTGTTATATTCTTGTTTATTTATAGAAAGCTCTAGGAGACAACGTATTTATCCCGTTTATTATCATCGTGGCAATCTTATGGCTGTTTATATACTTCCGTGCTCCTGAGACAAAGGGTAGGTCTGTACTACAGATTACAGAAAGGTATAAAATACTCTACAACATGCCAGATGTACTGAGCAGAGAGAGAAACCACTTTCATACATTCCAGGAACCACTTCCAACCTAGTATCTAAGAGCGGTTGGTATGTTATTATACACAGACTAATAGTGAGGGGGAATTCATTTTTATACAAATACCTGATCTGATAACATCATATTATTATTAAACTATTTAATTATTTGCTGTTCATCTGTGCTATGCACATATCCGCATGGATTTATAAATAAATAGTTTTTTTTTTTGTACTTTTATTAAACTTGTCTTGTGGTGCTTGACAAAAAATTAGCATTTGACACCCTGAAATGCACCATGTACTGTGTACTGTACCGTGCAATAACTGGATGAATAAATATTTTCATATTTATTATGACATAATAATATATGTGTATTATAGACCAGTAATGCAATGGGCGTTGAGATGCTTCCATTTAAACTTATATACTTATATACTTCTTGTACCATGGATTGATTTATACACTTCTCTATGCATAATAATCAGTTTAATAGTAGATCTGGCTTTAATAAAATAATATACGTGTAAATGTTCTTATTATTTATTTATGAATTGATTAATTTTTGGCATCAAATAACACCAATTTATTGTTGTCTAAAAATAAAAAATAGAGGTACATGTATTTATTTGTAAGTTCGTAGTTTTTCTTTTCTCAGTAGGCCTAGTGTATCCTTGTAAGATCTAATCACTCAAGCGCAGTGTGTTCCCTGTCTTATACACTGCAGTAGATTGACTACTGACCTGGCTGGCTGGCTGGCTGGCTGGCTGGCTGGCTGGCTGGCTGGCTGGCTGGCTGGCTGGCTGGCTGGCTGGCTGGCTGGCCGGCTGGTGGTTCCAAGTTTCTCCTTTCTTGAAGAATAGTTGTTAACTTATGGTTTGACTCACTCACTTATCTTGCAGAGTTGGAGAAAGTTATGCACATGTATGAGGTATTTAGAGCATAGAATCCAGTACCTGATCCTATATAGCCTGCCTACTCTCTGCAGGATTAAATGAGAACATAAGATAGTTTTGTTACATAAATATAGTCAGTTATGAGAGTTGCTGAATATTTTATACTGGTATAAAGAGTTGACCTTCACTTGATAACTTGAATATTAGCATGACTGATTCCAGGAACGTGGTTATTATGGTACTCAAACTGGCCTCAGGCCTCAGATACCGGAGTACATGTTAAATATAAAAAAGAAATCTATATCCGTTATAGAAGCAATATATATATAGTAACATTATTGATGGCTGCAGTCGTTGTTATCAGATGAACTCTATAAGTACACTAGTACTTTATTAGTGCATAGGGGCGCACTGAATAATATTATCTGTGGCATAATATTTGCTTTATGATCATGTGTCTACTCAGTCTAGTCGCTGTTGGTTTTATCTCTTCATTCATCTTCAATACTGATACTGCATCTGGTATATAGGCTGCATAATTGTACAGCATTTGGAAATGTCTGTTTGGTAATTTGTTAGAAGTTGTAGACTTGAATGCAGTTACTACCATAAGCTGAGTAGGTGGGCACCTCGGATTAGTGACACGTTAGCTTCACTCGAACACTACTCTTCCAGAACTGCTACAAATGTACCAGTAAGTGAAAGGAGACTCAGGTATGCTCTATACCAGGTAGCAAAAAGTTTACATGTACAAGTTGATATAGTATAGGAAAGATAGATAGTTAGCATGAAGTATTCTACAGATGCTGTCGACTGATGTAATTTATTATTCACTGTTTTTTAAGGACACAGTTATGTCCAACTCCGAACGGACTCCATTGCTTGTGAATCAATCCAGTTCAATTTCAGATGAGCGACTAACAGCGAGGACGGTTAACTTAACGTCAGTGAGTTTCCTCTCATCCTTCTACTATGGTTACTATTGGTTTTACTACTTCTAAGTTACTACTAGAGTCTGCCCACATGCTTTGTGTTTTGATTACAACTTGGAATAGTTAACTAATTTTGATTCTTTGAGCAGATGCATCAGTTCTAAAAATATCACCAGTTCTTCACATTGTTCTTTGGCCACATGTTTACAGTCACTTTAGAACTGACTGGTTTATTTACAGATAATACTGAGTTGTAATTTTTTCACTTTCGTTCGTGTATATGATGTGCTTTGGCTATGCTCCATAGTTTTTACTTGCGGTATGATTTGGCGTACGTGTCTTGCCCGCGGTGTGACAGAAAAATATGCTATAGACTGAGGGAAGCAAGTTTGGTTAACAAGAACACCGAGTGATCAGGCCTACAAGTTCATAATCTATGCTAATGTCTATCTCTATTCTAGGATGAGGCTATATTCTAATTGGTGCATATCAGGATTGTTAATAATGTCAAAAATATTTTGCTGTGTTATGTTACTCACAGGTTGCTAGCCGTACGCTTTACTTCTCAGTGATATCATGTGTGATCGGGACTTCATTCTCATTGGGGTTTTCCATTGGCTGCATCAACACATCAGCTAAGGTGAGTAGACAACTTCCACATTAACATGAATCAATCACCAATATAATTATTTGTTCTCCTCTTGTTGAATGGTAAATTATATTATGTTGTTGAATTTTTTTCAATATTAAATCTTCTATGGCCATTAGTATTACTCACGTGGAGTTCCCTTCCCCCTAATGGTGTATCATACAAAAACTGTAATAATAGTCAACCATTGGTAAACTTGATGGAACATTCCACTGTTACATTGTCTTGCTAAGCAGCTGAATATACAATTGTATATGCATCCTTTTCTTGTAGTGTGAAGCTATTTATCACAGTTTTATATTACATGAATATATCACTGTATTGCTTAGGTAATACAGGATATGTATAAGGAATGGTATTACAATGTCTACCATACACACATGCCCTCTGCTACACTGACTCTTATCTGGGCGTTCACAGTCAGTGCTTACTGGTTAGGTGGTCTCATAGCTGGCAACGTCGGAGGTGTTATTGCTGACAAGTTTGGCAGGTGGGTTAAAAAATTGGTTTCCATTCAGTGTGCTTACTATCGAGAAAGTAAGTTAAGAAATGATCATCTCTTGATGACTCATTAGTCGATAAAAGTTCAGGTTGCTGGCAGTATTGGAGGTTTAATTGCTGACGAGTTTGGCAGGTGGGTGCTGGGTGCCTCTGGAAACTAATCTGTTATAACACATTTATTAAAATATTTGCAAGATCACAAGAACAATTTGATTCAAGGTCGGGTAGAAGTTGACTGTTATCTAGATCGTTGAACTAAATTTGTGCTTATCCAATGCCTTGTATGACTGAGATTGATCTCTAGTAATTGTATAGTAATAAATGTGCTGTATTTACAGAAAGAAATCAATGATGGTTCTGAATATTCTACAGATAGTCTCTACTCTACTTATGTTCTCCAGTATCTGGATTCAGAGATATGAAGTTATTATAGTTGGTAGACTGATATATGGATTTTATGGAGGTAGGAAAATACATGTATTCACTAATACTTAACCTTTTTTTATTCATATACACAAAGTATTTGCTATTCCAGCTTGTCTGTCATAGCAAATAGATTACTCTTATGGAGATAGAAGAAACTAAGGAAGGTTTATAGGATATTCCACATCAATCTTTACGCTTGGCTCCGTACCTTGAAAGCTCGACTTTGCAGATGCATATATTGCATGAGATTATAAGGCTTGTTTAGTCTGATAGTTTTTCTGCAGGTATAATAGCAGTGATCACACCTTTGTACCTGAATGAGATATCTCTTCCTTCTCTGAAGGGGAAGGTGGGAACTATGAATCAGCTGATGATAGTCGTAGCTCTCACTCTCTCATTGGTCCTGGGACTTCCTCAGCTATTGGGCATAGAAGGACGGTTCTACTACCTCTTAGGTGAGTGCTAGTAGTATAGTACTATTACCTCTTAGGTGAGTGCTAGTAGTATTAGTACTATTACCTCTTAGGTGAGTGCTAGTAGTATAGTACTATTACCGCTTAGGTGAGTGCTAGTAGTATAGTACTATTACCTCTTAGGTGAGTGCTAGTAGTATAGTACTATTACCTCTTAGGTGAGTGCTAGTAGTATAGTATTATTACCTCTTAGGTGAGTGCTAGTAGTATAGTACTATTACCTCTTAGGTGAGTGCTAGTAGTATAGTACTATTACCTCGTAGGTGAGTGCTAGTAGTATAGTACTATTACCTCTTAGGTGATTGCTAGTAGTATAGTACTATTACCTCTTAGGTGAGTGCTAGTAGTATAATACTATTACCTGTTAGGTGAGTGCTAGTAGTATAGTACTATTACCTGTTAAGTGAGTGCTAGTAGTATAGTTGAAGATGCAGTGCTGCATTTCATTCTGCACATTAACCTTTTTTATTTTTGTTTAGTATCGGAAGCCTTTAGGTCAAGTTATTCGTATAATTAAAAAAAGTTATTCTAAGCTCGACATATGAAATACTTGCATACAGTTTCACTTACTGCTATTAATCTCAGGTAATAAAACAATGGTTTACCGAGATCTGCCTTTTTTCTACTTTCGGGGTGGAAATGCATTTCACCAGTTGCAAACTAACTAGGAAGCAAAGAAGCATTATAATGTTGAGTGCCCGTCCTAACACCAGCAATGACCTTTACAGGAATTGAACCTGGATACCTGGATCTCTTGCATGATAATTCAAAGTTTTATATGTACATAAATTGATGAATAATATGGTAAAGTACAATATAAAATGTATACTTTATTCACGTCTGTGTTTATCTGTTACTATGTTACAATGTGGTCCACCAATTTACTACATTTGCTATAACTTATACTATCTGTAGTAGGTCTACCACTGGTGACTGGAGTCTTACACTGGTTAATGTTTACATTCTGTCCTGAGAGTCCATCTTGGTTGTATCTGTTTAAGAAAGACAAGGATTCAGCTAGATTAGGTGCGATATCTCTGTCTGCTGTATTCAAATATGATATGTAAGGTTTCTATTCACTATCATGCTAGCAAGTCTTCATCTGAAAGCCATTTCTTTTTATCGGTAGTTACCTTTCCTTGACTCTAAGCAGTTCTGCTCTATGATAAAATTGATACGATATATTTTCATAGCCTACTACATATATATTACTTGGGTACAGCAAAAACTTTATGTTTCATCAATCAATATTTGACCCATTTTTTCTCTGCTACGAGGAATTTCTCAACGCCATTAGCATGCTTCTGCTATGTGAGACGACATCAAAGTAATTGTTATCTTCTACACTGGCATATTTTTATATACTATTGTGATATTGTTATTTTTTATTTTGCATGTAGTTCAAGTGATTGCATCTCATTCTACATGTATTTATATTGAGTTCTAAGCAGTAAGCAGACTTATTGTCATTTTCTATTGCATAGCGTTAGAACAGCTAAGAAACATGGATGTGATGTCATCAGTAGACTCGGAGCTGGCAGAATATCATAAACAGGAAGTGGAAGCTGACTCGGCACCAAAGGTATGTGATCTGTTTATTTATTATAATCTACATGCATGTATGTTCTGAGGTATGTGCAATGTAAATGAAATGTTTAAATGCCATTGATTTTGGAGTTGTGCTTTCTCTGCTAGTACATATGTATATACATGTACATGTACATGTACATGTTGTATACATGTAGGAAGGAGGGTAACTCTAATACATGTAGGAAGGAGAGTAACTCATCATATTGTTTTTATGCCTGGGGCAAAGGTTCATGTTGGCAATTACATATTTTATAGTGTGATCAGTTCTCAGATTTATTTACCACCATATTTGTACTGACAGGTGTCCCTCAGTGATATGTTTACATCATATAGAACTAGACCACTAATACTGGCATGTGTCATGCAGTGCTCTCAGCAACTCAGTGGCATCAATGCTGTGAGTATGTTTACTAGCTATGATGTAATATTTTATTTCAAGAATATAGTTACCTCTGGATCTTGCATTGTGGGTAGAAGCCAATACGAATGAAGATTTCCAGTGACACTACATGTACTATTGGTAAATAACGCTTCATCTTCATCGAATGAAGTAGTTGAAAATTTTGCGTTGGCGGCTCATATTCGTTAGAATGAACGTCTTTGGTCGCAGTGTTCAGGTGTGCTTTCTACCACTCAGGCTGATCACAGCTGCTATTACACTTGTCAGCTTGGTGGCAGTCATAGGTACCGGCCTGCAACTTCGTGCAATCAAGTTTTTGATGTTTGTGGCTCATCAAAATAGCCCAGAAATTAGTTATGAACGACAGACAGCCATTTTATAAATAGTATTTAGTTCTGGTGACACATTTTGCAGGTAAACTTCTACTCTACCTCTATATTTGTACACGCCAGCCTGTCACATGAGGAGGCACAGTATGCCACACTATCACTCAGTGGTATCATGATTATAATGACATTTGTATGTCTGGGTCTGGTTGATAAACTGGGTAGACGTGTTCTACACCTCACAGGTCTTGGTGGATGTGTGATATCTCTGATAGCACTTACTGTATTCCTAACTCTGGAGGTATGTACAGTGGATATACAGCCAGATATATCTATAGTATATGCAGTCATATGCTGTACAATACACCGGTACTGTGTTTTTCAGTGCATGGGGGTAATTACAATAATATACAGAGTTGTATTGTGCAATAATGTGGTATACTGTAGTGGTATTTGTAGTTCTACCTGAACCTTCAACTCAGAATGCTTATTTGTCTACTGTAGGCAGAGAAAGACAATGTGTGGAGTTATTTGTGCATAGTGTCTGTGGCCATCTTTGTCATCTCGTACAATGTTGGACCAGGTAAGTCTACTATCGTACCTCATAAATTCTAAATCAAATTTCCTCCAAACATGCTTCCCAATGGAACTTCCCGATACTGGTCTCATTTCTGTTTAAATCAATTTCTCAATGGGAAACAGTCAAGGAAAAATCATGTCGACGTTTACCTTCCAATGACCTTTTATGTTTGAATGATCACTCTTTGTTTTAACTTGGATTTATTGCCACATCGATCAATTCAAACTATGATACTCTTACAGGTTCCATCCCCTGGTTCTACACTACAGAGTTATTTGAACCCAACTCTACTAAGTGGGCCATTGGTATCTCTACAGCTGTAAACTGGTTGTGTAACTTTGCTGTTGGACTCGCATTTCTACCAATGCAGGTAGCTACCCTGTGGGCACATTTGTGTCGTTCTTGGTCTCAACTATGACTTGACTTGGTCCTGCTGCAAACAAGTTCTATTTTCTAATGAAATAATACATACATGCATAACGATTACTTTTCTGTAACGCTACTGAAGGCTTATTCTACTGACGCTGTTATATTCTTGTTTATTTATAGAAAGCTCTGGGAGACAACGTATTTATCCCGTTTATTATCATTGTGGCTATCTTATGGCTGTTTATATACTTCCGTGCTCCAGAGACAAAGGGTAGATCTGTACTACAGATTACAGAAAGGTATCAAATACTCTACAACATGCCAGATGTACTGAGCAGAGAGAGAAACCACTTTCATACATTCCAGGAACCACTTCCAACCTAGTATATGAGAAAGGGTATGCTGCTACACACAGACTAGTATGTTTTTAGTATAACTGT
This sequence comes from Bugulina stolonifera, assembly GCA_935421135.1. Taxonomy (NCBI): domain Eukaryota; kingdom Metazoa; phylum Bryozoa; class Gymnolaemata; order Cheilostomatida; family Bugulidae; genus Bugulina; species Bugulina stolonifera. Next base: position 9,352,278 of record OW285195.1, read on the forward strand.
ATTCTTGATCACGGTTTACTGGTGTAAATTACAATAACTATCTTGATTGTATCTATGTACACATTCAATATGCATGTGTGTCCAGGTTGATGTGTGATTTAAAATATATAAGCCAATACCTAAAGCTAAATATCTAAGTGGTTTGAAAGCTATTTTGGCGTAATACAAGTTTTGTGTTGCATAGTGTTAAAGTTAATAATACGTTTTTCACAATTTTTTAATAAAATAAGAATATTTGGCAATTTCTGTATATGCAATCTACATGATAAATCAGTGCTGGTCTCCTCCCTCTCAATTAAGCAGAGATAGAAACTTGGAGGTTTAGATCAGTGTAATCGTTCAAGGATTCTCCAGAAGCTCTCAACATGGTAAAATATGGTAAACCACTTGTTTACCAGTTGATCCCCAGTCAGCTTCATACACATATAGTCAGGGATTCCCAGAATACAAAATATTTTCATTACTCTAAATTTGTGTGGTAATAAGTGATACCAACTTAATTAATTAATTAATTAATTAACCCAAATTATAGCGAAGATACCTAGAATACTAGTCACCTGTATGTATTAAAATGAACAATAGTCTGTCAGGTCTGGGCTGCCTGAACTCACTAGTCTCTTTGATTGGATAGTTTCTTCAACATTGAGACCCAGAAATGAGTACCTAATGTAGAGAGCCTGTGATACAAAGAAGTTGTCTTCTCTATGTTTATAGGTTATCTGCCCTTACCCCAAGAACACTCTCTGAATGGAAACAATAAACAACATGCTGATTGGTTCTTTTCTCAATCCTGTGATGCTTTCCTTATGATCTTAGATATCAAAGTTCAGCATGATATATGTACTTATCTATGATGTATTTGTAGTATACTGTATTATTAGCTGTTATCTTTGTTTTATCACCTCACTTTTTCAGTTGTCATACAGAGCGTTGTACAGTCAGTACTGTGGAGATTACATAATACACTACACAGTAAAACAATTACATGTGTGTTATATAGAGGACAGTGTGTGTTAGTTTAGTCTTCTCTCCTCAAGTGAGTACTTACTATGTTTGCTCAGTACACTTAAGTATGATGCAGTGCTGTACTGTTACTAGATTATATTACCTGTATATTATATAGTTGATCAATCAGTGGTTTTTAATATTTATTTTCATCCTTTAGCTTTAGTGTTCTGAATGCAGGACCATGTCTAAGATAGAGAAGGCACCTTTGCTGGGGGACGCGTCTCAACCTGACCCCGTTACTCGTGAGAGGGATCTGCGGGCTCGACCTACTGTTGCAGTGCGGGAGCAAATCAATAGTGAGAATAATTATGACAGTCCAGTAAGTTATTATTTGGTATAACTCTAATATTTAGTACTATGTAGTTAGACTACATGTAGGTAACCTACTCAATGTTATGTGGATTATTATTATTGTCATAAAGTCAGATGACTAATGTCGGTACCAATATTGATGAGATCTCATACAAGTTGTTTTTATGCTGCCGTGCACTCCGCTAACACTAGCTGACATACTGTTCTGTATGTACTACATTAATGTCTCACTGTGTTGGTAGTTTCATAGTTTATACTGTCTAGAAAACATGGCATCACCAAGCAAGCTTTAGTAACTCACTATCAGGTATTGCTTACCCTAAACCTTATCCCTATGCTTAGAAATAGGTTTGGGGGTTTCACTTAGGATCGATTTCAGGATATAAATAGACTGCATTCGAGAAATTTTACAACGCACACCAGGCAGCAGGTAAGGACAGTGTTTTGGCATTGCATACTACAATGCTGTGTTCAAGTTGTATGTTTTGTTGTGCTATATACATGTACGCCTACATGTACTTTAACACTTACAGGTTGCTAGTGGCTGGCTGTATTTCTCAGTAATATCATGCGTAATAGGAACTTCATTTTCATTTGGATTTTCCCTTGGATGTATCAACACTCCTGCCAAGGTGAGGGGGACAACTCTAATGATACCATGCAACATCAGTGTTATATTTCTATCCTATACCCACAGATTTATGTGCAGCCAGTGTTAGAAGTGAGAGTGTACAAAGGTATACCAAGTGTACTCACCTATAAGCCTGAGCCTATATTATAGTCTAGTCTATTAATAATAGGCTTTGCCATGGAATTACAGGTGCATTGTACCCAGCTTATAAGTTCCACTTCTAGCACTGTGTGCAATTACTATTTTGGTTCAATGCTGTATTAGTATTTCCTCTGCTACCCTCACACTTGTTTGATTTAGATCTAAATTACTGCTGCATGTTCGGAACTTGTATTTTTACTTTTTGGGTATTCATGGGGTAAGCAGGTGCTTGAACACATTACCTACTTTATGTTTGACAGGTGATGCAAGGTGTCTACTCTCAATGGTATAACAGTACTCATCATTCTCCAATATCCTCATCTGAGACAACGTTTCTATGGGCTGTCACTGTTAGTATCTATACTCTGGGTGGTCTTATTAGCGGCTGTATTGGAGGACCTATTGCTGACAGATTTGGCAGGTGATTATTGGTGCATAGACTGTGTTTTGTCACAAACTAACTGTTCTAAGAGCTAAAAGTATTGAGGTTTAGTAACTAGGGTCTGAATTTTCGTTTCTATTTTCGAGTTGCACAAAATATTTTAGAATGATATGCTATGTTGGACTCGCCAATGTCTTGTATGGCTGAAATTGGTCTCTAGTATTTGTATAGTATAATGTGCTGTGTTTGTAGGAAAAGATCAATGATGGTTCTAAATATTCTACAGATAGTCGCTACTCTACTTATGTTCTCCAGTATATGGATTCAAAGATATGAAGTTATTATAGTTGGTAGACTGATATACGGATTTTATGGAGGTAGGAAAATATATATAGACTAGTGCATAATGCTTATAATATACGGTAAGGTTGAGGAAAAGCATATACATTAAAATGGTGTAAATGGGCAGGTTATGGGGGCTTGGCCATATTTTATGTAATGTTCTTTTGTGCCCAGGATATTCTTTTTGGGATGGAGCAACCAGAAACTTGATTTCAGTTTCTTTTAAAATACTTCCTGTCTCTGTGATGAAGGTTTACCAATGCAGTCATGTTATGTCCTACTAAATAATAGTATTTATAGTTTCAACAGGTTATTATCATTATTTAGCATTCCATCTCTCTGATTACAGATTTTGATAAACTAACCAAGTAATAACAGCACTCACTTATCACCATTATATAATATTGTTGTATATCTCATCTCTATTGTTACATAATTACACTATACACAATGGTGTATAGTGTATTTATACATGTAGGAGTCACACCTACATTGTCTGAACCAATACAATTTAAACATAATATATAATTGTTTGATAATTAGAAGTTAAAGATAAGATGCTGTGATTATTATAGTTCTCACATGACCCCCTCTACCTGCCAATTATAGTGGTAATAACAAGGTAAAACCTATTATACAGTCACATAGGTGGAGTCACATGACATTACGATATTTGTAAATTACTTTCTTTGTATAACAACATGTACAAGCATTAGCCAGTAAGTGAGATTTTCCTACTGCCCATAACATACCCGTGTATGTCATGCGTGCATAATATGGTATATGCAATGTAAAAATCATGCGGTCCCAAGATTTTGGGCAAACGTTGAGGTAATTTTGTCATAAGTTTCAAGGTGCGAGTGAATCTATTTATATTGGTGATGAAATCATGAAATTGTCGTAAATAATTTTGTCTAACCCCCCCCTCCTGACTTATAGGCATCCAATTGCCCCCCCCCCTCATAATTTCCCCAGAATTTGAGGTTATGTGGGGCCACCATTTGATCTGCTATGCACATGTTTATGGGTGTACATGTAATTCTGACACTTGTTTGCAGGTGCTATCACTGTGAGCACACCCATGTATCTGAATGAGATATCACCACCTCTGCTACGAGGGAAGGTAGGGACAGTACACCAGCTCACCATTGTAGTGTCTCTCTCCTTGTCACAGGTGCTTGGGCTTCCTCAGATATTAGGATCAGAGAAGACCTTCTACTATCTGCTTGGTTAGTAGTGTTTGGTTACTGTATACAATGCACTCAACAGCTTTATTCTTGAGTGTGGTGTGACATAATGTACTATAATACAGTGGATCATAACACGCCATGGTTTGGTGTGGTATAGCGGGTTGGTGTGGTGTAGCGGTTCGGTGTGGTGTAGCGGTTTGGTGTGGTGTAGCGGTTCAGTGTGGTGTAGCAGTTCAGTGTGGTGTAGCGGGTCTGTGTGGTGTAGCGGTTCAGTGTGGTGTAGCGGCTTGGTGTGGTGTAACATAGTGTAATGCGGAGTACTTTTACTTTTAGTTTCTGTTAGGAGAAACAGATGTAATAGTATTCCATGTGTTACTGTACTAATCAATGTAGGCTGTTCTACACATATAACTTATACAATCTGTAGGTCTACCACTGGTGACTGGAGTCTTACACTGGTTAATGTTTACATTCTGTCCTGAGAGTCCATCTTGGTTGTATCTGTTTAAGAAAGACAAGGATTCAGCTAGATTAGGTACGATATCTCTGTGATACATCTATACATAAGAATAACATTAACTTTAATACATCTACTCCTCAGAGACATGTAGGTGTGTTGTCTCTCTTTCATCTGCAGTAGGCCGATACCAGAGTTGTGCTAATCGACCACTGACTGATATTGGTCAACTGTGGTTATAATAGCACGGACATTTTGTGAATACCCTATGCTATACTGTCCTTTCTTATCACACAGCGTTAGAGAAACTTAGAGACATGAATGTGATGTCATCGGTAGACTCGGAGCTGGCCGAATATCATAAACAGGAAGTGCAAGCAGCGGCTGAAGAGGAGGTATGACATCTAACTACTACTAGTATATATGTGTATAATCATGGTTGTAATAAATAGCTATGATGTGTTAGTACAAGCATGTTATATCTGGTATTATGTGCATTTCTATGGAAGTAACCCTAAAATTATAACAGTCAACATGCGCTAAAGCACTTTGTATGGCAGAAGTGTACAATACACTGTATAATACATTGTATAATACACTGTATAATACATTGTGTAATACACTGCATAATACACTGTATAACACACTGTATAACTCACTGTATAAAACACTGTATAATACACTGTATAATACACTGTATAACACACTGTAACAATAATACATGTCCCATAAGTATAGGTTATTGCACTGTCAAGTACCTACTGTCAGTTGCTGTGATAGATAACTAATACACACTATAGTGACTATACTGTATGTGTACATATACATGTGAATGTCCACCCTTGGGGATGATATCTGTCACTGGCAGCATTGTCATGCCTCAGGTCAAACAACTGATCAGCTGGTCATACTCTCAAAGAGTAGTGCAGGATGTTCATGTACATTGTACATACTCTTTCACAGTACAGTGTAAATACTACATGTATAAGCATATTATTATCACATGAGTGGTTATGCAAGGCCTGTTTTATCTATTATGTACTTTATTTACTTGCTAGTAGGTACACCGAAGTGCAGTAAATATATATTCTACCCACATTGTGTATGTATACTCATGCCCAAGAGTGATAACTCCTCACTGCTACCTTGCTGTTTGTGAGTTTGTGTCAATAGTAATTTGGCTATTAGGCCCTAGAAATTTTCCTCAATAATTACTTGAGGTTAGTGTACTTGAGTTGCATTGTAATTTTGGATAAATTGCTGTGTGCAATCAGTAGTCTAATTTTATTTGCAGGTATCTCTAAAGGCTATATTCACTACCTACAGAAGACGACCTCTGATTATAGCTTGTGTAATGATGAGCTCACAGCAGCTAAGTGGAATCAACGCTGTAAGTACTATTAACTATATCTTTATTTATAGCTGTAACTTGAATTAACAGTCAGATTTCAAATTTCAAACAACTAATCAAAGTGTTTTGGCATAACTAATACTTTTCCAAATTTCTACTTTATTAAACACAAACACTCACACATGTGCTCAGCAGTGAAGCATGTAGCTTGAATTTATCTTCTCTCCTCAACTAGTTACATGCGTATGGCGGAAACTCTTTGTTTAGTGTTGCAACATTATGTTATGCATTTAACTAACAGGAATTATACATATCGTACCCACAGGTGGTGTTCTATTCTACCTCCATCTTTGTTGCTGCTAACCTATCCCATGCAGAAGCACAGTATGCTACTCTTGGACTAGGAGGCGTTATGATTATAATAACAGTTATAAGTATTATCCTGATAGAGAGGCTAGGCAGACGTACTCTACACTTACACGGACTCGGTGGATGTTTTATATCTCTATGTCTGCTCACGGCATTCTATGTGTTGGAGGTAAACAGTGTAGATACCTAAATATAATGTATTTCAACCCCTGCTCTATGTAGATCAGTAAATAGTACATGTGCTTTAGAGTAATGGAGAAATGATATTCTCACTTGATAGGTAAAGTGTTGAATAAACATACTGTACTGATCATTTTACTCCCTGTGTAAATCATATGTATTACAGGATCTGCCTGAACTACAGTGGATGAGTTACCTGTGTATACTATCAGTGGTCATCTTCATCATCTCATTCAACAGTGGACCTGGTCAGTGCAATCCTATTCTAGCATTCACATTACGTGTATACACATTACATGTTGTATGCATGTGGTCTCTGTAGTCATATTATAGGCGTTATTATCAGTGTTGTTTGGAAGTTATCTCCTCTCTATACTCTTCAACCAGTAGTGTGAAATAATTGGAGTCATACGACCTTGGATTGCTCACATTTATACTTACATAGAACAGTGTGGAAAGCATGATTGGAGTTGGGGACACTAGGAAGGGCAGCGGGACTATTCACTGAGAATGTACTAGATAATAAAACTGTTTATTTAAAATCTAATAAGATGAATATTTACATTACAGAATATGTTATACTTTTCACATCACAATCATATACATTACACTACATGTACATGTATATTGATAGCATCATTAATTTCCAGGTTCCATACCATGGTTCTACACCACAGAGATATGTGAGCCCAGTGCTGCTAAGTGGACAGTTAGTATTGCTACTGCAGTTAACTGGTTATGTAACTTTGCAGTTGGAGTTAGCTTCCCTTTTCTACAGGTAATAGCTATTATATTATATAAATATACACATAGAAACCGACTAGGGGTATACAATGTTGTTTAGTTCTTGACACATCTCTTTCCGTTACTGTATATAGGAACCATTGTCTATTAAAGGATATTAGACTAATTAACATGAACACAAATGATACGATGTTTGCACATGTGCTGCACAAGTACAAGTATAGCACTATTTTAGCATAATATGTGCATTCTGTTACAGAGTATAGGCCTACTATGCATGCACAATGTATATGGAAGTTATCTGCTCAGTATGCTCTATTATTTCTGTCTCACAGCAAGCTCTCAAGGATTATGTCTTCCTCCCATTCCTTCCATTAATTTCCATCTTCTGGACGTTCCTTTATTTCCGAGCTCCAGAAACAAAAGGGAAGACAACACTTGAGATTACATCTAAATTTAAAACACTACACAACGTATCCAGCCTTCCAGCCAATGAGCGTAGACATTACCAAACATTCGATTCATAGGTAATAAGTGTATCAAATATGTAATATACAGACATGACTATGTTATTATTTATTAACATATCCTTCGATTTATTCATAAATCTGCACTACTATTTGTGATCAAACATGATATCCAACAGTATTGTATTCCACCATATTGTTTAGTATTTCTTTCCCCTTTATACTGTACAATGTAAATGTTTATACTATTATGCAGTTAACATGTACATGATTTCGTATAAGCATCATATTACTTCATGTAATTGATGCCAGTGCCGAACCTAATTTGGTTTCTTCAAGTTGATCAGTTTCCTTTTTTCATGCTATACTTTTAATATACACTAGTACTTTAAATATAGTCAGAAACCTAGTTATGCATTGTCTTACTAAATACATGTTGTAGTGTATTGTACACGTATGTGTGTTGGTTATATTTTCTGAAGAATTACCTTGACTTACTTATTTGTAACAAGATGTCAATGAATTATTTCATCATATTTCGTTAAATTTAAAAAATAAAAAGCCTCCCAGTAGCCATTTACATCACTGTAATCTGAAGTTATCCTCTCTCTGTTGGTGTTCATGTGAGGGGACAACTACAAATTATTATCCATAGCCTACATGTACATGTATATATTATAGTGCCAATATAACTTCCAGGATAGCTGGGTGTATACAGCCCAATATGAATATACCTGCGTTCAGTTTTCTGTCCATTTTGATTTCTATGATTCTTGTTGACATTAGTACAATGTACTTACTTTTAAGGGTACCTGTGTGTATGTATCCAAAATTAGTATAATATTTATTACACATGTACTACATGTACAAGTTTTATTTTTAATTTAAATTGATAGAAGCTATGCAATATACAGGAAATATTGATGACATTATAATGTTCTGCAACATTCAACATTATCTTAACAATATGTAGAATAAACCAGAAATTAAATGTAAGATCAAGAGAAAACAATAATGGTCACAGTAATTAGATTATAAGGAACCCCTTAAGTTCTAGTTTACAATCTCCACAAATGAAATTAAAACGTTAGAGTGTGGATTTAAAAAAAAATAATATAGACATGCACACAAGTATTATAGATGTTTAGGAAAATATACGATGGTAGCTAAAATAGATTGATACGCTTAGTGATGGGTTTCCTGCACATGTGACATTGTCGGAGTCCTTGGGCACACTCGGAGCATGCTGAGTGGCCGCACAGGAAGGCGGCATTCTTCTTCCTGTCCAGACAGATGACACACGTGACGGAGTCTTCCATGTCCTGTAAGAGAAGGGGAGTGGTTTACAGATGGTATGTTATAACAACATCATAGTGATACTTTCATTGGATCACATACCAAGAAGAGTTGAAATAAAACCTGAACTAGCCAATGATAGTAGAGCACTACCATTATGGTGTAACTGCACTCATCCTCCCACAAATCCACTGGTTTAGTACATAGTATGGGTCATAACGTCTAATGTAAGCCCAACAACTTGGCTGAATGAGTTAAGAATTATTTAGGATTTGTGTATTTCACTTAGTTACATGTAGTTTCACCCAGTTTGTTAGATATCAACATGGCTGCTACTCTGGGTGTTTGCTACTTGAGCCATCTACCAGTTTTAACAGTGATGGTGTGACCTGACCTTGACCTACCGAGTATTAGTTATCAACTTACCCGTAATTTCTTATGCATCTCTTGAACATTGATATTGTCCTCCAGTAGACTTTGTGGTCTGGCATTACCGTCCATTTCTGAGCCATCTATAAGATATATTTACTATGTACATACATGTATATAATTATACTTACTATGTACATGTATACTTGCTCATTACATGCATACTACACACTCAATATATACAACTCCAAGTTAGTAACACTCAAGTGTATCCTATCCATATATACTGTACATGTACTATAACCAGCTATCACCACCTATTGATTTACTATATTGACTATATATGTAATTAGGTACTGCTACTGACAAACAACATAAAATTCACTCACCTGGTAAGACCTTCCTTTCTATAGAGACCATGCATACAAGACACTTCTTCATTTTAATACAGCATTCAGCACAAGACATCTTATGACCACATGGTTTAAACGTTATGGTAGCATTCTCCTCTTCACATACTATACATTCAGTTGGTTCTCTACAACGTTAGACATCATTGGGTACTAGTTCAACACCTGCTAGCTCACTTTTACTGTACCAATAACATTACATTTGTCATATATATACATGTACATGTACATTGGACATAAAACCATAGCACAATGTATTCTATTGTATGCCAAGGTTTTTCATTAGCTGAGCATGTATCTTATTCACAAAAGAGGAATTGAGTGAAGTATTAGCACTCTATAGCACAAGGTATTTGTTAGCTCAGCCTCTTTCTTATCAGTTTCTGCTCAAAATACTTGCAATTTAGAAGTTGTTTTCTCTTTCTCAAATCAAAACTTTTTAAAATGAGTTGAGAACGCAAATCAAAAAAAAGTTTGGATATTGCGAACATTTTCGCCATATTTTTCAATCAGTACTGCCCACATTCGGATGCAGCACAGCCATGAGAACACAATGTATGAAGTCACTCAATGACTCTATCAGTAGATTATATCACTCACTCGACAATCTTGAATTTCTCCAACTCAGCTTTAAATGCCGGGTCAGAAATGAGGTCGAGTGGGGTTCTACGCTTACTGTCCATATGCATGACATCGGCACCACGTTCTGCCAGGAACTTAGCAATGGCAGCGGCAGATTGGAAGGCTGCCTCCTCTGCTGACGCACCAGCCTACAAGTGTATGGATACAATGCTATAGCATACAATACCATCCGATACGTGAGTTCAGAGGGTCACAGGTAAAATGGTCTAGAGAGGATTATTGGGCACACGGTATGGACAACTCCCCCACATGGAATTAGTTTTCGGAGCAATGGACTTCACTGAGCTGTATCCCCGTAGTAATGTTAGCGTACACATTCTAAGCAGTGTTTACAGGGCTCAGAGCATGTAGTGTGAACTGGTTCACCCCTCACAAAGTTCACACTACATAAAATAGAACACATTACAATACATAGTTATATATATGAATGTTCTGGCATGCTCATTTATCTCACCTGATCACCACTTCCAGCCCTACCATGGCCTGAGTCCCCGTGTAGCCTGAGGAAGGTGAGGTGGAGGGGTGTATGACCGTCCTCATCTTCCGCCAGCACACTAGCCCCACTCTCCACCAACAGCTCCACCACAGGAAGGTGGCCCTGAGTACAGGCTAACATGAGTGCAGTCTGCTGGCGATTGTTACGTATCTCAATATCTGCTTTACCCTGCTCACAGAAGTACAGAAGTATATACAGACAGAGTGTGGTGAGGGATGGGGTGGTTATATGCGAAGGGTGGAGGGGCAGTGGTTATATACAGACAGCTGGAATAAACCAGTTTCCATTACCAATACCTTGTGCAATGTCTAAGATAGCAAATCAAAAGGACACAGAAATATAAACACCAGCTAATTCAATCACATTCACTGAACAAAGTTTGTAATAAAAACCTCCCAAAATCAGAAACTCTATGGGCACAACTATTATAGTATAGTGATGGAGGCTATATGTGGGTACATACAGATATAAGTAGGCCGTAATATTACCTGCCGCAGTAACACTTGGGCCACCTGACAGTGCCCATTTAATGAAGCTAAGTGTAGGGCTGAGAACCCATCGTCTTTCTTAATGTCCACCATGGTAGGAACCCGGGCTAATATCTTCTCAGTGGCACTATAACAACGATTGCATATACAATGTATATAAATAACAGAGTAGGTGCAAGTGGAGTGGAAATGTGGAACATACAAATGCAGTTACATAACGTTTTACATTCTGCTGGTATGAACATCGTGCTATAAACAATGTACTCATCTACACCAGCATACCAGCAGTATATACATGCGTACATATACATGTATACACTGCCAAACATTCCTATATAAACGCGTAATAACTACCCACAGTAATACTTGTAATATAGTTACTTACTATGAGTTACCCTTGAGGGCTGCGTGGTGCAGGGCGTTAAACCCACGATTATTTTTTAGTAAAAAGTTAACTTCTGCGTGATCCATGAGTATGGTAACTATTTCCTTATTGTCTTTTCCTGTAATATAACGTAGCAAAACACATGTAACATAACAGAACAGCGTATTATATAACATAACAGGCCTACTAACGTTATAATGGTTGGAGATAATAAAAGGTGACACTACATAATACAATATACAGTCAAATAACTAATGACGTCTGCTAAAGATTTCACTGCATAGCAGACGTCGCTATGAATAGTTATCTGGTACGCTCTCCCACATACATGTAACTAGGCCCCACCCACACACATATAAGCCCGGCTCACACATTATGACCTCTATCCACAAGTACATAAGTCATGCCCACTTAGACACATAAGCCACACCTACCTATGGCATCATGCTGGGCAGTATCTCCGTACGTATCCTGTATATTCACATCACAGCCGTGAGAGACGAGTACGTTGACACACTCCAGGTGCTGCTTGTTGACTGCGACGTGAAGAGTGCTGCATCCGCCACCATTAATGGCGTTAACACTGGCTCCACTCTCTAGTAAGAGCTTCATGATATCTGGCTGGTTTCTACAACATAATTGTAATAGTTAAATGACGTAATTGAACTGAGTAAACAGTGTGTGGAGATTTGAGCACCTGCATTCCTGGAGAGTAATGATACTTTATTTAAACATGAATTGCACAATGTAAAAACATGCATACATTGTGTAGTACATGTGAGTAACCACAATAGTGACAAGCTCTATTGTACCTAACTAATACATTACTCACCCAAAGGCAGAGTAATGGAGGGCAGTATCTCCATCATTGTCCTTGACTTCAATGTCGGCATGTGCCTGTAACAGCAGTTCAACCATCTCCATGCCACCTTGGTGACTGGCTACCTGCAGGGCAGTTTTACCTGCGCTCTTCACACTCACCTGTTCACAGTAATAAATACATACAAGAGTTCACTTATGAAGGTTGATGTCAGCTCTGGGTTGGTATATTATCACAAGAATATAAACTAGTCAAACTATGTACCGATTTTGTGTATACTAAATGACATTTTTTTTACTAAAACTCCTTTCTAAATCATACTATCTACTCATCCGACTATGGGGGGGGGGGGGGGACCAGCCTACTCAAGCTCATCAACATCCAGCTGAATGGATTATTAGCTACGTTCATACAGACCTGATCAGGATGTCTGGCAATAATATCTCGTACGACATCTGTATGACCTTGAGCAGCCTCCTTGACCAGAGAGTCTGGAGTAGCAGGGTCTGCCTCTGCCAGCATCAGCTGATCCAGCATGGTAACCCTTTGTTCCACTGCTACATAATAGCATTATAGAGCTACATGTACTTGTACATATGTAATACGTATTGATAGCCTATAGCCTACATTTATATGTTATTCTGCTGAAGTAAGATTTATTCATAGACACTAAATTAAATTATTAAAGAGTTCTTTTACAGCACTGTTAAAAGCCACAGACTACATTATGATTTCATCGTACCACTGGCTTGGAGATAGCCATCACCTAACTGCTGGACAACTGCTGACGTCTATTCCTACTATGGTATATGAATTTGAAAAACATACATGTACATGTACAATGTAAGTACTGACAAGTACCAGTATCACCATCAATAGGCCCATTTTATGTCATTCAAATACCTCTACAGAGTTCAATAAAACGTTATGGAGTAAAGCCGACAGAATGTAGGCCTAAGTGGTTTTATATGATAGCTAGTTTATCTACCATTGGCAGTGTTGCTGGCGACAGAGGGTCCAGTCTTGGTACACCCAGGGTTGTCCTCTGCTGACTTGGTATTGTCTATCTGAGCCTGGTCCTGGGGTCTGGGGACACAGCACACGGGGTTGAAGGTCCATGTCTGCCCATTAATACACACTCTCATGTCCCCATCACCGTATACTTTCACCACTTTACCAACCAGCCCGAGCACCTAAGGACACACAGAACTATTATACATGAGACTGAGGTAGAGAAGCAAGGCTACAGTGTAAGATTACTCTCGTGCAGGCCTAACTGTACCCCTATCTGCTACAGTCGTACAACAACAATACATTACTGTATTACTGACTGCATGCATGTACATGATATATTGTATAGCGTGTAATAACTGTCAACTCCATACTCCACAGATAACATAATAATGTAACAAAAATTCATACTTGGAAATCATATTACGACCAACACCAGATAGAGAAAAAATAACTCCAGATTATTACCAATACTGCAGCCAAGTGGTACGTACAAGTAGAGGACAGTTAGGGATGAGATGATAGGAACCGATGCTATTATATGACTTTATATAAACTGTATACAGGTGGTAGGAACCAAGGCTATTACATGACTTGATAGGCTATAAAATGTATAGAGCCAAACAAACAATTGAAGCTACAAAAATACACCATGACACGTTGAGGATGCAGCGCCCCCTACCAGGAGTAACCACTTCGAAGGAACAGCATGACATAAACAGTTCAGTAGAGTCCATAGAGCATATTATTATTATGACTGACTCTAATTTAGGAACCAGCTAACAACAGTCAGATCTCTATTATATTATCCTATTGCATTAAACAAGCTGACCAAAGCTGACCATGTCCATCTGTGCACTGGGTGTTTGTTTGTATAAATGACTAGGCCAGTGTGTGAAATCTGACATGAAAAACAACTTCTTACAACACCAAAAGAGATGGAGAAATGCCAAACCTATACATCAGGGTATGACCCGCCTACCAGTACACCAAATGACGAGATTATACCATTAGTTCAGACTTTAGAGAAAGATGACCTGTTAGAGATATATGCTATGAGAAGAGATAACACCCATACATCATTTGATGTGGAGCTCAGTCTATTTGCTACTTTCACCAATGAACCCACAGAGTTACCCCCAAACCACTAGAGACTGATGACCTTGTAGACCACACTGTCTACTGTATCCATAGAACACCAGTAGACAGGTTACAGTTATAATTATGATCATGTATAATGTGTCCATACACTGTATAAACACACTGTACATGAATATTATTATAGCTTAGCCAACAGAGCACAGAGCACAGAGCACAGTTCAGCAGACCAGCAAATATAAACAAGTCACAAGTCATAGATATATATAGAAGTGTTGGTATATATACAGCACAGAATGTATATATATATCAACCCATGACACATGCTTGCTGCCTTTCCAATCCAATCAATACAAATATAAGCTAATATCAATATTGCAAATACCAGTGAAACAGCTGACACAGTGCTATACAAGATATATACAGTATATACATGTACATATACATGTAGGTTATAATATACAGTATAATATAGTGCAAAGGTTGGTATAGTATAACATAATATAATTCTAGACCAGTAAGTTGTATCATATATACCATACAGTCAATGAGTATATCCCACTGCATTCCTATCTTTGTCTAAATAGTGTGACATGGGAACTTGGAAATAGCCCCACTGCCATTATCTATATATACATTATATACATACATTAGATTCATACCTAACTATATAATATTGATATTGCACATAACTAGATATGGAAGATTCCACTGCTAACAGCCAAAGTTCCTCATAGGAGTTACATAATATATTATTACTCACACCACTCATACACTCTGTCCACTCTCCGTGACCTTTTTGGAGATCCTTGACCTTATCTATGTCGTTAATAACCATCACTGCGTCACCCACACTGTACACCTGGATCTGTAGAACGACACACAAAATAATATTGTATAATGTTATATAATACTGCAACATAACAAATATGTTCTATATGCGCAGGGGTGCTATACATGTACATGTATATAGCCTACTGACATAATAAACTAGTTTACACTCACTTCCAAACGAGGTCCACAACTGGAATTCAACTCGATCTGTTATTTGTTAGGAATTGTACAGAACTAGTTTAGAGACTCTAGCCCGCATATTTGGGCTGAGTGGTATTTCTCAGAGTTATATCTAATACTGGATTTCTAAATATTCATTAAAAGTTGTTAACTCAAACGATACACGGACCATTTAATCAACTATAGGGAGGTAAATAGAAGAGCTAGAACAGCATACCTTGGTGAGAGCTCCAGGGTGGAATGTCCATCTGTTGGAACAGCCCTCGTACTGAACCCTGATGTCCCCCTTGTCCGTGATCCTGTGCACGGTGCCAATTTTACCAACATACTGTCAATAAAGTACAACACAAGGTCACGTACACGCTGCACCTGGAGTCATGTTGTGATAATTATATAACAATATATGTGTATATCAGAATAGAGTTACAATGGGGGAATGGTCATTAAATGTAGATGTAGGATGTAAGGTAAACTATTAGCTGGTTCCATTAACAGCAAAACTGGTGAGCATTGTGTTTGTATACCAGAACTATATTAACATTACATCATGTACAGTACAGGAATTATATAGGCAGCTGTACACACCTAAATAGGCCTAACATTAAATTATTGCCTCTTCAAAGCGGCATTCTAATAAAGGAGTTCCCCTCGAACTATCCCAGCTATTGGTAAATAACATATTATATAACTGCTCCAGCCGAGAACATGGCTGAATCTTCATAAATTTCTCTTATCGTTAACCATGTGTCAGGATTTATCCCCCATGATCTTTTATTATGAATCGCCTTTTAAAACGAGGTAAAATTAAAACTTTCGGAAACCACAGGAAATGGTATAGGACTACACAGTGTACACAAGATACATGTACTCATGTGTATATACATAAATGTATATAAATCACAGCTAGTTACTGTATGTAATGTACATGTAAGTACCGTAATAAGGTAAATGGGAACGCGACGTCAACATTCTAATTAGTGGGTATGACGTTAAGGTAAGTCGTCATGTTATATAAGATGTATTGAACCTGCCACAACCAATTAGAGTGAAGCACTTTTGACCCACTTATATCCTATACAGAATAGTAAACTGCTGCGGATATTGACTTCTATAGGTACAGTCATAGTTCGTCAACCCTAAGCAAGCTATCTATAGAAACTAGGCTAGCTTCGCACCAGTTATGAGTTGCAGCCATTATTCACAGGAATTTCTTTCGTATAGAAAAGGTTAACTGCCTTAGCAGTAACTGCGTGTTACCTTCACTTCCTGTGACGTAGTATATGAGGAGTTAATATACTACATATCACACTGTGTAACAGTTTCATGTACTCACGTCGGCCATCTTGGAATTCCAGCCTCCATGACCCTCCTGCATCCCTTTCAGAATCTCTGGGTCCATGTCAACTTTGACCTTGTTGCCGACCTTGAATGGGCACGGAGGAAGGGCATGTATCTGTTCCGTCGGTTCACCTGAAAATACATAGATTACATAATATAATGCAGGGAATGGACCAAGTAACTGTATGGCCTATTGTGGAGACACTTTATAATACATTAGGCAGCCAGAATCATGGATGGAGAGAGAACCATCTAAACAATTTTTTTTGAAAGCTAAGAAAACTTTAAGCTGTCATCATTTTCCCATTGACACATTTCCAAACAATACAGATGGAGAAAGAATTAACTAAATGAGTTCAGGTAATAATAATAATAAGATACTAAGGGCAATGGAGCATAGTAGGAGGGTTTGGGTGTGAGAAAATGAGGGAATATAGAAATAGTGTCTAAATATAACAGCTGGATGACAGAGAGTTGGAGAGTTAGCTAGCTGAATAAACAAGATTTAGTGATGAGAAGGTAACATTCCATTCTATATATATATACAATGTAAGTAAAGAGATGGTATGGCTCTAGGGCTATAGTATCATTATTTATCATATCTCCAGGTAGAGCGCGGACATTATGCATAGTGGACACACACTATATACATAGTGGACACATACAGTATACATAGTGGACATACACTGTATACATAGTGGACACACACTATATACGTAGTGGATACATACTGTATACATAGTGGACACATACTGTATTAATACATGTACAGAGTGGGCACATACTGTATACGTAGTGGACACATACTGTATTAATACATGTACAGAGTGGGCACATACTGTATACATAGTGGACACATACTGTATACATAGTGGACACACACTGTATACATAGTCTACATACCAAGTACAGGCAGATGGTCACGATAGAAGTTGCCCCCACATGCAGCTGTCTTGTACTTGAGGTCTGCCTTGCCCTTGTGTCCCAGACGGTAGACATTAGCAGTCCCAGAGTGCCACAGGATGTTAGCTACAGACCTTTCCGTTTCTGTATCCCATCCTCGGATGTCTAGGACCTTGCCCAGCTTACCATCTCCACCTGCAACAGAATCTAAGGCTATCAGATTATTCAGACACACAGCACTAGTCTAATAGTATACAATGCTCCACCTCTAATAGCTTCTACAAATGTAACTGTAATATATTCACAATATTACAGTTACATAGACAAGGGCCACAACTTCTATTTATGTGTTATACACATTGTAAAAATATAGAATATATATACCTACATATATATGAGTTAAATGCAGATAATAGTTAATGTTGAATTACACCAACATTTTCCAATAGTTAATGTATATTTGGTACACGACTTCCTGATGCTGCAGTGGAAGAACACAAATAGTACAATAATATTAGGCCCATGTGTCACATTTTTGTTGGCGTTTTGGAACAACCAGAGTGTTTGCTAAGTACACGAGATAAAGTACATGAGAAAACATTGAATTCTACCACAATAATAACAGCAGCCGGCTTGGTGGACCTCGTAATTATGATACACCTCAACCATATACAGCCAACCAGAAACCAGACCATCTGATCTACCAACCAGAAACCAGACCATCTGATCTACCAACCAGAAACCAGACCATCTGATCTACCAACTCCCACCCACCACAACACTCCACTAGTCATCTTTCACATGACAAGAGAAGATAAAGAATTAACGTGGTGCCAAAACTTTGTAAATAAAGTAATTAGATACCATGTGAGAGCAAATATCAGATTGTGCCAAGTTAGAAGTGATAATCTAAGTTATGTCATGTAATTAGCGATAGACACTGAGTAGCATAAATGATGCTGTGGTATACTAAACGTCATGTGAAATATAATGTCAATATCTCCATCTGATATCACTCATGCCTTTCTATAGGAATATAGACTAAGGCTACATTATTGTAATTATTATAATTTCATTATATTAAAATTTTATAGTTTGTATATAATACATGTAAGTATACAGTTATGTAGGCTACAGCGTATAGGCTTACCCTATGTTATTTATTACACCCAGGCCAATACTATGTAATTACTATAAATATATTCCATTTACATGTATGTAATAAATATGCCAGCTATGCATACATACTCCTGGTTTGAATTATCTCTAAGTACATTTTACATTGTAAATCTAAGTAAATCAGTTCTACCATTAAAACATGTAACATACATGTACAATGTAACATATATGTACATGTACAATGTAGATGTATAAGAAAGTAGAAACCTTGCAAATACATGTATTCTTATAGGCCTGAGGCTTGGGTAACATTTCCGGAGGACTCTGGCTTTAGAACTACCATAATATCATTTTTTTGCATAAGATAGGAGACCAATCTCAGCCATCCTGTCTGTACTAGAACACATGTATGATAATAACATAGCTGTTTTCTAATGCATGCATAGCCAGAGTAAGTAACATACATTTAGTTAGGGTATACATGTACATCAGCATATTATATTGATTCTGTCTGATTATGGTGGACATATACTAGACTAGTTAAATGTCAAACCATTAACTTGTTCATTGGATCTCTCCTACTATGTGTAGACTATACCTGTTATAATTACTTCTCTGTAATTCCATAAAACTTGGGATAATTATTAAACTATAAAAAAGACAAAACATCACACTAAATATGCTTGTAACAGGAAACTTGATTTGGCGTCTTTTTACCTAAACGTTTGATCTCGCTGTAGGCCTATATTACCTGAAGGAGGTAAATAAAATAACACTGTAGTATAGACTAATGGAGACTTACTACAGCGACAGTTAGACTGAAGTCCATTCAGTGACTGTGTGCTTGAGAATCGCCTTAGACCTTGCCTGTGAGTACAACGACACGTTGGTAATATGGAGGAGGCGCTGTGCCTACGCTTCAAACTATTTGTCCTATTTGCTGTAGAATCACAGCCAATACGTGCGAATCTAAATGAGTATATATCCACAGGTTCTGGGACAGACTGTTTCCTGAACTCACAGGCTATATCAACTAGAGTTAGTACCACGTCAGCGACGGCGTCAGCTAGACTTGGCATTTTTACTCGACGTTCAAATAGAACCAATACATCCGACTTCTGCTATGTGGTAATTATTCCAATATTCCAGTATCACCACAACTCGAGTCTTGACTTGGAGGATGTCTCAGCTCAGTGTAGAATTCTGTTGCGATACTGTTGTGACTCAACTGTGTGTTGTCCAAACAGTCAATGCTATGCATGTATATATAATAGCTGTTGTTGTTAAGGCAGCCAATGCAGTCTCTAGTGACATCACCCTATGAGTGCACAGCTTTTACTGCTGGCAGCAACTGCCTACACCCTCTCTATATTATATGTACATATTGTGTGTGCAGCTGGGCTTCACTATAATCGGATGCGACAAGACTGTACAGGGTAAGGTCATTGTGATGTAATCTCAAGTGTTCTTGGCTCAGTGACAAATAATAATAATATTATGTTTACTATAATTACATATGATTATATTACATTACATGTATGTTTTCCTGGTACCAGCTTACAGATAACCAAATCTTGGACACCATCTCAATAATATGTTACGAGAATGTAGTTTGGTGGAAAGAGATGAGTATTTTTTTCACTGTTTTATCATTTATTCATAAATATATTACTCATGTACCACTAGTTTTTCCTTGTGTTACACCTACATATACACTGTAGAGGCCAAAGTGAGAGACAGCAGGGATACCACCAGACATACTAAATTAGGCCTACCTCAGAAAGGTAATGGTTTGTTACATAACCAATGACCCATTAGTAGTACCAAACTAGTTACAACAGCAAGTTATGTAGCCCCACAAATAACCTGGAATACCAGTCTATTACTTATAGTGCAAAGCATTGTGGGGACAAATCTAATAATAAAGGGTGCTAGCATAGAGTAAGTGTAGTAGGCCTATGCATTATATAAGCGAGGGTAAACAACAACAGTTTACTGAAAATTAATATCCACTAAATCATGCAGTAGTCCATATAGAAGGTACATGTTAGATAGTTAATGGCAAGTAAGTGAAACATTTATAATAATAACTTTATTGGGAGTTGTCTTCTACCTATATCATGCAGGAGAGCGCAACTCCAGTTATGAACACTCAAGATGGTGCATTGTATGAATTATTGTTTATTTGGTTGTATTGTTTATTAATTAAACTTGATTAGTTTAATATAGGAAATGAATGGTGTCACATTGCAATACCACTGTACCTACATTGTTATTAAATGTATCAAGCTTTCATCCACAATAGGTCACGTGAGTTTTGATTTACATGCAATAGCTAACAGCCCTGACACTATCCTACATGTACTACCAACTTCACTGCACTAAGGTACACTAGCACTATAATGTAATGGACAACTATACTGGCAACACATAACACATAACAAGTAACCATTACAGGCCTGAACTCTACACTCTAATGTTATCAAGTAACGACAGCATGCTTGGTCAGTGAATAGGGCATTGAAGTGTATCACTGTCACCAAAATAGCCATCATTAGCAATATGGAAACATACATCTATATACTGTAATACATGAGATAACAACAGTAGCTGTCATTATATGATTTGCTATGAGTGGGAGATGCAAGCAGGAGGAGATAACCCCCATAGTGGGTACAGTTAACTATCCTTCCCTTCTTGTTCTAGCTGTGTGAAAGGTGACTAGTAGTACAGTAATATAGAGCGAATGAGTATACCAGTGAATAGGTAGGTTGGCTGGGCTCAATGGTGATGGCTTAATTAATATAGTGATAAAATCATAGAAATAATATAGCCCTACATGTAACAGTAGAGGTTTGATACGATCAAAGTACGTACCGTCCTGGTTGCCCCACTCCCAGGCAGGCCCTCGCTCTACTCTAGCCCCAGGGAAGATGCCTCTAGCCTCCAGAGTGTTGGCACCTTGCCTCTTGCCAACCTTCACTCCCTGTATATAAGTAAGTGGGACAGCGTATGATAAACAACAGTAATAGAAATGGTAGTAGCCTGAGCACCAGGCATACACAACAACTACCATATACTAGAAAACAGTAATGGGCACTGCTGGTACTCAGTCTAGGATATTGAATATGGAGACAGTTAAGGTTAGTAGTGTATAGGACACCTGTACACAGCAGATAGGGAGTGCATTACAAAGGTAATAAACAGTACAATCTAGGTGACTGTGAGAGGACAACTCTCAATTGTACATAGTCTACTAGTAGTCTTAACTACTCAGTCCATGTAGTCAAAATGAAATAATAACTATAAAAGTCCACACTGAATTACGAAAAGTTTAATGTACATGCAGAAGACAAGTCACTAAGTGCTAAGTACTAGAGTACATTCCAGTAGCCTACGACGAGTTGTAATAAATAGCCTCAGGTACCTTAGAGTTAGCGGTGATGAACCTGAGGAAGGGGTGAGTGCTGTCATGTTTCCCAGCCATGTAGCAAGGAGTGCAGAGATCATAGTCGTTGCACTTAGTACAGCTCCACCTTATCCCAGCCAGACTTTGCTGCCCACAGGAATCACATACTACGTCTATGTGCTTCACTCCTACAATACAATCAGTACTATTGAATAGTACAGCAGTGTACATCTAGTAATAGACTGGGGGGGGGGGGGGGGAGTCATACTATGGAGTTATCTCACCAATATACCGGCACAACAGTAAAGCAGGTAGGAAGTATGGAGGTGAGGTGATAACTCCCACTGATCAGGGCTAATCCCATCAACTATTCCATAGATTAGCCCATCTTATTATCACACACCACACTCTCAAGTATACAACATAGACATACATACATAAGTTAAGTAGACTTACATGTAAATGTTAGCAATCCATTTCAAATATCTATATAATATTATTAACATCTGACTGGCTCCAGGGAAGTCATAACTAATCAATATCCTTGTAACATTATCCTGTACTACAGACTAGGTCAAACTATCATTATCTTATAGTATAATTATCATAGATTAATAGCTGTATTACAACATACAGTATAATGTTAGGAAATCTCATTTAGCTGCTATAACTTGTAGAGTGTACTTGTAATACTGTTGTAGCTGTCACAAACAAGGCTCTACTGCTACATGTGTAGAATTTATAGCTACCTGTCGCAATAATGACTTGCACAGCTCCGCACAGATTGAATTAATTACAATGTTTTATAAGAAATGTGCTATTGTTTGAAAACAAGACTAAATCCTCACTTGGTGTATTCACTTAATTACATGCCATAAGAAGTGGTCTAAGTAGCATACTATTCTACTACTAAAACAGTAAACAGGGGAGGTAACTGTATACATGAGTTGCCTCCCTCTAGATAAACTTTACATTTCTTGCCTGGTAGAGGTTATCTAGAACGTGTGGTAGACAAGGACATAGAGCCTTGCTGGTAATGGTATAGCCCTAATGATATAGAGTACATACCACCTGCCAGTAGTATACTATATATAGAATGTAGCTATGTACATGTACATGTACATCATAGAGTAGCTAATATCTAGCATGTGGTCAGATAATGTATATATTTAGGATAGATGAGGGACTAATACACTGACACTGACAGGTTAATCAACATGTCTCTCAGAGGACACAACCACAGTACTGTACAGATACACTTATACACATGCACATATTACATACAGAATACAACCACAGTACTGTACAGATACACTTATACACATGCACATATTACATATAGAATGGACTATGCAGCTGATGACAGATATAGCAGGTGATAAACTGGTTCCGATTAGCCTACAGGCTTGAAAGGTATGTTAGTTCAGAACTCGGTCTAACTCACTCACCAGCTGGGGCATTGTCAAATAGCCTCAGGTCATACGCTCCTTGGTAGCCAACCCGGTAGTTGGTCTTATTACCCGAGTCCCACTGCACAACGACAGTCTTGTCAGGGGAGGTCTTACTACCCGGCCTACCAATCTCTATAACTGTACCAACATGACCTACAAGGAGTAGAATGGATGTACATCTACTACATGTACACATAGTCTGTAGAGTAATTGTTAGCACAAGTGTATAATAAAGTATGTCATTGTTTATGTAGGCATAGTAGTATTCCATTACTGTTATTTCCCACCACATGAAAGCTTGTGGTCACCAAAAAGGTAGACTCAATGAAATGTGAATTCCCTATTCATCAATGAGCATAGTACTCGGTGCTTCTCAAACTAGAAATATGTATCCATCAACTTGGCCAACACTAATTTACTCACACTTGGCACAATTCAAAGACTCAAGTATGAAGATCTGAAGTCTAGTGTCTATATCAACACATAGTTCCTTGTGTAAATATCATAAATATTTACAGAATTAACAAAGGGTACAAAAAGATAGTTTAATATTCTATATTATATATTACTATGAAATAGCTGGAGGTAAGCAAATAGTCCACATTGAGTGAGTGTGTCATCCGAACCTAATCAATATAGGGTAAGCAGTCAGTGGTAGGGTGGAATCATTCTACTACTACTATGACTACTACCACTACTACTACTACTACTACTACTGCTACCACTACCGCTACTGCTACTACTACTACCACTACTACTACTACTACTACCACTACTACTACCACTACTATGACTACTACTACTACTACTACTACCACTACCACCACTGCCGCCACCGCCGCCACCACCACCACCACCACCACCACTACTACTACTACTATGACTACTACTACTACTACTATGACTACTACTACTACTACTACTACCACTACTATTACTACAACTACTGCTACTACTACTACTATCACCACTGCTACTACTACTACCACTACTACTACTACTACTATGACTACTACTACTGCTACTACTACTACTATCACCACTGCCACTACTACTACTATTACTACTGCTACCATCACCACTGCTACTACTACTACTACTACTACTGCTGCTACTACTACTACTGCTGCTACTGCTATACAAATTGCAGACTTCACTGATAGACACAATGGAACAGACTCATGTACAAAGTTCATTAGCAGGCCAACAACACATCTGACTTGATGACTAAAGCTAATGTGGGGTCAAGCGCATAGTAAAGTGTAGAGTTGATACATAAGGGTAATGCATTGTATCTCAACTACATAATCGTGGCCTAATTTGTATCCATGAATCACTACATAGCCTATACATAGCCTATACAGGGCCTGGGGTGCAGGAATACGATGGCAAATACAAACAGGTTGATGAAGTGATACCTCAGTCACACCACACCATATACAACTAAGCTGCTGCAACTAATGACCAACTAGTGACCAATGGTACCAGACTTGACCAATGAGGGAAGTTGTGGGTGCATATTACATTCCCAGAAAGAAATACCCCACTCTAACCAAGTCAACACCTGATACCCAGCATTGGCTTACTAGGATGGAGTAGTGGTAATAACTGAACTGAACCATCTAATGATATCCTAATAAGCCTAGGCATACATGTATATTATACTAGCCACATGGTCATAGGAAGACAGTGCAGAGCACCTACCTTCCCCATCATCCTGGTTGGCCCACTTCCAGTTGGGACCTCTCACTACTCTCACCCCAACTGAGAGTCCAGCAGCAGCAGTCACAGCTGCCATATCAATAAAGCTAACTATGCCAACACTAAAAGATTACAATACTAGAGCTTAGATTGTGTAGCAAACATAGACATTACCTATACTATCAATTGTAGAATGTATAAGCCCCAAGGTACATGTATATATAAACATATAAGCATGACATATCAGAATGTAATCAGGTATTAGCCTATTTGTTAGACATAATATGTGTACATTGACATGGTAAGTAACTACTATTGTATATGTCTGGGATATGTGCCAACTAATTACTAACAGCTATCACGAACTTATTACACACATGAGAGCATACTGTCTGCATTAGGTTGGAGCGATGAATAAATGATGAGCCTAGGAGTAAAAAAGCCTACCCAAGTATTCCTCACACACTATATATCAGTAGCTATTAGCAGTACTTCCTCAGAATATAGTCTGTGTACTCAGCGCCTCTTGATATACCATAATATTTTCTCCTAAAATTTGTATTAAAAATTATACATGTAGGTTTGTGAGAGAAGTGATTATTTGTCAATAAGCAAATAGCAGGCCAACTCTATGCTGCTCTCCTGAAAGAGCATAACATATAATATCTACATTTCTGTGTGGAGCAAAGTATATTTGGGTAAGATCAAGCGAAAGTTAGCATCTAGGTTAAATTTTCAAACTGTAATATGCCTTATTTGAGGAATACCATTGGAAAGAGCTCGCTCTCAAGGTCCTAATGATGTGTGATTTGTCTGCCTAGGTTAAAAACTGAGTGTAGGGTGACCAGTTGAATTTAGCCTACCAACTTGAGTTTCATGTTTCCCGTAGACTCCAAAAACTACATGTTTTCAACAACTGTTCTACAAGGCTAAAATGAGTTCTGAATAAAAATTAGTGCTCCAGAAAAACTTGTCATGCATGGGTCTAACTACCCATTAGTTTTTTGCCCGATCATATATAGTGTTTTCTCAAAATGTGTGCTTGAATCTGCCTCTTGATTGAATTTTATTATGTTACTCCGTTACCGAAATAGTACAAAAAGTTCAGTTCATCAGCCACTGGAAGCATTTAAAAATTTTTCATGTAGCAATAATATCTCCTCAGCTGCTAGATGACATTCTGTGAAAGTTTCAGCCTCATTGTATGCTCAGGTTGCCGGTACAGACCATGGGGAAGTTAGTTACTCCGTTACCGCTCGGTAGTGATAAGGTCAGAAACAGCTAATCTGACTTCCAAATACATTGCTGGATAGCTGTAGGGACTTACTCATATGGTGTACTATTCTATTGCACTGATCACACCAAGTACAGTGCAGCAACAATGATTAAAAAATCTTGGAAGACCGTGATAGAAAACATACGGGGGTGTTCAAGTCGATGCAATAATGGTCAGATGGAGCAGCTCGGCATTTCAAGCAGCGGTATAAGTTTTGTGCTTTAACCTCATTGAAAGACAGGTCTGATGATGTGTCTTGGAATTTTTTGCTACTTCCCATGGTAAAGGAGCTGTCGATGGTATTGGTGGGACCATCAAGAGAAAAGCAACTATGGCTGTGAAATCGAGAGAGTGTGTGGTGAGAACTCCAGAGGACTGCTACCAAGTTGCTAAGAAGAAGCTCCCAGCTATAACCATGGTCTGGGTGTCACAAACCGAGATAAATGAACAAGCAATCACCATGGATGTCCTCTGCAGTGATACAAAGCCTTGTCCAGGAACACACAATCTCCATATCTGTGCAGTGCGCCGAGGAGTGATAGGAGTGTTCATGACATCTGAGTTTCAGGATTACCAAACCATTGAGCTGCTCAATAACTGTACAGTTTCCGACTCAGGCACCACGGTACCAGAACAAAACACAGAAAATCATGCCTACAGCATTAGAGATTTGGTATGTGTAGCTTATGAGGACAATTTTAACATAGACGAAATTTCAAAACTGGAAAAGGATTTGAGCTACATGATTAGATTTATGGGCCGGGCAGGGAAAACCCAGTGAAGATGGACCCAAGAAACTGCTCCAGCACACTTCAAATTTATCCTGAACATAAAGCCACAAATTTTACCAACCAATGCCAGTCTTAGATCATTTATTCTGGAAAACATTACAGAAATTCAATCTGTTTACACAGCATATTCAGAACGGCATTTTTGAACACTTTTTTTATATTTCTTAGCCTTATTTCTTAATATTTTGTCTCTTTGCTTGACACAAAGTGTATTGTAATACATCCTAACACAATACTTGGTGTTCATCAGGCCGTACACTGCAGATAAGATGTGTGTACATTTTTGTTACTCCGTTACCTGTTACTCCGTTACCAGACATGCTGCTAGTTTTCAATTTTTGATCAGGCAGTGGTTTAAACTACAAATATGCCAATGATTTTATGTAAAAGCCTACATATTTCTCCATATTATCAAATTTTATTTGACTGGAATTCCATTGAGCAACCGATAGTTATGGCACTTTAAAGAAAGTACATGAATTTACATGCTAATTTTGTGTTACTCCGTTACCAACCACTTATGAGTTCAACCCAACTAATATACTTAGTTCATAGAAAAGTTTGGGATATAGCACTAGTATATTAAATATGCTCTTTCCAATGGAAAGAAAACTAGATATCCTGGACTATTAGCTTTCCCTGTAGAACAGTTCAAAGTGAAATGTTGTTACTCCGTTACCGCTTGATCTTACCCATTTATGGTGACAGCCATGGAAATTTTAGTAAACAGGCTATAGGCCTATTATACATTAGGAATATAGGCCCAACTAACTGCTGACAATAGGTCTACTTTCACTCCTTTACAACCTGCCTTAGAAGGGAACACGTGAAGACATGTAGGCCTACTGGCATGTAGTAGCAGTGCTCTATGGCACAATTAGGTACCAGTTACACTAATAACATATAGGGCCTACAGAGTTGGTACAAATAAAAGTGAGTGTGGGTATATTTAGTCTCAGACACACAGCTCCCAGCAGATTTTTTACACTCTTAGGTACAAATGTATCCATCGTAATAAGCCATCAATAGTACAAGCTCTTACACTGAGGTGGGTTGTGCCCTCTTGTTTGGCTAAGAGACAACTATTAGTACAATTCTATTAAAAATCAGATCATTGTACAGTAAATCCTAAAGTGGAGGGTCTAATAGCACGGGCAGGAAAATCTCAGAGTATACAAAGGTTAAAATGGTGCAAATTTGTGGTTCCTTCGTCTAGAGTTTCAGTTGAACGCAATTTCCACTAATTAATTTAAATTAATTTTCATTATGATTGGCCCTGGCCCACACACATTTTAATATAAATAGAATAGGCCCATAATGTCATACCAAGCTTTAAATATTAATAATGTACTATGTAATAATCAAAATAACTTATAATCATTATTTTCTAACACTTATAATAACAAATAGAAGAACAGACGAACAAATTTATCTGCCTGATCTGACAACACGAACCGTAAGCTCCGATTAGATTAACGGACTAGCATTCAATCGCATCCATGTCATAATCTTAGAATCGGTATGAATTTTACTTATTGCATGCTTGCGTCTGATTAGCCTTCAAACAACACAGAAAAATTTGAATTACAAAACAATATTTAACTCTAGGCTTATATAAAACACGCTTACATAGATATGTATTGTATGTAAGAGTATGACATACAATTACATGTTAGACTGTAAGTATAGTAGTACCTTAATAATAGTAATAGCTATACCATAATACTGTAGTTAGCAAGACAGTTCAAATAGCCAATCATTATCTTATGTCAATCAAGATTTAAGATAGATAAACATAATGATAATAATCATAATGATATGATCAAGGAGTTACTCCTTGATATGATAATCAATCAATCACACAAACAAAAATTTTGAATTATAATAAGTCACGCCAACAGATAGGTCAGAAGTAGAAGAGTCTAAATCAGAATGAAAGCGTACAGATAGTGAAATACACAAGACAGTTTGAATTTCAGTTTCACTTGAATTTTATTTTTCTATTTTAATTTTTATTTTAATTTCTACTTTTAACTTAAACTTAACTTTATAAATATATGTAAATCACTAAATATATTCTGTATTGAGAAGTTGGCACTTCAGCTACAGTGATATATTGTGCACCTAATTAGTTTCCCTGTTATAATGGTTGATTGCTAGCAAAACTAAAAGCAAAATTATTTAAAATACCTTCTGCCTCGGAGTGCTTTGAGCGGATATTAAATTGTTTAGAGCCGATAGAGAGCGCTGCAATCCTTAGCTACAATTTCAACAATTATCGCTCATAGACTTTTATATTCAAGAATATAAGATTCTACATTCTAGATATCTTTGAATAGACGGAATTGAATCCGGAAACAGCACCCAGGCTATATTGGTTTTTTTTGTTGGGAATTTTTGTTCAAGATAAAAATGATGTTCTTAGCTTCTAAAAACCTCACATATTGCAGGACTGTTAACATTTTTCTATTGCTCTTTGTTCTGGGGAGCTCTGGTGCACGTAAATCTGACGTTACCGTTGTTAAAACACCACAATCTGTGGGTATAGACCTGCATGTGAATGCTTGTCCTTTTGTGTGTAAGTCAAAGTGATCTAATAAAATTAAAATATTAAATTTAATATAAATGTTATTATTAAATCTAAGTTAATATACTCTAGGATGAAAATTTAAATCATTCTCACTGAAACCATGCTTTGAACGTACATAACGTGGGAACACTAATGTTGGAAAAATCTGTTATTTTTGTGGAGTAGTTAGGACTGTATATATTGCATATATATGAATAAGCCTATGGTCTATTCATAGTCAGGTTTATTAAGCATGTAGACCTGAAGATTCGTTAAACCACTACTGTCCCACCATTCAGTATTTTCAAATAATCTTGTTCATCCTTTTTCAGTAAGATTGATGTGTTGTTTGCATTTGATAACCTAGCTGCTGCCAAGAAACTGCTATTTTAACATTAACTGATTTCACCTTCAATCAGCCTATGCTGGGAATTTTGGAAGCACTCAAGCAGTCAATATAAAACTGTGCTACAGAGAGAGAGCCATTGTTATTGCAGGCATGACTCTAACTTACTTGTTCATCACTGTGCACAAGAATTATTTATAGAGTGACAGTGTTGACTCAATAAGATTACTGGGCTATTTGATGCTAGTAGCTTACCTATGTACATAAGCTACAAGTATATACTTAGGACAAGCATAGCCATAGGAACTTAACAGCTCTCAATGTTGACTGGAGGTAATAATAGCCAATATTCAAATGAGTTTATCTTGACTGCCACTAGGTTTACAAAGACAAACAACACATCAATCTTCATGAAATAAGATGAACAATATTCCTTGCAAATATTGAATGGTGAGGCAGTAGTGGTTAAACAAGTCTTGTGGTGTAGTACATAACCTTTGATGTTCTTTTGCAGACCAGTCAAGAGTATCATCAGCTCAAGATGGTCTCATAAATTGCACATGGTACAGCAGTAATGCTTGCTGCAAGAGGACTGAGGTACATAATATTTTAAACAGGCTACTGCCCTCACACTTTTTTGTTTATGTAAAATAGGCCTCTTCTCATGCAAGGGTGTCATTATGTTTTATTAATCAATCATGGGTGTCGGTTTTACTGCCCATGTCATCTATGACACAGCGGTAGTGTCCACAGGCATTAGCCACTAAGCACACACTGACTTGGATAATTGCATACACCAACTATATAGGCCTACATGTAGACTAAATTTTTTCTGTTTCATATCTTTTGGAATCATTGATTATAATATACATGTAACATAGGTAGTGGTGCTTTAACACTCACTGAAATATTAGTGGTCAGTCAAATGAGTCACTGGTTGTTAGATTGTGCTTAAATAAATGACTCTCACTGCAGGTAACATCTGTATTCTCTGGTATGCTGCCCTTAGACACCCCTTCTACTATGGAGAAAGCCAAGGCTAAGCATTGTAGGAACCTGATCAATTATATGATGTGCTACTTCTGTGATCCAAATCAGATTAACTGGTACAACACGTGAGTGCTTGAGTATTAGTCTAGTTAACGTCTGAGCAATAGGATAAATTAGTGAGTGCATGACAAGTGCTGAGAGTACTTGGCATGTAATCTCTTTCTCTTTATTATTATTAGTACTAATTAGAAAATATCATAGTCAACA
Source organism: Bugulina stolonifera (assembly GCA_935421135.1). Classification (NCBI taxonomy): domain Eukaryota; kingdom Metazoa; phylum Bryozoa; class Gymnolaemata; order Cheilostomatida; family Bugulidae; genus Bugulina; species Bugulina stolonifera. The sequence continues at coordinate 9,384,041 of OW285195.1, forward strand.
ATTGGTGTGCTGACCTGGGATGAGAGTCGGAAGTTTTGGTAATCTAGGCATAGGCTTACACACTATACACACAGATAGCATATCATTGAGGGGTGTCGATTTTTGAGTTGTCCTCTCTCTTTCTCTTAGTTTATATATTGACAAATTATAGCTTCTGTAAGTCAGTGACAAATATTTTCATAGAAGTTTACAATACAGTCAATCATTTACCATTAAATCTTGTACCCTACATGAATATTTTACTGCTAAGACGATTTAGTATAATCCTATAGCCGATTATACTAATGCCTTCAACTTGCAATCAATATATTCACTGTGTGTATGCAGCTAGACACTATGTGTGTATCGCTCTCTGCATTTATCATGTTAGTACTATGTATGAATCCTTTATTTATAGACACTGCAGTAGAACCTCCCCCCTCCTCCAGGCATGTGACGTACTAGTAGGCTATATTGTTATAATATTGTTGTTCCTGTTTTAGCACACTACATGTTTGTGAGGCATTCTGTGCTGATGTTTATGAATACTGCGGAGAGGCAGCCTATAATGGGAAAAGCATAGGTAAAGTATTGCTAGGTAACAGGTCCTAAGCAAAGTATTAAGCCTACTATGTTATTACTGGGTAACACATTCTATAGCTAAGGTATTACTAGGTAAAGTATCATATAGGTAGGGCATTGCTAAGTAACACGCTTTATTCACACTGATTTCTTGACTATACATAAAGGGGTCAAATTCTAAAAACTGCTGGTGAACAACTCTTTGCAACTGCAGGAAACTCAGAAGGTTAAATTTAGTGATGTATTAGAGCTATTCTTGTTTTGGTATAGAATAATAATGTTGTATGGGAAATAACCCTTCTACTGGAATTTTGTAGTTGCGTTCTCTTTGCCCAAGGCGTTTAGGGAGGGGGCAAAAACCACAAGTAGGGTGAGTCGTAGATTGCATACACTAATATTGCTGTGTTCTAATAAATCAGATCTTCTTTGGGTTACAGGGGATCAGTTTGGATCAGGTAGAGAGTTCTGTGAATCCCAGAAGTTTAAAGTAGTAGAGGGAGAACACAGATGTTTCAAATTTGACCCTACAGTGTTTGACAGTGGTCCACAGGTGGTTTACAGTGCTTTACTTTTGTTATTAAGTGTATTCCTTACCTTTATAAGATGCTAGTCTTACTCTATCACTATATTTTGGGTTGGCTATGCTGATTGTAGACTTTACTGTTTACTTAGAATGTGCTCATTGTTAATACACTGATAGATGTCCTTCAACTAGTCAACCCTTAGTTTTTATAGCTAAAGAATCTCTCCCTGATTTTCATTGAAACCAGAATTTATTGTAAACTTTTTAATTGCATAATTATGTCTTTTCAATTTGCGAACTAGTACTCCCCAGTGTGCCCATTGCCCATGTATATTTTTGTAACATACTTTAATTTTACCGATATGTCCAAACTCAAGTTATCTAGAGAAGTGTAATTTACTTATCTATCAATGTTACCCCCAGAATTTTCTATAGCTGTTCAGATTTTAGGTTATATACTTGTAGCTATAGTCTCAGTACCATGAATTTATAATCTCTTTTTAGTTAAGTTTGGTTTTTCTATTTAACAGATTTTATCCAGTAGTGTTTGGTGACTGTTAGGCCTATCTCTATTTTGTGCCATTGTTATACCTGAGTAGTATACACCATACATTAGCTAATTTATTATTTATTTATACATTTACATGTACATGTTGTGCTGTTTTATCCCACTAGTCCAGTATGTCGTTACAAAATTATAATCAAATCTCAGATAAATTATGGGCTACAGGTGGTAAAATGAGACTGCCTACTCTTAAGGCTCAGGTACACAAGAGGCCGTGAACTTCAGCAGAGCAACGGTGTTGTCCAACGTCGGCATGGCTGTATGGGCAATGCGAAAAACAGCGCTCCGACTTGCTCTAGAGGGAGGCTCCGTTAGCCTAAAAAGAACGATTGGTCTCTCTTGTGTAGCCGAGCCTTTAATTATAATTATGTTTTTGGGAGAGGACGACTTTTTATAACCATTAGCTGTCGAGCAGCTATATAGACTGATATCATACTACACTCATATCCTAGTAGGACCTTTTATTGTCGAGCAGCTATATGGACTGATATCATACTACACTCATATCCTAGTAGGACTTTTTATTGTATTACATAGTTTATTTTTTATTTCATTCCTATTGCAACTGGTCATTTATTTCTACCTTTCCTATTTAGTTTGAGTTTGATGCAGAGGTATATGGACTTATATGTAAGGTAATGTGAAGACTTGTATGGCATATCAAGCGTACAGATATAATATTCCCGCCTACGTGCATTATTCTAGCAGTAGTCAATCAATTAAGTATTGTGTCCATACACTGTAGTACTAATAGTTCTACTGTTTTTCTTGTCATTTTAGTTTATCAATTATCAACAGTTAGAATAATAAGTCTCTGTTTATTAATGTAGATTTGTAGGTTTGGCGTCAACAGTATTGCTTTGTAGCAAATATCTAAATATACTATCCTCTCTCTCCTTATCTCCATGAATGTACTTGTAATGTCTTACAATAATAGTGTAACGTTTCTGCTGGGTATGAGAGTGCTAACCCGATAGTGCAGGTGTGTGAAGAACCTATGAGTGGTGCTAGGCCTTCTATATTACAAATCATATACATGTAGAATGAACAGTACTTGTGATTATAGTAGTTAGCCAAGACAACCCATAGGTCCTGAGTCGATGCTTAGACTTGTTTTTGAGAAAGAGTATGTTCGATCCTAGTAGATAGTTTGGGCATCAAGGTCCAATGGGACCAAGAGCTGAGACTAATCTGAGCTACGAACGAAGACTGTATAAGTAGTATTATAGATGTGTCATTATTGAGATCCAAGCATCAACTGACAGCACAATACAAAAGCACACGCTTTATTTACTATTACACTTCCGGTAGAAGTTTCCGGTAAAAGGACAACGTAGCATCGTTCGGAAATTGTGCAACAATATGTCTACCATGTGAACGAGGCCCAACCTAGCTAGGGTCAGCCTTTTACAAAAGATGCTTAAAATGATATAAACCGTATGCAAAATTAATTGTGACCAAACCTGAGACCTTGGTCTCCATTACATAAGTATAAAAAGTCAGTTATAGTTAGTAAGTTAGAATTTATAGTCCAGGAATTGCCTAATAAGAGTAATTATGAACAAGTATGCGTACATGCATACATAATAAGGTAAGTACAAGAGTAATTAGATGAGTACGAGTTGAGCGAGACAACTATCAGGCCCACGGTGTGCATAAATGTCAGTCGGAAAAGCTGAAGCTATGTTATGAAATGTCCCGTGCCACTAGAAGAGGATAGCATACCTAGCGTTCATATAATGCAAACACTGGGGAGACTACCCTACTCTTTAGCCTAAGTTTCTAGGTCTTCCAATACAGGGGACTAATAAACACCCTCTCATAGTTACATTGTATGATGTATCTTGTTTAGTTTTTATGAGAGCACATGGTTGTGCATCAATCTATTACTAAGCCTTCACCACACATGTAGACAAATTACATACTATGCTTGTGCAGGCCTGCTGTATTACATACTACAGATATATTACATTATTTTATATCTAACCATTCTATTCTGTAAATTATTACTATTAATGAAGTGTCCTAACAAATAATGTCACAGGTGCACCCTTCTACATGTATTTACACGTTCACTAATTATTGTATTCAGGTTGACTTCCTGCGCCTTCATAGCAAAAATAAAGTTAGTAGACCTCATTTATTCATTATTTTACACGTATTTATTTGGAAACTAGGGAGTGGAGAATAATTAAACATTGGTAGAATAATACTACTGTTATTCAACCATTATATTCAATGTCCACCACGTCACATGTAGATAAAAGCTGTTATTGTGTCCTGTAGCTGTGATTGGTCACCCTAGGGAAAACCCACTATAGCATCACAATAATATTTTATTCTGGCATTGTAACTGCTCAAAAACAATGTTATTCCTTATGACTTACTCGGTGCAGTGAATCATATGGAGCGATGGATAATGTCACTTTGCATAATAGTGTGTATGACACTATTGATTAAAAATATCCACCCATTGACTTACAGTGTAGATAACTATATACCCACCTAACATGAAATATGTATGACTGGACATACGTACATATATATTGTTATATTTATACATTGTAATTGTAAACAACTGCATTGTGTACATACAATATTATGTACATGACTCGATGACTGTATATTGTACATGTATTGTGTACATACACATGCACATGTATTGTGTACATACATTATAATAATGTTATAAACAATGTATGTACATGTATATTTGTAACGTGTACATATAATATTATGTACAATCCATGTATGATGATAGAATTGATTATAATTTATTACTACCAAAGGTTTCATCCTGCTAAATGGAGCAGAACAGTGACAGGACATGTGTGATGTGTATTATATACATGTATATTATGTAAGCCAACATAATTATACACTATTACATAATTTGTGTAGCATTATTGTACTATCTCTCCCCTGATCTGTCCAATAGGCTAGAATTGGAAAATAATTGTTTGAGGTCAACCTTCCAGATGTCGCCTACTCTTCTCCAGAGAATTGTGGTTTTGCTGAACATATATGAAAAGTATGGTGGAAAGTTGGCCATGTGAGATGCTTCCATCATTAATTATCAAAAATCTGTATTGTATAACATTATCACAGTGAGTTCCCTGGTGTGTAGTCTTTATTTATTTATTACAATTAACAGGACGCATGCAAACAATGTGTAGAATTAATCATTTTGGAATCTGTTATCATAAGCAATGCAGTAGTTTGTTTTTATGTAAGCAGTGGAATGAAGAAGAGCCTACGTGTAGATTCTTTATTACTTTAATATATTTAAGAATTTAGGACATTAGACTAAATCTTTGCACCTGCAGCATACATTGTGCATCTCAACTACTCAGGAGAAGACAATTCTGGGGCTTTTTGGTACCAGTACATGAAGCATAAGGTACCTTAAGGGACTAAATTCATGCAACATATTGGTAATTTCCAATTTTTTGAATTCAAACAAATTAAAATAGTACTCAATTTGCAATTTCATTTCACTTGCACTCGTAAATTATACTGAATAGCACATGTAATTATCACATTAATACAGAAAGCCATGTCTAATATAGATTTTTAAACAACACGCCCCTTTGATGATAATAGTATTTCATGGTACAAGCTGCTGCAGCAAACATTGTCTGTTTAAGCTCAATAAAATTGGATAGCAATGCACATAATATGTGATATGTTAATATACAATATTGTAGTTACCTAAGTGGATATCAGTGCAAACTATCATGGGAGAGAGGGGATTGCAGACACATTAATTTTTGATGCCACTTTCTCTCTTCATACCTCAACATAATCATCAGTAAAGATATCAGACGAGTACCTACAGTGGACTTTTGCTCACATGTGAAAAATAATATGCAAGGTAAGTAACAGGCTACAATCATGAATTACAACCAAAAGGAAAGAGTGCTTTTTGATGAATTTCAACCTAGTTGGCAAATTTATTACTACTTGCTAATCAGTTTTACCATGTGTAAAATTGCCGAGTCCAAGTGCTTATTCGATAAAATAACTTGTTGCTTTTTTTTACAAAAAAGACTGACTGAATTGTAGATAATAATTGCAGATGATAATTGTAGATAATAATTGTAGATAATAATTGTAGATAATAATTGTAGATAATAATTGTAGATAATAATTGTAGATAATAATTGTAGATAATAATTGTAGATAATAATTGTAGATAATAATTGTAGATAATAATTGCATAATGTGCATGTAGGCCTACAATGTATATTTTGAATGTATTCAATGATATTGCACAAGTTTACCATGTAGGTATTAGTACACGTACAGATTAAAGCAGAGGTGCTACCTACAAATAAGTATGTACTATGTAGATTGTTTTAATTAATGTTTATGGCTTGATAGGGGTTGATGCGGCAACAGATAGTATTTATATTTATTAATGTTTTAGCTGGAGACACTAAGAGATATGTATCCCCTCTCTTGGTTATGACTTCGACAAAGTCAACTTCTAGCCTCATGTTTGTTTTACTTCTGTTGCCATGCTTAGGTGAGTCACTAACCGTGTATAAATTTGTAAAATGCAGTTTGGGAATTTTTATGTAGACCTGGGTTTTAATGACAAATAATAATATTAGGTGTTCTGTTCCTATCATCCAAGGACATGGTGCCGACTGCCGATAACAAAAATCCTTCCATAAATTCATGCAGTTGAACACCAACATTGTGCCACAGCATTGCACATAAATATTCCTCCGAGCATTAAATTAGAATGGCTCCAGAAAGCATTTGATTTTATGTAATAAACCCTTTGTTTTATTAGCAGGACTCTGATATTTATTTGGTCTACTGCACCCCAACTATTTTGTTGATACGTCTTCCCTAAAATTATTATAACACAATATTATTCTGCTATGTAGCAAAATTTACACGTTCACAAGATACATGTACATTAAAATATTGATTCAAAAGAAACAAACAAAACAATAAGTTAAATTATGTTAAAATACAATTTGTAGATCAAATTACAGGATTATTGATAGGTTATCAATGAAAATAAAAGCAATACTTACATTGAATTTAAAGTATAAAATTCCTAGTATCTGTACACACCATAAACAGTGAACCCGGAAATATTATTTGTCTTGAAGCTACATATATGTACAACCAGCAGTAAGGCCATTTAGCCTGACACAAACATACAACACAAATACAATATATGTATAATGTATATCTCCCAACCAAGAGATTTTATCTAGGAGATAAATCAACCAATTTAGAAACAACTTATCTGACCTAAATCTTATTTTATGCAGTATCAGCTGAAGTAACAACAACAGGAGCACTTGGTTTCACATGGACTAATGTTACACAAATATTTTTCTCCACGGAGCCAGCAGCACTAATAACAACTGGAGCATTAGCATCAACAGCATCTACGGTAACAACAGTAGAACCAGTAACAACAGTGACAACAGTAGAACCAGTAACAACAGTAACAACAGGAGCATCAACAGCAACTACAGTAACAACAGTGACAACAGGAGCATCAACAGCAACAACTACAACAGTTGTACCAGTATCAACAAAAACAACAACAAAAACAGCTGGTGAGTCTATAACCATCATTCATCCAGGCATCTGTAGTGCACGTTACTATTCTATCCCTTTTCTCAAATTATTCTGGTAAATTTCATGAGTCATAAAATTTAGGTACAATTATGCTACCGCAGTAACTTTGGTAGCCATGGTGCCGTTGGTAGGCATAGTAGAGTGTGCTAATGGGCTGCAAATTCTGCAGGGATCTTAGTTGAGTAAGGTGCAATCATAGATATAATATAAAGACTAGATAGGACACCCTGTGTTAACGCTCCAATGCCCAAATGTCTTATTAAATTGTTGGAAAAACCCACAACGTAACGTAATCTCACCATGGAGTTGCAGGCATTCAATGATGGCTCACACTATATATTATAATGAAATACTGTAGCCTAAACTAGCTCCACTTTGGTTTAAATCAAACACTGCTGCCATAATATTGGTGTCCTGGCAAATTAATGTCTGCATAGCACATCACCACATGAAGGCCTATCAGCTGGTACTAAACATCACCTATTTACACTATCTAAAAGTGCTAAAAGTTGCTAATATAAACAGGATATAAATACTTCAATAAGTTTCCAAAGTCCTTGACCTTGAGAATAGTACATTGCCTGCTGTCAGCAGGTAATATACTATTAGCATGGTAAAATGATGACTACATAGCACATCACCACATGAAGGCCTATCAGCTAGTACTAAACACTACCTATTTACACTGTCTAAAAGTACTCAAAATTACTAATGTACATGAAGTAAACATGATGTACACTTCAATAAGTTTCCAAAGTTTCCAAAGTCCTTGTGTTTTGACATATCATTCTTTTGCAAATTTATTACCATGAAGAAACATGTCAAGTGAGGCTATGTTTATTGCCACACTCCCTAAAAGCAATTAATTGGTTCTAAATGTTTGAAATCATGTTAGTAGTTAGTACTGAGTGTAACGATTGGAGCAGCATGCTGTTTTGGTCTCACACATTAACTATTGTTAGGCATGTGTTGACCACAGTGCCACAGACAGTAGCAAACCTGTAAAGTGAGAGTAAAACAGTTATAACCTTGTTTATTGGCACTTCATGCTGTTTATAATAAATTACATCACACATGGGTAGCCTACAGCTTGTCATGTTACACCAATTGATATAAAGTACATGTAATAGTCCATGTGCACAGCAGGTAGCCTTATGCACTTACACTCCATACTCCAGTGATGCTTCACTTTGCATTAGTCTATGATCTACTTAATCTTAACATCTATTAAGAACCTGTGGAGGTCTAACACAACCTAACCCTATTGTCTCTGAACCCCGCCAGATCGCTAAAGATCTATTAGACAGATCCTCCAAGTTGAAAGAATGTGTAAGCTCATACACCAGAAAGCTGTTAATATGAACACTCTCCTATGCTGCCACAAATAACATATCCCAGCGACTGTGATGTGCTAGTCATAGCACCTCTCCTATAAAGACAGTCATTAGCAGCCTGATAATGTATGCTAATAGTGCATTACCTGCTGACAGCAGGTAATGTACTATTCTCAAGGCCAAGGACTTTGGAAACTTATTGAAGTATTTATATCATGTTCATATTAGCAAATTTTAGCACTTTTAGACAGTGTAAATAGGTGGTGTTTAGTACCAGCTGATAGGCCTTCATGTGGTGATGTGCTACGTAGACATTAATTTGCCAGGACACCAATATTATGGCAGCAGTGTTTGATTTAAACTAAAGTGGACCTAGTTTAGGCTGCAGTATTCCATTATAATATATAGTGTGAGCCATCTTTGAATGCCTGCAACTCCATGGTGAGATTACGTTATGTTGTGGGTTTTTCCAACAATTTAATAAGACATTTGGGCATTGGAGCATTAACACAGGGTGTCCTATCTAGTGTTTATATTATATCTATGGGTGCAATCAATATAAATGATTATGCAGGCTGTGATCTAACAGTAATTTTCACAATTGATCATGTTGCATAATAATACAAAATATTTCTATTGGTTTGGCTTAACATTCGGTGGAGGACGGATAATTATATGAATTGCGCTAATGCTAAAATCTGTCTACATGTTGTCAACTATGTCATTTGAAGCTGCTACAGCTAGTATAATTACATGTACATGTATTTGAGCATAACCTTCGTAATACTGTATATAGTTATTAGTGGACTAGGGGTGCTGGAAGTGACATCATCATCAGACATGTATTGTAGATCAATAACCTTAGTTCTCCATTAAATAGACCCAGTAGAAAGGAAATAAAAATTACTCAAACAAACACCATCATCCGCTAATGTCTCGTTCTCAGAATCTTTGCTGTTGCGAAACAGTTTTGTAAACATGGTGATGCATCCCAGAGGTATTGTAATTGTTCAGTTAACCAATCATATTAAGGCCCACCCACATGCCCATATAATGGCTCTCATTGTATGCTGTACTAACTAGCCATGTAGTCGGCATGCTGACGGTCGTAATGAACTGGTTTATATTTATAGTGACCATCGCACAGCATTGCAAAGAAATGATGAAGACCATCTAGCTCTGTATCAAGTAATCACGTAGTATTCCATAATTCACCAGTAAATTTTTTCAAGTTATTCACTATAAATCTATTTACAAGGAAACTCGAGGGATAGTTAATAATTCATGGGTGCTATTGGTAGACTCGTTCAACACAAACATTAGTGCTGTACTAGAATCCCTGTGCTCCGAGGTATTAATAATTAATATATTTTTTCTTCTCTTCAAAGAGATTCGGTAAATTCGGGTTCGTATGTGGGTATAGCTAAAATGGTGATCTGAATACAATAACATGAACAGTTTGCAGAACATTATAGCTACATTGTAGGCCTACATGTAACATGTTAATTCAAACTGAGATGCTGAGGCTAGTTATGTGCAATATACTGTAGGCTATGCGTTAGGCCTATCTGTTCGATGCTCATTGATTTTGTGTGATAACTTTATAATACTATCCTGTAACTGCAATATTTTATTTTACAGTGACCACCCAGTTCTTGTTCATGAGTACTCCAGGATTAGCTGAAGTATATAAAGATTTGAATATAAAGGTAGTGCATATTTATATCTCATACATGCAATCGTTTTCCATGGTGGCGCATGTTTCTACCTGGTAGCCTACATTACAATAACTTTCTTTGGCTTGAAATCATTGAGCAAAGCATTTTTGTCACCCCGTGGAATGAAAAATAGGAAAAACTTTACATGTACATCTCATGCGCAATAAAGGTGCAACGTTCAGAGTTTAGTGTAGGTGGTGTTCTTTTCAAGTAACCTACTGCATGTTTCCAAGTGTACAATGTAGTACACAGTCATGTACTACTACTATTACTACAGTACAAACAACTGTGACTGCTATTCCATCAGCGTTAAACACCGTCATATTATTTTAGGAGGAAGAGCCTGTCAGTAACCTGATTGGCTCAATAAATGATGCTCTTACAGACGAAGAGACAGCTCTTCCTGGAACAACTCTATTTGCTTATTCTTCAGCTCTCAAAGTTGCAACAACTAATGCTTCTGTCTCGGATATTGTAAGTTACTGTTTTCTACTTCCTGGATTGTACTGTTTTACTACTTAGTGCAAGTTGAAAATACATATACAGTATATAATGTTAAAGCTTTGCTTGAATTTTGTTGTTTTTCTTTAAACAGGGTGGAGCCATTGATACCTGCAGTAAGATATTCAGTAAAGCCAACAGTAACATAGATATAGTGGAACTGGGGAGTATAGCTAAAGGTGCTACTGGTGTAGTTGGGAACCTTCTCTCTGCAATATCAGACCAGTCTGAAGAAGATGGAGATACAGACCTTGCTGAGGTACTTATGCTGATATTGATTAATGTGTATTTAACATATTCTTTGAAAGTGAATTATAAATTACAGACAAACAACTATCTGTACAATTGCTAGCTTCTTGCTAATATTAGCAGTTTTCAGGAAATATTTTAGTACTCCGTTCTTGTCACAAATGCTTTGGATTAGCTCGTTTTTATTGAACGCTCATCTAGAATCGTTGATTAATTGGTAAAACTAAGATACAGTATTCAGAAGTATTGAATTTCTTCTACAATTATTGATCTTATTTCAATGGTAAAAATCAAACTATGATCCTGAAACCCAATTACATGTACTCTTTCGTAAAGCTTCACTCGGACAAGGTAGCATTCCGCTAGGAGTCATGCTACGTGGATCTCATCATTTTTCCATATACATGTATATAGTGTATTCCTTAGATTTATCTAGCTATATTGCAGCTTTCAGTCACTAGTGTACACAATCATAAATCTAGTTACCAGGTATTTTCTACATGTGCAGAGTTTAACCAATATCTCACTTTTACACATATTGGTGCAAATATATATACATGTATATCTCTACAAATGTATATCTATTATCTTTGTTACAATGTCTTACCCATTAACAGACTGAAAAACTAATCCAAGACATGCTGACTCTAACCGACCAGATTGGAACATCTTTATCAAATACTCTCACGTCCTCTGACCCTCCCTTTGTCATCAAAAATGAGGAACTAAGTCTAGCTGTGGCCGTCAAGGACTTGAGTAAAAGTGAAGGAGACATAATAGACACTGGGTTTGCCAGTGTTACTCTTGGGGAAAATAAAGACATGACAGGAGGAGCTGTGTCTATGCAGGTGAATATTACAAATTTCACACTTGCTGGATATAGATTAGCTCCTAAGACAGTTAGTTTATACTGCTATTCCTGCACTGTATGTATTTCTGTTATAGCAATAGAAAATGTACATGCAGTGTATCAGTATTAGTCTAGTAAACAATCCATTAAAGACCAGGGTAGCCATAAAGTAAGATGGCTGCCAGGTGCCAGGTATAGAAAAAATGTTGTAGATAGAGTATATGTTTTCTACGACTAGGCGCACTTCTTATCACCTACCCGTTTTCTGGAATCACCCCATGAACTACCAGTTATTACTCTGAAAGAGGTAGCGATGAATTCTTTTATGCATTGAATTGTTTTTTGTGCATGTGACCATGGCCAATCCAGTCACCCTTGATTTGAAAAAATCGCAAATTAAAGTGAAACGGTTTGCTGAGTGAAAGCTTTTATACCAGAAAAGCTTGACTGCAATTTGAACCCACAACCTCTGTCCTTCACCAATTAAACTGCTTAAGAATATGAGTTTAGTAATCTTCAGGACATTTGCTTAAGAGTTGCAGCACATGTGACATTCTTGATATACATGTACATGTAGTCTCTCCTGAATTTGAGTTTGTTTCTGTTTGTCTACTATTGAAGCATTGTCTTTTGATAGAAATTGTTACACATATATTAGTCTCATTTTTACACTGCAATTGGTTTTTAGATCACTTCCTATGAAAATGATCCCTATGCAAGTTTTTCTACAAACCAAGACAATTTTAAAGGCAAATCAGCTGTCCTCAGTATAACTGCTATTGGTGATCCTAAAGCTAAGGTGAACTTCAAGGCAGCATCTAAGGCTAATGTTTCAATTCCCAGAGAGACACATACAGTTGGAGATGGTGGGGTGACTACCCAGTATAGAATTACCGACCCTGACTCCTTCATGAAAGTAAGTTTATACACAGTACATTCAGTCGATGTAGTAATTCCCCGTCATTATTCGAATACATGATAAACATGCATTCAAGTTTCTGATTAAGATGGAGTAATCACTCAGTCTAGGTCACTGACCTTAACTCGTTTATGAAAGTAAGTACATTATGATGACCTACATTTTACCTGCACAATACTTCAAAGTTTGAAGTTGTTTTCTCTTTATCACTGCACTGTATATAAATTTCTGCAAGGAAATCTCCATATGATTTCGCTTGAGCCTGTTGTCCCAAAAAAATTTCAAACCACAGTAGTAACTCAAGCGTGTCAAACTCAGTTACGCAAATCGTTCTTACCTTTGAAATAATTACAGTACAAGTCATGCTGTATTTATGTTATGCACTACAATAAATTGCATTATGCATAGGCTTACACACAATATCTTTTCCACTTTGTCTACTAACTACAATATATTTGGTTATGCATACGCATCCTCCATTATACTTGCAGATCTTCCTGTCGATACCAGGAGATTCACGTGTCTACACAGTCAGATGTAGAATGTTAGACCAACCAACTCGGACTTTATTTGATATCGAGGCTCATATTACAGATAAACTTGAGGTGACCTACAATAAACTGAATGCCGCCATTAGCTACTCGCCTACTAGTGGTAAGTAAATAACATATTATATATCAGGGATGCCCAAACTTTTTGGTGGAAAGAGACAAATTCTAAAAGCGCATCAGAGCAAGGGACACCTATTTTTTGCTGCTGCATTTATTGCGATTATTAAATGGGCAGCTTTATTATGATACAGAATAAGTTATCTTGTAGTACACCAAAACAGAATAAGGGTAGAAACAGACTAGCGGATTTTACTGGCTCCACTCTGCTTTTTCGTCTGTAAACAAAAATTCCTAATTGAGTCGCTGTTATGATGTGATGTGCACGCTGTTATGATGTGATGTGCATGTAAGAGGCATTCATGAAAATAATTGCCAGCCTTGGCACACATACTCAGATTAGAAATTGCGTTCATGGAAGAAACATCGCTAGTATGTGTTGCTCAGCGGAAAAAATTCACCACGCTGGCAAAATGTGGTGGAACGCGGCCTTGATCAAATTAAATTAAAATGATAACGAATATTCTATGCATGCTACATGATACACTTGTGAATACAATATTAGTGGTTGACATGGAATTGTCCTTTCTCTTGGATCATCCTCAAAGTCTGTCTCTTTTAGTAGATGCCTGATATGTTTGCCAGTCAGTCTTGTCTGATTTTTGCTTTTGATATAGTTCAGGTGACTGAACAAACTCTCACACAAGAATGTGCTACCAAAGAGTGTCATCAGCTTGACAGTAGTTTTAGATAAGTTGGGGTGGCTGCGCTTTCCACTGTACTCTGTTTTCAGCTCTTGGAACTTGGCTCTTGGCCATCAATTTTTTGTAGGTTTTTAAATCTTTGACAGAAATCTGCTTCTGTTTCAGCTATAAATATTTTGAGATTTTCGAATGTGGTGACTTTTTAACATTGTGATGTATTTTTGAGTGTAACTTGGGCAGTGGAACTGCTTTCAAATTTGAGAAGTGATGAAGGGACACCAAAATCCATGCAAAGGGACACTGTGTCCCTTTGGGACACATTTGGGCATCCCTGTTATATATACTACAGGTGCAATAGATGCAGTCCTTGACAGCCATCATGTCTACTGACACCTGCAAGCTCTGTGTTGAATCTAAGTGGTAGGGGCAGTTGATTTGTATGTTTTGGGGTAAAACACTAAATGTAGATATTATACATGTATGTACAAGTGCTGTAATCAGATTCAATAAAAATTTAATATTTCACCTGAGGCCACCTTGACTGCCACAATGTGGAAAGCAGAGTTTGAAGTGCTGTAGATAAAAGTTTTTTTCACAGACTTATACTATTGTTTAAGATGGGTGGGGTAATTGGAGTTGGTGTTACTCAGAAACAAATAAAACAGACAAGTCCTCTCACTCTTGTCATATTGCAACTAAATTTCTCTCAATTTTCTCCGCTTTATGCTTTAACTCATATGTAGGCCAATATATGTCAGTAAAAGCTAGCTGTTAGAAACTGTGTGGTGTGCAACAAGTGAACCACATGATAAAATATATGCAGCCAACAGATACAGTACTAACTGCATGTAAATTTGATACGCATACATATATATATAGTCTCTAAGTGGAGAGGGGATAGGTATCAGGTATGCGCATTGAGTTTGGTGTGTCATACTCTACACTATTTAGCTAGACTGAGATTGTTGGAGTTGGAGATAAACAAAGAGTGCAGTTTCGACTTCCTTCAGAAGGTTATTTCAATTTGATCAACACCTCATACATATACACACTGATGAGTCCATATCTCTATAAGAAATAAAATTACTTACCAACTGAATCAACAGTTGTTTTGGTAGTATGTATTATACAACATGTGGAAAACTAACGTAGCGTAACATACATTGTACATTGCGTTAATCGAAGTCACAACTTAACATGCATGTACATGCATATTATGTATATTGCAGGTGAGATGTACATTTTTCTATCCACCAGTAAATCCGGACTGGGAATGTTTCATGTTCAATTCTCAACAAACAGCCTTCATAGTACTCGAAGTAGAAGATCTACCAACTCTGATTACTTGGTGGGGGCAGCTGTCTACGCCCCGCGAGTTTGGGATAGTGTCCATAAATCTTGGGTACCATCATCAGACATTGAGGTTTGTAGCCCTATTATAGTAACATGCCTAGTATAGTGTAAAAATGTAGTTCATTCTCGGCTACCATTTATTGAGTATGTACGTGTATGTCACCAGATTGATCCTTCATCTACTGGAGAAGAGATTGTGTTCAAATCCAACTTCATGGGTTCAATGACGTCTGATCTGGTCATACCACCAAACACAATAGAATTTGATGAAGTATTTGATGATCTGGGAGCTAAGACAGCTGAGAATCCATCTGTACTGATACTGGTGTGTGTTCTGGCTGGTCTTTACTTTATTCTACTTATACCTATTAGAAGATTAGATGTCAGAGATTATAAACAGGTAAAAGCGACATGTTGTTTAGAAAATTATGTTTAAACAAAATATTAGAATAGCAAATCATACTTGGTGTAATGGTTATGCAAAGGTGGTAGTAGGGCTCCTAATTCATGTACATGTGTGCAGTAGATATCAACTTCAAAAGACTTCATAAGTGTTGATTGCAATGTGAAATGCTTTTACGTGTATTTCTATTTCGATACGTGTTTAATTATATGTAATTGTATTGTTTGTGACAAACATATACATGTATAAATGTCCATGCATATAATATTATGCTTTTTAAGTGGGAGTTCCTACCAATATTACACAACCAACCGGAAGACAGGTTTATCTATCAGATGTCTATCAGTGTCGGTAAAGATTCCAGTAAAGAATTTGATACAGAACTATTCTGTGTTCTGTATGGAGAGAAAGGGAAAACAAATCCGAAGGCACTTGTCGATGGCAAAAGAAAGGCAGGTGTATTCCTCTTTTACTGCTACTTGCCAAAAAGGGGCTCATGAATGTCAGCTGTTTTCGTATTCAGTATATCCTGATTTATGTTAGATATATTTGATTTTTCTTTTTATACCCATGATAGCATGGCAAGCTGTATTACATTTGTATTACTGCTTTACAAGGAAGATCAATTATTATATACATGTATTATTATATATCATTATATATTACTTACTGCTTGAACAGACAGTCTTACTTATTCAATCTCTAATTACAGAACTTCAAACCAAACGCTCTCACAAACCTAACAGTGACAACCAAAGAAGACATTGGTAGATTAACTCACCTCCATCTCTGGACCAGGGCCAGAGATGAAAGAGACAGTCTCTATGTTGAGTGGATCTCAGTGGTGGATTCAGACGTACAAAGGAGGTAATTTGCTGTTACGAATAAAGTATAATTTTATAATTGATACATTATTTTGACAACTTTGTTTCCAGCTCCAGGAAAACCGACTCTATTTTATAAATTAATCTTGTCTCCAGCATTTTTGGTCAAAATCTCTGGATGTAATTAAGTACATATAGTTCTTGTGTAAAACTGCATATAGTCCCACTACAAGGTCATGACTGTTTTTCCTTTTCTAAGTCATGCATTACATATGTCATGCATTTTAGCATGTGAACCTCTAGGTATTTGGCAGAACACTCCAAATATAAGCCTGTTAGTTTACTATGTATGATTATAACATACAACCAACAGTGTACATCCGTTTTTATCATCCAGGTACACATTCTTATGCAACGCCTGGATCTCCCCAGTGCAGACTCTCTGCTATGGACATGAGATCTTCAGTGCTGATGTGGAGGAAGGAAAAGATTTTGTATCTCTTGTTAAAGACAACACCAAGTCTAAGATGTTTGATGACCATCTCTGGTTGTCTGTGGTAAAAAGACCTCAGAAGAGTAACTTCTCTAGAGTACAGAGATGGTCAATGTGTCTGTCTACACTGTATCTTACAATGGTAGTAGTATAGTCAGTGCAGATCTACACAGACACCCGGCCCTTTCCGCGTCGTATTAGCCCTAGATCCAAAAACTCCCCGGGCGGACGACCACCCCACCCGTCCTCTCGCCCCTCCTCTCCCCTAAACCTCACTCTATGTGCAAAGCCCTAGAACCTACTCCCCCCCATCGCGGGTGGGGTTTCAAAAACCTCATCGGCTGTTCCGCGGAACCCAGTCTAAAGAGCAAACCCCTCGCCCCGTCCCACGGCTCGGGCGAGGGGGCGCGCGCGTACGCGCGCGCCCCCCCGCCCCGCGAACCCCACCCGTCCTCCCTCCACCCGTCCCCGCCCCTCCCCACCCCTCCCCACCCCAAACCCCTCCGCCTCGCCCTCCGCCTCGCGGCGGTTCTCGTTCGCGAGTCCAGCCGTGGCCCCACGCCGCCCTCCCCCCGCCCATCCCCCGCCCCTCCCCCGCCCTCCCGCCCCAACGACCCGTCGCGACCCTCGCGGGCGGACCGTCGGCTGGAGTAGGGTGAAGCGAAGGAAAATACGGGTTAGAGTAATGATAGGCTACACCCGTGCGGAGTGCCCGTGCAGAGTTTACGACGCTGACTATACTACTATAAAAAACTTACCGAGTGGTGGTGGTGGTGCTTCCGGATGATTTCTTCGCCGGGGACTGTTGAGACTGAACTGGTCGGGGTGACACCGCACTCGCGCGCTCCTCCGTTCGAGCGCCCCCGGACCTTCGATGAAAGACTCGCGTCTTAACCCTCATTTTCCCCGGACCCTCCCCTAGGGAAATCGCCCGTCCCCGTGACGAGCGGCGAGAGAAAGTGAAGGCGGTGGCTCTTCCGCGCTTCAAACCGTAGACTTCGCGAGGAGGTTAGCCAACGACATCATCGCTCGGAGGGGTAGAAATAGAAATAGATAAACGGGATAGATGGACGCTTGTCTTCTCATCGCCATCGTCATCATCATCATCATCATCATCATCATCATCATCATCATCATCATCATCATCCTACAAATAGACCCGCCTCTACGATGATGTCGTTGACTCGCCACCAATTTCTTTGACCACCGCGTCCACTTTCCCCCGGGTAGCAAACTCCGATAGGGAGAGAGCGCATCGTGCGCGTGCGATGTCACCCCCCACCTACGAATGAAGACAATAGAAGAAATGTGAACTGATAAGGGGTGAGTATGAGCGGAAGCTGCGCTAGTATCGTCTACCCCTTTGGTTTGGAGAGGTAAATGGTTTTTAATGTATTAGCTAGTGTTTTATTGCTCGGTTTTAAGGCTACAACCGGTAAACCCTCCGTTTTGAGGACGGAGACCCCTTACAATAGAGAGTGAATGTGAAAAAAATTATACGGGTATATGTACAAGGGTTATGATGCACTGTTCGTTTACTCTCCAATTTATCGAATGAAGTAGTCTCATCTCCGAGAAATCAGTACTAGCATTCTATAGGACTCGTACTCACCCCGTCTTCTGCAACCTTCCGCTTACCATAGAAGTAGGTGAGTCCGGTCTTTAGCTGGGTGTAGCTATACGTTTGGTTTCCTCTTCTGATAAAACCCCGATTGTCCCCTCTCACCGACTCCCCTGTCCTGAGCACGGAGAGGAACTTCTCTTTGGTTAGGGCGTTTCCTCTTTTGTTTAGTCCTTTGCTGCTATACTTGCTATCACCATCAGCGGACCAGCAAAAGTATGTTTTTGAGTTGAGCGCGATGACCCCCTCCCCCCGAAACTCCTCCTTAAACAGGCCGGGGGTTCGTGTTTCGTATCGTTGCACCTTCTCACAACATTCCCTCATCTCCCACTCTTGACCAAGCACCTTGGTCGTGATAAAGTCTTCCTTGTGCCTATCGCAGAAGGGTCTGGGAAACCATCTACCATATTCTCTGTAGAACTCTTCTTTTTTATCTTTTCGGATGACCTCATCTATACTACGAGCACTCAGAGCCATGTAAGCGCTATCCGTGTCCATTTCTACGTACTCAAAGTCCTCTCTGCTGACGAATCTGTGAAAATAAAACGGACAGGTTGTAGGGGGGGGGGGTTGGGGTTGACACCAAAGAATAAATAGAGAAGGATTTGATAAAATCTTTGTATAGTCTAGTGCTACTTACCTATCCATAAAGTCGTAGTAGAATTCTAGCATTCTCAACTTGGCTCTCTGGAGGATAACGAATCCTACGACAGATGGAACATCCATTCGAATCTAAAAGAAAGAAAGAGAGAGAGAGAGTTTACCCTACCACTCAGAAAAAGTTTCGTCAAATCAAGAATCAAAATAAAAAAAAAAGATTGTCAACACTTGCCTTTTTCTTGTGAAGCTCTATCTCAAAGTAGTTTTCATCAACTTCGTTTAGACTAGAAAAGTGCCTACTCCTCACTTTGACAGCCGCCTCCTCTACTGTCTCCACATACTTGACAGTCTTATGTTTCTCTTTATTTGTTATGGTCTTTCCGTAGGCTGAATTCCCAACGAGCTTGCTGGTGCTGGCCAAGAGGGCCAGGTCGGGGTTCACATCCCCACCTCTTCTTGCGTCTGAGACCGAAGAACCAAAGTCTTTGTAGATGGCTCGTGGGATAAAGTGAACAAACTGATAGATCCTGGTAATTATCAAACCTTGATCTAGATACCATCTAGCCAGATCGGAGAGTAGTGTGATTCGCTCGCCAAAAAGACTCCCCACGAGCATTCGCTGAGGTCTCTTCAAGAATCCGTTCTGTTCGGCAAAAGCGCGCATGTGTTCGCTAAGGTGTTCTCTTCCCACGTTTATATTCTTGAAAATAGGTGCCATCTCAGAGAACTTCGCTTTTAGCTCTTCGGGTACGGAAATGTCACACTCCACTAAACCATAGTACTCTCCACTACGAATGTTATTGATTATCTTATCGAGGTTGACGTAACCCCTCTCCGGATAGAGAGAAGAAAAGAAGATGGCGAGAAATGTCCTAACTTCTACATCCGAACGAACTCGCGCTTCCCACTCACACTGCCGAGTGGTGATGAGCTTATAGCCTAGAGCCTTGATGTAATCTTCTTTCCTTGCAGTGTCCACCCGGAGCTCTTCATTCGTCATGTTTCTGACACCTTTTCCGTTCCCTCCTAGCTCGCACTCGTGCCCATGCCAGTAGCAACCGTGGAATTGGTACACCGTCCGACTCTGTTCGCTATAACCATCCACTGGTAGGTTGTGACAGCCTATCCTCATTTCTCCTCCATTCTGTTGGTGAAGGATGACCTCTCCTCTCTTCCACGATTGGAACTCTAACCAACCATGCGCCACTTTGCTGAACTTTTTAATAGGTTCTAGAGCAAAGCCTCGGCTCTCTAGCCTCCGCCTGGGATAACCCGTAGGCATATTCCCCATCATACAGTATAGGTAGAGGGCGTTGGCATCAACTCCCAGAATGGACCTACAGGGTTTTGCGGATGTGCCATACATCTTCTCTCGAATAGAGGTCACTCCAACTTCATGATGTCTGTGAAAGATAATGCTTGGCCCTCCCACGAGGTTATCGCGAAGAGTATGGTACAGACTTTTGCTCTCCTCATCGAACAGACATATGGGTTGCGAGTTGCAAAGTTCGTCTCGGAGAGACATTAACCTATGCAGCGGAAGAGCGGCTTGTGGAGGAGAGTAGCCATAAGGTCGGGCCTCCACCTCCATAAACAACCATCTGATAGCCAAGCCTGGAAGCGAGATTGCGGATTTCAACATGTCAATACCCTTTTGTCGATAGATAGAGCTCTGACGTGCAATGGCCTCGATGAATGGGGCCACATCGAGGTTGTTGTACCAGATGAGAAAATCCCTGAACGTTTCCATGTTCTCTCTTTCCCACACGACCTGACAGTGGTGATAATCTTGCTCGCTCAATTCTTGCTGAGTCAGCGAGTTGAAAAAACTCTCTCGGGGAGGGAGTCCATAATAATCCAACCTTCTCAGGGAATCTACCCAGTCGTAAGGAAAGAATCCCTTACTCTCTGACACGCCAAATGCCTTCAAGTATTTGGAGTAGTTGAAGCCCGGTGCGATAAAGTTGCATATGTCAAGGAACCTAAAACGTCTACTCTCCACGCAGGACATACTGTTAACACGCTTAACGATGAAGACAAAATCTTCTCCCTCCTCCTCTTGTAGAGAGCGAAGCAAAGGTCCCTTTAGTATATTTAGGTCATACTTTTGTGAGTTGAAACCAACCACCGGAACGCTGGAGATGTGCTGTTCTAACTCTCTTTCTAATCCGGAGAGACCGGACTTCACCCTGTAAGTCGAGACGTTAGAGAACTTTTCGTCAGCAAAGGCTTCTTCTCTATCCGCCCGATCCGCAAGGAAAGTAGAGAGTCGCTTGCGTACATCCCGGAATCTTTCTCCGAACAAATCTCCTGCCACGTCAGCAATCTTTGCTATGTAGTGGACGAATTGACGAATGCACTTCGTTCCATCCTTGCTGTCGACACTCCTCACAAAGCACTTGGCCTGCTCAAACCCCGGGACGTTAGAACATACAGATATGCTCAGTAACTCGTGTCTTGCACTAAAAGTCATTGTGGAGGTGTTAGTTTGTAGGTTGTCTTTTGGCATGAAGCATTCAATATCATAGGTGATATAGTAGGGGTAGTATAAGAGGTCGGGGTTCACCACCTCTATTCCCGCCACTCGCTTGAGTTTTGTGAATATGGTTGGCGGGGGTCCAAACGTTCCACCAGGGAAAACAAACACCGATGCTTCCTCTGGCGAGCACTTATGTCGCCGTAGGCTGGACAAACGTGTGAAAGCGCCATCGCACAACTTGCAGGTGAAACATCTGGCAAACGAATCAACATTCTTTATCCAGCTGAAGTGTTTTTCGTACATGTTGACAAAGAGTTTACGGGCTTTGTTTCGTGCCCCAGATGACCAAACTATCGGAGCTACCCCCTCATCAGTTAGGCAGAAGACTATTATAGATATGTCAAAATGATCTTCCAAGGCCAGCAGATCACTCGCGCCCACCCCGGGAAAGTCTGACAAAGTTGATGAGGGTGGGGAAGAAGATCTAGATTGTCTCATGTATTGTTTAAACAAGCGATGTGTTGTGGTCTGAGAGGGGCGATGACAGCAACATCCCTTCTTTGGGTCGCAGTTACAGTCATACATCATGGCCAAACATCTAAAGAAACACAATTTGTCTGGGTAGGGACGGGCACCTCCTCTGGCCCAAAAGTCTACATCTAGTGCTATCACATGTCGGTTGTTAAGTATGTAGTCTGGGAGTTTGCTCACTACACCGCCCACCTTGCCAATCTCTAGGAGTTTATAGATGTAGAATGTCAGATTCGCAATGTGACGTAAAGCCCAAGCGGTGTTCGGTCTCCTTTGTGCTGACCTCTCTCTCAAGTCGAGCTCCTGCACAGATTCGCAAAACTCTCTCATCTCATTCTCTGCTCTGATCAGTCTTGGCTTGGGGAAGAACGCGGCATTGTTGCTTGATGAGTGAAAGTAGCGCAACTCTCCACTGGTCTTATGCTCGAGGATGACTCCAGCGCTACAGTTAATCTTCACAGTACAAGGTACTCTCTTCCACATCGCTCTCAATTTAGTCCACACCTCTTCATCTCCTTCATCTTCACATTCCCCTCTCCACACTCGAACGTTGAGAATGTCTTCTACAGGACGAGAGTGTATTGTGGACCTGATCGAGCTCCAATAGCGGGCTAGTAGCACCCCCATCTCATCCCCCTCTTCAGCTGTTGGAGGTTTGGACCAGAAAACATCATCAAACTTCTCTGCATCCCCCTCATCTTTTTCCGCCTTGGCCTCGCTATGAAATCGTCTCATGTGATGACCTAGCTTTCTCCTCCCATCAAAACATCCACCACAAACCGGGCACTTGTGTGGGTGAGCCTGTGCATGCATTCTCTTCGTGTGCCTGTCTAGAGAAAACGCTGTTTTGAGAACCAGACCGCATAGTTGACAAGTGTGCTCGGCCTGACGAGAGCTCTCCCCCCCTATAAAAATACAAAATAGTAGGGTGTAAGTTATTCTTTTACCTCATACTACTATTAGCAATCCACAATTGTTACCAACTACCTCATTTAGCACTAACCTTTTTTACTTGTTGACATCTCTGATCAGGTGCTGACTAGTAGGTAGGTGTCTCTGTTTAGTCTCCCTATAAAAAATATATAGTAGTAGGGTGTAAGTTAATTTTTTTTGTTTTTGGCTCAATAGCGTTATATACAATAGACACTTCACAATTGCTGCCGATTACCCTATTTAGCACTAACCTTATGTTGTACTTGTTGACATCTCTGATCAGGTGCTGACTAGTAGGTAGCTGTCTCTGTTTACTCTCACTCTGTTGACCAGAGGCTGATTGTTCATACTGCTAGAGTGAGAAACTCATACCTTAAATAGTAGTATTCAGTGGGCGGAGTCTAACCATTTCCCCACCCTTGGCAATACCACCCCGATGTGAATCCGATGCATCCCGATGTGAATCCGAAGCTTCCCGATGCATCCCGATGTGATTCCGAAGCTTCCCGATGCATCCCGATGTGAATCCGAAGCTTCCCGATGCATCCCGATGTGAATCCGAAGCTTCCCGATGCATCCCGATGTGATTCCGAAGCTTCCCGATGCATCCCGATGTGAATCCGAAGCTTCCCGATGCATCCCGATGTGATTCCGAAGCTTCCCGATGCATCCCGATGTGAATCCGAAGCTTCCCGATGCATCCCGATGTGATTCCGAAGCTTCCCGATGCATCCCGATGCATCCCGATGCACCCCGATGTGAATTGACACATCGGGACACATCGGGATGCATCGGGAAGCTTCGGAATCACATCGGGATGCATCGGGAAGCTTCGGAATCACATCGGGATGTATCGGGAAGCTTCGGATTCACATCGGGATGCATCGGGAAGCTTCGGAATCACATCGGGATGCATCGGGATGCATCGGGAAGCTTCGGAATCACATCGGGATGCATCGGGAAGCTTCGGAATCACATCGGGATGCATCGGGAAGCTTCGGATTCACATCGGGATGCATCGGGAAGCTTCGGAATCACATCGGGATGCATCGGGATGCATCGGGAAGCTTCGGAATCACATCGGGATGCATCGGGAAGCTTCGGATTCACATCGGGATGCATCGGGAAGCTTCGGAATCACATCGGGATGCATCGGGAAGCTTCGGATTCACATCGGGATGCATCGGGACACATTGGGATTGGATAATAAAAAGGGAGGAGTCAAGAAATGAGCAGATGTATAAAGGGAGAGTGGGATCACAGTCTCAGCATTCAAAGTTCAGCACATCACTACTGTACAGGAACACTACTACAATAGTACATTATCAATGGATACTGACAACATAGTCCAGAACCAAGAAGAGTTATTTGCGGGCTTAACGGACTCACAAATGGATGGAATTATTGAAGAAGAAGAGTGCAGTCAGAAGAGGAAAGAAGAGGTGGATGCGTTAAAAGAGGCACGGAAGAAGGGGAAAATAATAGGAGTGGGGAGTCTTGCCCGAAAGGATCTTTCTAACATGGCGGACTCTCCGTCCTCCCCGGAGCGGGCCTCGGATAGGGGCGAGACCACAACAACCAAGAAGAGGAAGAACCCAAAAGGAGATGAAATCTGTGCTAAGAAAAAAAAGAAACCCCAGGTGATTGTAATATCAGATGATGATGATGATGGCCACGGAGCCGATACGGCTACGGAAGAAATGGATGGTGGTGAGACGACGAAGGGAAAAAAAGCTACCAAGTCCCCTTGCAAGGGGAAGAAAAAGAGCGGGGGACTAAGCCTGGAGAAAGCTCGTGCAGTGGCGGCAACCCTAATGTAAGTAGCCCTATTCGTATATCTATAAATTACCGTACTATCTTTCTCCCGTTTAACCACTTTGTCGGATCTATATACACCACTTTCATTATTGTAGGAGCATGGGAGCGGAGAAGAGGAGCTCTCTGCAGACGACGGTGAAGCTGTCGGAGCTAGAGCCAGGAACTGTGCTAGAAGTGAGTGGAGGTTCGGTGGTTGAAACGGCATTCGGAAAAGCATTCTTAGCCAGGGCAAGCTATGTGGATGACAAGGGGATGAGACATTGCATCAGCTTTCACACCAACATTCGTCACGCCATGCCCAAGCTAGCGGATGTCAAAGAAGAGGAGCTAAAGGACCTTACCCTTCCACCTAGGATCATGGTGTACTTGGGACAGCAGGAGACCGCTAAAGGACAAAACACATTCAACCGTATCGAGAGCGTGTGCTCCCTGCCAGGAGCAGCCATGAAAAAGCTGGCCGGTGACTTGAGAAAGAAGACCTTGGCCCAGTTGGAAGAATTTTTTCGAGTGCAAACGCTATCTTCCTTCCCCGTTGGTTCTGTGCTGGTGGTGACCGCGCTCCGACCCACATACGTCCCAAGATGCGGTGATGGTGATAATGCGAGCAACTCCATTGCCACCTACGAGTGCCGGATTGGAAACGAAGAAAAAAAGGGAGAAGTCTTCCTTCCGGGACGTCTGGCAGTTTCGATGAAAGAGCTCCTCCCCTCCGTGATGGTGTACAAGGGACAGAAGACTTCCAAGAGCGGGAGAACATTCTACGATTGTGCCATTCTAGACTCCATCCTCGGCGAGCGTCTCCTCCCCGCCACTGCACAGTTTTGAGGCAAAAACTTTTGTCATTCACACTCATTCGTGTCTACTTATCAATTGATTTTATATTATTACTCTCAAACTCGTGTATCGTTAGCCTTACTCATATTTTTCATAGTCGTATATCGGTTTTTATCGATTGATTTTATATTATTACTCTCAAACGTATTGAAAATTAAAACAAACTCGTGTATCATTACCCTTACTCATATTTTTCATAGTCGTATATCAAGTTTTTTATCGCTTGATTTTATATTATTACTCTCAAACGTATTGAAAATTAAAACAAACTCGCGTATCATTACCCTTACTCATATTTTTCGTAGTCACATATCAAGTTTTTTATCGATTGATTTTATATTATTACTCTCAAACGCATTGAAAATTAAAACAAACTCGTGTATCATTACCCTGACTCATATTTTCATAGTCGTATATCATCTATTCTAGAATACATCACACACCATTACTCTAACCCGTATTTTCCTTCGCTTCACCCTACTCCAGCCGACGGTCCGCCCGCGAGGGTCGCGACGGGTCGTTGGGGCGGGAGGGCGGGGGAGGGGCGGGGGATGGGCGGGGGGAGGGCGGCGTGGGGCCACGGCTGGACTCGCGAACGAGAACCGCCGCGAGGCGGAGGGCGAGGCGGAGGGGTTTGGGGTGGGGAGGGGTGGGGAGGGGCGGGGACGGGTGGAGGGAGGACGGGTGGGGTTCGCGGGGCGGGGGGGCGCGCGCGTACGCGCGCGCCCCCTCGCCCGAGCCGTGGGACGGGGCGAGGGGTTTGCTCTTTAGACTGGGTTCCGCGGAACAGCCGATGAGGTTTTTGAAACCCCACCCGCGATGGGGGGGAGTAGGTTCTAGGGCTTTGCACATAGAGTGAGGTTTAGGGGAGAGGAGGGGCGAGAGGACGGGTGGGGTGGTCGTCCGCCCGGGGAGTTTTTGGATCTAGGGCTAATACGACGCGGAAAGGGCCGGGTGTCTGTGTAGATCTGCACTGACTATACTACTAATGGTGGTTAACGCTATGTGGTGAGTCCAACATTATATCTGCATGCATTTATATACTTCATATCCAATCTGTTTTTATTCCATGTTATCTCTATGTCACAGACTACTAGAGTTTGTTGTTTAAAGAAGTCGAGTTGAGGGCGTGTGGGGGGGGGGGGGGGGAGTTTGGAGGCAAAAGCTGAGCTAGTTCAATATTGTTGAGAGATCAGTCTCCAGAACATAAATATTTGATGGTTTTATATGCTAAGATACGCGTAGTTTAGGTTAGCATCTTGAAACCTTTGATTACCCTGTAGTAAGTTCTTCACAACTTCATAATGCTGGCAGGTTTCCTACAACAGATGAAGCAAAAGAGAATACAGGACCCAGTGTACAGCTTGGGCCTGTGACATTGTCATGGAGAACACTTTGGATTGCTGTTATGGGTTCGTTCACTGCTAATGACAATATTTTTGACTAAATAGGCAACTTTTCTATAATGTAACTCTATTAGGGTACATAGACTTCACAAACACTACCAATGATCAAATTTCTACTTTTTGTCTAAGTAGTAAAATGTAGATATCATTAGCTTTATTTTAAAACTGTTGATGTCTCAAAAACCTGCAGCTAACAGGAAACCTAGTCAGTGTAGCATATGAAAAGATAGTCTAGGAATACATTCTGCATTACAGGTGGTCTGATTGTTGTGCCCCCTAACCTTCTGATTATGTTTATTTTCCGTCACTGTCGGGAGTTTGTGCTTCCAATTAGACGCCACAATGCAGTGCGTAAGGGGAGGCAGTCTGTATTACCTATGACAGTTCTACATACGCTGCCAGCAATTCAGAGTAAGCTATACTCACTTTGTATCGACTGATGCTAGTTACTATATATAATACATGTGATTATAATTATGACAATCTCTATCTACTTAAGTACATGTACATTGTATAGGCCTGTGCTAGCTATTCCAGAAGTGCAATATGACATAATATTTTCAAACTCCACAAATCTTGGTTTGTGGATTGGCAGATTGACATACCTAAATTTTAATGGAGAAGACAGCTTTTGTATCTAGAGCTTTGATGATGAACCCTGGTTATATCGAAATCATATAATATGGCACCTCTGTCTGTAGAATTTATGTACACTAGCGATACTGCACCTCAACGTCGAAAAATTGTCTCATAACTAAAAATAGGCAATCAACAAACAAATAGATTTACATGCACATGTTGCAAGATGTTATTATAATACATAATATACATGTATATTCATTGAAGAGGAGGAAATTAAGACTGAGAATGAAATAGATCATCTAGTACAATCAGTTGACTCTTCTACACCCGACCTACATCAGCGTTATCACCGGCACCCAGCCTATGTTGAGTTTGAGCTGGCAAAGGATGTTGCAGTGTCACCAAGAAAAATGATTTCAGGTGAACTTACAAAACTATGGTGTGAGGTAGATGATAGGTGATGTACATTTGTATGTTCACTTTACTGTGCTTATACAAACCAGGTCAAAGGCTAGTCAAGCAAGTACCTGCAGACAAAACATTCAATAATCTCTCTGTATCATTGCATAATCCTCTGTTACTTTCTTTCAAATTGAAGAAGTTCAGCTGAATTGATATACTAATAACACATAATATCATTATTATTTATTGTATTTTTGGGTTTGTCAGCTGAATATTTTATTATGATGCACTCAGATTATTCAATCTCACTACTTGTAGGAAGATTTACGTTTATGATTGCATTTCTGGCTTGTATAATGTGAAGTATTACTCTGTTTCCAGAACTCAAAAAGTTGGAGAGGAGCAACAATAAACCATTTACTCTACCGTGGTACTTTATCATCTTTGGATACATTCTCTGTGGAGTTTGTATAGCTAATGGAGTATGGTGGCCATATCTATATAGTATACAGTGGGGGAAGGAACTGTCTCTAGAATGGTTGTCTACCCTCTTTATGAGTCTGGTTCTATCTATTCTGGTTATACAACCTGTACAGGTGAATTTATCCACTAATTCATTTTTATTGTAAGAGAGGTTGTTTTTGACACCGAAACACTTTATTTGCTAACACAGACTAGAAGCTCGTAAATTTATTAATATTCAGTGAATAATGACTGTTTATTTCAAACCGTTTTATCTATGCTCGAACTCTGTTACAGGTGTTAGCATTTGCGATGACTGCTACTTTACTTTTGCATAATTCATCTACAGAAATCTATGGTGAATCACGGAGAAGTACAGGTAACCAAACGTTAGCTGTTAATATTTCACCTGCGAGTGCACAGTTAAAGTCGCAGCAATACGCAGATGTGTTACACGACTATGTCTGCTGTTGGTTTCTAATACATGACACTTTTACGTAAAATATATGTATTTTTATTAGTAGTAAATCACAGACTGAGTGGGATGAGTTAAACTGCTAGGTAGTGTTTTATGCAGCCACGTTTTCCATTTTTCCCCATTTTTTTCTCAAAAGATTATATTATAGTAGTTATCACCTCAGCAGATTGCTGCACATGTAGCTGTTGAAGTTTACTCTGCCAAGGGAGAAGGTTACTGGTGTGATTGAGTGACAGTGTTACTTCAAATGTTCTAGTGTCAGATATTCCTACTCGTGGTGAGAGAGTGAAGACAGTAGAGTCAAGAGAGCCCCCTATAACGCCCCAGAAGATTAAGAGAAAGAACCTTTTAGTCTCATACACTGAGGCTAAGCTACATAGACGACTGTTAGACAAGCTGGAGGGAATTGGTGTTCACATATTATATCTAGGTGAGCATAAAATATATCATCTGTAAAGTAGTAGGAATGATTCAGTCATAACTGATTGCTTGGTTTCTACCAAGTGATAGTTTGCTCAATGTATGAAATAAATATGTATGTCTAGATAAAGATTGTATAACTACTACCTATATTATTGACTGATGCCGACCTCATTGTTCTCCCGTGAAGGAATGGTGCTGCAACTGGGTACCAAGTTGGTGTAGCTCGTTGTTGCTATGGCATTATCAGTGTGTGAATAATAAAAATAATCTTGTTACTCTACAAAATAGCCCAACCATGCTGCTACACTTATTTGCATGTAGGGGCTTATCTGTAACAATAAGGCATATCGTTGTGTACACTGATCGTGTTAATATATTCTTACAGGTCTATTAATTGCTGTTGTATCTCACAACACAAGTTCTGATTTCTACCACCAGAACAGAGCTCTGAAAGAAACTCTGGCCTTAGACAAGGCTAAGGTGAGATACCATAGCATATGCCAAGCTGTGTTATGTCATCTTGTGTCATATTAACTGTACTATACCGTGCTATACCGTGCTATACCGTGCTATACCGTGCTATACCGTGCTATGCCGTACTATGCTGTACTATACTGACTTTTCTTTCTCTAGTACACATATACCTAGGTTACACTGCTGTGTTCATGTTAACAGCTCAGTAGAATAGAAGACATCTGGCCATGGCTGGAAAAGAGTATATTCCCAGTAGTATATCCTACAACAAGGTATAATGGTGATCCCATGGGCTTGGATGAGAGAAGATATATTTATAACATTGATGGTTATCTGATGGGACCAGTGAGGATGAAACAGAACAGAGATGAACATGGTAGGTTTACACTCCATATAATTATTCTACTGGTTAGTGAACTTTACCTGCACACACAGAATAAATACAACTGAATGAGTAGTAATTAAAAGTGTGCTAAGAAAATACCCAAAGTGTCCGGTCAAGGTCATTTTTCTTCGCAAAAAAGAAACTGAGTAAATCACAGTCGGCCCTAGTGTTCACCTATGCTCACCTACCTCCACTCTGTCCTATACGGGTAGCGGGTGTCTGCCAGAGGCCTAGCTCAGTCAAACTTACAATCCTGTCCTGAGCATCCTCTTCGGCCCTAGTACTGTGCTAAATTTAATTTCAAAACATGCGTTGCTGGAAGTAGCTGAGCTATGCATAGTGCATACATGTAGGTTTATTTCTGCTTACAGCTGAATGCGATGAAATGAAGAGATCAGAATCCTCTCGAAGATTTCAGGTTTACGTCTGTAAGCGCGCAGAAGAGACTAGAGACTGGAACTCGAGTAAGCTCTAAAATTTGAAAAAAAGATGTACAATTCTGCTAAATTAGGTTTATTGGGCACAAATTTATTACCTCCCCTTATAATACCGTTAACTGATGCCAGTCTGTATATTTTATAATTACCTTGCAAAAACATTTTATAAATTCAAATAAAATTCTATAATTCTTTTAAAATGCTTGATTTTAAAGCAATTGTGGTTATTGAGGATAATTATAAAGACTACAACTCTGAGATTATTACTAATTGGTGGTGCATCTTCTTTTACACTTCTATTCTGGTCCAGTTCATTTTATCATTATATATTTAGTTGGCCAACATGTATCCTACTGTATCCTGACTAGCTCTATATACAGCTGGGTGATGCATAAAACTGGTGGAGAACTTGTAGAAATTACCACTGGCCTTTTTTGAAGTATTGCTGCCAGATTGGAAAGGATGTATCCAACCTACCTTTAAATTGAACTAACATCGTACTGCATTGGTGTGTTTAATGGAGCAGTTATCCAAGTTATTATACATGTATTGTCATATAGACATGCTTGAATATTGTGTAATAATTTACAGAATGGAACGGTACATATGAGGGAGGGGTGACACACCCCCCTTACATTCATGAGACTATCAAAGGAGCTGATTTTCTTGGACTACTAGCTAAATACGACCCTGGAGGTTATGCGTAAGTTGTATCAGCATGTCGATATTCTGCTACACCACATACTGACTCCTAAAATATTCCCAACACAAATTGTTTCAACGGGAAATCACTATTCTTGTATTTTAGGGTTACAATGGCTATCAGCAACTGGGACGTAATATTAGAAAGAATAAAGTCAGAGATATGGATAGACAAACAGACCAGAGCTATATTTATAGAGTTTGTTATTGCCAATATGAATGTAAACGTGTTCACTCAAGTTAAGATACTATTGGAGACCCCAGTCTATGGAGGTAAGTCATGGTTATAGAATAGAGACCCCAGTCTATGGAGGTAAGTCATGGCTATTGCTGGCGTTCTAATTCCTTTACCAACCTAACCATATTGTGATGGTACGCCAAGTCGTATCTTCCATCTGACACTCATTATTGTGTGCACATACATGTATATATCTGCTTGTACTTTACTATATGTTATTGTATATAGTTACATGATTGTTACTAAGTCTTTTAATGCCTTTTATACCCATGTACAGAGGCCCGACCTCTCAGAATCCATTGATATTCATTTTGTACATGAATTGGACCATTTTAGGCAACTTTTGTAGAACCCGACCTATTTTGGGTCGGCCGTCGGGCTTCCGGCGGCCATCTTGTTGCGCAACTTCCGGACGACCACACGTCGTCTTTTCTCGACGTTACGTCGGCTTTTCCCGACGTGACGTCGGCCGGAAGTCCTTATACTATATAAAGGGCATTGTTTTACTGTTCATTGTCTCAGTCTTCACTTGGCTTTCAATAAAGACACATCTATACTTGATACAGAGACTTTCACTTCCTTTTGCCAGGTCATTCGCTTTGCGAACTGCCTACTAGGTCGGATCACTCTCTTTCATTGTATAGTCTGAAGGTCGGACTTGAGATCAGATGGGTCTTCTTTGGTAGTATTTGGGCTACTGAGACCGCTCGATCTTTCATGTAATGCGAAGTCCTATTACCACTCATAGGCACTTCATTTCTGGGTCGATAGTCGTCCAAGGACGACCGCACCAAAACACAGAAACCATTACAATATTTCTAATAAAATTCATATTTTTTATCAAACAATGTTATTTTAGGAGTATTTGCTTCCCACAAGGTGAACAGTTTTAGACCGTATCCATATGTAGATGCCTTTGACTTTGTGTTTCTGGTCATACAGATCATCTGGTATCTGGTTCTATTCTTCATCATCTTCAAGGAAGGAAGAGGTAAGTATTTTCTATTGTTAGGAACTCTATATTATACAGGAACATGCCGAGTAGAGATTTTAGTCTTGCAAGATTGACTGTATTCATCCACTAATGTCATGGGTTTGTTTTGATAAGTACATCATGCATTGTAGCTTGCTTCTTTACTGTTCCAGCATTAATAAGAGGGGGATTCAGGAAATACATGTCAGATCCCTGGCACTGGGTGGAGATAATAAATGCTATATTTGGAATACTGACTCTACTATTCTTTGTCCTCAGAAGTGTTACAGTTGTGAAGGCAGTAGAGTTCATGATGAACAACAGAGGTACTTAAACATATAATATACCAGTTATTACATTGCATAATGAATTATACATACAGTATGTACACCAGCTATCCTTTCAATCAAGGACAGGCTCAGTCATGACATGTATATTATACTAGTATTATACTTTTTAGAAGATTATGTGAACTTTGACCTGGTAATGAAATGGAATGAACTCTACTCAATGTTTCTGGCAGCAGTTCTGTTTATTGCTATCATTCAACTATTTCAGCCAATGGACTTCAGTAAACAACTCAATGCTCTAAAGGTATGGTGTTCCATTCAAATTAATATTATTTATGCAAGTTCTAATGATAGATATAATTATGTAAAAAAAGTTACCTCTGTAAGGTGTTTGTAATTTTAGATGGTTAGGACATAGCCAGGGTGCTTTGTAACAACTGTAGATGGAAAAGGGTGTCTTCCCTATTATATATATGGTGCTACCCTAATCCAATTATTGCTCCTGTCCCAAACCCAAACAACTACTCCTATCTGAGGCTACATGAAATTATGTGATAATGCACCCACTTTGTCTATTTTAGATGTCCTTGGCTATGACAGGCTCCGTGATTCTGTGGTACGCAGTCATGTTTATTATCCTACTTGCTCTCTACAGCCATGTGATGACTGTAGCCTTTGGATCTCAATATGATGCCTTTATTAGCTTCCTCAGATCCTTCTACTATCTATTTGGGATGTTGTTAGGTAGGAGGCCCAAGCTTTGAAATCTCTTGAATAGGTTCCAAGTCTTTTTAATAATTGACAGTATTTTTGTAATTATAATGTTGCTTTAACTTTCCAATAGTACAATAGAAAGTTCCACTCGACCTGAAATGGAAGATGTAGTGTTTTCTATAAATTTAAGCATTCAGTTGGGTTTGTATGTTCGCATTGCGTTCTATTGTGTCATGACATCCAAAGGAGTTTACTAATGTATGACGTTTTTAGGCAAAGAATTTATCTCTTTGAGCAGTCCGAGATTTGTTTCACATCCATGAAAATACCAGTCCTTGACTGGGGTTTGAACCCAGGACATCTATGGCACCTAATCCCTATCACAGTGAACATTTCACTAATGGCTTCGAAAGCGGATTGAAAAGTAAAAAATGATTTGAAACAATGTTTTATTAACTCATACTATGTTTTGTAGGGATGCTTAAGTATCGTAACCTAGTTGCGGAAGATTCCATAATGATGTCGATCATGTTTAGTTGTTTCATGGTTTGCGGAAACTTTATTCTCCTCAACCTGCTTATATCTGTCATAAATGACAGTTTAACTTACATCAAGCAGCATACCGGCCAATCAGAGTTCGACGAGGCTCTGCACGCTTATCTGCAGGTAAGAAAACCTTAATATAAAGATTTACATATGAATTCTAATCAGTAGCAACGCAGCCTAAAGTGAGAGTTGAAAATGAAGATCAAACTTATTGAGCAAAATTTTGCGAGCTTAAAGTTGCACAATATTGTCACTGTTTTTTCTCTATTAATACACTAAAGGAGTGTTACCACAGGCTGATGGTAGAGTTATAGATTTTGTACGAGTTTTGGTGGTCAAAACTAGGTTAATCACAAAAAAGTCCTCTTAAGGCTTTGTTTAATTTTCACAAATTGTCAAATGAGCAGAGCATTTGAGATGCCAGGTAAATACTGTTTGACTTTTGACTGTTGGCTGAATTGACTGTGCAGTAAGATGCTTCTATTTGATCATCCAGAGCAGGATGGCCACCTGGTGGAAACAACTTACTGGAATGAAGGATGAGAAGACAAACCTAGTGAGAGTTCGTAGAGGTGGCCCATGGAACAGAGAGCTAGAGCTATACTACAGTTTACTGGAGCAGCAAGAGATTACCCCTATTAACTCTCAACTGGCTAACAAACACCAGGCTATGGCCTACAAGAAGGGTGAAAAAGTAAGAGGCAATGTTTGAATAAGTCTTTTAGATACACTGTTTAATTATTTAGTACTTTCGAACTGATAACTTTTTATTAAATTCTAAATTACAAACCCACGTTATTGTCTTCAACTTTCTGTCATGCTATGGTGTAGGCTACATGTGCAGGTAGATGTTCTCTTTGCACTTGAGTCCTGCTTTACACAACAGTGTTTCCCAGAGGGTCCATCGGACAGGAATATATTCACACAATACCTATTATTTGATACTGCAATATGGATATTGTTGTTATGTAAACCTCATGTTCTATACAAATTGCGGTGTCTGTTAGTAGTGACCTACTATCTTTGGTCTAACTTCTGTCTTGTGACAGTCTTGTATTAGATATATGCAAAACTATTCTTCTGCTTTAAAGGTAACAATATTGTTAATTTTCACAGCATTTCATCTCCATATAGATTGCTCTTCTATACTAATATAACTACTTGTATGTTAATATTACATGTAGAACCAGCCATGTATGGATTTCCATTTGTAGATATTGTTATGGCAGTTCATTAGATATGGTATTTTACAGGTAGTCGACTACATCACACTGATCTCTACAAATAAGCTAACAGAGCAAGAGAAGAAGTCAATGGCAATGTGTAAAGATTATGATAGAAATGAACATACAGTGAGAGCAGCCATTAAAGCGATAATCTGGAACATGATACTCAGTAACAGGAAAGTGAAGTCATTTATCGCCAAGAAGCCTAAGAAGGTAAATTTTACCATTGATCTCCACAAATACACAGTATATTAACGGAACAAGAGAAAAAGTCATTGGCAGTCTGCAAAGACAACGGTAGAAATGAACATGCAGTTAGAATAGCTATTACAACTGTTATGATAATATATTCCATGTACTTTTGCTGTCAGTCAAACCTTACAATGATCACGTTGGTATTCACACTGGGATGTTAATCACGGTGATATATGTTTTCTGGGTGTTTGGTTTTTACAAAGGAGTTGAAAGAAGAGGATGAGGATTGTTTCATTAGAGAGACAGACAAGAGAATTGGACCGGAAGGAGGTCGGCTGGAGATCCTACCTGGAGCGTTCATCATCTTTGCTAGGGATACATTCCCTGTACTCAGCTTAGTCAAGGCAGAGGTAAAGGCATCCAAATGTTGCATGAAGACACTGATATAAATTGCATAGCCTGTAATTTTATCGATATTGCCTCGATTTAAAACTGCTTATGGTAATTTACATGATCTTGCCAATATGTAAGAGTGCAGATTAGCTCTTCCCCACACCAGTGACATGGGTTTCACACTCATTCAATATTTGATGCATAGACTATGTAAAATGTACGTATATCTGTATAATATTATTTTAATTATCAATTATGTTACAGGCATATACCAATGACTTATTTGCCAGTCATGTTATCCAGCTGGAGTTTGAACGACCGCTAGCCAAACCTTTTTCATGCACTCTCCCATTTAAAGATGGTAAAAAGAGAGATTATTGCAATGTATTTGTACAAAGAGATGGTGGATCATGGAAGCTATCATACAACAGGTACTTTTCCTTTTCTGATATATCTTCAGGTCTTGTAAACAAAAGAAGTAAATTATCAACAAATAATTTGCTGTTTATAAGTGCCATATGCTTAAAATTATAATATTATATCATGCTTTTATAAATCTAATTTCTAACAAATAAGATTATTATTTTTAAGCTTCATTTGTTCACAGTGTGACATGCTTCTCTGAGAGTATCCGGTGTATGTGTCATCCCAGAGGTCAAGAGGTCAAGTATCGTATAGCGGCTACAGCTACTCCTCATAAGATGATATCTAAACCAGGATACACTCTAGTTGATGACGCGGATGCACTGCCACAGGTAAGAAATACCACTGTAGAACAAGATTGGAAGAGAAAATGTATTGCTAAAAATATGGCAGGTATTATGTTGCAAGATTGCCCTATGAATTTGAAGCAATTAATTTTGCTGCGATATGCACAAATCATCATTTATATGGAAGTTGCGTTATGCCGTTGAAACCTATTAGGCTAGTTGATAGACAGAGGTGCTTTAGATAGACTATTATAGACTAGATTTTAGAATGAAGAAGATACAATGTATTATACAATGTATTATATAATACATTATATAATACATTACATAGCACATTATATAATACATTATATAATGCATTATATAATGTATTATGTTATGTATTATATAATACATAATATAATGCATTATATAATGCATTACATAGCACATAATATAATACATTATATAATGCATTACATAGCACATTATATAATACATTATATAATGCATTATATAATGTATTATGTTATGTATTATATAATACATAATATAATACATTATATAATGCATTACATAGCACATTATATAATACATTATATAATGCATTATATAATGTATTATGTTATGTATTATATAATACATAATATAATACATTATATAATGCATTACATAGCACATTATATAATACATTATATAATGCATTATATAATGTATTATATAATGTATTATTGGTGTTCAGCCTCATATGGCTTATTACAAACATACATGTATATTGTAATGGTTACGCACAGTTCTCCTCAACCACCTGACACTAATTATATGCGTACCCATATGTATACCTGCTTGTATTCCTTGTTGTGTTGTGTATATACTTGAATATGGCATTACTAAGACATTATACTGTTTTTATACCCATGTAAAGAGGCCCGACCTCTCAGAATTACTTGATATTCATTTTGCATATGAATTGGATGATTCTAAGCATCTTTTGTAATAACCCGACCCATTTTGGGTCGGCTTCCGGCCGCCATATTGTTGCGCAATTTTCAGACGATCCTACGTCGTCTTTTTCCCACACTACCTCGGGCTTTTTACCGAAACTTCCTCCGGAAGTTCTGTTACTATATAAAGGGCATCGTTTTTATGTTTGTGGTCTCAGTTCTTGCTTGGATCTCAATAAAGACGCTTCTATACTTATATAGATAGATAGGTCATTCTAGTTGTTAAGGTCCTCGACCTTGCAACACGAACTGCCTACTAGGTCGGATCACTCTCTTTCTCAGTATAGTAAACAAGCATAACTCGAGATCACATGGGTTGTCTTTAGTAGCTATTTGACTACTGGCTCCGATCAATCTTTCATGTGATGAGAAGGCCTAGCACCACTCATAGGCACTTCATTTTGGGTCGGGAGTCGTCTTAGGACGACCATACCAAAACCAAAAATCATTACAATTTTAATTCAGTAAGGTACAACTCATTAGTAACCTAGTAAGTCCCATTTTGAACCATTTGAATCATTTATGCTAACTGGACATCTACTAGCTCACTAACTAGGATATAGCACTGACTACATGTATATTATGTTGATCATCATCTATCCACCATATATTAATCATCTATCAACAAACTATCAACAATTTATAAACCATTACAGGCCATTTATCAATCTTCTATCAAAATTCTATAAATCATCTATCAATCATTTACCAAACATTTATAAACAATCTATATCAAGCATTTATCGATCTTCTACCAAACAGTTGTCAATCATCCTTAAACCACATATTAACACAAGTAATAAAAGTCGCATAGAAAATTGGTAATTATCAAAACTATAAAATATTTGTAGGAGAGAGGAGGAGATACAGCAAGCATCTTCTAACCCTAACAAGATGGCTGAGTACATTAATACTGAATCCATGGGCAGTGCAACACTTTCTGTGATTCATATGATGGTTATTCATATGATGGTCATTCATGTGATGGTCATTCATATGATGGTCATTCATATGATGGTCGTGTTTACATGTACCCATTACCTAATTACAACAAGAAGGGCACTTAGAATATTTAATGTACATGTAGTATTATTGATAGCTACATGATACACGGTACCATTATATTCATGTGTTCGAACAGTTAGATACACTGTTGAAGAATACAGCATTTGGCTTGTGTTAATAGTCAAATTCTTTATTTTTATTGAACAATAGCTTTTATACGCAGTGTACATGCATAATATGCACTGCTATTAAAATAGAATTACATGTAGGCCTACACGTGTTTTGCTTCTTAACAAGAGTGTGTAGATATTTTTTTAAAATTGCCTAGTTTATGTACATTACATTTCCTTCAAAGAATATATTTTTGTGAAAAAATTTGAGTGTAACTTGCTGATTACTTTGAAAGGAGTATAGTGTATTTCTCAGAACTTGCAATGTGCATGTATTAGCACAGCTAGCCCTAAAGTGCTGTCAAAGTCCTGGGCAAAAGAATGGGGCTATGAAATAGAGGGTAAACAGGATATCATTGCTCTGAGGCTACATTCTATGAGTATATGAGCATAATATAATATTGATCAATCCTATTGTAGATTGCATTGTTACTCTTTATTGTTTGTTATCAATGAATAAGCCATGGGTTTATTTAATCCAGTTATTTCAGAAAAGTAACATGGAGGGTAGACAGTCTTCATCAGATTGAAACTGTTATAACTGCAGACTTGGTAAGTTGGTGAGGCAAAGTTCAAGTGCAACAGCATTAGATATTGTTTCTCAACGAGAGTATTATATTATTTTGAAATGCAATGTTTTTCTTCCATCATTACTAAAAGAAGAATTTTGACTCGTAATACAGTGATTTATCCATTGGTAAAAAATAGCACTATTCTAATGAATAAATATATTTATTTTTTGTTACTCTCAGGTATTTTGTATAGGTCTACAGCAATAGTCTAACATGGGTGAATAAATGACCTTTCTATCTAGCTGAAATTTTAGCCGGATACATTACAATCAATAGTACCCTTCAATTGATAGCAGGTACATGCATCCTGTAAGTGATAGTAGGCACCCTGCAAGGGATAACAGGTACCCTGTAAGTGATAGTAGGTACCCTGCAAGTGATAACAGGTACCTTGTAAGTGATAGTAGGTACCCTGCAAGTGATAGCAGGTAGTTTGTAAGTGGCAGCACCCTGTTCAGTTGGGTCCCTTATTTTTTCCCCCGACCATTAGATATGTAGCCTATGCTTCCCATTCATACTAGTAGGGTCAAGGTGAAAAAGCTCATTTTGGTTCATTACTTTGAAGCTGAGAAATTCAAGATAGTAGATCTGCTGGTATTCTTCTTTGCCCAGATCAATTAGGTGCAGTAGTGGAGAAATTTAGATAGCCTTAGTTCCTTGTTTGTGGTTGGGGTTTGGGGTAAGGGCCGTCAACCAGCAAAATGTAGAGAAGACAACTTCTCCTGCTTCAGTTTTGGCGAAGAACAAAGGCTATCTCAAATTTCTCCACTTCTGCACCTAACTCGCCCAGATAAGGCATACTCAATGAAAAAGGACTGACAAACATATTACATGATTGTATTTAGTAGAGAACTGTACATAGGAATTTAGCTTTGAGCCTCCATTTCGGTTAGGTTCAAAATTGCAGTTTCCTGTAGCTTTAGAATCATCGCTATAAGTTGAGCCTGCCTCCTTCATTTGTTCGTATGACAGCTTTTCTGTGAGCTATTTGTACTCTATACAAATTAAACCCCTACTAATTGACATTGCTGACACCAGAGAAAGAGGTCAATTGCTTCTGCTAAGAGAAACAAGTACAGCGATGTACGTAGATGTACATTGTAGATGTTAAGTAGCCAGTTTTGATTTGTTCTCTACGAAAGCAGTGAATGAGAAGATATTGGAATACATGAGAAGATGAGCCAGCAATCAATTACAAAATTTGAAAAAGTAGTGGTTGGGGCCACTTTGTTTAGTCATCTGAAGAAACGATTTTTCTTAAACCATGCCTCAGTTCTAGTTTTTGGCTGATTATGATGTACAGTACATAATAGACAAGAGTCAATAAAACAAACCTTTTATATTATCACTTTCTCTAAACACAGTCTGTTAACTGAATAGATAGAGAAAGTTATGTAATCAATAGCTACTCTGGAAACCTCAATATTAATAGACAATATGCAATTAAATGCATCACATCTTTCTTTGCTATGCAAACAGCTGACAAACAATACCTTTATTTGGAGAGAAGATAAGTATTTTCGGTAACAATAACATTACGCAAAAATGTCTATTGAATTGGAGTTGAGAAGTACAGTCATGCAAATTGGACAAATTAATAACTCGGCCAACCTGGGAAAGCTGCTATGGATTTAACTCTAACAACTTTTGTTTGTTTGGCAACTGTTTGCATTATGAAAAATGCAGCTAATATTTTTCAAGTATTACTGATGATGCGCCAAGTTTTTTTTGGTCATCTAAGAGAATGGGTTGAGCCACTTTAATGCACTCCAATAGCAACTGAAATTATATAACAAACCTTAACCTTTGATTTTTAGAAAAGAATAGTGCTAAGGCTATATTTCATAGTACTTAATAGAACCATTGGTATGTACTACAGTATAACTTATTGCTACCAGTACAGTTAAAACCTACACAATGATATCACTAAATGTACGTACATGTATATTTTACAGATATGGGAAGCAAGCGAGCCGTTAAGGAGATGTCTTACAGAGCTTCAACTCTCTGTTCCTTGACTGCACTCCTTCTGTTACTATGTCAGAGTATGTAGAAAAACTATTTTTTGCCCACACTAGTTTTGCTGTACTTGAAGTTTTTGTGTAAAAGTAGCTGCTTTTCCATATTTTCATTTCAGTAGTTGATGGCTGTGTTTGTTGCTTTGGAGTGTTTATGTTTTTATAGCTGGCAATACTTGGCCCACTCAAGCAGCACGTATAAATATTGCAGTATTACAGTATTACAGTATTACTGCAGTATTACAGTATTACAGCATTACAGAGCACAGCACTTCGATATTGATCCTAAAACTAACATTATTGGTAGTTGAATGATTTCTATTACACAGCAGAAGAAAGTAATTGAATATCTACATGCGTACTTAGAGCAGATCTCACAACCACTTTACTATATTCTAGCGCCTGCAACATGTGGCCAGACATCTTCAGAAGGAGTTGAGGCTGTTATCGTGTCTACAGAAGCCACACATAAAGATAGGGAGGATACAACAGCCAATGATGAAAATTATATTTGGACTACAGATGCAAGAAACGGTACCACTCCCACTGAAGTCACTTCCAACGCAGATGAAGGGACTGTACAGATCACAGAGGCTGACTATGTCTCCAGGTCACATAATTCTGATGATAGTGCAAAGTGGAGCACATCTGCAACTGATGCTGGTGAGTTTACTAAATTTTTAAGTGCTTTGCGCTCACTCATTCACATAGACAGAAAGTAATTTGCTTTCTACATGTAAAATGCCAAATCTCTTGGTTATTTAGTAAACTATTATTACTGTCATAAGCTGTGCCCATATGGTCTACAATAACTGATATGCATAGAAAGAAGTCCTAATGCATGGCAAGCCATGTCACCCTGCACTTGTTGCTTTTGTTAGCTTCAACACCCTTCATTTCCAGTTTTAAATGTTTCACTGACTGCTTAAAATTTCACTGTGCTAAACCTGGTAGAACACAGCACAGTTGTTTTTCCTTTTAGTCCTTTGACCTTTGACCCTTTTCTATCCCCTCTTCATTAATCTGTTGAAAAAATTTACTTTCAAGTTTTGAAGTCCTTGGTAAAACTGAAAAATCTGTGTACTTTGTAAAATTGCTTTCATTTCACTTGTGTTCACACAAAAATTCTACTTATGTTTAGATAATGGGGCTGTATCAGGAGTTATCTGCTCTTCTAGAGGGTGCTTTCACGATCACACCAGAAGTAACACTAGTTTTTTGCAGCAAAACAGTGTAATCAAGGCTGTTTTGGACAAATAATACCGATTATTAGCTGTTTAGCAATACAATACCTATGAATAGCTAAACAGATTTCAAAGCTTTAGTGGAAGCATTTACTCATTTGCAATGGTAATATTGTAATGTTTTGAGTGCTATTGCATACGAGAGCCGAGGGCTACTAGTATGGGAAGGGCTTGGAAGGTGGTAGAGGCCGACCAAGTGTACCTTCTGCTCATTACATAAAAGAGTGAACAGTTATATGTGCTCCTTATAGGTGTATGGTAAGTTATATCAGACGTAGGCCGATGCCGAGACTCATTGGAGCTCAGGACCGACGTAGGTCATGTAGAGTTTATACTCCGAGGGAGTGTAGAGAAAGATTGTCTAGCCTTGAGATCCTAAGCTCGACGCTAGGTTCATTAGAACCCGGGATCGGCCTAAGTCTAAGGGGTGGATAAAGATGTGCTTAGCCTAGGATGAGGTGAACTCGAGCCGTACTGAATCCAAAGGATTCTCAGGTGGAGTTACCCACCTAAAGAGTAAGCCTCTGTAGGTTGAGTTAGGAGATGTCGCTTTATTCAAGCGCAATCAACAACTGAATTACAACACAAAATGCTCTGCCTTATATACATAACAAACTTCCGGCCAAAAGAGCCCGACATGGTATCGGCTATCCGACATGGGGTCGGCTCCGGAACTGATGCAACAATATATCTGGTTCCGCCCGACTCGGCCACATAAAAGGTCGGCCTTTGCACAAAATGTGCTTACAATAAGGAAAGACATGTCGTATATAATTATGAGCTTAATCTATAAGGTCGGCCACGAAGTTACTATATAAAGTGGCAAAAAGACTCTAATAATTTACAATCAAGCAAGAACAGACAATTACTAAATAGGTACATAATGTGGGAAAAACCAAGTTGCAATAGAACGTAATCCCAAGGCTTGATTGCTAGTACATATATATATATATATAATATAAGACACGCAGTGTATAAGATAATAATGAATGCATGGATGAATATGGATA
The DNA here is from genome assembly GCA_935421135.1 of Bugulina stolonifera. Taxonomy (NCBI): domain Eukaryota; kingdom Metazoa; phylum Bryozoa; class Gymnolaemata; order Cheilostomatida; family Bugulidae; genus Bugulina; species Bugulina stolonifera. The sequence continues at coordinate 9,428,110 of OW285195.1, forward strand.
ACAATGTCATGCATGGATAAGATTATGTATAGTAATTCAATGTCAACTATCATAATGTTTGTGTGGCTGGCCTAGGTGCCATAACCACGGAGGCTGTTTCACCACAATATCAATGATCGGGCAACCAACTTCCGGTGTGATCGTCTTCGACTCCAAATATACAATGGGATAAGCACAGGCCAATTAATATATTCAATGTCTTTTGTTAATTGGTTTATCTGGATTTCCAATATTTGAGCAACCGCCCACAATCGATGACAGGTAGAGTGTTGTATAGCATTTCTGGGATTTATGATAAAAAAGCAAAAATAATGGCTTCCATAATGTAATATGGAGAATGTAGATTAGATTATTTTATCTTAGAAAACTGGGATAGAATATCTACTGAGGTGGTAACTAGAGGTACTGAAGGTACAGCAGAAAGTGGGGAAGATCATATTTGGACTACAGACAGTAAACATTCTACCGCTGATGATGCATTTACCTTGAGTACAGATATCTCTGATGGGAACACAGATTGGGGTATGTACTATACTGTATTGGTTGATTCAACAGGTGCCGTGGGTCAGTCAAGGCACAGCTTTTGTAAGTAATATATCAGCTCATTATTGCATTGTTTATTGGTAACATAAAAGAGGTTACTGGCCCAGACAGCAACTACATGTAGGTAACACCAACACCCACAGAGTTTTCAGCTGGACAGTTGAAATTTCGTTTGATAGGCTACAACAAACTAGCAATAGATGCTACACCCACCTTATTCAAAGCGGCTCATACCTGCTATATTCACACATTTACTACATTGCGGTATTTTATTTCAGCGGACGGGGAGAGCCTGTCTACTCAAACTGGATACGCTGAAGGCGAAACAGTCAGTGAGAAAGATTATATCTGGACTACCAATGTTGATGATGCTACCAGTGCAGATACTTCTGGTGAGAATGCAGAGTGGGTATCAGAAGTCACAGGTGCTGGTAAGTAGCACAGAGTGTAAAGTATGATTGGTATTTGCTAGTCTGAAAGTGTGGAGAAATTATTATTTGCAAAAATCAAAATGACTACTAAACACAGCTACATGTAAGAAACTTCTTCTAGAAGTTGATTAGATAATACTAAATTGCAAGAAGTTATGCAGTAAAACTGATCATTCTTATATGTCTTAGTAAAATGGGAAGGAATGTCCACTGTGACTATAAGTGGAAATATTGAGGAGACGACAGTCAGTGAGAATGAAAATATCTGGACTACAGATAGGAAAGGTTTTGCTACTGATGCCAGAGATGGTACCAACACAGATACTTCTGGTGAGGGTACAGACTGGAGGACGGACTCCCCAGCGAGTACTGATGCCAGAGATGCTACCAACACAGACACTTCTGGTGAGGGTACAGACTGGAGGACGGACTCCCCAGCGAGTACTGATGCCAGAGATGCTACCAACAGAGACACTTCTGGTGAGGGTACAGACTGGAGGACGGACTCCCCAGCGAGTACTGATGCCAGAGATGCTACCAACACAGATACTTTTGGTGAGAGTACAGACTGGAGGACGGACTCTCCAGTGACTGCTGACCCTGGTAAGTGGATCAGAGTTGATAGTGTAGTTGGAATTTATTGGGAATAGCTACTGTATATGTACATAAGTGTTTATCTAGTGCTAATCTCCCATACCTTGGAGCATTGTTTATTTATACTTGTCCACTTTCCCAACACCCTATTACAATAGAATATATCTGTATTCTGAAGAAAGTTGTGCATATTATAGAATAGTCCCATAGTCCGAAATGTAGAGAGTAATCTACACAGAACCCAACATATTAGGGTACTTGCCATTCTAAAACTATGCTGTGCTGTAACATACTCTACTGTGGAATTATTATGATGCTATAAGTATAATGTATATATTATTATATCCTAGAAAACTGGGAGACAATATCGACTGGAACTCAAATTAGAACTACTGAGGAGACAACAGTCAGTGAGAACGATTATATCTGGACTTCAGATGGTGAAAGTATCACCACAGAACACAAAGATTCTACCAGTGCAGACACTTCTGGTGAGCGTGTAGAATGGAATACAAAGTCTGGAGAGCTTTCTTCACCAACAGGTATGACTGCATCAATAAGCTGTTTCATCATTCCACTGCATATTTGTGTTCTTGTAAAGTCTGGAGTCATCATTTTTCTATTTGTGAGTAAAATACATGTAACTATGGCAACAGATGAAGTATTCCAAGAAGATGGCTTGTTTTAGACATCAACCTTGTTCAGTTTTCAAGACCTTGAATAAAGCCAAAACTTGGTTTGAGCATTAAACATCACTCTTCATGTTGCTGGAATGAGTGTTTCCTGAAATTTAGTGCTACCTTAGTTTAAAACCACAAAGCTGATTTTGTGTAATCATTGAGTGCACAACAACATGTTGCTCAACGTATGTACATGTACATGTATATGTGAATTGTTAACATTTCTAATAATGGACTAGTCTGATCAAAATGCTAAGCCGCTGCCACACTTGAGAGGGTGCTGGTGTGATTAAATATAAAATAATGTTGAATTCAGAGTGCATCCAACTGTATAATTAATCTATTGAAGCATATTTTTGTAAGAATTGGTCATAGGGCACAAAAAAGCTGGTAAAATAATACACAAAACTGTAGACTAAAGCACTTTAGATCTATCGATGTGTAGCTATGCAATGCAGTGCCTATTTATATCATATTCAACACAATTTCCTGCTTTTTCTATCTTAGTAAGTGGAATTTCTACAGAAAATATAAGAAGAAATACTGGAAGTGCAACAGAAAGTGAAGGAGATTATATTTGGACTACGGATGGTGAAAGTAGTCCCAGTGCAGATACTTCTATTGGAGATTCAGAATGGAATACGGTGTCTTCAGCAACTGGTAGGCTCCAAGAACATGATGATTTCGGATGAGTTAGTTTTTGAAGCGGAATAGTTAGTTTGTAATAATTCCCTATTAAATTTCACCATTAAGCAAGAGAATTGATAACTTAACCAGGAAAATCTCTAAAGCAGAGTAACTATATTAATGGGAATGTTTAAACTTCTTACTTGCTTATTACAGCATTTATTCAAATAAGTTTGACTTCCCATATTTACTTAAACTTAGAGTCGTCTCAGCTTTACTAATATCGACTCATTTGAAACCTAGTGGCTACATGAGAGGCCGTTTACTTTGCTTGGTTCACTGGGGTTGTAACATGAATTTATGGAGGACATACACCTTGTTTTACATGACTCCACCACACACTGTTTTACTTTACAATTTTGGCTTTAGAAAACTGGGAGAGCTTGTCAACTGAAACTGCAAGTGGAGGTACAGAGGGTACAGCAGTCAGTGACAAAGATTATGTCTGGACTACAAATACTGCTGATGAGAGTATGACCCCTACTGCAGGTGGCGCTTCTGATGAATACAAGGATTGGAGCACAGAGGTCCCAGAGACTACTGATTCTGGTAAGTAGCGCAGAGTAAATAGTGTAATTGGGATTTCTTGGTTTGGAAGACGAGAGAAACTTTTCATTTTTGACTATCAACAGGTTCGTTTATTATTGTACTGAGCACATATATACGAACCAAAATCGTGCTTTTAAATATTTGCCAGATTATGTTAAAAAGCAAATACTTAAGCATTAAATTTCAATGATTTCTTCTGTTTTAGAAAAATGGGAGATAATATCCACTGAAACTGTAAGTAGAGACACTGAAGAGACAAAAGTCAGTGATAAAGACTATACTTCGACTACAGATGATCCAGATCGTACTAGTGCAGATACTTCTGGTGAGAATACAGAGTGGGTAACAGAAGCCACAGTGCCTACTGATTCTGGTAAGTGACATAGAGTGCATATTATGGTTGGTATGTGTATTTATTCGCCTGAAAGCAAACAAAAAATTATTATTTTTGAGCATTATGAGTACTGAATAGATTTACATGTAATTAATTGTTGCTTCTGGAAATTGGCTGAATAATGTTAAACTAAGCTTCTATTCTATCTCAGTAAAATGGGAAGAAATATTCACTGAGACTCTAAGTGGATATACTGAGTATGCAACAGTTAATGGGCAAGATTACATCTGGACCACAGATGGTGAAAGTGCTACAGCAGGTGCTACAGATGGTACCAGAGCAGACACTTCTGGTGAAAGTGTAGAATGGAATACAGAATCTGAAGAGCTTTATTCATCAACAGGTATGAATGAGTGCGTCAATGGACAGTTTTATCATCATCACTCCTAAGGAGACAAAATATTTTGAAATTTAACCTCATTCAGTTTTCTTGACCTTGCACAGAGACCGAGATTCATTTTTGTCCAAAATGACACGAGTAACCTTTTCACCTCAGACCGGAACCAGAATTAGTATATAAGTAGCTCGATTTTCCGTTCAGACTTTAGTTGTTTGTAGGCTGTAGTTCAATAAAGTTGTTGTACCAAACTGAACTTACACAGTCTCTCACTGCTTACTGCTAACACTACAGTAGGGAATCAGGCACTTATTTATGGCCTTGGGTCTTTCCAAGTACAGTCTATGACTAGTAATAGGATCCAACCCTTCTCCACAACTGTAGGTTCGACTCATCCTAGTCGATCTAGCTATAGTAGCTGGTCCCACACCACCCGGTCTTGAACTGAATCTGAGGACTCCGGACCCCTAGTCTCTTTCTTGGTCAGCCTCTTGCCCGGTTGTGCATTTGCAGTCCTGCCAGGTTGAACCTGCCCCCTTTCTCTAGTCCCAGCCCCTCTGGCTTGGTCAGCCAGTTCTGACTCCTTCACCCCTGTGCTTTGACCTGTATGTTGTGCATTTGTTTCTCAGCTACCAAGCCGGACACAACAATAGCCTATCTGCCACACATATTTGTTGCTTTTCTATTTCAGTAAGCGAAGAGAGAATTTCTACAGAAACTGTAAGCGGAGATACTGAGGGTACAACAGACAGTGAAGAAGATTATATTTGGGCCACGGATGGTGAAAATAATACTAGTGCAGATACTTCTATTGGAGATTCGGAATGGAATACGGTGTCTTCAGTAACTGGTAATGATGGTAGGTGGGAAGGCTTTATAGAGTTAGGATTGGTTGGTTTTTAAAACAAATTAGTGCATTTGTAAAGCGGTTATTAATTCCCTATTGAATTTTCACCATGAACCTGGAGAATTGATAACTTAACCAGGAAAAACTCCAAAGCAGAGTAGCTATATTGAGTGAGGAGTTTAAACTTCCTACTTGCTTCTTACAGTATCTATTCAATTAAGTTTTACTTCTCACATTGGTGCAAAGTTAGAGTGGTCTGCACTTAACTCATCAATGCATATGAAATGTAGTGAGTACATGGGAGGCCGTTTGCTTTGTTTAGTTCACTGGAGCTTGAACAGGAATTTATCAGGGCATACACAGTGTTATACATGACTCCACCGCACACCCTTTTACTTTGTAATCCTGCTTTAGAAAAAAGGGAGAGCTTGTCAACTGAAACTACAAGTGGAGATACAGAGGGTACAGCAGTCAGTGACAAAGATTATACCTGGACCACAAATACTGATGAAAGTATGACCCCTATTGCAGATGGTACTTCTGATGGAAATGAAGATTGGAGCACTGAGGTCCCAACAAACACTGATTCTGGTAAACAGTGCTATTGAGATTTCTTGGTCTCAAAGACAGGATAAATTATTCATTTTGAAATCAAACAAGTTTGGTCATTACTTTACCGAGCGCATTTACACTTCCCAAATTTTTGCCAGATGATGTAAAAAACCGAAAAGCTAAACATTAGAACGCAATGATTTATTTTATCTTAGGAACCGAGAAGAATTTGTCTACTGAAGCTACAATAATGGCTATTGAAGATAGAACAGTCACCTGGAATGATTGGACTACTATAGATGGTGAAAGTATGACTACCAATGAGGAGGATGCTACTAGTGCTGGTACTTTTGGTGGAAAGTTAGAATGGAGTACAGGGCCCATGGAATTTACCGGAACAAAAGGTACTGTATATATTTCATTCTACTTATATGCAACTGAATATACATGTAATAAGTATATCTTTTTGCGTGCATACTGTGTAGAAAGTTATAAGTGTAAAGGGCACATTTTAAATTATAACCTACACATCAGTGTTATTTTGTTATAGTAGACTGGGACAGGCTGTCTACTGATGCTGAGGCGACAACAGTCAATGAGAAGGATTTTACCTGGACAACAGATGGTGAAAGCATGACTACTGCTGTGTATGGTACTTCTAATGAAAATGAAGTTTGGAGCACAGAGGTCACAGAGACTACTGATTCTGGTAAGTAGCACAGAGTAAATAGCGCTGTTGAGGTTTCTTGGTTTGGAAGACAAGAGTAATTATTCCATTTTAAATGCCAACATTTTTATTTATCATTGCATTAAACACATTTACGCGCATCGTAATTTTTGCCTCTAAAGATTTGTTAGACACCAAATACATGTAGTTAAGCAGCAGAACTAGATGTTCTGTTCTATCTTAGGAAACTGGGTGGGAATGTCCACTGAGACTGTAAGTAGAGGTACTGAGGGTACAACTGCCAGTGAGAATGACTATATTTGGACTACAGATGGTGAAGGCATCATTACTGACAGTGGTACAGATGTTTCTCTGGAGAACACAGATTGGAGTACAGAATCGATTGCATTACCTAAATCAACAGGTATGATGAGGGAACTGTTTCATAATGTAGTGTGTTAGCTCCTTATTGTATCGTTCCTAAGATTAGAATTCCAACAACCATTACATTAACAGATATAAAGCACATTCACGATTCTGTAATTTGACAATCCAATGCTGAACTCGAACAGTTTTTCAACCACATGGTTGAGTTTGGGGTGCGAGGCTTAGCAATGAATACTATAAACTATATACATTGTACAGTGCATTGTGCAAGCATTGCGTGAATTTTATACGTACAACAAACCTTCCAAAACTAACACAAGTACCTTGCCCTTTCCATCACCCACACGATTACTGTGCTATTGTATAACATGGTAGAATGGAAAAACATTGCTACTAAGAATATAAATGAAGATACCGAAGATGCGACAGTCAGTAAGAAAGATTATGCTTGGACTAGAGATTATGGAAACCCTACTGATGAAAGCACTTCTGATGAGAATATGAGATGGAGTACAGAACGTGCAGGGACTACTGAATCGAAAAGTATGCTATATTTTATTCTATTGAAAGAGGGCCCTACGCAAAGTTTTCTAAGTTTTTGTTTGTCTAATTTTACTTTGTCTGAAACTTATTCTAACTCTTGAACTTGTATCATATCAAGTTACAGGTAAAATAACAATATTACCCGAATTATTAGGAGAGCTTGCATCTGATGGTATCAGAAGTTACAGCTTTAAATTTAACTCCAAGGTACATTTTAAATTGAGAATAATCTCAGCCATTTTGCCAAACTTGGTTCTAGATCTATACATTATACTTGCATATGATGCGATTTGCTCTACTGCGCACTTATTTCCTGCATTGTTTGAAATTAGTTAACTGGGATAGCGTGTCTACTGAGGCTGTAAGTAGAGATACTGAAGGTGCAACAGTCAGTGAGGAAAACTATATCTGGACAACAGATGGTGAAAGTGTCACTAGAGATGATCTAGAAGCTGCTACTAGTGTAGAGACTATTGAGGAAGATACAGTACAGACTACAGAAGCTATGGTTTTTACTAAGTCAGGCGGTGAGTGATCATCATCAGAAACTGGCTTCCCTTGACCAACTGTGCTCATCAGTTTCACATAGTATTTCTTCTGTCTTGTATGCATGTACCTGGTAGCCTTACATAATCTCGTAGTGAAAGTCTAAATATTCTCTTCTTCCTGTTAAAACGTTGTAATACAGGCTAATAATGATTGTTCTCTGTAGAAGGAGCAACTACCCTGTTCCCATTTATGAGCACTCCAGGACTGAGCGAGGTCTATGAGGATCTGGGTCTAGAGGTGCAGAGGAATCATATACTTTCAGCAATCTATTTGGCTATCAGATATTTGTTTGATGTTGTGTGATTATACTTTAATGAACATTTTACACGATTCAGGTCACAAAATTGGTAATAGAATATACAAGTCATGCACCATATACATTGTATCTTACTCTAACGACATCCTATCATGTTTAGGAAGATGAGCCAGTCACAAACCTGATAAATTCTATAAATGAAGCACTGAGCGGTGAAGGAGACCTTCCTGGAGCTGTCTTACTTGCTTACTCTTCAGCTCTTAAAACAACAACAGCTGATATTTCCATCTCTGAAATGGTCAGCTAGTGCCCACTACGTACTTAATTGTTAATTGTTCAAATAATTAGGGATACAATGTATGTTGGTTCAAAGAAGCAGTTTAATTTCATAAATTCCATAATTCTACTTTTAATGACGCTATTTCTAGATAGCTTTCATTTATGATGCTTATTGATTATCTTTCTTGCTTCCCCTAAGTGTAGACTAGCACTTCAACTATTCTTTAGTTTCTGTGCAACGTATTGCTTGTTTCCAGGGTGGAGCCATTGATACCTGCAGTAAGATTTTCAGTAAAGCCAATAGTAACATAGATGTAGTAGAACTGGGGAGTATAGCTAAGGGTGCTACTGGTGTAGTTGGAAACCTTCTCTCTACACTATCAGACCAGTCTGAAGAAGATGAAGATACAGACCCCGCTGAGGTACTTATGCTGATATTAATTAATGCAGAGAGCAATTAGAAAGACTGCTTATGTGCTTAAAAGTACACCCTTTCAACTTTATGCAATTTCTACCGGAAGCAAAAGAACAATATTGCGTTATTTTCTTCTTTATTGTTAAAAGTCCCAGTGCTACAGCCATTTGAGGGTGAAATTTCTCAGATCTTGGAAGGTTATTAACTAACTGGCTGGTTAACCAGACAGTAATATCTTGCTGACTGTGAAACAGTAAAGTGGGAATTTTTACCATGGAAACTTTGAGTACCAAATAAACCGAGAAATTTTTTCTTTCGTAAAAGACTATTCGAGCAATTCTGTTGCCAAATATTAGAATTCACTTGATATATTTTCAAGTTTTTTGTGGTAGTTTCCACACCTTGAGTAGTGTGCAACCAGATGTTCTACTGAACATTACCCCAGCTAATCCAATCATTACTTATTGACAGACTGAGGAACTTATCCAAGACATGCTGACCCTAACCAATCAGATCGGAACAGCTTTATCAAATCGCCTCACTTCCTCTGACCCACCCCTTGTTATCAAAAATGAGGAGCTAAGTCTAGCTGTAGCAGTCAAGGACTTGAGTAATAGTGAAGGAGATACAATAGACACTGGGTTTGTCAGAGTTACCCTTGGGAAGAATGAAGACATGGCAGGAGGATCTGTGGCTATGCAGGTAATGGATGTCCAAATTTTTAACTAAGTACATATATAGACCTCTCAGTTTCTAGCATGCATAATTTATTTTTTTAAAAACATTGAATGGCTTAGTTGAACGAATAAGCAAGTGAATGTTTGACGATACTTTGTCTAGTTCTCTATTGTCATTGTTAGGTAAATTCTTATAAAGCGGATCCATATGCTGGTTTTGCTTCAAACAAAGACAACTTCAAAAGCCAAGCAGCTCCACTTAGTATAGCAGCTATCGGTGACCCTAATGCTAAGGTGAACTTTAAGGCAGCATCTAAGGCTAATGTATCAATTCCCAGAGAAACACATACAGTTGGAGTAGATGGGGTACACACTCAGTATAGAATCACCAACCCCGACTCCTTCATGAAAGTAAGTTTATAAACAGTATATTGAATCATCATGATAATTCTGAGTCATTACAATTGCACATAGATGTACACTAAAGTTTGTGCGTGTATTATTCATCAATGTTTTTATTGTATGCTTCAGTTCAATTGCATATTGCAATTCATTCTTTGTACTTGAAGATTTTCCTCTCCATACCTGGAGATTCACGTGTCTACACAGTCAGATGTAGAATGTTAGAACAGCCTACTTCAACTTCATTTGATATCGAGGCTCATATTACAGACAAACTTGATGTGACCTACAATAAACTGGATGCAGCCATCAGCTACACATCTACTGCAGGTGATACAATGAAGGGTATTAAACAGAAAATATGTTGCCAGAATTTTGGTTTAATCTCAAACTTAAGAACACAAAGTTTAGCTCTAAATCGTGTGGTGGCCATGCTGGAACTAAATGATGAATTCATAATGGGTTCTCATGATGTCTGGCGGTGAGTTGACTGGCAATGATTTGATGCTTAATGCACAAGTGCATTTAAGCACCGGCTCACATATTTAAAATAAAAGCTAATTTAGTCTTGTTCACATATGAATTCTAGAAAAAGAGACTACCTAATATTTATTATTGGCAGTCTCTATGGCACTCTTTATTTAAGGTGTATATTTGTTGTTTAGCTTTATGCTTCCCAAGTCTTCGGTATTTCTTCTAGATGAGATGTACATATTTCTAAACAGTCATCAAACAGGGCTTGGAATGTTTCATGTTCATCTTTCTGTAAACCAAGTTAGTGGAACTCGGACTAAGAGATCAACAAACACAGGCTACTCTTCAGGGGCGGCTGTCTACGCCCCAAGAGTTTGGAATGAGACTGCTAAAGCTTGGGTACCATCTTTAGCAGTTGAGGTTGGTTTTATTATAAAAAGAGCTGTGTTTATAAGTGTCCTGGTTAAACTGGTACATATGTACATGTGCATTAGGTGTGAAAAACTGCCATTACAACTCAATTCTGTCTTCCATAACTGTAGCAGAGAGGATCAGCAAAATTAACTAGAGTCCGTAGAGCTGACAATTATGTAGAGATGGAATGCCACAGAATAAATAGGGCAGAGAGAGGGTGACTACCTGCAAAGGGATATTAGCGACAGGAGTGGGATACTTGAATAACTGACATGATGCATCGGTGGTTACGCTCGCTCTTTTAGTGTCTGCATTAATGACGTGATTTGACAGTGGAATTTTCTTCGTCCCTTGGCTTTTCCTACTTCAAGTAGGGTTGTCGTTTCTGGCCATGGCTCTGATTTGACAGTGGGATAAGAGATTTATATTCATGTACACATGCAGTAGTCTTTATCGGAAGAATCTCATTTGTTTTAGATTGATCCTTCATCTACTGGAGAAGAGATAGTCTTCAAATCTAACTTCATGGGTTCAATGACGTCTGATCTGGTCATACCCCCAAACACAATAGAATTTGATGAAGTATTTGATGATTTGGGGGCTAAGACAGCTGAGAACCCTTCTGTACTGATACTGGTGTGTGTTCTGGCTGGTTTTTACTTTATACTACTTATACCTATTAGAAGATTAGATGTCAGGGATTACAAACAGGTAAGAAATAAATGCTTACAGTCTGTCTGTAGATTGCATAAATGCAAATTAATAGAGCAGGTTGTGTAGTTGTTACGGTAACAGGTACAGGTAAGAGAAATATATGATTTAAAGTAATTAGTCTGTGTTCAACTTTACAAAAATAAAAACAAATATTGTTATGTTATAGTGTGAGCACGCTTCATTCTGCTTCGACACTTGAGACAATCCATTATTTGTAGCCATCAAAAAGTTGAAGTCTTTAAAGAAAATTGACCATTGCCATACTTTTAATCTTTGTCTTTGCCAATTGAAATGTTTCTTGTCAACCAGCGCATTTTAATAATCTGATGAGTAGATGAGTGTACAACTGCTAATGTGCTACTGGCAAGTCATTACTTGAATGTAACAATTAGTTGTAAATTTTGATCTAATATTTACGTTATGTGTCTCTTCAAGTGGGAATTTCTACCAATATTACACAACCAACCAGAAGACAGATTTATCTATCAGATGTCTATTAGTGTTGGTAAAGATTCCAGTAAAGAGTTTGATACAGATGTATTTTGTGTTCTGTATGGAGAGAAAGGGAAGACAAATCCAAGGACACTTGCTGATGGAAGAAGAAAGGTTAGTATTGATTTGGAAAATTTGATTGTTGTGAATGACTTATTCTGTAGTTGGATGCCATTCAACCCCCCCCCCAAAGTAACTCTAAAAGTATACGTTGCAACTTGCGCATAATTACCAAGTAGGATGCACACTTTTTTGATTACAGAACTTCCAACCAAGCACCTCCACAAACCTAACAGTGACAACCAAAGAAGATATTGGTAGAGTAACGCACATCCATCTCTGGACCAGAGCCAGAGATGAAAGAGACAGTCTTTATATTGATTGGATCTCATTGGTGGATCAAGAACTGCAGAAAACGTCAGTTTATAAACTTACTAATTGCTGAGCTGTCCGGTCAAAAATTCCAACATGTAGATATACATGTATATATATACATGTAAATTCATCATAGTTCTGCTCCTTGAGCTACTAGTTTTGAGAAGTAACTTTACCTTTATATTTTTTTCTGCCTTGTCATTCTCACAATGAATGTGGAGTTGGTGAGTGTCTGAAATTTGACAGATAAAATTTTATGATATGATTGTATCTTCATTCAGGTACACATTTATATGTAATGACTGGATCTCCCCAGTACAGACTCTCTGCTATGGACATGAGATCTTCAGTGCTGATGTGGAGGAAGGAAAAGATTTTGTATCTCTTGTTAAAGACAACACCAAGTCTAAGATGTTTGATGACCATCTCTGGTTGTCTGTGGTAAAAAGACCCCAGAAGAGTAACTTCTCTAGAGTACAGAGATGGTCAATGTGTCTGTCTACTCTGTACCTGACAATGGTGGTTAACGCAATGTGGTAAGTTCGAGATTGTATTGCTACAGCTCTGTGACATGGAAGTGTGCTGTGATACACTTGTTCTACTGTGGCATTTTATCATATATATTTTGTCCTATAGAGTTACTGCTAAGCCTTAGCTGCTTTCAATTTTTTGATATTATTTATTTTACCATCATTTCTGCACAACCAAGACCCTAATTATTAAAGAGTAGTGACTCTTGTCTGGGCTCTTGGTCTGCAAAGTTTGCAGACTAAATCTATATCACTGCACATACTTGTTGTTAGCTATTTGTACTTGTACTAGATCCATGAGCCTTTTCATTTAATACATGTCAATATTTGAGCAAACTCAATATTTATAGATAAATAAAGGTCTAATGGATATATATATGTATGCATTCTTGTTGATTATATTACATAGTGTTGTCTCTGACCTATATGCAGGTTTCCTACAACTGATGAGGTGAGAGAAGATACAGGACCCAGTATACAACTCGGACCAATATCATTGTCTTGGAGAACATTCTTTGTCGCCATTATGGGTTTGTTCTACCTGATAATTAAAATAAAATACTTTTCTGGTTCTGAAACAAATTTGAATGCGCACGTGGGTATTCATACTGCCATTCAATCATATAAAGTTTACTAAATCATATTTCAGGTGGTCTGATTGTGCTCCCTCCAAATCTCTTGATTATGTTTATATTCCGTCGCTGCCGGGCCTTTGTACCTCTCAACAAACGCCGGAAAGTTTGTCAACAGAAGAAATCTGTAAAAGCTTCAGCAATCTCAACAGGATTAGCTTTTGCAGGTAAAGCGTGAGCTACAATACTTTGCTAGTAGCGCACTTCCATTATCAAAATATCAGCTCATTGCAACCATGTTTAAATGTTTATCAATTTGAAGTATAAGTACTACATATATTTCAATTTTTTATTGACTGTTATTCTTCTGCATTATTTTCCTATGATTAGACAAAGCCTAACTGCAGAATGGAAGCTCTTGCAGTCTATTAATCATATCAGTTGAAGAAAAGATGATGCATTAAACTGTTAAATGTGCTTTAAAATGACTTTACTAAACTCGTGATTTAGATGGGAACTTGAAAAGCGATAATCAATCAGATTTACTTGATCTACCTTTAGCCACCGAAGCGAGTGCTCAAGATCTAGATCCTACGTCATCAAGCAGTGAACAAAAGATTCATAACACACCAACTGAGCTGCCAACGACACAAACATTAGATTTTGCAGAAGAATGTGGAAAACCTGCTTCAAAGAAATTTCATAGGCCCGTTCTTCTTATGTCTGCTGAAGATGAAATACCTGATAAAGTTGAAAAGTTGCAAAGTGTAGAACAGAAGGAACAGACAAGAATTTTGAAACAAAAAAGGGAGGTGGATATGCAAAAACCAACGCCATTTCCCATTTTGTTTGAAAGTGAAAAGATGATGCATAACTCTGGTTGTGCCTCTGTTAGTTCGGCGCAATCTTCTAATTCACCAAAATTTGAGAAACAAGAGTTTCATTTGGTAGAATCCATGAAGTTAGCAGACTCTGGTTCTAAACCGAGTTCAACTTCAGATTTAGACCGTTCTACTCCTCGCAGCTTCAGAAGCTGTTGGAACATGCCTTTATCTTCTACAGACTCATCAGGTAGAAGGAACAATTCCGATTCGAGATTGGAAAATGAAGATTCACCGCAGCTAACTCCGGTGATCCAAATCACAAATACTATACTCGCTGATGATTGTGAAGAAGCTACGACAGCAAAGTTAAAGAACTCTGATCACCAAATCGATTCTGTGGAAGACACAGTTGTGTCACCACCAGACCTCTTGATGTCCGGTAGGTATCCGTCAATTGTCTAACTTAAACTGCATGCCATGAGTGCATGCCTCAAGTGACATTGTATAGTGGAATTAAACTACAGCTAGTTTGACATATCTTAAAAGATTGTCTGCTTTTGAGAAGTGCTGGCTCATTTGAATGGCAGTAAGTAGTAGTCTTGCCAATCTCAGTATTATGTACATGTATTTATTGTTGTGTTACTCTCTTGTGAAAGCTGGTGAAATAATAAATATCTATTTTTATAGACTCACAAATTAGGACCTGCATTCAATTCTCTTTGGTAGTAATGCTTACGGATTCATCTAAATTTTTCTCTCATGCTACCAGCTTTCAGGCAGTTAAGCCAAGAGTGAAGAATGTTGTTCTCTTGAATGGAAGGTCATGCACATTTGTGCTTAAGATAATTATAATATTGAATTTGTCTTTGTCGTTTGCCATTAACTGCGTCATTCATCTGTTTTAAGTTAGCATTATTGTCTCTGTTTATGTGTGTGCATTCTATTGTTACTGGGTGTTTCTTCCAGAACTGAGACAACTGGAGAGGAGCAACAACAAACCATTCTCTCTACCGTGGTACTTTATCATCTTTGGATATATTCTCTGTGGAGTTTGTATAGCTAATGGAGTATGGTGGCCATATCTCTATAGTATACAGTGGGGGAAGGAACTGTCTCTAGAATGGCTGTCTACCCTTTTCATGAGTCTGGTTCTCTCCATATTGGTTATACAACCTGTGCAGGTGATCGGTTGAAATGATACCATGATGAAAACGAACATGATTGGCAGAATTTATGTTATAATGAACATGATTGGCCTAATTTATGTGATGCTAAACACGATTGGTTGGCGTTATGCTATGATGATTATGAGTAGCATGATCGTTATTAGTTCTGACACAATACACAGCTAGCGTATACAGGCTTACCAAGTCTGCCTGATTTTGCAGGAGACTCCCAGATTTTTAACTCAAATTTTGGTACCCTACCCAAAATGGACACCTCCACCCAAAAGCTGAATCTCCCTCATTTTTATCAGTCGTACTTAACAAGCCTGAGTATATATCAATCAAGACTTGGGTTATTGGAAGATGTTTAACTGATTTATTCTAACTTTTACAGGTGATAGTACTCGCCATAATAGCAGCATTCTTCCTTCAAAATTCATCTCAAGACATCCCGTGTAACCCTCAAAGGAGTACAGGTAAAGTTGGCACAGCACGTAGGAATGTCCCACATTATTCATATGAACTGTATGTTTGTGTAATGCACCTTACTCGTTTTACAAAGTGGTATTCGGTACACAGTGTGAAACATATGAATTCCCTCACACCAACAACAGTCTTGTGAGAGATGTGGTGGTTTTCATGTTATAATAATAACTTCTAGGAAAACGATGTAATGTTAATATAGATACAATGTACATAAATGTACTGCATTGACCAAACAGGTACAATTAAGCTAATATGAGTTCTAAACCTTATTGCAGTTTCAGCTGATCACGGAAAGGTAACGCCAACCAAATCAAGAGAACCACCAATAATACCTCAGAGCATAAAGAAACAGAACCCCTTGCTATCTTACACTGAGGCTAAGCTACACAGACGTCTATTTGAAAAGTTAAAAGGGATAGGAGTTCATATGCTATACTTGGGTGAAGATAGATCATAAGCTATATACACACTGTACACCGGGTATATAAAACGCGTATAAAAGATAACGATTTTGGTAAAAATGGGCTTGAGAAGGGCACAACACGATTTTAATTTAACGAACCCCACCAAAAATCGATTTTAATTTACCAATCACAAAAGTGCAGGGTTGTGGTAAAATGTGGTAAGGTACAACAGGTAAGGCAAAATTACAATTTTAAATCAATCTTCTGGCTCATAAGTAGTATATTTACCCCTTTTTATTGTCTTATAGCTGAATATAGAATTGCACTTGCAGTATTCCTAC
Organism: Bugulina stolonifera; assembly: GCA_935421135.1. NCBI lineage: Eukaryota > Metazoa > Bryozoa > Gymnolaemata > Cheilostomatida > Bugulidae > Bugulina > Bugulina stolonifera. Next base: position 9,444,691 of record OW285195.1, read on the forward strand.
CTTACAGTTGCAGATGAGATTAGCTAATCTTATGGTAGACAACAGATGAAAAAAATTAGACTTGTAACGGGATTTGAGCCCATGGCCATTGTATTAACAGTTGAGCACTCTACCTATTACGCTATCAGATCAGCAGGGGTTTCATGCCGAAAACTAACCATCATATTTGTAACCAACCGCGGTAATACTTTACTAGTAGTGTTGCTGCAGCTAATGAAAACAACATGTGAATATAGTTAACTAATAGTTTAGTAATCCGAACTATATTTTAACGAGTTCGATCCACTCGTTAAAATGTTAAATTAAAATCACGCGAATGAAACCCAGTGTACAGTACATGTATGTGCATTTCAAATACAGGAAAACGGCAATTCAGTTGACAGTGAAAATTGTATTTTATGTCGTCCTCTCAAAGCATGCAGCTGATGTCATTTCATATTTGTGATGTATTTATAACCTTGACTTAAGCTGTTAATGGCCTAAATTGGATTTTCTCACAGGTCTTCTGATCGTTATCGTATCTCATAACACAAGTTCAGATTTCTACCACCAAAACAGAGCTCTGAAGGAAACTCTACATTTATATGAGATTGAAGTGAGTGATTATACGTTGTATTGTATTACTAGTACCACATGGAGTTAGAAATTATATTATACTCAAGTCTAAGTTTCGAAGGTAGCCTGATATTCAGTGATCAAATCAGAATAATGGATAATTTATTTTATGTTTATCAAGGAGTTGCGTACTCTTGTCATATAAATGCATAGGTATTCACATTTGGTCAAGTCATACTACAGCATTACAGCAACGCTACTGTGTGTCATGAAAACTATGCTGCAGTCCTTTGTTCATTTTTCTGCGGCTTTAAGATTTGAATTTAAATTCTTTTAGTACACAACAAAGTGATCCGTTGCCAATGCCCTCAAATGTATACGTGTAAATATAAATAGTTTAAAATTGGTAAAGAGTTTATAAAGTGGGGGATTGCTAATACATTTGTGTTTAGCGTGTGAGCCATGTGAGTGGCACTAACATTATGCCAAATTGCAAACACCTGCGGTCTCAAATGTGTACCTGGGGCTCCCACACCCCCTTCCCATTCTACTAGTATAATGATATTATATGGTATATCTGTGAGTTATTCCTTTTAACAGTTGAGTAGAATAGAGGACATCTGGCCATGGCTGGAAGAGAGTATATTCCCAGTAGTGTATCCTACAACAAGGTATAATGGTGATCCTATGGACTTGGATGAGAGAAGATATATTTACAACATTGATGGTTACCTGATGGGTCCAGTGAGGATGAAACAGAACAGAGTTGAACATGGTAATGAACTTGAAAAGTATAATATTTGCATATACTGACGCATGTGTTATTAATACATACTTGAATAGAATAGCACGGCAAAACCAGACCTGCTAACATGTCAAATGCTGTGTGAAGCACATAATTGTATCACACAAAATCTTGTTAATTACAGGTGAATGCGATGAACTCAAGGAGGCAGAGTCATCTCGAAGGTTTAAGGTTCATAACTGTAAGCATGTTGAAGAGATTAGGGACTGGAACTCTAGTAAGTGATGGACACAGCTATTTAGTTTCATGTGTTAACACAATATGATTGTATACTACTAACGGCTGGAGCAGTGACAAGCCCTCGACTCTTGCACTGCATTTCAGGAAAAATCATGCTATGCGGCATATTCTAAAAGTCATAATAATCAGTACACTATTGGGGAATTTTTAAAACAGACTGTACATGACGTATAATCAGTTATCTTGACTGCTAACCGGTCTATTGCTGACTATCCAATGGCTGACACAAAGTGATCATGAAGCCTAAAAATGAAAAGAAATTTTCACATTTGCACAGCTAATTCTAATTTTTATTGCTGGACAATAAACCAAACATTACAATACAACAGTGGTTTCACACAGTGTGGTGAATATACGATTTTCTTACAATATTTTAAACTGCTTTTTTAATATTGCAAATAATGTCTAGAAATACCTTAGCTGTAAAAAGGGTAATCGATGTAAATGATTTTATAGAATGGAACGGTACATATGAGGAAGGGGTGACACACACCCCTTACATTCATGAGACTATCAAAGGAGCTGATTATCTTGGACTACTAGCTAAGTACGACCTTGGAGGTTATACGTAAGTTATATAAATGTTATGTGAATATTACTGTTGTACCTGTACTTCCTTGTAATCAATGCAGTTGATTCACTGAAAAATTGGTGGAGCTAGAAGGTAAAATGTCTTTGTGACCTTTTGCACCAGTCAATACTTTATTCATGTACTCCTCGTGATAACCACTTAACTTGGGTTGAAGGTGTAGCCTAGCCAAACGTTACCATCTAATGATCATTGTGTTTTGGCAAGTGGTTCACGAGATTTTACAAACATGAACCGTAATCAGAACCTTACATTAGCTGTCTATTTCAGCGTTACCATGGCTATCAACAACTGGGATGTGATATTAGAAAGAATGAAGTCAGAGATATGGATAGACAAACAGACCAGAGCTATATTTATAGAGTTTGTTATTGCCAATATGAATGTAAACGTGTTCACTCAGGTTAAGATTCTCTTGGAGACTCCAGTCTATGGAGGTAAGTGGTGGTACAGGTGTACATACATATAGAAAAGACACATTTAGAAGTAATGACAATTATGCTGTGATACTAGTGGAGGTAGTGGTAGGATTAGTCGTGGCGGGAGTAGTGGTAGCAGTGGTGATAGTAGTAGCAGTGGTAGTACATGTAGCAGTAGTAGTGGTAGTAGTAATAGTAGTGGTACCAGTGGTATTAGTAGTGGTAGTAGCGGTATTAGTAGCAGTAGTATGGAGACAGTAGGACGGAGACGGTAGGACGGTGAATGGCAATGTGGCCTATATGCTGCGTAAAATGATATGGCAGTAATCTATCATGGAGAGCGGACAACTTTAGCGTTGTGTAAAGATTTATAAAAAAGTCATTAGCATGCACTTTACCCGTGGTGCATTCCATTATTATATTCTGTACTTTAAGTCAAACAATGTTATTTCAGGGGTGTTTGCTTCCTATAAGGTGAACAGTTTCAGACCGTATCCATATGTAGATGCCTTTGACTTTGTGTTTCTGATCATACAGATCATCTGGTATCTGGTTCTATTCTTCATCATCCTCAAGGAAGGAAGAGGTTAGAAATTAAATGCTACGTACAAGCTATCTGTAATTTTAAAATTCTTGAACACTAACTCTGTAGAATTCACACAATGTATGCTTTTTGCTTCTTTACTGCTACAGCGTTAATCAAAGGTGGATTCAAAAAATACGTGTCAGATCCCTGGCACTGGGTGGAGATAATAAATGCTATATTTGGAATACTGACTCTAGTATTCTTTGTCCTCAGAAGTGTTACAGTCGTGAAGGCAGTGGAGTTAATGATGAACAACAGAGGTATTTAAATAGATACACTTAGTGAATACGGTTACTGTTTTTTCCCTCAGTTAAGAATTTTGAAACTTTGAGAAATTCTTTCCTCAAGTTGACTAGCTGACATATTTAGTACAATATATAATTTTGTAGATGCTTATGTGAACTTCGACCTGGTAATGAAATGGAATGAACTCTACTCAATGTTTCTGGCAGCAGTTCTGTTTATTGCTATCATACAACTATTTCAGCCAATGGACTTCAGTAAACAGCTCACTGCTCTAAAGGTGAACTGTACTAATATATACATGTGCTATACCTGTAGTTCAAAGACGACTTTTGAAAACTAAACTGCAAGCAGCAGCATGTGGAGGGTGTAAATTGTCCAATACATTACCATAACATATCCCTAGCAATTATAACTAATAAGAAGCAACCAAATGCATTTATCCAGTTTGCATTGCAGTTAAGTCAATTAAGCTCCACCCACTACATTGCATTAAGTTGTACTAATTGGTGTTAATCGTTTTAGGTGTCTCTGAGTGTTACTGGCTCTGTGATCCTGTGGTACGCAGTCATCTTTGTCATACTGCTTACTCTCTACAGCCATGTGATGACTTTAGCCTTTGGATCTCAGTTTGATGCTTTCATTAGCTTCTTTAGGTCCTTCTACTATCTATTCGGAATGTTGTTAGGTTGGTAGATTTCTATTGTGCGAGTTTTGCTACGTTTAGATTTTGGAATAACTTTGGACGTTCTAAAGCCTGACCAACTTTTATGCTCCAGTGATGTTGTCTTTTTGCAGGAATTTTGAAATATGACAACTTGATTGAAGGAGATTCCTTCATGTTACACGTCCTCTTCTGTTCTTTCATTGTGTGTGGAAACCTTATTCTGCTCAACCTCTTCATCTCCGTCATTAATGACAGTCTCGTATACATGAGAGAAAATCCCGAACAAGCCAAGTTTGATGAAGCGATGCACACTTATTTGAAGGTATTTACAGGCAAATCTAGTAGCAATGCTTGCTAGAGTTTGCTCCCAAGCACTAATTTTGTTAAATATATGTAGTTAGTGAAAATACAGTATGTAGTTTGTGGTTTTTGGTACAGAAATACCTCCCTTTGCCCTTGTGGCAAAGACAACATAAATATTTTATAACTAGAATTTCTTATAATTCGAAAATAGTAAAACTTTTCTCATAAAGTTATGCTGATGGCTCACATGGGTACTACCTCAACAAGCGAGCAGTATTGACTTTACTGTGCTGCTGTACACTGTCAAATTGTATTTCAGTAGAGATAGCCATTACAATTCACTCTGTATGTACAAATAAACATCAATGCAAAGGTATGCTGACTTTGAACACTTATTGAGCAGCACTAGATAGTAGATGATTGAACCTACCATTTAGAGTAAATTTCAAATTTGTGAAGTCCCTTAAGTTTTTGCTGTCAATTACTGACTAAATTGAGTTGACTGGTAGCAGTAGGTCACATGACCTCTGAACCTCTGACAGGCATTTAGATATACTTCTAAGCCACTTTTGCCACCAAAGCAGTATTTTGCAATTTCTTCCAAACATTTGCGAGTGGCCTAGTGGTATGGGCTCTGAACTTTCATGTGGGAGTCCCAGGTTTGATTCCCATAAGGGCCATTGGTGGTGTTAGGAAGGCCATCCAACCTTAGAATGCTCCTGTGCTACTTCAGTAACTTTGCCATTGGTGAAGTGCCTTTTCCACCCCAAATTAGAAAAAATGCAGATCTCTTTAGATCTTTGCTTTCTTACCTGGGATTAATAGCGGGAAGTAAAATTGGTAAGTTTTTTATTCGCAAGAATGAAATGTGTTACTTGTTCCTAATAACAGACTAAGTTATCAGATTGGTGGATGAGTTTGACCGGACGCAGACGTAAGGAGCAGAGAGAGTTCATAAAAGTTCGTAGAGGTGGGCCATGGAACAGAGAGTTGGAGCTTTACTATGGATTGCTGGAAGATCAGGGTGTCACCACCATTGACGATACCCAGGCGCTAAAACACCAGGGCGACGTGAATATTAAGGTGAACCAGGTATGCCGTTTAGACTTTCACATGTCAAACAAGTCGGATAAAAATCGGTTACAGCTAGAAAGGAAATTTGAATAGCTCTATTTGTTGCAGATGATGAGGATTGTACAACATTATGTTTTACAGGTAGTGGATTATGTCTCATTGATCTCTACAAATAAGCTAACAGAGCAAGAGAAGAAGTCAATGGTAGTCTGTAGAGACCATGATAGAAATGAACATACAGTGAGAGCAGCTATTAAAACTATTATATTGGACATGATACTCACTAACAGAAGAGTGAAGACGTTTCTCACCAGCGTCCACAGCCAGAAAGAGGTGCAAATGTATATTATTGTTATTAATTACACCGTATTTACTACAGAATTACTAAAACTATATATCCAGACAACATTTACCTAATTCTACAGTGCATGTTATAGTTACAGTTTGTAATGACTATTCATTGGGGATATAATGGGAAGTGTTATTTGGCTATCTGGCGCCCACATTATCAACTTTCGCATATAATTCAAAAATGAGGTGACATGTTATATATATTAGCAATGTATTTTGATTTTTAAGGAAGCGATTGTTGCGTCATATGAGTTGCCTCCCCTCCGAGTGGTACCACTGCCATTACATGTACAACAGCATTCCTTACTTCTACCATTACCGACATTGCCAGTATTACGGTCTCCAGCCAGACTAACAGAAGACAGACTTTATATGTCTGCCCATACACCGGTACCACCATTTCCTGTCCTACTTACACCACAAACTGTCTCTATATCGAGACATACACCACCTCCAGAACCTACATCGCCTGTTCTGTTTACACCACAACCTGAATCTATATCAAGATATACACCACCTCCAGAACCTACATTTCTTGTTCCGCTTGCACCACAAACTGAATCTATATCGAGATATACACCACCTCCAGAACCTACATTGCCTGTTCTGCTTACACCAGAACTCATGTCTCCAACTGCAACTCCACCAGGATCTCCTACTTTGGTTTCACCTTCAACTAAAATGGTACAGTACTGAACATGACTTGTACACGCAGTTATCTTTGTATGCTTGGAAATTATACATTTATAATGTGAACGGTCTTGTGCAATTATTCATGTATACTTGCATAGCTTTGCTTGTTAACGAGTTTCCTATTGGGGGAAAAATATAGAGACCAGCTGAAATGCAACCAATACTACCACTTCCAGCTTTGCCAGAGTTGACAGCTTGATTTTAGTTGTTTTGGCTGACATCATGCGCTGAAAGATGCTAGTAGCAGAAACTATTGTTGATAATTTGGTCATGGGGCATTTCACTCATTCAACACGCTTGCTACAGCCTCATTGTGGCTACTGCTCATGGCACATAGGCATCAATTTCAGCTTTTACCACCCTGTCGGTAGTATAGACATACCACCCTGTCGGTAGTATAGACATACCACCCTGTCGGTAGTATAGACATACCACCCTGTCGGTAGTATAGACATACCACCCTGTCGGTAGTATAGACATACCACCCTGTCGGTAGTATAGACATACCACCCTGTCGGTAGTATAGACATACCACCCTGTCGGTAGTATAGACATACCACCCTGTCGGTAGTATAGACATACCACCCTGTCGGTAGTATAGACATACCACCCTGTCGGTAGTATAGACATACCACCCTGTCGGTAGTATAGACATACCACCCTGTCGGTAGTATAGACATACCACCCTGTCGGTAGTATAGACATACCACCCTGTCGGTAGTATAGACATACCACCCTGTCGGTAGTATAGACATACCACCCTGTCGGTAGTATAGACATACCACCCTGTCGGTAGTATAGACATACCACCCTGTCGGTAGTATAGACATACCACCCTGTCGGTAGTATAGACATACCACCCTTTCGGTAGTATAGACATCCAGTAAATCGTCTGGTCTTTTTCCGTGTTTTAGCCGACACCAACTGACTTATACCCAATATGTCCATCACCTCCACACACAGATTCCCTATACGCTCAGGTGAGTAGATTGGTTATGTTGATTGATTTTCAGCTGATAATCGGCTTGAGAAGCTCTTACAAGCCAGTCTTGTGATAACTAAATGTGGATCCGTATAAGAATACAGTTGGAAAAACATCAGGTCATATGAAGAGGAATTCCAACTTTTGACATACAAATTATAATTCAATTGTTGATTGGTTTACTCAATGTGATGTATGGGTTCTGTTAACAGGAAGTCCAAATAAAACCACCACCTCTGATTGGACCTTTGCTGTGTTCTCCATCACCAACGCCTTCTGTACCTTTTAGAGAAATGGTACGTCACTACAATATGTATTTGTATACTTGTAATAATTGCTTAGAATGACTTTTATTTTCATGCTGTAATACTGATTATACTAAACATCTGTAAGTATGAATAAGTGTGAAGAATTTATATATTTCAGACAACTCCCGAGCCAAGAATGGTACATGTAAGTCTTCTAAGCATGCATGTACATGTAGATAATATTGCACATTTAAACAGTATATAGTTTTGCTTGACTTCATGTTCATGATAATTATTTAAATTATGCACCGCATTTTTATATTTTTAGACATCTTACATGTAGTTAAAACGCTCACAAGCTTTAATCTACCTGTGGTTTTAGTCATGTGTGTAGCCTTCATGCTTCTAGAGTTGCTTTATGTTAACTGGGTTCCAGGTAAGCGCATTGGTGTGACTAGGGGACAGTGGGTTCTAAAAGTAGGGTGAGAGGTGCGCACCAAACAGTGAACTTACTTATGACTTTAAAATAATATGTGTGTATATAATATTAAAAGTTGGAAGAAATAAGCTTTAAATTACTTTATGGCACTAACACTTATTTGGTATAACTTATGGCAGTACAACAAAATGCATTGCAACTTCAATGTAATGTAATTACATGATATTGCAATTTGATGCAACCCCATTCAACACAATGCGATTCTATGCAATATGCTTGGCTGCATAGTAGTACTTTGGGAGATTAGGGAGGACCCAATATTTGTCCAACTGATTGTGTTTATTACACGTAAATCTCTAACCAATAATGTGTGTGATTACTATTAATACATGTACATGTACCCGCCTATCATGCAGGAAGCCTCAGACGTACTGAGTAATGAATATGATTGGCTGAAAGATATGGAGCTAACGGTTGGTGCAGAAGGAGGAAAGATTGAGATAACTCCAACCACTTGGATTAATTTGGAGAAAGATACCTTCAGCTGTCCTACCAGGGTCAAAGTAAAGGTATATAAAGCAAGCAACACATGTAAAAATGCATGGCACATTCCTTACTTTTAACAAAAGTAACATAGCTATGACCGTCTGCAAATACTGTTTCCAAAATCTGCATGGAAATAATGTGTAATTTTTTATGACCAATATCATTGGCTAGTGGCAATCTTAGTTTTAGATAAGTCGTCAATTTCACCATATTGTACTATTTCCAGGCTTACACAACTGAGCTGTTTGATAGTCATGTGATACAGATGGAATTGGAGCGACCATTGGCTAAACCATTCTCGTGCTCTCTTTCATTTAAAGACGGTAAAAGGAAGGAGTATTGTAATATCTTTGTGCAGAGAGATTATGGTCCATGGACTCTCTCTTATAACAGGTAATGCCCATCATCTACTAGTCATCTTTAATATTACATAATCATTACTCTACTACATGAATTTTTTAAACCATGTATAATTATATAATAAAATAACATCTGCAGCTATGCAGTCCAGTAGAACAGAACACGAATAATATAAGTAGCATTGCGTCGTAAGTAATTGACAGTGGAGCCTAATGAAATTTAGAGGCTAGTTGACTTATTTGATTTTTCCTACACTGCCTTTGTCTCTCTTTCAGTGTGACATGTTTTCTTGAGACCATAAGATGTACGTGCCTTCCTAAGGGACCGGAGCTCAAGTACTGCATAGCAGCTAAGGCTACACCGCGGAACGTCGTGTACAGAGTAGGTCATACATTGGAGTCCACCATTGCCGCTGTTCCACTAGAGAAGAGTATACTATTTGAGGAGAAACAGGAAGCTGTTACTAAAACAATCACAGATGACAAAGATGAAGAACGGAGTCCTCAGCAAACAGAAAGTGTAGAGGTGAGAATTTAGAACCACTCGATTGGTCAACCTTGACCTTGGTCACTGTACATTAAAACAGGAATTCGACTTCGTTTCCTTGAATAATTCGTCAGACCACCAGTATACCAGAGTGTACTACATGTATATACATGCCCCTACATACATTACGTATGCACACCCTCCTGACTCCACACCAGGTCCAATAGTTGGAAGAATAACTGATGAATAAATCATTACATTATCAAATAGAGCAAAAATCTTCGTACTGTTTGGCAATGCAAACAGGAAAATGTGCCCACTTTGGTTGACCTGGGTAGCATGCAATACAGTTCAGTCCAAATTACTGAGAGCTATGCTAATAATACTTGTCATTCTGCCCTATTTGTCATTCTATGCAATTTGCAGTTGTCTTTGATAAATAATTTTTGAGTTGGCAAAATAATTTCATTCCTTTACAGAAAAATTGGGCAGATGCCAAGGAGGTGTCAGAGAACAAGCACTGCGCTGACGCTGAAGTGTCAGGGAACAAGCACTACACTGACGCTGAAGTGTCAGGGAACAAGCACTACGCTGACGCTGAAGTGTCAGAGAACAAGCACTACGCTGACGCTGAAGTGTCAGGGAACAAGCACTACACTGACGCTGAAGTGTCAGGGAACAAGCACTACGCTGACGCTAAAGTGTCAGGGAACAAGCACTACGCTGACGCTGAAGTATCAGAGAACAAGCACTACGCTGACGCTGAAGTGTCAGGGAACAAGCACTACGCTGACGCTGAAGTGTCAAGGGACAAGCACTATGCTGACGCTGCCGCTGAAGTTGAACATCTCTCCTATGCATCACACTATTAACTCTTTGCTTAAATGAACTATGGTCTATTAGTGAACTTATTTACTGATATTAGAAAGACATAATACACTTGGTAGACCTATCTGTAATACTTGTAGTCTGTTCCCCCCCCCCCCCCCCCCCCCCGTCATAGAGGTGTATTATTTTCCAGTTTTTAGTGCTGCCATAAATCATGTCATATACTCAAGATTTAGCAAGTAATCTCTTTTTATGCTAATGCTAATTGTAAATACAAAGGTCGAAGTGCGTTGCTACATGTATAACAGCACTACAGTGAACCCAGTCAATAATTATACTGCAAATTCATTGTTGCTAAAATGCAAAATTCAAATTCATTAAAACTTTATCGCAAGGCATTTAAAGTGATGAGAATGGAAAAAGCATATTATAACTAATATATTGTGAAAGATATTTATAACGTCATATGAGTGCAAAATATGCGTACATGTATATTGCTAATCTATCTTGCAATAAAACAACTTTTCATTACCCTATAAGAGTTGTCACCCTTTGATAAACAGCTTGCAAGGGAGAGTAACTCCTAGTAATGGGTTCACAGTTTATCTAAAACAATGGCTTGATATTGATTAAAGGGATTATCGTTAGATGCATAGTTATGGGAATGGTATTGTTAACTATTCTTGCATATTGAATTGACACTGTGCTTAGCAGTTTGTTTGCCAAGATAGAATGGAGAAAGAAACCATTTTCGGAGCTAAGGAATTTTATTACAGAGATTGACTGAACTGCAATTGGTAAATGTAGTAGTATTCAATGTTTTATGTACAAGTACATACATGTACTACATCTATTAATAGTAGTAACTTACAAGCAGTGTTGCGTATTCTAGCAGTAGATGGTGTGAATCCTGTGACATTCCATCAATTAGACAAGACAGTAGCAATTTATTAAAATTATCAACACTACATGTAGACTACTAACACCATAGAACATAATTTACATAGGCTAGCTTTTTACTATTAGATGGCAAAAAGCTAGCCTATGCAAATTATGTAAGCTTAGTTGTGGGTTTAACTAGTTTTTGTGACAATATTCTACCTGATTTCTTGTTAAGACTCTGTGGGCAGTAATTTCCTAATTTTTTGATATTATTGTGATGGTACGCCCAGTCGTATCTTACATCTGACACTCATTATTGCGTGCATACATGTATATATCTGCTTGTACTTTACTCTTATATTGTTATATATGATTGTATGATTATTTCTAAGTCTTTTAATGCCTTTTATACCCATGTACAGAGGCCCGACCTCTCAGAATCCATTGATATTCATTTTGTACATGAATTGGACCATTATAAGCAACTTTTGTAGAACCCGACCTATTTTGGGTCGGCCGTCGGGCTTCCGGCGGCCATCTTGTTGCGCAACTTCCGGACGACCACACGTCGTCTTTTCCCGACGTCACGTCGGCCGGAAGTCCTTATACTATATAAAGGGCACTGTTTTACTGTTCATTGTCTCAGTCTACACTTGGCTTTCAATAAAGACACATCTATACTTGATACAGGGACTTTCTCTTCCTTTTACTAGGTCATTCGCTTTGCGAACCGCCTACTAGGTTGAACTACTCTCTTTCACTGTATAGTCTGAAGGTCGGACTTGAGATCAGATGGGTCGTCTTTGGTAGTATTTGGGCTACTGAGACCGCTCGATCTTTCATGTAATGCGAAGTCCTATTACCACTCATAGGCACTTCATTTCTGGGTCGATAGTCGTCCAAGGACGACCGCACCAAATCACAGAAACCATTACATTATTTTACCATGAGTCCACTGTTTTGCTGCCAAATAGTGAAAGACAAGACATTTTCAATATTGACATTTTGTCTAAAAATCTAAAATTAATTCAACTAATGTAAGTTTTTCTACTAAAAACTAGTTCGTTTCTCAAATTGCAGTTGGAAGCAATGAAAGCAGCTTGTAACACGTGTGCAGGGATAACTTGGGAATTTCTCACTGATGCAACTCATGCTATTAGGGTCTTTTCTGCTGTGGCTTAACTTGTGAATTTCTCACTGATACAACTCATGCTATTAGGATGGCTTAATGCCACAAAAGAGTACTTGTTGTTTTAAATTGCTTCATAGCATGAGATATGTATGTAGATGTTAGTCGTTAATTGGTTGAATTTTATGTAGAATAATTTTGCATTGGTACCAAGGATTTTAATTAGAGCTTTCTGGGCCGATTCATCACTAGAATGAGTTTACTAACTACTTTACATGAGATGTAAACATAAGTGTACTGCTGGCATGTAGGTAGTTCTATCTACAGGTAAGTAGAGTAGGGCTGTACATTTCTCTGCTGGGAGTCAAAACTCAAATTATTTCTGACATATTGTCAATTTTATAACTTATATGAGAGTGCGGAGTGGAGGCACTTGGTGGGAGCCAGTTTATTGACTAATAGACATAATAAGTAGTAGCTACCTTTTGTGATGTAGAATATATTCATATTCATACTTGCAATAAATAATTATTCTGAGCTCCAGTTGAAGGGTCAATCAAAAGCAGTATGTAAATAATTACTTTCTATTGACTAAGCAAATAGTCACTGTTATATAATCAATAGAGATTCTGTGAATATCAACTCATAATAATAACCAATAGGACAAGCATGTAACTGCATATATTATTTACTGATGTTCCATTCTTTTTGTCTATAAACAAAAGATATTATTTTCTAAACAAACTGGTATTTACTAAAGTAAATTCTATGGCAACAATAGCAGATGTCCAGTTATTGATTGGTGGTGCTCTGAGATAAAAATTGTTTCTTGGCCAGTTAATACACACTAGCAAGGAATGTTCCTGATTTACTGTTTTTCCCCCTGAACCATGCAATGAATCATGTGTACCAATATATTATGTTTTAATTATTACAAGGTCTTTTTTATTGCAAGAAAATTAATAATAGAAGAATTAGCTGCTTTAAATAAAGTTTAACAGCCTATAGAGGCTCCATGATGTCCAACCACCTAGAACACCAGCCAGATATCATAAGTTCATCCACTCAGTTACAGGCTGCTCATGCATTGATCCTGACGCTATGGAATGCCACAAGACGTAACCTTAAGCCTACAAAATTTTTACATGATGATGCAATAATCATCCGTTTAAATATTAATTATTTGTCATCCCTATCTTTCTTTTGTTAGTATAATAGTTGTAATGTACTCTGGAATAAATTATTATTTGTGTTTGTATCATAAAAGAGAGGGAACTTTTATGTAATAAATAAGAAAACATAATTTGAGCATATAATAATTATAATTTGATTTTCTTTACTTTCAGACTCAGGGGTCATAAGAGAGATGTCTTGGAGCACTGTATGTTTCTATTTAGTGATTGTCTCTCTCCTGTTACTATTCCACAGTATGTACAAGTTTCTCATATTTCACCTAAGATGAAAATTATATAGGCTACATTATGGTCTTTCTACATGTATGTTTATGAGGCTAGGCAGAAGTGAAAAACTTTGAACCCAAGGTTGAATTTTATTAACATTTAAATTGATGTATTGTGCTTTGTACAAGACAAGTATAATGTTATTAGGTTGTAATGAGATTGGCCTTACTTATATTGATTAGCCTTCACCATGGAGCTTTTTTTCTAATATACCTTTTATATATAATTTGGAGATCTAAGAATTTTACCTAATGTAAAATCATTCTACTATAGATATTATGCAATTGAAAAAACCATGTAATCTAAACGATATAATAAGGAATACAACGGCTTGTAATATTGCTTTACTATTCGGATTTTTGCAGGTCCAGATGATGTTCTCTCTGGTTTCACAAGTGAGTAAAACTGAACTGTATAGCAGCACAGTTACTTAACTATTATATCATACATTGTACGTGTATATGTGCATGAACTTTGAAACATTACTTCAAATTGAAGCGTACATACAAGTACACTGTAGCCCTATATGGTCATGCATCTGTAATTTCCAAATAAGTCTACACTGTCTCCACCACTTCCTTTTTACAAGATTTGAGCTGCCGAGAAGGTGTGTTGTCAAGCTATGTAACGCTGCCGGGATACAATGAATCTGTCAGATTAAGCTGTTTGGGCCATGACAATGTAGATAGCTTCGACCAAAACTGCCAGGATAATTCGGCTGCAAGTAATCAGGATTTCTTATACGTTGCTCTCAGTTTGAGTGCTGCAGTCGACGCAGTTGAGGCCTTGGGGAGCGCTGATGCTCTACCCGCATTTAATGCGTAAGTTAGTTAGACATGCTATTATTTACAACAACAAGAACTATACTGTCTTTGAGGGATTGAATAATTGTTTCCCCAAGCAACTGAATTCACACACAATATTTATAACGATTGGCCATATCCCCTCTTACTCCTTGGCCATGCTGACCTGTAGTTCCCCTTCATACTTGTTGGTACATTGTGTATGTCCTGGTTTAGATAAAGTGTACCACAGCACAGACACTTCTGTACTTTTCTGAATAATTGTTGGTGCAAGTAATTCAATGCCACTTTGCTGTTATTTTCTACGCAGTGCAAATACTGAACAGCGAAATTTACTATTGATTACATGTGAGTATACAGGAGTTGTTTGCTCTCTATGCTATTATAGTACTACATACAATGTACATAATACTATGAATAATTTGTTTACCTGTGCAAAAAAGTAGTTTGTAAGTCTGAATCCTTAATTATATTCACCATAACCTTTGACTATAAGACACAGCCAACTTTATTCAATAAATATATTATTTTTATAGACTGTAAGACTGCAGTATTACAATCTAATTTGAAATATGCAGACTCATGCTTGAGAAACAATTCAAGTTGCTACAACAATATTTTACTGGAACTCAAATAAAATGTTAATATTTACAGAGGAGATGAGCCCAACATGCCAGACTTTGAATTTCTTATGCTTAGCAGTACGATTGGAATGTGCTACATATACAGAGCAAGTGGGTAGCCTATAACATTACCATGGTAACATGTTTAAGTTTGTATATATAGGGATAGTGTCGCTATCTCATATTTGGTACTGCTCTGGTACACTCAAAAATTAATCTGTCATCACTACGAATTAATTTGTTGTTATTCAATATGAGTTAGTTTTAAACAGCATGCACTATTGCCGATGATCTTGTGTTGTGTTAGGAACAACTATGCTAAGCTACAATGCCATGCAGTTTTCTCCTACGTTGTACTGCTGTTGTACAACGGAGGAATTAGTTGGCTCCTAAGATTTGTTGATGTAGATGAACCTTGTGCCATGTTACTATGTGGACTCACTGTTTGAGTTCCATATTGCAGATGAAACGGAGGCTGTTATTTCAAAGAGGTTTAGAATGGAGAATTGTCTGTTGTACAATCAGAGTACACTAACTGTTGGATTCTTCTGTGCAACCACCTTCCCTGTCAATGGTGAGTTTGGTGAGAATTGAGACTCAAATTGAGAAGAGTAGATAACGTGTATCCTACTGTCATTTTTATCTATATTTTATGTGAAACCTTTTCTCCTTTTTTTTCTTCGACATACAAAGGTCTATGATAAAAAGTGAACATGGTGATTTCATCACTTCAAATTTTGCTGCATAATTTGATTAGATGCTATATTTTGAGTTTAATTCATCGTGAAAGAAAGTTGCTATACCAGTTGAGTTTAGTGTTATACTAAAGGCCCACATCTACAATTTTATCGGTAACTTCATAAAATTGATATGAAGTACGTGTAACATCATCTCCAAACTTAACTACATGCACATTTTACTTGCCTCGCTATCAGTCACCAGGCAAGTACCCAAAACGCTGAGAGTATATTATAAGTAGAGGTTCAATTTTTGTGGTCTGACTGGGTTGCCTTCTCTTAAAACTTCATTGACTGCAACAACGCTGGATCTACATGGTATTTTGATTTTTGGATTTGTCTTCCCTTAAACAGTAGAGCTTTGGTTAGCTTTCGCCTTTAGTTTTATTGCAAGTTAGAATTATTTCTCTAAGTAATAGCATGTTTGTTGTGTTTTAGTAACCTGGGTGAACATGACAGATGACTCTGTAGTTACTACTATTGATGATACCACCACTGCCAGTATAACTTCTAGTGAAAGTATAGTTACAACACCTAAAGGTACCACCACAAATAATGACGATACCACCACAAATAATGACGATACCACCACAAATAACGAAGTTACCACCACAAATAGCGAAGATACCACCAGAAATAATGGCGATACCACCACAGCTACTATCTCTGCTAGTAACATAGTAGTTACATCACCAGATACTACCACGAATATGGATGATCTCACCACTACTACTATTTCTACTGGTAGTAGTACAGCAGCATCAGTCGATGTCACTAGTTCAAATACAGAGACTACAGCTTCAACTGCACCACAAGGTATAGCTGCTAAGTTTAACCATTAATAATGTATTATTAATAGATACTTTTAAATTTCAAACATCTATAGGAATATTCAGATTTGTTTGCGAAAAATTGGGTAGACTAATTATAACAGAAAAGTTATTAAAAAATATCTTCGTTAGAGGAACGGTTGAATTACCACCATCTCAGAAATTTTGATGAGCCCTGAACAAGTGGTGTGTTATGACATTCACTGAGAATAATAACAGTTATGAGCCTTATTTTGATTTGCTATTTTGGCTAGTCACTAGATGGCTGAAAATTCTACAGGTATCTAAAATGTTTATGTAACTATTTTAGCCTTATTGGTGTTTTGTACTTGTACTAGGACTGGTAATATTGTAATGGTTTTTGGTTTCTGGTATGGTTGTCCTAAGACGACTCCCGACCCAAAATGAAGTGCCTATGAGTGGTGCTAGGCCTTCTCATTACATGAAAGATTGATCGGAGTCAGTAGTCAAAGAACTACCAAAGACGACCCATGTGATCCCGAGTTATGCTTGTTTACTATACTGAGAAAGAGAGTGATCCGACCTAGTAGGCAGTTCGTGTTGCAAGCTCGAGGACCTTAACAACTAGAATGACCTATCTACGAAATGAAAGTCTCTGTATATAAGTATAGATGTGTCTTTATTGAGATCCAAGCAAGAACTGAGACAACAAACGTAAAAACAGTGCCCTTTATATAGTAAGAGAACTTCCGGAGGAAGTTCCGGTAAAAAGGCCGACATAGTGTCCAGAAAAGACAACGTAGGGTCGTCCGGAAATTGCGCAACAATATGGCGGGTTATTACAAACGATGCTTAGACTCATCCAAATCATATACAAAATGAATATCAGGTAATTCTGAGAGGTCGGGCCTCTTTACGTGGGTATAAAAACAGTACAATGTCTCAGTATGCTATATACAGGTATGTAATTATCAAATGAATAGTTAGACATGCAATATAAGACAAGTATAAGTATAAGAACAGCTAAGTGCAAGAGAACAAGTGTTAGATGAGTAGTGCTGTGGCAACTACTAGGCACTTAGGGTGCTATAGGGTCCATCAGGGTGGCTGGAGTCGTATATACAAATGTCCTGAACCATTACAATGTTTGGATTATCCACTGAACAATGTGGAACCCTCAGATCGAAACTTAAAAGCTGAAATTAATTAGTATTTAACCAATACTAATTACACCGTACTGGATGACCGTCTCTGGAATTTAAAAACAGTAATATTAATTATGGATAAGATAACTCTAAATGAAGAGTCAAACACTGAGTGGACAATCAACATGATTAATGTTTCAATGCTGCACTTGTGTTGGATATTTTACTGCTTATTTACAGGTGGTGTTCTTTTATTTGCATTTTATATTGTAAATCTATCATAAAGTTTTAATTTGCAAATATTCTAGAAGAATTCACTAACCAATGATTTTTTGAACATTCTGAACGCCTGAACACAAATGTATGGGTAGTAAATTATTAAAATTTTTTGTTACTCAATCCTTGACTATGCTAATCTCTTAAAATAATATTTTTCATTACAGATTTGACAAGTGGGAGTTTGACTACAACACTTGCTGAAAAAGTATCCACAACGACAGCAGTAGCTGCTTCAACAGGAGGTAATGAATAGCTTATTACACCAAATGCTATTTCTAACAGTCCATCTACAGATTTTTAATAGGTTAACTACACACTGCTAAAGTGTTAATGCTGGACAAAAAATGTTGCGGTGAAAGCTGGAGGCACTTCATTCCAACCTCGACATTATTTTTGGGTAGAAAATTATTATTCTTAGCCCAGTGCCATTTGTTGTTTCTTACCAACATTATAATAATTTGCCGAGGATAAAATATGCTAGCATGCATGGATACAAGTTATGTAACTCATGCATGCATTGACTTACAATGCATGCCTGTTAATCTATGAAGTTTTAATTACATATTAAACACAATAAGCATATAAATTATTTTTCCAATACGTGTTCATGTTCAAAGTTGGTCAGGGCCACGTACAAAGATAAGATGCGAGATAATATTTGACATTGTGTGAGATAGTAACTTACATCTTACATCTTACATGTGTTATTTAGGTGAAGCAACTACCCTGTTCCCATTTCTGAGTACCCCAGAACTAGAAGATGTTTATGAGGAACTGGGTCTAGAGGTACAGTTTGCAATAGATAAAGTTCTTCATTCTACATACATGTAGCTAATGCATTCAAGTACTGAAAGATAATGTAAAACATGTGACCTTCACTCTCAGGGTCAAACACCACGAAGACCATGGAACTCATATGCAAGTGGAATCTGTATTAATCAGCAGAACTTTTTCATTTTAACAGGCTGTACATACTCCAATAAGCACTATGTATTGTATACTAGTTAAAATCGACTAACGCAGAATATGAGATTGTGTGGTCTGCGGTTATAGCTAGTCAAATGTTTCCCCACTGATTTTTTGGATGGAGATCTCACTTGTTGTGTAACTACCTTACTGAGAACGTGCTGTTATTTGTAGGAAGAAGATCCTGTCGTCAATCTGATTGTTTCAATAAACGAAGCTCTTAATGGTACGGCAGCAATTCCTGCAACTGTTCTACTTGCCTATTCTTCAGCTCTGAAAAGTGCAACGACCAATGTCTCTATCACCAGCGTGGTAAGCTAGTAGAACAACCCATGGAATGTTAAATGCGCTACATTGAGCGTACTTGGAAAAGTATTTAAGTACACGGAATATGCAATGTAGTTAATAAACTGCTTTGCCGCACTACATTTTCACCAAAAACCATTTCCTCAAAAAAATATTGTAACAAATATATATATGTATGTACTAGATGTGTGCAAGTGTTCAGCTGTGTGTACAAGTTGGTAAAGTCATGCCTAGTTTATGCTAATGTTCAGTTGGTTTCTACATTTTTATATCAAAGTTGAACAGAACATGTTCTTTTTTATCCTAGATGTATTTGACGTAGTGTTTTCTCATCCATACGAGCCATACTGTGTAGCTAACTAGTATGCGTAGTTAATTGCCTTTTCTGTCCCTTGATTTGGTGTAACATGGTTTAATGTAGAAGTTATGATGAATGTTCGCCTCTGTTGCATGCACACTTAGTTATAGCAAAACTTTCAAGATTAGCTGGTATAACTTGCTGTTTCTCGTAATAGTGTATGGATGTCTATGTTCTTTCTAAACAGAGCGGAGCCATTGATACCTGTAGTAGAATATTCAGTAAAACCGACAGTAATATAGATATAGTAGAACTAGGAAGTATAGCCAAGGGTGCTACTGGAGTAGTTGGGAACATTCTCTCTACGATATCAGACCAGCCTGTAGAAGATAGAGATATAAACTCTACTAAGGTATCTATGCTAATATTGATTAATGACTGTTTAAAATATTTTTTTAAAGTAAATCATAAATTACAGAAAAAAAACAATTATTTGTACAAATGCTAGCTTCTTGCCATTATTAGCAGCTCTCAGGTACAGCGCATTGTTATTGCACTCTATTGTTGTCACAAGTGTTTTGGAATAGTTCTATTTTATTGGAAGTTCAATAAGAATTGTTGTAAAGCTAAATAATATTTCAAGTATGAGCTTTTTTTTGTAAATGGACATTTCAAAAATTTCAGTTCAAAGCAGGATATTCCGAAAAAATGAAATTGATTCTTAACAGACGTCTAGCAGCTGAGTTAAGACGTAGACGTTTAGATGAAAACAGCTGGACTGCGCAGAGCAAATCTGATAGAATATAAAAAGTTTATGGTCGTACTTGCAATGGTCTCTTGCTCTATCTGTTCACACATGTACACGTAATGACACAACTCCATATCTATATCCATTTATATATCTACTATCTTTGTTACAATGTCACACATTAACAGACAGAGGAACTTATACAAGGCATGCTGACTCTAACCGACCAGATTGGGACAGCTTTATCAAATGCTCTCACGTCCGCTGACCCACCCTTTGTCATTAAAACTGAGGAACTAAGTCTAGCTGTGGCTGTCAAGGACTTGAATAATAGTGAAGGAGATACAATAGACACTGGGTTTGTCAGTGTTACCCTCGGAGAGAATAAAGACATGACAGGTGGAGCTGTGGCTATGCAGGTAATAGGTGTCTATACTTAAAATATAGTTCAGTAAGTACATGAAACAAATTTGGCATAAGAAGTTCCTTTTAATATGGTAGACTTTTGATAGTGGTTTCACTTTTAATGACGTGCCTAATGTGGTTTTAGAATAGAACATCATTGCTACTGGAAAATAGGACACTGGCATAGCATATTTTTGCAGAAGTGTTGAATTAATGTCAGAAAATTGAGGCAAACTCCGTCTTCACATTTCAGGTCAATTCGTATAAGAGGGACATTTATGCAAGCTTTACCTCGGCCAAAGACAATTTTGAAAGTAAATCGGCCATGCTCAGTATGACAGCTATCGGTGACCCTAATGCTAAAGTGAACTTTAAGGCAGCATCTAAGGCTAATGTCTCAATACCCAGAGAGACGCATACAGTTGGAGAAGATGGGGTACACACTCAACACGGGTTTACTCAACCACATTCATTTATGAAGGTGCGTATTTTCTTGAAGTAAAATTATTAGATGTGTAACTTTATATCCATTTAAATAGTAGGTTGTGACTGTTCAGCTCATGCTGTTATACGTAAATGTACTGATAGTTGAACATGTTCCATTATTCTTAGATATTCCTCTTGATTCCTGGAGATTCACGAGTCTACACAGTCAGATGTAAAATGTTGGACCAACCAACTCCGACCTCATTTGATATCGAGGCTCATATCACAGATAAACTTAACGTAACCTACAACAATCTGAATGCCACAATCAGCTACGCATCTGCAACAGGTACATTGACTAACTTTGATTACCGCAACATTATGATAGTGTACTGACGCATACGAAGTACGTACTACACGTATAAGCTATATATTGCTATGGAATATTACTCAAATGTTACCAGTCATGTAAGGACATCTTCATGTATGTACTATTGGGCTATTACCTACCGAAAGGAATTAAAAAATATCTAATAGAGAGTAAAGCAAAGAGCTGAATTATTACTTTGCAGTAGTACAAATGCGAGATTGTCAATTTTACTTCATAGCTAGAGAAATTAACTGTCAATCACCTCACGCATGGAATTTTGTCCTTGCTAAGTAAGCCCTGTCACGTATGCTTCTTGTTCAATTTCCTGCACTGAGATTTTAGTGCCACAGACAACGTGAGTAGAGTGCATTAGTTGCCAAGATCTTTTGCTATCTGTTTGCTGTAGGTGAGATGTACATTTTTCTGAGCAGTCATCAAACAGGACTTGGAATGCTTTATGCTCATCTTTCTGTAAACCAAGTTAGTGAAATTCGGACTAAGAGATCAACAAACACAGGCTACTCTTCAGGGGCGGCTGTCTACGCCCCAAGAGTTTGGAATGGAACTCTTAAAGCTTGGGTACCATCATCAGAAGTTGAGGTTGGTTACTAAATTCAATTGCGTTATGATTATTGTTTGGTTATCAGCGGTGTTGCTGAGCTGATGGAGATACATTGGTGCATACATGCAATAGAACACAAAATGTTTGGTAGGTTTGTGTTTTGCAAAGTTTATTTAGTTTTGGGTCTATATAAAAAGTACAAGAGATGCCCTACTTTCTACTCTATCACGTAGTTGTAGTTGATGATCTTTTTGATTCGCTATTCTTTATTTTATTCTCCTAGATGGAATCCTATTGATCTAAAATTTAGGAATAGCTCCATGAGTTCCATTAGAACCACTCTGCTTTAGATTGATCCTTCATCTACTGGAGAAGAGATAGTCTTCAAATCTAACTTCATGGGTTCAATGACTTCTGACATGGTCATACCCCCAAACACAATAGAATTTGATGAAGTATTTGATGATCTGGGGGCTAAGACGGATGAGAATCCTTCTGTACTGATATTGGTGTGTGTTCTGGCTGGTCTCTACTTTATTCTACTTATACCTATTAGAAGATTAGATGTCAGAGATTATAAACAGGTAAGAGGGACATACTTTTGTCTGTTTGCAGATTGCATAAATAAATACTAATAGAACAGGCAGTGTGGCGGTTATGCAACAGGATTTATATAGATCTACAACAGTGTACATGCATGTACATGTACATGATACACATAATTAAAGTATATGTGTCTTTTAAGTGGGGATTTCTACCAATTTTACACAACCAACCAGAAGACAGGTTTGTATATCAAATATCCATCAGTGTTGGTAAAGATTCCAGTAAAGAATTCGATACAGAAGTATTCTGTGTTCTGTACGGAGAGAAAGGGAAGACAAATCCTAGGACACTTGTTGATGGAAGAAGAAAGGTACGTTTAAATGTTATGCTTGTCTAGTTGGTTTGCTGCTCGATAGAGGACTCTAATAAGTCAACTGAAGCTGGAATTTCTCAACACTGCTCATAATATTTCTCTCTCCAAAGACCACTGATATTGCGGGATAAATTATGAGTATTAATATTGATCTTTCTCCTTGCAATTTATCTGCATATATTTGTATATTGTAATTGCGAATATGAGTAGAGAGGATATCAGGCTGGTACTCTATACTGCACTTTGGATATATGCTAGACAATATATGTTAGAATGCCAGCTTTACTTGTGAACTTTAGTATAATATAAACACTGGAAGTTAAAGTCTGATTACAGCGCTTCACAGAAAATACTTCCAAGAACTAATGCATTATCCATGAACAGGATATACATTTACAAGTGTGTACATGTACGGGAAAATCGTCTGACTCATTCAATCTCTAATTACAGAACTTCAAACCAAACGCTGTCACAAACCTAACAGTGACAACCAAAGAAGATATTGGTAGATTAACTCACCTCCATCTCTGGACTAGAGCTAGAGATGAAAGAGACAGTCTCTATGTTGAGTGGATCTCAGTGGTGGATTCAGACGTACAAAGAAGGTAGGTATTCCTTATAATAGCCATAACCTTGGATTGCAAACTAGTTCAATAATTTCACCCTTGAGTGCAAGAAGGAAAACAAAGGGTGAGGCTCAAATAGTTGGACTTAATCAATGTTTTAAAAAATCCATCTTAAATTTCTGGACTATCAAAATACAATGCCTGAGTTTGCTGTAATAATAGAAATTTATTGTTAAGTGATTACCTCATCAAGTACATGACTACATGTACTCGTACAATGCATGTCCAGAGTAGATACTGTATATTTGATGTTGTTTTTTGAGCTGTTTTGAGCAGCTTTTGCACTGCCAACCAATGTATTATTTTTTCTGCATTAATGATAAGAATTTATGATGTGGTTGTTCCTCTATCTAGGTACACATTCTTATGTAATGACTGGATCTCCCCAGTACAGACTCTCTGTTATGGACATGAGATCTTCAGTGCTGATGTGGAGGAAGGGAAAGATTTTGTATCTCTTGTTAAAGACAACACCAAGTCTAAGATGTTTGATGATCATCTCTGGTTGTCTGTGGTAAAAAGACCTCAGAAGAGTAACTTTTCCAGAGTACAGAGATGGTCAATGTGTCTGTCTACACTGTATCTTACAATGGTCGTTAATGCTATGTGGTATGTTACCTTTTGCTATTGCGCTTGTGAAATGCGCATGAAGAATTCTTTCCAATTCAAATCTATAGTAATATTGTAGTTGTTCCCTCTTAATTTTTACAGGCTACAGGTAAATTAAGCATCGTCATATTTGCACCGAAATTTTCTTCTTGGGAATGCGAGATGCTGAAGGGAAAACCATCATCAACATAATATTGATACAATAATATGGCTTTCCTTTCAGCATCTCGCATTCCCAAGAAGGAAATTTCAGTACAAATATGACGGGGGCTATATTATAGCTTCTGCACATGTTTGTCACATGCATCTATTGGTAATTAATTGATTTTGTAGACTAAACTGCAATATCTATGTCTAATTGATCTTCAGACACATATCTCAGCCGCACGAGTTTCATCACTACTGTTCCAGGACAAGCACAGGATGATCTTACCATGTTGTATATCTAATACCACATTGATTATGTTAGTAATAATGCCTCCAAATTGTGATTTTGCCTGTAGTAATAAATTGGTGTCTGACAGGTTTCCCACCACTGATGAAGCAAAAGAGGATACAGGACCCAGTGTGCAGCTTGGACCTATGTCGTTGTCATGGAGGACGCTTTGGATTGCTGTTATGGGTTCGTTTCTATCAATGATAAGTTGCCAATGTGACAAATTGGACTTGTAAAGGTATAATATGTTGTTATGTTTGTGTAAGCAAAGGTGTGTTTACCCAGTTAACCAATCACCAATCAAGGTGTGTTTACCAAATTAACCAATCACCAATCAAGGTGTGTTTACCCAATTAACCAATCACCAATCAAGGTGTGTTTACCCAATTAACCAATCACCAATCAAGGTGTGTTTACCCAATTAACCAATCACCAATCAAGGTGTGTTTACCCAATTAACCAATCACCAATCAAGGGGTGTTTACCCAATTAACCAATCACTTGCTAAATCGTATTGCAGGTGGTTTGATTGTTGTGCCACCTAACTTCTTGATTATGTTTATCTTCCGTCACTGCCGAGAGTTTGCTCCTCCCAGTAAACGCCGGAAAATAGGTCATGAATGGAAATGTATAGAACCGTTACCAATAGTAACAGCAGCAATCACTACATCAGGTAACCAAGCTTATAGTGTGATAGTTATCAAATATATTTGACATTTTCTTTACCATTACATTCTATATACACTTTTTCTTTAGATATTTGGATATACATGTATATAGCTCGGATATAAGTAGCTTGCTAGATCGTTGCAAACGCAGTTGACCAATGTAATAAATTCTACTAGAAAAATGCAGATTTTTGAGATGTTAGACCTAGCAGAAGAATTGGTAGATTGTTCTGCAGCTAATATTGATGCATATCTGTACAGGCTATGTAAACTGAACTAGATTATTGTGGTGTAGTGCATGCACATCAAAATGCTCTCTCACTGCCGTACGTAACGGAGCTAGGGTACAGTTTGAACTTTCACACCGCACCTGTAGGTGAAAGGGAAGACATGCTCTTTCTGATTTAACTGAAAATAACATTCTGTGTGCGTAATTTCTCTAGTAGGCATGGAACCCAGTATCCATTCTACACTTTCTTAATATCTACATGAGAGTTATTTAAAAATTTCTTTATGGCAAATGTAATTTGTACATGTATTTCTAATCTCTGATTTGTAACATATGCTGTGAACTAAAAGTTGACTAACACAGGAAGTGTAATTTAACAGATTTTGAAAGAGATAAACAGAAAGAGAACAAAGAAGTTCCTCCACAGAGCTCTGAAGTTGCTCACAAGGCTGAGATCAATTACCAAGTAGATGCGCCTGATGTGGCTCCAGAGAATACAGAAAGAGTGGAGACTGCGGTAATTGAAATAGCACCTTCACTGTGTACGGCAGCTGATTTCACCTTACCAAAGCGATCCCTTAGCACCAGTGAGCTACAAAGCATGCAAGGCTTATATTCTCTACCAAATAACGCTCATGCAGAACAAGCTCACACACCAGTGAATCTGCGGGATAAAAATCACAGGAAATATTATTCCATCTTTTTTAACTCTAATCGATCTAAAAGTGCCTCAACGACGAGAGGTATGAACCATCACCAGGGTTCTGCAGCTGCTGAACAATACAGTAGATTGTCCCAAAGTACTAGTGCTATAAAAACAACCAATCAGCATGATTTAAGTTTAACAGAATTAGATTCCTCCATTGAAATGAAGTCTGAACTATCTACCCACCAAGTTAAGTTTGCCCATTTGACTCTGCCACGAACTGCCAACGTTACATCAAAAAAGAATTCCAAAGAAAATTTGATGGACTCTAAGTTAAAGCATTTCAGCAGTACACCAAACCTTTTTAATCCAACTTCTATTGAAAGTCCCATCAAGCAGCAATCAAGCAGTACGACAAAGTTGCAAAGTATGGATGGACCCATTGAAATTTTAGAGCAAAAATGGGAGTCTGTTGCAGATATGCAGAAGCGCTCCACAGTTGGTTCTACTTGTAAGTCTGGTTCAAACGCATCTCTAAAAAATTTCTCCAATACTGCAAATTGCGAGAATGACAAACTTCATTTGGCGAAATCTCAAAAAGTTGTTGACCTAGTTGAAAAATATCAAGCAGTTCCAAGTTCTACATGTAATACTACAACTTCCAACTCAAATGAAATTTGGTGCCTACGTCCTGGAACCTCTGACCATGTTGCTTCAAACAGCAAAGGTGCGACTTTAAGCATTGCAGAAGGTGCATATAGTTCCATCCAGCTTTCTCCTGAAACAGAAACCAATACCAATACTAAATGCATGATTGAACCCGCTGACATCAATGAAACCCAGTTTGCTCAACGAGGAGCAGTTTCCACAATGGATAAGGCTGACATGATGCACTATTCTGATCCACAGTCTGATTCAGTGAGTGACGAAAGAGTGACAGATGTGTCTCCCCAAACACCAGACTACAATATTATTACAGGTAAGTAGTGCTGTCATTAGAGGTATCTTATTAAACATGATGGTTGCAGATTTAAACACATGTGCAACTTTATGACTTTGTCAGAGGCTAAAATTATCACTCACAGTCTTATCACTTGCAGCACAATAGCAGCAAAAATAAGTCAAAATTACACCATACTGTAACTGTTTTGGGAAGCTATTGAGCTTTGTAATAGCCTGGAATCTGATGTTAGTATTTTTGCTTTTTGTTGGGCCTAAGTTTGCAAGATGCAAGGTGTATAATTGTATTTCTAGAACTGAACAAACTGGAGAGAAGTAACAACAAACCATTCTCTCTACCGTGGTACTTTGTCATATTTGGATATATTCTTTGTGGAGTTTGTATAGCTAATGGAGTATGGTGGCCATATCTATATAGTATACAGTGGGGGAAGGAACTGTCTCTAGAATGGTTATCTACCCTCTTCATGAGTCTGTTTTTCTCCATATTGGTTATACAACCTGTACAGGTGATTGGTTGAATTTATGAATTGTTAAACGTAAGACATTGCAAAATATGCAGTTAAATATGGATAACATGTTCAGGATGGATACGTCGAAATCTTGTGTTGACTGTGTGTGTTTGGCTGGCTATACTAATCAGATGAAAGTGGTATTAATATAGCCCAATGTATTGACTATTTGTAGGTAATAGTATTTGCAATGGTTGCAGCATTTCTTTTACAAGATTCGTCTCCAGGCATACTGGATAACTCGCACAAAAACACAGGTAGTATTTCAGCGCGATGCGCATGAACTTGTGTCCCACCAACACATGTACATGTTTGGCAAATAGTTGTTACCAGCAGTTATGTGTACATGTACATGTATAGTTCCGAATTGTAAACTAAACAAGTCAGTTTATTGGCTGTATGAAATACCATGTTGTGTGTGCCTGCAACAAAATCATGCACACCAAGGTCACTGCTATATTTGCCTGTGCATGTGCATGTAGTTAGGTTAGTATAATACTTGTACACTGACTCAAGGTGTAGTAGGTTATTAAACAGATTTGCAGTTTTGACATTTAACTCATGCTAATAAGTGTTTTAGTTTCAGCTGTTCCTGGAAAAGGGAAACCAATCGAATCAAAGGAACCGCCAATCACGCCCCAGAGCATACATAAAAGAGATCCATTATTACTATACACTGAAGCTAAGCTACATAGAAGGCTATTTGACAAGTTGAAAGGAATTGGTGTTCATATGCTATACTTAGGTGAGATTTGCACGTGTAGTACAATGTGTTCAGATTACAAATGAAGCTGGTGTAGGTTTATATTGCAAATTAACTTGTGAGACTGTGGAGTTAAATTAACAACTCGACGACCTTCATTATATTGATCCCGGTAAATGCAGATGGTGCAAGAAGATTGTAAAACTGTGGCCAGGCCTCGTACAACACTGAGTCCTGCTTCTACCGGAGCATTGGCTTAGACACCCTTTTCCCCAGGTTACAACAGCTTCTCATACCTAAGGATATATTATACATGCAGATATCAGAATAGAATGTTCAGAGGTTGTCATTATAAGCTGACTCCAGCCCAGTTGATTTCTGGTTACACC
Source organism: Bugulina stolonifera (assembly GCA_935421135.1). NCBI lineage: Eukaryota > Metazoa > Bryozoa > Gymnolaemata > Cheilostomatida > Bugulidae > Bugulina > Bugulina stolonifera. Next base: position 9,473,732 of record OW285195.1, read on the forward strand.
TAGTCACATTTACCACATACTTGAATTAGAACAGTTTCGATTTCCCATGCAATTACGTTACTTAAATCACATGCGCAATATAGTGTTGCAGCTTGTACAAACACTATGAAGTTATCAGAACTATATGTAGAACTTTCACTTTACTACTTAAGATTGACATACAGCCATTGTAAGTGCACATGTATTTATATTGAGTTTGTTTTTACAAATAATGGAGGAACATAAAACGTCTATTAATATTTTTACAGGTCTTCTGATTGCTATCGTATCTCATAACACAAGTTCAGATTTTTACTACCAGAACAGAGCTCTGAAGGAAACTCTAAGCTTGGATCAGATTGAGGTGGGGGCAGTATTTCACACACTCTGTTTTACTCCCAGTTATGCTCTATGTCTTAGAATCTGTGGTTCTAAGACTACATGTATAACTGAGCAATATGAAGGATTTAAATGCACATCCAATCCTGTTATCTGTTACAGGCTATAAGCCAAGCAACTCTGATTATGAAAAATATGTAACTTTTAAAAATATGGTGAATTTTCTAACTAGTGTTAAGATGAATGAACAGCACCATTCATTTCACCCTCTTTACATACTTATGCTTTATGGCATATTAAACAGACATATCTGTTCACAGCTCAGTAGAATAGAGGACATCTGGCCATGGCTGGAAGAGAGTATATTCTCAGTGGTATATCCTACAACAAGGTATAATGGTGATCCCATGGACTTGGATGAGAGAAGATATATTTACAACATTGATGGTTACCTGATGGGACCAGTGAGGATGAAACAGAACAGAGATGAACATGGTAGGTTTAGTATGAAAATAGCCTAAACTATTAATTTTCTTTTATTCATTGCCGTTCACAACAAATAATGTGAATACAAATTCTGACAAACTGTTGGGCACTGCATTAGTCGAACCCTGCACTAAAGGTACGGTTCAATACCTACATGTACCCATGCCTATTGTTTTATATATGTGTTACTAAGTTTAAATAATCATTTCAGTTGAATGTATTGAACTGGAGAAAGCCCAGAAATCAAAGAGTCTGAAAGTATATGACTGTAAAGCTGTAGAAGATACCCGAGACTGGAATGCAAGTAAGTCACATTTGTGGAACATACACTGTACATTGTACATTGGATTGAGACCACAATGACCTCTCTAACTTTGTGTACTATCATAGTTTTTGGTTGTTGAAAGTCACATGATCTGTACAGGCTTTTTTTATATATAAAGCAATAGTTACATGCACTTGTACAATGCCTAGGAGTAGGTTGGGTGGTAGTGGGTAGTCATATAACTGATTGCCATGCCTCATCACTCATCAAAGCTTTATCTTTCAAAGATTTGCTGTCGACATTAAAAAATAACATACATGATAATGATGATAATGTTGCAGAATGGAATGATACGTATGATGAAGGGGCAACACACCCCCCTTACATTCATGAGACTATCAAAGGAGCTGATTATCTTGGAGTACTAGCTAAATATGACCTTGGAGGTTACACGTAAGTTATATAAATATGTTGATACTTGTTGCCTGCTACTTAGCACAGATATGTAAACTAGTTTGCACTGCATATATGTATTTTCAGATAAATTTGATTAAATTTTAAGCTGAACCCACGTTTACATGTCTATTTCAGTGTTACTATGGCTATCAGCAACTGGGACGTGATATTAGAAAGAATGAAGTCAGAAATATGGATAGACAAACAAACCAGAGCTATATTTATAGAGTTTGTTATTGCCAATATGAATGTAAACGTGTTCACTCAAGTTAAGATACTATTGGAGACCCCAGTCTATGGAGGTAAGTCATGGTTATAGAATGGAGACCCCAGTCTATGGAGGTAAGTCATGGTTATAGAATAGAGACCCCAGTCTATGGAGGTAAGTCATGGCTATAGAATAGAGACCCCAGTCTATGGAGGTAAGTCATGGCTATAGAATAGAGACCCCAGTCTATGGAGGTAAGTCATGGTTATAGAATAGAGACCCCAGTCTATGGAGGTAAGTCATGGTTATAGAATAGAAACCCCAGTCTATGGAGGTAAGTCATGGTTATAGAATGGAGACCCCAGTCTATGGAGGTAAGTCATGGCTATAGAATAGAGACCCCAGTCTATGGAGGTAAGTCATGGTTATAGAATAGAGACCCCAGTCTATGGAGGTAAGTCATGGTTATAGAATAGAGACCCCAGTCTATGGAGGTAAGTCATGGTTATACAATAGAGACCCCAGTCTATGGAGGTAAGTCATGGCTATAGAATAGAGACCCCAGTCTATGGAGGTAAGTCATGGTTATAGAATGGAGACCCCAGTCTATGGAGGTAAGTCATGGTTATAGAATAGAGACCCCAGTCTATGGAGGTAAGTCATGGTTATAGAATAGAGTCCCCAGTCTATGGAGGTAAGTCATGGTTATAGAATAGAGACCCCAGTCTATGGAGGTAAGTCATGGCTATAGAATAGAGACCCCAGTCTATGGAGGTAAGTCATGGCTATAGAATAGAGACCCCAGTCTATGGAGGTAAGTAATGGTTATAGAATAGAGACCCCAGTCTATGGAGGTATGTCATGGTTATAGAATAGAGACCCCAGTCTATGGAGGTATGTCATGGTTATTGCTGGCTTTCTAATTCCTTTACTAACCTAGCCATATTTCTAGGAAAATTCATATTTTTTATCAAACAATGTTATTTCAGGAGTATTTGCTTCCTACAAGGTGAACAGTTTCAGACCGTATCCATATGTAGATGCCTTCGACTTTGTGTTTCTGATCATACAGATCATCTGGTATCTGGTTCTATTCTTCATCATCTTTAAGGAAGGAAGAGGTAAGTTTAATACGTGCTAGTATATCTTTTAGACAGTCTTGCTGGCATAATATCAAGTTTGCTGCTATTTATATACAATATTCACAGCATATTTCAATGCTGTGACCGGTAGTATGCTTTATATCACATTCTATGACACAGATATTAGTGGTGCTGTGGCAGCTGGTTGTACTGAGAACTTGAGTCCAACTGAACTAAGCATGTCAGTGGTTGTTGTAACATGAGGCAAATAGACTTATTATATGTCAACTTTATCAAGCTTACATGTAGAATTTTCAAGCTTGGAGGAGGGGAGGGGTTACTAAAGTCATGGGGCAGGTGTTTTGACAGTCATAATTTTTTATTTCTGTCAGAGTTGATCAAGAATGGACCAAGGAAATACGTGTCAGATCCCTGGCACTGGGTGGAGATAATAAATGCTATATTTGGAATACTGACCCTACTATTCTTTGTCTTCAGAAGTGTTACAGTTGTGAAGGCAGTAGAGTCCATGATGAACAACCGAGGTATTTAAACATATAATACACCAGTTATCCTTTCGATCACATGCTTTTCCCCCAAGTTTCACTTTCAGCGATGATGTGTAAGCTATTACTGTGAATACTGCCATTTTTGTAGATGATTATGTGAACTTTGATTTGGTAATGAAATGGAATGAACTCTACTCAATGTTTCTGGCAGCAGTTTTGTTTATTGCTATCATACAACTATTTCAGCCAATGGACTTCAGTAAACAACTCACTGCTCTAAAGGTATGGCCGTGCTAATTAACTAACAATATAAGTGTTACTAAAAAGGAAACCGATTGTAATTGCATTACAGCCACAGCGATACAAGTACAAAATTGTAGTTTAATCTTTATTTGTATATTTTAGGTGTCTCTGAGTGTGACCGGCTCCGTGATCCTGTGGTACGCAGTCATCTTTGTCCTACTGCTCACTCTCTACAGCCATGTGATGACTTTAGCCTTTGGATCTCAGTTTGATGCTTTCATTAGTTTCTTCAGATCCTTCTACTATCTATTCGGAATGTTGTTAGGTTGGTAGGCTGATGTCAGTTCACTTATACTAATATAAATGAAGGCAAGTAGATGTGCTGCACAGTGATCTGGTCAACTAACTGATATTCCTTTCATATACATTGTAAAAGAAGTTGTCATTTTGTAGGCATTTTGAAATATAGTACCCTGATTGAAGTAGATTCCTTTATGCTGCACATCTTGTTTGGCTGTTTCATGGTTTGTGGCAATTTTATTCTGCTGAATCTCTTCATCTCTGTGATTAACGAGAGTCTAACCTATATGAGAGAGCATCCTGAACAAGCAGAGTTTGATGAGGCTTTGCACACTTACCTGAAGGTATTCAATATTAAACCTGACAATAGGCATTTAATTTTTACCTCAATTTTATCAAATAGTATGGACAGCATAGATAGTTTCAACTGCTGCCAACATTTAAAAAAGTCCACGTTACTTGCAAGGACTAAGATGCTTACGGTGAAAGAAGGCGAGAGACTAATGTCTAAAACTGAACTCTTCCAGCTCTAATTCGGTGTTGGGGATTGAAAAAAGAAGATTGTTTTACTAGAAATGCACTACTTATAGTAATAGTGTATCATATTGTAGTTAGATTTACTGTTTGTTTTTCTGTGGGCTACATACAGAATATACATGTACAATGTACCTAAATTTTTATGTAGCTCAGGAAAGTAAAATATCTACAGTAAGTGACATTCCACACCACTTAGCAACAATGTGGTGGTACCGCCTCCAGCCCTAAAAGTAACAGTTTGAATGTGCTTTTGTTAACACAGTGTTCAAAAAACCTCTGTATGTACAAATGTGTGCACATATTTGATGCAATAATGACTCGATTTTCTTAAATAAGGTTTGACAATGAATTAAAGCTTGACTACATGTCATTAGTTAGCATAAACTAATGTGTCTGAAGCTGTTTAATCTTCCAGATGTCGGTTTCAGGCACTAACTCAATAAGTTGACTGGAAGTTGGAGATTATTTTATATAGCAAATGTTTTGGTATTGAAGCTAGAGTTGCAGTCTGGATATTTCATAGCAACAACTGTTTAAACTGTGTAACTTATTCCAATAACAGGCGAAGCTAGCAGACTGGTGGATGAGCCTTACCGGACGCAGACATAAAGATCAGAGAGAGTTCATAAAGGTTCGTAGAGGTGGACCATGGAACAGGAATTTGGAGCTCTACTACGGATTGCTGGAAGACCAAAATGTCACCCATATCGAGGACACCGAGGCTATGAAACACCTAAAGGATGTCAATAGCAAAGCCAACCAGGTAGGCAAGTTATATTTGCATCTATGAAATACATTTAAGTTCAGTGGACTTTGTTAATATTTACATGTATGACAGTTTACTAGAGAAAGAATTTTTCAGGCAGTAGATTACCTCTCCTGGATCTCCACAAATATGCTAACAGAGCAAGAGAAGAAGTCAATGGTAGTGTGTAAAGACCATGATAGAAATGAACATACAGTGAGAGCAGCCATTAAAACAATTATATGGGATATGATACTCACAAACAGAAAAGTGAAGAGATTTCTCACCAATGTACAGAAAGAGGTAAAACATGAATGTGTATGAGTATAATCGTTAGTCGGCAGGATTATATACATGTACATTAACTATTTGAAGCTAGAATAAGCCAGTACAGTAATATGTGGGGCATATTGAATAAAAATTAGGTCTTTTTATAGGTTTATTGTTACCAAACTACATGTATATAACATGTTTCTATCTTCTAGGAAACACTGGTAGTGGCATATGAACTTCCTCCTCTCAGAGTAGTGCCACCATTGCAATCAATGCTTCCGTCATCTCAGCCAACGCCGGCTTGGCATCTATCACCATCACCAGTACCAGTTAAAACGAAACCAACCAAACCACCTGCATTGGTACCAATACTTCCTGAACTACATGTATCTTCACCAGTACCACTCGTACTTGAACTGTCTGCACCTGTACCGCTAGTACCTGAACCATCTTCACCGGAACCACAAGTAACTGAACCATCTTCACCAGTACCACTAGTAACTGAACTGTCTGCACCAGTACCACTAGTGTCTGAACCATCTTCCCTGGCACCACAAGTACCTGAACCACATTCCCCAGTACCACAAGTACCTGAACCATATTTAGAGATGCAACTAGTAGCAGAAAAACCGCTTCCAAGGAAACCTCTTCCAATGCCACCTTCTCCTGTGCCATCAGTTCCACCAAGAGAAATGGTAAGTATCGTCATCAATATATCCTGTCGTAACGTGATTCTCCTAATTACATTTCCAATAGACACAAATTTGACATTTTCTGTTTCAGTCGACTCCAAATGATCTGTATCCGGTTTGTCCATCACCACCACATACAGATTCTCTGTACCCTGAGGTGAGTGAGTCAGTTGCATTTTCATATACATCAGCTGGAAAAAACGGTAAGCCCTGAAAATTCAAGCTGAATAAATCATGATAACATCATGCGCTCATTTTAAACTATTTGAGACGATTTAAACTAAACAAAAGCAGCTTCCTGCGTAACAGTGTATTTAATCTAACGTGCCCGTTCTATTACAGGAGGTACCAATATCACCACCTCCACTGGCTGAACCTCTGCCGTCACCAACTCCATCTGTACCTTGTAGAGAGATGGTAAGCCGTTATAAATTTATGCTAATTTACTGCTAATTCTATTTATTGAGAAGCCTCTTATTTTCGTTATGCATGATGTGTTGAAAACTTTGTGTTGGCAATCTGACACTGTGATTTTTCGGTTTTAGATCACTCCTGAGCTGAGAAAGGTAAGTCACGTAGATTGGAGAATTATACAAACTACACTAGAACCTTATCGGTTTTTCATCTGCCACTCAGCAGAATATCACAAGTTCATAAATTTATGATAGATGATTATATGATTATATGATTGTATGATTATATGATATACATGTAATGTTATAAATGAGATATGCAATAGAGGGTGTAATATAGTTATTGTACTGTTACAATGACTTGTCTAGTACATGTACATGTATGCATAACTCTATAAACATCTGTTCAGCCAGAAGTCGTTGAAGCACCAAGCAATCACTACCATTGTTTGAAAGAGTTGGAGACAACAATTGGCACTGAAGGAAGAAAGGTTGACGTGATGCCAACAACCTGGATTGACATTCAAGAAGGGACTTTCAGTTGCCCCACCTCAGTCAAAATACAGGTAAATAGTTATATAATTATAGTAAACATGTATCATATGCTCTAATATCATAAATATGGAGCATGATTCTGTTGATAAACATAGCTGTAAACAAAATATTAATATGAGTTCTCTAACTCATATAATATATTGCCTTCATATAACTTTTTATTCTTTTTAGGTCTACACTACTCGTTTAGACTATCTGCAAACCAGTTTAATGTGTGAACATGATGTCATGTGGGGGTGTTGTTTGATAAGGTGTTAGCAACTGTTATTGAATTGAAATGCTAGTTACGAAATAAAATCACTTTGACACTTTATTTATTTGCTTTCCAATAAATTTTCTACTTCAAAAAAATTATTTGTAAAAGTTTTAAATCAAAGTAGTAGGCTACAAAAAATGAATGAAAAAATTATATAATTTTTCATTCTTTTTAGGTCTACATAACTGATTTATTTGCCAGTCATATCATACAGCTGGAGTCTGAGCGACCTTTGACAAAACCGTTCAAATGCTGTCTACCATTTAAAGATGGCAAAAAGAGAGATTATTGTAACGTATTTGTACAAAGAGATGATGGTCCATGGAAGCTAACTTATAACAGGTAATCATCGAACTAATGTTTAATCATTTAGTATGAGCATATAAGAAAAATAGTTATTCACCCTGCTGCAAGAATTCTGGCACTCAGTCTACACAAAAAATGTGACAACAATGTTGGAACGCTAGAGATGCATGTGCAGTAGGTTGACTTATCACGACATGCCATTGTTCTTTTGATCAGCCCAGTGCTAAACTACAACATTGAAGCTCTTCACACATTACACATGATTCTGTTCCAGTGTCACGTGTTTCTCTGAGACCCTCAGATGTATGTGCCACCCTAGAGGACAGGAGACCATGTTTCGTATAGCGGCAAAGGCTACCCCTCGGAAGATAGTGTCTAAAGCAGGACATACTTTAGACTCAGTACCAACTGAGAGTACACCAGTAGAGAGTATGTTACTTGGTAGGGAGACAAACAACATGAGAAATAATGCTACCAAGGATTCTATTGAAGAACAGACCATCTAGTCACCTTGACAGAGAGCGGTAAGATAAGAGAGTTGGTCTCCTAATTACTTAAACTAGCAAATAAATGTGCTAAGTGTGGATCCAACATGCTTACAAGCTTACACTGTTGCCAACAAATGATCTTCAAGAAGATCCCTATTCATAATTTTTCCATGTGCATATAAAAAGAAATTTTTGAAAAACAGAAAACTAAGTAATACTTGTGCATATATACTGTGTATTAAATTGATTGCTACAGAAATGAAGAAGAGCCCAGAAGCTGATCAGAAAACGGGAAGACAATATGTCAAAACCCAGAGACAATCTGACAAGAGAAACCAAACAAAACCTGCACAGGAATGGTAAAGCCATTTCTTGAATCGCCAGTATGGTTTTACTAGTGGATAGTTAGTACATTCATCGTTGATGATAGAGTAAGCCAGCCTTGCAATTTTTATTGAAGGTTGAACATACATGTACATATATGATTGGTAGTACCTAGAGTATACCTGCAGAAAGTTCAGTCTTTCCACGTCATTAATGCCAACAACACTATAGATTTTGTAATCAGTTTATTGTTTGTGGTTCATGAATCATGATGAATAAAATGAAGTAGCTATATCAATATTAGTTATGGTGTCCTGCGATATAAATGTAGATACACATATATTTTTGTAGATATGAAGATTACACTTTGTTCTTATTAGGTTTGTATCCATTGAAGTAGCCAATACATCATATAAAACATTATAATACTTTTATAGCATGTGTGTTCATGGGCACCCATAAGTTATTGATCATAATTAGAAGTTGTTCTCTCTCAATGGATTTTTCTCTTGCTCAAATTGAGAAGAGAAAGATGAGGTCCTATTTATGTTATTTTATTTATATGGTGATGTATTTCGCGCACTACCTTTATGTAATATACCCTTAAGGGATTATTCCCAATAGATACTTCCCATGATATGCTATGTAAAAGACTTCATAAAATATGCTAAAAATCAAATAAAAAAGAAAGATGTTTTATATTTTATATCACTTTTACATACATGTACATGTACAATGCATAATTTTATTATAATAACACAATGAAACTGTATATATTGAGCAAAAAGCTATAACTAGGTGATTTAACATCATAATGGTGACAAGATATCCATGAGAACCATTGTTGTAAATCTAGAGAGCACAGGCTTGGGTGTAATTACAGTAAATCAAATAAAGCTTCACAAGGTAGACTAAGATCCACTAAATAGAAATTAGTAGTTGTAAATGGGTGCTGTAAGTTTGAAACACAGCCTAGGCTTTACTTAATCCTCAACAAATTTTTAAGGAGGCTATGAAATCCAAAATATTGGCTGGAAGGGGGGTGTCCAGTGATTGTGCTGTCCGGCATTTGGATCACAGTCTACAATTGACCCCAGAACCATGATTTTGACATTAAAAATGAAAAACTATGAGGAAATAATGTAAAATATAGCTGTAGACTAAGTTCTTAATAAAAACTAAGGTCCACTAAATAGAAATTAGTCGTTGTAAATGGGTGCTGTAAGTTTGAAACACAGTCTAGGCTTTATTTAATCCTCAACAAATTTTCAAGGAGGCTATGAAATCCAAAATATTGGCTGGAAGGGGGGTGTCCAGTGATTGTGCTGTCTGGCATTTGGATCACAGTCTACAATTGCTCCCAGAAGCATAATTTTGACTGAAAAAATACATGAATTTTAGAACACAACGAAATAGAGCTGTAGACTAAGTTCTTAGTGAAAAAACTAACGTTTAATTTTGGAGGCCTGTATAGGGACACAGTAAAAAAATTTGAAACTGTTTAAAACACACTCTACAAATTTTCAAGGAAGCTTTGATGTTAAAATGTTGGTTGAAAGGTGGTGTCCATAAGGTGCCCAATGAGCCTGGGTTCTAGTCTGATCCATGATGTTAGAGAGTACAGTTCATATCTCTTTAGCATAAGGCAGCTGTTGGAAGGATTACTAGTATTGTTGACTGTTCCATACTATGCCATACTAAAATAACTGTGCCATATACTGGGTCATACTAACTGTGCCATACTGAGTCATACTAACTGTGCCATATACTGGGTCATACTAACTGTGCCATACTGGGTCATACTAACTGTGCCATATACTGAGTCATACTAACTGTGCCATACTGAGTCATACTAACTGTGCCATACTGAGTCATACTAACTGTGCCATACTGAGTCATATTATATCTTTAGCCCTATTTCTGCTTGCATGGATTGTCACTCAATGTCCAATCAGTAACTTGACAAGTAGTATGCTCGCTATGATGCGACTACTAATGGAAAATATTTCTCCCATCAGATTCTGATTAATGTATTTTTTCTACAGAAAGGATGCACTTTTACAATGTATGACTATTCCATTGTGATCGGTAAGTATTTGCATATTTATTACACGTACATGTATATAAAAATTATGAACAATTTCTTATGTATATAGTATATTGTATATGCTTCAATATAAGACATAAAAAATAATATATAAATATAAATTTTGCAGTTATTTAGGTATACTTGTAACAAAAACATATGCATGTATGTACACAGTAACCATGTAAATCTAGGCTTACATTATTGAAAAACTGTGATTTTTGGATTAGAAATTTGGCAGAACTTGATATTGGAATGGAATTATAGAATAGAAGACATGTATGTACTATTACCAGTTGCGCATAATAAATACTGTGATGCGCATCCTAGACAATCAGACTCTTCTTCCATCTATAAAAGCTCTAAGTTTGTCTTATCATGGATAAACTCCCTGTCAATGTCAGTCAAATTTCCTGATTTGGTTTCCTGTTGCATCTTTCCCTGCAAAAATGCAATATTACATTATACATTGTACATGTAGATGATCAAAACATAACATAATTACACAATGCATTGGTAGCAAGGAATTTATCTTTGAGCAGTCAGAGACTTGTTTCAAATCCATGAAAATACCAGCCCCTGACTGGGGTTTGAACCCAGGGCATCTACAGCACCCAATCGCCTAGCACAGTGAACAGAACATGCTACCCACTAAACCAGCTCAGCATCATCATATGTAAATGGATTTGAAACAAGTCTCTTACTGCTCAAAGATAAATTCCTTGCTAAAAATACATTGTAAATATAAAAAATGGCCAAACCCCCTAACATGACATAATTATGATATCATAATTTGTAATCATACACCGTGCATGCTCCTGTGTTGGCGTTAGTCAATAGGGGTCTGCTATGTCTAGTGGATTGAAAAGTGTCTAGTGGCCCTCAACTACACTCAATCATCGGATACAAAAATTTTACAGAAACCTGCAAGTGGTTTGCCGAGCTTCTCCATTGAAAACAAAAGAAACCATGAGAAGAGTGAAGAGTAGACCTTAGAAGTACTTATTGCTTACCAGAGCAACTTGTTTCCAATCATTGGTAGCCATCTTTTCAACCACAGTACCAGTGATGGCTTCACCCATTCCTTCATCCTCTTCCTCTTTGTCCAGCATGCGTCTCACTACAGGTGCAGTGGTAAGGGTTGCTTCAATAGTATGGGCTGCTCTGGAGATTCTCCGCTGTGGTGTAGCCTTAGCAGCTATACTGAATTTGACCTCTTGACCTTTGGGATGGATCATACACTGCAGACTCTCTGAGAAGCATGTCACACTGTAAAAACAAATGCTAATGGAATCTCTTTTATTTTTATAGTGAAAAGGCACACATACAATGATTTTAGAAAATTTTAGTCTCATTTTGTGGAGAATTCTAAAGGGTATCACTATGTATAACAGTATTTAGAGGCCTGGTGTACCATCATTGAGTCTAAATACTGTGATTGGACAACCCATCAGCATGAATATTCAGCTTGGCAAACCAATGTCATATTATTTTGCTGCTCTGAGACTATTAATAACTAATTAGGACTTAAGTGTGACTAGGCTACTGTAGGAAGGGAGTAGCGGTTAAAGCCACAGATTTCCATGACGGAGATCCAACCTTGTATTACTCCTGTGTACAATTCCTGAAGTGCCCAAAAGTAGAAGAAGATGCAGAACTTTTTAAATCATTGCTTTCTCAAGCCAAATAGTAAGGAAAAATAAGACTGGTAATGTTACTTAAGTTACTGTAAAATAAAGCATTACCAATGTATAAATGATCCTTAAAGTCACGAGACAGTAGTTATTGCTGATACTTTCCCATTCAAAGGCACAGTATAGAATTTCTTCAATACTGCGTGAGACCCGCTTTTTGGTCAGGAGTAAAACTTTTCAGATATTCATGCTGGGACAAATGTAGCCACCCAGTCAGTCCAGCTATATAGCCTGGCTGTAGGTGTATTGTTTGCACATCTACCTTATAGATACATACCTGTTATCAGAAAGAGTCCATGGGCCATCATCTCTCTGTACAAACACGTTACAATAATCTCTCTTGTTGCCATCTGTGAAAGGTAGACAGCATTTGAACGGTTTGGCCAGTGGATGTTCAGACTGTAGTTTTACTACATGGCTGGCGAATAACTCAGTAGTGTAAGCCTATGATCAAATATAAATATATTGCATGTAACTGATTGAAGAAGCACAGGTAGTGAAAGAAAAAATATGGCTAAGGTTCCAACAGTTATCACGTCTTTTTACATCGATCCAGTTAAAGCGACGGCTTTTTACAAAATAAAGGGCATTTTGCATCAATATGAAAAGGATGACATAAATAAATGCGGCTTCGAATTACGAACATTTAGGTTCATATAGGCCTCCTGATAGACGTTGTAGCTATTATGCAAACTTGGAGTGTATAAATTTGAGACGTATAATTGTCGTTGGACAGCATCAGACACTCAATCCAAATACGGATACTGGGCAAGTGTTTTACATTATTCTTAGTCTAACCATTCAACACTCTTACCTCTGCCTTGACCAGGCTAGGCACAGTAAATGTATCTCTAAGAAATACAATAAACGTTCCTGGTAGAACTTCCAGCTGACCTCCTTCTGGCCCAATTCTCTCATCAGTTTTGCTGAGGTAGTTGTAGTCTTCACCCTCTGTCTACATGTAGGAGTGACATTGTTACGCAACAGACCGGTGCTTAGGTAAGCACATAAACATAACCGTTTACTATTATATTCATGGATAGTGATAGAAGTCAATGAGTTGATGTAGAGCAAACAGTGTCAATGAGTGCTTATTTATGATCACTGCCCTTGACTAATAAATCTTAGGTGCTAGGTCATTATCATGCGCAATGTGCTTGTTAGCTTAAACAACTGCTCATCGTTTAAGAAAGGACCAGGACTATGCAAGAATATCAAAACAATTTTATGTTCAATATTATTTGCGAACTACATGTGGGTGTAATATACCAAACAAATGTAGTCACCAATAATAGTTAAACAGAACAATACAGATGTTATTAACTTAGTTGCTTTACCACTTTTCCTGGTAGATGAGAAGAGTTCGAAGATAGTGGCACTGTGACGAATGTTGTTGGGGAAGACGGTGTTGTTGGAGGAAGAGATGGTGATCGTGACAGTGGCAAAGAGGTAGTCATACACTGGAGGTCTAGTAGTGGTGACAGTGGCGTCTTTGGTGGCGGTACCGATGGTAGAGGTGCAGGTGGTGGCTCTCGTACTGACAATGGAAGTGGTACCGGTGACGACGGAGTCTTTGGTGGAGGTACCGATGGTGGAGGTGTAGGTGGTGGCTCTCGTACTGACAGTGACATTGGTACCGGTGACGATGGGGTCTTTGGTGGAGGTACCGATGGTGGAGGTGTAGGAGGTGGCTCTCGTACTGACAATGGGTGTGGTACCGGTGACGATGGAGTCTTTGGTGGTGGTACCGATAGTGGAGGTGTAGGTGGTGGCTCTCGTACTGACAGTGGCATTAGTACCGGTGACGATGGAGTCTTTAGTGGTGGTACCGATGGTGGAGGTGTAGGTGGCGGCTCTCGTACTGACAGTGGCATTAGTACCGGTGACGATGGAGTCTTTGGTGGTGGTACCGATGGTGGAGGTGTAGGTGATGGCTCTCGTACTGACAGTGGAAGTGGTACCGGGGACAATGGAGTCTTTGGTGGAGGTACCGATGGTGGAGGTGTAGGTGGTGACTCTCGTACTGACAGTGGAAGTGGTACCGGTGACGATGGAGTCTTTAGTGGTGGTACCGAGGGTGGAGGTGTAGGTGGTGGCTCTCGTACTGACAGTGGAAGTGGTACCGGTGACAATGGAGTCTTTGGTGGAGGTACCGATGGTGGAGGTGTAGGTGGCGGCTCTCGTACTGACAGTGGCATTAGTACCGGTGACGATGGAGTCTTTGGTGGTGGTACCGATGGTGGAGGTGTAGGTGGTGGCTCTCGTACTGACAGTGGAAGTGGTACCGGTGACGATGGAGTCTTTGGTGGAGGTACCGATGGTGGAGGTGTAGGTGGCGGCTCTCGTACTGACATTGGCATTAGTACCGGTGACGATGGAGTCTTTGGTGGAGGTACTGATGGTGGAGGTGTTGGTGGCGGCTGTAGTGGTAAAGCAGGAGGTAGAACTCTTAATGGTGGAAGCGGGTATGGAACACTAGAGGTCATCTGGGATACATGTAAATAAATTGGAATGATAACTAAATATAATATAATTAAATGATAATGTGCAATCAGCAATCAACAAGATGAACCATTACAAATGTAAACCCCAGAATAATCTAGAAACGTGGTTCTTATCCGCTCTCTTTGCTAAAGAGGCGCTACTTGTAAGACAATGTATACTATCACAAATCATCCTGAAACTGAGTTTGCATACCTGCTCTCTGATTGGTACAGATGGTACTGGTGATGGAGGGGGCAACTTCAACAACTGAATAATAAATAGTCTGAAGTGTACATAAATTGTACATATACATGACCATGCGCAGTTATCATGTTGTTATGTCAAGGACATTTTTCATTGAACTTTCACCACACTACATTCATACATTAGACCATCTTTCATGCATACATTTAGTATCATTCCAAAAAGAGAAAGAATAAAGCATGTACGAGATAAATAGAATAGCAATGTTATGGCATGCAGTACAAATGCAATTCATTTTACCTTCTTCGTTTTATTAGCGATGAATGTCTTTACTTTCCTGTTACTCAAAATCATGTCCCAGATTATCGCTTTGATGGCTGCTCTCACTGTGTGTTCATTTCTATTATGAATTTTACACTCTACCATTGACTTCTTCTCTTGCTCTGTTAGTCTAGTTGTAGAGATCAATGAGACATAATCTACTACCTAAGAGGAATAATAAGTTTAAAATTATTGAAGGAGTACTCGTACATGCTATTGGAGATTGGCTGTAGAACATGTACAGGTACATGTATATGATATACAGTGCATGTAGTTGTTTGACCAATAAGCAGGCAGTTGTTGAACTCCTGGTATGCAGACCAGATGAGCACATGGTTCAATTTCTCTTACTGGTTTACTATTCAATGGTAGGCTTAAGTGGCTGATTGGAGGGGAGAACTAAATGCATTGCAACATAAACACACCTTGGAAGCACTTTCATCTACTTTATTCTGGTGCGCAAGGGCCTGCCTTTGGTTGAGAGTTGTGACATGGTGGTCCTCCATTAGACTGTAGTAAAGTTCCAGCTCTCTGCTCCATGGACCACCTCTACGCACTTTGACAAAAGCTTCCATTTTCTTGGCCTTCGCTCCAGTTAGACCTGCCCACCACCCTTTTAACTTTATCTGCAAAGTGAGCATAACTTCTGTTAGAGTACTTATTCAGATCTCAAGTAAACATAGCTTAATCAATCTCACAGTTTATTTTCTTTGATTTAAGACTTTATGTCTTACCTTAAGGTAACCATACATTGCTTCATCAAATTTAGCCTGTTCTGGGTTCTCTTTCATATAGGCCAGACCTTCATTTATGACGGAGATGAAGAGGTTGAGCAAGATCAAGTTACCACACACCATAAACATTGCAAACAGCACTCGTAGAAGGAAACTGTCTGCTTCTATCAAGACGCTGTATTTCAAAATTCCTGTAAAGGAAATGCACGAAGACTGTTGAAGATACTGCATACAGTGTGGTGAGTATGGGAATTTATTTTAGTTTTATTTAAAGGCGCGTGACCAAATTTATGTTTAATGAAAATTACATTGCTCTATTATCTAATCTCACCTAGCAGCATTCCAAACAAGTAGTAGAAAGCTCTGAAGAAGCTAGCGAAAGAGCTAAAAGTATGTCCAAAGGTTATAGTCATAACATGACTGTAGAGCAGAAGTAGGAGACAGAATGCAAATGCATACCAAGCCATGACACTTCCTGTAGCGCTCAAGGACATCTAAAAGTTAATGATTAAGTAATAAACACTAGGTCTTTAAAATGTAGTTGATATTCGAGTAGTTATGCATTTGGAGGATTTTTCTAGTGATTTGAAGAAAAATTGAATAAGCAGTTGGGATAATACATAAAAAATTATGCATGTATATCTCCAATAAACAAACCATAATTAGTAACGAAAAACATTGGAAATCAGTCCATGGAATAGAATGTCTGTTTTATAATCAGTATCGAACACATTACATTCGGCATGAAGAACACCTGAACACATACATGTAGATGGTTTACACCACCGAAAATGCTGTTACCTTTAGAGCAGTGAGCTGTTTACTGAAGTCCATTGGCTGAAATAGTTGTATGATAGCAATAAACAGAACTGCGGCCAGAAACATTGAGTAGAGTTCATTCCATTTCATTACCAGGTTAAAGTTCACATAATTATCTACAAAAAATTATGTTATAGTAAATAACTCCGCTAGTCAACTTAATGAGACAATTTGTCAAAATTCCAAAAATTTCCCAAAAGGGGACTAAAGTCAACCAACATGCTAGAGAATAATGTTTAAATACCTCGGTTGTTCATCATGAACTCTACTGCCTTCACAACTGTAACACTTCTGAGGACAAAGAATAGTAGAGTCAGTATTCCAAATATAGCATTTATTATCTCCACCCAGTGCCAGGCCTCTGACAAGTATCTTCTTAGTCCATTCTTTACTAGAGCTACAGAACCACAGAGTTGTTGCTGAAATAAACTGGATGGCAAAGGGTCGAATCCTTAAAAAGCTTTGGAAAAAATCATTGATGAAAATTATTCTTTGACTTTTCTATCAATAAAGATTTACCTTTTCCTTCCTTGAAGATGATGAAGAATAAAACCAGATACCAGATGATCTGTATGATCAGAAATACAAAGTCAAAGGCATCTACATATGGGTACGGTCTGAAACTGTCTACTTGGTAAGATGGTAGAATGCCTAAAAATACAATAATAAAACTAGTTTGCAATATTAGATTTGTTCCAGGCTGTTTATTGGATTTCATAGTTTTCGGTGAAGCCTTCCAGGCATCACCAGGATTGCAATGGTTATTGCACAATGCCAAAATACCTCAGTCAAATTGGTTGCACATGTCAATATCATTCTTCAAACTGACCTCGGACAATTGAAGAACAATCCAAATTTTTCCCAAAAATATGCGATTAAAAACAGTTACAATATTGTAAATGATTAATACATTCTATAGCCATGGCTTACCTTCGTAGACTGGGGTCTCCATTCTGTAACCATGACTTACCTCCATAGACTGGGGTCTCCAATAGAATCTTAACTTGAGTGAACACGTTTACATTCATATTGGCAATAACAAACTCTATAAATATAGCTCTTGTCTGTTTGTCTATCCATATCTCTGATTTTATTCTTTCTAATATCACGTCCCAGTTGCTGATAGCCATCGTAACGCTGAAATAAACAGCTAATTTAATATAGTCCCCAACACCATATTTCAGTGAGTAGTAAAGGTGGTGAGCGAGGGAAAACGTTCAGACTTGTTCAAGCTGAAAGAAGCTCAAATCTAGTGACACCTTTGACATAGATTGAGTAGCTGTCCACACGTACATGTAGGCAGATCAGTGCAAAAAATCCAGAGGTAATATGTACGTAACAATGAGAAAACTTACGTATAACCTCCAAGGTCATATTTAGCTAGTAGTCCAAGATAATCAGCTCCTTTGATAGTCTCATAAATGTAAGGGGGGTGTGTCACCCCTTCCTCATATGTACCATTCCACTCTGGAATACAAATGGTAAAACGACTTATTCTGGATTCGTACCATTATCGTTTGCTATACATGTATTTATTGTGTGTACACGCCCATGTACAAATAGCTCCACCTGCATCTGTCAGCTGAAGATTATGTCTATGTGTAGGTGTATCTACTGCAGGCTATGTCTGGGTGTGTATGTACTTACACTGTAGGCTATGTCTGTGTGTACATGTACTTACTGTAGGTTATGTATGTGTGTACATGTATGTACTTACTGTAGGTTATCTATGTGTGTACATGTATGTACTTACTGGCATTCCAATCTCTTGTCTCCTTTCCCTCTTTACAATCATAAACCTTGAATTTCCTTGAATATTCTAACTTTTTGGCTTCATCACAGTGAACTATAACAAAGTACATAATATTTTGATGAAGCTATAAATTGCTTGCCTATTCGGCCGCTGTTTTATTGTATAATTGCTTAATAATACTTAATAATGTCGTTGCAAAACTTGAATGTGTGTTTAAGGACACATGGCAGGTCTAATATTGTAAATGGTATGCGTTGTAAGTTCATTACCATGTTCCTCTCTGTTCTGTTTCATTCTTACTGGTCCCATCAGATAACCATCAATATTGTAAATATATCTTCTCTCATCCAAGTCCATGGGATCACCATTATATCTTGTTGTAGGATATACCACTGGGAATATACTTTCTTCCAGCCATGGCCAGATGTCTTCTATTCTACTAAGCTGTATTTACAAAACAAAATTTTGAGCCACAAGTAATAGAAAATACAGTAATGTTCTAAAAAGCTGTGTCTATACAAGAATGTTCACTGTGCAATAGGAAAAATAATTATTTTGTTAAAATGTATCAGGATGACAGACTACATTATATTATTGAGTTGCTTCATGTTGCTTCAATAATAAACCAAAATATAATGGTTGGAAGGAAGACCAGCTCAAAATCGCTATAATCTCACCATAGCGGTAAATATCACTACAATTTGAGATAAATTATGTTTTCATGAAAAAAGGTAGCTAGCTCCAGATTGTTTCTGCATTCATCAAACAATTTATAATTTAGGCAAAACATAGTTTCCTTGTGTAATCCTATGTACAAGTGGTAGCCATTATTGTTTGCCAGGAGAGCTGAGTCAACAGCAAGAGCTATCAAAAATCTGTATAAGCCTGCTGAATCTGTATAAGCCTGCTAAATCTGTATAAGCCTGCTGAATCTGTATAAGCCTGCTAAATCTGTATCGTTTACCTTTAACAGGTTGAAAGTAATAATTCAATTATTTCAGAGAGTCAAAACAGAAAAATATCATGTTGTGAATAAATTATCAGAATGCTCACAGTTTGTATCTATTAAATGATAATTATTATACTTACTATAGAAAGACTATCCACCCTGGTATATACACTAAGGACGAAGCATAATAGAGAGACAGTATAGAGCACACTAGTACTAACTGTGGTTAGGAGGAATTAATTCTGTATTATTTTACCTTCATGCTGTTTAGATTCAGGGTCTCTTTCAGAACTTTATTTTGGTAGTAAAAGTCCGAGTTTGTGTTGTGAGTAATGATGGCTATTAGGAGACCTGTAGAATTCACAATGCAGATGAGAATATTTCCAGCAATTATTTGTCAACAGAAAATGTAGTGATGACATTATATCCATGTACATTCTAATAACAGCCAAAGAGCAATTTAACACACTGAAATAATAATTTTGAAGGCCCAATGTTTGCATGTATAATTTTAGCAACGAGGATAGTGTGGGCTAGAGAAATGCAATTTCAATATTTATACACCATATAAAGATAGTTTTTGGTGCTGTTCTTCACTTGTCTAAAGCATCCAATGCCCGATATTAAGCAGTCATAGACACAGCTGCAGTTACAAACCTAAGTAGAGTATGTGTACACCAACTCCTTTCAGCTTGTCTATTAGTCTCTTGTGTAGCTTAGCCTCTGTATAAACGACTACTGGATCTGATTTCTCCACTTTCTGGGGTATTATAGGTGGCTCTATCACCTCTACTACTTTGGTCTTGCCATGCAGATCTGACACTAAAATCATTGCAATGGGCAGTTAAATACCGCACGGCACTCCAGCAGATATCTGAATGCATACTAAGATTCACCAATGAATGTCCCCAGAGAAATATACATGTAAATGTAATTTCAGCATTTATAAGCCAACCCACCTGTGTTTATCTGTGAGGTATCTTCAATGTCTGAGGTCTGATTTTGCAGCAAAAAGGCAGCAAGCGTTGCGAAGATGATCACCTAGAAAAATGAAATACTTGTGTCGTCAATTTCAGCCTAATTGCTGAGACTAGCTATTTGGAACCACGAAAATTATTTCAACATTCAGTGTCATCTCATCAATCTCATGACGTCCTGTGAGTGCTTGAGAAATTTTGCAAACTCAGCAATACCCTAACAACAATTGTTGCTAAAAGCAGAAGTAGATGAAAGTTATCAACAATAAATGGTTGTCAACGCTAGCCAATTGAATTATCTCAAACACTTCATTGTAGATGATACAACTACTGCTTTATACATGGCATGGCGATGCTTTTCTGTTGGTACTACTCAACTTGTAAAATTTCTTCTACGTGTATTTAAATAAAATTAGTTCACCTATAATATCTTGTGCAGTATATCATGGGTTGTATAGACAAGTAAACAATATTTCTGCAGAGTTCATATTCTGTATCCTAACATAAACTTTAACCAATCATTTTTACTATGATCTACAAATGTAATTTCAACCAATCACCTGCACTGGTTGTATAACCAATATAGATAGAAACAGACTCATGAAGAGGGTAGACAACCATTCTAGAGACAGTTCCTTCCCCCACTGTATACTATATAGATATGGCCACCATACTCCATTAGCTATACAAACTCCACAGAGAATGTATCCAAAGATGATAAAGTACCACGGTAGAGAGAATGGTTTATTGTTACTTCTCTCCAGCTGTCTCAGTTCTGGATGAAACGATAGAATGCAAACACATAAACAGAGACAATAATGCCAACTTGAAACAGATGAATGACGCAGGTAATGACAAACATGTACAAATGTGCATGACCTTTCAGAAAATTACAATCGCTATTAGACTACAAAATAGCTTTCTGGTTAAAAAATATCTTGTATACACGTAGTGTACATGATGGTGTTTCACATACACGATGCATGAAAGTTTAATTTTAAAAATTTCACAAATAATGTAGTTGTATAACATCACAATACATGCTTACTGCCCTGACAACAAACAAATGTACCTGTTGCCATATTTTCAGGTGGCTGTCCTTGCTTTGTTGCCAGCTCATGCTGCACATGCTCTGGTAATCCTTCTATGTTAGCTAAGGTGGTTTTATTCTCGCAACCAGGGTGATTGATAGCGCTGCTAGGGCCAGCAGTGGTTGTGCTTTGACTTGAGAAGATAACTGCTCTATGCTCTACAGGTTTGTTATCAACTTCCAGGTTTTTCTTTCTATCATCTGATACATAATAATT
Organism: Bugulina stolonifera; assembly: GCA_935421135.1. Taxonomy (NCBI): domain Eukaryota; kingdom Metazoa; phylum Bryozoa; class Gymnolaemata; order Cheilostomatida; family Bugulidae; genus Bugulina; species Bugulina stolonifera. The sequence goes on from OW285195.1 coordinate 9,495,516, forward strand.
ATGCACCAATTATAAAACAACTACTGCTACCCAGTATGAGGACATTAAATGAATTCTTGACAATGGGAATTAAAAAACATATTGCAATCATGGTGAAGTATGCGTGTAAGCGCAAGCATAAGTGTCAAAACCTACACTTAAAATATTTTTCTGTGAAAGAAATACATGTGTACGTAAAAACTTCTTCATGCTAATGATATAATTTTATATTGACTTGCCCTTTACTCCTGGTTTGTGAGATATCTCTATTGCTGGGATAGTTACACGCTCCTGTCTAACTTTTTGTCTAACTTTTTGTCGTTTACTTGAACGTACAAATTCTCGACTTCTTCGAAAGAAGAACATGATAAATATATTTGGAGGAAGAACAATGACACTACCTAAAACAGAGGATATAAATGCATACGGTGTGACATTTAGTTTAGGACCACTAAATAGAAGGTAGATATATGCTGTTAGCGAATGAGTCAAATCACAGTTTGTCCTCCTACTAAAGAAATCAAAACAACACATCAGAGAATTGAAATTATTTAAGATTATTTTACTATGGAACTACAAAGTAATGAAATGATGTGTAAATACGGGAAACCGTTGTACATGTATATGGTGTGAGAAAAGTTCCTGTTGTATGAGAATGTGGTGTGAGGAAGACCCTTGTTGTACACTATACGAGGTGATGATATTTCACTGTGTAACAAACCCATAATGGCCACAAAGAACGTTCTCCAAGACAATGATACTGGTCCAAGTTGCACACTGGGGCCTGTATCTTCTCTTGCCTCATCAGTTGTAGGAAACCTGCCAAGCAGAAGAATTGGATTAATTATGTAAGTATTAAACTTTTTTCAGGATAATATGATTGTGTTAAGCTGTACCACATTGAGCATAGACATAGACATAGACATAGACATAGACCATGCTTTTCCAATCGTGGATTGATGCGAGTCTGTCAAAGTATTTAATTATGTATAATTATCTAGATTTATTAAATTTACATTTTAAGGAATCCGTAGAATCTGAAGGCGGCAAGTCTGGATTAAACTTTCAAACCAAACTTCTGTATTTTAATTGATGTAGACATAGGTAAGTCTAAGGGAAGAAGCATTTGCATGCATCTTGTATTCGTAGTGAGTATATATGTTCCATACCACATAGCGTTAACCACCATTGTAAGATACAGAGTACACAGACACATTGACCATCTCTGTACTCTGGAGAAGTTACTCTTCTGAGGTCTCTTTACCACAGACAACCAGAGATGGTCATCAAACATCTTAGACTTGGTGTTGTCTTTAACCAGAGATACAAAATCTTTCCCTTCCTCCACATCAGCACTGAAGATCTCATGTCCATAGCAGAGAGTCTGTACTGGGGAGATCCAGTCATTGCATATAAATGTGTACCTGGATGAAGATACAATCAGTCAAATGACAAGTTTGTTAAATTCTATGATAAGCTGTATGCTCCTGTAATTTTTATCCTGCGGTAGGTCGAAGCTATTTTAATACTTGTCCATATGCCATTCCAGCCATCAGTATGTTTGATTACCTTCTTTGTAGTTCTCCATCCACCACTGAGATCCACTCAACATAGAGACTGTCTCTTTCATCTCTGGCTCTGGTCCAGAGATGGAGGTGAGTTAATCTACCAATATCTTCTTTGGTTGTCACCATTAGGTTCGTAAGAGTGTTTGGTTTGAAGTTCTGTAATAAAAGAGATTGAATAAGTCAGACAGCTTCTGTAAGCATAAAATAGTCAACCAGCCATGTCGTTGCTACTAAAACATGTGTGCACATAAATCCTATTTATAGATTATGCATAGAAAATTGAGAATTGGGTGACCTGGTAGCTACAACCGGATTTTGCAAAAGTATCGAGTCATAATAATGATAACCGGTCACTGTCCTAAAAAATGTAATGTGAATCATCAAGTTACACTACTTGTCATTTAATAATTAACAGAAATCAAAAGCTGAAAATGATACTAACTTTTCTTTTTCCATCAATGAGTGTCCTAGGATTTGTTTTCCCTTTCTCTCCATACAGAACACAGAATACTTCTGTATCAAATTCTTTACTGGAATCTTTACCGACACTAATAGACATCTGATAGATAAATCTGTCATCTGGTTGGTTGTATAAGATTGGTAGAAATTCCCACTTAAAAAGACACATAATGTAAATTCTGTTTTGCAACAATCTGCTATAATAATATTTATTTATGCAATCAGGCTATACATGCAAGTATGTCTCTCTTACCTGTTTGTAATCTCTGACATCTAGTCTTCTAATAGGAATAAGTAGAATGAAGTAAAGACCAGCCAGAACACACACCAGTATCAGTACAGAAGGGTTCTCAGCTGTCTTAGCCCCCAGATCATCAAATACTTCATCAAATTCTATTGTGTTGGGGGGTATGACCAGGTCAGACGTCATTGAACCCATGAAGTTAGATTTGAAGACTATCTCTTCTCCAGTAGATGAAGGATCAATCTAAAACAAAATGGCTTTAGGGTGAAGAATGTCCCATACGGCCTGATGAACTTATACTCAGGTTTTACAGTCAGGTAGATTTTGTCAGACTAATAGAAAAACAGAAAATTTACACAAATTGTTAACCTCATTGTCCTGCAGCGTCTTCAGCCTCACAGACTCATAGATCTCTTGAGTTTTGACGTCATATACATGTGCATAAAAAGACCCCAACCTATTATAAAATGTACTAGCCTGATGGACATCCCAAAGTGACTTACAGTTACATGTACATTGTACCAGAAGCATCACCAGATCAAACAGGTGCCTCCATCTTCACTCATCGGTTATTATAACATAATTTAATTCAGCAACCTTCAATACTAAAGCTACCAACCTCAACTTCTGATGATGGTACCCAGGCTTTAAGAGTTTCATTCCACACCCTCGGGGCATAGACAGCCGCCCCTGAAGAGTAGCCTGTGTTTGTTGATCTCTTAGTCCGAGTTCCACTAACTTGGTTTACAGAAAGATGAACATAGAACATCCCACATCCTGTCTTTCTGCTGCTCAGAAAAATGTACATCTCATCTAGAAATCAAATAGGGAAGAATCGTTGTATTGGATACAGTTTGTCTCTGACATTAAGCAGCAGGCGTATCGCTGACCTGTCACGTATATATAACACCTATTTAGCAAACTACACTGTATGTGGTAAAATTTCGAAGGGATTATGACGTGTGGTTTATATGTATGTTCAATGGATATCTTCAATTCAAATAATTTTGATTCCTTTTGCTGGCGGTTAGTAATGGTAAGCCTATCCATGCGAGGCAGCATGCATGGTACTACGTTTATATGTATATGAGACTACTTGCCGCGCTATGGACTACAAAGTGTACACAGAACTACTCCATGAAACCATACTACATACATAGAACTACTCCATGGAATCATATTACATACATAGAACTACTGCATGGAACCATGCTACATACATAGAACTACTCCATGGAACTGCACTACATGCATATAACTACTCCATGGAACTGCACCACATGCATATAACAACTCGATGAAACCATACTATATACATAGAACTACTCCATGAAACCATACTACATACATACTGTAGAACTACTCCATGGAACCACACTGCATATATAGAACTACTCCATGAAACCATACTACATACATACTGTAGAACTACTCCATGGAACCACACTGCATATATAGAACTAATCCGTGAAACCGGACTGGGTTGCATAGAGCTACACCATGAAGACGTACTGCATAGTACTTCACCTTTGCTCTACATCTCTACATATTAATGTATTACATCATTGCAAAAACTTACTCCATTCTTTACTTTTCCCTGTCCCGCAGTTACTCATAAATATGATTTACAGCATACTATAATAAAGTTCACCTTGAGCAGCATTGTAATCTAAACTAATAGTTTTACCTGTAGTGGGTGCGTAGCTGATGGTGGCATTCAGTTCATTGTAGGTTACGTTAAGTTTATCTGTAATATGAGCCTCGATATCAAATAAAGTCGGAGTTGGTTGTTCTAACGTTCTACATCTGACTGTGTAGACTCGTGTATCTCCAGGTATTGCTAGGAATATCTACAGAGCGAAAATATATCTACAATGCATATATGCATACTGCATATGCATAATGTACAATTCTCTGGTAATATGTAGCATCATTCTGCTTAACACTATTTTGAGCTATAGTATGTATAACAGTTCATTTTATGGGTACGTAGCTTACTGTGTATAAACTTACCTTCATGAAGGAGTCAGGGTTGGTGACTCTATACTGAGTGTGAACCCCATCTACTCCAACTGTATGTGTTTCTCTGGGAATTGATACATTAGCCTTGGATGCTGCCTTAAAGTTCACCTTAGCATTAGGGTTGCCGATAGCTGTCATACTGAGTGGTGCTGCTTTACTTTCAAACTTGTCTTTGCTGTTGGAAAAGCTTGAAAATGGATCCTTGGAAAAAGAATTGACCTGAAATGGTAGATAAGTGATATAAATATATCTCCTATTTAACCAATGGGCAAGATTGCATTTCCATATGTTTGTAGTTACATTTAATCATAGTTTAAGCCTCTATATATATGTGAAGGTTATAATAGTCAAGGTGTATCATTTAGAGTAGGCCCCCTATACCTGCATTGCTAAATTTCCCCCACCACCACCATTCTCTCCAAGGGTTATTGTAGCAAAAGCAGCATTCATAGTTTCTCCTTCACTTCCTGCCAGATCTCTGACTGCCACAGCCATACCAATGTGCTCGTTTACAATACTAACAGGTGGATCTGTTGATGAGAGGGTCGAGGATACCGTTTCTCCGATCATGTCAACAACTGCCATGGTCTTCTTGATTAGCTCTTCAGACTGTAAAGATGTCAAACATTTGTTCCCTTCCTTATTTTTGGCTACACAACATAGAATATAATCAACTGGAAGTATTGTGGTATCTCTACTTTATTTTATGTATGAACATGCATATAACTTGGCGCTAACTACACTTCTCCACAGATTTCAATTTGGTTAAATAAACCTTGAAGGTTTGCAGGCGGTTACATTGCTGCATCATATTAGGCGATTGAACAGTAACAGTCATGCCCACGTGATATTATAATACTAGTTATTAGTATACTGTGCTACCAGGTGCTAACAAGTGCTAGTAGAAAAGTATGGATGCAAAAGTATTCCATAAATCCCGACCTGTTCAGTAGAGCTGTCACCATCAAGATGTGTAGCCGAGACAGCTGTGAGGGCATTCCCAACTAGACCTGCTGCACTGTTCGCTATTCCACTCATGTGTTCTGGGCTGATGTTAGGATCTACCTTTCCAAACAACTTACTGCTAATGTCTAAAGCTCCACCCTGAATAAACAGAAGTTACTATGCGATAATACATGAGCTGTGACCTATATACTATGCGATAGTACATAAGCTGTGACCTATATACTATACGATAGTATATGCGCTGTGACCACTAACGCTGATCACTAGTTAAACACTGTTAAACAATATAATATTATAGATTATGGCTACTGAATTAAATATCAGAGAAAATATATTTTCACTCCCTTTCCTACTAGATTATAAGTACAAGTATGACTGTAGATAATTTTACCATCTCAGATACGTCTAAGCCTGTGGTCACTGATTTAAGAGTAGAGGAATATCCAATCAAAAGTGTTCCACTGATGGAACCAGGGCCATCTAATATAGAGTCTAATGAGTTGATAAGGTCATCTGCTGAACTGTCTTCCTGTAATACGATAGGTGATCAGTATAATGATGTAACAATTTCACACACATCTAAACCGGAACCTACCTGTGTGTCTTATTTCACCGTACTAATAATTATTATGTGCAGACTCTCAGCAGCTCTAGAGCTTAGCTGCTAGTTTTATAGCCTAGAATATTGTTAGCATACTACTCATGCAATAAATGGTAGCACATGTTAGTTTTCTATGGTCCAAGATTTGTTGATTGATATTTGCATTCATTCTACATGTAGATATAATTTTGGCCACTATGCAATAAAAATGTTGTTGTCTGTGTAAATATAGCTAGTATCTACATGTACACTAGTTGGGAGGAAATACTAACGACACAGCACCTACATGTATAAATAACAAAGACAATACTTTCTTCACTACAAAAGTTGCGAATTTTTCCAGTGCGGGCAGCTAAGTATGTTAAAGAAGAACATTCTTTGTCAATTGTTTTAGCGAATCTCCAGATGGAAGTGCAATTTGTCAATTTATATGTACCAGCAGTAAATTATTAGTTATAAGAACAGAGTTGAACTTACAATATTTCTTAACCACTTTTTAAAAAACACAAACTAGGTTAGCTAAACAACAGGCAGGTACATACTCTTCTAATAAATTATTACCTGCAATCCTAGGCCATTAAGCACATCTTCCACTGAAGGTGTGGTTAGAGAAAGTGATGTAGTAGTAGTGGTAGTGGTAGCGGTAGCGGATTCACTTCCTGAGCATATCACCCTGCCAGGTAAATCCACACATGGTGAAGGTACGTCTGACATATAGGGAGACTGACCTAAAAGTTTGTATACCAAATCTATTTATAATGAGAACCTCACTTGAACTCGGTGGCTGTATAGGTGTACATTTATGTAAAGTGTACAATGTTAACAGCAAGGTTGGTGAAATTTATACGCCAGTTCAGGCTAGATACATGTCGCTAGCCCTGATCAATTGACTTCCCCACTCAGGTTTGCACCACTATCATTCTTTTACCCACTAAAATATTACAATGTTACAGCGGCAGATTAGGTCAGCATTTAATATTTTGCCTATAATCTCAATGCTATGTAGCATGGTAAGAGGGTGCAGGCCCCCTGTGTGACCTCAAGCAGATGGACATAAGAGCTACTCAGTTGTGAAATTGATTGTCTTCAGGACGCTGATATTCTTACCAGAACACCTAAACATTATCATATTATAAAATGTTGGTACAGTGAGCAAACTTACCGTTGACTAAAGTATAGCAACTAGAGATGTCGTCTGCATAGAGTATCTTAAATGTTATTGAATCTAGAGTTTTGGCATCAACATCATCTTGCTCTAAATTTCTAAAACATTATAGCCTGCTTATATTTAGCTATATAGTGTGCTAGACTAAAGAGAATATACAGGTACTTGTAATTATGAGAGATGTATCTCATCGGCTGAGTAATTCAGTTATCAAGTGATTAGATTCTATGAAGCACTAGCAGTGAATCACCATTGTATTGTAGACGAGAATTCCTGATTCAGCTATGGCTGAGGTGGGGGGGGGGGGGGGAGGGGGAGGTTAACCCGGTTTGCAAGTGACAGAACCCTCTATCAAAAGTATGCACAAATGAATTCAAACCAGTATCTACTAAACATCGATTAGAATATAATTTTTAGTATAACTAGTAGGTAGGCAATGTTTAGTGACTTACATTTCTGCTGAAGGTAGGTCCATATAGAGTTCATTAAATATCTTTTGAGCATCTTCAGAACTGCTGGCTGAGGCAGCCTTACCAATGCTAAATACCTGAAATTCAGTTGACAGTTGACAACTTATACGAATGCACGTGTGTAAGCTACATGTATTATTATTTAAGTAGTGCATAGTTATATAATAAGCCTAATTAATACTAGACTCATTTTTTGATTTTTAAAAAAATGAAGCACTGCTCCTTTATTTTATCTGACTTATTGAAGTTGGGAGATTCGTTGAACTGGTCGGCTGGTTAAAACTAGTCACATGCATACAATATAGTTACAGCAGCACAAAATGGACACAGACATGATACTAGCACTTACTAAGTATCTATAACGTGTACAAAGTAGACAAATGCCTACTTACCTTTGGTAGATTCCCAGCACAGTTGTCTTTGTCGGTAGTCATAAACTCCGTTTCATCAATACAGTAGTAGTTAGAGGATATCACCTTCACGCAGGTGTCAGCTGTAAAGATTTGAACTACAATGTGGTCTAGGATCATGTCAGAGGCAACAGAGTGTTTCCAGCTGACGATCCTAATTATATTTGTTCAGTTTGGTGACAATGGGGCATGTATCACTGCTGATATAATACCAAAAACCTAACACCTACCGCTGCCACCTGGAACATTTTAGCTTCAAAGTCTGGTTTAAGATACATTTATAATCTACAATGTACACTGATGTGTATTCACGGCACCACATAATTATTATTACTCTTGTTAAAGAGTACTTACTTGGTGAATCCTTGTTGGTGGAAGTCATTGTAGTGCTTATAGTAGAGGTCATTGCAGTGGTAGTAGAAGTCTTGGTTGTTGTAGGAGCTGCTGTTGAGGTAGTAGTAGTGGTAGTGGTAGTCGTGGTGGTAGTTTGTGCAGCAGTTGTAGTAGTAGTTGTAACAGAGTCTGTGGTAACAGACGCCCCTGAGACATTCAAAACAATATATATGTTATAGTAGCACTGAAACCAAAGTGACCAAAACGATTTTATTACTAATAGCTTCTTATTAAAAAACACTCATCAGATAAAATAGTTTAAATGGAGTTCCAATGCTATGCCTCGGGATACGTGCATCATCCATCTCACACAACATTCAGCAATGACGTTATTCCAGCATCATTTCTTAATATTAATTTTGATTTTTGGCACAAATTAATGCATTATAAAGAAACGTTTTTGTTAATAAAATTGAGCGCTACAAGTTTCCTATAAGTAGTATAGTCAGTGCACTTCTAGACAGACACGCACTCATTGACCCCTGTTTTCAACCAATCACAAGCCGGTATTTCCGATTTCAACCAATCACAGAAGAGCACAAAAATTTTGCACACGACCTTGCCAAGGTCACCCCAAAATCCCCCCTTCTGATTGGTCGAAAAAACATTTGCACACTTGACCCCGAACCCGGCCACGACCCCTTCCCTTCCTCCTTCCCACCCTCCTCCCCTCCCCCTCCCCCACCTCCCACTCCTCCCTCCTCCCCGCCACCGCCCTCGTCCCGTCCGCGCCACCGCCGTCGCCGCCGCCGCCACCGCCGCCCTCACCACCGCCGTCGCCGCCGCCACCACCACCGCCCTCACCACCGCCGCCGCCACCGCCGCCGCCGCCACCACCGCCACCACCACCACCGCCGCCACCACCACCACCGCCACCGCCGCCGCCGCCGCCACCACCACCACCACCACCGCCGCCGCCGCCGCCATCACCGTCATCACCGCCACCCCTCCTCCACCGCCGCCCACCCTCCCCCCCCGCAACCCCCACTCACCCGAACGACCAATCGTTTGAGGCGGTCAAGCCGCGTCCGCCCACGTTGCGTGCGGCGCCGACCGTACACGTGGAGGCGACGCCGGTGCCCCGTATCCACCGGGCCAAGCGACTAGGCAGCGGCCCGCCGCCCATTCCGAGTTCCACTGGGGTGGGACTATAAAAGATAAGTTTGACTGATGATAGTATTAATACAAAGAAGACTTAGTCATAGCAAACATGTCTTTTCTCACCAAAGGAGCAGCGGGGAGATATGTACTTTTAAAGGAAGTCCTCCCGAAGTCTGTATGGGATTATATGATCAAAAGTAATATCGAAGAAGCGAATAGTCCATGGATGTGGTATTGGGTTGACAGACTCGCTCATAATTCCTTAGTGGTAGAGCTTGCCATCTATTTTAGAACACTTTCACTCTCTATGAATATCCCTTTTAAGATAGGAGAGGAAAAGTTGAGGAAAATGGCACTTTGTTATGAAGACTTAACAGGAGCTAGGTCAAGATTTTCATCTATGGTAGAAACAAAAAACGCATCCGTTTCTTCTCCCTTACTCCTTCTTAGGAATGCAGAGTTGTCAACCTGGTGTAGAGTGGAGGTTGAGAAGATTATTGAAGATAGAAACTGGGATGAAACTGGTGTGGGAGCGGAGGCCACTTTTAACACTCACTTCTTACTATATCTGGATAATGAACCTGGTGGGGAAGGTTCAAAGAATGAACTCTATCATAGAGTATTGAACATATTAAAGGATGGGGCAAGAAGATGTCGCTTTGAGGATGGGAAGGAGAAATCGCGAGCGAAGAGGAGTTACAATGAAGAAAGCATCCCTGGTTTAATTCTTAGTAGAGGTAATACGCTATATGCAGGGCGATTGTTTGGAGAACTAGATCCATCCAAAAATGGGTTAGAGGTGATAAGAAGTCCTTCACCAGGAGATGCTAGATTAGAGGTGAGAGAGACTTCTACAGGAGAGACTAACCAGGTTATGATAGAAGAGGTTGAAATGTGTGACATTGGAGAACTAGATTCATCCAAAAACGGGTTAGAGGAGATAAGAAGCCCTTCACCAGGAGAAGCTAGGGTGGAAGTGAGAGAGACTTCTACAGGAGAGAATAAGCAGATTATGATAGAAGAGCAAACTCATGTAGAAACTAAAGAAGAGGTTGAAATGTGTGACAAAAGGGAACAAGAGATTAGAAAGATAGAACAAGAATTGGCACTAAAGAAAGTGGAATTGGCAGGAGCACTGGGGTGGAAAGAAGCACTAGAGATGCAACAGAGAATTGATGCAAGAAAAGAGAGAAGAACAAATCGCATTGCCTTCTTAGAAAAAAAGTTAACAGAGGAAAGAATGGAAAAAGAGAGGTTAATGATGGAAATCGAGCGTTTGCAAAAAGAAGAAGAAGAAGAAAAAATGGATAGTGTATCAATTATTGATCACATAATTCCCCACCTGGCTAACAAACTAGATGATAATGATGCAAAAGCAGAAGGGGAAGATAGTAAACTGCCACAGTGGGTTCCAACAGGAGAAAGTAATGATGAATAAAAGTGTATAGATTCCAATCGTTCTCTCAAACAAGGGCAAGATGTCAAAGCAAGAGGTAGTATGTAGAAATGAGAATTATGAAGATGTGGCTGATGGTCTCTTAGATGAAGTAGTAGCTATCTCTGCTGAAGAGGGAAGGGAGCAAATAGGAGAGAGAAGCAACAAAAGAAAGAAGTTCACATTCTACATAATCATAATACTATTTATACTTTCTTGCTCATCTTTATCACCATCAGTTTACACATATCTAAGTGATAGGGAACCACCCAATGGCAAAGACAAAGGAGTACTTAAGCAAGGACACTTTTTAAAAACAAACACAACTCTATTAGCTACTCAACTGGATCAGCATGCGTCCACACCAAGAAATCGATCTTCGCTTGCAGAGTCCCTTCACAGCTCTAGTCTGTGGTCCAACAGGGAGTGGAAAAACGGAACTACTATTTAGTCTTATTAGGAGAGTTGATGAAATTGCTTCACCCACTCCTGTTGAAATCATTTACTGCTATGGAGTTTGGCAACGCCGCTTTGAGGATTACAAGGATAAAGTAAGGTTTCATTCAGGACTCATTGATGTAGAAATGGATATAGAGCGTGATGGGAAGAATCGCTGGCTCATCATTGATGACTTGATGGGTGAAGTCGGGGGGAAAGAGACTACTAATGCAATCTTTACAAAGTTCAGTCACCACCTGAACATAAGCGTCTTTTTCTTACTACAGAACCTTTTCCCGAAAGATAATAGAACAGTGTCAATAAACTCGCAGTACTTTTTCTTGTTCAAGAATCCCAGAGACGGAATGTCTGTTACCAATCTTGCAAAGCAGGCTTTTCCTCAGAGTACAAGAGCTGTTCAAGAAGCTTTTAGTGATGCTACACGTAAGCCACACTCTTTTCTATTCTTGAATCTTCGCCAGGAAACCCCGGAGTGGGCTAGACTGATCGGTAATTTTGCTTCTGAGCACTCTCCCATGACTGTATATATCCCGAATACCCTGGAATATAAGTAGCATTCACATCTCTACTCTCTCCATAAACTGTCTTGGACTCGAAGAGAGCGCATCCATCATCAAGCATGAGATACATTAATTCACCCGAGTATTCTCCAAGGTTGAGGAGGAATGCCTTGAGTATATATGCACTGACGAAAGCATCTGCAACCATCAGAGATTCAACCATTGCTGAGGCTAACAAAGACCTTATACTCGCTCTTGTTGAGTGTGCTAGAAATGTATTATTAGGTAATGTTCATCTAACTACCGCTCAGTTGAACTCTCTACGTCGACATAGAAGGGCCATTGAGGATCTCACCAACTCTCGTACTAGTGTGAGGCAGAAAAAGTTAATCCTACAACGTGGCGGATTTTTAGGTCTTCTTTTGAAGCCATTGGCAAGTTTACTTGGAGGTGTGCTTGGTGGATTAGGCGGTGGACGAAGGTGAAATGAGTCTCAAGTTTTCTAAAAAGTATCTTCTTATGGATAAACATACATATGAATCAATGAATAGTAGAAACAACAAAAAAGAAGGAGAGCATCTACCCTCACTCTCTACAAATGGGGATCTACTCCTGGCAGAAAAAAGCAGAAAAGATGTAATATCTAACCTCAAAAACTCTGATACAGACATCTACTCTCAGCTAGAGCAACATGCTCATAAAATGAATAAGTTCCTAAAAGAGTTGGAGAGATCACGCCATCCGCAGCAGGAGTTGTATAATACATTAGAGGGAATTAACACTAGGTTTAATGAAATGCATACATGGAGACAAAGAGAAGAAGAAGCACAAGAGCGAGGGCGAGAGAAAAAAAGAGATGATGAAAAGAGGCGAAGTGGCTCAAGGTCACCACTACCACACCCATATAGGAGAGAAACAAAACCAGAGAGGTCAGAAGCTGGCGCACGTTGGAGTGGGAAGGGTGAAAATAGAAGTCCTATCAAAACTAGGTCTAGGCGAAAGCTTCCTAAAACCCCTCTTGCAAGCAATAGTAAAACAGAAAGATGGATGATATAGATGAAGGTCTACGTGATATTTACTTCTCCCCTCCTCAACCACCATCTTTTGGAGGAAAGAGAAAGTTAGTTTTAGCTTCTCCTCCTGGTATTAATGAGAATGATGTTGAGAAGTGGTTGAGAAGTCAAGACGCATACACTCTTCATCGCCCGATTAGAATGAAGTTTACAAGGAGAAAAACGTTTGTGAGTGGGATTGGTGAACAACTCCAGGCAGATCTCGTGGATGTGCGTGCGCACAAGGACTCAAATGATGGAGTAACATTTTTGCTCACCTGCATAGATGCCTTCTCACGGAAAGCATGGGTCTTTCCTCTTCATTCCAAGTCTGGTCTGGAAGTGTCCAATGCACTCATCTCTCTATTCGAAAATGAAAGCTTTAGACAAATACAAACTGATAAAGGTAAGGAGTTCCTAAACAGAAGGGTGAGTGAAGTGCTAAAGAAGTATGGAGTTAGCCATTTCACCTCTGAGAATGAGATCATCAAGGCTGCTCTTGTTGAACGCTTTAATAGAACATTGAGAGGGAAAATTCATCGTCTACTCACTTATAGAGGGGATGGACGCTACTTAGAAGATGTAGAAGACCTAGTCCAAGGATATAACAACAGTTTTAATAGGTCAATTGGAATGAAACCTATTGAGGTTGATTACGATAATCAAGAAGAGGTTTGGGTTCGGTTAAATGAGTTCTCACCTAAACGATGGTTAAAGAAAACAAGAGTAAAATACTCACCAGGTGATCATGTTCGGATTTCGATGGCTCGTAGTAGCTTTGAGCGAGGGTTCACACCAAACTGGTCAACCGAGATATTCACCATAAAAGCAGTCAAGGCACATACCTCACCTCCTGTCTATACACTGGAAGACCTAAACAAAGAAGGAGTAGATGGAACATTCTATGCACAAGAATTGCAACATGTTAACCTACCTGAAATCTTTAGAGTTGAGAAAGTCATACGTAAACGGAGAAGGAGAGGAAAAGAAGAGAGTTTCGTGAAATGGAGTGGTTATCCCTCTTCATTTAATAGTTGGATAGATTCTAGTCAGTTTGTGTAAGATCAAAGGTAGTATAAATTCGATATGTAAGTTCAGTTTTGCTCACTCTCAAAGATGGCCTTCAATGTCACACTTACCTCAAATGTACGCATCGGTGGGAGTGACACAAACACCAATGCTCACTTCATTACGAAGCTAGCCAAGACATTGAAGCTTCACTCATCACAGTGGGAGGTTGGGTTACTTGACATTCAGTACCCTGCATCCTGGAGAAATGTGGAAGATGGCTATGTAGTGGTTACGAATACAAAAGATGGAGTCAAACGAAAATGTGAAATCAGGAGTGGAAGGTATGCTTCCATGGGTGAACTTTTGAGTGAGATCAATAGAATACTAATAAACTACGACTTAGAAAAAGTAGTGAGCTTTTACTATGATAGTCTACGGAATGAAACCTTCCTCATGTTGAGAGAACAGGAACACTCTGTCATGATGTCACGTGATGTTGCGTGGGTGTTGGGATTCGAACCTGATGTAGAATATGCTGCGGAAATCAACAGGAGTCAAAACCCTCCAGACATCAATGCTGGTTTCACATCCCTCTATGTCTACTCCTCCGTAGTCTCACCAAGACATGTTGGAGATAGTCTAGTCCCCCTACTTCGCACAGTTCCTATAACAGAGAGTGAAAGAAATAGCACCGTTTTCTTTGAGTTTTCGAATGTTCAATACTCTCCAGTGTCTAATACAAGCACAGACCTCATCGAGGTAGATATAAGACGTGATGATGGAGAAAGGGTCTCATTTCGCAGTGGAAAGGTTGTGCTGACGGTTCGTTTCAGACCGCGTGGAGAGAAATAACATGGCCCCTCGCATAGTTCCATATTTTCCTGATGAGTCAGGTGAGATGTATGAAGACTATTATGCAAACCAGGTGGGAGAGGGAATGAGTGTGTACAGGGGAAAACCTATTATGACGGGTAATGGGATCGGCTCACTCTTTTCTGGACTGGCCCGAGGGGTCCTTCCCATGCTAAAGAATGGTGCCAAAACTATTGGGAAAAAGCTATTGACTACTGGAGCTTCGGTTCTGGGAGATGTAATCAAGGGAGAGAACTTCAAATCCTCTGCAGCAAAACGTTTTCGTGAAGCTGGTGGGGATCTTCTAGGTGATGTAGAAGATGAATTACGTGAACCACCTGCCAAACGTGCACGAGTTAGTCAAAAGTCTACAAAGAAAAAGCGTAAAGGAAGAAAAACAGTTTTTGACTAAATGAAAGATAAATATATAATCCACACCTAGACTCACCACTCCCCACTCTTAGACAAGCGACTGTAGGAGCAAGTACTAGATGGAACAACTCTCACACTATCGAACATGTCCGTCACACATCGAGCCATCTCTCTCTCCAAGGTTTCTGAAGACTCTCCAGACACGGTTGACTCCAGTTTTGACTTATTTGCCACTCCGCCAACTCATACTAGCGTGCTCAGAGGTGAGTGGGTACCTTTGGCTCCTGTTACGGACTCCCCTGATGGCACTATTGAATTTAACATCCCGCCCGCAGACGAACTCTACACAGATCTATCAAGGTCTTACTTACACACCACAGTAAAGGTGAGCAAGGCTGATGGAAGCGTACTACCTGCGGAAGAACAACTAAAGGTTGTTCCAGGGGACAATTTTATGCACAGTCTCTTTTCTTCTGCCACTGTTCAACTGGCCGGGCAAGATGTTGAGTATGAACCAAACTATGGACATAGAGCTTATGTCGAGAATCTCCTAAACTATGGTAAAGATGCTAAGAGCACATATATGAAAGTTGGGAGTGGGTGGATGGAGGATGAAGGAACTGGAGAAGACTATGATGGTATACCTCCCGAAGTGGTTGAAAAAAGAAAGAAACTTATAGCCACAAGTAAAGAGATGAGCTTCTATGGGAGACCTAGGTTGAGTATGTTTTCTCAAGGAAGACTTATTCCACCAGGAGTTCGCTCTCGCCTTACTCTACAACGTGCTATTCCACAAATGGCCCTCTTAGCAGAAACAGACAACCCTGCAGGAGGGGCGAAGATTTCTATAACTAAGACAGAATTGTGGATTCGACGTGTACAAGCCAATCCGGCCTTACAAAAAGCACAAATGGATGTTTGGGTTGTGCAACAAGAGTCTATAAAACTACCAATTGACCGAATAAAAACTCATTTCCATGTCATCCCTGCTGGACACCAGTCAGTGAGAGTAAACTTTGATCAAGCGGGACAGAAGCCAAACAGAGTCTTTGTCGGACTAGTCAACCATACTGCAAAGAGTGGAACGTATAAGCAAAATCCCTTCAAATTTGGACATAACAATCTAAGTTCATTAGAATTACTAATTGATGGAACACCGGTGACCCGAAGATATGAACCAAATTTTGCAAGTGGAAAGTTTGCTCGTGAATTCATGAATTTGTTCACTGTCACAAATACATCCGATGCTGACACAGGGAATGAGATCTCCCCTAGCAAATACAAGTCCTGCGCTGCTCTCTACGCCTTTGACATTTCAGGAGATTTGTGTGATGACAACTTTCACTTGTTATCAAATGGGAGTCTATCTATTAATCTAGCATTTGCTAATCAAACTCAAAATACACTTGGACTGTTTGTATACGAAGAAAAAGATGACATTATCTACTTGAATGCAAATCACGAAGTATCTATGGTAGCCGGGATGATGTAAAAAAAAAAAATGGATACATTCTCAATCTCGAATATTCTATCTGATGATAAACTCTCATCAACCTCCTTTAGAGGAGTTATGCCAAGGGATCACTTCTTAGACTCCTTCTCCCCATCTGGATCTTTTGTTTTCAACACTCAAACAAGTGAGAAAAGTGGCGAGCATTGGATCTCTGTTTTTTCGAATGGAAAAGAAATAGAGTATTTCGACTCCTATGGTCTCCCCCCTTCTATTTATCCTGATGTGGGTAAGATGTTACAACAATGGGGAATACCAATAGTATGGAATGGAGAGTGTCTACAAGAAGAGAGTACTAACGTGTGTGGAGACTACTGCATCTTGTTCTGTCTCCTTCGAGCTCGAGGGTGGAGTATGGAGGGAATAATTACACGGCTAAGCAGAGTAGAAGGAAGAGTTCGAGATCATTCTATAAGAGCTCTATTTCAACGTTTATACTATAATAAAAGAAATAATACTTTCCCACTCACAACGCATGTAAACAATATTATGCTTTTTTCACCTTTTCACTTTGACTAGAGAGAAATACTTCACCTTACTTATAATTCGTTTTTATACTACTATAACTAAAAAAAAAAAAAAAAAAAAGAGACCAATAGTTTTTATCTTACCTGCATTCTTTTTTTTTTTTTTCTTTGCTTTTTAGATTTCTGCTTGATTCTTGATTCTTTTATTTTTTCTCTATTTATCTTCGTAATAAAACAATACTACTGAAGAAAGCTGCATCTTTTCTATCTTGGAATAATACTCATCCATGGGTTGTTGTGGTCTCGCCCCTATCCGAGGCCCGCTCCGGGGAGGGCGGAGGGTCCACCTCGTAATAAAACAATACTACTGAAGAAAGCTGCATCTTTTCTATCTTGGAATAATACTCATCCATGGGTTGTTGTGGTCTCGCCCCTATCCGAGGCCCGCTCCGGGGAGGACGGAGAGTCCACCATGTTAGAAAGATCCTTTCGGGCAGGACTCCCCACTCCTATTATTTTCCCCTTCTTCCGTGCCTCTTTTAACGCATCCACCTCTTCTTTCCTCTTCTGACTGCACTCTTCTTCCTCAATAATTCCATCCATTTGTGAGTCCGTTAAGCCCGCAAATAACTCTTCTTGGTTTTGTACTATGTTGTCAGTATCCATTGATAATGTACTATTGTAGTAGTGTAGCTGTACAGTAGTGATGTGGTGAACTTTGAATGCTGAGACTGTGATCCCACTCTCCCTTTATACAACTGCTCATTTCTTGACTCCTCCCTTTTTTTTATCCAATCCCAATGTGACCCGATGTGAATCCGAAGCCTTCCGATGTGAATCCGAAGCCTCCCGATGCATCCCGATGTGAATCCGAAGCCTTCCGATGCATCCCGATGTGATTCCGAAGCTTCCCGATGCATCCCGATGCATCCCGATGTGAATCCGAAGCTTCCCGATGCATCCCGATGTGATTCCGAAGCTTCCCGATGCATCCCGATGTGATTCCGAAGCTTCCCGATGCATCCCGATGTGAATCCGAAGCTTCCCGATGCATCCCGATGTGATTCCGAAGCTTCCCGATGCATCCCGATGTGATTCCGAAGCTTCCCGATGCATCCCGATGTGATTCCGAAGCTTCCCGATGCATCCCGATGTGATTCCGAAGCTTCCCGATGCATCCCGATGCATCCCGATGTGAATTGACACATCGGGATGCATCGGGAAGCTTCGGAATCACATCGGGATGCATCGGGATGCATCGGGATGCATCGGGAAGCTTCGGAATCACATCGGGATGCATCGGGAAGCTTCGGATTCACATCGGGATGCATCGGGAAGCTTCGGAATCACATCGGGAAGCTTCGGAATCACATCGGGATGCATCGGGAGGCTTCGGATTCACATCGGGGTGCATCGGGAGGCTTCGGATTCACATCGGGGTGCATCGGGAGGCTTCGGATTCACATCGGGGTGCATCGGGAGGCTTCGGATTCACATCGGGGTGCATCGGGAGGCTTCGGATTCACATCGGGAGGCTTCGGATTCACATCGGGGTGGGGAAATGGTTAGACTCCGCCCACTGAATACTACTATTTAAGGTATAAGTTTCTCACTCTAGCAGTATGAACAATCAGCCTCTAGTCAACAGAGTGAGAGTAAACAGAGACAGCTACCTACTAGTCAGTGCCTGATCAGAGATGTCAACAAGTAGAACATAAGGTTAGTGTTAAATGGAGTAATTGGCAGCAATTGTGAAGTGTTTATTGTATAAAATGCTATCAAGCTAAAAAATAACTCACACCCTACTACTATATATTTTTATAGGGAGGCTAAACAATTTAATATATTACATTATAGTCCCACCCCAGTGGAACTCGGAATGGGCGGCGGGCCGCTGCCTAGTCGCTTGGCCCGGTGGATACGGGGCACCGGCGTCGCCTCCACGTGTACGGTCGGCGCCGCACGCAACGTGGGCGGACGCGGCTTGACCGCCTCAAACGATTGGTCGTTCGGGTGAGTGGGGGTTGCGGGGGGGAGGGTGGGCGGCGGTGGAGGAGGGGTGGCGGTGATGACGGTGATGGCGGCGGCGGCGGCGGCGGTGGTGGTGGTGGTGGTGGCGGCGGCGGCGGCGGTGGCGGTGGTGGTGGTGGCGGCGGTGGTGGTGGTGGCGGTGGTGGCGGCGGCGGCGGTGGCGGCGGCGGTGGTGAGGGCGGTGGTGGTGGCGGCGGCGACGGCGGTGGTGAGGGCGGCGGTGGCGGCGGCGGCGACGGCGGTGGCGCGGACGGGACGAGGGCGGTGGCGGGGAGGAGGGAGGAGTGGGAGGTGGGGGAGGGGGAGGGGAGGAGGGTGGGAAGGAGGAAGGGAAGGGGTCGTGGCCGGGTTCGGGGTCAAGTGTGCAAATGTTTTTTCGACCAATCAGAAGGGGGGATTTTGGGGTGACCTTGGCAAGGTCGTGTGCAAAATTTTTGTGCTCTTCTGTGATTGGTTGAAATCGGAAATACCGGCTTGTGATTGGTTGAAAACAGGGGTCAATGAGTGCGTGTCTGTCTAGAAGTGCACTGACTATACTACTCCTATATGACATAGGCATTGCAACACGTTGTGCTATATTGCAGTAGTAGATACACCTACCTGTATAGATTCCACTTGTACATATTGACCCTACTTCTGGTTCGTCAGCTGATGTAGCATACCCACAATACTCCTCGCGGATCCGATTTGGTATGCCCACAATAGACAGATCTATAAAAATATTTTTAAACTAATGGTAATAAAATACAATCCAGATATTTTCAGGAAATATTATCATTACTTTATGATGCAAGATTGCCATGTAGTTAATTCTGGCACACATGAATCTCTCGATTTATAGGAATAAAAATAAATAAAAAACAGTTGAATTCTACACCACATACATCTAACATCTAAGGCCTATCTTTTTCAGCTGTTTTATGTTATTTGTCCTGGGAATACTGAAATAGAAAGAATAAAATATATTCACATATTTAACCACTGAAAATTTTCCAAGTCTGATGCATTATTAGACCATATAATAGAAGCAGGGCTCACCTCTCCCCATTCAATCAGTGGAAACATGAACTACATGTAAATACTTTAAGACGATAATTGAAGTTTTATATTTACAAGTCGAAATAGAACTTACTTGCTGTGTATATATAGCACTTGTCAGCAAGAGTCGTATTCATAATAAACTCATACTCATTGAAGTCATTCGATGGTTCTCTTCAAACAAAAATAAAAAATCATGAAACTATTTCTAGATAAAGACAATCCTGTTGAGAAAATAATAGACCAATCATGATAATCAAAATCAATTTTCACAAAAGACACTTTTCATGCAACATATCTATTTCTAGATAAAGACAATCCTGTTGAGAAAATAATAGACCAATCATGATAATCAAAATCAATTTTCACAAAAGACACTTTTTCTGCCATATATATCTGCATAATGTACAAGTATAATATGCATTAGTGCGATAATAAGTGTAGTTATTTAAAATTTATTGTGGACCCTAAACATACCATTAAAATCAACATTGGTGACACTGCTATTGCCATCCACTATGTAACGACAAAAATGGATACATTTATAAATTGTTGGTACACTAAGCGTTTGCTGCAGATTCTGAGATACGTTACTATAAGGGTTTAATAGAACGATGACCATAACAGTGACCATAGCACTGACCAAAACATTGACCATAACAGTGATCAAAACATCGACCATAGCAGTGACCATAACATTGGTCGCTAAGCAGGCACTACTTTTTAAGGTACAATTCAGGTAGTTGTCATACCCATAAAATCCTGGCAAGGCATTGCTCTCATGTAGCTGGTATATAATAGTAGCGGCATCCTGTATACTTGAAACAACCACCATGTAGTCGTTGCCATTGTATGCTGATTGGTCACACTTTTCAAAGAACTTGGCATGGTAGGATTTATATCCGACACAACCAAACGTTACGGTACCGGTGTAGCCATTTATAGACAGTGGATTAGAGTTTTTAGACTCAAAGCAGTTATCCCCTATAACATAAAGACAAATAACATGCGATATGCTCACATGCTCTCATATTAACTGTTGGTGTAATTTATATGTGAAATACGTGTACATGTACATGCAGTAAAGAGTATTGCAGACTACATTTAGTATAGCGTAAGTGCTGTTTGTTTGTAGGTGATTAGGCAATATAGTGCAGGTGCAATTTGTATACATTTTAGGCAATCTAGAATTGAGGTGATATTTGTAATATGCATTGTAGTAGGTGATGTAAATAACAAAGGTGGTATACAACATGTAAGTGAAATAGTTAATATCCGTGTAGGTAATATAGTAATACATGTATACTAGTACAATGTAGGTAACGTAGGTGACAAAGGGATATTGTGGAGGTGCTATACAGTATACTTACTTAATGCTGATAATACACTAGTCGGCCCTACAGGTATAACAGGAAATCTTTTAAATGGTTTTATTTGTTAACACAAGCATTTGGTTGTGTGACAGGAACACCCTTGGATGTACAGAAATACATATACAATAAGTAGACGTTGTGCATTTATGTACGTTTGTATAATGTGACCAATTTGCGCTATGTCCGCTTTTTTGTAAAAAAAAAGAATTTAATCCGATCTGTGTGATTACAACACAAATTCATAAACCAAAACAGTGATTTCTATTTATACCAGATATAATGGTGGATGTAACAGTGTGTAGGGGAACTAGACAATGATTAATTAACCGAGAAAAATTGATCTTCATGCTTTCCTGTAAGCCTTATTGTCTTATGTGGTCAACATCAATAAACTAATTTATACTCTATTGAGAAAACCACGTCAGATTTCTCAGCTCAGTGATCTTAGCAATCGAATATGTGAGTCAATCAATAAGATTCTGGATAATCTATAACAAGTGCAAATAATTTAATTTACCCAGATTTGCTCAATCAATAAAATACTGGAAACTACGGCACAGTTTTTATGCTGAAAAATGGTGAAATGACATTGTGGTAAATCACCACACAAAATGGAATTTTGTCACAAAGCAATTCGCTAAGGTTCTATAATATGCTGGACTCTGTAGCATTAATAATTGATACAGAGCCTTGTTTCCATGGACACCGCAAGGCCACTCATATAAACAGGTGTCAAGTCGATAGTCTTTTCTCATGGAAAGAATTAAGGCATGCCCATATATAAAGTGTAGGGCACCTGCTGTGTATATGCACCCTGTTAAAAGAATTCTCAACTACATGTACATGCTGTAGCTGATTATGTGCATTTCAGATAGTGTTTTATACATGACAACAATTAAACACTGCTTCTACTTTAACCCATTCGCAACCGTTTAATGTATTAATATTCCACTATTGAAAACCACCCATTTTTGTGAAATTTACCAAAATTCCAATAACGACCAAGTTAAAAGTATTGGATTTATCTGACTTTAGTTTTTTATTTCAGAAAGAGCAACATCTAATCTACATAATACAATCAAGAAATACAGAATAGAGTAAAAACTAGATAATCAATAGAGCAGTGAATATAGGGTGTTTCACCTACTGCATAATTCTCGAAATAATAAATATTGTGTAACAATGAGTACAAAAACAAACTGAAGCACTGTCAATGATGGTAAATTATGCAAAACATATTAGTAGGTCTTTTTAGGATGATAGTCTTTGCAATCTTCACTTCCCAACTCTGTATCAAATTCCTGTCAAGTATTACAAGTCACTATAACACCAATATACTAACTGACTGAACAGCAAACAGTGGAGCCCATAAGGCAAAAAGCTAGCATCCAGATAACAGAGAGAAAGGTTGAGAAAAATGAGTTAAAATTTTGTGGTTCAACTGTCAAAAGTTTCAACCCTCAATTGAAAAACATGAAACCATCATTCAACCTTGAAAGATGCAACTATTCATTCAATTCCAATTTGATTTTCAACAAGATATCGATATGAAATTCAAAATAATGAAAATTAGTACCTTGCATCACCAATCACACATTATGGGATAGAAATATTGGTTAGGCAGTATTCTAGTCATGCACTAGGACATTATATTTATGTATGGTTAGCAGCTTACCTCATCAAAATCAGCTAATTTACTCCCAGAGGCTAAGTTGTCAATCTCCAGCTCATCAGAATTTACTAGCATGGAGGCTGCCATGTTTGAAAATGTATACCTTGATACCTTGATTAGTAGCAGTTGATAGGCTAAGTGAGATGCATTGAGAGATCTTTGAGTAATTAACTGTGTTAGTGGAGTCGTTGTAAGGCAAGATCTAGTGAGTAACATGTGATAACGTTGCCCAGCAACATGCTATTTAAAACAAAGACACATGGACAGTACTATCACGTCCTTGGTTGCATAGCACAGTGCTCATTAGGACAAGGTAGTATCGTCATTGGTTGCAAATGGGTTAAAGGATATATAACTGCTAAAGGGTAGTGGAACTCAAAACTTACCTTCACATAGTATAATGAATATTAGAGTGCACATAAATGTCAAGCAATCTACTACTTTTCCTGTTTTCATTTTAGCAGCTTAATTGATTGTTCGCATTGATATTTAGATGCATGGCTTTGAAGTCATCAGTCTCTCCCCTTTTACATGCAGCTCTACCAAGTCTACGTACAATGAGGGTTTGATGAGAAACAGTTCTTGTCTAAAGTTACAGACACAATTTGTTTTTAAATAAGTTATGACTTCCATGTTTAGTTTGAGGCTCAAGCCAGAGTGCGTATAATGTGAGCCCAGTTAAAGCCTCAAACCAAATACAGGTTAAATAATTGAGTCAGCTAGCAAACATTTCATATGCTGAATCAACTTTTATTATTTTACATAATTCAAAAGCGTGTAGAAAAACGCTGATTTATGTAACTTTATCTGAGAGATTGAATTAGATTAGATGTATCACAGCACAATCATGTGATCTAGGCCTCCATCCTACTTCATAACTTGTCGTTGAATAGCACAATTGTTACATGCAATGTAAAGTAATAAGCGAATCATACTAGTTGCAATGCAAAATGTACTATGATGTATTTTTAAGCAAGGAATTTATTTTTGAGCAGTCAAAGACTTGTTTTAAGTCCATGAAAATACCAGTTCCGAGCAACCTTAAGGTTGGTGAGCTGGTGTAGTGGTAACAGGTTCTGTTCAGTGTGCTAGGGTGCCTGTAATAGAAAGATCTATCATGCTTGTGAGCTTGTGAGGCATAATACATAATATTATATAAGCTTTCACAGCTGAAGATACTTATTTTATTGCCAGAGAAACACTCGATACTGCTATCCACTGCTATCTGTTTATGTCATCAGGTTTAAATATGTTTTAAGAACGTTGACTAGCAATATATTAGGCCTATTCGGAAACTGATAGTGCAATATCCGAATACGCCTATTGTATGTAAGTACATAAATTTTCTGTAATAGTTGCATGTACGTTTTACATTTAATTTAATTATCATTCTCAATTTTAATACTACTTGCTAATTTAATTTTAACCATTGACAGGTGGTACATGTTTATGGATAACAAACTAACTTTATTGATCAAGTGGAGAAACTGATCAACAATTGTAAGTGAATTTTATAACTGTTGGTAGCTGCTGGATATTTTATATTACAAAGAGCAATATAGCATAATTTTATTTCTATTGCTTATGCGTTGTTCGGATGTTTGTGATGTTTTCTCTTGTGCAAAAATTTTAGGGTACAAATACAAAAGAGTAAATTGTTGCCAATACATACACTCCATGAGACCAATACAGTGCCCCTGAGTCCAAACCTTAATCAGGGACTGGTATTTTCATGGATTTGAAACAAGTCTCTGACAGCTCAAAAATAAGTTCACTACTTCAAAATGCATCATAATAGAGAAAATGGCCAAATCCCTCTAACATCCGAAAATGTACTACACACATGAAAGTAAAGAAATACCTGTTTCAGCAGATTTCACACAGTACAGCTACAAACATGCATGTAATGTGCCTCCCTTAGACGTCTATACTGCCTCAGCAAATAATTGAGTTAATTAGTGTGTATTACATAGACCAGAGTTCTTAGCTATGCAATATTATGTGTATTTTGGGGCTGCTGTTTTACAAAATACAAGCTCCCCGTATAACTGCTTTCTTATTTCAAAGCTTTTTGTATCGTTTCACTCTATCTTGGTAGAAGAATGCTGAAGTCAATATGTTTTTGTTTAAAGAACATAGAAAAACAACATAGAGATATATTGATCCAATATGTTCTACTATCATTGTTTATGTACAATGTATTTCCATCAACATCATTATTTGTGAGACCAAAGAATATTATTAGCTAACAGCAGGGGGATTGTTTATACTTTGAGCATGTTGGCTCCAGGCACAGCAACTCGGAATCATAGTTGTTGCTTCACAGAGCTCTTTTTTGCAAATTTGTGTGAAAATATCATGACTGGCCCTAAATCTGATCACTGTGCCACTATAATATAATAGTAACAGTGTTTTGCTTTGTGTAGAGCTACCAATGAGTTGCGCCATTCCAACTAGTAAACAAACTGCTATTGGAACATTTAACACCAAAAATATTAGCCCCATGGCTTTTATGAAATTTTTTAACTTCAATGATATTGTTTGTTGATGTAGAATAAATGTAGAATGGAGTCACTTCATGAGAACATTAAATATATACAGTTATAGGTGTCATTCCATATCTCATTAGCATAGTGTAATATTTATCATAATTATTTTATTCAAGAAAATACAACAAAATAAATATTCTAGGAAATTGACAATACATGAACAAATGTAAACATTATTATTATCATAACATCACACAATAGCAGCATGATATGATCATGGTGGTGCCAATAGTCGGATACTGATGTAATATTGTAAATTAATGATTAATTTTAAACATAAAAAATGCAAAGCAGCATGTTAGATTGGGTGATACTAAATAACCAATTACCACTAACCAGCTACTGACTCTTGTAGCAGCACAGCATCTCAGTGGTCTAGAATTATTTTCTATATATTTTTAAAAATAATATATAGTATAATATTATGTATAATATCATAATTATGATCATATAAAAATATAATTCTGTGACAACAGTGTAGATATTATTATGTGAGAAGCAAATGAGTTTCAGATTTACTCTATCCCTGGGCTCCACTAAAGCGTAGTATACACAATGCTTGTAGGTAAGTCCTTTACAATAGACATAGTCATGTAGAAAGTATAAAGATAAACTAAAGTAGCTATTACAACAATATGTACATTGTACATGTAGTATGCTAGCTAAACCAGCAGCTTCCTTGGAGTGTGCTGTTGAAGGAGCATAGGCTATAATAGCTCGAGGTTTTCTTTGTCTTCGGGTTCCTCGTCATGAGTTTGATCAAGCTGTTCTATTTGCTCCTTAACTGTATTCCTCTCCTATAAATAGTAAAACAAACTCTAAAACATCAAAGTTTGAAAGAAATACGATTTGTAATAATTAAATATTTCCACATTGTTTCAATTTCCAATGAGCTGAGTTTTATTTTATTTTAATACAGTTAAAATTGTGAAAGATCTGAGGCTATACAGCAGAAACAGAAATTTGACAAGTAGTTACTGTAATAATGTTATAGCAATTGTGTAGATACAGTCACCTAACACACATGTACACTTAGGCATATGGTGCACACAGCGTCAAGCAGTCACAAGCTATATTCTGATATATTTATATTCATGGACGGAGGGAAAGCTGACTGAAATAGGAAACCAAACATTGAAATTGAACAGGGCATCAATAGAATAGCAAAAAATAATATTGAAGTCATGTACAGCCATACAGCTGATAGACTTGTATTAACAGGTGTCTAACGTCATAGCTAACTCTACTAGACTATCTAGTAACTGTTATCAAGACATTTGCAGCCCTTGACTATAAGCAATACACAAATAGTGTACAGAAATGATATACCTGTGTCGCCAAAGTCACGCCGTGCCTATGAATTAAAATTAGACGATATTTTTAGAAAGCACATTTCTGACATTGATTTTTATCTAAGCTACATTTACAGTGTACATGCTGTAAGCTGCCAAGTATTCAACTACATGTACATATTCTATTGTGACTTGGACATTTTTCTTTATAAATAATAGTACGAGATGCATTTTATATTTTTCATTCATTACCTAATATTTTGTTACTTGTCAAAGTAAAATCATCAGGAGGTAAATGTATCATTTATCCTCTGATGAATATTAGGTAACAAATAAAAAATAAAAAATGCTATTTATAGCTAAAATATTATCCCACACCAACATTTTTCAACATTTTTCTTTGTAAGCTAAGAGTTATGTGTTACTCTGAGGACAGAACTTGTACTATAGTTCCACTATTTTAGCTTTCTGTTCCCATAGAAGATAAAAAAGATGATGGGCAGCAACCATGGTAGCAGGTTATCGCAAAGCAGTTTGGAATTGTCCTTCCAGCATATTTTATAGTGCCGTCTTAAAAAAAAGGACAACTCTAAAGTAACTATCCTTCATGCATTTTTTCCAAATCCTTAAAAATTTCACTTTTCAGCTCTTTTTGGCTTTTCAGGTATGGTAAACAAAATCTTCCAAACTGTTGCTAGCAGGTGAAACAGAGCACCTGCCCCGATCTGCCGTGTGATAGATAATACATGTTATGTAATACACACATAATACATAATATTTTAAACAAATCCACTTTCACTGTTTGCATTTTACTACCAAACCTGGTTTTACTATGACAAACCACTTGGTATGACTATTTGTTCAGTTGTGATATGCATGTAGTATATGAGGTGAGTACAGAACATTCAAACATGTCAACTCAATTTCTAATGAGAGCTTGGCCTACTATACCTGCGCTAGCTCCCTCCATTTATGAGCCATTTCTCCGACGATATTCTCAGTGATTGCTTCGCCCATCTTCTCACCACCCTCTACTCCCCCGAGTAGGTTCCTAACAACTGGGGCAGCATTTAGGTTGGTACGTAGTGTGTGTCCCGCTTTGGAAATAGTTTTTCGAGGTGTAGCCTTAGCTGCTATACGATACTTGATCTCTTGATCTTTCGGATGGCACATACACCGTAGACTCTCAGAGAAGCATGTGACACTGTAAAATTTAATTAATATCAACTACGTCGTGTCATGGATACGTGCATTACCAAATACTTTTGTGGAAAATTGTAGAAATAGGTTGATGACACATAGTGATACCTGTTATAGGATAGCTTCCATGGGCCATCATCTCTTTGTACAAATACATTACAATAATCTCTCTTCTTGCCATCTTTAAATGGTAGACAGCATTTGAACGGTTTTGTCAAAGGTCGCTCAGACTCCAGTTGTATCACATGACTGGCGAATAGATTCGTTGTGTATGCCTAATAAAATACAGGGTGAAACATTTTATCATCATTATCATATCTAAGAATTATTTAATATTGTGTTTATGCCAAGCTCCAGCCAATTTTACACTTTATGCTGTGCAATCATGTAATCGTATTTGTAGTATTTGTATCAGTGCTCTGTACTCTAGGATAAGAGATGAATGTCTTTAAAATACCGTGAAGTAAAATCTATAATATTAATTACCACACTTCATCATGCAATAAATAATTGCAGGTAAAGTTCATATGACATATAATACCACTTACCTGCACCCTAACAAATGTAGGGAATTTGAAGCAGCCCTTGTCTATGATAATCCATGTTCCTGGTAGCACTTCTATACGTCCTCCTTCTGGGCCAATTCTTCCAGAAGTCTCATTGAGGCAATCATATTCATCATCCTCCGTCTTGGTCTCCTGCTACGAATGAGAGATTAAATTAGTGTAGCTAGTACAGAAAGCTAAAGGTGTCAACAGGGTTATTAGTGCTATCACATAGTCTCAGAATAGAACAACACCAATTAGAAGTGGACACTGGGTATTGAAAAATCTCAGATCGAATACATCCATCAGAATGCATGAGTGGGTATCCAATTAAATGTGAGATTGATGAGTTGTTCACCAATGCTCATTTTATTTGACCGATTAAACGTGTTACACTATAAACAGTAATGGTTAGTGTCCGTAGGTCATGTATACATGTAAGTTTATCTGAAAGTGTACCCCAATTTCCACACCGATGTGCAACAGCTACAGTGCATTTACTTTAATCAGCATGCACTGTGTAATAGCCAGCAAATACATCCTAATTGTTTGAAGGTCGAAGCTTCAACAATGACAACTTCCAATGTCAATCACTGTTTAAGATGATGAAAATATATTATGTGCACTATGATTTATATCCTATTACACTAAGCAGACAGCAGCACGCTTTGAACAGCAAGGCACCACACAGACAGTCTAACAATAACCAATAGATATCTACAACACTAACATTACCTCCACGGTTT
This sequence comes from Bugulina stolonifera, assembly GCA_935421135.1. Lineage (NCBI taxonomy): Eukaryota > Metazoa > Bryozoa > Gymnolaemata > Cheilostomatida > Bugulidae > Bugulina > Bugulina stolonifera. The sequence goes on from OW285195.1 coordinate 9,524,998, forward strand.
CAGGTGTAGGCTATGAGAACATGAGTATCCCGTTAAAGATTTCCATAAATGCATTTTTGAGACTATTCAATTTGTATTTCATGGATTATTTTTATTGCCTTTAGATGTATAAAACTTCAACTTTGGGTCATCTCAATTTGGCTTCCTTTCACGTGTATGGCTTAAATGGATTGTGTAGCGTGTAAGGTCTCTTGAAAGTTCATCCCATTTACATTCGATGATTAGGCTGTTAGGGGTAGCGGAGGGGGGGGGGTGGTAATGCTTTGATCACGGCTGTATTTTTGTAGAAGCACCCGTCAATCTCAGGACGTCTAATCCATGCACGGTGTGCGTATATAGTTACATGTACAATTCATAGCCATCATGAATATTATTTTAAGGCGACACAATGCACCTTACACTACATGTCATCCTACTACTTTAATTGATCACATGACCTAGTTCTAACTAATCAGCTCACACAAATACTATAACTAGCTAATAACAACACATCACTAGACTAATTTTACCTGTACTGGTTCTGGTGTTTTCTGTGAAAAATGTGAACACATGATGTAGGATAACGTATACATGTATGTGTGCAAGACTTACACATACTTATCAACTGGTAGCATTAGTATTTTCAAAAGTTGGAGTAGGCTAAGCTGTGCTCCAGACATTTGCATGTTTGACGCGGTGAGACTTCGAGCTATTTACTATGAGTGTGTAGTAGCATTAGGAATTTTTATTAAGAGTACCCCAAATATTTATTATCTTTCACAGAAACTTCAAATTCAAGCATAGCAAATTAAATTAACTACAACAACGATACCAGATTAAGCGGGTGTATTAGATGGTAATGCATTTATTTACCTGTCTGGGTTTGTTGGTCATAAAGCCCTTCATCTTACTATTACTGAGTATCATATCCCAAATAATAGTTTTAATTGCTGTTCTCACTGTATGTTCATTTCTATCATGGTCTTTACACACTACCATTGACTTCTTCTCTTGCTCTGTTAGTTTGTTTGAAGATATCAATGAAAAGTATTCCACCGCCTACAAATTACAAACTTGGAAATAAGTGGATATAATACAGTATACTGTATATATAACACCAATGCTGTAATTTCTTCTAGGGAGCTGCATCAGATGTGTTTCAGCAAATCAAAAAACAATGTAAAGTATCTTAAAATGTTGGGAAGTTTATGCTTGATATGCCCGTTACCTTTTCAGCCCTGTCATCTACTTTAACCTGGTGTTCTAGGGCTTGTTCGTCTTTAATAGGGGTGACCTGGTGATCCTCAAGTAAACTATAGTAAAGTTCCAGCTCTCTGTTCCAAGGTCCCCCTCTACGAACTTTTGCTAAGTCCTTCTTCTCTTTCCCTTTAGATCCAATCAGGCTAGACCACCAGGACTCTAACTTGCTCTAAAGTCAATCAAATACTCATTACCACAACACTAACCATTATTCTTAAATATTATTATTTATTTAGGACACGTCTACGTGCTCGGCTTGCATAGGTATTGAGCTGGTTGAACATGATACAATGACAGATATGATTTTCTCTCAGAATATATAAAAATACAATGTAAAAAAAGAAATTTTCTACTAAATATTTCTGTGACCTGTCGCTAATTATTACTTTAGATTACTCTTACTTTGAGATAGCCCGACATGGCTTCATCAAAGTTAGCCTCCTCTGGATTTTCCTGCATGTAAGCTAAACCTTCATTGATGACTGAGATGAAGAGGTTGAGAAGTACAAAGTTTCCAACAATCATGTAGAAACCGAACATGATTTTAAGTACAAACGTATCGTCTTCTATCAGATCACTGAACTTTAGAATACCTGTAATACGATCCCAACATCATTTAGTTGTGATGAAGCTTTATACATGTTTCACATTTACCAATAAAACTCACCAGTTTAAGTAAATGCTAAAATGGTAATTCTCTCTTAGCCTCTCAAGATGGGGGAATGGGGGAATGATGCGCGTCTCCAGAAAGGAACTACATGTAACATACCTAATAGTTGGTAGCATAAACAATGATAGCCTTAGATCCATCATCCATTATTTTATGTTTTCAAAGTGAGAGCCATTAAAACCTGGCAAGCTCATTAAATAAAAAAAAGATTAATTTCTAAAGAATCATCTTTGTAATTAACAAAGTGACGCCAAAGCACATCGGGCATTCTAGAATTCACTTTTGTGGTATTTATTATGTAGTCTAAGATTTTATCACATCTAGTCTGTAGCATACTTTCTGTACTACAAAACAGAAATGGTGAGTAATGCTGCTGCATAGCTAAGAATTCTGGTTACATTTACACACAGATATCAGCAAGAAGGCTTGTAGTTAAAGGTTAGTGCTAATACTCAAGAATGTATCCACTTACCCAGAAGCATCCCAAACAGGTAATAGAACGATCGGAAGAAACCGATGAAGGCCCCGAACTGTGAGCCAAAAGCAATGGTCATAACGTGGCTGTAGAGTAGGAGGAGAATGCCGAGAATCAGAGCATACCACGCCATAGTAGGTCCAGTAACTTGTAATGACATCTGTGTAAATTAACACAACATATACTCATACACAGGTATGTAAATGCACGGTGAGTGACGTAAAACACTTAATTTGCTTGTAAAAGTGCACCACTTAGTCTTTTGTTGGTCAACAGAAGACGACTAGAGAGAAGCTCAACTCATGGAAAATTACCTTGAGTGCAGTCAATTGCTTGCTGAAGTCCATTGGTTGATACAGCTGCATAATAGCAACAAAGAGAACTGCTGCCAGGAACATTGAGTAGAGTTCATTCCATTTCATTACCAAATCAAAGTCCACATAATCATCTAAAAGAATAGCAGTATGTATACTTGTACCATATTATGGTAAATAATAGAGCTAACCATCTTGTAAGACATCCATATACAATGTAAGTATTCGTCAAATTTACTAGAGAAAGGTAGCCTTGTGTAACGCATAACCAAACAGCATTGATACTTACTTCTGTTGTTCATCATGAACTCTACTGCCTTCACAACTGTAACACTTCTGAGGACAAAGAACAGCAGAGTCAGTATTCCAAATATAGCATTTATTATCTCCACCCAGTGCCAGGGATCTGACACGTATTTCTTGAATCCACCTTTGATTAACGCTGTAGCAGTAAAGAAGCAAAAAGCATACATTGTGTGAATTCTACAGAGTTAGTGTTCAAGAATTTTAAAATTACAGATAGCTTGTACGTAGCATTTAATTTCTAACCTCTTCCTTCCTTGAAGATGATGAAGAATAGAACCAGATACCAGATGATCTGTATGATCAGAAACACAAAGTCAAAGGCATCTACATATGGATACGGTCTGAAGCTGTTCACCTTGTAGGAAGCAAACACACCTGAAATAACATTGTTTGATTAGAAAAACACTAAATCATTGAAACAATTACAAGGGATCTGTGCATATGCATATACGTGTGCATGTACATTATAGGATTGCATACTGATGTCACCAACCCAAAATTCCATAAATCAGTGCTAGAATAGTAACAACATATCAGAGTATATGGCATGCACTTACCTGCAACTAAAGAATAATTCAAGTTTTTTTTCAAAAATATGCTGATTTGGGTCAGACACAAACACATAATTACATTCTATAGCCATGGTTTATCTCCATAGACTGGGGTCTCCATTCTATAACCATGACTTACCTCCATAGACTGGGGTCTCCAATAGTATCTTAACCTGAGTGAACACATTTACATTCATATTGGCAATAACAAACTCTATAAATATAGCTCTGGTCTGTTTGTCTATCCATATCTCTGACTTCATTCTTTCTAATATCACGTCCCAGTTGCTGATAGCCATGGTAACACTGAAATACAAGAATGTGCTATCTCGCATTACACGGGTATATATCAATATTATATTATAATATTGATATGGTTGTCCATTTATACTGTAGAGGAATGAAACCAAAGTTGAGAATGTGAAACTTCATTGATCTGTATTCAATTTTGGTTTCTGTTAGTCTGAGCCATTAAACTACTAATTGATATACATGTAATATACATGTAGTTATATATTCTCCTTTACAGTCAACTGTATTAGAGTATATTAGAGTATATTAGTGTTTACTAGCATATAATAAGCTGAGTCCAGACTAAAACGATTTTACGGACGATTCTTGAATTTGATGAAATCGTTCTTGTGCGGCTGGAAAATCGTCAGATTTGTTGGCTCTAAAACCATAAAACCCATAAAACCTATGACTGGAATTTAACCATCAGCCTAGTGTGAACAGCCCATTGGGCCACATTTCCAGCATGGTTTTGCACGAACGGCTTTCATTTGAAAATCGTTATAGTCTGGACTCAGCTTAAGTGTAACAGTCAGAGAAGTCCTTAATAGTATCCTAGCAAGTTTACAGTTAATGACGTGGATTTCCTTTATATGAATATTTATACACCTTCCTTATGATTTGGAACCCAATGGTTTACTGGAATCTGCTAGCATATAATGTTACAACAGTCACATTGCGGTAGTCATCGCAAGTCACTGGCTCGAAACTGAAGGCAGCCTTATCCATTAATTATTATCGCTTGTAATTCGCAAGTAATGTCTGCCACAACAGCAATCATTGTCCATTGCAAAACAAAAAAATAACAACTTTCATTAAACTATAACTTACGTATAACCTCCAAGGTCATATTTAGCTAATACTCCAAGAAAATCGGCTCCTTTGATAGTCTCATGAATGTAAGGGGGGTGTGTTACCCCTTCCTCGTACGTACCGTTCCATTCTATAAAATCATTTACATTGATTACCCTTTTTAAAACTAAGATATTTCTAGACATTATTTGCAATATTAAAAAAGCAGTTAAAAATATTGTAAGAAAATCGTATATTCACCACGCCGCGTGAAAGCACTGTTGTATTGTAATGTTTGGTTTATTGTCCAGCAATAAAAATTAGAATTAGCTGTGCAAATGTGAAAAATGTTTTTATTTTTAGGCTTCATGATCACTTTGTGTCAGCCATTGGATAGTCAGCAATAGACCGGTTAGCAGTCAAGATAACTGATTATATGTCGTGTACAGTCGATTATAGTCATAAACAAAAAATAAGCCTGCATACAGTCATCAAATACTAATCCAAAATTATTGTTTATATTTAAAACCGAAAATTTTTGAAGTTTGAACTCCCAGCTGACGAACTAACTGACTTACCAGCCATCTGACTGACTGACTGACTGACTGACTGACTGACTGACTGACTGACTGACTGACTGACTGACTGACTGACTGACTAACTGACTGACTGACCGACTGACTGATCAGCTGACCAGTCAACAGTATGAAGAATTGAATGACCGACTGACCGACTGACCTGTTAAGCTACTGATCCTTCAGTGAAACGTGTGATCAGCCAACTAGCTCGAATGGGGTGGTTAGCTAAATGGGCAGATGATCCAAGTAAAAATCATGACAAGAGACAAGAAGGGAGATCAAGAAAAAATCAAATGCAATTTATTTTCATTGTGGCTTCAATCAAGTGTACAATGCATATTCCACAAATCTGACTCACTTGCATTCCAATCTCTGGTATCTTCTACAGCTTTGCAGTCGTATACTTTTAGACTCTTCGATTTCTGGGCTTTCTCCAGTTCAATACATTCAACTGAAATTATTATTCAAACTTAGTAACACCTACATGTATATAAAACAATAGGCACAAGTATATGTAGGTATTGCACCATACCCAGAGTACAGGGTTCTACTAATGCAGTGTCCAACAGTCAGTCAGAATTTTTTATAATAATATTATTTGTTGTACACGGCAATGAATAAAAGAAAATTAATAGTTTAGGCTATTGCCATACTAAGCCTACCATGTTCATCTCTGTTCTGTTTCATCCTCACTGGTCCCATCAGGTAACCATCAATGTTATAAATATACCTTCTCTCATCCAAGTCCATGGGATCACCATTATACCTTGTTGTAGGATACACCACTGGGAATATACTCTCTTCCAGCCATGGCCAGATGTCCTCTATTCTACTCAACTGCGGACATTGATAGGTAACAGATATAATAGAGCATTGTATATTTGTTTGGTTGGCCAAAAGACTTTATCAATCAGAGAGAGTAAAATCAATGCTAATATGCATGTACATGAACATATAGACTATCCTGCAGCCCACCACTATCTAGTTTCTCTAATATACTAGAACAGAGAACATATATTTTGAAAGAGAAAACTTTAAAAAACAAATAAAGTTGCTTTTGCCTGTAATTTCCTATGATGAATTCAAACGTCAGAGTAGAATAAAACCATACTTCACTAAGAAGGGATAAACAAACAATATTACGCAGCAATAGATGGACAGTCACAGCCTACCTATCGGCTCGAGGGTGCAGGGCCCTGGGCAGGAGATTGCATATTTTCATCGGTTAGCTTGAGGTCTGTTTTAAGTGGGGCAGTTAGGTTGGGAAGTGTCATCATAATTGTAACAGAAATTTAGTTTTAGACTCGACTAGATTTTCTGTAAAGTCTGATGATTGGGTACATTTAGCAACAGATTTCACTTCATGTACACGCAGAAGCTCTTAATCAGGTTTACTATTAAATATGACACGGTCTCTGTATTTTCCCTGAGACTAAACTGAGGATTCAAAGCTAGTGACATTCGAGAGTTTATCTTGACATGCGACTTAAATGATTGACCTAAACAAAAGAAAAACTGCAATATACAAGTAATCTATAAAGTGTAGAATAATTTGTCTGTTTATTCTCTGTCTTCTCCGTTAGATTCTAGTTGTAGGCTAAATTCTAACCAGGCAAGGTCATGTTCTAACCAGGTTTTGTATAATTGACAACTGGAAAATTATATGTACCGTATACATGTATTACAACCTACCTGACATTAAGAATTCAAACAGAGCACAATAATTGTAGGCACATTTTACATGTACAATAGATAATAGAAATATACATTTCCTTCACAATCTGGACTATTCACAAGTGATACGAAAACATGTTAGATATCAGTAGTTTTGTGTATAGTACAACAACAACATAGTCTTACCGAATTCCTGCAGTAGGCCTTAGTAGCAGGGTTACACTGTTAGATGGATGTATTATTATTAGATAAAACTTTAAATTTACAATACAGTCAAGTACATGGCAATGCAAAATTTCCAACTATAATGTATAGGTCTAACTATTTTTATAACAGGATTAGACGTAGCTGTGAAATGCTCAGGTAGATGGCTCTATGCTAATCTTGTTTCTCTCTACATGTATATAGCACACGCCTCTCAATCTTTGATTCCATGTAGCATCAAGTGCTGTACATATATTACAAGCGAGTTGAATAATAACTTACGCCGATATCGTTAAGTTCCAGAGTGTCTTTCACAGTTTTGTTTTGGTAGAAAAAGTCAGAACTTGTGTTTTGTGTTACCACGGCGATCAAGAGACCTGTATAAGAAAATACTGAATAAATTGATTCGCAAATATCAATCGTGTTGTTGTATGCTTAATAGACAAATTCAATTTCTTTGTGTCGATTGTATTAATTGGAATGGGCTGAACGATCAGAACAAAGTTGGTCAAGGTAATGAGAAAGAGCTGAGCCATTTTTGTGCTGCAGACCAAAAGCGCTAGATGTTTGGAGTAGTAAAGACAACACACCTAAATAGAGTATGTGCACGCCAACTCCTTTAAGCTTGTCCATTAGTCTGCTGTGTAGCTTAGCCTCTGTATAAACAACTACTGGATCTGATTTCTCTACTTTCTGAGGTATTATAGGTGGCTCTCTTGACTCCACTACTTTGGTCTTGCCATGCAGATCTGACACTGTAAACAATTTAGTTTGTTTGCAGTGTTAATAATAGAAACCAAATTTAAATGCAGCTAACAGGGATTTTGATTCTACTCCAGGTCATCTCTTCTACTGTAGGAGTGGGGTCACTGGTGACTTATTGTTGTCTGAAAAGGGTGGCCTGTTAACTTCTACTGGTTATCCTATTATATATGTTAAGAGCTGCCCAATGATTAATCCCCGGAATCCTAAAATGCCTTATTAAGAGTACAATAAAATATATAGGCCACATGTAGTGATGGTGTACCTGTATTGATCTGAGATGCATCTTCAATGTCAGAAGTCTGGTTTTGTAGCAAGAAGGCAGCAAGCATCGCAAATAGAATTACCTGCAAAATTTTCAATAATTGAAGACTGATGTACATGTGCATTAACTTCACCTGTTTCAATATAAGAACACTGTTTGTATATTTCCTATTACGAATAGGACTAAATTTTTTATTCAATGGCATGGAAGTTATCAAATTTTGCCTAATGTTCCACAATATAGAAGTTATCTACATGTTTTGACTGATCTATTCAGAGTAACTTTCTTTCCGACTATATACCAGCAGTTGTCGGTATGTTTGAAACAAATTCAGACCAACTTCACCGGCTAAACAATAAATTAGTAAAAAACAATTGTTTTTGATAATTTAGTTGAAAATTATACCACTGCACATAGATTTGCAAACCAGCTATGCCTAAATTTAACAAATTTTCCCAATCACATTTTGTCTTGCAAAACAATTCAACCAATCATGGCAATCACAAGGTAAATTTATCCAATCACCTGCACGGGTTGTATAACCAATATGGATAGAACCAGACTCATAAAGAGGGTAGACAGCCATTCTAGAGACAGTTCCTTCCCCCACTGTATACTATAGAGATATGGCCACCATACTCCATTAGCTATACAGACTCCACAGAGAATGTATCCAAAGATGATAAAGTACCATGGTAGAGTAAATGGTTTATTGTTGCTCCTCTCCAGCTTGTTTAGTTCTGGATAAAAGATGTATGTATTTTGATAACAGATATGACAGATTTCTACGGGTAACATACATACGCACATTCTATGACAACTCAGAATAAAGAGGTATGTGAATAGCATTAATAAAGACATTAACAGGTTTCATGACATGTACCAAGAGTTTGCTGGAAAAAAGATTAGCGTATAGTTGATCAACTATAGGAATATGCAGCAACAGCAGCTTTAGCTACTTTAGATAGAAATTGATTTCAGAAATAATATTTCTATTTGACAGAAGTTGCTGTATGACCCACGGCTAAACAAATGGATACATGAAGGCAAAATCAATATCAACACAGATTCTCCTCCACTGCAATCGAAAGCTGATGTCATCTCACGCAGTAATACTCTTGTTGCTTGCTTCTCTACCTTACATTGCCATAATCTAGCACGGTATGCTCTTATGTGATACACATCTATAATAGATAAACCACATGCAAACATGCCTTCATTCATATTTTCTGGTGGCTGTCCGTCTACATTGGAAAGTTCATGCTGGACATGCTTTGGTAGGCGTTCCAGTTTCTTTGGATCTGTGTTAAGAATCTGCAGATTAGAGATGGTTACTTTGGTAGGATCACTAGAGACTTCAGCAGCATTAGGAACCTGACCAGATCCAGTGGCGCTGCCAGTTTGGTCTAACCTAGGGAGGGTCTGCTTTTCCTTTGATGTGGTACCGTCCCCCTTCTCTGATTGGTCAGGTATAATACTTTCAGCTTTACCACTGGAGCTGTTTGCAACTTCTGTGGAGTAAAAAATGAATTTATTATTCAAATTTTCATAGTAGATAGAGCAAGCAAAACTACTTACAAGTAGACATCAATTACATATGTGTACATTGTACATTCATATCTTCAGCATGCAGCCTCAGGAATGCAGCTAGAATGATCCGTACACCTAAAACTACAAACTTACTCTGCCTCACACTAAGTGGTAGCTCTTCAGGAATTGGCAACGGTTCAACTGTGATTCTTTCTTGACTGATTTGACGCCTCTTGCTTCGTGGAATATACTCGCGACTTTTCCGAAAGAAGAACATGATCAGCATATTTGGTGGTAGAACAATGAGTCCCCCTACAAGATAATAGATTTTAACCATTTTTTCTTTTATACCATAGCCAACGTGGTCTTCAATGGTTTTTTTGATTGTCAGTTTGTGGCCTTTAGTACTCAACAGCATTTGTTTGCAGTCATACACTTGTCTTTGATATCAGGATCTATGGACAAGTTAAAATAAGGATGAGCCATTTATATTAGAGTTAACATTTGTTTTCAATAATATCAATTCTTAAAAGAACCGATTTTGCAAATCTGGATTAGGCATAAATAAATGCACTGACTAACAACATGTACATGTATATGCATTTGACATTAATTGTTTTCTGTAGCAGACCACGGCTGCAGTATTAGACTTTTTTTCATGGTTTTTCAAACTGAGGTTTAAAATACGTATTTACAAATTTAACTTCCTTCACTAGCAAGAGTTTTGTTTGTGAATTGCCTGAAATGCTACATGAAAATACTGAAAATAATTGCTATTATTGTCGAAAACACACCCATAATGGCCACAAAGAATGTTCTCCAAGACAATGATATCGGTCCAAGTTGTATACTGGGTCCGGTATCTTCTCTTGCCTCATCAGTTGTAGGGAACCTTCAACAAGTACATTTAAGTTATTGCCTGGTTCTCATCATTAAGTCATTGATGACAAATATACCTACTGATGCTCATGGAAACTGCCAATTGCTAATAGCAAACACTTTGTTAACTTGAATTAAAAAGGTCGCCAGTGCAAATATTGTATTCAATTCACCATGAATTGAAATATAGGAATTTAGCCTTCGTACCATTGCAGCCAATAACAGTACTAAAGTCAACTTGTGTATCCACAGAGTACAACATACCACATAGCGTTAACGACCATTGTAAGGTACAGTGTAGACAGACACATTGACCATCTCTGTACTCTGGAGAAGTTACTCTTCTGAGGTCTTTTTACCACAGACAACCAGAGATGGTCATCAAACATCTTAGACTTGGTGTTGTCTTTAACCAGAGATACAAAATCTTTCCCTTCCTCCATATCAGCATTGAAGATCTCGTGTCCATAGCAGAGAGTCTGTACTGGGGAGATCCAGTCATTACATATAAATGTGAACCTGAATGACAAAACAGCTCTAGTTGTACATTTATATTATGATAATACATGGTAAATCAACAAGACTTGTAATGATATCATGTTATTTATTAATTGATGGTTGTCCAAGTAGGCTATATATACATCTATAGACACATTGTATATAATAAATAATGTGCTAGAGAAACTTCCGTTATTCATGTACAAGTACATCCTGCACAGTATGCAGTATGTATTATGAAATTGCTTGCAGTAACAAAAGGGGACCAGAATGTCAGTATGTATTTTATTTTTTGTTTTTTGAAGTTATTTGAATCACAATGCAACTACCCATGCTCCACATCAGGGATTATTATTTAATCATGTAGACTAACGTTCTCTGAAGTTCTGGAAATACCACTGAGATCCACTCAACGTAGAGACTGTCTCTTTCATCTCTGGCTCTGGTCCAGAGATGGAGGTGAGTTAATCTACCAATAGCCTCTTTGGTTGTCACTGTTAAGTTTGTGAGGGTGTTTGGTTTGAAGTTCTGTAAACAGAATAACAAATTGTCTTGTTCTCTAAATGAATCCATAACAAGATATGCATTGCATCAAGTAGCAGCATATATGTGTGACAATTAGAACTTTTTGTGGAAAACAATAATCTACTGCAGGCTCATGTTACTAACAGCAGCTGTGGCACATGGTCCAGTTGAGCAATTGAGACACACAGTTACAAATCTATGGCAAACAGCCAGGTTCCGAAGAACACTAAGTTAGGTAATTGAGACCAAGTGTTGAGCATATTAGGACTTTGAAGCTTAAATAAATACCGCGGAAAAAACACAAAATCACTAAGTACATGTAATCTGCTTACCGTTCTGTTTATGAATTATGCATAGAAACTTGAGAATTGAGTTACCTGGTAGTTTAAAACATAGAATTATATTACGATTACCTGTCGCTGTCCTAAAAGTGCAATTGAAATCATCAAGTTACACTACTTGCCATTTAATAATTAACAGAGATCAAAAACTGAAAACGATACTAACTTTTCTTTTTCCGTCAACGAGTGTTCTTGGATTTGTTTTTCCTTTCTCTCCATACAGAACACAGAATACTTCTGTATCAAACTCCTTACTAGAATCTTTACCGACACTGATAGAGATCTGATAGATCAACTTATCATCAGGCTGGTTTTGCAGAATGGGCAAAAATTCCCACTAAAACGCAGAGTATAATGAATTTTACTTCAACTGTTTAAGGACAAGGGGTTTGGTGTATCTTGTCTTCAGTGACTGGAAAATTGCTCTGGGGTAGGCATCTGCAATCATGCTATTACAGGTTCAAATAAAATCCCTTTTAGTTCATTACAAGTCCTGACACAGTCGAGTGACTGCAATACATGAGCTGCTTGCTATGAGAACTATGTTTCCGATAATAATTGTGTTTAGAAGCTACTCAGTCAAGTATATGGCGCTGAGAACAAGATGTTGCAATCACACATGTCTAGCGATTCTGTTGGTAGACTATTTACATGTATTATTACCTGTTTGTAATCTCTGACATCCAACCTTCTGATCGGAATTAGCAGAATTAAGTAAAGACCAGCCAGAACACACACCAGTATCAGTACAGATGGATTCTCAGCTGTCTTAGCCCCCAAATCATCAAATACTTCATTAAAATTTATTGTGTTTGGGGGTATGACCAGGTCAGACGTCATTGAACCCATGAAGTTAGATTTGAAGACTATTTCTTCTCCAGAGGATGAAGGATCAATCTATGAACAGACAGATAGCTCACTGCAGTAACCATTTAACAAAAGTTTATAGAATAAACTTACATGCACATGTGGTTCATTTATAAAAGGTGAAGTATACGAGTATAATGATCTAAAGTATGTAGAATTAAATCATTTAAAATTGAAGTTGGTTAGTAATAAGAATTTTTTTCAAAAATTGCAGATGGAGAAGGGCAATAAAATGCAATACACTAAATGATTTAGTATATATCAATATCACAACAGAAATTTTCAATGACATTGTTCAGTAACTTTTTAAACAAAACACTAAAGTTGCTAAAATGGTAAATGACAGTCAGTTCTTTACAAATTTGCAATTAAAAATAAGAATAACGAAAGAAGATCGCCAGACTATCAATCTTTGCTCGCCATGAGTGGATCTCCAAAGAATTAACTGCGAACCACGATTATTGTAAATTTTAAATCTAAATTCTTGATTAGACAAAGTTTTTTTATCAAACGGTAATAGGTAACAATGTTGTATCATGTCTGGCAGCAGCAGGGCTTGCAGAAATCCTTTTCACTACTTGTGGTTATCAGAGCATAATTTTAAACCAAAGCATGAAACACTAACCTCAACTTCTGATGATGGTACCCAAGCTTTAAGAGTTTCATTCCAAACCCTCGGGGCGTAGACAGCAGCCCCTGAAGAGTAGCCTGAGTTTGTCGCCCTCTTTGTTCGAGTTCCATTTACTTGGTCAGTAGACAAATGAACGAAGAGCATTCCGAGTCCTGTTTTACTGCTACTTAAGAAAATTGACATCTCATCTGAATAATAAAGGAAACCACATTGAATGAATGCTTCAGTTTTCTACCTGAATCTTAGGACACATGAATCTTTCTCAAATTAGCCAAGTTAGTGCAGGCTGTGGAATTTCTTGATGACTCGATATTAGAGAAACTGTTTTTGGCAGTCGCACATATGTCTAAATACACATGCAGGCGTACAATTAATTGTTTGTTATTGAAGTAGTAGAGCTATTATGCAAATGTAACCTGCAAATGTAACATTCGATTAATGATAACTCAACATTTGCAGTGAAATTTGAACAATGAATTACTAAACTGAACCAATCTTACTTTGGAAACTTGGTTCTAATAGACAGCAATGAAGGTTAAAAATTATCTCACCTAGAAATACTGTACATGTATGTACGCAAAAGCTGGAATAGACAAAACAAAGCTGGAAAAACTGCCTTGTTAACCGATATTTGAGAACAACCCCAGACTTGGAGAAGAAGAATAAAATGTCATGGATGTGTTCATTCAGGCGATAATTACTTTTCAGTTAAATCTAGAACGATAATATTCTACCTGTGGTGGCAGAGTAGCTGATGGTAGCATTCAGATTGTTGTAGGTTACGTTAAGTTTATCTGTGATATGAGCCTCGATATCAAATAAAGTCGGAGTTGGTTGCTCTAACATTCTACATCTGACTGTGTAGACACGCGAATCTCCAGGAATAGAGAGAAAGATCTATAAATATGCATAGATATGACAAATTGTAGTAAACTACAATTGTAATTGTAGTTTGACTTCCTATACATTTAGTTGATAGCATCACTGTACATGAGCTCAGAATTACTACGTACATGATGTTGTATTTTCTACTTTTGACAATACATACCTTCATAAAGGAGTGTGACTGAGTAAACTCATGTTGAGTGTGAACTCCATCTACTCCAACTGTATGTGTTTCTCTGGGAATTGAGACATTAGCCTTAGATGCTGCCTTGAAGTTCACCTTAGCATTAGGATCACCGATAGCTGTCATACTGAGTGGTGCTGCTTTGCTTTCAAACTGACCTTCATTGTTGGCAAAACTTGCAAATGGATCTACTGCGAATGAACCAACCTAGAAAGGTGAACATTTATCAGTTAACTTTTTGTCATTCACTTGCAAATTTGGTACACATGGTTTTTCTGGGGAATACAGTCAAAATTTACAGTTAACACTCTGCCAATCTCTCCATCAATCTACACAGCAGAGTAATTTGAATTGCGGTAGTAAACTACAGTAGTACACTTATTCCTACTCGTCATACTGAGTCAAGTGAAAAAGCTCTCTCTGTGAAAAAAGACACACTACTTGTGTTCAAGCTGTCTCTGCTACTGTATTTGCCTTGTTTACAACAGCTAAATTTAAAACATTGCTGTCCATAGCTAAACAAGATGTACAACATGTAAGGTTTCCGTGTATATCAGTAGTGTAACAGTATTACCTGCAATGCAAGATTTCCAGTGAGACCACTGTTATCTCCAAGTTCTATAGCCACATGACCAGTGTTCATTGTGTCTCCTTCACTCTGGGTGGGATCTTTGACCCCCACAGCCATGCCAACATTGGGTGTCTTTAGAGAGATAGGTGCATCCGTAGCTGACATAGTACTTGAAAGAGCTTTCCCAACCTTGTCCATCAAGCCTTGTGTCTTGGAGACTAGATTTTCGGACTGCAGATGCAACATAAAGCAAGTTTCAGACTTGATTGAATAGTTCAAGTCATTACCTGACCGTATTACAACAGTTAATATAGTAAAAAATTAAATTTGATAATATAAGTTTGTTTAATAAATCAAATATAGCAAGCGTATTTGGAATTTCCATGTGTGACTAAATAAATAGCATTTTTATTAATTAATCATCTGGAGTCTGTGGAATAGTTGACAGTCTATCAACTCAGGCAACTTGTATTTATATATACATGTAATTTTAATATTAATTAATTAATTAAGTTTTTTAGTCACATGACCAACTGTTTCATCCTTTTTGAAACAAGCACAAAATTCAGCTACAGTGGAACTTGCACAATTCAACCTTGGATAATTCAAAAACTTGGTTAGTTCAAACTGTTAGCCTTGGTCCCTGCTGAGCACTATATAAATGGCTTCAAATAATTCAAACTTATTATCTGTAATTCAAACTTCATGCGGCTTAGGCTCACACTATAATCAATGATAATACTATCACAGCCAGCATTAGTCGCCTAATAATCGTTGCTAGTAGTTAGTAGTTATTAGTAGTTACTACTGCAATATGTTTCTGCTCAAACTAAGCTGAGAAAACCCACTAATTGCTTTACTGTTCCCTAGCTAAATGCGTTTTTATACTGTTGTCCTGTATATGTGATGCATGTCATTATATAAAATGAAGGGGTCACATAATTCAAACTCAGCCTAATTCAAACCAACTGTGGTGGTCCCTTGGAGATCGAATCAAGCAAGTTCCACTGTATAATAAAAGAAATGTTTTTGAGTTCAAGGGAAGACAAACAGGCATACATTCAGCTCATTTCTCTAATTACTCACATTAGTAGAGTTGGTTCCGCTGCTGGAATTGGCTGGTGGAGCAGAAACGGCTCCTATAGCATTTCCAATCACGTTGGCAGCCCCTTTTGCAATGTTTTTTAACTTTTCTTGATCAATATTTGTTTCTGTCTTGTCGAATATAGTGTCCAGTGTGTTTAAGGCCCCAGCCTGTATAATGCATGACATGCAGTTACATCGAAGGTTAAATTGTAATGAACAGGAAGCTAACGAAAATCAAGTGTTGAAAACCGCAAAATCCGACATAATATTATTATTGCACTATAATATTATTATAACATTCATAGGATTGAGGTAATCACTCTGAGTATTTATGTGGGAAAGCCGAGTTTGATTCTTGTAGAAGTAATTGATAGTGATAGGAAGAGCATCGAACCTAAAATTCTCCTGTGTAATGTTGTCACTTTGCCATGCTGAGACCAGCACAGTGAAGGCTGCATCTCTACCCACAGTTAGAAAAATACTCATCTCCTTATACCCTAGTTTTCTTGTCAAAGATTAATAAAAAGACGTACAACTGATAGGCGACTATACAACATGTAATATCTATCCTGATAGCTATGTATTAACTGACGGGCAGCTTTGAAACACAGTGAATCATGATGCATTTTACGTTGCAATATACATGTACATGTATGTTAGGGCTTCTATATGTTACAAATTATAGGTACGTATGCGGGTGTCAAGTAGTACAAGTAGTGAAACCTTACCGCCACAGAGGCACTCTGCCCACTAGTAAGAGAGCTCAGTGCTGATGTGTATCCAAACAGGATATTTGCATCGAGAGTAGCTGACTGACTAAGCTTAGTGTCTATTGCATCAAACACTTCGTCAGCTGGTGAGTCATCCTGTTCAAATAGGAGAATTGTTGTGAACATAACCGGTGGAGGGACAGGTGAAATGATATGATTGCAATGATACATTTACATCATCGGCATTAATATATTCAGTAGCAACTGTAAATACTGCACGAACAGTGCCAATAATGAATAAGCAGGCAAACAGACACAATAGATCCAGTCTCTAAGGATAGAGTAAGAATATGTTCAGACTGCCGTTTATACTAACTACGAGCAGTGAGTGACCAACGCTAACCACTCCTATATTATACAGTGGCGTGTTCCAGTGAGCGGTAGGGGTTAACGAGTTCAACAAGCTGAAGTTTGTACCCCATCACTAATTAACACGTGCCATCTATAGTATAGTAATAGTTAACCACATTGTGGTGAGCTTTGGCCGCTCGACACTAGTAGCTGGTAGTAACGACAGTCTAAAAGGGCTCTTATTGAGACTACTATCTGAGCTTTGTGAAAAATGTGTGAGGATCAGGAGGAACTTAAGACCTAAATTATAGACACTAATATATAGTTAGGTAGGGGAGCACACAGTTACATGCTGAGTGAGTCAGGTACAGTAAATACCAGCTGTGTAAGCACTATGTAATGTGATTACCTGAATGTTTAGGTCTTTCAGAATATCATCTAATGCAAGAGTAGTAAGAAATGGAGACTCGGTGGTAGGGACTGTCTCATCTCCTTGGCATATTATTCTACCTGGGACGCTTGTTCCATCTGTACATGGAGTAGATGGAGGAAGACTGCCTACGTCTCCTCCAGGGCCATCTCCTCCATTTGGTCCAGAACCTGCATTTGGGCCAGAACCTGCATTTGGGCCAGATCCTGCGTCATAGTTATCTAAAAGATTGTTACATTTTCAGTTGTTCTGCTGAACTATAGACATCTTTACTATACATGACAATATATATTAACATGTAAAGTTGTATATTTGCACTGTGGATGCAGCTTCGGTTGGTTAAGTTATTGGTTATTAAAGTTTAAATTTCAAACGCCTATAATTCATGATTCAGCTGCAAGCTGTGACTTATGCAATGTATACGCTTATATAATAGAGAGGATTTCACCAGACAATATTTCATGTTTACAGTTGTAAATTCATTACTTTTTCCAAGTTTGTACGTAAATATTATAAATGTACATAAATTGAAAAGAGTGCGTACAATTATATAACACGTAGCAGTAGGGGTTGTCTGAGCCATAGTTTCCATCATAAATTTTGAAAACCACCTTGTCCATGCTGTCCATGTAGCTGGGATCATTCCTGCAAAATATACAGCATCATACAACGTTCACTTGCATGTACGTGCACATCACATTCATATTTTCATTAAACATACAGGATTATAATCATAATAGTTGTTCTTAATACTGCTCCATGTAATGAGATCATTCAACAGTTTGCTAGCGGACACATCGAAATGTATGACAAATAAAATAGCAATGAAATACAATATTTCTGTTTCTCGAAATTTATGTTTCACAAATATTCGAGTATGATTTGTGTCAAACTTACGGGTTTACAGAAAATAAACTTCCCTTAAGGCCATCAAATATCTTTTGAGCATCATCTGCGCTATTGGCCGTGGCTGGTTTACCACCAGAGAATCCCTAAAATGGTGACTTATTGATTATTGCATAAACTACTTTGTGCCCGGCATTAAATATGCCTATAATATGTACATTAAGTCACGTAATACATGTAATTCCTAAAGAGCAAAGAAATATGTACAGTAAGTGATTTAGTGTGGAGGAAGTTATTAGTCACAGCTGCACACACTAACCGTGGGCATATTACTAGCGCAGTTATCTGTACTACCAGATTTCATATCTGTTTCATCAATACAGTAGTACGGGGAAGAAACAGCATCCGTGCATGAATCAGCTGAAAGTAAATACAGCATTATATAAATCAATATACATGCATATTAATTACTGCATAATAAGATAATAGTATAAGGCCCATCTTGTGTTGCTTTATACGTATTACCCAGAAAGACATATTAAATATGGAACCAACATGATAAAAACAGTGGTCTAACATCTAGAGTGAGCAAACTCTAATCACGAGGCATATCTGTCATCCTAATGGATAGCACTCTTTTACTTTAGCTATAAAAACAATTTAAATACTGTATATAATAATATGCTCTGATCATGTCTTTCTCATCTACAGAGAAGGGAATGAGAATGGGCTGTACATGTATTATGCAAAAATACTTGGTAAAAAATTATTTTGAACTGACCTGATAGGCATCTACAAAATTGAGTGGAAGTTAAACAGCAAGAAGCTAGTTAGTGCTATTGATGAGAATGATAGCTTAAATTTTAATTTGAGTACCTACTCTTGTCATCAACTTAACAAGGTACCAAGGCACATGTAAAGTGCATATAATTTTGTAGTCTATATCTTGGCTTCATTGCTCCAAAGTCAGTCATGGTGCTGGTGAAAAATTTCAACAATAAATATAGTAATTCATCACTAAACTGTTCGTCCAAAATATGCTTAATCTACATTTGTATTACTTGTGTTCACGGAACAATGACTGGGGTATTCTGAGAAGGCTTTTGCAATAAATATATTAGATACTCTCACTCACAGCCAGAGTCAGTATCATCTCCTACGTAGCAAATTGGTGTGCCGTCAAATTGGCCACAGGAACTACTTGAGATATCTCCATAGTTACCATCAGCATCAACCAAGTCATCAGCTACAACAATAGCAGAGTCTGATCACCAGCAGAGTTAGACAGAGCCAGATAGGTTGATGTACCACACTCTGTTGTTTCTAACACAATACCATATTGATTAGTTAGTGCTTGCAGTACATGTATATTAACTGTAAATGATCACAGGTTCACGGCATAATGTATTAAAAGCTATTACTTTATCTCATAGACAAAGTTCATCTTGAGCAAGAGTTTAAAATCTTGTATTGATATCACATCTCTGGTTTTAAATTATTCTTAAGCCAAATTCTCAGTCAAGCTAAACTGCCAAGCAATAAACACAATTTTAATGTTAAATATGGGTTTCTCACCAAAACTGGAAGCTGTTAAACGTTTGAGAATTGAGCAAATGCAATGTATGTCTGCTAGCAGAATATTACTGATATTAATTATACCAGGGTCATAGCTAAAAAGGTTTCAAACGGTGTGCATTGACAAAAATAATATACATTATTTTATAATATGGTAGCAATAATGAGAACAGTGAGGAAGTTGCTGGATATTTCAGGTTAGGGTCTCTAACCGGATACCAACTAATCACCAGCTGAAGAGCTGAGAAAATCAACAGGAACAACAATAATGCACAGAAATCACAAAGTTACATTTGAAATGGGAGCCCAAATGACATTTGTCATTAAGCAAAATTGTCCTTTCCCATGTTGATAAAGTTAATTGAGAGAGGGCAACTCCAGGTTGAAATTCAAGTAAAATATTTATTGGTTTAGCTATGATAAATTACTAATAGATTTTAATAAAATCTAATGGACATTCCTGTATACTTTTCACCCCACTAGCTAAGTCAACGATTACCACTGTTAGTGGGCTATTTATTACCCACAGATGTTGTCCTTACTTCCATTTTTACAATGCGCTGTGCCAATTCTCAACTTGCAAAATAAATCTTCAGCACTCGTGCAGAGGTGAAGAATTCCTTTATTTTATTGAAATGACTACGACTAAACCAGCTACTCATAGGAAGATGAAAGTTACACAGCATTGTTTCACTGTAGTAGACATACACATACATGCAGACAATAAACAAGTAAGATATTATATACACTTCTTACTTGCAACGTATCTGTAGCATGTATATCCATCCTCATCACCAATACTGAATACATAGCTGGTATATGGGGACTTGTCATAGTCATTTACATCACTGTAATGAAATAACCAGAAACCATTAAAAGCATTTTTATTAATTTTGAATTAATCAAAATAAAATATAAATTTCTGTCACCCTAAAGTAGAGCAGAGGCGTCAGCAAACTAAATTAAAATCAAATTTAAAAAGTAAAATAGTAGTTTATTGTGTGGAGAAAATTTTTCTCTCATGTTGCACATGTTTTCAGTTTCAGTCCCTTTATGCACCATGCAGTGAATCTAGAGATGTACTGTACTAATAGTTAAGTCTATTCTATTCTCACTGCATGTAGGACTGTATTATACAATATTATGCTACATTTTTATATTCCAAGAGTGTAGGCGCATAAATCATCCTATCATAACACTTACAAGCTTGAGTAGGGGAGATAAGTGTACAGTTCAGTGAACAAAGCCCTTGCAGCAGGCAAACCATTCACTTTGACAAATTTTCCCTGAAAGCATACAAAGTAAATATTAGTGTAGAGTACCATATGTACATGTACATGTACATGTACATGTACAAAATTTCACAGATAACGTAGCAACGCATCATTGAAATAAGCAATCCAACCATCCTGACCAAGATATTATAGCAACATTGGCATATACTACTATTTATTCTACAATCATGTAGATGTACCATATATCTACATGTACATGTACATGTACATGTACATGTACATGTTGCTACGTTATCTGTGAAATTTTGAGCACTACAATATTACAGTAAAAATTACTTAAGCGTCTACAATATTCCAGCTAATATGAGCTGAACGATCTGGTACATCATAGACCTACATGTGCTATATGCTAGCCTAAAGTCATAAAAAGACAACAGAAAGAAATTTTAAAACCGTCTCCAAACCACTGCTCAACTTACCCCACATGCAGCATCACTATCTTGGTAACTTGTTGGAGTCGTTCCTCCAGAGTAGCAAGTCAAGTCTTTACTTAGGATAGCAGATTTCATGTCTGGACTGCATGGTACTGAAACTAAGATATAGTAGAAACAATTAATGGTGTACAGCAACTTGTCGAAATCATCAAGTTTGAAAAAGTGGCTTCAATGAACTTGAGTTTGTAAAGGTATATGCAATATACTCATACATTGTAGACTGTATGGCATGGAGCAGTTATATTGTAGACAGTATACATCTACATGAAAGAATCAGATTCACTCTGCACTCGATTGATATTCAAAAATGAGAGTTGGAAATCAGATGATTGGGTGAATAACAAACTTAAAATTAACCAGCCTAATGAGCATGCCCAGTTGCGAAATATTGGAACACTGTGTTCCCAACGGTTAGTGCAAAGTACACGTATCTCTATTTGAACAGATTTATTCTCAGCATCCCACACAGCTTGTTTCTTGGTTTATTGATTTGCCTTGAGCTCCATCGGTTGAAATTTTAGTACAATGTATATTTTGTAAATATTCATGTAAACTACATGTACATGTAAGTTATTTAGTTGATGTACTGAGTGGTGCATATGTAGCATATGTAGGATATAATACAGGATTATTTTATGTTGCTATACTTGTGAGCCCATTGCAATACATGTAGCCTGCACTGTTAATTTATACAATTTTAACGTACTTGAGTAACATGTGCGTACAACACAGGTATGAAATAATATTCACCTGGATTACACTTACATGTAATGATCTGTGTTTGAATTATGTCATGTATATTGGTAATAAAAATAGTGGAGAAAATAAAAATCTACATTTTAAATTTATGTCATATTTCCATGTGAAGCTATCAAATGTAGTATGCTGTCGCTATTGCTCTGTGGCAGTGAGATTTAACCATTTACTTCAGTCTGACTCCAAAGGCAACGTGAGCTGAATTATTAGAAATAAGACGCAATGATTACCTCATCTGCTACATTCTATATTCGATCCAATCAAATATGAGTTGTACCTCATTATTCACAATGAGGTGAGTAGAAGGTATAAGATTCTAACTAGAGGGTTAGTGGAAAGATTGGTTGGTTAGTAAAACCACTCTTTATCAAGGTCACCATAAACTATTGACCACAAATAGAAGTTGTCCTCTCTCAACTTCTCTTGAGAGAAGACAACTTCTAATTATAATCAATAAGTTATCCGTGCCCACGCTCTCTACCCTATGACATTGAATATACCAATGGTGGTAGTGGTGGTGTCACTTTCTTCTTTTTCCACTTGGCATGGAGTGTCGGTCATGCAACTCATGTCAGTGGTATTATTTCCATGCAATGCCGTACAAGTTCTAGCAGTACCTGTGCAATCTGTTGTTTCAGTTGAACACTCAACTGATATGGTTTCGGACGTACAATTGACTTGAGGAATGTCATCAACCATTGTTGATGTACAGTTATATGTTGTTTTAGTACAACCAGTAACAAGTATGTCACAAGGAACTGAGGTTGGTATAGCCGAGCAATTGACAATAGGAATGCCGGCAGAGTCTACAGAGTCCGAGTGACATTTGTGGATGGACGCCGTGCAGGTCTCTGATGGTGTTGTCGTATTCTGTTGGCCTGTATAAGTATCACTAGGGTCATTGTCATGTGGGTCAACCGTTGTGAACATGATTGTTGTCAATTATCAAATTTGATTGGTTGTAAATATACTGTCTGTGATATGATTGGTTGAATTAGAAGTTTCACAGATAATTAAAGTGGTGTCTGCTAGATTTACTGTTAAATTATAAATATTTTTTGCTATTGTATGACTAATATTAGTTTTGACTCACTGTTCAGTTGCTGAATAGATGCTATCATCTCACTTACCTGAAAGCGTGCCTCATTTGTAATGCGAGCAATAACAAGCCATTGCTTTATTGGAATGCATGCCTCCGAAAGGTGGAAATCAATTGATTACTTAGTCATCTTATTATAGCACTGCACTATATTTCAAACAAGTGGATCTACTTGCAAGCATAGATTAAAGTTAAAAAACTCTGCTCAAACTTGTTTCCTTATGATTTATAACATGGGCACACTTCTATCAAACAGACGGTATACATGTTCAGGGTCTTAAGCACAAGTCGATTAGCAACTAATTCAGTTCGGCGTGTGCTGATCTCTTGATTTGATATCGATGAGCTTTGCCTACAGGCTGGGTAATGGTTTTAGTTTAGATGTTGAAAAGCACAGTAAAGTATGATGTACTACTTACCACCTCCCCAACCATTCCACACATAGTCAGAGCAGATGACACCAGCCTCTGGTTCTGGATCACCTTGAGGGTAGTTACAGAAAGTACTGGTTGACAGTTTTTTTGACATATCAGATTCATTGGCATCTACAAGTACAGGTGACAGCATTAATTTGAATTTTGTATTCATGATTTAAAATACACTGTAGAAGCAACATGATGTCATTATTGTACATATACAAACATTGTACAGTATAAAGTGTACAACATGTGGTATTAGACAGTACTATTCAGTAGTACAATGTACAATGTACATGTATTTTGTACTAATGTGAATTACAAAAAGTTAAGTAATATTGCAGATAAAATAATAAGACATAACCTGCATTGAAGGTAACATAATTAGTAAAATTACTATTTTTACCACTGCCCTTCAAACTTCTGTGTGCTATTCTTTATTGAAGATTAATTTATAAAGGTGTGTACATCTTTTGTGAAGTTGTTCTCCTAATAAGAACATTTCACTAACTACATGTACATGTAAATGGGCAAGGGACACAGTGATAACACTGGATTGTTAAAAAGGAAATCATGTGAGAATAGGGTCTAGCCTTCATGTACATGCACATGTAATTCAATGTCAAATACAATATGGAAAACTACTGACCTGCATTGTATATAAAGCATTCACCTTCAGTAGTGCCAAATATCACATACTTATACAAGGGTGCCGTAAATTCATCAGGCTCACTGAAATATATACATGTATACATATCTGATAGTGATAGGCTTCATCCGTGCGTGCTTACTCTCACACTCTGTTAGCACACCGTCATGATATACATGTACATGTAGTGTATAAAGTGCATAGTGTGTTTTCCACATATTTGCATTAAATAAATGCATTTACACTACACTAATGTCTTCAATATACTTATTATGCTGCTTCGCTCAGCATAACCTCAGGACTATGGCAGCTGTCGAGCAAAGTATTGTGGGCCGGCTTTAACCTGTCCTGAATGTTGCATTTTGCAAGTCATGAAAACACAAAAACTGTGCACATGGCATTAGTTTTACAGAGTTTAAATGTCAATGATTAACATTATTTACTAGTTTTGGATTTTGTAAAGATTTGCTTATATTGTACCTTGGTTTTTCGCATGGATGAAATTCAGAAATTTATACGTTCTTTCATTTGGGGGAATGGAATACAATTTCCACAGTTATCATTGTTTCCACAAAACCATCTTTTTATGGCACCCATGTTTACACCTGATAGTAGTAATCAGTGTACTACTTGACAAGAAGCAGACTATGCAGGTCATGTGAATTAAGTAAATACTTACTTTACACTATACATGTACATGTAAAATAATGCAATTGTCACAAATACATGTATTTCATTTACTTACAATGAGTTATAAAATTGCTTAGTAGACATCTAAATGTAGTTTTACGGGCTAATTTGTATCTAGAGGATGTCTTTTGGGCAGATATGTTACTGTACTATGCTAATCGACTAACATGAATTTGAATCAGGTACTTTATCTGCATGTACAATATTTAGTGCTTACCTGGTGTATCCAGTTATGACACTCTGTAATGCAGTCATGACAGTACCTGCCTCATTTATGTCACTTACAACTGCTGGATATAAATGGCTGTGCTCAGCAAACATACCACAAGCCGAGACTATGTAATAGTCATCACTGGCAGCAAATTCGTAGCAGCTGAATGTCCTTGGGGTGCCAGAAATGGTTACGGAGTCTGATGGTGTAGTTGAATCACAGTACGTGGCAGTAGCTACAGTAATCAAAAGGATTTAGTAGAAACTAGAATGAAGATCGTGGAATTTATTTAAATGCAATAAGGAAACTTATACATGTACCTAATATTATGTATAGATATACATGTATAACAGTTAGATATCACTTTCTAGTTTATAGAATTAATACAGGCAGTGGTAAACATCAGATAAAATGCCGAATAAATGGCTACTCCATTTGTAAAGAAATGCATTTGCCAAAAATTGTTCAAATTAATGAGCACTGATGTCTAACCAATAGCTGACATAGTTTTCAGATGTCCATGCTTAGAAAGACATGGAGATTACGGTCTACACTGCATGAAGATTTATGTGGTACTTAGATATTTAAACAGCAGTCTAGTGGGTTACATGTAAATTCATTTCCAAAAGCTGATCTGAGTGGCAGCCCGTCGTGCCCATTCATTTACAGTAGAATTTAGGCTAAGTGGTTGAATTTGAAACAGACGAGCTCCTACATTGATTTGAAGAACATGGAATGGAATTCCTGATAAATCATTGTAGGCCAAGCATTATTTTGAAATTAACAGTATTGTACTGATACAGCTAGTTGAGCACACTCACAACATTGAGAAATGAATGATGTAGCCCAAATCACCGCTAGAATTTAAGAAAATCAGTAGCTAAAATTAACTTTGTATGAAAAGAAGCTCTTTTGAGTGCTTACAACATACAATGTACTTTAAGAGAAAATGATGCGTGATCATAATACAAAATAACACGTTACCGCAACATCGAAAGCTGGCTGATCATGCTCATCAAGTCATATGATGTCTCATGGGAATGATAGTCTTTATATACATGTATATAAGATTAAAAATGCTAATTTACTATTGTTTAATAACATAATGTCGATATAGGTTAAGGTGAAAACAAAGTGTAACAACTGGCTTAATAATGGGTTATTGTAGATGACTGACTAACTGTGACTCTGAGAAAGGAAAAAAATACAGCAGCGTTAATAAAGTTTAGAGAGAAAATTTATAGTTACAACAGACAACATCAACTTTGCAGGAGAAACAACAAACACAACAACTAGAATACCCATGCTTGTTGTATCCGCTGATTTAGAAGTCGTTTTGTCAATGTGCGGTGAATTTGTCACTTCCGAAGAAAATCGTTCAAAAGCGGTAGAAGAGGAAAAAGTATTTGTAGGAGTTGTTGTCTCGTCATATGATGTGGTCCTTACCACAGGGATCGTAGTAGATTTCATACTAGCAGTAGTACTAAAGGGTGAAGTTAAGGCCGCATCTTCAGTAGTAAACTTGACTTCCCCCGTGGTAAAAGCAGTTGAAGACTCAATGGTTGATGTTTGTGTAACATATGAGGACGTTGAATCTGTAGTAAAAGGTGCTCCAGTACTTGTGCTGCCATCAGAAGTTGATGATTCACTAATCGTTGATGTGCTACTACCACTGCTGCTAGTGTGAATGGTGCTAGTAGCAGCTGTAGTAGATTGGTATGTGTCTGTCACGCTCAGAGTAGTTGGCACAGTGTCAGAAGCAGTACTAGTCATCGTGCTAAATGATGACTCAGTCGGCCAACTAAATGTGGTGGAAGTGGCGTCAGAGCTGGAGAGCGTGGGTGGAAATGTAAAGGGGGATTCTGTGCTAAATTTCGAGGTCGAGATGTCATTTGACATTGTAGAAGACATTTCATTGGTTGTAACTGGTATTGATATTGATGAAGAGATGTCATTGGTTGTGCTAGGTGTTGACATTGTAGAAGACATGTCATTGGTTGTGCTAGGTGTTGACATTGTAGAAGACACATCATTGGTTGTGCTAGGTGTTGACAGTGTAGAAGACATGTCATTGGTTGTGCTAGGTGTTGACATTGTAGAAGACATGTCATTGGTTGTGCTAGGTGTTGACAGTGTAGAAAACATGTCATTGGTTGTGCTAGGTGTTGACATTGTAGAAGACATGTCATTGGTTGTGCTAGGTGTTGAAATTGTAGAAGACATGTCATTGGTTGTGCTAGGTGTTGACAATGACAAAGAGATGTCATTGGTTGTGATAGGTGTTGACATTGTAGAAGACATATCATTGGTTGTGCTAGGTGTTGACATTGTAGAAGACATGTCATTGGTTGTGCTAGGTGTTGACAATGACGAAGAGATGTCATTGGTTGTGCTAGGTGTTGACATCGTAGAAGACATGTCATTGGTCGTGCCAACAGTTGAACTGAGACTGCTTGTTGTAGTCAACGTGTTGGCTGACGTTGATAAGCCACCAGTTGCTGTTGCAGACATAGTATTTGTTGACGATGGGCCACTGCCAATGGTCGTCGTTACAGAACCCACAAAGCTATTACCTTAAGTATAAATTTAGCCGCATAACACAATATTTACCGTGAATAAATATGTTTCATAATCTCCCACAAGCTATATTGAATGCCATACATAATAAACATGAAGAAGTGTAGCTTGCTTATTGTTTTTGCGTCAAAAGCTTTTAAATTATCTTTTAGTAGAAGTGAATTTAATTCTTGTAAGATTTCAACTTTGTGGGTGGAGATTATTTGCATAATGAGATACCTAAGCATGTCAATTTGCTTCTCTACACTTCCTATTTTTGGCTCGATGTCTACACACACTCCAATTTAGAACTATTGTAAAGCATGCCTAAAAATAATCAGAGCTTGTTTTCTAGCACCTTGTTCAACAATTTTCTGGTAGGGATTTAGGTCAATAGTCTCTGTGGAAGGATTGTATCTTTACCTCTCAGAGGATGTAAACCCTAGAACCTTACTGAAAGGAATAGCAATTTAACCAACTACATGCATACTGAATGCTAATAGACCTGGTTATCCTCTGGTAATCTGACAAGTGTTGTTGCAGCATTCTTATCACTCAGATGCCATCTTTGATAGAAATATAATTATGTTGACGAAAGTTCTGTGTAAAATTATAAAATTGTCTATTTAAGATTGAAAGGTACACTGCCCTGAACGCTTATGACTGCTTATACATGACTCAAGATAGGAATTTTTTGCAATGCATAAATAGCAACATACAACTCAAATCATTATTCTGCAAATAGACCTGTCTATGAACACCAACAATGAAAAATAATAACCATGTATCAATGCCCATCAGCTACATTATAATGTTAATTTTCCCTTTATTTATGAACAATTAGCCAATCAATACAAATTGATCTACAAGTGCGATCTCAATAATTTATCAACATTGTTCCATCAGTAGGTTATGTACAATGTAGATAAAATTCTATCACTACCTCTGTCGTTATTTATAGTCATTGCATAGAGTATTAAACTATTAAATCGCATGGAATATCTTAAGTGTGAATCCAAAATTTCTCTTATGGCCCATTGTCAGCTAACCTCTAGGAATTAAACTATTGGCTTGTGTAATGAATGACTTGTCAGCAAATAATACAAGAAAATATTCAGCCTAGACAATGCAAAGACAATGCAAGACTCTCAACACAGCATACTGGCTATGTGTACTTCTATTATATTCAGTGTAAATATACATGTAGTGTACATGTAGCTCCTATTAGAATATTAGACAATAATTTTGTAGTCAATTTGGCCTCTAATAGCTTCACCTGGTGTCAAAAACACAGCTACTAATAGAGAGAGTATAACTACGTATTACAAGTTACTAGGATGGGCTACCAGCTAGCACATGCAAGCTCTATACAACTACTTGCTCATATTATACTCTACAGGAAGTTAGGGCAATACTACCAACTATCACTCTGCTGTGGGAGACAAGATTGTGCTTGGCTCAGCGTTACCCTATAAATTCTGTTGTCAATAAAATAATATCGTTTAGACAAATTCTTCATCAAGTACAATTTTTATTGGCCATTTTTTAACCTTTTTTCTGTATTATTGTAGCCGTTTTATTTGTAATATCAGTTTTCTGCAAACTATAATTCTATTATATTCTTGGTCAGTGGAAGACAGTTATTTACTTACCCATACACAGGAAAGCCAATATGACTGCTACTGAGCAGATGATGGTCTTCAGCTGTCTCATCTTGTGAACTGTGCTTTACAAGTAGCTATTCAATTGCATGTCCACATCCTAAAACGTAAAAATTCACATGTACATGTACAATTATATTATATTGCTATGTTAAATTACAATGTATATTATATTATATATTATATTTTGTCATATTATATTATATTCTGTTATATTATATTATATTACATGTATATTATATTAATTTTTTTTCTGTATTATACTACATTGATATTATATTATATTACAATATTATATTGTAGTATACTACATTGATACTATATTATATTATATCATATTATACTATATTGCTATTATCTTACATTGCCCTGTATTACGTTGCATATTGTGTTGTAATATATTATATTATATTTGTTGTATTCTTATAACAGTTTATCATATATGTATTGTATTACAGCTCAATCCCATCTGCCCTAACCATATTGAACAGAAGAGTTTATACACAAAGAATATATCTACTAGCTTAATAGCTATAAGCTACTCTAGCCAAAAGCTATTAGCGACTAGCTGCTAGCTTTACACATACAATATGATAGAAGGTGATGATTCCAAAAACATAATAGTAGTGTCAACAATATTATATTATCATATTATAATAAATGAACCTGTTGCTCTTAGATAATTGATTGTAATAATTATAATGTTTACTGCTTAGTGAGCCTTTTACACATAACTACATGACATATGTTGTTTATATACACATTCATGTTGCCATTAAACAACGAACAAGTAATCACCTATTGATTTTTCAGTTCTTGTCAACTTTGTTACTCTGCCACCCAAGTAGCTGTTAAATACAACATCCAGCCAGCTCCTAAATTTTACACTACCCTTTTAATTCTCACCTTCCACCCTCTTAATCCAGCAGCTAACCAATGCTTTAAAAATATCCTTCAAACAAAACATGTGGTCAACACTGACTGGCTACTAGTTATGCTTTATTAAAATTACTGCCAGACAATTAGTTTTTATAACAGAAATTAATATAGGAGTACATGTAGAATCTTATTATTTGATGTGAATCTCATCCCTCAGTAACAGCTTTGACAAAATTCATGTGAGAGAATAACACTTGGAGTTACTCAGACAACGGCAGATTACAGAAATGACAAATCAGACGCAGAATTATTGAAAATTGAAATTAATTGTAGTTCCATTGCAATTTATGCCAACAGCAAACCTTATTTGATTGAGAGAGTTATTCACATGTTGATTGACCCATCTTTCCTGTACCTAATGATGGTTTATAATAATGTCTGCTGCTGACTGTATAGTTTATAATAATGTCTGCTGCTGACTGTATAGTTTATAATAATGTCTGCTGCTGACTGTATAGTTTATAATAATGTCTGCTGCTGACTGTATAGTTTATAATAATGTCTGCTGATGACTGTATAGAATAGGTGATGGAATAACTTCCTCCTCAGTGTTGATGTGGCTGGCTAGCAAAATGGCGACTCATATGACCTCATCACAGAGGCAGATTCCATAAACATGAAAGTTCTCATTTTTTGCTAAGTGCCATGGCGAATGCTCCATTTTCATTTCACTAAGGGATTAGGGGTAGGGATCTTTCACCTCTCTCAAGTTTTAAATTATCCTGAAATTTTTGTTCTCAACTCAAACCTGTTTGAAAGTGAGGCCCCTCTGTAGTGTATGAACTAGTGTTCCTCCTTACCAGTATAAGTTTTCCAAACTGCATAATTATTGTACAGTAATTACACCTACGTGTATATACATGTACATACTATATACATGTACATACTATATACATGTACATACTATATACATGTACATACTATATACATGTACATACTGTATACATGTACATACTGTATACATGTACATACTCTTTAAAATTGTGCATATCAAACCAATTATGATTTGTGAAATATTGTGATATTTTCAGCTTGGTGTTTCTAAATTTAGTAGAAAAAAATCGATGGCTATGTAAAATTATATGAATCTCGTTTCAAAAATTGAATCCTACATAAAAAAATGTGTATAATGTGGTAGTCTACAGTATTGAACAACGGGTGCCTACTAAATGTAGGTAGCCTGTGAACCCCTTCAGGCTCTTTGGACAATTCTATGTGGCCCTCAGGCAATACTGAGAAATCTTGAATTATTAGCGATATTACGACATCATTGTAGCCATAGTGATCTCAAAACTGGATGTTAATCACTGAATTTCCGAAGGAAGGTTTTCAAAGTAGATGTATATTGTACATGACATGACATGACAGGCATATTATAGTGTTATATAGGCATTGCTCATCACTATACTCAAAAATTTATCTTAGCATTGGATAGTTTTTGTAATACGTTTGACTGTGGCTCTAAACCATATACTGCCCTTCAAACCTGGCATTGGGATTTTGAGCCTGTGGCCCCACTCAAAAGTTGTTGGACAAGTACCTCTAGTGTAGCAGACAGATCATGTACATGTAAGAACATAATACATTCAAATTATCAGTACCAGTATGACAGCTACACACATGTACATGATTGTACTCTACATATTATACAGAGCGGTTTATCTGCACACAAGATTGCTACGTAAAGCATAAAATTAAAATTATTAGCAAATGGGACGATACTGTGATGATGGACAGAATTTTTATGAAATTATTTTATTGAAGTGCATGATGATTTATTTTTTTGAATATTTTATTTTACATACAAGTATTGACATGTCGCTTACAATAAGCTTCTACAGTGGAAGATAATTTCCTACATGCGTTTCTGTCAACACTAATTGAGAAATGATTTCTATTTAAAATTACCTTTATGATTATAGCCAAAAGCAATAATAAGTAGGTCTAAATTATGACAGAAATATGTTTGTTCTTTTTCTCATAATACTACGATCCTAGAAAATCAACCTTAATGTTATTTTCTGAATAAATGTGAAATAAAGCTTATAATCTACTGTATGTGTCCCTTGCATCTATAAACAATCAAATATTAACACCTACTACACTGCTATAGGCTACACAGAGTGGCTACAAAATATTAAAGAAATGGCTTTGCCTATCATATTGAATCGCATGTACACTGTGTATACTAAATTACCATGAGAGAAAAACAAAACAATTTCTCACGACCCAGTGCAGTTATCATTAATTTTGTTCTAAAATTTATATCTAATATTTCCATTTGGTGATAGATTTACTCTACTGTGTATTATGAAATATCTTACTTCTTCTCGAGCCTGTGCATTGCATACAGTATTCTATTAAAATATGTAATTAGTAATAAAAATATTGTTTTTTCACATACCTGATTGAAGTTTCCATGGTAAATTAGTTCATAAGCACATTCACAGTGGGTCAATATCTATGGGAAAATTTTGTAGAGTCAGATTTAATGAATCTGGCTAGAATGCCAAGTTGGAATAACTTGATTCAGTCGCAAGGTGACTCTTTGACGTCTGTTATCAACCGTTATTGTCTTGGCATGTTTTATTTCGATATATAAACATGTCATGTATGACAATAGCCAATTGTAATCAATGGTACCCATTCTTTAACCAATCAATAAACACTAATCTTAGGTTACATGCTTGAAAACGCAATCATTATGGAGAATCAATATCAAACTGAATAATTAATATTGAATTCGATAGTTCAAAAATTGTGAGCAATCTGGATACACTGTCCATCAGGGTCTTTGCTGTTCCTAGTTACGTCTCTACAACAATGCTTTTATTATTTACTTTAAAAGGTGCACATGTATACATGTACACATATATACATTTGCACATACATGTATTCTAAGGGTCTGACTTGTTATATTTTAATACATCTAAGATAGAGTGTGTGTTGTAAGTGCACATTTTTAAGGCTCGGCTACACGATTGTTCTTCTTGGGCCTTCGGGGCCTCGTTCTAGAGCAAATCGGCGCCCGTTTGTTCGGCTATGCAAAGACCAACATGTTGATCTTTTTGGTCCAAGACATCACGAAGTGCTGCGGTGATTGGTTAATGTTAGATACAATGTAATTCATTAAAAACCAGCTTTGGTTATCAGTTGGATATTAATCACGGCCACTGGTGGACTGGTACTACGCATTATCTATAGAGTTGTGCCAATGAACAACGCAATTGCTCCATAGCAGCTCACCCCCTTTTGTGTTGTCACAAAATGATGTGTGATAACAATAAAGATAATAATATTATCATGCATGGTATGGTCTTTATTATATTTCCCTTGGCTTAACCTTTAGTTGCTGATTATTCATAATTTAGTCATAAATTTAAATAGTTATCAGCATATAATTGGTTAAACATCTGCTCCTTCTTTATCATCAGTGTTGCATCATACATGTGGTTTAATTTTAATATTCCGGTGATAGCAATATATGTGTATATATATATAATTAAATATAACTTATATACAATCATGTACATGCAGATGTAAGTATGATGCTTGAATTTCTCATACAGAGAAAACAGCTAATATAAACGACAACGTTTTGAATTTTTATTGCAATTCTAAATACCTGATTATATGTTCCATATCAATACATGAGTACCATTTTACCACAAGGAAAGTTGGTCTATAATACTGGTATGTAGCTACAACATACTTGTAGATGTCTTATAATATTATAGCTAGAGAACCATTTACTGCTGTTTAGACACTTATGTGTAGGCTAATGATAGCACAAACCAAAATCACTGTCTCATAGAGGGTAACAAAGTACAGTATTATGTAACAGCCTCCATCTACATGGCTGAGAAAAAACATTCAAGTATAAGTGCGAACTATATGTACAGGTGAGTGCAACTTCGTGTGCATTGCTACTGCACGGGAGGATATATTGGAATTCTAATCATGAATTAGATAAAAGAAAACCATTACTTTATTTACTAATTAGACTGAACGTACACAGTGCCATTTACTGC
The DNA here is from genome assembly GCA_935421135.1 of Bugulina stolonifera. Lineage (NCBI taxonomy): Eukaryota > Metazoa > Bryozoa > Gymnolaemata > Cheilostomatida > Bugulidae > Bugulina > Bugulina stolonifera. Next base: position 9,559,765 of record OW285195.1, read on the forward strand.
TCTACTGATTGCTTTGTGTTTGTAAGATGTGATGAACACTCATCTCCCACACTTTCTTTTGACCTTGACCAGGTTCTAATGAATTGGACTATCTATATTACTTAACCCTATATATATAGATCAACTTGAACAATAGAGTTACATTGATACATGTATATCAAAAGAAAAGCTAAATAGCTTTTCTTTCCAAGATCTGGAATACAATGACCTCACACAGGATGACAATAGCTTCTCTCTTAAATTATCATAACATCTTATTCATAATATATTGTAGAGCTTGCTGGCCTTCGAAATGCTCCTCACAAACACGTGGCAGATAGTAGTGGGATTTATTCTTTCACCATTAAACCAAACTGAATTATTGCACTGGAAGTAAGCATAACGAGGCTCTGGGCTAGATGCAATTACCATGATAATCACATCTTTTTAAAGACAATAGTTAGTTATACATGACATGTATATTTAACTATTATCTTTAAAAAGATGTGATTATCATGGTAATTGCATCTAGCCCAGAGCCTCGTTATGCTTACTTCCAGTGCAATAATTCAGTTTGGTTTAATGGTGAAAGAATAAATTCCACTACTATCTGCCACGTGTTTGTGAGGAGCATTTCGAAGGCCAGCAAGCTCTACAATATATTATGAATAAGACGTTATGATAATTGTGTACAAGTACATTGTACATTGTATGTACAGCTAGAAAAGGTGCCTCTACCATGTAACATAGAAGCCTTCCTATAGCTGATGAATACGGGAGGAAAGATAAACAGATCAGTAAGACAAGGCAGGCGGTGATTAATCAAGTCCACCTAGATATTCAATAAACCACTTGTACATTGTGCTTTGTGTTCTGCTCTGGTGTGATTGAAGAAATAAAAAATTATCGATGAAATAAAAAGTCATATTTTTCAGCTGTATTAAAAAATAGGGTCAACAAATGGGATGGTTTTATTTAGCAATGACACATGATACGTAAATTGGTATGAGGTCAAATGAAGTATGTATACATATGATTGTAGTGTTTTTTCAAATTCCTAAGAAACCAGAGAAAGTAGAGCTTACACTTATATGCATTTGGTACAATTTAATGTTGACTATTTGCACAGTTCATAATATGAATTATTTATTGATAGTGCTTTCTTGTAAGATAAAGTGGAATGCCGCATTTTGGAATGTTTTCCACTTCTGCGTAATGTGACCGATATAAAATGTCCAATACAAATACCATGAGTATTGACATAATTTTCGAGATTACAATAATGGAAATATAAAACTTAAACTTATACAAAATTCCATAAATATTTTATCATGTATTCAATTAAAAACAAACATTCTATAATGGAAGCGCCAACTATCCTAGGTCGATTGTTATCGAAGAATTATAATGCAATACTGACAATTCAGCATCATATAATACTACATGTACAACGCATATACACACATTCACATGTAATAATAAATATGTCAATGTTAAAAAATATGCAGTTTTTTTCGCTAGATCCAATTACCATGTAATATCCTCCTATACTCTTTAATTCTACAAGTTAAGATACACTTCTGTTCCTGAAGTTCACAATAGAAATGGTATGAAATATGATCAAATCTGAATTAACAGCAATAAAAGAAATTTATTAATTTAAATCTTGCATTTCTTATAGCATGAAAATTCAATCGTTGCACAATTACAATTTATGTGTTTCAAATTATTGGATTTTCCTTGATACTTATTGTCAAAAATCTCTTTCTTTGCTATTCTGCGCGTGTGCAATACTATGGATTGGTTGTAGATGCATCATGCAATGCCGAAGGAACACACTGCGCTATCACTATAACAGTAGTTTGTCTAGAATAAAACATTAATTTTCCTTTCATAAGTTTATACATGTTTGCTAATTTTGCATCATACTGCATAGGCTACTGCATGTTATATAATGTTAGGTTGCAGCAGAGAGCAAAAATTATAGCGATGTAACAACACATTAATAATTTACATTCATTTTGCATCCCGTGTGCTAATATATTATGCATGTTATACTATTGTAATTATATTGTACATGTACGACTTTTTAATTTATATACGATTGTAAATTAATAATTATGTTTATAGAATTAGATTTACTACTTGTTACTTGCTAGGAATGTGCTAGAGGAATGTAACAAAGGCAAATACTGTCTGTTGTCATGGTTACGCTATTTACTCCATTGTTACTACTTTATCATTGATTGTTGGTGTAAGTATCTACCTAGTTATTACTTGAGGTAACAGACTAAAGGAACTATCTGGTGGAGTATAACAAGCCATGTCTTTAGTACCAGGAGCCTACCATGGTGTCGCTGCCAACATTAAGAGGGAGAAGAAGAGATCTAGCAATATGTTCTCTAGATCTCGACGTCTCTCTCCACACCCAGGTAAGTCTCTCTTCACACCCTGGTATGCATCTCGTATATTATACACTGGGTATCAGTAGTTTTTCTGGATACATTGCATAAAATACTATAGCTACATAATAATATAATATCATTATTGTGTAAAAATTTAATCAACACATTCATGTTATTTTATTTTCACTGTGTAAAGTTTATTGGTAGCTATTACAACATGATCCCAAGTCAGCGTGTCCAGTGTTGCCTCAATAATACAATATAATGCTGTACATTGAACAAAGCAACTCCAGTGTTTATTATTGGAGTAAGAATTTCAAGAAATAATTGGTATCACTTTACTTACAGTATATCATACAAGCCATTTGTCTGTAGTAAAATTTAAATATTCGCAGAAAAAATGCTCCCATGGTACTGTAGTTTCCTACAAGTAGTTGGTTTTGATAGCAAAGAGAAGACAACTCCCTCAACAGTTTGGTATTTTAGAAGTCCAGTTAGCTTGGTCCTCTCCTTCCATACTTTTTGTGTTTGAGTTAATGGATAACAACTATTAACCACTTGTCATAATCCATGCATGTATGTACATGTATTTGTTGCAATAACGCAATAACATTGATCACCAAGATATGAAACACATGCTAATTTATAGAAAACTGTTCAAATCTCAATAATACTGTGATGGTACGCCCAGTCGTATCTTACATCTGACACTCATTATTGCGTGCATACATGTATATATCTGCTTGTACTTTACTCTTATATTGTTATATATGATTGTATGATTATTTCTAAGTCTTTTAATGCCTTTTATACCCATGTACAGAGGCCCGACCTCTCAGAATCCATTGATATTCATTTTGTACATGAATTGGACCATTATAAGCAACTTTTGTAGAACCCGACCTATTTTGGGTCGGCCGTCGGGCTTCCGGCGGCCATCTTGTTGCGCAACTTCCGGACGACCACACGTCGTCTTTTCCCGACGTCATGTCGGCCGGAAGTCCTTATACTATATAAAGGGCACTGTTTTACTGTTCATTGTCTCAGTCTACGCTTGGCTTTCAATAAAGACACATCTATACTTGATACAGGGACTTTCTCTTCCTTTTACTAGGTCATTCGCTCTGCGAACCGCCTACTAGGTTGAATTACTCTCTTTCACTGTATAGTCTGAAGGTCGGACTTGAGATCAGATGGGTCGTCTTTGGTAGTATTTGGGCTACTGAGACCGCTCGATCTTTCATGTAATGCGAAGTCCTATTACCACTCATAGGCACTTCATTTCTGGGTCGATAGTCGTCCAAGGACGACCGCACCAAAACACAGAAACCATTACATTGGTGGCAGCGGTGGGATTCTAAGGTCGTACTCTTACGATACGAAGAGAAGGAAGGTGACCTCGGCCTCGGGTGACCGACCGACCTCATTCTTCAATACTTCTACGGCGATTTAGGACTCGGACCCGGGAACCTTGGATACGAGAAGGTGACAAACGCTAAAGTGCACCCATAATTCTCGTGGTTCCGCTGGATGTAGCCCGACCTACGCCGGATCTTCAATCAAAGACCGACCTCGGATCCAGAACAGATTGACGGTACTCAGTACGACCATTAGGCCGACACGGCCTAACAAACCAAAGCAGTTTTACTCACTACCCGACACCCTACCGACATGGACCGAATAAGGAACCTGCTTCAGCAGGTAATGTACCAGGCCGAGCAGGACCTCAAAACACTCAGCTACAACGGACAAGAGGACGTCGAACTCTTCATAGAAGACTTCACCGCTATGGCAGAGCGTTGCAACTGGAATGACAGAGCACGCCTCATACGGCTTAGAGCCGCCCTACACGGGCCCGCACAAGAATGCGGCCGACCCCGATCAGTCGAAGAGATATTTTCCCGACTGAGGGAACAGTATGGACTATCTGCCAGAGAAGCCCGATGGAAGCTGTCCACCCTGGAACAGCCAGCCCACACGTCACTCAGAGACTATGCAGCTCTCATCCGCAGACTGATGGCAACAGCCTTTGAAGGAGCACCCCCTGCATCTTTGGAAGAGTGGGCTGTAGAGAAGTTCTGCCTCTCAGTCCACGACCGTGGCCTACGCTGGTACTACACATGGTTACAGCCCGACGATATGGAGGAAGCCCTGGAAACCGGAACGGCCTTCCAGAGTAACAAGGGTGGCAAGGCCAACCCTCCAAAGCCACAAGAGGAGCTTCCCGCCGACCTCCTACGGAAAGCCCTACATACCCTCCTACAGAAATGTCAAGGCACAGATGACGGGCCGACGGACACACTAGAACCCGTCCCAGTAGACGAACCCATTCCTACTGGAGCCCAGCAAGGAGAAGGTGGACCACCCCACATTGGTCGTCCACAAAGGCCGACGGATACATCAGAACCCGTCCCAGTAGATGAACCCATTCCTACTGCGGCCAAACCCAAGAAGAGTGGACCGAACCACAATGGTCGTCCACAAAGGCCGACGGATACACCAGAACCCGTCCCAGTAGATGAACCCATTCCTACTGCGGCCAAACCCAAGAAGAGTGGACCGAACCACAATGGTCGTCCACTGAGGCCGACGGCGTCACCTACACCCGTCACAGTGGATGAACCTAAACCCACTAGGCCAACACCAGGCAAGAAACGACCCCACTCAAAGCCGAACACATCCGAAGTGACCACAGATCACCCCCCAAGGCTGAAAGGACGACTCATATGTCCCGCCCCGTCGGACCAAACCTCACAAGGTAAACCCGACCTATCCTCAACTCAGAAGGATCAACAGGATCTGGCCACGTCCAGATCCGACACTAATCAGCAATTGATTCCCGCCCAAATTCAGTATGCCCCGACGGACGACTTATCGTGTGTAGAACTGCCAGACACTACAGTCCAAGTCCGCGGCCTGAGGATCGACACGGAGCAAACCGTGCTGGACCAAACCAGAGAGCTACCTCTGAACCTCTCGAAGAATGTTCAAGTTTCAACAGCCCGACCTGATCCAGAGGACGCGAAATGTCGCGTAGCCGAACCTCAAGACATAATCCCAACGACGGAGATACAGTCTATACTGCCAGCAGTTCAAGTACACAAAGCACAACGCTCTTGTACGGAATCTAGCATTGCCGAACAGTTTCAGCCGAAGATACAGATTGCCGAACTCTCGAAGTCCCCTAAAGCGGATAAGAAGCAATCGAAGGCAACTATTGCCGTGTTCCCGCGCTTATTTGACGAGTCGAACAAAGAAAATGTGCCTGAGGCATTGCCTACAATTGAGCCAATTGCTCATCCCTCGGCTAGTATAAATACGACAGCTCACAGACGAGTAGTCCTTTCTCGTCCAGCACTTCACCGAAGCACATGTATCCCTACATGTAGCAACTCCTGCACTCCTCGTGTCACTGGTGAAGTTAATAGCAGCACTCGTATCCTTTCTCATTCTCGTGCAGACGAGACGGCTACTCCTCCTAGTATGGATCACTCCAATCAGCCTGCCTTCACGGCTGAAGGTAAGCAAATCTCAGTGTTACCAGTAAGGACCAAATCAGAATTAGAGGTACAATCAACACCTGTGAGACTGTCAGGCATGAATTCTCTCTCCCTCCCCACTCGGCATAGACCAGTCGGGACAGAGGAGAATTCCCCTGAACATTCTCACAGGAAAGAGCATGAGTTAGAAGGCGGAGGCTACACATCAGATGAATTATGTGTTGTAGATGCATCTCCTCTACGGAAGACGCTCACGCCAGACGGCACGCCTCCACCCACTCCACCTCCTGTTACCTCTACCCTGAAGTTAGCTACAATTAAGCTGCACAAACTCACTGACAAGCTGCCCATCGAGTCGTCCCAGCATTCCGGAGCCACTAAGCCATGGATTAGTACCTTCACTCAACAAGCCCGAGACGACTTGGCTAGAAGGAGTCAACCTAACCTCAAATGTGCAAAGTGTGGCTTCTCCGGCACCCTCAAGAGACTGAACATTCACATTTGGCAGCACTTTGCCCGCTTCTACTGTCGCTGCGGACGCAGCTCAGTTAGCCGTGATGCTCTAGGCCATCACTTCAGTCGGAGATCCAGTATCTGTGGGAAACGTCTCTTCCTCACGGACGGGCCCAGCTATGGGGCCCTCATGGAATGGTGGGGCGTAAAGGATCCCCCACCATTTCTACCATGTCGTCCTACTATGGACGGACAGTCGGGGACAAATAAACCAGTTTATTTGCCCAGCTCCTCCTCCACAAGGAAGCGACCTCCCAAGAGACGGCACAGCCCATCTCCAGAACAGACCCCCGACTCCGCACCTTCTGATGCTACCTCCTCCTCTTCCTCGTCGCCTACCACTCCTGCTGGACCTTCTCTCTGGCGACCTCCTGCTAGTACCTCCGCAGTAAGTGTCGGCCCCCCTGGCCGACGCGGACGTCTACCCTCTTGGAAGACAAGGCCTGCTCCACGGAAGAGTATGCCTGCTCCTCAGTCAGGCCCTCTCTACGAAGGCTCTCCACCCAAGGTCTCATGTGCAGCTTCTTGTACAGCTTCTCCGACTCTACTGATCGAGCCACTGCAGTCCAGGCCCACACTAGAGGTCTCACCGCACCGCTCTCCTTATACACCTGCCAGGGACCTACTCCGAGCCACTCCAGACTCTCCTGCCGTCCAGTCCCCACCTCCTGCATCTCCTGTACTAACTCAGCCGAATGCCACACGTCCTGCATCTCCGGATCCGTCGTTCATGCAACAACTTGCTGAACTCAAGCCACGGATTCACTACCTTGCCAGCCGTCAACAGGTGGGGGACACTCTACGCCAACATCTGGAACCTCTCTATGCTCGAGAAATAGCTCTTCGTGAACTAGCCAACCAGCATCTAAACCACCCCCGACAACTCCAGCTTGTACAAGCAGACTTGGATATAGTATCCAGGGAATCTACACTGTACCGTACCCTTCTTAACTTGACACTAGAGACACCCATGACCTAGTGTGAGGGGGCTATGTGATGGTACGCCCAGTCGTATCTTACATCTGACACTCATTATTGCGTGCATACATGTATATATCTGCTTGTACTTTACTCTTATATTGTTATATATGATTGTATGATTATTTCTAAGTCTTTTAATGCCTTTTATACCCATGTACAGAGGCCCGACCTCTCAGAATCCATTGATATTCATTTTGTACATGAATTGGACCATTATAAGCAACTTTTGTAGAACCCGACCTATTTTGGGTCGGCCGTCGGGCTTCCGGCGGCCATCTTGTTGCGCAACTTCCGGACGACCACACGTCGTCTTTTCCCGACGTCATGTCGGCCGGAAGTCCTTATACTATATAAAGGGCACTGTTTTACTGTTCATTGTCTCAGTCTACGCTTGGCTTTCAATAAAGACACATCTATACTTGATACAGGGACTTTCTCTTCCTTTTACTAGGTCATTCGCTCTGCGAACCGCCTACTAGGTTGAATTACTCTCTTTCACTGTATAGTCTGAAGGTCGGACTTGAGATCAGATGGGTCGTCTTTGGTAGTATTTGGGCTACTGAGACCGCTCGATCTTTCATGTAATGCGAAGTCCTATTACCACTCATAGGCACTTCATTTCTGGGTCGATAGTCGTCCAAGGACGACCGCACCAAAACACAGAAACCATTACAATACTATACTTGTGACTAACAAGACTCACAGCTTACTGTGATGATACTGACATTTTGATATGCTTCCCATATTATCTCAATTCTAAGTTGACAACAATAATAATGATTGTGTGATCAGGGGTTCTAAAGAGTCAGGAGTCGTCTCTCATGTCCCTCTACACTGTGGATACTGATGTAACAACTTCTAGCGTTCAGAGTCTTAGGAAAAGGTTTGATGACTTCCGGACAAGTGAGTATGTTATAACTAAAATTGGGGGTTTTGGTATTGTCAGTTATAACATTTAATTGGAGCCAAAGTACTTAGGACTCACCAGCTGTACGTAGTATGTAGTAGTAGTAGTACGCTGTATGTAGGTCCTTTTGTCAGCACCTTGATCTCCAATGTAGTAAGCTGTGTGGCGTAGGTTCTGGTTCTGTGGTCTAGGATGTGGCGGTGTCGACTCTATTCCAAGGTCTACAACGAGATAGTTGTTCCGCATATATCCTTACTCCTTAGTACGCATAGATATGAGTTACTGGGTAGCCTACGATCCACCTACACTCCACACGCTCCACACTATTGTAGTTTAGTTTAGTTTTTAGTGTTTTTGTTTTAGTGTTTTATTGGTTTTTATTTGGTTTTCTATTTTGTAGTTTTTCTTCCATTTTCGTGTTTTCTACTAGCTTATACATTTGTATAATATATATGTGTAACGTCTAGGTAGTCGTCCACTCTTGTCACTGTGTGACTTATCTACAGGTATGTCGACAGTCTATACTGCTGTCTCTCCATGCCTCATTTTCACAGTCTACTCTAGGTATCTGTCTATCTATCTCTCTACTGAGACTACTCTACTGTGTAGGTACTTCTCTCCTATATATACCTGTCCTATCTACAGTCAGCCAATCAATTTTAGTGAGGAGTTACATTCTCTCAAGTGCGCAAGAGTGGACAACTCTTAAATATACTAATTGTCACTATTTATATGCAACATCCTGCCCGAATACAGAAGGATATGTCCACATATCAGTCACGCTTTTAACGAGCAGATAGTTTTAGTGGATCTATTTTCTTCCCATCTTGTTTGTACGGTTATTAGGCTAGTACTACCTATGCCTTGTATACTGACAGGTGTATGACATTGAGTGACTATCTACTACCCTTCACCAGAGTTATTACTCTACTATAATACATATGCAATGTGTTACTATAATATTATTCTATCATTATACTGTGCAGCTATTGCATATACACGTGTACATAATTTGTGTGGTTTAAACAGCTAGTACCATTATAGGGGTACCATGCTCTGCCTACTGCTATCGGTTATAAACTGGGTCAGCTACTATTTCTCAGGGTACATAAAATATTCTCTTGTTAATATATGCTTGCCTAGGAATGTTAATCTAACCTTGATCTAAGGCCAGCTGTTGGCTGATTTGCCTGTCTACCAACTAGTTATTATATTCCTTTTTAAGCATCCTAAGATATGCTAATGCTCAGTTAATCACCCATTGTATGCAGCTCTAGTTTCCAATTAACACTGCACTGACATTTAATCCTAACCAAACAGCTATGTAGCCTATGATATGAAATGACATGATATTGCCTATTAATTACATTGACGTCTGCATGAAACCTATCAGTATTCAGACCTTCAATTACTCATCCCTGATTCACTGTTTGATAGATATTTTATGATGATTTATAGCAGTCTCCTTGATGCCTGCACAATGCGCAGCAATACATTACCAGCTGCTCTTCTTTGAATTGACCCACTTTTTGTCTTGTATGCTACAGGGTACTGTCTTCATGGCTTTTCTTTGCTAATGCTCCTCCATTCAACTGGTTGGCACCAATACATTTGCTGCAACTATACTACATGCAGACATGCACATTTCTGGGTGTCCCAGAAAACAAATACCAATTACAGTTTTAAACTAGGACTTGGGGAGGGGGGGGGGAGTTTGGGTTGGACGTCATGCGTCCATACTATTGCCATAAGATCTTTTCATGTATTTGTACATTACCAGTTATACGTTACCAGCACTGTATACTGTGTCTTGATTGTGTTTGTCTCCAGCTGTACATCTATCCAGCTGTATTTCTGTGTTTCTTTGATGACCATATTGGATTCCTCACATGTGAGTTCCTGTCTGGCTAAAGGTCATTAGTTATCATGCACATACATGTATATGCATAATTGTATATTGTAGATTCACATCTACTGTACCTATATATCGTCCAATACTTCACTTGACACTTTGTATCTATTAGGCACCTGTGTATATATTATGTTAGTGGTTAGTAGAGGGTATCTCACCACCACCACATTCGGTCTAGTTGTCGTAAATATTGATCCATTCGAACCCGCCAATGTATGTGTGGGTGACGGACATCGATATCGTTCAGCGGTTACTTTAGTATCTACGTACTAATTATACTACTTAGTTACTTGACGATAGATATATAATTTACATAGTTATATTACATACAGAATACTACATAACGTATTCCTATTTATTACTATTACTGTACTCTATAAATATTCCCCAATATAATATGTTAAGTGCTATGCGTTTGCTTGGCGCTGGTTGGCTCTGCTTAGCGCTGTTCAGCTGCGCATTTATAACATGATATATACATGTATAATAGATGGTGATATTTTCACCTTGTACTAACTATTTAGGTAATACTCTCAACACACATTTTCACACTTTCATTCACTCAGGGTTTCATTGTATTCAAGATACATTGTACGTGTATGTACTGTACAGTCAGTCAGATAGTTATAGTGTTAGTTCCACTTTTTGTCACAGCCCAGTTGGGGTTGTTAGTTTGGCCAGTAGATTTGTTTATACACCAGGTGTCAGAGATCTCTGAGTCTAGACATGGGGCCCATAGTTTGGTTTGACTTGTGTTTTGGTTTCACATAGCCTTATTTTTTTTTCCAGGCATTAGCTCTGTGGAAAGTAGATGGGTGTACCAAGCTTGTGCCGTACTACACTCCAATCAAAAAGTTGTTTATAGCCATCCCAAGTTTTTTCCTTGACTACAGATAGCATTAGGCCTATATAGATAATTGCCAGGTGGTCAAACTGTTGATTTTTAGGGAGAGCACGACCCCAACAGTATGCCATTTCCGTAACAAAATATTATGCTCATTGTGTGTCACACTAGATGGCTTATAGCCTTATTCATTCCAGGCTTTGAGCTCTGAAGAAAATAAATGGGTGTGCCCGCTTGTGCTGTGCTACACTCCATTCAAAATGTATAGAGATTTACTCCTTGTTGCTGAGGCCTACTAGTATGGTATGTTTTAACCATCCATAAATTGAGCTACACGCCTTGAGTTGACGTTTTGTAGCAAAAACTATTTCCCTTTAGAAATGATGTCTCTCTCTTTGTTAGAGCAGATTAAAAGACATTTTTTTAATGCCGTTTTGAGTGTTGCTCAGCAACGCTAGTCCATAAGAACTTCTTAGCTAGCTTAATTATTCTAGAATTATGTTAACCTAGATTTCAGGCTATAAAAAAGGTTTATGTTAACCTCCCTTTATTATCTCAGTGATATCCCTTTTATGTGTAGGACCCTAGCCTACAATTGTGCTAACTCGATGGAGTTGCATATACTTGTTACTGGACAGATTTACATGTTATTTCTCCTAGGTAAAGAGAATTTGTACAGCTCTATGCTGTTATATAGGACTCTTGGAATGGACACTTCATTGGAGTCTATGTACATGGACTACTACAATTGAAGTTGTCATCTACTCTACAAGGTCTTACTATATTATATTTCTGTCAGCTACTTGGTTAGTAGCAGCAGAAAATTGTTAGTGTTAGTCTAGCCAACAGGAATACAAAACTGCCCTAAATAGTACTATAACCCATTCACAAAGTCATGTACTTTTACTGTATATAATAATATTCCATTTACATAGAATAATAATTCATATTTCTTACACTCTCATACTATTCCTATATGGTGTGTATATGTCAGATGCGTGTCTGACTTAAAGAGTACAGTCGCTGTGGTAACCTTGATCTGAGTCGAGGTCGGCGCTGTCTGAGTTATTTTTGGTTTGTGTGTGGACTCTGTACCTGTTATTTCGCAGGTCTTTGAGTGACGGCTTGGTCTGTTCCACTTTGTTTCCAAAAATACAGATTGTGAGGTCTAGAGCGGTACTGTTGTCTGTCCTAAATTTCTCAGTAGCTACAGGTATTTCCAGCTCAGGTTGAGTGTTAACCGCAGTATTATCTACTGGAACAATGTCAAGGTCAGTGTTAGTTGACGCACTAGTAAGTTTTACCTCGGTGACTGGTTCTGCATTTAGTATTAACTGTGAGTTAGTTGTCAAAGCTTCAGTTGTAGAGCTGTTGGCGGTTTCTCTCGCAGTTGCAGGTACAGTACAATCTGTTTCATTTGTTAAGGCACTCCTTTGTGGTTGGCCACTGGTAGTCCTCTTGCGTCTATTGCGACGTCTTCTTTTCCTCATTGGTGTTTGTGGCACTTTCACTTCACTGGTTGTCAGATCAGGCTGGCCGCGTTTTCTGAGTTGCTCTCTGGCATTTTCTAGGTTTCTCAGAAATTGGTACGCACTGACTACAGTGCAGTTGTCTGTTGACAACATGTAGTCCACCCAAAATGAGTTTAAAAATGACTCTAATAGCCCTAGACTTAGTGTGTCTAAAACTAACTGGTCAATAAAATATTGGGGGAAGTCGGTACCTTTGAACAAGTCGAGTACTCTGCTAAAGAACTCAGATATAGGTTCTCCAGCTTGCTGCCTTATAGTTTTCATGCCAGGGAAGTATTTATTCCTGACACTCAACTTGTTTATAGGTAGGAAGATGCTGTCTAGTAGTTGGAAGCCCTCATGGATATCTGCTACATTACTACTTTGTACTATGTTTAAAGGAAATTCAGCTAAAAATATAGGGAGGATTTTTGCCTGCTGTACAGGGTCTATTTGTAATGCGTTCATTACTAGCTGAAATCTCTCTTTGAAAAATATGTAGCTATTTTCTTTGCTACTATTGACAGTATCACTAAAAGTTGGGATATGCAGTATATGCTTATTATCACCCAACATTGAGAACTGATATATTTTATTTGCCACTTGCTCCATGGCTAAAATGGTACCTTATGACTTCTCCCCGAATTAAAACAGCTCGACCCGAGCTAACAGGTAAAACACATGGCAGCGAGAGAGGATTCGACCTCTTTGACCTCCACCATTCTGTTATAACTAAAATTGGGGGTTTTGGTATTGTCAGTTATAACATTTAATTGGAGCCAAAGTACTTAGGACTCACCAGCTGTACGTAGTATGTAGTAGTAGTAGTACGCTGTATGTAGGTCCTTTTGTCAGCACCTTGATCTCCAATGTAGTAAGCTGTGTGGCGTAGGTTCTGGTTCTGTGGTCTAGGATGTGGCGGTGTCGACTCTATTCCAAGGTCTACAACGAGATAGTTGTTCCGCATATATCCTTACTCCTTAGTACGCATAGATATGAGTTACTGGGTAGCCTACGATCCACCTACACTCCACACGCTCCACACTATTGTAGTTTAGTTTAGTTTTTAGTGTTTTTGTTTTAGTGTTTTATTGGTTTTTATTTGGTTTTCTATTTTGTAGTTTTTCTTCCATTTTCGTGTTTTCTACTAGCTTATACATTTGTATAATATATATGTGTAACGTCTAGGTAGTCGTCCACTCTTGTCACTGTGTGACTTATCTACAGGTATGTCGACAGTCTATACTGCTGTCTCTCCATGCCTCATTTTCACAGTCTACTCTAGGTATCTGTCTATCTATCTCTCTACTGAGACTACTCTACTGTGTAGGTACTTCTCTCCTATATATACCTGTCCTATCTACAGTCAGCCAATCAATTTTAGTGAGGAGTTACATTCTCTCAAGTGCGCAAGAGTGGACAACTCTTAAATATACTAATTGTCACTATTTATATGCAACAAGTACATAACCTGAACTCAAGTTATTAAAATTTATCAAAATATTACTGGTAATAAATTCTTGAATTGCACAAAAAGTAATAACCTATCATGTTTCATAATGAATGTTACCAGATAGTTATAATATTATAGCATCAAATTTCCTAATCCTTTCAGTTTTGACTTCCTATACAACAATACACTGAATGTGTAAGAATTTGGGAGGAGTTGCTTACACATGCTATAAGAAGGAACACAACTCCTAGTTATAAGTTTATTAATGGAGTTGCGGTCTTTTGATAACCAAGTAGGTTTCTAATCATTGACGTCTATCAATAGACGTAACACTATTATTGAATAATTTGTACCGGAGGCTGTTGTTTCTATGGTGTTAACGATTTCCGGTTTCCAATTGATTCCATGCGAGTCAATGTGACACAACTGGATATTTAATGTGACTTTTGATCTTAAAGTTTCCATGTCAGTACAGACAATAGGCCTTTAGCTAAAATGGTGTTGTATAACCAAATTTCACGTTATCCGATGGTTTATACCTTGCCTTCTGCGATACTGTACACTTGAATTTCTTTGATTTTAACTTTTTATTTATTTTAATTTTTTTTAATAATATTAATTAATTATAATTATTATAAAAACTTACCAATTTTTTTACTTCCCAATATTAATCCCAGGTAAGAAAGCAAGGATCTAAAGAGATCTGCATTTTTCCTAATTTGGGGTGGAGAAGGCACTTCACCAATGGCAAAGTATTATATGAGGCGCAGGATCAATTGTGGCTGGATGCTCTTCCTAACACCACCAATGACCCTTATGGGAATTGAACCTGGGACTCCCACATGGAAGTTCAAACCCCTTACCACTAGGCCACAGCTGCTCCAATTTTATTATTTATTAATTAATAATAATAATAATTTTATTAATTATTATATTATTGATATAATATTTCATCATTGTATGTTTTCAATTTTCTGTAATTATCTGGACAGATAATTGAATGCAGCGCACAGCTTTATAAGCAACCGAGTTTCATTTTAACTAACTTTAGCTGAATACATGTAAGTTAATTGCACCTCTATTTTAATTTTAATTTCATTTGAGATTTTTATAAATAAAATCTAATTTTATTTTCTAGTAGTTTTTCAGTGATTTATCAGTTTATCTATGATTATTTCGGACTATTCTTGATTATGATCATCATAAGCTAACTTTGGTTTAATTTATTTATTGTAAGCTTTGGTTTTGGTTTTAAATTTAACTTCTCTCTACTTATCCGATTTTTGATTTGGCGTCTAGTCTTCGGAATGGTGTAGCAGATGGTTTTGGTTTCTGTAACTCCTAGAAACATTGAATTGTGACTGTCAGACTACAATATCTACCTAAATAATCACACTGATCATATTCTTGAACATTAATATTATGTATTTTAGAATTATTACTTGTTTTATATCATTTACAATTGTGTAAAGTTATAGTAGGCTATAGCACAGCTGTCATTAATTCTTATGATATAAGAGTTGTATGTTTAATCATCATGGTTTTTGCTGAGAACTGCTATTCCAAATCCCACTAGGTACTTATCCACTTCCCTACTTGAGCCCAGCCATAGGACAAGATTGCACCGACAAATCAATTAGATACAATCAGCGTACAAAATCTACTTTTTCTGCTGTCCCATTTTACTGTTAGGGTTAATTATAGGTTAATAAGTATGACTATTGGAGCGACTCCATGTAGGGACACACATTTATAATTGTTCCTGGTGTTACTAACTCAGTCATGGATGATAGAACACCTATGCACATCTCCAAACCATCATAGCAAGTTCATTGCGCCATTCTGGTAGTGGAGAGCAATGTTTCATTTCTAAGCATTCTGGCTGGGCACCAGCTTAGACAATACAATTAATCTCACCAGCCTATCACCACTTGTATTCATTTCTGTTTAAACTCCTTCAGACTCGTTCGTAAAAGTAATTTTAAAATATATTAATCGATGGACCGTTAATGATCACCCAATTTTTGGTTTGAGGCAAAAAGCATTTTCAGGTGCCCATAGTCTCTCAATATTTTACTTCTGTTGTTAGTCATTTTTATTATTAAGTTTGTTTACATCAGTTATTTAGGTTTTCACTCAGCATTGTGTTCTGATCGTTAATTGCTATATCCATTTGCTTTGTTTTTCTAGAACAAGACGACAAATCTAGAACTTTAGCTATGACAGAGCTTATGGCTGCAACCCAGCACATCCGTGACCTTGAACCACGGTATGTATGTCATTCTCTTATCTAGAGTTATAAGCCTTTCAATCTATAATTTTAGTTTAGTGATTCATAATTACTAATTCTTAGCACTTTAATGGGTTCATTCGATGTTTATAGGAACTTCAGAGTCGAATGAGTTTTAAATATGGCTTCCATAACTAGTCACCAGTACCACACGGTTGGTATACTAAATATTTCACCTCTCACTACTATCATGTTATAGTTAGTTATATAATATATTATAGCCCAAAGTTCCAAGCACCTGACTATCCACCCGGTATCATTTCAACAGGAAGGTATGTGGGCGTGGCTAATGAAATGTTTCCAGATCTCAATTGGGCTACAAAGAGACAGTTCAGTCGTAAGTACTGTGTAATATGACCTTCTAATGACCTCACTGTCCTTCCAGCATGACGGTACAATGGAGTTGTTAATCAACCATAGTCTTTGTTTTTACCCGCAGATCCTTTTGTGACCATTTTATATTCTTCTGACTGTGCATATTGGAGTTTTCTTCTCTTGGTAAAGTCGCATTAAAATATTGCTTGCAGTTATGCCATACCAAATTGTCATGTGCATATGATAGAGACATGCACCTAGTGGAATGTGAAAGCATTTGTTGGCAGTTTAATTCTGTAGCTCACTTTCTTTCATTGCCTATCTGCTCAACTAAGACTGATAATACAATCTGTAGCTCAGTGTCACTACATGGACATTTAGCAAATAAAGATGAACTATTTTGTCCAATAAAGTTCATTTAAGAGGTCTGTGTGTTGGTGTGCAGGGTCCCATCTCAGCCAAATTACCTGCAAGAGGTCCTGTCTTGAAAGTTACCAATGAGATACATTGCAAATGCGAAATGTTCAAATTGTCAAAACTTGTCTAAATTGGAGTTATCCTCTTTCTATTTGGTGGTGTATATCCGTTTCACAGTCTTTTCATCTGCCTCAGGTCACAACAAAGAGTCACTAAGCGAATGGGATATAATGAAGGACTGTGATAAAGGCAAAGGATGCTTATTAGACGGTGTACATAGGCATGTGATGACATCATTTGACTATAATTCTGTGAAGCATCGACCTCGAGTCAGTAAGTATAGCATTTAATATACAACTGGTGGCTTATTAGGAGTTTTCTTCCCTTTAAAACCTTGCTACAACTCAATTTTTAAACTATACAAAGTACACTACAATGCTGAAAGATTACCACTCGGCACATCGAATCGCTTGTCGTCCCTCTAAATAATGTCTGCTCGGTGACACTTTACCCAATTTGAAATAAGCTAAATGAACAGAGGAATTGAGTGCTGGAATTGAAATACTTGATCTGACGATTAGAATATACGTGAGAGTTTCAAGGTAGGCAGCAGCTGCTGCCAAGCTGGAAGTCAACTGTCTCCTTAGGCCTCTATAGGTTACTTTCAATATCACCAGAGAGAACTAGTACTAATAATAATATGGCAGATAAATTACATGCACCAGCAAGGACTATAACATTGTATTTTGGAGTTGGCTTTCCAATGTTGACTTGATAAAGCAACTATATATAGTTATAGTTATAGTTATAATATAATATTCTAAACCTAAACTATATAATATAATATCCAGTTCTAGGAGCCGTGGTGGCCCCTTTACTAGCTCTGCTATTGGGCAGCCACATTTAAGAATTGTGTTTGGCGCCACGGATATTATTATTATTATATCATAAAGCAGCTCTCTACACATTTAAAATTTATTCATGACATGTATTTACCATAATTATATACTCGGATAACACACTCCTGGGTACTACATAGTGTAGGTATGTATTATCATACTTAAATACTTCTACATGTGCTGATGTTGACTTTATTTCACTGACCTATCCCATCTCTTTGTAGTAAATATCCAGAGAAATGGAATCCCTGAAGCATCAAGAGGGGACAAATCCTACCAGTCTCCAGAGTATTCCTCTGGTTTCCATCAAGCAGGATCCACCAGACCAATGGCTAATTTTGGGTGAGTGGCCAACCTGATGTGTTACTGTGACTCTTTCTAGGAAATCAAGATGGCTGTCAGTATTTCTAGTTTATATATACAAGGGTGTAACACTAGATTGTGTTGTGCATACATTGTACAACATGTAGTAGGGTGTTCTCAGTACAACGTATCTCCCATGCCTGCCAATTAAATGGTAGCAGTACCTATACAGTTTGGTGTCTTTGGAGTTGTCATACCTTTATTTTGATGTACTTAGTGTGGGTAGCAATCAGGAATAAATTATGGAATTTATCATAATTGAAAATACTTGTAAGACACAGGTGATGATAACTCTGAATTGTTTGCTAATTTCTTCAGAACACTGAAAGTTTATAAAATACAGCTTCAATTCTACAAAACTTGATGTCATAGAATGAAATGGGTTACAAACAAAATAGACTGAATAAAATGGGTGGTATGTTGGTGATTTAGCCATCGTTTGCTTTGGCGTCCAGCAGCTAGCACTCATGCTTCTAATATGACGGCAATAGCTTGATTTATGTCTGATAGTTTACTAGTGGCTAGTTAGTATTATATCAGTCGATTCAAACGAATGATTTCTTATTGTACACTCTAGCGGAAGGAAATATAGCCGTACCGATACTTACATCCCATTGGTGGAGCCTGTCGGACGACGGTAAGTGTGTTTATCAGCTGATAATCAAGATGCTTTAGTTGATAACCAATCAAACTTTATAATTCCCTTGCTGCGTTCCTGACTCTAGCCTTTTATTATAGTATAATAAGAGGTTAGAGACAGGTCCGCAGCCAGGGAAAATACAATTTGTGATTGGTTATAAATTAAGGCAAATATTTAGATACATGTACATCTGCATTTTATTACAATCTTTCAGCTACATTTATAATAATTAGTGATGCAGTATACTGAAGTATTTACTGATAAGTAGGCCTGCAACGATGAATCGATAACGATTCTCGATACAATTAATTTGCAGCATTTTCAATATCGATTTATTGCACTCAATTTTCGATTCTTGTTAAATATATACTTAGTCTTGGGAATCCCAAGTTATCACCATAGCATGGTGGCAAAGCGCTTGCTTTACAAACGTGTGGTCATGGGTTCGAATCTCAGTAAAGCACAATTTTTTCTAGTAATTTTGTTGGCAATAAGTGGATAGCTATAAAATACATCATGTGCTAAGATGTATTACTAATATAAGTCTATAATTCTGCTTCACTCATAGCTCCAAAAGCTAAACAATGAGATAGCTTTGGTGGATATGCAGGAAACTGGTCACTTTGCTTTTGGACTGCAGGTGGCTGGGTCGCATAGCTTACTACCATAGATGGACACGTAAGTATAACTTTGTTTTGTAGGATATGGTGTACCAGCATTGATGCTTTGCATCCTGCTAATTATTGGAATCGCTTGCTTCGCAAGCCTGGGTCTTCCTGTACACCATCAAGGTATGCTGCTATGCACATTACCTATGACCCGACTGTTGCAGTAACACATTGCACATTGTGTTGCTAATGGGTGGCTTGATAATATGACCAAGCCCTGGGTCCCCATGCACAGTCCAATAGTTATATATATAACTATATTGATAATGACCCGGCTGTTGCAGCAACACATTGCACATCGTGTTGCTAATGGGTGGCTTGATAATATGAACAAGCCCTGGGTCCCCATGCACAGCCCAATAGTTATACATAATATAACTATATTGATAATGACCCGACTGTTGCAGTAGCACATTCATGTTGCTAATGGGTGGCTTGATAATATGAACAAGCCCTGGGTCCCCATGCACAGTCCAACAGTTATACATATAACTGTACTGATAATGACCCGACTGTTGCAGTAACACATTGCACATGGTGTTACTAATGGGTGGCTTGATGATATTGATAACAAGCCTGGGTCCCCATGCACAGTCTACTAGTTATACACATAACTACATTGATAATGACCCGACTGTTGCAGTAACACATTGGTGTTGCCTATCATGGATCCCATGGGTCCCCATGCACAGTCTAATACATGTAGTTGTGTATACCCGACTGTTGCAGTAACATATTTGTGTTGCTTACGGGTGGCTTGACATTGTATTGTAAACAAGCCTGGGTCCCCACGAACAGACCAATAGTTATACATATACATGTAGCTATATTGATATAAATGACCCTATTGTTGCAGTGACACATATTTTGTGTTACCTATTGGATGGCTTGATATTATGTTAACAAGCCTGGGTCCCCATCCACAGTCTAATAGTTATGTACATGCATAACTACATGTACATCGATGATGACACCACTGTCGCAGTATGTTCTGCTGCTTATGGATGGCTTGATATTATATTGTGAACAAGCCTGTGGCCCTATGAATAAGCACAGTCTAAGAAATATTGATAATGATCTGTCTGTTGCAGTTATACAACATGACAATGTTGTTTATAATGGCTTGATGTTATATGAACAAGCCTTGGCTTCCATGGTTGCTTTATCTGGCAAGTATATTATTGATGTGGCCAACATTACATGCTGTCAAGCGACATATTGTGTCATTTACTGAGTGGCTTGATATTATATTATGAAAAAGCCTCAGTCCTGTAGTACAGTTTAATGGCTATAGTAAAGATGGTAAGAGTGTGAGAGCAACCAACCTCTCTTGTGGATTGCTAGAGGTTTCATATAATATTTACATGTATATGGTGTTAACTAAGACTTTGCTACACCATGAAGCATTACACAGTTTAGTTTGTGTTTATAGCATGAACAGGATTGTTGAATAAAGTAGCTGCAGCCGGCCTGGCTATATAGCCATTGAATCTGATTATCTTGCAATGTTGAATTAGGCATAGCCTTAACAGATGATAGCCAGTAATGAATCTGAGGCTATAATTGGCAAAGGTGACTGGTTTCATCAATACAGACAGGCTGGGCAGGTACTGTAGATTGTTCTTTGCTGGACTCTACATGTATGTGAGAATGACAGAATTTTATAGATGTCACATTAAGGATCACGGAGTCCTATAATATCAATGTCTTCAAGTGAGGATTCATGTTACTGTCGTAGTCAGTGTTGAGTAAATCGTTGTTCTCTAACTGATGATAGTGTTTGCCAACCTATATGGATTTGTACAGGATTTGGCTGCTATAAAAAATAAATGATCACCTCCAAATGATCGAATGATTGGTGACAATTTCTTATATAGAAATTTGACAATAAAGTGATGAAAAATAAGAAAGCTATCAGCTTGAAGGATCATTCTCAGAAACAGTTGGTGAGACTGCAAAACACAATGGAAGTGACCTGTGTTAAACTATATACAGTGTATAATACATTATATAAGGAAGATGGAGACAACTCCACAGAATATAATAGCAAAACAATAATTCACCTTGTACTGTAATTGGTTGAATTTCTAGAAATATTGAGGAATGACAGATGTATGATACATTCTGTGTTGTGATAAACCTTCTACGATTTCAAATCAATTTTACCATAGCTGAACAAGTCATAAAATGATGTCTTATGAAATGAAAGGTCTTCGGCTAATGTGCGTTATAGTCTACTCTTGGTCAGCACATATTAGTTGTTTTCCTGGCTAAAAGCTTGACAATTAATTGAAAAAGGTTGAAGTCTTTTAACTACATGTACCCTGCTAAGTACAAAAAATCTGAAACAGAAAAAACTTGAAAGTTTAATTGGCATTGGATTCCTTGGCTGTTTTATGACATCAAGTGAATTGTGTACTATTGGTATCAGAAGTGTTGTGAAGTTGACTATACCCTATGTTTATTTCAGACCATAGGCTGTGCCAGTATTGTGGGCTGCACCTGGAATGTTCAGATTAATGAAAGATATATTATTTTGTGGCTGGTCAGCACACGTTACAAGTGGAAATAGGCTACATTGAAAGCTTTCTAATTACTAGAAAAGCTGGCATTTATGAACACTAAACACAGGCCTATTCTGTTATACAATTAGATCTGCTACTTTGAGTTTATAATGTTGGTAGTTGCTCTGGAACATTTATTTAATAGCTGAAAGCTACACATTCCTAACATGTAATCTAACTGGCCTCTTACATGTACATGCTGAACGCTCCATAGTATTGATAGGGAGGTTAGCCCAGGCCATTGGCTTGGTAGTGGCTTGCATGCTAGCTAGCTTATCCAGTTGGGAAGCTACTGTACGTTGTACAGGCTAGACTTGACCAATTTAGTAGCCAAAAGTTTGGTAATCGAAAAGCAAAATGGAACCACGCTAATGTGGACACACAATTTGCACAGTACTAATAATACTGTTGGCTCTATTTTGTATAAAAATGAGTTGAAAATACTTGTAGATGCTTTGTAGTTTAGTTGGTTATTTTGTAAGTTGTACTTGGATATCTATCAGCAACAGATGGACCTGTAATGAAACAGCTAGCTAGCTAGCTAGCAATGGCTTGTAGCTGCTAGTGATCAAAAAGACAAAATGATTAGATTTGTACATGCAGTAACTTTGCTGCAGTTAGCTACATCAATCTGATGGGTAGTACCCATTCTTTGAAATAATTTAACACGTCATCTAACTAGCTAAGTCAATGATATCATTGGCAACTAGCATACATAATATAGTTATGATAAATTGAATATCCAAGTTTATTATGCATCTGGAACTTGAGCGAGTACACTGAATTCAGTTGCACCGGACTACATTTAGCTGTCTAACTCGGGTCATATTTGACAAATCACATACATGTATGTTTCTGTTGAGATTTTGGAATTAGTAGTGATCTAATTCATATGATGAAAGCCTTACCTATTCTACTGTTTGTATAGTATGTACATGCACATGTAGATATCTTTGTGCCAGGCTGACCAAAGTTTGAGACTAATCACAACGTATGCCCCTCTGTTAAGTGTTTGGGGGAAATGTGCATAACTAATATTCAAAGTGTCCCTAGCTACATTGTACATGTAGTAGATTGTGGCCATAGACAGGCTGGGAAAAGTTCATGACTCACTTTCAAGAGTTATAGGTTAGAAGGATTGCACCAGCAGAAAGTTACAAGGTGTATGTGGCTGCTGAGAACACTATCATCAACTTGATAATGGCTTCAACCCAGGAATTGTGTATATACACTACATGTATAAGTAAAATTACACTCTCTTATTAATCAAGTTGACCAACTAAATAGCTCATTTGTAAAAGTACATATTATCATCTAAGCCTAGATGATGTTGTGGAATTATTGCTGCACATGTTTGCAGTGTTGCTGTTTGTTTATACCTGTGAATAAGGTTTAACAAAGTACTGGTTGTTTTGTACCTCCTCTGTCTTTGTGACGTGAAATTTGCTAACATGGCTATTAGAGACAATTAACAGAGAGGTTGTTTATGCAAGGCTAACTTTGCCTCGCTATGTAGACACTTGAAATTCATAGATGGTTCTGGACGAACTTTCAAATCTCTTGAGAAATCTGAAGACTCTTTATATCTTCAGTCTTGAAAGTTGTAAGATGGCTACCTACACTGCATTCTGTAGGCCTATCTACTAGGATGTAAATTAGTAATATATGACGTCATTTACATCTGGGCTATGTACATGTACATGTAAGTGTATTTATTCATAATAAATATCACACAATTATCAAACTAGGGTGGTCAAGTTATCACCAGAGTGGTGTTGTACAAAATTCCGGTACAATTTCTATTACGTACCTCGTGGTGTATGCTGTAGGTCAGTATTTGCATACCACACAAGAATACTGCTAGCTTCTGGTTAACTACTGTACTTACTAGTTTGCAGAAATACATTGAGAGCTAGAAATGCAATGCACATTATGGCAGAGTTTCATAGTGCTAATGTTTCACTTCAAATAAAAAGCTGTGGTACATGTACCAGGACTGCTGCTACTACAGGCTACATTATACTACTACTATATTATCGAAATTTGATAATTCAAAGATATGGGATTACATCATTATTAATGATGCATGACTGTATGATATACAGTGGCTGAGTGTTTACGGCACACAGAATAGGGCTCCTCTGAAGTCTCATTGTTTAGCTTTTGGAGCTATGAGTGAAGCAGAATTATAAATCAAACGAGACTTACCTGTAAGGTGAAGTTTGATAGTAATTCTGCGAACGAATAGCGAAGAAGGTAAACAATCCCGCCCTTGGGTTAGAGTTTCCCACCCATATTTTACTCTTCGCTATAATTTTATTGTAAATGTATGTTACTGATTGCATGTTATTGTTTTTCATCATCTTTTTTCAAAAACTTTTGCCCTAATCTGTGTGCTCCTCTGAACAAGTGACCAGTTTCCTGCATATCCACCAAAGCTATCTCATTGTTTACCTTCTTCGCTATTCGTTCGCAGAATTACTATCAAACTTCACCTTACAGGTAAGTCTCGTTTGATTTATAATTATACACTTGTAAATGCCCCAAACATACAATTTGTATTTGATATTCCACACAATTAGAAGGGTATGCTTCTGGAATCTACTCATTCTACTCTTTTTGGTGATTCTAAAATGGAATTATCAACTCAGTTACGACAACTGACAGTGTTCTAAAATACTGTTGCGAAGAACTACCGCAACGTAAATGGTGTCAGGGTAAATGATTCAAATAAATAGCAATATTGATAGTTGTGCTCACTGTCTTCATTCACTGCTTGGGGTTATAGTAACACACTTGCCTATTGTTGTACTATATAGTTACATTATTTCAGTAAAATTGTGAGATACTGTGATTGGTCTGGTTGACCTCACTAGTGTATTTTCTGTTAATTTTGCGCAATGAAGTATCGAATCGAAAAAATCGAAAAAGTTAATTGGCAGAATCGAAAAAAATCGAAACAGTATTTTGTGAATTGTTGCAGGCCTACTGATAAGTACTATTTTATCAGACCCATATTTTGAGTAGGAGGATTCGAGATTTAGCATTTTGGTTCAACCGATGAGTTGTCTTCCCTGCTTAAACTGAAAAATAATGGCTAATTCATTCTATACCCATGTGCATGGATATATGGCTGTAGAAATTGGCTAAGAATATAGTACAATGTACCATGGTTTTACAGTCACTGATTGACATACCCAGTGTTGTGAATTACAAGGTGCTGAGGCTAAATCACTATATCATATTTATAATATAGCATAGCCTGTGGTACATCTGTACAAGATATTATATGATTGTTTGCAGGAAGACATTTGCAGAGAAGGAGATGGATAGACAGGTTGAGGAGAGTGCAGATGCTGTGAAGAAATTAGAAGACTGGAGACCAGCTACCCCTCTTGTATGGAGACCAAGCAAGAACTTTACTAGGACAGAATTTGTAGCTGTACACCATGTACCACCACAGTGACTGTCACCCCATGTGCTAACGCTGAATATAATATACTGTGCATTGATTGGTAGATGTATATAATTATGACAAAGTGTACCTAATAAACAATGATGTCTATCTGAGATATGAGTAGCTGTAGAGGTAGAGATGGCGAACCTTTTGATTTGATTTAGTCAAGTCACGCTCTCCCCGGAACTTTGTGCATCAAGAGTATACTACATTCTTATACATGTGCCCCTATAATGAGCTTTATACATCATATTATACATGTATATACATAACGATATAATGTGCGTGTAATTTATAATTATAATTTTTATATTATATATTTCTTTAGCAAGGATATTTTACAATCATGTATATATCGTACCTATCTACATGTATTTTAATCTATTAATTGCAAAAATATTCGAACCCATATATTATCCGTCCAACATATTTTCCCTGTGTTTTAGTTAGTACAAGGTTTTAATATGTTTGTATATACATGTACATGTAATTATAAACATTCTGTGATCTGAATAAAAGGTAGAAAACATCTTCCATGATACACCTTATCTCAGAAACATCTGCGCAATAATGTAGTAGTACATGTTATACTACACTTGTACTTGTGCTACTGACTCTATACCATGACATACCTGTACTAAATTACATGTAATATAGTACATGACTGTATTATTACACTTGTACTGTTTACTATACATGTATGCCATGACATACCTTGAGAAATTTTGTTTTATCTTACTGGCTGTTTATGTCCCTTGCCAAGTACTGTAGATGAACCAATGAAAAAGCTGACTAATGCATGTACATGTATGCTGGTATCTAAGCTGTCTCAATTATAAAACATTAACTTCCCGAAACGAAAATCAAGGAGCTACATGTACCTCAGGGCAGCCCTCAGGGATGTCATGTGCATCCATGGCTAACTTGTCCACAATGCATGATGCAGGTGAGTGCAGGTGATTCTGATGCGCATAACAAGCACGTGTGCAGCTTATCATTAGGTTATTAAGTGCAGGACGTGGTGTGTTTACATGTTGACAAGATTAGCAGAAAAAAAACAACTAATGAGATTATCCATTACCCGAACCAACATGCCATTAGAAACTTGAATAACAACAACAAGACATTTAGCACTTTTTGTTGCTGCTGCTTTAGCAAAAACTTGAAAAAAGACTAGGAGACTGAATTGCATACCAAAAAGTACCAATAAATTCTAAATGCAAAGATTCAACTTGTTGTTTTATAATCGCACAATTATTTTAATTCAGTGAGAACATTATCACCTTGCAGAATGCACAGTCTTACAGTATTGATTTGTTAGTAGCTTTTCATGTTTTAGTATTAAGCAGTTAGCAAAAATGGAATCCCAGAAGCATCAAGAGGGGACAAATGCTACCAGTTTACAGAGTATTCCTTTGGTTTTCATAAGGTAAAATCCACCAGACCAGTAGTTAATTTTGGGTGAGTGGACAATCCGATGTGTTACTATAACGCTTTCTAGTGGATCAGATGGCTGTCAATATCTCTAGTTTATACATACATGGGTGTAACACTAGGTTGTGTAGTGTATACACTGTACCACAAGGGTTCTCAACCATTTTTGCTCAAGTACCCTTTGGCAGTCATGTGGCAAACAATGTACCCCTTAGTAACACTGAGCTAAGTCAAGGATATTGATAACGTAGATTTTACTTGACCAATCTCATGCGTGCGTGTGTCATTTAAACAGCTAAATACAGGTAAGTGCAGTATGGTACTGGGCACGTACTACGGTAGGTACACAATGTTGGGCTGGGGGCCAATCCTCCTCCCCCCCCCCCCCCCCCCTGCAAGGGGGGAGAAGGAGGAGGAGAGAAAAGAAAAGAAAAAAGAAAGAAGAAAAAAAAGGAAAGGAAAAGAAGGAGAAAGAAACTATTAAAAAGTTGCTATCCTAAATAATAACTCTCCTTCAGTCTATTCAAGTTATTTAATGCAGAATAAGTCATATAGCTTTCACAGATTATAGTCGTTGATGGCTTTCTCACCGGTTTAGCTCAACTCCCAACATGTTTATGGATTAGAGATCAACTGGCAATAGCTTAATAGTCTGTATTCAAAACAACTGTCAAAAAGCGTTAAGTTGATAACTTTTATTGAGCCCCCTGGATTTCTGAAATGTATCTCTAGGAGGTACATCATGTTCATGTAGGCCTACATCATATGTACTCCAGGTTATGAAGCTTTAGTCCAGAGTAGCTATTTTTATACACATGCCTTTATAAAGAGTTGATTATATACGGTCATGTACACCTACATGTATGTATATGTACATTGTACATACTGATATATAAATAATGTGCATGAAATTCGGTTAATATTGTAATGGTTCAGGACATTTATATATACGACTCCAGCCACCCTGATGGACCTTATAGCACCCTAAGTGCCTGTTAGTTGCCACAGCACTACCCATCTAACACTTGTTCTCTTGCACTTAGCTGTTCTTATACCTATACTTGTCTTATATTGCATGTCTAGCCATTCATTCGATAATTACATACTTGTATATAGCATTACTGAGACATTGTACTGTTTTTATACCCATGTAAAGAGGCCCGATGATTTGGATGATTCTAAGCATCTTTTGTAATAACCCGACCCATTTTGGGTCGGCCATCGGGCTTCCGGCCGCCATATTGTTGCGCAATTTCCGGACGACCCTACGTCGGCCTTTTTACCGGAACTTCCTCCGGAAGTTCTCTTACTATATAAAGGGCATTGTTTTTACGCTTGTTGTCTCAGTTCTTGCTTGGCTCTCAATAAAGACACATCTATACTTATATACAGAGACTTTCACTTCGTAGATAGGTCATTCTAGTTGTTAAGGTCCTCGACCTTGCAACACGAACTGCCTACTAGGTCGGATCACTCTCTTTCTCGGTATAGTAAACAAGCATAACTCGGGATCACATGGGTCATCTTTGGTAGTTCTTTGACTACTGACTCCGATCAATCTTTCATGTAATGAGAAGGCCTAGCACCACTCATAGGCACTTCACTTTGGACTCGGGAGTCGTCTCAGGACGACCATACCAGAAACCAAAAACCATTACAATATTGTAGTGGTCACGTACAGCCTCCCGATTACCTGACACTAACTATATACTTATCCTTGTGTATATCAGCTTGTATTCCTTACTGTCAATGTTGAATGTTATCTGTATACCTGTAGATAGCATTACTGAGTCCTTATACTGTTTTTATACCCATGTAAAGAGGCCCGACCTCTCAGAAATACTTGATATTGATTTTGCATATGATCTAGATGATTTTAAGCATCTTTTGTCAAACCCGGCCTATTTTGGGTCGGCCGTCGGGCTTCCGGCTGCCATGTTGTTGTGCAATTTCTGGACGACCCTACATCGTCTTTTTACGACACTACGTCGGCCTTTTTACCGGAACTTCCTCCGGAAGTTCTATTATTATATAAAGGGCATTATTTTTATGTTTGTTGTCTCAGTTCATGCTTGGATCTCAATAAAGACACATCTATACTTATATATAGAGACTTTCACTTTGTAGTTAGGTTAGTCCTCGACCTTGCAACACAAACTGCCTACTAGGTCGGATCACTCTCTTTCTCAGTATAGCAAACAAGCATTGACTCGGGATCATATGGGTCGTCTTTGGTAGTTCTTTGACTACTAGTACCTGTCAATCTTTCATGTAATGAGAAAGCCTAGCACCACTCATAGGCACTTCATTTTGGACTCGAGAGTCGTCTCTGGACGACCACACCTAAACCCAAAAACCATTACAATATTCCCTAATATCATTATTTTTATGTTATATGATTTTGTAGCAAGAATGTTTTATATATTCATCTATTATAATTCAATAATTTAGAATCCACATCAATATAAAATTATTTAGTTTAGTTTTTAGTTGGTGCAAAGTGTATAATTATCGAAATACACGTACTGTAATCCAAATACTTCTCAGCTCACGTGTGCGATAGTGGTGTTACATCTACTTGTACTGTTGGCTTTATCCCAATTATAGATATAACATATTATAATATAATATCTTATAATTATATGAGTGTATATTATATTATGCTATATTATGCTATATATTATTTATTATATTATATCTATGATACCGATGCATGCCTTAGGAATTTCTAAGGCATCTTACTGACATGTTATGGTCGACGCAAAGTGTATGTGAACTTATGAAAAAGTTTGCTAATAAATGTATACTGGTATCTAAGCCTTTACTTACAAATATTATAAAATAGACTTGGCCAAAAAAAACCAAAGAAATTCAGCAAGAATGACTCATCCACAAAGCACTGCAGCGCTATGCTGGTAATTATAATAGATAAAAATTTAAAAGACTTGGGAAAATATAAACCAAAGAAATTCCGCAGGAATGACTTGTGCATCTAATAGTTAACTTATCTACAAAGCACATGCGGGTAATTCTAACATGCGTGACAAGCTCATGTGCACCTTATCATTAGGTTAGTGAATGAGAGGGACGTGATACATGTATGTTACGTTGACAAGATTAGCAGTTAGACAACTAATGGGATTAGCCATTTATTTATTAAATACCAAACTAAAACGCCATTACAGACTTTAACAACAACAACAGGATTTATAGTGACTGTAGAGCAAACTAGAAAGCAGGTGGTAAGCTACAGAACTGTGAGTAAAATGCTGAAAAGTAACGATAAATGCTAACTACAAATATTCAACTTATTGTCTTATATACAACATGTAATTATACAATCATTTCAATTTAATGAGAATTCTATCTTATTGCTGAACATTATCACTTGGTCTTACAATACTGTACAAATTAATTTGATTTATAATTTGTTTGTAACTTTTCATTTTTAATATAAACAGTTAGCAAAGCCATGCACAGAGTAAAAGTGTATGTAGGTATATTAATACGTATATGTAGGTGCACTATTTTCCTGTATGGAACCTCAATGTACATGTAAATATTGTGATGGTTTTTGGTTTTTGGTATGGTCGTCCTAAGACGACTCCCGACCCAAAATAAAGTGCCTATGAGTGGTGATAGGCCTTCTCATTACATGAAAGATTGATCGGAGTCAGTAGTCAAAGAACTACCAAAAACGACCCATGTGATCCCGAGTTATGCTTGTTTACTATACTGAGAAAGAGAGTGATCCGACCTAGTAGGCAGTTCGTGTTGCAAGGTCGAAGACCTTAACAGTTAGAATGACCTATCTACGAAGTGAAAGTCTCTGTATATAAGTATAGATGTGTCTTTATTGAGATCCAAGCAGGAACTGAGACAACAAACGTACAAACAATGCCCTTTATATAGTAGTAGAGCTTCCGGAGGAAGTTCCGGTAAAAAGGCCGATGTAGTGTCGGAAAAAGATGATGTAGGGTCGTCCGGAAATTGCGCAACAATATGGCTGCCGGAAGCCCGATGGCCGACCCAAAATGGGTCGGGTTATTACAAAAGATGCTTGGAATCATCCAAATCATGTACAAAATGAATATCAGATAATTCTGAGAGGTCGGACCTCTTTACATGGGTATAAAAAGCAGTACAATGTCTCAGTAATGCCATATTCAAGTATACAACAATACACGACTAAATAGTAGGGAATACAAGCAGATATACATATGAGTGCACATTGTAATAAATGTCAGGTGGTTAGAGAAGACTGTGCGTACCATTACAATATGATGCATCAAGTACATTGTACATGTACACAGATTACGGAACAAAACTTATGTTGCATTAATTTGAATCGCTAGCATTGTTATAAAAATGTTATTTGGTACCTGGTGGTGTACAAAGGGTTTGGATGTGTTACACAACTGCTGTTGCTTTTATTGGTGTGTCTACGTACATTGTAGTTTGCAGGCTCAACCACAAAACATTGGCATGCTGTTGCACTTACTCTTCAGTAGTATATTTCACTACAGACTGCAAACATTGTGCATAGCGCGTTTACAAGTACAAGTGCATTGTAGAAAATAAGCAGTGGTAAGACAACTCTGTGACATGTGCGCTACCTACTCAATCAAAACATCAAGTTGACAAGTTGTTTACTACAGACTAGTCCAGCTGTGAGGTTTATACTGTATTATGTGGTGAAGAGATTACTCATTAGAGCAGTGAATGACTGAATAACTGATGTAGGTGAGGTAAGATGGCCGACTGTTGACTGCATCCACAAGCGAAAATCATTTTTAACTGTCTCCGTTCTGGAGTGTTATAGACAGTGGCATCTACAAGTGTATCTAATGTAATTCGGTTGTTATAGTTGTTATTAGTGTCAATAATTTGACACGTTAAGTACAAAATGTTTGTATATGTATTATTGTAGCCTAATCTACAAAACGCTACTGCTCTGCTAACTTATAAGAATAATGCTTTCCACATTGAAAATTTGTATTTCTACTAAACAACATACATGTACAAATGTAGGTGTAAATGCAAATTAATGTCTTGCGGCATTTACAACTTTGTCAACAATTCTACAACGCATTAAGCAAAGAGAAATTCACTTGCATGTTATTATAAAAAATCTACCCCTGCACCTGTAGCTTCTGTCCATAATATACTCAGCTAGTCCATAGCTTATGGCATTATAGTATGCATCTTCATAATCCCAGATCAAGGGTATTAAAACACTCATCCAGTATGAAGCCTGGAATGTTCATCACTTAGGCTGTTGACAGCTGTGCAGATTATGGAACGACCATAACACTGTCCTAAGAATCATAATGATTCTGTTTATGTAGCTCACAGGCTTCAACACAATAACATACATGTACATGAGTATAGTTTAGTTTCTATTCCATTCTTTTGGGGCATTTTGAATAACTAGCTGTGCTAGATGTAGGACTTCCACTAAAGGTAAAGAAATAAATTCCCTTCAGTTATTTGATGCAATATTTTAATAGCCTGAAATTAATTTACAGTAAAAATGTCCCTCTGCATCTATTTTGACCATTTTCTCTCACTTACTGCCCAATCTCACACATTAATTGTCTCTGTCACCTCTACTTAACTACATGTAAATTGCAAAAGAACGTTTTAGTGGCTCCACAACTTTGGAGACATTTACATGTACATGTACATAAGGTACCTGGCAATACATATACATAGTGATAAAAGTAAAACTTTTTTTTGGAATTCGAGGTTTGGGAACTAGAGTTTGGGGATTGGGGTTATGAATTCAGGTTTGGGGTTTTGAAGTTTTAGAAACATTCTGTTTCGAACTGTATTTTTCGAACAGTCACAAATTCTACTTACTGATTGCTATTTATGTGTACATGTAGATGTACGTGTCACCTTGTGACAATAACATGTACACCTATTTCTACTCAAGGTAAAGCACGTACATGTGCATACATGTCTTAAACCATCACGTGGTCTGTTGCATGTGCATACCGAAGCCTGATAAATATAATTAATTTTGTCAAGGATAATATTCCTCAGAGAGGCAAATATAACTAGCTCAGAAAAAGATGCAACAACATGCATGCTTATGCAATTTCCTGCCACTCCAATCAGTTCCTGTAAAATCGATGCAAAACACAATCAACTGGTAGTCTTTATTAATTGCTGTACTTATTAGCCAGGAAGTTGTTGTTGTAAGGGATTATGGGAAGCGAGTAAGGTTTCAACACAGTAGTAGAAGATTGCATGGTCTGCCAGGGTTGCCTGACTGAACATTGAGCTGTAATTGAGAAGTAATGCCCCAAAAGACGTTTTAGCTTGCATAGAAACAGATGGCCAATTTTTCCCATTTATTAATACAATGTACATGATGCATGTAATTGTGAATTATAATTGGTTGAAGAAAGTAGCAGGTTATATAGCAGCTTTATGCATTGTAATGCATCATCTGTATATATTCTACATGTAATAATTATCACAAAAAAGGTCCTTTTGAAAATCAAATGGCTTTGTTCAACTGTATGAATTAGTAGAAATATAAATGGAAAAATTATCTCATATTCCTAAATATACATTATGCTTCCTTGCTTTAAGAATAACTAGTTTTGAGACTTGAAGTTATATAAGAAGTTATATGTTGGCAGGCTGCATAGTGGTTACCATAGTTACATAGTTGGCATAAAATCTTACAGGTAGTTGAATTTCAATGACACAGGAGCTACAATTAGAACAAAATGATTTCGAATTAGAATTTCACTATTGCAACAGTACTCGTTTATAACATACTTTGAAATTTAGCATTTAAACCTTCTGATACACAGCAGACTGATAATTATTATAATGATATTTCATGTAGACTACGTATTATACACCATGTCCTTGTGTACCTATTCCTATGAAAGTAAAGCATTTTGTTATCATTTCCCAAGCTGCATGGTTATTCATCTTTCCGTTTGGTTACATGCTGCTATGCCTTTTAGTTAATTGAAACTCAAACAAAATGTGCTGTTTCATTCTTTAATCTATAAAATGTATGAATCATCTTATTTCTTTACTGTTAGCCAAAGTTCAAAATTATTTTTTACATATAATAAATAGTAAATGTAACAAGTCCTACAACGTACACACTGCTCTACTTTTTTGCCAAGCTTCGATGTATAAGAAGACGCATTCAGTCTCCTATATGCTGTCGACTACCAGTAAAATTTCCAACTACATGTAAAGTTACTCAACAAAATAATTTTTGTTTTCACAACTATTAATTTATAATAGTCGGTTATAAAGTTTCAATTTTCGTAGAATTATTTGGTACTATGCCAATTGTATCCATTTTTAATAAGAAATCCACACTAGATTGATATCGTCTTAAGTTGAACTGCATCAGGTAATAGCGTGGTGATTTGCCGACCTTGACATGCATACAATGAGCAGAGTACCTGGATGTTGTTTTACACTGTAGCAGCTGGAGCATGGTGCAACAGAGAGATGACAATGTAGCTTTTTGTAGGTCTTTCTACATGTATATATCCATCATGTATTTAGCACCTGTGATAGATTAGAATCGACATATATTTCTGTTCCATGCCGCCCATCTTGCCATAAACTAAAGTTTAGTATTTGGCTGAATTTAGACTAGATAAACCTGTACACCTTACAGCGGTACAAGATGTTTTTAGGAGAGATTAGTACAGTGATTAGACATGTTAATAGCATTATGACTTGTAAATTATTGTCAACAACACCTCACTGCCCAGCTGGGATTTTAATATCAGCAGCAATCAACCTGACATAAATTTTATTGCAGTGCGTATATTGTAATTGACCATAATTACATGTATAATATTCAATAATAATAATAATGTGACAGACTTGGCTTATATACTCATATACCTCAGTGGATTATTCAGTAGAGACAAAGTCAGCTTACAGAAGAGTGCTACATTACCTAAGAAACCAACGGTGGTAGGCTAATAAGAATAAACTTTGAAAATTTACAAAATAGTGCAAATGTTTAGCATGGATATAACTTATTTTTGTAGTCAAGCTATTATACATGAGGCTAGAGTCTGGTACCAAACGTCATAGAACTAAGAGTGAAAATTATTACTTTTGACTTCTTCATAAGATAAACTTCAAAGATTAAACCTATTTATTACAATAAGAAAAAATAATATAGTGATTATTATCAGCAGTGTCTCTATACTTGCATGAAGATAAGATCATATTGGTATTACAACATGTATTTATTTATCACGACGCTCAAATCGTTTTATATTTTGTATTTTGTAGATTTTGCTGGCTACATGTAGATAAGGAACGATGTCTAACGTCACATGGAATAATGCATCGACTACACAGAAGGTCCTAGAAGTATCAACCAGTGTTGTGGAAGCACCCTGGTTTTCAGACAGTATTGATATCTTATTTGGTTAGTAGAAGGTTTGATAATTTAATAGTTTAGAAATGCACGATGTTATTACAGTACACATGTACAATGTATGTATACAACTTATCTTACACATAATCCCTCTGCCTCGTCAGAATATTGTTATCTTGAAGTCAGTAATTCTTACATAAAAAACAGTGATGAAATTTTAGTTTTCATTTTCAAAATAATCCGAGTTGTTTAAAAAGTACAGTCGAACACTTCTGTGTTGTTCCAACATGGACAGGTTAATTTTTTCTGCAGAAACACATTGTAGCTTGACTTTTTTTGACCAATATAATATTTGATCACACGCCTAGCCAAATAGACTGGCCGCAAGATAGTATGTGCCTTAAAGATGGGGCTACTACTACTGCGCCAGTTTTACTATCAGTTTGCAGGCAGGTCGGAACACACTTGTGGCACAAGGCCCAGTAGTCAGTGGACAGCAGCAGGATTCAAACCCAGGACCTTTCGCCTGCGCATATCAGGGCAGGTGCTCTAACCAACCGAGCCACCTCCTACTCCCACTCTGTTTGAATATTGATTTGGAAATTAATGTTTTCTTCATTTTTTAAAACATGCGTAGACAGATATATAATCTATATTCAGCAACATCAATTATTATACGTAATCGTGTATTAATTAATCCTCCACAGCATAAATCTCAAGTAGTTACAAAAATATTGACAGTGAGCATCATAGCATTTCATTAACTAATTTGCTGTTTTATTTTGCTCTGTAAACACTGAAGGAGCAGAAAAATGCAGAAACCTATTCAAACTTATTTATTAAATAATATTTATAACAATTTTCCACCTTATTTTCAGGCACACTATTAGCTATAGCTACAGTCTTGGGAATTGGATTAAACTTCTCAGTGTTTGGAATGTTTTTCAAGAATAGAAGAGAGTTTAATTCACGCACGACGTGGGTGATGATGTCATTAGCAGCTAGTGATGGTTTGATGGCTGCGATCGGTGGAACTATGTTCTCCATCAGTAGCTTCAACCACGTCTGGCCTTTTGGAGATGGAGGTGAGTTGAATATTCTCATTTAATATATGTGACTGTAGGCAAACCCTCATCAGGTTTATACAGTGTATTTACATCTCTTGCATGTTTGACATTACTTTGCAAGATCCTGCATGAAAAAGCCATATGGTTAGTTAACTTATAATTGTAGATATGTAAGTACTAATTTATTCTTACAAACCAGCATATTTATAATAGTTGAATGTACTCACAGTATATAATAATGCTTGCTACTGCATGACTGTGCTATTAAACCACAAGAATGTCATTCATCAAAGAAGGTCAACCAAATTTATTTCAATATTAGGATAAAACCATGGCACACTTTATTCTACAGCCTATACTTCATGACTTTATGCAATAGCAATTTTATTTGTATGTGCATTGTATTTGTTTTTAGGATGCATCTTCTATGCATTTGTAATGTATGCAACAGGCTGCTCAGCCATTGGTCATCTGACAGTTATAGCTTTAGATAGGGTACTGGCTATCACCACCCCAATAAAGTACAGATCTTGGAGGAAGAAACCACATCTAACTGTGATAGCTCTGGTCATACCCTGGGTCTTTGGGGTATTCTGGGCACTGCTCCCACTCGTGGGTAAGAGTATAATAGGAAGTTATGTAGCCTTATTTTCTTTGATAATGACAGTAATAGAACAGTTGTCGAAATACAAGGAGAATAAAAATTGCACCTACTGCTACTTTCATAGCTAAACTTCTCATTCGCACTAAAATCTTCAAATGTATGACTTTTGGCTCATCATGGCTTGCCTTACCACTTTCCATTGTCGAGCTTAATTATGACAGTAGCAAGAAGTTGTCCTCTCCCAGTTTTGCTTCAGTTCCAGAGTTTCAAACAGACTGAGAGAGAGCGACTCCATATTTTTATCAATAGCTCACTAGTAATCGTTCACGCTACAGATAACATGACCAGCACCCTGTGTTGTATTTAGTAAAAACAGCCTGTCATGGTAAACATGCAAGCATCTGAACAGGTGCTAGCAAGTTATTATGGTTAATCCTACATGTAATCGGTTCTAATACGCTGACACTGCCGAACTCTCCCTAACACTTTGTCTGCTAATAGTGATACTGATGAGAGGTGTATGTGTTTTGCATGCAGGATTACAGAGGTATACATATGAAGGTAGAACTAGTTGCTCTATAGACTGGCTTAGCAGAGCTCCACAGGACATGGTATACAACTTCATGATGTTCGTCGGGACGTACTTCTTACCTCTCCTTATTATGATCAGTGCCTATGGTATCATATTCTCTACAGTAAGTGAATATTTTACCACATTTCTGCTGACCTTACAAAATTTACAGTGTACTTCAAACCGTTACACATGCATATTAGTGGCAACACTTATTTGTAAAGTTCGAAGCTGATACACAGAGTACAAAGAGGTCAATGATACAGCTAAATTCTATAGATTGTAGGTTAATCTCAGAATGTAATTTATAGTTGTTCCCACTCTTGCTAGGAGGCTACAAGCAACAGACTATTATGCACCTGTGATTATGGGTTCCAAATAATTGTAATTTATTTTTACACTTCAAGTTATCAACTGTGACAAAATCTTTCCTATTCCACCCACGGCCACATGTCTCAGTGACGTCTGTATCTCATTTCCTAAATCAACTCTTATAATCCCATTGGGTTTCAGGTGTAATCCCATATAAGTTTGCACATACATACAACTTTTTCTGCCCAGAAAATAAGAACCAAGTTTTTGCTATAGGGTGTGCAATTATATAATACCAAATCTGATATCTTTATGCATGTGCGTGTTGTAACTGTATGTCATCATGTATGTACATGTACAAGTATATGTTGTAGTGTACGTGTACATGTACAAGTATATATGTTGTAGTGTACGTGTACATGTACAAGTATATATGTTGTAGTGTACGTGTACATGTAGTTGTAGCATATTGAGAGAACAGCATGAGAATATGTACACTATTGTCAATAACTTGCTCTAGAAAACATTTGCTATAATTTCTGTGCCATGTCTTTGGCATATGCTTTTTATTTCATAGATTTTATACAGGAGAATGGTAAGACTGGACTTGGACCCTGCTTCTAAAGGAATTACAACCTTACTAACAATAATGCTAGTTAGTAGACATCACATTCACTTTGTATATTCTATGTTCTGTCTCTGAGGCTAACAAATAAATGCTTCGGCCTTGCACTGCTAGTTGTATTAGACTGAATTCCAAACCACCTCAAAGCACAGAAATTTTAGGGTAGTTTATTGGGCTACCATATACATGTACAGTGTATGTGTAGCTAATATCTTTAAATATTAATGTTCTTGAACTTTGCTAAGCAGTAGTGTTTATCTATGGCTTGGAATTCATCTCTAGTTACTAACAATAATACACTCTTGTTGAGTGGAAAATGATCATTACTTCTGACAGAAATTGAAGAATGCAATGTTGAACGAAAAAGATTAAAATTTGATCAACTGTTGTTTAAATTGTACATAAATACAGAAGTGACAAATTTTCCAAACACACATTCTCATACTGTTCTCATATTATACCTACATTATATGTTGTGTACATTCATCTTTTAAATAATATTATATTACATATAAGTGTATATTATTATAATAGGCATTTCGTCTTATTTAAAGTCTTCTAACTTTATTATATAGGTCAAAGACTCTGGTAAGAAGTTTCCTGGAGATGAAGCTACTACTGCTAAGAAGAGAAAGATTGAAGTGCAGTTAGCAAAGAATTTTTTCCTAATCATTGGTACGTTATGTACATGTATAAACAGTATAAGTACATCAAATGTCAATTGTATTATTTATAATAATATTCTATGTGAAGATATGTTATTATTTCTGTATCTTACGTGGGATGTTTAAAGGGAAGCTTTAGTTCAGAATTTGGATGACAATACGTACATGTAGGCCCACAGCAGGTTTAGATGAACATATTTTAGCTCTTTGGTGTATAAAAAGGACAATCAACAGCAAATGTGCTAACATGTTTATACATTTTCTTCTGAATAAAAAATTTTCAGCACTGACTATAGTTCAACAAAAATTATGCATTTTTGTTCCAGAAATATAAGAAGACTAAGTTGGTGTGCATGTTTTCTACCATTTGTACCCGCTTCTGTTTCCATGCTCTCACATCTAAAACTTGCCTCTGTTAATAAGTTTACAAATTGGATGCTGAAGATAGATTCAATGTAATATATTACACATTATTTTGATATTTTAGTCGTGTACATGCTGTTCTGGACCCCTTATGCTATCGTCAGTATGTGGGGATCATTTGGTGACCCATCAATCATACCATCACCAGCACGTGGATTCCCAGCTTTGTTGGCTAAATTTTCATTTGTAGCGAATCCATTGCTCTACGCATTATCTAATAAAGAACATCGGTAAGGCCTATCACTTGTAGCTCATGCAATACAATAAACAAAGGTCTTCTGTTGCACTGGCACTAATTTATACCATAATGTATTCTAAATTTGAATGTTACCTAGAAAATTGTTTTATCAATATATAGTTACCGGTGCCATTCGCAAAATAGGGGCAACCTGAGTAACCATACCTAGCCAATACCTTAAAGTTTTGTCCTAAATATTACATCATGTACTTAGTTCCATGAAACTTGCGGTTATACTAATATGTTTTGGGTTCCTAGGTATATTTGGTAATTATTTTTTAATGGTTTGAGGAAGTAGGGCCTAAATACATGACATAAGCATTCACACATCTGACTAATTGCGTACATCAGTGGAGAGTGAGTTACAGTTTAATGTGGCATATTCTAGTGTTTTATTTAACGGATTTCATTAATTCCTTTTTTTATCAACTAGATAAACTTACTTTTTGTAGAAGAAGACTTAAACGGTTCTATGGAATGAAAGACAACACAGTACGGCCAGCACCTGATCTTCATACACCTCCCCCACAAGATATCGATGATATTCCTGACCATGTGGTGACAACTCCCGCTGCACAACCCGTTCTCATGAGCGTGTCTGAAAATGACACTACCAACGTTACGTCAGACACGTCTTTGTAAAAGGTGAAGGTCATCTATAAGTCTGTACATATAATATAGCTTTTTACCACACTTTATAGAATTACATGTATTATAAATATAGAACTTGGTTGGGTCAAATATGACATGCTATAACCACATTCTATTAAAGACATGTAGAAATTTATTTTTGAATATATAGGCTATATGTATATGCTTACATACATATAGTTGGTACCCATTTGCTATTTCCATTTAGCCACTGCTTACTTCTCTTCATTTATTGTATACAGCCTAGACTGGGTCTACAAACACTTACACGATTGTAATATTTAAAAAGTACATTTCTGCGATTGTATTTTTATTTTATAATCCATGAGTTGATATAAAATAAAAAAATTATTTTTGTATTGTTTACAAATTCTTAATCGAAGCTAGAGTAGATTCGTTTTCTTGTACTTGTTTAACTCCCCAATAGAGGGTGAGAATTTATTCTTTAGCATATTAAGTCAATGTGATTACCTAGCTGTTGTTTTGATGTTAATATACCATTTTATATGCAACCATAAACCACTGGAAATACACACCCCCCTTTCACCCCACCCATTCTGTGATAATTTCGCCCTAATGTCTTTATAATATCATTACTTATTATTTTTTCTAAGCTTAGATCGCACCTCTAAACAGCATATAAACCTAACGCACACCTACTTAAACCCATCCACACCCATTATAAGTGTGCTGCACTAATCTAAACGCATGACATGTTAATTGTGTTTGTCAGTTCAAACTAAACTTCCAAAGACAATTTGCTTCAAATCTGTACTGCATTTAATCTCAAGTTGGGCCTCAACTTCTTTGGACTCTTTGCTTGAATAATAAATGAACAATATAATTACATAGTTTAACAGCATTTTGGGCACAGCTAGAACTTGCTACATAGACATGTCTACATATCTACTACAATGTAATAACAATAACAGAAATATGTTTATAAACTCAAACTGTTCACATGAAGTCTACAAACTTCTGAGTAGGAGATTAGATTCTGTCTAGCCTAAGGTTCGTAGTGCTAGTGTGGAACCTCTTGGTTTGATTACTAATGCAGTTGGAGCCTAGGGTTGACACCCTTAACATCTGTGTGTATCAGCATAATGACAGTTTTTTAGATAGTACTGTAGTTCTATTTGTCATGCCAAGGTAAAGACTGTACAAGATAGAATTTAACAGGACAATTAGACTCACCGCTGATAA
Source organism: Bugulina stolonifera (assembly GCA_935421135.1). Taxonomy (NCBI): domain Eukaryota; kingdom Metazoa; phylum Bryozoa; class Gymnolaemata; order Cheilostomatida; family Bugulidae; genus Bugulina; species Bugulina stolonifera. The sequence goes on from OW285195.1 coordinate 9,601,562, forward strand.
GAATGGAAGTGTCCCAAGTGTTCGCTTCTGTCCTTGAGTTCTATGCCTTAGTCTCGTATAATAATCCTACTGGTGAACGCTTATCTCAGGACCCAATAAGCGGCACTGTTATATACTTTACTTTTTACCATTGATCTCTAGACTATAATCCCACACTATTGAATATTTAGAAAATAGAATAGTTTTATAATAGCTCCGTAAAAAGGAGCTGTGCGGATTGAGATTCTTTCTAGGCTTTCACAATGCCAAAGCCATCAGGCAGTCAAGTAAAACACCTCACAAACATATTAATAAGCACCATTTACATCCACTCATCTCATCGCGGCAGCAGAGTTTGGTGAATGCTGGTTTGTGACATTCATTTCTCCACATTTTATAAGGTAAAAGTTATTTTCTAGCATGCTCGTCCCTGCTTCGGGAAAACCATGCACAGCGGAATACGATAACAAGATAAACTTACAAAAACCGTCTAAGGGTATTATAGCAACTTGTGACCTTCAGAAAATTGCACTTGGCTTAAATCTATTACTGCAAGTTCTGTGCAGGATTAGCTTACCTTTCACATGCTTTTTGCACTCTGGTTAATGATTTTCTGGGTGGCACCAGCGTACCTATGCATGTACATGTATATTCATATTAGAATAATTATAACATTTTTTGACAAATCTGAGTTCCACCCAGAAAATAAGTGAATCACTCTAATCTGTCATTCTGGCACACTTAGACATAGTGTAGAATTAATCAGCTGAACCTCCCTAATCTCGTGGTTGAAGCTAGGCAATGCTAACAGCGGTGACCTCATTTCAACAGTTGCTACAAGAAGACAAGGTTATGTATAGTTCAAAATGTGCCCAGTGAGAGAAACGTTCATTTACATGTGTATGTAAATAGTTTTAATTCAGCAATCTTTGTCACCAGGTTCACAGATACTCCCTTGGTTAGCCATTCCAAATAAAAAGAGGTTTTTTTATATTTTGATGGTTTTTGCTGAATTATCAATGAGCCATTTCTGGTTTTTATAAATTTAGTAAGCAATTTAAAATTAGTAAAGTAATATATTATAGTCTTATTAACTCTCAGTCACTGCATGGCTTTCTAGTCTAATAACGTACCACATAAGGAGTCACCATAGCAGTGTATGCATGTACCACCCTGTCTAGCTTAATGATGTACACAGCTACATCAAAGTCACATATACGAGTACATTACATTGTATATGTATGTACATGTACCTATTATATCACATAATATCACTGTTGTAACTGCAACCAAACTGTGACAAACTGCTGCCTTTTTTAAAGTCTTTGAATGAAGCTAATGACCTACAATGCTAGTCACATCTTAAGTACACGTTTTTAATGTATGGTGCAGCTGCTTGGGGTTAGTTAATACACAGTATCAGAGTTTGGCATCGTTATATGTGGCAGACAATCACTTGTCAGTAACCAGAGTTCAAAAGATTCACTTCAGATTTGCATATGTTTGAAAAGGTCAATGCATCACGTCTAAATTTGTATACAATGTAAACTTCTGGCAGCTTCAGTTTTTGCACAGCGTTCAACCCAAACCACTTGTAGACGCCCAAAGAATTTGGCAATTTATCTTGAATCAAACCATTGTATTAAGGAAAGAACTATGTACAATGTACATGTAGGTGTAATTATTTGCTTTGCCTGTGCGTCATCTTTAAGTTCACAGTCAAGCAATAATACAGCCTCCTACTAACTTAGTCCTCTGTGTTTTCCAATTATGTAAAATTTCTCTACGTAGTTGTGTAGTTACCAGATTTGCATAAAATAATTACACTGTAGAGAAATCTATAAAATCCATCTTAACATTTACTCTATCATGTCCCAAAGGCACTACAAAGTTATGAAATTGCACAAACTGTCATTGCTGAATTCTAGCCCATGCATGTTCTTACTCAGTTGCCATTATTAAGGTGTGACACAAAGTGACACAGGGCTACGACATGTAGACTTGGAGATTGGCATGTTGTTCAGTTGTTGACCTGTGCATTCTTCTGTTTAGAATTTCCAAAGTCATGACAGTACATAGCAGGTGCCTGTAACAGACACAGGAAATAGACCCCACCTTAGGGCACCTGGCAACTGTATTCTAACTACCAATTGACTGCTAATTACTATACACTGAGGAAGGTATCAAATTTAGTAGTGGATCTATTTGAATGATTATTTTTATGAAAACCTCCTAAATATTTAATGAGTTTGGTATGTGTGGTGTGGCATAGACTGAATTGAAACTGTCTAGTTATCAGTGTTATATTGCATATTTTCAGGTAGTCTGAAGTATTATAGTTTGATTGGTGGTACATGTACAAGGCTGGGGATCAAATCATTATATATGTACAAATGTGCATATCGAAGATGTCTTTTTTCTGCTGAGACATATCAGCAGTGAATTCCAACCACCTTCTGCAAACTGTTCAGGTACAGCATGAACTATACTGTACTATACTGTACATGCACATATCCTCCCATGCTTTTAGAGAGGAGGAACCCTGGTTAAGGCTTGCTCAGCACTATTATAATTAATACATATAAGCCTGCCAACACCACAACTTAGTAAATATCATTCATACCAAAGGTAAGTTATCCAATGATCTACAATGTGCATGTTGTATGTTTACTAACAGTAATAATTATTATAACTGGTTCCCCCATACAGGAAGTTGTAGATTTGAACCTGTTTATACCATTAATATAGTTGAGAAGCTCACTGAGCGGTGTGGGAGCATTTCATCTTCTCAACCAACTGTTGATATACTGTAGTAGAACTGTCCAGCTATGTGTGTGGGCTATACATGTACATGTATATGAGATCGCTAAAGCTTTCTTTTTGGAATCACAGAGATGGCCATGGTGGTAAAAACTTCAGGTAGGCAGTTGGAGACCACATTGCTCCTAGGAAAAATTCACAACAATATTCAGCCCTATTATAAATGTCTAATTACTGGCTAAGTCAGAGTGCAAAATATTGGACTTTTATGGATGTATTTAGGGCCCCCATAATTTGATTATAAATATACATTTGGAATCAGTCATTGTTTTAGTGTATCAGAGAGAAGAGTTACATCTGATTTAGCTCATGGTGCCCACATTTTGTTCCACTCAAACATGAACCCTGAACCCAAATAGTTCCTACTTCATTTACTTCAAAATTAGACTTATGGCTACTTTGGCCGAGTGACTTCAAACATGGCTGCACTTTCAACATGACTAAGCATTGAACTTTCCGTGATGATCAGCGTGGTGTCACAGTAATTGGGGAACAGCACAGGATGCATGTCTTTTGCTTTGGCCCAGAATTTAAAGTAATTAATATGAATATATAAATCATAAATCCGAATACCTCATCTGGATAGACAGCTTTCAAGGGTGTGTACCATTTTTCTTTCTATGCAGAATATATTATATAGTGTTATTATAATAAATTATGGCCTATTTATGTTCCATCTACCACTTGCGAAACACATAATATTATTACTTTACAGCTTAGACAGGCTAAGGAGAAGGCATTTTATGATTGAAGCCATTTGAATTGTCTTTGGTTCTCGCTTACAGAAAACCATGTAGAAAAAATACAATTTTTGAAAGCGTTTCACTGTTATCCGGCATGATTGTAAAATATTTTCTTTGAAGTAAAATAGGAAATAGAAATCAGCATAGTATAATAGACCTTCCAGATAGTCTGTAGTAGAGTAGACACTTTGAGCTCTCTAAATTTTATAGTGCATGCTATGAGCTGGTATCCTTGCGTGAGTTTAGCTACCAATGGCAGGTTTGGAAAATCTGGTTGAGTGTGTTACACATAAGCAATGCTGTAATACAGTAGCACAGTCATACAGCAATACAATAGTACAATAATATACAGTAATACCGATACAGCAATACAATAGTACAATAATATACAGTAATACAGATACAGTGATACAATAGTACAATGATATACAGTAATACAGTCATACAGCAATACAATAGTACAATAATATACAGTAATACGGATACAGTGATACAATAGTACAATGATATACAGTAATACAGTCATACAGCAATACAATAGTACAATAATATACAGCAATACAGATACAGTGTCAGCAATACAGTATTTTTGTGATACAGCGATATGTCTTTCAAGTAATGTTTCCTTCAATCATGTGACACGGCTAAAAATTACATAATTGCATTACATAATAATGTTAAGCGGCATTTTGCATTTTGTGTAATAAAATTTGAACACAAACAAATAAATTTGCTAATCAATAAACCTGTAGCATAACAAGAGCTCTTAAGAGTGAAGTATCAAACTAAGCTTAAATTTTGATGAAGATAGGACTGGTTATCTTTTCTCTTTTGTATAAAAGTAAGTATTGTTTTATCTATTAGACAAATTGAATTTTTTATTACAACAGTATCATTAGCTAGAAATTAAATATTCAACAAGGCTATGTAACAATTGCAAACCTCCCTTCCTTCAATTATGAATATTATTCAAGTTTATGATAATCTCTCATCATTTGAATATTAATACAATGCCTTTAGGAATACTAATCGCCATGCATTCCACAGCTCTTTGTTATCAGAGGTATTATTGGCCTATTTAAGTGTACATTATTCACCAGACGTTGACAGGTTGCAGTGATGGATGCAGTGCACCACAAGGGATATATACCCCCCCCCCCTCCCCTACAATTACCAATATTTTACAATGGTGGATTTCACATGCAGTTAATCTGGTCCAGACAGATGATTCTATGAACTGCTATTTTGGTTAATTAACTGACTATCTAGAGCTCTCTTTTCACAGAACTGTTAAGTATGAAACTCTATTATGATGCAATCCTACAATAAATTTGTCTTCTTCAAGCAACTGTCTGAGTCTGAATTCGTGCAATGCTCAAGGGCAGTGAATAAAATATTCCAAACAGTTCTGCGAGACCGCGTCTAAGCATTTCAAATTGTTTTTGCAACAGGGTCTGGTATTACCTCTGTAAGCAAAGACAGTGTTAATTATTTGGAGAAAATGCAACAGGTTTTCCCTGTAAATCACAGTTAAGTGGAATATGTCTGGCACCAAAAATGGGGTAATTAAAATAGCTGTTCAGATGGAAGATTCCCTAAACTGATACATATTTAGATGCCTAATAGGCTTGGCCAAATGACTGGTTGTGAACTATAATACATGTCAACAACTATTAATTATGACAATAACATAATAAAACATGAAGTCAAGGTTTAGTTTTATAGCTATTTAATAAGACTATAACAGGTTTGCATATTCACCAGGTAGAAGTTACTTACATTGTATAAACTGAACTCTTTAGCTTATTTCTGTAAGTTATTAAAGTGCAGACATGGGCACTCGAGTCATTTTACTCGACTCAAGTTAACTCGAGCAACAGCTTTTCATTACTTTTAATTGACTTGTGCTTTTGTACTGTGTGAAAGCTGGGAATTGACTTTTACTTCTACTCTCATACAAAGCATGATGCTTGACTCTTACTTTACTCTAATCTGTCAGCTATCAATGATAATTCTATTGGTTTGGTGTAATTATGTAATAAGTCTTGTCCACCATAGAGAAGCTGAGAGGCTTATAGATAAATAGACCTACCATTACAATAAGTGCAAATTTGAAATAGCCTTTGTTCCTCAGAACTACTTTAACTGACAGAAAATTGGATCTAACACTAAGTATTATCTATTGTGTGTTGTCACACTTGTATACATCAGAAATTTGTGTTCTACAAAATTCCCATTGGTATTCTCTTTGACATACCGCTGTACTTTTGACTCTACTCTGACTCTAGCATTTTGGTACTAGTTGCTTGACTCTTACTTTACTTTTCAAAATGGCTGTTTATTTACTCTTGCTCTACTTTTGACTTGCTTCATCCGATGAGTTTACTCTAAATTACTTTTTATCAATTGGGAATGTATACTCTTACTTGACTCTTGACTTGAGTATTTGTCTGCTTTGCACATGTCTGTTAAAGTGTGAATTGCTGTATAACTAGTGGTGTGTATGATTTTAGACTGTGTTCTTATTGCTTTTGGCTAACTTTGCAGCTAGCATTGCTTGTACTTTATAAGAGTAACACTGGACTCTTTGGATCTCAACTAACATAACTTTCAATTTACTATTTTATCCTGTAATAATACATACTGTGAACTAAATACATACTGCATGCATGTACACACACTGACCAACTAGGAAGCATAAGGAGTCTGCAGACACATTTTAGAGTAACGATTGCTAGTTGGATGTATGACGTACGTATATTGACTCATTTTGTGGAAGCTGGACGCATATAGACTCATTTTGTGGAAGCTGGACTCATTTATTTGCTATAGTCAGCTGTGCTTTTAATCCAGCCAATAAATACCCTATTTGGCTTAGCTTAGGCCTCTAAGCATTGTTTAAGTTTTTAGGGAGTTATCTTTTACGTCCCAAGCATTTTAGTAAACCTCATTCTGCTAACTATTATATTAAAGTTGGTCTGACAATGTAATAGAATACAACATGTAGTTAGAAAATCAGGGCCCATTTCATCAATCTAGTCAAATTAGGCCTGGTAGTACACCTAAAGCTAAATGATGGAAATATAACAATACATCCTACTATTTAAAAATATGCAATTTGGTGCAAGAGTACAGAACATTTTTTACCATGCAATTTATACAGTCATTATTCAGCAACAATCCTGAAAAATTTTCCTTGAACATGTTCGACTCACTTTTATATTTTTTCAACTCATTTTTACAAATTTTGGTTGGTCACCCTGGTGTACATGTACATAACATCACAGTGGTTTCATCCACCACTGCCACAGGCTATCATGTTAAGGTGGTGGCTATAACACTTGAACCTCAGCTAGCATCTGGCACTAGAATGGACACACCTAGAGATGAATTCCAATGGAGAAGTGTGTGAGCTGTCTAAGTGGGAGGAGCTTACACTCTGGGACACTAATGCTTACATAATTATTATCTGAGTAATAAATAACTGCCTTCTAAGTATTGAGAAGTAGTGGGGCAAGAGACAAGAAACGAACATCATCTAACACTGCAGGTATTTTGAAAATTTAAATAGTTCAAAATCACTAAAAAATTGTTTTTATAAATCTTTATTGACTATAAAAACATATCAATTGATAATAATGTCTTTATAATACAGTAACATGAAAAACAGTTCGAATTCCGAAATTAATACCACTTGATGCAATGAAGCTGTTAACAATAATTAAGCTGGCTAATTTAGCTTGTCTATATTATTTTTTTGACTTGATGACCAATTTTGTGAGGATCACCACATACATATATAGCTCATTGTTGTTAGTATTAAATGACCACTTCTGGAGCTGTTGATAATTTGGTAGCAAAGACAGTAAGTTAGAAGTCCGGCACAGCAGCACTAAACCAATGACACTATATATTATCGTATTGCACTAAAAGCACAGACACCAGAAGTTATCATACATGTTCCTTTGTTATAGATGGTGAAGATGCATGTTAAGAAGTTATCCACCTTCTCTATAGTGCTATCATGCACTATCTTCACAGCTATTGTAATCTCAGGCGCTATATTTGCCACATACTTACTCAACAAGCTTGATGTCTTGGAAGCTGAGGTAAGAATAACAACTCATTTCCTCCATGTGGAGAGCTCAAAGGTATAAGAACTCATGCTAATCTATGAATTGGCTGATTGCCAAAAATGTACACCTAAAAAATTGTTATTTCAAAGGACTTGGAGATTATATACCCTACATATTATTTATATTTCCTTAGCAGCAATAAATGCAAGGGATACGTTATTATCATTTTATGGGTGTCTTGTGACATGAGGAGTTGGTATCCTTAGGTAGTTGATAAGCATTATAAAGATGACTCAAACCCCACCTGTGTAGGTTCCTTTGAAGTACATGTATGTAGTAAATAGATGTATAGTAAGTGTTGACAATTGATGTTTCCTTTTTCAAGTAATCTCTCTGCAAGTCTATCACTTGTATACATGTACATGCATGCCCAATGTACACTTTCAAGCATGTGCACTACACGTACATAATATGTACATGTAGTGCACATAGTACTGTAAATTAAAACTGTTGCTACAAGTAAATACATCTACATGTACTTATAAATACGTATCCTAGTGTGATGCATGTTGTAAGTACTGTTTACTTTACGTTATACTATGTTGACAATAACATTTATGCCACACTTTATATTTACAGTTAGTCGACTTACACAAGTTACCAGATGTTGACCAATCACAAGTAAGTATAACATCGAATAGCTACCTTCCTGATGACTTTTAGATTTCTGTTTCCATTACTTACTAAGTGCATCGTGATATAGAGTGAAGCTAATACCAGGCGGAAGCAGCCAATCATAATTCTAACATGGCAGCAAACTCACCGTATTACAGGCAGTAAGATTCAAGAGAAGTGACGACGATGATGATGATGGTGGTAGTTATAGGTCTCCTGCAAAACCAAAATGCCCTGCTTCCTGCCCAGCTGGTCCACCAGGACCTCCCGGACCTCCAGGTTATGCAGGCAAAGCCCATGCACCACCACCAGGTAAGCGTGAATCATTAACATTGAGCCAAGAGTTACTGTTTTTTACCTCACTAGGAACTGTTTTACAGAGACATGGAACTAGACCAAAGTGACTAGTGTTAAGAATTATGGGTTTTATTTTAACCTTTTCCACAATTGCCTCCGATGGCTTCATCAAGTAACATATCAAAGTGGTTCGTCACGCGCCCATTTAGCCCTAGCACTCCCTATTACAGGCCCACCAGGACCCAAAGGTCCAGATGGAGACAAGGGACCTCAGGGAAGCATCGGAAGACCCGGACCATCCGGTGATCAAGGCAAAGTTGGTGTTGGTGCTCAGGGACCCAAGGGTGCTAAAGGACCTGTCGGAGACGCTGGTGCAAGAGGATGGAACTACCGAGGAAAGAAGGGAGAGGCTGGAGCAGCCGGACAAGCAGGTATAGTTTTCAACTGTGTGTAGCAGTCTTACAGTCACAGAATAATAAGCTAGCCACAAACTTATACAAGTGGTAACTCCAACACACCTCTAATTAGCACATTTCTATGAATTTGTGTTCCATTTCACATGAAACCATTGAAACTAGGCTGAACTAAAAACTAACTTAGGCAGAGTTTCCCCGCTATGTGTAAATTAGCTTGTACATATAAATTTAATTAATATTTGGTAGAATCTCACTGTTTTGTCTCTTTTATTACTATTAGTTTCATGCTATATACTAGAATGAAATATAAAGCAATCATCAGACAAAAGAGACATAATTAACTAGCACAAAACTTTCACTTAAATTACTGTGTTCTGCACAAATATTTGAGTCGGCTCAAACTGTGCACATAGGCACATCTAAATAATAGTATTCAAGTTTTTCTACTAAATAATCATTAACTGAATCCAATCATAAGTTAACACACTAAGATACTCTATAGTTGCTAAGCAGTCAAGTTCCCAGCAATAACCATTCTAACAGGTTGTTAAGTTGTTCACTCTTTACCCACTTTTTATTTCATGGCTGACAATTGTTCATAGCATGAGCTCTCCTATATACAGGTACCCCTGGAAAAGATGCAGTAGGTGGTGGACCAGGAGATGACAACACTGCACCAGGTCCCAGAGGTAACAGAGGACCTAAGGGTCTACCAGGAGACAAAGGACCAACCGGTGCAGTTGGTAAACAAGGAAGAGAGGGTGACCGTGGCAGAGTGAGTTGTACATATAACTATACTTTACATGCTACATTGTATCTAGAGCTAGAGGATATGTGCCTATCTCCCATTAGTGTATTGAATGGCCTGGCTTCTACTTCATTAAAACTGAGTCTATAGTGTTGACTAACTACGAAATTTGGTTTTACTAAAGTGAGCTGGTTCTGCAGACTAAGCATTATCAATTTAATAAGAGTATTGTGGGATAGATACATGTACGTATTATATAGTTGGTTATTATCTTCCCCTTCCAACAGAAGCAAATGCATTGTATTCGACTGCTCTTCTCTGTGTGCTCTCCTGTCTTTTATGTCCAAAACACTTACAATCAGAGATTACTCCAACAGCAGCGCGTAAGGTCAAGGATGAATAAGTAATTATATGTCTCACCTAACTATGCTTCTGTAGTCAAAAATGTTGGTGGTCTGTCAGACAATAGTATGAGCTTATAAATCATCATAAATACGAACAACTTGATTGGAAAATTTCTTATTTTGTGTACCTAAGAGCCACATGTCTAACTTGTATGTTGGAGTTTGACGGTTTTATGGTTTCATTTATCTTAACTACTGTATCATAAAGAGCAAAATGTGCTTTTTCTTTATGCAATGTATACATTAATATTCCATTGTTTTTAGAGATTCAGAGGAAAGAAGGGGCCAAAAGGTGACGACGGCATTGACGGTAAATCATCCACTGTAAAGGGTCCAACAGGAGATGCAGGAGTTGGACGCCAAGGTACGTGATACACTGACAAAAAAATATTATAGTTTTTTGTCAGAAATTAAATAAAATTTACATAACATTACAACCACATTTCATGAGAAACTTTGCTGTAAGATCAATGAGGTTAAGTTTATTCTGAGATTTTGGCAGCTGCACGTATATTGTTGATCCTAAACATGTTCATTACAGCAAAATTATGTATTGTCATGTCTAAAACCATTAGATAATATAGAGTTTCTCATCCTGTATAATTTGCTGTCCCACAAGAAAGTGTACAGCTGTACATATAAGGTTTATCTTACAATGTAGAGTGTATTGTTGTTCCTACAGGCCCACCAGGAAAGGACGGCATACCTGGATATCACGGAGCTAAAGGAAAGAGGGGTGTAACCCATAGAGGGGACAAGGGTCAACCTGGCGAGATGGGAGCAAAGGGACGACCCGGCGCCAACCTGAGAGGTAGATACGGACCAGCTGGACCCCCAGGTCCTAAAGGTCCAGTTGGAGATGATGGAAAGGGTGGCCTGGGATATCCAGGTGTGTATATACTTATACATGTAGCTCACTCACTGACTGGTCATTGTGGCTAATATAGAGTCATTCTAGCAAGGATTTTGAAGTTGTTTTTTAAACCTTAATAGTGTCAGATATTTGATTGTAGAACAAAAACTCTTCAAACAACATACTGTATAACATAGTTAGTTCAGCGGTCAGTTAGATAATCATATGAATTTATATCCCTTAATTCTATGGCTTCCGGCTAGTTTAACCATCTAAACAGTATAAATATCTACCTATATATCAACTTCTTCTCTGATTTCTGCATAATTTTTGGTCAGTTGTGCAAAAAATAATTGTAAAAAAACTGTGCTGAGTGATTAAGTACTTGGTTTAAGACACAATAGTAAGTGTCGTCTAATTAATTTTAGACAGGCTAGACCATAGGCTATAGGTAAGATAAAGAATGTGTGGTTTTAAATCAATTGTTCGTATTAATACTCATGTACATAACTATAACTACTGACAAATTAATCATTTCACCATCTTATGTAACTCATCAATGCTATATCGGTGTCACAGGGCCAAGAGGAGAGAGAGGAGACCAGGGAGTACCAGGAACAGTTGAAGGAGAGAAGGGAGTGGTTGGAAGGAAAGGACAACCAGGTGACCGTGGTAGAAGATATAGAGGACCAAAGGGAGAACGTGGTGATATAGGACCTAAGGGACCAGTTGGTGGTATCGGCCAAGGAGCCAAAGGTAAAGATTAAACTATTACAACAGTATTACTATGAACAGCAGCTGTAGTACAGGTGTGAAAACCTTGCACATTTTGCATCTATAAGCATAGTGATTCAAGTACAATGAATTATCACAATTGTTGGTGCCAGGCACAAAGCAACTTGCTCAAGAATTTTCTGGTCTACTATGAGCACAGGTGTCTTGAACACTCTGGCCTGGGCCTGATACAAAATCATTATTTCTGTGCTGGGTGTAGCAATGAGCGAGGGATGGTTTACACTGGCCAAGCCTTATCAGTCTAGGTTGAACTACCATTTTAAGATTTTTATTTGTGACCTTGACTGGCTCAAGCAGTAGCAATCAATACACTACTAAAACAATGAATTACAAACATGTTCCCGACTTCCTCTTCTACAGGTCAAAGAGGATGGAGTGGTTCCCAGGGTCCATGGGGACCCAAAGGAGAGACCGGGGACAAGGGCCCCAGAAGCTATGTACCAGGACCAAAGGGACCTAGAGGTGATGCAGGAATTGTTGGCCCAATGGGCAAACCTGGTGGCCCAGGACCAAAGGGAGACACCGGAGCACGTGGATGGGTGGGTATAGTTTGATATTAGAAATTTACTTCGAATTCAAATTTGGGATGCATATGTCAAATGAACATTTTTGACCTGTTATGCATATGCTTTCATGCATCAACCTCTTAATATACATGCACAGATAATTTAGATTCAAATTGCATGACAGTTTATGTTCAAGGGTGCATAACTCCTCTTACTTATTGGGAACAAATGAACCCAGTGTTATAAAGCTGTACTATGTATCGTCGATACATAGTACATGTACAACTGTATAATAGTACGTAAGTGACGGTAGTACTATTTCTTTTATCTGTAATTTTTAACTAACTTTGGTACTATAACTTTTAGTAAAATTACAAATATACAGACACTGTGTACATGTATGTACATACATTATACATATAACATACATTGTACTAATTATATAATTATTTCAGTTTTGAGCTCAAAGGTACACTGTAAAATATAATTGCATGGGAACTATCCCTATACCAGTGGTCTTGCACTCATAATGTCTACATGTACATCTACATGTACATCTATATGTACATGTACATGTAGATGTAGATGTATATGCAAATGTACATTCCGATTACGAGATGCTGTATATTGCAGAGATACAGAGGTACCAAGGGAGAAGCCGGAGTCCCCGGTGGACCTGGTGTTGCAGGACCTCCAGGTAGCAAAGGTGCCTCATTGGCTGGACCACCTGGTAAGTCTTTATGTTTTGTTATGATACAATTCTGATTGGTTCATGTGACCAAACGCGTTAGGAGTTATCTGCTCACCACCACTTGTTAGAATCATTTTGATTTAGGATCATGGATAAATAACTCCTAATATATCTGTTCATTTGTTTATCTAACCAAAAACCTTGCCCTACTGCAATATTAACTTATTTCAGGAAAGCGAGGTGATGACGGTACACCAGGAGGCCCAGGACCCAAGGGTGAGGCAGGTATGTCATGGGGTGGTCGACCCGGACCAGCAGGTCCACCAGGCCCATGGGGACCAGGTCTAAAAGGACTTCCAGGAGATAGAGGCAGAAGCTATGCAGGGCCTGCAGGTAAATACACATACTAGTACTGTCCACATATAAGTGAATGCCCACATACACAGGCTTGCCAAGTTCCACTGATGAAAATCAGAGAGATTCAGCATTTGGGTGAGGGGGGGTGTCCATTTGGGGTAGGGTACCGAATTTTGAGTTGAAACTCAGGGAATCTTCTGCAAAATTAGGGAGACTTGGTAAGCCTGCACATACATACAGTACATCAACGTATACGGAATATCATGTGGTGGTAAAATTAAGTAGCAGTCTACATTCACACAATCATGTTTGGTATTAATACTTAGCTTCTTATTTATGCCTTTACTCTTTGCTATCATCAAGTATCCGCCACAGAGTTTTATTATAAAAGATACAACATGTCAATTTAGTAGAAGAAAGCGTTTGCTACAGCGTAGTTTTAATACATCTAGGGAACAAATATCTTACTGTTATGTACATGCCTGTAGTTCTGACAAGGCGCAATTCACCCAAGTCACAATAATAAACTATTAGACATGATTGGCATTGATTGTCTCAATTGTGACTATAAGAGCCTTCACTTATCAGAAAATAATTTTCACATTCTAATAAATGTGTGCCATTTTAGGACCAGTTGGCATGGCAGGACCAAGGGGACCACACGGACCTCCAGGATCTCCAGGCAAGAGTGGTAGCCGATGGGGTAGCCCTGCACCTGTGCCATCAGATCGATCTGGTGAGCAGCTCTCACCATATGGTTAAAGTCGGATAGTGTTAGTGGACTGGTAACTTTGGAATAGCTTAAAATTAATTTTTTTTCCCCAACCGTAGGTAAACGTGACAGTCATTTACTTCAATTGAATTGAATCTTTTTTATACTTTTTTTCCTGAGAAAGCTGGCCTTTTTATCATTTGCACATCATTCACTTACATGTAAATTGTTGTCAAATACTGTAGGCATTCTAAAAACTTGCATGTTATTAATTTTATTAACTGCTCCGTTTATTCTGTTTGTAACTTTTAATGTTAAAATAATAATGGAGTGGCCTATACGTGTAATTTTTCCACCGCAATACTGTAGAGTAAGGTTTTGCAAGGTGCTGTAAGGTGTTGCAAGGTGCTGTAAGGTGCTGTAAGGTGCTCAGTTTTAGGCAGTCTGTTACTATTTAAGGTAATCAGAAGCCCATTCAGATTTATATCAGAAACAAGTAATTGAAATGCAGAGTATGAATGGTAATTCAGAAATTATCTTCTCTTATGTTTAAGTCTAAAGGGAAGATAACTTCTAAAATTGTTTAACTGCATTTTAATAATTATTGACTTCTTAAATTTTTTATGATTCAACTCTACTAACTGACCACCTTATGCCACCAAGTACCAGGTGGTAATATGCTACCAATTTCACTGAAAATGTTTCTACTTTGTGAAGATCTTTTTCCAGCCTGAAGAAATATAAGTTTGATGTAGTGAGTTTCACAGGTATGACTAATCAGAACTGGCAAGGTAATGTCTGTATAACTATATTGTACTGCTAGCTGGTAGCGCTCACTCATGTGTGTAATTGAATAGGTTTCTTCTTTCTAAAGAATAAATCTATTTAATTTGACAAAATAATTTCTTTATTCTGGTGCAGTTTTATAAACAAATAGATTAGGCAATAGAATGCAAGCTAAATGTACATAATATATTAAAATATCTTGGATTTTTAATATGCAAGGAGCAAAAGAATTTTGGATGTTGTACCAGCACAATAATATAATACTTTGTACACTTAAATAACATGAAGTATAACCCACCCTAACAGCAGTGGTAGTAAATATTACTGTGTATATTGTAGATAGGATAGGAGTTAGTCCAGCTCAGCTTCCAAATTAGGAGTTATCTACCTATTACAAGATAAACAGCACAAGAGCTAACAACTCTTAAAGTTCCCCATCAAAATTCATACAGAGGTGACATGTTACTAAATGTAAGTTAAATTACTTGATATACATGTACATTGTAATATATACAAATACGTCATACAATGTGAAAATAACTGTTACATAATAATGTACTCACAGTTACCAATTCATAACAAAAAAGACAAGAGTGTGATTTCCCTTCCACCTCTCTACTATGCTGCTGTATTAAAGCAACTTAAAATAATTATTTCATTATTTCACACCATAAATAATTAGAAAAATTCTAAGCAAAAAGTACTAGTTACATTGTATGTGCAATCTTAGCAATTTACACAATCATGGGCATCATATACATGTACACTACATAATAGCCATCGAATTATACTGTACGTCCACATGTACATCTACATGTACATCTACATGTACATGTATATCTACATGTACATCTACATGTACATCTACATCTACAGGTGCATCTACATCTACTAGCATAAATACACATATTTAATCCCAAACAATCATGCATAATATCTACATAGAATTATGTAATATACATGTATATATTGCATTTTATTTGTTCACCTTCAAATTTAAAAGTGGATAAATTATACAGTTGCTAATCAAAATTGAATAATTTATGCATTAATGCTGAATTCTTTCTTTAACATTATTCTGGTCATGCCAATCAAACTTATTTTTATCCTGTTACAAACTTATCCATCATCTTTCACACCAAACCAATTTAAAATAATAATAATAATACACAGTTTTGTACAGTGGCTTGAAGGCTTGAATAATTGCATACGTGATTCTCTGAGAAGAATTCAACCTGAAGCTTTGATCATCTGCTGTTTGCACCGATAGCTCTAGTATAAGTATAGTGTATATTCATCAAGTGAAACTTCAGCTACATAATGCTACATTCATGTACAAGTGCATAGACAGTAGAGAGTAGGCTACATAGCCTACATGTGGGTATATACTGCAGGGAGTGCATCTATGAAATGGTCATAATATGTAATATAGTGCACAATGATAGAGCCAGACCCTGGAACTGTAAATATATACATGCGTCATGTATACGATTATTACTTAATTTTATAATATATGCCTACAAACAGTAAAACATTATAAGAGCAGAATAATAATATAAAAATGTCTACAGTGAATCTTGCTGTCTGTGAAAGTTGTCATTGTCATATTTCCTGCTAGATTCCCAGTTCAATGCAGTCAGAGTTATCTGTCCTCCATTATCTGACTAAATTAACTTTATACATGCATACTTACATACACGTACAAATACTACAGCAATGTAGACATAATCACTATTGCATTATATTAAATTTATATACACTGCATTATATAAAGACTTTTAAGTGTAAAATTTCAGCTAGAAACTGAATTTGGCAATGCTTGTAACTCTGTAAATTTACCACTGCATAAATTTATCAGATTTTGACTAATTTTTATGGTTGCTTAGCAAATTATCTGGCAAATTCCCCACCCAGTGCACTTCAGTATGATTAGATTGTTTAGCTGACAAAGCTATTACCAGGTTACATCAACTATATGTACATATACATGTATATACTACATCACTTCCTGTTCTCAGTATGAGGTAGTTATCACTTAGTCACAGCAAATAAGGATGGGCAGTTATTTCTGTTGCCACGAAAACAGAAACATTTTCCAGAAAATGCAAGTTGTATCAAAGCCTTATAAATACCTTCATGTATAACAGCATACATGACACATTTGGCTGTTTCCAGGTTACTCTTCAGTTTTTACTGTTCATGCTAATTGTACATCTAATGCACAACGTAAATTGACTGCAAGGTCGAACTCAACCTTTCTCGCTCAAATATATCTGAAGAACCAGTTGGGATTTTTACAAACAGTGTATGTCTATTCAAATTGGTTTTACGATAGTTTGTAGGCATAAATGCACATACATTACCATGTACATGTATACATCATTATCTATGTATTCTTGTGATTTTCATGAACCTTTGGGTAAAGAGTTTTTAAGTGAATTCAAGCCATCTGGTACTCTGATACAAATTGGTTGTAGACTGTTTCTATGCTCTGCAAAACTACAGTTGGAATTGCTGTGTAGAGCCACAGCTGGAATTGCTGTGCAAAACTACAGTTGGCATTTCTGTGTAGAGCCACAGCTGGAATTGCTGTGTAGAACCACAGCTGGCATTGCTGCCAACCTGTTCGCAAACGGAAATAAGTGTTACTAGTTCATTTGAGCAGATTTGATTTATTGGAAATCAATTGAAGTTGTGTTCCCTGTTACTTCTAAAGCAATAAATTACAATTCAAAATTCTAACTAAAACAAAATATGACACTAATATTACACCAACTGCTAATGCTTGGAATGTATGTGACATTATTATAATATTAGACTCAATTGCTGTTTCCAGGGAAGTAACTATTTAGAGATTGTTGCAGAAAGTAGTCTATCATTGGTCAGATATTGGCTTCAACCAACATCAGAATGGGAGGAGCTTAACCCCATGGGTTGGCTGCCTTCTCACCATCTGGTCCAGGTGGACCTGGGGGTCCTCTGTATCCAGGCTTGCCCTGCATACCTGCAAATAGACATCAATTATAGACAGTGGACTCTACCATGTACCAAGTAAGTTTTCCATGCTTATTTGCTACACTATCTACATGTACCTGGAACAGTGTTAAATTTCTGAAGAATGAAAATTGGTAAATTTAAAAAACATGCCTGTTTGCCAGCAAGTGATCTTAATATAGTATGCTGGAAGTAATCACTGATTATGTAATCACTGGTTATGTAGTTTTAGAATATGATTCTCATTCATGACAATCTAAGTTCATTACAAAATATCCAATTTTGATATCTACACATACATGTACATGTACATGTATATAATGTTACTGTTACTGTTACTGTTTATCTGGTAGTTTAGTAGAATGTAATTACCTTTAGGACCAGCATAGCTGCGTCCATTGTCTCCCATGGCACCCTTAATGCCTATTCCCATCATACCGGGTGGTCCAGCTGGTCCGGGACGTCCAGCGTATGAGTCGCCCATCTCACCTTTAGGTCCAGCATAGCCTGGGGAACCTGGATGGCCTCTCTCACCTGCAGATATATACACGTATTTTCACTTTAACAAAAATGAAATATAACAAAAGCATCTATAACAAGGTAACATTCTGTGCAAAATTTGGGCTGACAACCTTTGCGGTATCTGTCCACTACAATATCTAGCACTTACCCTTTGGTCCCCAACCTTCTGGGCCTGGTTTGCCTTTAGGTCCGACATACCCAGGTCCACCATTTTCGCCCATCTTTCCTTTTGGACCTCTATATCTCTGTAATTACACAGAATATAACTAAATATACTCCTATCCACACAATTGCAACACACTTCATGCATTTATAATTTTGGTAATATGTTTCAAAGGCAAGTCATGGTTTAAATTCAACTCAAAATCTTTTGTACACATGCAAATGAATATACATTGTGCATGTACATGTACATGCTTAGTTTATATTTAGTGACATAGATTACATTGACACATATTATGTATACTCACTCTTCCACGTGGTCCCATGTCTCCCTTGTCACCCTGAGCACCTGGTGGTCCATTTATTCCTGGGTATCCAGTATCTCCTCTCTTTCCCTTTGGTCCTGCACCATATCCTGGTGCTCCTCTGTCTCCCATCTCACCCTTAGGTCCATTGTATCCAGGGGCGCCTGAATGCCCTCTCTCTCCTAGTAGTGTATAAATATAGCAAATATTATTCCCAATCCCAACAGCGAAAAGACCCAACTTAAAATACTATCAACGAAAGCTATAAGTGAATGAACTTGTCAGTATCTCATGTCTATCTAGTCCTATAATATTTTGTCTGAAGAACTTTTAACCCTTCCAGTAATACTAATAGCTCTACTTACCTTTAGCACCATACAGACTGGCTCCATCTGGGCCTTTAGGTCCGACATCACCGGGTTTTCCCTTTGGACCTCTGTAGTTTCTACCTCTCTCACCCATCATTCCCTTGGCACCGGGTAAGCCATGTGGTCCCATTGGGCCCATTGGTCCAACATCTCCTCTCTCTCCCTTAGGGCCTAAAATATATAATATTATACAGACATGCAATCACAATATGCATTATAATGATTTTGTTATCATTATAATCATAATTATAAGTTAGGTAATATTTCTACCCTACTGTTCATTCTCCTCACCTGCATATCCTGGTATACCATATCCAGAATCTCCCTTAGGTCCCTTGTAACCAGGTGCTCCCCTGTCACCTCTCTCTCCCTTGATGGAAGCACCATAGGGTCCCTTATATCCCATATCTCCCTTTGGTCCCTTGGGCCCTCTGTATGACATACCTCTCATTCCCTTGGCACCGGGGATACCTGGTTTGCCATCAACTCCAGCCATACCTAAAGTTACAGATAGTGTTTTTTAGCTACAATTAATCAAATTTACTTCAGAGGAGCTTGAATTTGACTACAGATTTCCAGTGCAGGCTATTATCATCACATGACAGGGCCTGATCTACAGACACCTACCTGGTCTGCCGTATCCTCTATCTCCCATCTCTCCCTTAGCACCAGGATATCCTGGGATACCGTTGGGTCCGGCCATTCCCTTGGGGCCTCTATAACTCTACAATTATTGGCACCATGAACATGACTGTGTGCAAATATGAAGTGGTCTTTTTGCCAGCAAATTACTTGTCTTCTGAGGGCCACAGTTTTCATGCAACTAAAATAATTTGTACAAAACTTAAAACTTAAAATTATTGTGGATTACAAACTATGTCAGTTCATACGTACTCTGCCACGGTCTCCCATCTCTCCCTTTCTGCCAGGGGCACCATAAGGTCCCTTGTCTCCTGGGAGACCCTTAGGTCCTCTGTACCCTGGTGGACCAGGGTAGTAGTTGGCCATTCCCTTCTCTCCCTGGTAGCCGTTCTTTCCAGGAGCACCTAAACCATCATAGTTCATCAGTATACACTGCTAAGGTGTAAATACAGTACATACATGTACATGTACACATTCCATAAAATATTTTGTTATAAGATAGGCATGGTCTCAGTATAATGAAGCAGGATAAGACAACTGACAAATATGTAATTATGTTGTAATATTTACTACATATTTACCTGGACCACCTGGATGTCCTTGCTCTCCCTTGGCACCCCGGTAGCTGCGTCCTCTGTATCCCTTATCTCCAATGGCTCCCTTCTCCCCTTTAGGTGGTTGCAGACTGATACCCATTTGTCCTTCGTCTCCTTGCATTCCAGGTTGACCAATGTAACCAGTTGGTCCCTTATCTCCAACTGGGCCCTTGGGTCCTGGTGGACCTATCATATGACAATGAGGACTTTTACAAGCTGTTAGTTTATTCACAAGGTAGGCGTACTTAGCCAATGGATAGTTTCAATGGTTGCAGTCACAGCTGTATGACTGTGGAAGTACATACCTGGTGGTGGTGGGTGGGCTTTGCCTGGATAACCTGGAGGTCCAGGGGGTCCGGCTGGTCCAGCTGGGCAAGCATAAGGACATTTGTTATGGGATGGTGCAGGGGTGGGTCTGTGATAAGAAGGTACATGACTACCATAGCTTCTCTTTGCTCTGTTACTCTCCTTTAAAAATGTTACATTTTATTTATAGTGACTTTAAAATCTTATATTATTATTAGTATACCATAGCATCACTTACATGTATATCAGAATGTGTAGGTTCCACTATTCTATACTTGTAACACTTGAGACCTTACTATAAGTAACAGTAGCAAACTATTGCACTCCAATATTCAGTTTCATCAGACAGTAGATACACAATACTTACTGGTTCTACATCAGGCAGCTTATGTAGGTCTACCAACTACAAAAATAAATTGGTGTTCATTTATATATAATATGTTTATATTTACATCTTCATTCTTATAAAGTTAAGTCAAACATATTCAGGAGTTGTCCTCCCTTTATAATAACGTCTTGGCTCATTTAACACAGGCTTAATGACATAACGTGTTTAAACTAACTGGATACATGAAGAAAAGGAAACATAAATCACAAACTGTTGAAGGAATATTAATGACGGTACACACGTGGT
This sequence comes from Bugulina stolonifera, assembly GCA_935421135.1. Lineage (NCBI taxonomy): Eukaryota > Metazoa > Bryozoa > Gymnolaemata > Cheilostomatida > Bugulidae > Bugulina > Bugulina stolonifera. The sequence goes on from OW285195.1 coordinate 9,622,949, forward strand.
ACATCATCCAGTGACAGCCTAGCCATTTATAAAAACTCTCGTATCATATCATTATTATTGTTGTAGTGCACATCTGCATACCACACATCTCCAGTTAGATATTCTATACTGATCTTACCTCTGCCTCTAGAAGATCTAGTTTGTTGAGCAGGTATGTAGCAAATATGGCACCAGATATGACAACTGTAGTGAATATGGTGCAAGAGATGAGAATAGATATCGTGGATAACTTCTTGCCCTGAGCCATCTTTGCAGCGGAAAAATACGTAATAATTATTATTATATCAATAAGAACTTATTTATTTAAGTTAGAACATTTAGATAATATTCAGGTTTATAAAATGATTTACTTCTTATGAGATATTTGCTGCACATGTACATGTATATTGAGATGGTTACCCTAATAGTATTATCTCAATACACATTATTACCGGAAGCATTTTTGTGCTAAAACGTTGAATAGTGTATTTTGTGTAAGAAATTAAATTATTAATGTAAGACCAATGCATTCAATCATAATTATATTACACGACTGAAAATGTTGGTTTCTGCATATTTATCATGAGCTTACCTTGGCGTGTGTGCTCCTACTTCGGCTATAACTCTATAAAACCATATTGTTATGATTATATACTCTACTAACTCCTCCCATAGCAACAAACTCCGCCTCCACTATTCTCATCAATCAATCAAATTCAACTGTCACAGATGAAACCATCAATCTTATCACAAAAACTCCTTTGAACGGCATCCAATTTATGTGTAGATCCAGATAAATGGAATGTAGCGCTATTTTGGAACAACTCGCAAACAAAGCGTAGCAACGTTTGCCGGTATTCATACCTCCTGTGTAGATTGTATAAGAAGCATCACTATTGGCTATAGCTGGGAATAGAAGTTGCTGATTACCCACCGAGGCAGACATGTCATATCGGCAGCACCAATCTGATTAAGTTCTGAGACAGATATACATGTACATGTACATGTACATGTACTAGAAAGTGTGAATTCTGAGAAATCTGAAATATATGGCACGTGTCAAGTACCTGCTCTACTGGTTACCCCATGCCCATACTCAAATCTAATGAGAATGTGAGAATAGCAAGTATCGGTCCCCTTTCATCTCGATCATTGACCTCTTTCAATCTTCTGCTCTTTCATTGATCTCAACTTTATATAACTTTAAAATCTACTTTATCTCTCTTGATAATAATCAACATAATAATAATATGATAACATTATTCATGAGTATAATAACATTATAATAACATTATAGTAAATTTATGTGATGAAATTCATATTTTCCCCCAATAGGTTTAATGGTGCTTGAGCTTTGTGCTCTTATTTTTGTACACACATGTATTAGTCGCAGACAGGGATCTAAAAAAAGAGTTATAGCTCAAAATCTTCATAAACAATTTTTGGCGCTATTATTGGTGCTGTAGAATTTTTTAATTACTCTCAGCAGTAGATATCAATGTTCCTGCTCATTTCAACAAAGTTCTAAATCTAATTTCTTCTTATAGTTTTTGCTGGCTATTTAGTAATTACAAAAACCAAGACCAACTTTTACCACCAAAAACTTTCATGCAAACAGGACATAGCTGTCAGGGAACCTCAGCTATGTGTTACAAAATCTACCTAACAGAGTAGAGAATAGTTTGTTAATATGAGATTAGTCTAGAGATGGCTCTCTGGTCAGTCTTATCTTGCCCATCACTGTCAGCGCTCTGTTCATTAATAACAGAACATTCAATTATTCATGCTCTTGTACATGTAATTATGCTAAAATATCCGTGTTGTCTACATTTGATGTGTAAGCCAAGATGCCTTCCGGTGAAGTGTTTAAAGTTACTGGATTTGTGATGGGAAAGTTTGTTTTGTAACATGTTTGGGATTTCAGCTTTAAAGATATATGTTGCAAAACTTGTCACCCTAAAACTAGTACGAAACAAGTAGCTTATGAGTAGTAATCTAACAGCATCTTATATTCTTGTTAATTTTCAGTTTTAGGGGAGATAATTTCAAAATAACTAACCTGAATAGCTAAATCCTAATACTTTTACAGTGAAAAACCCAGGCTGGAAGAGAAAGTTGCTTCATGTGCAAAGATTACAATCATACAATCATATTGTGAGCATTATAATGGAATATTAATTAATCTATGGAAAAAATACAACATTGCTAATTATTATGTACAATGTACTATTATTAAATTACATACTATATCAAGTGCATTAAAGTTGCAGAATAAATTGTCTTCAATATCTCTCTTCCTTCAATTGTGGTACTGTGATCAAAAAAGCATTGTTTTGTAATAATGTTCTAACTATATGCAACTATCTTTCACTTTTCTTGTACTGACTTCACTCAATCGATATTTCAAATTGAGGGTAAGCATGATAAGACTTAACTTTAATCATATATAACCTAATATATTCATATAAATCATGTCTACAGTGAAAAGTGGAAGCAGATGAACACCTTATTAATGTGATATTATTAATATAGAAAGTTTCCCAACGATACAGAAAAATGACCTGAAATAGCTCAGCAACTGTGAAAACCTACGTTGTATATTTCTCAAGTTATAGGCACTAATATATCTTTACAGCTGCTTCCACAATAATAACTCAATCCAATGAACCAAAATACTCAAGGTAAAAAATGTGAGCCCTAACACTACACATTTACATGTATGTTATAAGTCATTCAGGTCCAAATTCAAGAATTGAAATAGGAGCCACCCTGTTAGCATGCAATGCTGTCAGGGGTATGGAAGGTGAACACCTGTTGATTTCAACACAATCTACTAGATTTTCTTCATCTCACACTGCATACATCGCATTGATTATGCTGATACATGCACTAGTGTCTGACAGGGCTCGCAGGTTGTTCCTAGACTCACATACAGTACATATACTAGAGTTATTGAATAACTTGAGCCCCTGCGTTGTGCTGACTGGAATGGTAGGAATTTGTGTTGGAAATCTCTTAAAGCATGTGAGCAAAATCTTATTCAGAGACTTAAAATGATAATCTCCACCGCTACTAAAAATATTAGTATATTTTCTTTAAGCTGTAAGTCTTCACTTCACACCACTTGTTCTCAGACGTAAAAAAGTACTATACGGATCATTATAACGCAAAACTGTCATTTGGAGCAATTCTGTGGCCCCAACAGTATACTGATATGTTACAATTATTTGCATGTACATGTACATGTAAATGTATGAGTATGTAGACTATAAGAAGTCATTTTAGTCCATTAGCACCACATTGGTAGTCATTCTTAGTTCAACGATGAGTGTGGTCGTACTCTTGGATTAGCATGTCATTAGATTATTATTTCCACCTCTTTATCACCTTTAGATGTTTAAAGACGTACTTGTGCTGTCTGCTTGTCTAATGGTTCTCATTAATACAGAGACCTTACGAAGGTGCATCTATCTCTCAGTAGACTAAATCCTGTTTCTCCAATAAATTAATCTTTTTGTAGAAGAAGACAGTCTTATTTCCTGCTAACTGCTGGCAATCAAATATCAATTAAATCATCGAAATTAGCAATATTACCGAGTTCTTGGTAGTTCAAATATTCAAGTATATACATGTAGTTATAGTTTGACTACTTGCTCACATTAAATTATGTGTATAAAATATATTTTGCACGTGCATCCTCCTCATAATTTGAACTCTTCACGTATCCGCATTCTCACATAGCAAAGGCGGTAAGAAGCTCTCTCTCTCTCTGGCACTAGGCATGATGCCGCCCTTCTATTGCCTAAAACACAGCTGTGCATTGAGTAAACAATTACCTGAATAGACTATAGATATTACAGAGACATTTAGCCAATAAAAATGTTGAACGCAAGGTCCGATTTTTAGCACATAAAAAGTTTGATATGAAGCATCAAAACAGATTAAATATAATCTTCTACATCTTTGGATAAAACAATGTATATGATATCTAAGTAGTTATGCGTTTCACAGTACAATGCCTGAAATAAATTGTATTTATGTTTCAGATAATTCTATCTTGAGAGCAGAACTGTGCAAGAACTGTGTCAATTCTGTGAGAAAATATGCCTGACAATCAGATAAAGTACACATCAAAGTGGCCACCACCATCATCGCACGGCAATCTTCATAGTAGCTGTTATTTCAGGGATGGTTATACCCACACTTACATTCTCAAGGTTGAATTCCCGCACCTCTGGTATAACAAGGTTTGTAGGTCACACCTATTCCATTATACACCGTGATCTCATCATCTATTTTGGTCCGCTATATCAAACGTGATATCAACCACCTGCCCTACAATTTAGGCAGCTGAACAGGTGCTGTATTAGGTTGGGTGTGTGTTCTTATACTTTACTTTTCAAGATAAAAGTTACTGGGACATTTCCTAGTAAACAAAATCTATGTTAATATGTTGCCAATGAAAGGGTGTGGAATATTCTAGGTGGAGAGTTTACAGTTCTGACTTTTCTACTTAATAAACCCGTTGACGCTTTCAACAATGCCTGGTGTCATCTTGAAATCGTCAAAGCCCAACATTGGGCACTCACTGGTGATAATACGATTATGTACAGTGTAAATGTTGTGCATGTAGAAGAAATGCACTTGTACATCATTAATTTTAGTGATATTCTTAGTGATATCCTGTCATACTTTCAAATGTGCTATGTTTGAGTCATTCGAGAATATTGAAAGTAACATTCTAAAATTAAGCTCTAGTGGAAGATATTAACTCCCACAAACCATTTGTAGGATGTAAGAGGTGTACTTACTGTTTTGCATTTTTTACCACATTTGATGTTAATATGACAGCATAATTAACCCCTAAATGTCAAACCTGTATGTCTAAGTTGGTTATATGTAAATGTTGACGTCTAATTCCGTATGCCAGTCATTATTTACAAATTGCAGTTAGAAAAAAATAGAGTCAATAGAAAGCTGTAGTTTTTAATTTAGCCACATTGTGAATTAAATTGGTGAACTAATTGGTTTAGAGCATAATATCTGGCTAAAGATATAGCTGAGGTGTAAATTCAAATACATGGAAGTGGTAATTTTCTTCTAATAACGTTTAAATTAACCTTAGTTAATGAGGTCCTTAATAAAGCTATTAATGAGGTAATTAGAGACTAAAACTCCTGAGTTTATATAGTTTTCTGCTGAGTGAAATAAACTAGAAGAGTGCAAATATGACTAAATAGTGACATTTGTCTCCAATAAATTATTTACCTCCGGCTTCGAGTAATGAAAGTACTCACTTCACGGAAACCAATGGTTATACCTGACGCATAATTGGTACATGTGTGGACATTTTCACCAGCAAATTCATTGGATTTTCATCTAATTTATATTTAAATACAGGCACGTACATGCTCACTTACAGCTTGGTAAAATTATGCACTGATTATTAATATACATAGACAGTGTACATTAACAAACCAAGTTGAATATGTCCTCAGAAATGATTCAATTCCAAAATATAGTGTTGGTGTGAGGCCAATGGTGTAGCATGATTGGTAAAATTGATATTCTACACAGCATCAGGAACCAAGGCTATACCAGAACAAAACACCCAACATTATTCCTAACAATATTTGTTACTTGGTATACCAACCAATGCTTTTCTTGTACCTGTAGATGAAGCCAATGCATGCGGAAGACCAGGTTTACTGGTGGCTCGAACCAGTTCTGATGTGGATACCTTGCTGATGCTATCACTGACCTGCCATCTGCTACTCAGCCTCTCAATTCACCAATGAGTTCATCCAATAGTCTACCACCAGAGTAATGAATTTATCTCATCAAAAGAATTTCGTTATTGTTATTCCAAAATTCTTTCCATACAAGGCACATTAAAAATAGAAATTCATGAAACATTAATTTTCACAAAAGTACAATATTATGATTACAAAGTTTTCCCTGAAATGATGAAATAAGATTTATTGCTAATTATTTATTGACTGTGACACTGTGTGGCAGATGAGTGTTGAGGTTCCTGATAGCATTGTGTTGTGATGAATGTTTGCAATTCTATGCTGTTTAGAGAATTGTTTGTTGCTCAGTGCCAGATGCTGAAAATAAGTTCACCATGGCTGCGGAGGCTCTTAAATCAGTTGAGAAAGACACGGTGACAATAATTATTTTTGTAGATCGTGTGCTAGTAATCCTCTACCGTACCTTAGGAATAAGAACCTCTACAGAGGCCTGCATTGAACATTTTTCACCGTCAGCTGGACATCACTTGGGCAATACTGGGGTATAGCTTCAATGTTGTCTGGAGGAATTGCGAACTTTGATCTAAATTGTGTAGTGAATTACAAAATATGAGTTTAAGTAACCAAAGCCCATGTTTGTAATAAAAAGCTGATACAAATGGTGTATCTCATTATTATATATACAAAGTCATGCAATATTTACTTAACATAGACCTGCATGTACGTGTAATGTACCAAAGTTAGGTATTTCTTTGAAACACTTCATATCTATCCTATTTTTATGTATTATAACACACCATTACTAATAATAGCCTTCCTATATCCTGTACAAGAGAGAAGTAATCATTTGTATCCTATCCTACTTACCAAGGAATTTCCATCATCAATGTGTATGCTCATATTATATGTATGATAATCCACATTACAATCAATAGGAGTGTTAGCTTAAACACAGATTAAAAGGGTTTTAATCTCTCTTTAATATTTGATTGATGGATACCCTTGAATAAAACTATTATGCTCTAGATTAATGTCCATTATAACCCCAGCCTTACCATATATTACCACTGTAGGGCCTTCCTACCAGGATGCTATAATGTATAAATAGATCTCAGAGCTGGATCCATGTTTTACCTGCCTTGCAATGACTATATTATCATATTTTAATCATGATTCAAGATAATGCAACTTAGCATACAATTCTGTCCCTATCTATGGGCACCTTAGTAATATGGCAAGTTTAGCAACGGGTGTAACAACTGCTAGAGTTATACATCTATATTTACCTGATGTTCCTGATGGGGAAAAATACCCAACAAAAGGCAAAATATAGGTAACATCGAAGTAGGCCTAAAGAAATGAAGAGATTGTCTAACTTGGTCCGACAATTTAGCATTTTATCACAGCAATTGTAAGAGCAGTAGGTGTAGGTGGTAATACATGCATAATATACGACCCACTACAACTGTATGCCATACTCTTTAAAACAATTTTATTTCCTTATATTTTTACTACAGATATTTGTCATAAAAAGGTTCAAATGACCTGGTTCTGGGTTAGTAATGAATCATTTCTGGTGTTCACCTGCAGAGAGACTGCCCACCCTCTGGTCTCATCTATCAATCTTCAGGTTACTGGTACATCTATAATAACAAACCAATAAACTCTGTGGTTTTGTATGGAGACATGAAAGTTCTCCTACATGTCTTGTAGGTAAGCTAGTCAGAATGTTTAAGTCTTCCAAAGAGTGGTGACTACATCGTATGTTATTCTGCTTGGCGAGCTGTGCATCTGGTATTAATTCTTACATACAGCCCCAGTCTTCAAAGACCTGGGACCTCAGATCTGAATTGTGATAAACGTTTTTTGCTGATACCATCATGTGCATGCACATTACTGAACTTTGGCAATCTTAAATTTTAATTTCTAATAAATTATGTACATGTAGGTTGATTTTGTTCTTAACTCTGCTGTAGAATGTGCCTGTTCTAGGTTCAAGCTAAGCATAAATACTGTATCGTCACACTTTGGCACGCTTATTCTGACTATTTCTCGCCATTTCCTTGTGCGATATTTCATAACTTTATACCACTTTCCATGATTCACTTAAATATGTATGGTGCAAGATAAATTTAAATTGAAGAATTTGCACTGAAGCCAAAATTATAATTGACCTAATAAGAGATGAGAATAGTTATAACCAACCAGTGTATCAGTTATAGGTTACAATCAAAGTCAACCTATTGCATGTACATGTATGTAGCAGAGGTGAAGCTTTGACCCAACATTATATCCATGTACTAACTGCCAACCATGGTCTACTCTAACACTTCATTTTGTTCTCTGTCTTCCACAAATCGTCATTACAGTGCTATGCAACAACTATCCCATTCAAAGATAAGCTACCAAGTTCTGCAGATGTAAGAATGCAGCAATCAATATTAGAATGAAGAAGTAGACAGACTACTTCCACATTTACTGGTGATTATGTTTATCGAGATGCTTGGGCAAAGCATGAGGACACTGCGAAATGAAGAGTTATGGGCCGTTTAAATTTATGGTTGAAACATTCACCCTTTGAAATATATTTTCGTGCCATTAAATAGGCATTTATTGAAAAACAGAATCACCTTTAAATTGTTAAACAATGCTAACCTTCACTCAACCTACTTCCTACATTACGTTGAGTCCTAACAGCGGAGTCAAATCAACTTCCACTCCATCAGTCAATTGGTAAATTTTGGAACATATTCAACACTTGCTTCTTCAAAGCAAGTTCTTGTCTCAAATAGACTCTTTCCACTTGATGACATGTGACATTATTTCCCAATGAAGGAGAATCAATAGCCTACCCCTTGTCTTTGCTGCCTCTTTAAACTAGCATCTTTGGGATAAATCTCATAAGTTAAATGCACTAAGCTGTAGCTAGCAGTCCGCAGATCTTCTGTATTTTGCTTTAATAGACTAATCTGGGTTTAAAGACTCTCAAAAGAATTGGTCTGACATGCCATTTGATTGCTTGTGGAAAATGGGCAAAACTTTTCCAATGGCTTCACATTCTTCAGAAAACTAAGTTCTATAATTAACCACCAAACCCCACCCCCCCCCCACATTTCATTTTAGTCAGTTTAGAACTGAGGTTATTAATAAACCTTCATTTTACCAACCTGTAAATTTATTTTAGTTCTAGAACTACTTGAAAGTAGGCCCCTACAGCGTGTTGTTTGCGTCCCGTACAATTGAAATCTAACTATTTTCTAATATGAACCATTCCAAATCACCAAGTAGGAATAAATAAACTAGAAACATATCGATGATTTTGATCAAACTTTTAAAGCAATTTATTTAGGGTCAATAAACTATTTATTTTTGCAATTTAAATTTTGGCCCAATATCCATTGAGTAAGCAGGCAAGTGTGATTCACACACACAATCCTTTTACATTTGGACACTGTGAAAGAACTCAAGAAGGAAACATAACTTTAAAAAGACATGAACATAATTGAATTGTCATTGGGGTAGTTATTGGGGCCCCAATAACTACCCTTATTATGCACCACTTATACTTTTGTCATCACACAACATAACATGTTTTGGGGATGGAGATTCTGACCAGGAACTTGTTGAATTATTAGAATCTAATTTGATAGAACGCCAAAGTTTTGGTTGTGTGCAACACATTGCCTTGGTTTCAGGGGCACTGTGTACCATGCAGGTAGTGTACTTGTTATACTTGCATGCATAGTAGTATTCAAAGGAAATTCTCTTTTCCCATGTTGTTTACAACCAAAGCAGAGTACGATAGCAACTATTCATCTAACAGTTTAGAGGCATTTGGTATGCAATATGTTGCAGCGTCGTCAAGGATGTTTTGAATATTTCTGTGAGATTTAAATAGCCTCATAGAATCCAATTACAACCTACATGTGTCACCTATAGATGTATATCACTAGTATTACACTGTGTGGGTTGATAAAATCATCACACAAGGTTTGAAGCTATTTTTTACACAGCTGTAATGAATTCATAGGGCACACTTATGCTATCAACTAGAAAATAAGGTAATCCATAATCTATGATAAAAAGGTCAGCTAAGCTTCCGCTGTTTTGTGCATGTAATTAATAATACGCTGGGGAACCCTTCAGCCACATAGTCTAGTCATTGATAGGTGCTTGGAAATTAGGCTAAGTGTCAGACAAGACCAGCGCAATCATCTCATTCTGTCAAAAGAACAATATTTCTTATTCATCTGTCCATGTGACTACAATATACATTCACATGACCAAGTTGTTCAAGTCACATCTCTTATTTGCATTAGATGTCTTCTTTTTTAGGTACCAGGTCTGGAACAGACATTGGTGATCATGTCTTGCCACTCACTCCTCAGATCAGCCTTTCTCATGAAATTTATGTTCCCTTGTTTGATGTTACCTCCTGATATTAGACCACAAATTGAACTTCAGCATCCATATTACACAGTCATGTCTATGTAGTTGGTGGGAAACTGACGATATATCACATGACCAAGTTGTACTTTTCTTGTTATATCATTGTAATATATTCAAAATGAGCTGCTGCACATGTGATGCTTCGATCAATTTGCACATTCCATTTATTTTGCATTGATCTCAAATTAATGCTGTATACCTTTAAGCTGATATAGTGTGAACTTTTACAGAAGTCTGGCATATAATGTACATATATTATAGAACAGCTTTTAATATTAAACACATTTCATTAATCACCAGCCTAAGCATGCCTGATGGAAATTTTATAATCTTGCACACTTTACTCAAATTGATTTCTGCGGAATTGACGCCTAAACTGTCAATTATAAGATGGTTGTGGAATCTAAAGAAGCGTGCCTAAGTTTGCAAAGATTACCACTCCCAGGCGTAGTTTCTATGTTAATCGACTCAATTGCAAACACTTGTAATTACGATTATCATCAAAAACTACTTTAAAATATCTCTTGCACTAGACATGAGAGGTTAAACTACATTTTTTGTATGCAAACTAATAATCACCCCAGTAGTTAGTCGCTAAAAGAATTTTGGATTTGTTGTTTCCTCAGTATGCTACTTCTCCATAAATTCAATATTAAATTATTTGGTGTTTATTCTGCCAAAACAATACAGGCATGACGTGATATAGTCCTTCCTCTACGCACAATTCTTGTTACCATTTTGTAAATACTTTTAATTACTTGCTTTCTCATTTGTCTGTTTTCACTGCCCAACCTCTTGTTTAATATTTAGATTAGGCGCATATAAACCACATGTTTGGTAGCATAGCAGGTCAACTTCGTATTCCTTAAACCACTGATTTTCTTTAGGCATATACATAGTTTTAAACAGAACATGAGTAGCATATATATTGCCTAATTCCTATTGTACCTTTAAGCCTAATTAATGTGATTTAAATTGTTTCTAATTCACTGATTATTGCTTCATTATAATACTAATAATAATATTTATATTCTTCTAGTTGTACATTAATCATTTTCTGTTCTTTGTTTGTGATAACAATTGAATATTAGTGGTAATTGATGCTCATATTTATTTGTTTCTTTTACTCAAAATGGAGATCCTTCTCACCACAAATCTAGCTAAATATTGATGTGAATATGGATCATTGAATATTAAACATTCATAGCAAACTGAGAGGATGACGGTGCATATAATATAATTATTCATATTTTGAGGAACCATTGAGCGACAGAATAGAAAGTAACTTCATAAATATGCATTCATACATTATGTCACAAATTTCATGGAATAACACAGTTCACACCTGTATATGTGCTAACCACTTCCACATTGTACCAACAATACACGATTGGGTGGCTAACTGTTATGTATAGCCTGTAGTATTGCTTGAAAGATTATCAGCACTTCTTTTCATGTTTTGAATATTGATATGATACATTTAATCATGTAGGTAGTCTACACCCATGCTGGATTAGACTTTTGCACTTCCATGATGATGGCGTTGTGAACTTGTTTTCTTTTGAGCAATGCGGCAGACCGTCCACCTCTGGTACTCCCGTAGCATGTGGTTGAAGCCGTTACCTTCACGGCTCCTCAGCCACTCCTAAAAAGGACCCACGACCCCATGCATAGCGGCTATGCGGATCACACACACGGCTCGACAGTTTCACACTTTTAAACTCTAACACACTCTAGATATACAATACAGACAGACATCTGGTTTGATACTGTGTCGTCTAGCTACTAGATCTAACAAAATCTTTCTGTTTTGCTTGATTTTGTTCTGTGTTTGTTGCCCTCCAGCCTGAGGCCAAACTTCTCCAAATTCTGAGAGTGTCGGCTTTTTGTTATTTCTGTTTTCTAAGCTACAAGAACAACTATATGCCATTACTTATAGACCATTGTATTTTCATGTGGCCTATATCGTATTATATGCAGCCCTCTGTTCAATCGCTAACTTTCTAATACTAAACTAAACTATACTAAACTAGTAGACCTAGCGCTTTAGGAGACGCTTGGTTGTCACAGAGAATATGGATCAGTCTATATTTAGTTATTTTAATTTGCAAGTTGGCATTTCGAAGCAACTGATATGCAAATTAGAAGTGTGTCACTCATCATAACACTCTATGCTAAAAAATTAATTTACAAATATTTTACCTGCGTTACTGGAACCTAGACTAAAGGCTAGAGGCAATGTTGTTATACATAACAATACTTCATTTACATAAATTATGATAATTAGAAATGGAGAGCTCAGGCTTGGATGTGTGTAAACTGTTACCTTCTATAGCTGGAATATAATTAAATGGTTTCCCATTGTCTATAGAATAAAGTCAATCAATGTTGGCAGTAGCTCCCTTCATCTTATGTAATTAAAAAAAAGGTTTTTCTTAATCTAACTTTAATAGATTTGCTAAAACAATACTAATTGTTAAAACCGAAAATGATATGTAAAGCCTCAAACCCATCCCCTTTCTATTAAAATTAGAGAGTAACATCTAAGCTCTGTAAAATCTCACATTGGCTCTGATATAAGAAAATCAGTAAAAGTTGATCATCAATCACTGTAGTGTTAATATTTTATTTCTAATCGACAAATTTATCATGTACCGACATCGTGATTCTATCAATGTAGAAAACATTTTTCCTTGCAGCATTCACTACCAAGCTTCATAGTTTAGTTGCTATGGACAATATATTTCTAGTTTTTGCATTTGAAATAGCTCCAACCCTTTTATAAACCACCTGCTTGAAGCCTTTACCATCCAACTGATTCTAAATAAAACTTTTCCTAGCTATAAATTAAAATTAATAGCGTTAAGTTAGACTAATTCCTGCTTTCAAGTACACTAGATGATTACAATAATAGCACATATAGATTATCTATAATACTAGGATCGTTTTACAGTGTGGTACAGGAGTAAAAATGTGGGTGTGTGGAGGATGGTAAATTTTATAAAACCCCATGGTCAATTTATTTCTGCTGCCCACTTAATTGATAACGTCTTTTTACGTGTCAGAAACGGTCTCAGTACTTTTACACTTGATAATCATGACTAATGGTGATATTTATATAGGTGTATAGGATTTACATGTACATTTATCATAAATGAGGATCCTATCACACGCTAATTTCAAACTACAATGTAAGGAAAACTAGATGCGTATCATTTGTCAAGAAAAATCAAATTCAGATTGAAGTATAAATAGATATCCAACTGTCCAGCACTTAGCAGTTACAAGAGACCAAAAGAAGACTATTAATAGGCCTATAATATTTATGCTCTCTGTCTATCCAGCATGTCATGTACATGTAAGGTTAGGAGTGTATAATACCAGGGCAGTTAGTACATGCACGTGTAGGTAGTTTAACTCTAACACTAACTCTAAACAACAGCCCCAGTACAGATCTCTGTAGTGTGGAGCAAATATATTAATGTGGTTTACACCACCATCTGGTAGGTGTATTGTTTATCACAGATGTAAATGCACCACACTTGTAAGAATCGTCACCCTGGATGTAGATAAGATATCTTGTCGCTAGGTACTCTGTACAACCTGTGTCTGGCCACACCCAGTATAATAAACAGCAGATCTATGATGCAATTAGAAATCCCTACAGAATTCCAATGCTTAAAATAATGAGACATTAATAAAAAATATAGTGTAAGCTAACAAAATTTATTCTGCTGTTACATATTATGACAATGATCATTGTCCTTTGTTTCTATTTAAGTGCATATAATAAGGAATTTATTCATAACTGCTATACATGTAGTTACAAAGAATTGAATGCAACATTGGGCTAACAAGAACTTTTGAACAAAAAGACAACAGAAACATTCCACACGATATGGACACTAATAACTATAGTAATGGCCTGCAGAGCACCAGATACTAGTGCTTCAGGTGCTCTAAGGTCCCTCAGGGTGTTCTAATTTCTATTCAGCTAAGAGGAAATAGTCCACCCAGTTATGTCTTCCTAAAGTGCGACTGGTGGTCACACCCGTACACAGGGTCATGTAGGTGACTCAGGGATTGCATATCATGTTTATTAAATACTACACATAGGCTACATGTAGGAGAATGGCTACTCACAGAAAACATACAAGTAACTAAATGTGTAATACAACTAACATTATGTATATATTATTGTTAAACGCAGGTTGCTATACAATTTCAATCAGTTTAACCAGGAAACTCTGAGGTCATTATTATAAATTGGAGTCACAGGCTTATAAGTCATTAATTTATATGTCAATTAATTCTTTTAATTTTAATTGTACCTGTTTAGGTCTTCAAACTTAAATTATGGACTGCTGTTGAACAGTACGAATATTCAGGTATTACAATATGTTTAATACTCTTTAACCAACAGTAACCTTGACAATGAGCCATGAAACTTAGAATTCAGCTCAAGGCAAGCTCATGTCTGCAGTCATTCTAGCAAGTATATACATGTAGTATATTGAATGCCTTAGCCTCATAGGCGTCTTGAAATTATACCACAGTCGAATATTATAAAGAATTTCAATTTATATGTCGTACTGCAGGTGTAGGTGCCCATAAGAAAAAACTATAGACTAACCTTCTCACTTAAATGGGCCAGCCAAACCGTAAATACTTTCCTAGAATATTCATATGTGAGCAATAGACAAGTACATTTAGCTGATGTGCATCACTGATGAGACAAGAAAGACTATTTGTAATAAAAATAGGATTTAAAAAGATTGCTGCCGCATCAGTTTGAAACAATATTTTGGATTTGCATGTAGATCAAAAGTGTGTGTTGCCATGGTATGGAGGTGAAAGTCCTCAAACCAAGGGCTCTAAAGTTCAACTCTTGTCTGGGTCATTGGTGGTGTTAACAACACGGTAACATCAAAGAACCTGATGCCACCGAGCCACTTGACTACGCTACCAACAAGCAGAGATCATCTTCACTAGGATTAAACATGTGAATATATTTACATTTTATATTGCTGCATTTTTAGAGTTGTCAGTTTAACAGCGTGTACTCTAGTCATCCACTACTTGAATATTTGCTCTAGTTACATGTAAAATAAGGGAGCGCCTCCACTCAATTCTTTAAAAAATAATAAATGGCAAGTACTTGCAAGTGTTTGCAAGTATCAGAAAGTGTTAACAAGTGTCTGAAAGTAGTTGGCAAGGTTTCTCGAATTTATCTGTCTAGCATTTAGACTGTCTTTAATTGCTAAATCAAGGATGTTGTATATTGTCAATATTTTTAGATACTATTAGCACATAAAACTTAAGAAATGACAAAAGGTCTACTTGAACATTCCACTTGTACACATGTATTTACAAATGTAAATGTGCAGATTGAGAGGTTTCTGATGAAAGGCTAAAGAGTGACACTGCCATTCTTCTACTGGGAGGCAACACATTTATTACATAATATATATGAGTCAATGGTTGCAAAATGACACAAGGACCTACCATATGTTCCCTTGCCAACAACGTAATTTTGAAACACTATACTTTCCACAGTTTATTCAAAATCGGAAGGAAAAACTATAATCTGAAAGGAACATATTTTTTTATTTTCGGTTTAGACTGTGATCTTATTCAAGATGTGTACAGGTTTTCTCAAGTATGATTGATTCTAAAGAATACTTCCAAATTATATATTTGCATTTCAGATCTCAGTACCTGTCCCAGATTTCACATCTCCACCCAGTTTGACCTCCCCCACCCAAATTTACACCCTCACGATATAAACAGAAGAACACTTGCATGATGCAACACCGCCACTGATTACAGTGAGTTATTATTACAAACTCAGATGGACATGTACTACATGCTTAAAAGTAAATGATTAGACAATAAAGCTGTAACTATGTATTTGTTGCAAAACTTGTATCAAAAAAAACTGCTTCAGAGAGGCCCTAGCAGTTATAAACTTTTTCTCTGTTTAGTCTTGATCTGAGTAGAGAGAGATATTGCTGACTATAAGACAATAATTGCTGTCATATTGGGGAAAGAAAAGATATGAATGGGTAGTAACAAGTAGATGTTATCTATCAGAGAGGTTGCCAGATGTCAACAGACAACAAACACTGGTGTCAACAAATTGGATGGTATTTATTAACAAGGATAATTTAGACTGGTTAAACTGTCAGAAAATCTATTACCGTAATTCATGAACAATTGCCGGAGCATTTTTTCAGTTAATCAATTCAGGGCTAATGAAATATAGTCTTGTATATTTATATTGTGTGGAGATATAAATTCTCCAACTTCCTTTTTCCATGCAAATGTTGGACCAATCATACTAGGTTAGAAGTGAGATAGCCGTATACATGATATCTGTTACTGCACTGCTGTGGAAGTGATGATACATCTTGGATAGAGAACAAGAGAGGTGTTTTTTTATACAAGTAATGACATCAATTGCACCATTAGATTGTGAAAATGTGCTACAATACAATAATAGAACAGCTTTCATTAGAAGTTGGTTTTATGGATGGGCTAGTGCTTCCAAGTGGTTTCTTCCCGGGTGCTGCTGGTGGTTGGTATTTTAAGAGCTATTCATCACCCAGACATGAGTTGATAGGAATAGTGTGACAGTAGTTGGCAAGTGCTCTAATGTGCACCATGCAATAGCCGCCATAGGGCTTGGCAATGCTATTCTGGGATCTGAGCTTTAAATGGTGCATAACATAGCTACATTAGAATACATGGTTTAAAGGAAATACTTAACCAATCAACTCTGTCGATCATAATTCATGAAGCCGATTTCAAGACGAATCTCTCAATTGTTCTAATTATATCCACTTAGCATTGTTTCAGTTTCATACTGCTTTTCAAACTTTTGATGACGAAGCAGATAAAATAAATTTTCACTTCATTACTTTGGAGTTCCGCTTCTTATATCCTGTTTGTGAAAAAAGCAAGTCAGCAGGTGCTTCCCACCATGCTATTAAGTCGGCAGGTGCTTTCTGCCATGCTATCAAAGCACATAACCATTCACAATGTCATCCTATAACCACTTTCGTCTTCTAGACATTTCAGTCCCATTATGTTGATCTGCGGGGCCCATACATGACTAGAGAACAAAGATACCCTGACGATCTCATTTCCTATTCAACTGTTTACCAATATAATACAGAATCACTGGAATGATCTTAACAACTAATTAAAGTTGACAATGAGAATGTTCATTAATAATTTTTCTGTCAAATATTTCATTTTACTTCCACGTATTTTAAAAATCTGGTCAACTAACACCAAATACTGTCTGTGATTTTATAGTGAGTGCAATTTTACTGAATATTAACCTTTAATAACTTTTCAGTGACGGCACAATGATAACTCGTTGATATTCATAAACTACGTAACCCAACCCCTGATTATTTCCAGTTGCTTGATTGAGTCTACATGTTATTTCCTATTTCTATAACCCTGGATACAATGATTGCTGACAGCATATCTACAGCAACACAGAAGAGTTCGAGTAACTGAAAGCTTCGCTTAGTGAACACCTCTCAGGCTGAGAAAATATTTTTTAGTTAAATATTGCTTTTCTCCATTTCATTGTGTCCGTGTTTGCCCGGCCCACTATTCATTTGGTCAATGAGAGTTTTGAGGAAGATTTTTAGGAAGCAAAGATACTTGTATGCTAATGCTTCTACTGTGCTACTGTTATGGAGTCAAGTTTGGCATCAGTAGAACATACTACAATGTTGATAAAAATTTCTCCAAACTTTTAGTGTATCCGGTTACAAGAAGGCATGAAATTATAATGCTAGAAGATCCTAATTATTTAAATGTGCGATACAACATTCATAGATATGCAGGACACAGAATATAACATACTGCTTTCGCCACATTAAGCTGTCTTCACCACCCTTCCAATACGCTTTTCTAAGAATTGTCAAGTTGCTCAGGTATATGTGTTTAAACACGCCTCATTGAATCGAATAGAGGCGGTAATGGGATAAATTAATCATTAACATTAAATAGCAGAATTATGGTTGATGGCTTTTATGCCAACTTAATGCCTCAATATATCAGTATTAGCTATTTAGGAAGTGAGGCTGTTATGTTCTTCAACTACCAAGAATGTTGACAACTTGAGACAGACAGGCAAATTTATAATAATATACTAATTGTAGCGAGAACAGTTCAGAACTAAAACAGAATGGAGAATATGGAAAATTATTCGATTAGGCCTACAAATCAAGGACATTTCTGTAGGCTGCTTTATTATAATGCTCATTATCTGCTCGCCCATATACATGTACATATATAGCTTAAGGTTTAACTGCTTTTGGTATGCTTACTAAGGCTACATAGTTGCATAATGTTGTACTGTTTCTCAGGCAATCTAAAAAACCTTTGATGATGGCTAAAATAATGGGACGCTCATTGTATTTAGCAAAAAAAATTGATATTGTTGTCAATCATTGAGAGGGAAATTTGTCAAATATAAATAATGGGTGTTCCTCAAATTGGTGGTACACGTGCTTGTCATAGGCCAATACTGAAGTCAGCAGCCCTAACCTACCAGATATTATAATGATATTGCTGCAAGGCCAAATTACTGCAGAACAGATAAGCATTATTCGATTTGCTTGGCTACAGGTAACTTCAGCGCTGTCATATTGTGATTGACAGGTAACTGACAGGTGATTGTAAGGTAGATTGAGCTGTATGTATAATTTTTGAGTAAAACATTTTTTAATTCATGCTGTTGACATCATTGAGGCTGGCCCGCTTTATCGAGAGACATTTCAATTTATATGCACTGTGAAGCAATAGATAGTGCCCGTAGGAACTAGAGTCAACTAAAACATCGGAACTAGAAAACTGCCTTAGAAATGATGACTTCAATTCTTGAAGTATTGAAATATAAAATGAGTGGAGCCCAACAGACCAAGATATTGTATCATGTGAATGATTCAATAAAAACAAAGTTGTTAAAATTTCCGCTTTATAGAGTATAAAAACATAATAGCCATTAGACAATCGCAAAAAGATGGCACCAGTCAAATTTGTCTTTGATCAACATTGGGCCGATCAGACAGTAGTTATATCTTTTTCCTGTTTTCTCAGCATGACATTAACAACTTAAGTGTTTATTATTTCTTAATCTGGAGCCAACGATGACATCTCCTAGGTCCAAACAGCAAGATGAGTGAGACAGGAAGTATACCAAAATGCATTGCATAAGTTACTTACACCAAGGTGAAAATTGGAAACAAATAAATTCTAATCACATTTATCGTCTTGTACATGTACATGGTACACTATCTATCAAAGCCCTATCTAAAACACTTAGACTTTTTGAGCAGTCACAGTATTGCATATTATGAAATATTATGCAAATGTTACTAAAAACCTACAGAGTCGGAAATAATAGCATATTTCTGTAAAGTCCCAAACATTGCTTACCATAATGTAAGAGATGCAGGCCTATGTAAGGTATTGAATCACAGTTTTGCATATCTCTACTCTATGGTCTAGAGGCAACTTCAGTTGCTACCACACACATTCTACAAGGACATGTAAACCAAAACAACTGAAAAAACAATTTAACAACTGGATGTTTGCCTCGTACAACACAGCTGTAAACTTCATAACATATGTGTGAACATACTATGTAGTCAGAAGCAAAGAATGTAAACCATTATCAATAGTGTCAGAAACAAAATTCACTTCTGCTTTAATACATACATGTGTATAGTATAATGATAATAAAAGTGCAAGAAATGTGCTTTTTTACCCTAATAGGCCCGCTGACGCAATGTTTATCTCACTCTATCATCAAAATTGCATCTCAAAGCAATAACAATACACAAAGGGAACCAGATCACCGATAATAATCTATTGATAACCTAAACTTCAAATTCTAATTTATGGTTTCCACATTATTTATATTTCAGCAGAGCTGTGTAGGTTGGGCCTGTCTTCCACCACAGCTGGCATTCCTACGTTTTCTCCATTTACCGACAATTGGTGCAAGCTTCATACATCATAATAATGGTTGACTCCTAGCTTCCTTAGTAACCTATTCGAGCACATCAATCACATTGACAAGTTGTCAAGCCATCACAAGTTCAAGTGCGTGTTTGATTGATGGTACGCTGGGAGGATCGAAACTTGCTCTCAGTCGGCTAGCAACCCATGCTCCACCTTCTGATGGTAAAAGTAGGCGGTGCTTTGCATAATATCGGCACAAGGTAATGAGGAAAAATCGGTATAAAATGAAGCTACCAGAAAGTGCAAAATCAGTTTCATCTCACTGCTCAACCAACACACAAAGTAAGTGCACAGTTTCTGGAAGCCTGTGGAAACTAAGCAATTATCTAATGTGGACTAAAACAATCATATTTAAAATACTATTATAACTGTATTTATCTAAACAGTATAATAGTAATTAGTTCAATTTGGAACTTATTCAAGTTGTTTCTTCGATTTTAGGCCTAAATTGAAATTGCTGATTAAACTTAATTATTGTGCTAAGACTGTGTTTTTTATAGTGACAAATATTATTTCTTTTACAGATGAAGGGTGAATCAGAGTCGGCCCAGAGTAGCAGGACTAGCCTGTGGTCTATTGGTATCGCAGTATTTGTGTTTGTAACTACATTTATCTGCGCAGTTGTCTTCTCTGTATACATTCTCAACAGAATTGATGCAGTCGAGAAAGAGGTGAGGATATTTAATGACCTGTTAGGATTTTAGTAACAATTATTATAGAAACCACAGCAACTAAAAGTGCAAAGTTCACATATTGTGTAACAAAAGATAATTTACTTCACTTATGAGAATATGTTTAAAAAGATTAATATTTAAAATGCTAGAGCTGCAAATGGCTCATTTCAGTGAGATGTGAATATTTTTCTCAATATGTGAGAGTCAATAAAATAGCATTGATAATACATGTACATGTATGTGTAATATGTATTATATGCATGTAATAATAATATAAGATGTCAGGATTCTACGCCTGTATGGATAATGAACATGTGCATATCAACGTACCTTTTCTCTATACATGATTGTAATACCTTCCGTATTATTGTATTACAGATTGTAACAGTAAAAATTGCAAAGGGAATTACTGGATCCGCACTCATCGATGTAAGTCTGGTATAAATGTTTATTTACATATTATTTTTGGAGTTGCATACTTTTGATGTAAGAAAAGATAATTCCTAACAGCATAATAAACTCCAAGCATTACTTTGTTGGCGTTATAAATACTGTGCATTGTTTTATAGTCTAACACCAGAGTTAAAAGAAGTGCAGGTGGATGGGGATGCCAAGTAACCTGCCCTGTAGGACCACCTGGACCTGCAGGACCAAGAGGACCAACTGGCCCTAGCTCTAGCGCTTGGGTTGGAAACCCTGTTCCAGGTGAGTAGGGGATGACAACTTCTATCCATGCAAACGACCTGTTATTATACATGTAAATATAATCATTATTAGTATCTGTTGAAACTATATCATAAAACATAAGCTGCATAGCTAATAATTCCATGAATAGTTACAGCATAACAACTAAATGCATTTTAATTCCATGACAATAGTGGCTTTGTGCTGGCAGGCAAAGCGTGTACATTAGTCCATAAACCACAGTAACATAGCTATGACAACACATCAAATCATGGTGGAATATATAATTTATTTTGTTACATGTAAACATTTGCCACCAACTATTGTTATAACAAATTATGTTATTTGGGTGGGACTGTTAAGGGTGGGGCCTTTTGGTTTTTTTATAATCAAGTTATTTACATATTCTTTGAGGATAATCATCTCTTTTTTACTTATTGGCACGTGAATGATCTTTCACCTTTTGCGTTCTTAGGCCCAGTAGGACCTAAAGGAAACACTGGCCCAGTCGGTGCACCAGGTCAACCAGGAGTCAAGGGACCACCAGGACCACCAGGTAAAGATGCTATTGGAGCTCCAGGTCAACCAGGAATGAAGGGAGACAGAGGACCTCCAGGAGCTCCAGGATACGGTGGAGTTGGTGCCAAGGGAGACCAGGGACCGCGCGGATACCCAGGTATGATATTATTATCTCTACCTGTCGGTTTGACTAAATGATGCAATTATATCAACAATGTTATTGCAGCTGTGATGTACGATGCTATAATGAGCAGTTGATATATACATGTATAGATTTTATTTAAATTGTATAGTTATAATGGACATAATATATTCCCTTAACCATTTTAGGTGCCAATGGAATCCCTGGAGCAAAGGGAGACCGAGGAGCACCATCTAAGGTTCCTGGACCAACTGGCCCACAAGGACCAAAGGGAGACCGTGGAATGGTTGGAGCACCAGGATATGGTGGAGCCAAGGGAGAGCCAGGTAAACCAGGATATGGTGGTGTTGGACCAAAGGGAGATGCTGGAATACCCGGAGTACCAGGACGAGATGGTCCCAAGGGAGATAGAGGACCCGCACACTATGGACCAAAGGGTGTACCAGGCAAAGATGGAATCCCAGGATATAACGGAGCCAAAGGAGAGCCAGGTTATGGTGGCCCAGGACCAAAGGGAGATCGTGGTGCACCAGGATATGCTGGCGCACCAGGTGTTGGTGTTAAGGGAGATGTCGGACCAGCAGGTGCACCAGGACCAAAGGGAGACAGAGGCGCTTCATACAGAGGCAAGCCAGGACCCCAAGGACCTAAGGGAGATGTTGGATACCCAGGTGGACCTGGCAAACAAGGTGCACCAGGATACGCAGGACCCAAAGGAGAGCCAGGAGTCAACGGATATGGAGCACCAGGTGCCAAGGGAGATCGTGGACCTCGAGGATATGCTGGTAAGCCAGGTGTAGGAGTACCAGGAGCTAAGGGAGATAGAGGATACAATGGACTACCAGGTGGCCCAGGAATGAAGGGAGATAGAGGAGCGCCAGGCTATAACAGCAATGTACCAGGAGGCAAGGGAGACAGAGGCTATCCAGGAGCACCAGGCAAAGTAGGATATCCTGGACCTAAGGGAGAACCAGGAGCAGCAGGTGTTCCAGGATACGTAAGTCCTTAAACCTTTAACTTCTATGAAGTGAAGTCACATTATGCAATCATTTATTAAGGCAACAGTTAGTTAATACCTTTCAAAGTTAAATTTCAGTTTTCTAATGCACATTTATATAATATGCAGCTCTTACAAATTTCATGTTTTTAGGGTGCACCAGGCGATAAGGGAGAGCCAGGTAAACCAGGATACAGAGGAGCTCCAGGACCAGCTGGAGAACCAGGTGTAGGATACCCAGGTGCCAAGGGAGACAGAGGATATCCAGGTAGAACTGGTCCAGCAGGACCTAAAGGAAACCCAGGATATGGAAGTCCAGGTAAATACAAGCACTGTAATCATAAGTATGCTGTGAAATTGTTTGTAGTGGTTATAATTGTTACAAATGATAGGTCTGGATCTTTTACCATAATTGGTATTGTAGGCCCAGTTGGACCACCAGGACCCAAAGGACCACCAGGATATGGCCCTAAGGGAGATGCTGGAATCCCTGGCTATGGTAGTCCAGGACCAAAAGGTTAGAAATCCTTGCTGTTTCACAGTTGATACATCACTTTGTACATTTGATAGCTCATCTTTAGAAATTAAGTTCAATTGATGCAAGTAGCCTGTGCAAAAGTATATTTCAATTTCTTGGCTTCTAATAACTGACTCATTTATTGTGCAGGACCTCCAGGACCACAAGGCCCACCAGGATACCCAGGACCAGCCGGAGAGCCAGGAGCATCCAGCTCATGGGGACACTAAACCAATCAAAGAAAAATGAAATTATATACCCAGCTATGCTGTCAAAATACTAAGTACAAAGATCACTCCAGTTCTATGGAAAGAATAATGATTAGCATATATGACAGTACACAGTAGACTGCTATGCTTTGAACAAACCTTCCATTAATTCTAATAGCAGACATCATAGTAACATCAGCTGGGTATAGACTTAGTTCTGAGTGAACAAAGTATAAATTTGGGTTAATTTCCACCTCATGCTTGCTAT
This sequence comes from Bugulina stolonifera, assembly GCA_935421135.1. Classification (NCBI taxonomy): domain Eukaryota; kingdom Metazoa; phylum Bryozoa; class Gymnolaemata; order Cheilostomatida; family Bugulidae; genus Bugulina; species Bugulina stolonifera. Next base: position 9,647,190 of record OW285195.1, read on the forward strand.
GTTGACTTGGAACTATGTTTTCTCCCATAGAATTGACAATTGCTCATTTCCCCACAATTCTCTCCAATATTTATTGGCATGGGCTGGTATCTGTTATAGCTTCTAGCTACAGGGTTGGATTAGTGTAGTTTTACTGGTATGCAGGCTAACATTCCAGTAATCAAACAAATTCATTTTTTACAAATTTTATATTGAATCGTTATCCTAGAATTAATTTTTTTATTTCAATTTGTTGACAGTGTTTTGTTTGCAATCAAGGATTTATAATAAAAGTATGATAATTAATCTGTTACATTGAAGTTACTTCATTCTTAACTAATTGACAACAGCCATATTCACATTCACCTTTTTTGAAGAGTATAATAATAAGAAAGCATACATGTGAAATGAGAAACAGAAATGAAAGTAGGTCAGAGGGGGATAACTTACCATGATCCTCTCCTTAGTTTATGGCAGTATCTAGGTCAACCAAATGTCATTAGCAATAATACCTTTGTGCAGTTTACAAGATTTGTCACAATAATACAAAACAAAACCATATATAGGATATACATCACTTTTAATGAAAATTTCATGCGCTAAAATCTGACAAGGTACCATTGCATATTGTTGGGCCGAATGCAAATCATATACATGTGACTAATCTGACAATCAATAGCATTGTGTATATCTGAAATATTTGAACCTATGTTGATGAAAATGCCATGGCAGCTTAACTGCATTATAAACTACCTTTCGGTAAATTGTAATCTTTGTGAAATAGAAAATACATTCATTATTCCAATGATTTACATTTACATGTATATTAAACATGACAAGAGAAAGCATGCATATATGGCAGCTTAAATATAGTTGACCTTTGGCAGTGCCTGAATTTATGTGCTAATAACCACTTGTTGCATTTCTAGAAAACTCATATTGCATCTGCTTATTAAAATAGTATTTTAGTTGGCTCATAATGTACGTGTACATGTATGGATACACCCTCAGATGGTATAGCGAGAGATGCTGACTTGGCACTTTGCCACATAACATTTCCATAAGTTGTCAACCTTGATGCCAATGACAAACATCTCAAAACTCTCAAACAACTTGTTTCATGTGCCCCTCAAGAGTTACACATAATCATCACTGAAATGGGATTAATTTGATGCCCAAGAATGCATCAATGAATAAGGTTGCTGCGTACAATAATATTTCAACAATTGTTGTAGTTAATACAACTTAAGTTCATTTCTATCTTTCACTTTATTTTTATTTTACTGCGGCTGCATTTTTGAACTCCATTTTCTAGATTACTAGTACATAGGTTCATCATTTAAGGTGCCTTCTTGGATTCATGGAGTTGGCAGAAAGCATACAAAGTACATATTACAAAGTGTACTGAACTTTGGAATGGATCAGATGCTCCTATTACATATCCTAAGGTTGTTGTACTGCTGTTTCTGATTATGTCATGCCATCCGGTGGACTGTTTGCAAATATGCTATTACTCTAATCCACACTTGCAGTATAATAACTACGGTCATCCTTTGTAGATTAAATACATGTAGATTATCAAACTCACTCACCACATGGTGTCTAATCTTTCATTATTGTTATCATAATATTTCTGGTGGTAAGTAAATGATGGATAATAACACAGTGACATTAGACAGTTCTTTATATTTATACATGTAGATCTGGAATATATTATTATTATTCTTTATTGCTTTAATTCATGTTCCTAAAGATTGTGAAAGTTTACTAGATAAGTAATGAGTTATGGTGTTGGTTTGTATTCGGTCCTTGACACTATAACATAATGTATAATATATGAACGATTTTAGTAGATGAGTCAGTAGGATAATTTTGCACACCTTCAGCTGCCCCACCTACATCATTCATCATACTACATTGCAGAAGAGTTTATGGCATAAGTAGATTCTCAGCATATGCTAAAAATCATGGGTGTAAGCTGTACGGTGACACATGGATGTGGAAACCAAACTATATCATGTTAATTATAGTGAGTCCATTGTAGTTGCAGTTTGGCGCACTGTGAATATTTACCATTGTGTATTTATAGTCATCTTTAGTAGAGTATATCTACATAGCTTATACATATAGACCACTATAATAAATGAAGGTAAAAATAACAGTCTTCAAAGCAAGATTAATTTTTAAACTATAGTTCAACGAAATAATAATTGGACAGTGTAATTCAAAAAGTTTAAACTGTTGGAAACACCTGCACTCAATCTATGATATACATTGTACTTTTAGCTTGTGTAACCTGCAAGTATTCACAGTTTGTAGCTACATGTAGATACAGGCCTAATGGTAATGATACTTGATCATCAATCCTCAAAATTGGGTATATTCACAAAGTGGTGTCTCTTTGATAGTTGTGGTTGACTTCCAATTTTCAATAGTTTGTAGTTAGCAGCATATTTTTAAATAAAACTAGATACTCTACATCATGCCTGAGTGCATTAATACTTTGCTACAAATAGTATTAGGATAGATTATTCTTCCATTAATGATTGGTGCATAGAACTATATAATTATACGTATTTGTATATGTGATATGTGTTATGAACCATGATTGTGAGTTCTACTTAATTGCAGTCTACTTAATTGCAACCAAATACTTCTTTTTCAGGTGTCATTGCCTGATTGCCTGATTTCATAGCAACACTTTCTGTTGACTGTTTCACCGATTGCTGCTAGCAGCAATGCCAAAAATTAAGAAGTTGTTCTCTCATGATACCTTGACGCGTTGACAAACTTCGGTGCGAGGGATTACCAAAGCGGAATCACGTGATATGATGGGTGGAGTCAATAATAAGGGAAGAACATCCGGATTGTTTTATTTTCAAGAATTTTGGTAATTCTTTTTTCTTCATATATTTATTTCTTATCTACAACGTGATTAACAGGATTATTTGGCAATTAAATTGGTTGAATGTGTGATGCTAACACGATAATTATGCTTAGATTGTGCTCTATGGCCCCGTTATGAGTTACGACTGCGAATGTTGACTGACCAAAACGTAACAGAATCACTCAAAACAGTAAAGAGTGACTGAATCACTAATTATTTTCTGAGTTAGTAACTCGGTACTGAATACGAATAAATTAACCTAATTCAGTCTCATTTTAAAAAACTTTTCGAACAAAAATTCTATGATTTTTGCCATTTTCATTCATAATATTCTTATCGAATCAAATGCCATCTCAAAGGTATAGACTAGACGGCTAGCCCTAACTAACTTATTACTTGAAGTTAGTAACTAGTAACTCTCACTTACTTACTAGTAGACTTTATATTTAATAGTAATGTTGTTGTAATCTATTTAGCAAGTTTTCATATAGTCCGATTTTGTTTTCCATCCCTGTTAAAAGAAATTAAAATCAATCTCTCTCTCTCTAAATCGTTAAAATTTATATTTGCTGAACTTTGATTTCATTCTCAAGTTTCATTGGCTGCTGAAAGCATGCAACAACAACTACTAGTTGCTAGTCAAGGAATGGCATATTCCTGTCATCATTTGAATTTTGATTATTTATGATACAAATTAGCTGCAGTTGAGTTGCATAATTAGGTCCATGCATGTAACCTGAATGATATTCTTCTTTAAGGTGTTCCTGTTGCCTGACCCTCCTTTTTACCTAGGTCCTCCACGTGCCTTATTTTGACACAAAACTGATAGCTCTAACATGTTTCACTTTAAAGTCTGATCTATTGCAGTATTTAAACATATGTCAACTGTAGGGTAAAACAAGATAAATTGACCAAACAGAATACTGTGATAGGCCTATTAGCTTAGCGATGTGCTGGAATCCTGTGTTCATACTTTTTCTTGCAAAGTCTCTTCTTCAACTGAAAACAAGAGTTTAGCATTATACATTATTGCTATGGTAAATCTATCTCCGATTTAGGCATTTGCAAATTACTAGTAATTCACTTTCCACGGCCAAAATCCCAGAATTAGACCAATGTAATTGGTCTCATGTCGCTATTGGTGAATGGCCAGTAGGCCTAAAAGTTCTTTTGCTAGCAAACAGGTCAGCATATCTGCAATTCCAGAGGTTTCTCTTCACAACTTCAACTGTTAACATTTCATTGTAGACTATAATATAATATATGCAGAGATACTAGCGCAGAAGGTGGTGCAGATCTGACTGAGAGTGTGGTACTGGTTCTGGCTACTATAACATAGGTTGGTATCAGTAGCACTTGCAGTTACCATATTTGGTAGTCTTAGAACAACCTCTCATTCCAGTCCATTAAAATCAATAATATCAACTCTTAAGACCTGTGTCTACCTACACACAGTTTTGTGGTTTTCAATCATCATTAGTTATATTTCTATAACTTCTTCAGCAACACATTTGCCTACACCTACACCTAGAATCCTTGTCTTGGCTTGAGTTCTTATTTTCACATTTCTGGTGCATTGACGTTGTCTCTAATTTCAGTTTTGTGCATTCTACCGGAGTTTTTTACCACTCAGTCCGACTTGTTCACTAGTAATGAGTCCACGGGTCTTCTTTTCTAGACTATTATATATATGATATAGCCTAGCTCATGGCAGTGTGGTTAGCATTACTGTAGCCTTGCAGTAGGTAGGGCTCAGGGTAGGTATATCGTTTGGTTTGGTCTGCTCAATGCTATATAGCCTACCCTGTGCTATCACCAATCTCCAGGTTATTCATATAGAATGGTATTAGCTACATATATTGAAGTTTATGAACTTTTGCTCAGTGCCTTGTAAGTAGTCATATTCATAATAACACACAGATACTTCTGGTGAACTTTGATTTGTTCTGCTGATACTATTATGTAGAATGCACCTACAATGTACATGTAGGGACTTTTACTAGTTGTTATAATGGAGTTTGATCATTAGCAGACTTGCGTTATAATGTCCAACTGTATAATATACAGGATAAGGTATCAGTTATCAGGCCAGATTTAGATACCACCCACGTACTGAATACTATATCAATGGTTAGTATTGGCTAGTTGCTAGTAATAATTGATACAGGGTGAGTAGGTTATACTGTATTACACTACACAATAGTATACCAATCTACCCCCAAAGGTCAACTATGTCAATTTAGTTGAAAGTGAAGGAATTCAGTAAATATGAATACACTAATAAGTCATTCACTAATGCAAGTACATATACATGTAGTTCTAGTGAATACAAGTACATGTAGTTCTAGCAAAATGTTAACTCACTCAGGATGGTTGCTATGGTTATTGTAACTAACATTGCTTTGAAAGATTTTATTTAATTGAGCTGTACAGTATAGGAAGCTTAATACTATGTATTTTAGCGTGAGAAAACACTTTTTTTAAAACAATGGACAGATATAACACTCATTGGTCTGTACAATATTGGGATATTGTATAATTTGAATGGCATAGTTCAACATAATATACACTTTGCCATCATACATAGACATGCTGCCATTGTGACCATAAATATTATCATCATTTATAAATATATGAACTGCACTTTATTTGAATTTTCATTCTAGCACTAAAATTGTTTTATTATTTTAGCATTATCATGTAATGCACTGAACTGGGCTGGAATTACACCCTAATAACAGTATTTGCTATCATGTTAGTTTATGTAGCAGTTACACAATATTTTCTAATGAAAATAGTGAATTTCTATGATATGCTGGAATCAGTGCTGTGTATTTTGTACTGTACTGAATGCATTACAGCACTGGAATATACAATGTATACAGTTACTGGCTGTTACCTAATAATTAGGGTCTGCTATTATTATGTATACAAAGTTCATTCACTAATTACTAGAGGGTTGTATTGGTTTTATGTTCACTTCCTTGAAAACTATTATACATTATACTGATTGTATCGAATATTATTACAGTAGTCTATTACATTGTAGTTAGTAAAGCAAGTGTGGGTTCTTATTAGGCATTTTGATAGGCACAAAGTCAACAATAACAGAGAGTAAGTACTTCCACCCTTATTTCTTTGAACTTGGTTTCTGTGAGTCACTGTGGTTATATTTCACCTGTAGACAGGTAACCACTCCTATATGCTGTCTATAACTTCAGAGAAATATCTACCAGAAAGGAGAAAGTGAGTAGTTAGTCACTGACTTCTATCGAGCTATTTATATCCACTTAGCATTGTAGCTTAGATTCTATCAACATTTAAGGATGTTTACTAAGGGCTATTCACTTTGTTGGTCTACTCATATGGTATCGTTGATCACACTGATTGTAGATTTAGTAAGATTAACTAGTGTAATACTTAGGAACTGTACAGATTGACAAGGTATGGCAGAGGGCAACATGTTTAGTTGTTAGAGTTAAGTTGTCCAGTTGGGTGGATATTTGGTACATGCATAATAGTGTACATTCTAGACTGATTATGTAGCTTATCTTCTTTAGATTATCTCAGTGCTTTTTGTATTATGCCTTCTTTATTTACCTTTAGTTTAAATTGAACAAGGGATTGTATTGAGCCTTATATGTTATAGTGGGTTGTCCCCTTGCAGCTAGGGCCAAGGCCCCTTTGTCTAGACTATCACATACATAAAGAATTGCAATGTTATATGTAAGATTTCACATACTTTGAGGGTTTACTACTATCTCAACTTCCTTAGACTAAGGTCCACACTGAAATTTAGTAACCTATTTTGCAGCTTAGGCCTGGTTGGAGGTTGGCCCATTGCAATCTCTGACTACCATTATATAACAGTAAGGTTCTAGGTCTATTTGTATTGTCTGCCTACTTGGGTAATCCCTCAGCTGCTGGTGGGAATTCCCTCTTCCTTTGTACTTGGCTACTTGGCAACAAACTTTATATTTTAAGTAATTTCCAGTGAATTCACTTGGTACTGTCCACTCCCATTGTAGTAACTAGGACTACAACCCACATGAGAACCTGTTAGGTACAGTATTAGTGCAGTGTTACTCACTATTTCCATTGACTGAGATTAGTCCTTGGGACAACTAGGTGCAGTAATACGCACAAGTTTAATAGGCAGCAAAAAGAGAAGACAACTGGAAACATGCCAAGTGCCATTCGTGTAGAAATAGTAGTCATGGAGTAACTGTTGCACTAGTCATACCAATATCCTTTCACTGCTTATATACACCTGTCAGCATGATAATGCATTCTGTCAGCTGACATTAGGACTCTGTCAACCTAGAAGGGACACAACTCCAATTACATGTACATATAGGCTGTATGTGCTCATGGATTCATGCATTCATAACATGAATGAAAACAGGTTTGCTTGGCTAATTGGATGTATTTAGTATAATTACTGAGTATGCTAGCAGTAGCTTTGATGTACAGTCTTGATCCTTCACTGCTCTGTATGTAATCATATAATCATGAAATAACATTACTTTCATCACAGGTAGGCAGCTATCATAGACTATATACCCAGCTATTATAATAAGATAGTAATATAGTTAGTAGGCCAAGTAGTAGACATCTATATTTTAGCATATTATCTGCACTTGTTCTACCTACTGTGTTCTAGATTGGCCTAACTTGCACTATGTTCTTGATAGCATTACAAATTTCCCACAAGCTACTTGATCGTACTCATTAGCTAGGGCTAGGTGTATTTCTATAATACAATGTGAATGTTTTTCCTGGTTCTTTTACAATACAATTACAATATTTGTTACAAATTGTTGTATACAATATGACTACTTGTTATAAGCTGCACTTGAGCTTATAATGGTTACATTATTATAATAATGACTTATGCATATTATGTGAATAGCCATACACACCTGGAATCACATTAGCACAAATACCCTATATTTATAATTCTAATGACCTAACCTTACATAGTGTATAACATTTTTACTTGATATTGCTGGAGCACATGCTGGTACCATGACTGTCCATTCACCTTTATGTTTGTAGGTTGAAGCTGACTATATCCAGAAGATACAGGGCAGTACATTTCTATCTTGAGTTCCTCACTATAGGTGGTTGGAGTCCTACTACGCCCTACTCTATACCATGTGGTGAAGTAAAGAACACTTACTATGGGTATGATTTAGTTCTATAGGTGTATTCCGTTTAATGTTGAGGAACCACAGATTATTGTTATATAAAATGTTAGCAGCATAGATGATGGACACCTCCCCCCCCCATCTGTGTTAGTTGGCAGAATAAAATTTGTTAGTTTCAGAGAGAGACTAGAAGTGAAATGCTGTATTACGTTATAGCGTGTCTTTGTGATTTAAATTTCAGCTCCTCATGACAGTGATAAAGCTTTACTGGACGCTGCCAGAGAGAGGGCCGAGATAGTGAAGAAATATCAGATAGTAAGTCATTGATACCTGTGGTACTATAACTAGTAGTAGAAGTAAGGTGATGGAGGTGACTGTGGAGGTGGCTGTGGTTATGGTGGTGGTTGAGGCGGTTGTGGTGGATATGGTTTAGTGGTAACAGTAAAGTTATTAATGTTGTAGGCGTGCATGTAGATGTTGTAGTAGGCGTGGACGTAGATGTTGTAGTAGGCGTGGACGTAGATGTTGTAGTAGGCTACTAGTTTTGTCCAGTCATAATGGTAGTAGTACCAGTAGCAATCATTTTATGTGGAGTTTCATATCTTTGATGCTGGTGAAGGTCCTACAATACCACCTGAGGAAGTAGATATAATATGATCGATATATCTGAACATCTAGACTTCCAGATGTCTAGGCCATCAGTTGACACCCTGAAGGAGGCCCAGAGCTGACACTAATCACCCCAAACATACATAACCTGTTTAGGTATTCGTAATTGAAAGAACAAAATTTATGTCATCAATCAAGTCGAAGCTTCATGATAAATCTACCATTCATTGTTATACAATTCTGTCTATCTTCAATGTCACTAAATACTCTATGCAGTGTTGCACTCACGTTTCTGAATGTATAATTTAACAGAGGTGAAAAGGTGAAAGGTGACTGGGCACCAGTTGCTATTTCTTTTGGTGCAGGTCATCTAAAACAATTTTTTGAATTCTTTAAAGACCTTCACCAGCTGTTGAAGTAGTTTATATCTGGGATTCTTTTCTACCTTTTGAAAGGCTCATCTACCTATATATTTGTGTTCTAAAATTTACCCAGTGGCTGTAGACTGAGTTCTCCCATGAGTTTGATATTACTTACAGGGACGGGATCCTAATGCTACAATAGACGAGTGGGAAGATCCAGCGTTTGAGGTTTATCATACTACAGACAGATATGGATTCATACAGTAAGTCTGTCCAACTATGTGTTTTTATTGGAAAACAGCCTGGATGTAATATAATCCTGCTAGTAGCTGATTGGTCACAATAGGTTACTATTACCATCACCGGTTGTAGTTCCTTTCTTCTTACCAAAAATAGACCTCCATTGGCTATAGTTAGGGTTGGATAGGCTTAAGTAGATCTACCACTCCACCCGCTACATGAATTAGCAGAGGTTGAGTGTAGAACATGAGGCTATGATTTAGATTTTTTGGATGCGTCATATTGGCAGGTAAAGCTGGTGCTTGTGTCAAACCCTTGACATGGAGTCTCATTGACAGGTGCTCTATCAAATCCCTGGATGTGTCTATTATATGAAACAGTGAGATGGCTTTTACCTTGTTTTGTTGCATGGGATTTATTTCAAAGTTGTGGGAGCCATATTTACCCCAGAATCATCCTGACAGTATTTGACATGGCATATTAATGCACCAATCAGATGGTGCTATTGTGAGAGAGTTACTAGGGGTTAGTATAGATTGTTAGGTTGATAGCATACGGAGAGGGTATGATGTGGTATTTGGGAAGGGGCCCAATACTAGCACCATAGAGAGAAGATTTTATCATTTGATTATATCAATATACCAGATGTTATGAATCTGCTGCTAATTTCCTTTGTAACATAGGGGTAGCTTACAGCTGTCATTTCCTTCTTCACCAACTTTTTGTTAGCTAATGGCATTGTTTTGTTTTTCAATTTCTTCAGCTTTTACTTTGTCATCAATTTTGTTGTTTTTTACATGCTTGACAATGTTTTGACATTTGGGAAATAATTCCATTTTACAATGTCTGATGATATTATAATAATTATTTTATGGTAATAACCCTGACAGTAAATTAGATAGAGATAGTACATGGCTATTAGTGTAGGCCTACATATATTATATGTGTATGCTATGTATATGCCATTTTGTGTGCTTTCTTTAGCATAGTCTGTCATCTAGGACCACTTCCTGGTTGATGTATATTTTGTGACTCCATGTTACGTAAGAACAGTTTATTTCTAGCAGAATTTCCCAACTGATTTTAATCTGGTCCTCTAGTTGTTGGTAACAGTGGTATTATTTTCTTTGGGACTACAGCCTCACATAGTTAGGATGATGACAGATCTCAGTACTTTGTGATTTACCCCTCACCTGTCAAACTTGATTTGTGACATTTAGTTGTCTAAATTGTGAAATTTTTCCTGAAATTAAATAAATGAACAATGTGACTTGATATTCAACTGGCTCCCCATAAAAATATAATGTTATTGTGTTATACATGTACGGTGTACATGGTGAAGGTCTACCAAAAGTTATATTTTATATGATATTATAGTGACAGCAGACTACCTAGTGAACGAGATGACTCGGAGAAAGTTCAAAAAGAAAATGAGAGAACAGACAAATGGAAGAAGATGTATCAAAACTGGGATAAATCATTTGATGGTGATCATGCATCGGTGAGATAGATAGTATTGTGCTGAACTCTGGTGTTCCTCTCATTTATTGGATTTATCTGCTCTTGCTACATTTTCTTGTAGGGGAGGGTAACTCCACATTGTCTCACCATTGTACATGTAGATTTGTATACACGTACTCAATATGCCAGTGCAATGATTTTAGGCTTACTGAAGTATCATCAAGCTTCATTTTTACTAACTTTAGATGGAAAATATAGTAGGAGTAAATTATTCTGCAGATACATGTAACTTATATACATTGTTAGTCAGGATACGACTAAGTTTGGTATAATCAATGTATTATTACTATTATCAGAAATGTGTGCTGTTAGCAGTATCTTACTATGGATATCTTGTACTAAGACACTGGGTATCATTCTGCTATGTTCTTTCTTCTCGCTGACTGCTAGAAAGTGAAAGGTGAGAAGCTAAGAGCCAGGATATGGAAGGGCATACCGGACCGATGGAGAGGTGAAATATGGAAAAAATTGCTACGCATTGAAGAGTTGAAGTCAAACCATGAAAACGTTTACGAGACGATGAAGAGACGGGCGCTTACTACCTCTCCTGATATTAGACAGATTGACCTGGATGTGAATCGCACTTACAGGAATCATATTATGTTCAGAGAGAGATACGGTATTAAGTGAGTATGCTTTAGCAGGTAACCGCTGACCAAGGCAGTTCTGTCCGGTCGTGTAGGCCTACATGTAATTGACCGCTAACTAGGCCTGATCTGTCCAGTCGTGTAGGCCTACATGTAGTTGACCGCTGACCAAGGCAGGACAGTCTGGTCACAATGTATGCAATACTCTGGTAGGGTGATTCTAAGCATATAGAAAAACCTTGCAAGGTATCTGGTAGAATGTAGGTTTGGCCAGGCATCTGAAAGTGTTACTCTCTTTGTCTTATTCATATGGTAATTCTTATATTATATTTGACAAATAGTTTTTTATGGAATTATTTATGGGATTCACCTAGGTACAAAATTATAGTGTAATTTACATTAGTGCACTAACCACTGTGCTTGCTTCAATCCATGCTTTGTGTAAATTTACCTCTGCAAGACTTTACCACTGCAAGACTACACATCTGGTCAAATGAACCAGGATCTGCCATGTTCTGTTGACTAATTCTATGCTGGCCAATCACCAACTCTTCTGCCAAGAGGAAGTTTTTCTGGTATTTGTAAAACCAGATTCGCCACTTCACTGTCAAGTTTTCTGTTTTAAATAAATGTAGGTACACAAGTAACATTGTTTGCCCCTTGACTGGACTTCATAGTCCAATAGCAATGTGTACAATGTGTATGCTAAGGTATTACTTGGTATTACAGGCAGACTCATCTCTTCCACGTATTGGCTGCCTACTCCATGTATAACACAGAGGTGGGTTACTGTCAGGGTATGTCCCAGATAGCAGCGCTACTGCTTATGTACATGGATGAGGAAGAGGCTTTCTGGTGCTTATCACAGCTACTTACAGACAAGAAACATGCCATGCATGGTGAGTGCCGCTTCTTAAGGCTTATTAGGGCTTGCTAGTACGGCAAGAGGCTTATTGAAGACTGCTGAAGCTTATAGCCTATGCCCCTTTTCTGTGCTTATTGGGGCTTACGGTCTACTCAAGCTCAGCCAGCGTGGTTCAGTTTTACAAAATTTGAAGGGGTGTGGTTAAAGGTTAAATCTGCCCATGTTGGCAGCTAACTCTTTCAGCTTTTGCCACCCCTGTTTACAAAATTAGGGGCTTTCGTAGGTCTTTGTGAATAGATTTTACCTGTAGAGGTAGCAATTCCAGGGGAAGTTATCTGTAGGGTGTGGGGGTTGACATAAAGGGTGATGGTGACCCAACAATGTCACATATTATGAACATTATACTGATTTATAACCGTGTACAAGGTTACATTAATGTTGTACTACAAATTGAATTTTGGAACTAATTAATTTTTTGGCCCCTGTCCATGTGAATATGACTAACTATAAATACCTGTGCCTATTCTCACACTAGTTTTATTCAGTTAACAACAACTTTGTTTTTTTATTTTATGAATATATAACTAGGTGTGGTTGGCACTGCTGGGTAGTTTGTGTTTCTAGTAACTGTGATATGAGAGAGCCGAGCAAATATAGCTGCTTTGGTTTGTGCTGCCCCCTGGTAGCACTTGAGAAAGGAACCATTTATTCTTGCGGATATTTATATAAATATTTACTTCAGTGCTGTACTTATTCTATCCAATACGACAAACAACATCTTACTCAAAATAGCGTACATCCAGGTTCTATGATGTCATACTAAACCGTTGAACTATAATGTAGATAGTGGTCTAAGCTCTGGCCCGAAAGTTTTTTATGAGAAGTGACAGGCATCTAAGAAATTCGCCGTAAGAACGACCTGTTGACATATTGTATATATGGCACACTTGAAACTTTCGTCACCGACACTGTGATTAACATTTTACCACAAGCATAAATTCTTCTGTCGAATGGCATAAAAGCGTTTGATGGATGTGAATATATAATTAGACACGGCATTGTGCCTATAATGTGTCTATCACTGCTTTCTCTTCAAAACAATTATATAAATCACATTCCAGTGTATGTCCAATAACTGATGCAGAAACAATATATTTTCGCCAAATATAAAATAATTGTTAACCAAAAATTAATTATCTAAAATACATTTATTACATATTTGCTTGTAACACGCGCTAAGTTGCGTGACTGTTATTGTTAACCATCTCTATCATCAATAACCTATCCTTTGATTTTGAAAAGTGAATGCAATGTAGTTGGCAGTTATCAAGTAAAGTGTCAGGTAACGTGTGCCAGCTTTCACTTCGTACCAGTTGGTATTACCTAGTAACACAACTTGTCATCATCTGCATAAATAGATAGTTGATATAAAATTTGGCACTGGGTTACAGAAAGATTTTGATGTTATCGTGGAATAACATATACTGCCATAATGGTATGTGCCTGAAAATATATCTAGTTTTTATGTATTTTTTCCTTTTTTATGTCTTCCGATTGTATAAATAGTTTTCAAAATTCTGATCGGGAGCTACCACTGTCTGTGATTAGTTCTTTCTGTTTTATCTCATTTTATATTTTTAATAAATGTGGGAAATTTGTGTCTGGTTGGCATATTGTGGTTATTACTGTGAAGTGGACCATATTGACCATATATTATACTCGACGTAAACCACTGCCAATAAAACAGTTCAATTATGCAATACATCCATGTGAATAAGTGCCCTTGAGTTAATGTTATTTACTTCCCATGGATGGAAAACTTTCACACATTTGAATTGGCCTGTGACATTATTTTTATGTAGTTGTTTTCCCCGGCCAAGAGAGGAGACTCTTAGTCTATCTGACACCATCGGCTCTGCTTTTAATGGCTTCATTTAATTAATGTAGACCTGCCACACCCTGTGATATCATCCCCTGAATATCAATTGTATTCATCGCATTCAGCATATCTATTACATGTTACCCTGCGAACATATTTGTGAAGTTTTTGTTGGTAAACTTTTTATGGTTTCTCTTTTAACATACAATGCAATTGGCCTTCAATACTGCATACATAATTGTATGACTAATAGACATCGTTTGCCGTTGCAGTCTTTGATATTGTTAAAAAGTTGAAATATCAGCTTGGAGTCTATGTCTCCACCACACCATTTGTTCCAGAGCTCACAAGATTAGAATCTTAGAATAAAAGTTTGTTCTTATATATAATGTTTTATTCACTTATAGGTCTGTTCATACCCGGTTTTCCCAAGTTGATGAGGTATCAGTCACACTTTGAAGTAGTACTCAAGAAATTCATGCCGAAAATATTCAAGTTTATGGTGAGTAGAAGAACATGAGGCAGCAACAGTTACATGCTCTGTGCATAATGTACAAGGTTGGCCATGTCTTGGAGTTATCTGTCCTCTCATGTTTTTGTCCAAAGGGTATACAACTCCTAAATATGTGTACTTTACTGTTAATTATGTGCAATAATGATAATATCGTTGTATTGGGTTGGATGTCCTCTTTGTATTATATTGCTCAGTTATGAAAATTGATACTTTGTATATTTTAGGGGAAATCCTAAATTCTCTGCTGCGTTATGTCAACTTAATGCAATTAGCTACAGGTGCCTTTTTGTAATGATTTTGTTGTAATATTTATATACATGTAGCTGACCTTCTGTGTTATTAAACTTTATTATGGATCTGTTGTTCGGAATACTTGTATGTATACTGACATTGTTTATATTTTAGAATGCAAATATGATACCACCTAGTCTATACGCTATCAAATGGTTTATGCAGTGCTTTTTAGACAGGGTAAGTTATTACAATGATAATTTAATATGATACGTCTAATTGCCAGCTATATTTCTACTATAAACTATAATCACACGCCTACAATGTTATTACGTTGGTTGTATAACTTGTGTTAATAAGTTGAAATTGTTTGCCCTTTGCACAGAAATATTTTGAGGAATTGCCTGGTAATACATGTCCATGTGTACCACTGTCTATAACTTAGACTAAGGTCCATGTGTCTTTATTCAGATTTGCAGAAGTACCAGCTCCCTCCCCCCACTCCTGTATTGCATGGATTTGATTAGTTACCTACATACCACATGATTGTATTAGGTGGTGTCTAGAGTTATTTTCTCTTTATACATTGTAATGCTGATTATAATATAGAATGTAATAATATATTATATAACGTTGCAGACTCCTTTCCCTTTAACGTTACGTCTCTGGGACATCTTCATGTTGGATGGAGAGAGAATTCTGGTGCCTATGGCATTTACTATATTCAAACTACATAAGAGTAAGTACACTGCAGTGTCAAGAGTAATTACGCTGTATACTGTATTGTATATATTATGATATATACATTTAAGTGCGGGTATATTGTAAAGTAAGCAGTTAATGTTAGGTAGTGTTATAAAACACATACACCATAGTATATGGATATCGGTAGACTATTGCCATATGTAGTCAGGATTTACTTGCCTGTCACCGGGATACACTTGTCTATACAGTAGTAGATGCACTGGTATCATTTATTACAGGATTTATCCTTCATATTTACCCATAAACACTAATATTGGATTTATCTCCCTTTTTACAGAGAAATTACTGAAGATGTCAATGGAACAGTTTGTCAACTTCCTTCAGCACGAGTTGGAGAAAGATTTTGGTGTCGAGGATGACGTGGTGCTCGTAGAACTCAATGTGAGTATACATTGACCTCTACCAACACTAACACAATATGGCTGTATGGGTGTAGGCCTATATGTCATATACTTACTAGTATTTGGTGTCTTAGGCTGCGTTTCAAGTATGTTGTAGAATGCCATTTTCCATTGGCGCACCGATGGATTGTTTGTTTGATCAAGTTAGTTCATGGAGAAAAAGCCCTTTTAATTTTGGTCCGTCCTGTGACCATCTTGAAAGTGTACTTGGTCACTCACGTCAGTCCATGAAGTCATGAAAGCATATCTAGTCCAAATACAGTGGTGGGTTTGAAATAGCATTCCTGTGCCACATGTGTGTAACACTGCCCGCTACAGCAGCAATAATAGTCACCATACTTGGCTATAAGAGTGGCGGATATATGACAAAACTATACTTCTAGGTTACATTGTGTTCTAGCATCGCGTAGAGTATTATAAATTGGAAGAAGACAGACAACTCTATATATTGCATACACAGCAATAATTGTACCTATCAGAACACGCACATGATAGTACATGTATGCACTATAAACTGTGTGCTGTAGGCTGTGATACTAGATTTAAGGAGAGCAAGGGTGGAGCTGCCACCACCCCCTTCAGACCCGTTGGAGGAGGCCCCTAAGACTCACTTTGGCAGCGTCATTTACCCCACAGAGGAGGAGCTCATCAAGAGGCAGCAGTCACAGATCCAACTCAACGATCAGCCAACGGTTAGTATAGACTGAGGACCTGTGAATAATGTTACTAATGATTAGGACCATGTTATCAGTCTCCCAATATATTTAGCTGATGCCCAAGTTCCACTTTACATTATTAAAGCAACAGAAGATTCCCACAGTTTTACCATTTGACTTGAGACAACACTATAACATTGTTACTAATATCGGTTCGTTATGTTTCAGCATACGCATGACTTAGCTGTGCTCTCTACTTTTCTCATTGCTCATGTGAGGGTCGGGTGCTGTCCGTATTTGCATGCCACCTATTTTCTTGCATTCTCTTACAGTATTTCTGGCTACACTCCTACATGTATTTGATTCATATAGGCTAAGTTATCAGACCGTATTAAAATGCAATGACTGATATGTCTGAATACAGCTAACAATGACCTCAGTAGGTCATCTATTGCTTCACCACCTTATTCTGTTTACACTGCCGTAGGTAAATAATTATTGAAATACCGAGTCATAGATTAAATTTGACATTTGTCATTAGTGTGACGAGGAATATTTTATGCAAAGCGAATATCTAAGATCCTACTGCTACTAATGCTGGCACCAATGCATTGATATCTGCATATGATTTCTAGGTGCTCATTAACTCAGTATCTGCAGAAGTCAAGGTGGAAGAGAGCACCTTCCTTTAGTGTCATGTGTCAGTAACTGTCTTTGTATCATAATATTCCGTTTGCTTGCTTACTTTATGTTGTCTCTTCACAGCGGATGGAGTTTGAACATATTTTATATCCCTTAGCACTGGTCACTTCGTCCTGTAGTTGTAGTAGTGGTCACTCGGTAAATTATTAAATGTGAGGTCAAAGTTCATCCTTGAAATTTGGTTACCATATACCATGTTCCATCTATTATACATTTGTAGTTCTAATGCTGTTTGGGAGGGTATAATACACTTGATGATGTCACATCAGATGACAACTTCTGAACTCCATTCTGTTGTGTTGTTTTAGTGTATAACATACACACAGCACCTCATGCACATCACATTGCCGTTATAGTTGTATGTACACATGATTGGGACAGTAGTGCGTTACTAGCGGCCTGATGCAAATGTCAAGGTGTTAAAAACAACAGACTATAATATCAATGTTTTACTGTGCATGGAAAGATAACTCTAAATTCTCTTACACCTTGTAGTAAAAATAGTAATTTAGTGATCTTCTTCCTTTTACACCACTGGGGTTGGTGCTAATATCTACTAGTCATGAGTTTGTAGGGAGTTATGTCCACTCTGTTATATAACATGCACTGAACCCTATATTACGTGCAACTAATAGTGTTTGATGCATGTGTGCTCTGTATGTTTGTCTGTATATACATGTAAAGTGATGGATTGTGTTTAATCTCCAGACATTGCCTGCATACACTTCTAAAACCATCGCTTGAAGAAAGGTAATGCGGTAGATAGTGGTAAGATTGGACCATAACGTAGCCCTATTATCCTAACCTTTCATCTGCAAACACCCCCAACCTTTGCTTCTATCTTCTTGCAATAATATTCTAAGTTTGTGTCCATATAATGTGTGCCTTTCTGTATGTCCATGGTCGTTCCCTTGAGCTCTACATAATAATTCAATTCTCAAATGCAATATTGGATTTATATTGCCTTCAATTCAAATTGAACAATTCTAAAAATACTATAAAGTATCATATTTTTGCTGCTCTATGCAACCCAGAAATTCTAGCTATGTAAATAGTATATACAATGTATATGTAGTATGGTTATTCCTAGTGGAAGATGAGACAACTCCAAACTACTCAAGCTGTTGGCACTTTGCCTATATTCTATCCAATATAGTAGAGCTCTTGGGACTACCTATCCTATCCTTATGAAGTAACTTCCACAATATAATTTTACCTGAAATTTATTACTAAGTACACAGTAGTACTAATTAAGTGGCGAATTTGATTGCTTTTTATTGTTGAACCTCAAAATTTGCTGAATGCCAGATTTTGGTTGGAATATCTGTAAGTCTAATTCAACATGTGCAGTTAGGCTATGTGCACAAGTACAATGTACAGTGTAGGCTAGGCTATATATTACATATATATGCACATGTACATGTACATGTAAGTTAGGCTATGTACACATACATGTACATGTACATGTACATGTACACATACATGTAAGTTAGGCTATGTACACATACATGTACACATTTACATGTAAGTTAAGCTATGTACACATAATGTACGTGTACATGTAGTTGTATCCCTTACATGTCCATTGTGCATACACATATCGTGTGATCTCTTTTGTTGCAGGGCACTCTTTATATCACCTACCAGCACTATCATATCTTAGGGGCCACGCTATCAGTGTGCAAACTTATAATATGCATTGGAGCACTGGCTAAGCTAGGCTAGATATTTCTCTGCACTGTGTGCTGTGTTCTACTACTACTGTGTGCACTTCTGTTCATGTTGTACAACTCTCATGTGTGTCTCTTTATTTAACCCACTTGTTCATGTACATACATGTGTTTCAGGTTACTACATGGCTCTGGGCTTTTTGTCTAATGTGTATACATGTAGAGGCTAGTGGGAGGGAGTGCATTAGGGTGGCCATATTTGTTAAGATGCCTCTGTATCATGGTTTGATTGAAAATGTAAAATATTGGCTAAGGGAAGTCATAGAGATTGTGTCTAGTAGTTTGTTTATATTTGCTTTACAGCCATCATATATGACTCTTGTATTAAAGAGACCATTGGTCAACTGTTATTAAGAATTGTCTACTCTTGTAAATAGTACATCTAGATTATTTTATTTGATAGAAACGAAGTATTAAATATCTAATTGTAGCGATAAATTGCTGTTGTTTGTAGATGGACAATGGCGTATCAAAAACTCACTCAAATAAAGTGCCAAAGCATCTGGTATCTAATGACAGTTTCCGTAGCATATACGACAATCATCCAGCTAACCAAAGCACAGACCTGCCTATACCTGCAGCTGACTATGAACTAAATATGAGCACCACGGTAGCACCTGATGTTACTAGACATTACAGTGATAGTTCTACTCCACTTGAAGAACTGGACACTAGCCGACATCACAGTGACACTTCTAGCTATAGAAGAGAACCTGCGGCCGCCAGGCACTACAGTGACACTTCTAGTAGTAACAGACTCAGCATCCAATCAACTGCCTCCGTCAGGAGCGGTGGGCAGGAGCAGCCAGAGATCAGACAAAGACAATCTCTTCAGTCAAACCAGTTGATTTCATCCAGCTCTCTGCCCAGTCGGCGACATCACGAGTCGATCAGCCCAGCGACTTCTAGACAGCAGTCTTGTGAAAGTGCGATTAGCACAGAGTTAGAAGTTGTAGAGCTCAAACTCGACCTCTCCGAAGAGGATGAGGAGGTTAAACCAGAACTTCCTCCAAGAAATAGAACTTTAGACTCGTTCTTTGAAAGTCAGTTGGAGCAGAATTTGGACGAACAGACGAGGAGCTCACGCTCCGCGAGTAAATCACCGGATATTGATGCTGACAATAGCTCCTCCCACATGTATGTGAGGTCGGCCGGTTTTAGAGGTCGTACCCTATCTCCCCCTGGTGCTAGAAGTAGGAAACAATCAACTGAGACTGAAATGTCACCTAATCAACCTGACAGAATATTTTACACCAAACCTGAACCACCAAAGCCGTCGCCTAGACCATCTGATATTAGCCTAAGATCACCGACTTCAAGCTATAGAGGTGGGGTAGAGATACCTATCACCCATTTGACTCCTGACAAAGCACCACGCAGCAACGGCTCTGTACTATTTCACAGCCCTATACGGTCACCGGAGGAGAGATTAGCCTACAGTCCTGGTCATTCTATGAGCCTGGGTGGTAGGGTGGGGGCGCGCAGAACTCCCCCTCCTAGGAGTCCTCTTCCCTTCCCAGTTCCCCGCAGTAATATCCCTGTAATGCACAGCTCTAGTATGCGAGGACAGACTGGGTCACCGGAGAACTCTGCTATGTCTAGGACAGCAGATAGGACCGGGTCTCTCCACATGGTCTCCCCTGCTAGCCCAACAAATCAGATGGTCTCTTACAACTCACCTTACAGTCGCCCTGTTGCTCCGCCCCCACACTACGCTAGACCAACTTCACCTCCGTACACTAACCCTACGTCACCACCATACAGCAGGCAGGTGTTCCACACCTTTGGTGGACGTGGCCGGCAGAGTCAGTCTCCACCCACAATGATAGCGAACGCCTCATCTCAAGGCCGTCGTTCAGTTGACAATCTGGCTAGTGGTGAGGTTATACGTCAAACAGGTATACCTAGCCTGAGATCTCCTAGGTATGTGTCCGTTACTCCGAGACCTGCTCTACCCTCCCCTAGTGGCAATAGAACTTTTTATATAGTCAGTGACCCAGCTGCCACTAGGCAGGCAGCTAACAAAACTCCAACCAGGTACGATTTCAACGAAGACGATTCAAGTCAAAAGCCTGTGTTCCTATGATTTGCTGGAAAGGCAGTAAAATCAAACTACCTTAGACTTTGCACTCTTTAAAATTATCCACTCATTATAAACTGGTAGATTTGTAGTTCAAATCAGTCACACACTGCACATAATATATAAATATATCAATAATTTTATAATATTAGTCTATATGTACGTACATCTCTTACAAGCTGTAGTTCATTGTAAGCCTACAGCAACTAATTTTTGTGATACCTTAATTAAATTATCCCTGTATTTATGCTCATATGAACAGATTATTGTTAATATATTTTTGCCACAACCCACAGTTGTGGAATATTTCAGTATCCCTGCATGGTATGATATAGTTGCACATAAAATCTTTTTTTGTAATTTCAATTTTAGTTACTCATTTCCTTAAAATTCACTGCTGCTTTGGGAAACTAGTATATTTAAATTATGTCCTGTGGAATGTTGTATGGCATTCTAATGGTTATGATATTAATATAAATGTAACTGCATGTTTGTCAATTATATTATTTTACTATGTTGTCTTTAATTTATGTTAGATTTGAATTAGTGCAACATTATGTACATGAAATTTGTATATTATTTAGAATTTATTGTTGATACATGTAATTCTTTTTTTTGATGTTGACATTTTCATCACCACGGAAGACCTGTGTGAATACAATTGTAAATGTGCTTGAATTAATTCTACTTTCCTGGCCCTAACACCCCTCCCCTAGTAGGCTACGTAGGCTACTAAGCAATCCACCCCTTGGTTGGCTGGCTATTTTAAACTGAATATTCTGTAAGAAATGGCCAAAAAATGATGTTATTAACTTATTATCAAACTTGACCTGAAGTCAAGTTATTTAGCTTAGGCAATGTTAGTTTTAATAAGAAATTGTTCTCTCTCAGTGGATTAGTGGGCATTAGATTGGGGGGATAACTTTCAGGTCTGTTTTTGAGTGGCTACGAGCTTGTAAGAATTTTTGAGAGAAATCTGTTTTGATATTACTTTATTAGAAAGCAGCAGTATACAGCATAAATTTCTAGTGTAAAAATAAAGGTTTGGAATATGATATTAATGTGATGACCCTGTTTGTCTTTTCTATTAAGAGTTGTCTACTTCTACATAGACAGAAAGCAACATAATATTGAGCAAATATATGAAGGAATTGCATCTCTGACCTTCAGCCAATGACAAAATATAATATCTCTACTGGCTGATAGGAAATCTATATAATTTGGTTTGATGAAAAATAATAATTATAATGAGCTAAAAACAGATTTAGTAAATTAGAAGGATCCATGCAGGGTAGACCCCTGCAGGGAATATGACACTTATAACATTGTAAAGCAACATGCAGTGGAACAGTGTTTTGGTGAAGCAAAAATTTGAGCAAAAAATGGCATTTATACTTAAACAGGTACATGTAAGCCTATATACTATACAGGATATCAACTAATCTAATGAAATATCGGAAAATAACCCTTCTCAACAGTGATCACTTGGCACTATCTCATTGTATGTCCTTTTTTCAAGGAGAAGAGCCCAGACTAGCAACAACCAATTTTTCCTTTAATGGGAAGGGCATGACATTGTATACTATTCTCCAACATAGTAAACTGTGATGAGAAGTTGTCTTCTCTCCTTATATGACGTAAGGAGATTTAACCTGGAGTGTCTGGGGCATATGAGGGTTGACAGATGATACACTCCTAAGGTTTAGGTTCTTGTTGACCTTGTTAACAGGATGCAGTTTAGTAGAGCGATCTCTAGCGGTAGCGTAACGTGAGACTGACATATCTAATGGCTTCTCTGTATAACCTACAAGAAACAGTGTGGTCGTGACAGGAAATGAACTAAAATGTATTAATTAGAAACCATGTCGTCCAAACTGTAAGAAGTTGACTAGTCTGCATCAATACCGTATATGACCATGCGCATTTCTCTGCATTGTAAAGAGGTAAATACTAAGTGGGTGTGTCTAGTATTACTGTTATACTAGTATTGCGCAATTCCTTTTAACACCACAGCATTGAGAAGGAGGGCACCAGCTCTAACAAATGCCAATTTGTGTTGAAGTCACAAGAATTACAGCACTTTAACTAACGCTCGACTCTAAATACAACAAAATAACATAACCCTACGTGGATGCAATAGCGTCCATGTACATCAATGTAAACGTACATATACATGTCGGGTCTATATGTATATAATTATCATGCACCAATAAATTGTAGTCGTTTTATAACAAAATGAAGGTAAATTAGTACATGGTGTCACCTACCTATGCTATAGGTAGATAAGTAGTCTGAACTGTTTCTCTCCTTCTCTATTCTAGCCTGTCTCTCAGCTACTTCACCTCTCAGACCCCAGTTGGTTGGGTCAGCTAAAACAAGAGACAGATTATGGATTCAAATAATCGCTACAGAAATGAAACTACTTTAATTTATATGACTATTCTTTCCATAAGGAACTCTAGGAGATTAATTATGCACTCGTTTCAATTGAATTATATTAGTGTTGTTTTATGAACCCAACTTTATGCTAAAACAATAGAGTGTTATAATCGGCAGCTGTCAGGGAGTTAGTACAATACACTATCTGCATGGTTTGTTAGTTTTAGCATAATGATTATTTTTAACTAGTGATTACATGAGCTGATTAGGGCTATGAATTACTTAGAACAGCCCTCTGAACAGTGAAGAAGGTTGAATCAAGCTATGGGTGCGCTCTTAGGCTACACAATGGCGTACACATGAATATCATTATATCACAAATATACCTAGCCCTAGTTCTAACCTTTAAAAATGAATAGCACATACATGTATGCATGCATAACTTATGTTGGTAATTGAATATTCTCATAGAGTTGCTGAAAGTTCAAATGCTAATAATGATATCTGCATGACAGTAGGTTGGGTTTAGTAGACACCTTTAAACCAATGGCCCGGTGCTCTATAAATAGTTAAGGACCCAACTGAATCTCACAAACTCATAATTTAAATTGTATTCAACGACCACCACACTCGTCGACTCAATAGCCTCAGTACCAACCTTGAAGTGGATAGTCTATTTTTTCAGGGACCCAGGTCATACTTTTTGAGTCCCAGGATCTGACTGGAGGAAACCTTTGTCCATTGGGTCGATCTCTTTTGTTATAGTACTCGTCGTACAAAGATATCATATTGTTACTGTATGCCTTACCATGGTGACCGAATATCAGCTCTTTGGGCAACCCTGCAAGTAAAAGCAACCTAATTAAAATGTGTATAAATAAAGTCTATTCATGTGACAGTGTGATTTCCTATTATTGCAACAGGAAACAAAGTTATACACATGTGTCCCAACTAATATATTCTCACCAGTTGAAACACTCCATATTACATGTATATCTTTGCAACATGTATATTCCTTGCACACAGAATTACCTTTATTTTGCAGGAAGGCATTTCGTCTCACCTCCACATCTGGTCTGGCATCTGTGTAGAACTTATAGTCCCTTCGGTTAGTAGAGTTATGTTGTTGTGTGGTTCTCTCAAACTACAGGCAGTGTAAACAGTTGTGCATGTAAATGTACTGTACGTACACCTAATACTCCTTCAACTTCACACTAATGGTATCACCGACTCAAGTCATCATTATGCATTGCTAGAGTTGGATTTAGTCTTTGTTGTCCTATGAAGGTACTCGTGTGCAAAATGTGCAACCACATGTACATGTACATGTACATGTACATGTATGTGTTGACAAGTGTATTTAGTGTATGCTTAAAACTTTCATTTTCTTCACTTTTAAAGCAGCAATAATTTCAATCTGTATGTACTGTGCCTTACATACTTTAGGATACATGTTGACCAACCTCGACTTCACAAAATATGTTTTTAAACGAAATACATGATTTCATTGAACCAATTGAGCGTAAATTTTCTGGAAATATTTCTGTACCTTGACTAAAACAGTCTGTATTAACGAAACGTCACATTACCTGCCCCCTCTCCTCATGCCAGTTCCCTATGAGTACTTTGCTATCATACTTCTGTTCTATTCTCCACCCTGGGAGATTCCACTTGAAGGGGTCATGCATTGCCCCTATGGAAGGTAGACTAGTCATATCTGAGCTGTAATGTGTTACTACTGCTAGTATCTACACTGTATGTATCTAGCACTGACAAGCACCTGCTATTATTCTCATACATGAACTAACAAACCGGATTTGTATTTATGTAGCTAGGCAACTGTACTTGGGCATGCGTACTGCTATATTGGAATAACATCCAATGGCCAAATAGTATTGTACAATCTTGTATATACACAAAGATCAATATTGTAATGAAGGTTATAACAGTATGCATAATGTGGCACATAAACTAACCAATCATTATAATCGCTACTATTTAAAGGTACAGTTTGTTTATAGCAGTACACAAGCTCTACATTGCTACTGCATTTCTACCCATCTTCTTTACATATGCTTGCAATGTCATTATCCTACATGTACTACATGTATAACTTCTTGTGTTATTCCTCCAGCAAATTGAGCGCTAAAGTCATCACTCAAACAAAATGTGACAAAATCTTCGTAAAATTTCGTACCTGTGTCCGCATGCACAGATGTAGAGCTTATTTTATCGGTTGACAAAGTCATACATGTATAATCTCTTACAACAATTAACTAAGACACTTTCTACTTTTTCAGAATATAAACTGCAACTACATGTGCATAACTTGTATATATATATTGTATATTGTATATTGTATATTGTATATTGTATATTGTATATTGTATATTGTATATTGTATATTGTATATTGTATATTGTATATTGTATATTGTATATTGTATATTGTATATTGTATATTGTATATTGTATATTGTATATTGTATATTGTATATTGTATATTGGCATTACGCAATTCTCGCTGTCTCTGGCAGCTTGAGAACTTTGGTTCAGTGGATTTCACACCTTTTAAATACGCTTTGCTGTAAATATACAGTATTGCTAAGGTGTTCTCCCAGGCATATCTCTGAGCTGCACTGATAAGGTGTTAAACACCGAAACAGTACACTGTATGCAGATTGA
This sequence comes from Bugulina stolonifera, assembly GCA_935421135.1. NCBI lineage: Eukaryota > Metazoa > Bryozoa > Gymnolaemata > Cheilostomatida > Bugulidae > Bugulina > Bugulina stolonifera. Next base: position 9,673,411 of record OW285195.1, read on the forward strand.
GTATATTGTATAATATATAGATTGTACTTTCTTCGGATATCTATCGCCCAGCAATACATTTTTATTTCAAATGTTGGTGTCATAACAAGAAATAGTACTGGCTTGATTATAATACTATGCGATTTTAGTAAGATATTTCGTAATGAGAGGACAACTCTAACAGCAACTGTGTGAATACAAAAACATTCAACTTTTTACATGTACAGGTAATTAAATGCAGAGAAACTGAGCTTTGAGCACACAGCTAACATTTAATATTTTGTGTTTGTCAGAATAGAAATATAATCAGGTTAAGAAAAGCCTTTACCAGTTTGATCATTGATATCGACCTGATAAACTCGCTGTATTACAGTATCACATTCTATTTCACTGCATAGTGGAGATAACTCTACTATATGCATATGGTTTACAGCAATCACCAGTGACGAAATTTTAATTGGCAACTTCTGACATATAAAAATATAGGAAAGAATGAATTTTAACACCAACATAAATATAAGAATAATAATATAGTGGTGATAATATACTATAGAAAATAGACTAGCATACATGTAAGATTGGCACTGTCAACAAACAAAGTGTAGCAAGGATATTTATTAATCAATAGCCTGTCAGTATCGAACTGGGTTGGGGTACATGGTTGGAGTGGATGTGGGTGGCTGTGGATTTACACTATAGTAGTCCGGAGGAGGGGAGAGAGGCGTAGACTGAGGTGGTTTATTGTACTGTGAGACTGGATCTGAGTCTAAAAATACAAGATAGAGGTTTTCATAGTATACCTAGTCAAGTAGAGAGCGGACAACTCCATACTATAGTTGCCCATTTACTGTTAGCAAACATGTATTTATAGCCACGATGTAGCTTTCAATGGATTCAAAAAAGTTTCAATTTTTTCATGCTTTTAGTGAATATGTGTACAAATAGTGAGGTATTTTGTAAGTATTTATGCTGTAGTTACAAAAAGGCGAGAACAAAGTGAAATAGGGATAATAATATGGACATTTGATTTGAAAAGTGAAAATGTTTTTTTACAAATGTTCACTTTGTTCAACATGTTAATCCTGTTTAATATAATATAACATAATATAATATAATATACTATAATATAATATAATATAATATAATATAATATAATATAATATAATATACTATAATGTAATATAATATAATATAATATAATATAATATAATATAATATAATGTAATATAATATAATATAATATAATATAATATAATATAATATGATATAATATAATATAATATAAAATAATATATCATAATATAATATAATATAATATATTATAATACATGTATAATATAATATAACATACATGTATAATATAATATAATACAATAATTATAATATATAATAATATAATATATTGTAGTGCACTATGATCAATATTGTAATGTAAATGCATGCCATCTCAAAACTACACTAATTATGGCATAATATTCTATTTATCGCAAACTTACTTGGAGGGTAAACTTGGAATTGCTGATAAGGTGGAGGGTGGATAACTTCTCCCCGGATGCCGTCTGAAACACATTATGTCAAAGAGATCATTATACATTGTACATCTGCTAGCACGTCGTCTGATAGAAACTAATGTACTGTACATGGATTTAAATGGATATATAAAAGAACACTAAAGCACTGCTGTCCTATGCCTGCAGTTCAGACAATTTAATGGAATTACTCAACATGTGGGTACACACATAGGTTGTGTGGGTACACACATTGGTGGTGTGGGTACACACATAGGTTGTGTGGGTACACACATACTGTAAGTCTAGATATACTGTAAGTATACACACGCACATATAGGCATTAACGTACATGTACTTACCAGTGATCTGGTTGGAAATGAACACAAATGAAGACTAATAGTGTAGAATTACTAATGATAGTGAGGGAGAGGATAACAAACTTACGTTGAGCCTGCTGCACTGTAGCCACATTGACGCTAACATTGACACCTTGTCTCTGCTGTATCTGCATACGTCTCATCCTATGACGTCTGTATATACCAGCAATAATCGTTATTATAATGATTACTATCCACCCCAAACCAAACCTGGAACAGGGCCAATGCACATAGGATCAAATAATTGATGCATAGTACAATCAAGAACTGGTAATATACATGTACATGTAGGTGCAAAAACAGGTGCAGCATCATGACACAAATTCATGTCTGTAGATATTTTGTTGTGCAACCAGGTAATTGATTGCCAGTGTTTTTTCAGTCATAGAAATTTGCAACAATATTACTGTTTTCAATCATTTTCATGTTCCAAAATATACTGTCAGTCCAACTTTAATGAGAGAACAACTCCGGTCAACTTTTGGCAAGCCAATGTGGCTTACAATGCATGCGCTATGTTGTGGAATATGACATGAAAAGTAGGGTGTACAAACTTGCTGCTTTGTTTCACCTAATTTGTGGTTGGAACAGTAGAGTTGGGCAATAAGACACGGTTCGCTGGCTGCATACTTCACATGGTGTAAATTTTATTGCTCCACAACAACTTACATGTACAATGTAAATTCAATGATCACAGTCTAAGAAGCTGCTTCTAAATGCATGATATAATACGAAGGCTTAGCTTTGGTTCTCACACTTACCAAAGCCACCATGACGAATACCAGTAGCAGCTGTTGCAAAATCCTTCACAAGTCTGCAGCAAGAATACAACAAATAGCAGCAAAATCATAATAGCATAGAAAGGGTCACAGACTACAGTGATAGCAGAGACATGCATCAAGTGTGATGAGAAATAATATATTGTTAATTATACACTAAAATTTTTAATCTAGTAATTAGTTCTGGTTTACTGTAGCCATATTGTTTGTCAGGCAACGACCTTTTCCATTGGTATGCTATGATTGGCCATTTGCATCAGCAGTGAAAATGAAAGCATAAGTTTAATGTGTAGACATTAAACCAGAATGCACTATAATAATGTAATACAGCCTACTGCTTCACAGTAAATAATACAATTCATTATGTGCACGAGGCTAATTGTCGAATTCAAAAGGGTAATATTTCAGTTAGCCAAGTTTATCAGTACTAAATAATGTAGTATGCCATTTCAGTGTGTTCTGAATAGAATTTCGCTCAAAATACACCACAATTTACTCCAACCAAAGTGTAATGTCAGTAAATGCCGCAAGGATAAATCATTGTAAGATATATATCGATGAAGTTAGCCAATCAGGGGTGAAGCAGACGTGACAGCAGTAATCTTGTCATGACTATCGGAAATAAACTTTTGTCTCCAAACTTTCCACATAGACGCTAAACTTGACATTAAATTAATTAGATTTCGAATAATCTAATACTCAGCTAAGTAGAGAGGACAACTACCTATCACAAATAATTAATCATTATTATTAAATAATTTGTATTAATGCAAAATAATAATTATGTTGGTCAATTATACATGTAAACAGCCACTGAGTCTCACTAATAGAGCAGCAGATGATAGAAATTATATTGACTAGAAGCAAAAGCTAGATTGTGCTACAACAGTACCAATCTTACCATAAATACCAAGAACCGACGCTGAATACTACTGACGGTGAACGTTTAACGCAAACATACTCATTGTATTGGTTCATGTAACATTCTCCATCGCCGTTCTGTTTAAATAATTAAAGTTTTATACAATGCGGTTTATATAGGAATATAGCAAGCACAATGGTATATTATGTAGATTGAATAATATAGGTTGATAGGGTGCTGTAAAAGTATTACTTTTACATGAAGATAGAATGTTATCTAACAATGGTATTGGCATGTTACATGTACATGCATAAGTATTAACACAGTATCACATTTACTTGGTGCCTACATCATACATATTATTATTATATCATAGTACTGAAATGCTACACTAGTATTCAGGACTGTAACAACCATTTTCCACTAAGGAGTCAAAAACCTCTAAGCAGTAGCCCTCTAGGCTGCTAGGTGTAATATTAGGTAGTACGCCCTGTAACTGTTGCCCCACTAGTGTTTGTGCATGTATCAAACTAGAGACACTTGACTCTTGGTAATAATATAAACAGGCAGAAAGTTTCTATTTGAGCAGTAAAACTTTTTGCTAAACTAAATTTTGGGGGACGCAAATGCCCACGTTGTCCCTTCCCCAGCTGTTGCGGCCCTGCTAATACCTGTGAACAAGATAAGGTGATAGAAGACTATGGTTTAAATCTATTTTCTAGTGATACAATAAATTAATATTTCAATGGACTTTCTGTATAACGTAGTACATATAGGAGTACCTGTGCAATACTAGGACATATCCAACTTGGATACTGTACATGTATATCTAGTATGTACATGGATCACAATAATGGATAGAAGTATGTTGTAAAAGCTTGAATCACATTAGCTAACACAACATTTCTTCATGTCCATAAATGTGTGACATTCAGTACCAAGTGTCTACCTCAATCATTGTGACTCTAACTAGTCACTCACTCAAAGCAGCTCTACACTGAATCTAACACAGTTAAACCAAGATATTATACATTTGTAGTAGACTTTAAACTTTAAACTAGGTTTAGAAAATGAATCCAATTTCTCTACTAATAGTTGTAAGTACCTGTACAAGTTGCAGGAGAACTGCTAAACAGACCAGTAACTGAGGCACTTCTCTAGTGGCAGCCATTTTGTAACTAATATCAATAATGTCATGTGATCTTATATCGTACTTGGGCTTAATAGGAATCGATAAGCATGCTATGTAAACATTTGAATAGACCAACATGTTGTTTAATTGTTCTCTCCTATTATTGCATATGGCACTACTTCACTTATGTGTATGTTGCCTACATGGCAGCACAATTTTGAAAATACAACATCAAAGTACTGCTTTTCTAATTCAATATTTGAAGAAGTTTTAGTTAGTGTGAATAGGAAATTTCCACAAAATGTCACCTTTAAAATTTTCCTGAACTTACTACATGTATAATGAACGATATAAGACTACATAAGTGCATAAGTTCACAGATGTATTACCAGTGCAATCATATACATGGATCACATTTGAGGATAGCATAACAAATGCTGTATAAAGGCTCAGCTACATTAGAGCCAGTTTGTTCATTTTCGGCTGGCTGAGCCTTGTTCTAGGGGAAACCGGCTCACCTACGCAAAGACTAACATGTTGATGCTTTTATTCCCTGCGTTCACCGGCGGTTATTGCAATTTGCGAATAACAGAGGCAACAACTCCAAGAATAGAAATGGTAATTGGCTGGATATTAATCTAGCCAATCACGCCATACTGGTGGACAACGGAGTTGGCCTGTCAAAGCTCTACTGGAGCCAATCATTTAGATTTATAGTGTAGCTGTCAGTGCCCGACCTATGGCTGAATTCTCGCAATGATTTGGGATAGGAGGTGGGCAGTGGGGTAAGCGCGCACCATTCCTTTGCACCACATTGCAATAATTAATTAAGCCAAACTTTGTTATGTCAGCATCAAAGCAAGTAATAGTATATAGTCTCTCACCACAACTTAGGATTTTTTTGAGGGGAATAGTTATTAAGTAAATTCTTTTTCTATAATATTAATCCCAAATAATCCCAACACATTAATTACTCATAAACAATGAAACAGCAAATTTTGATTACACCACCATTACTTATACCCATACGACAATATGTCTATAAATAGATGTAAATGTAAAACAAATGAATAGTTTACTTGGAAACAGTTGTAAGTAGTGTTATTGTCCTACACAGCAAACTGTATTGAATTATTGAATACCTAGTGACAAAGCCCTAACGTAAAAGCTACTATTGATTATACTGCAGGTTGAATAACATTAGGGGAAACATTGACTAGTTATTCTCATACCTAGCATTACTACCAAGTAGGACTCTGATATCTTCTAGCTGTGAGACTAGAGGCAGTATTTCCTATTTTCAAGACCCAGCCCAAATTTCAGGTTATGGGTGCATCGGTCTTAACTACATTTAGAAGTCACCTCCTCTTGCTCACCTATCTAATACAGGTAAGTTGACTAACTATATTAAAATGTACATCTACATAAATTACACATGTTCATAATGATACCAATCACCGCTAAATTCATGAAACAGAATGCATGCTGTAACATATATGGATACAGTGTAGCAGCTGAAAACAAACAGTTCAAATTGTTGTATTCACTTCGTTCCTAGTGTAACTTCCGCTATTTTACTTCTTGTAACGATGGTTCATCAGTTTACTGGGTAACATAGTATGACCATGCAACAGTCAATTAACGTTTAGTATAACATTCTATATTAAGTGCTTTCAAGACCTCTTGCGGCTACCGATCTGCATGAACAAAGTATCTTTGGCTCATCTGCACTCTCAAGTTTCTCTCAAGGAAATAGGGTTTTGTGTGTTTGCGACATACTAGTGTGCTAGAAGTGGAGCGGAAATGTTTTTTATCAAGTTGACACAATGCCTTAAGCTTGGGTCACACTGACGTCAATCGTACATGCACATAGCTCCAGGTACTAAGACAGACAGGTCATATTTCAGGTATGCAGCTCACAGTGGCTGGACAGCAGCACAACGCCACCGGCACCAACAGAACGTCAGACCACCCACGATCACAACACTGACACAGAACCCACTATGATGAGTTTCATTGGCTGGTGAGTGACCTATAACTACTTGTACTTCACTAACGGAAACCACCACTGAGGGCATAATGTCAAATTCAAGTCAAGCCTTCAAAGGCAGTAAATGGTTTTTACAAAATATTTTGCATTTTAAATAACTTCGTTGCTCCAACATACACTGTAAATAACAATTCACTTCATAAATTATACAGCACTTTATGTAATAAATTCAGTGTTGTAAAATAGTTTCATTGACCCATTTGTGTGAGAATAATCAATATGTTTCATTATATTTTTAAACTAATTCCGTCATTGTACGCAAGTTCAGAGCCTTAACCACTTACAGGTCACGTACAGCAATGTACAGCATTGTGCAGTAGTTATATAATTTGACTAACTAATACTTGTAACTCTTCTCTTCTAGGATAGGATTACCCTGTGTGGCTGCGTGTCTAATCGCTCTCATGGTGTGCCATTGCTATAAGTACAGACTTCGTCGGCAGCAGGAGCTAGAGAACACTGTGGCCAGGCAATCTGCTCATTATAATGCGGCTAGTGGAACGATGAACGTTCCATCTACATCACTGAATGTGAGACAGCTGCCAGAAGGGGCTTATCCTAAGCAACAGTACTACTTCAGCAGACCTCTGCCGCCAGGATATGCACTCTCAGAGGTGCCCCCTGTCTACGCCCCTTATCCCCCTACTGGTGCAATGCCTCTCAGCCCACCTAGCTATGATGATGCAGTAGCTCACTCTGTTCTACCAGGGCCATCAACATCTATTAACCCAGTGCCAGAGATAGGAGCACCTGCATCATCTACCGAGGGGGCACCTGCACCACCCACTGTGGCAGCACCTGCACTACCAGCAGCTACGGTGTCATAATCATAACATGCTCAACACTTTTATTAATGTTGTATGCAGTTACATGTCATATGCAATACATTTCAGAGTAAACTGGAACATATTTCATTATTATAGCACTCTATCAAAATTTTATTTAACTATTTTGGTCATAAATATATATATTTATTTGGAGGATAATAAGCGTCTTCGGTAATGGAACGAGTGAAAGTAGAATAAATATATACTAGTTTAATGTGATTTGGTACTATAATCATTACATGTATTATTAAAAAAACTTCACTCAACGTTACTATGAATTCATGTGTAATTGTACTATGTATATGTAGAATGACGCTCAAATACAATACTTTGTGACTGCTAATATAGTATGTGATGACTATGTACATGTATATACAAGTAGTACCTGTAGTTGCAGACCTATTACCCCTATGTCTATATAACCAGCCACCAATAGATATAGTGAAGTGAATAATCGTTCATTTTGCAAGGTCGTTTGGCAAGGTCGTTTGGCAAGGTAGCTAAAATTACTTCTCAGTAGTGTTGTAGGTGTAAATTCTCAATTATAGACAGGCCTTGCAAGAAAATGTGAGCTACATGTAATCCCATAGGCCGCTATACAATGCTTTAGCAGAGTGATAAAATAAATATCTACAATGTATAATAACAAAAATTATTAATAGGTTTGTAGAAGTTAATGCATATAGTACGCCTTTTAGAAAAAAATGTATAATACATGCATGTGTACCAAAATACTTTTGAAATATACTATTGGAAAGCCACTAAAGCTACACGCCTAATTTTATAGTGATGGGACAGCTTGCATGGTTTAGCACTAGAAATAAAACTGGTTAGTGCCTCCGCTTTTTACGTTACCATTTGAGACATCTGAGAGTCTGAAACTGTTTACTTAGTCAACAAAACGATATTTTATTCAATTTCAAAACATGCATACTAGAACTGACAACTATCGAGATCCTGAAGAGGGTTTCAGGAGGTGCGCTTTGGTGGTGGAGGGAGAAAGGTTGTACATAGTTCAAGGGGTATGTATACAGCAATATGGTGATTGTCTTTAGATCTTGGAAAAAGATAAGAGTTAAGGTGCAAACACACGGGAGCGTTTTGGGCGAGAGTTTTCTGGGCAAGCGTCAAACGCTATGCCCTTGATAAACACACGGGGCCCACGATGAGCGTGGCGATTTGCCAATTAGCCAATAACGTGTCAGTGGGTACTAAGCCTGCGATAACCCACGTGCTTATGTTTACTAACTCTGTTCATCAGCCAATCAACGTCGAGCGAGTCGTCTCAATATCTCAGCTGGCTGAGCTCGAGCGTTTTGAGAGTGTTGGCATTCTGGTGATTCGCGAGCGTCAAGTTCGCCCCAAAACGCTCTCATGTGTTTGCACCTTTAAGCACAAAAGTAGAGAAATTTGACATAACCTTTGTTTTTTACAGGAATCAAAACAGGAGAAGTTTTCTTCTCTATGTATTATTAATTGACCACTCTAAACCCGAACCCCAATACCAAAAAATGAAGATCTAAGGCTACACTGTTATACAGGAAGTGACTAATAAGCAGCCATATTCAGCTTCAAATCCTCTCAACTTTAAAAAGTATCAGACTTGCCATAGAATGATGATCAAGATAATTGGATATTTTGGTGGTTGGAGTTATGCTCACTTGACAGTTGACAAATATCGGACATCAGTTATAGAAGGAACATAGCTGGCTGTATTATCTTGCCTAGTATGCAACTTAATATATATTGCAGAAAGCAGCATTATACATGTATTGGTATAAAATGCGAAGCACCTTGTTTTCTGGCTACCTGTCAATAAACTTTGTGTTTTATAACATATTGTAGATACTAGCAATGGCATCGCCGGTGTTAAAGTCATTATTTAGTGAACAATTTAGAGAAGGGACCCAGGAAGAAATAGCACTGCCAGGGAAAAAGTTTCAAACTGTAGTGTGGATGCTGGATTATCTTAATCCAAGGATAAGGCTCAGCTTAACAGGTTCCCCACTTAATATTTTAATTTTACGCAAGACATACCAGTATTTATATTTCACATTGGTCATATTCAAAATCATTAGAGAATATTTTAGAGACATCTTCCTGATATTTGAGCCAACAAAATGTCAGAGCATGTAAACCCCAGAGCCACATGAGGTCTTCATCTCCAATTATTCAAATTGAAAACAACCTGCAGTCTTACCATTTTACAATCATCGGCTTATTCTTCTGCATTTTTCACAAGAGTAGTTTGAGGTATGATAAAATTTTTCACAATAATAATATGCTTGGTAACATTTGAAATATGATATATTCTTGATAAAATAGGAATGGGATTGCATGTTGTAGAGGATAAAGCTGTGGCTCTATTACCCTTAGCCGATGAATATCAGCTGCAACTACTACAAGAGGATTGCATTGATTCTCTTATGAGAGTACCGCCTCGGTTAGAGCATGTTACTTTAGCTGCCAAATACACGCTGGAAGGTTTTCTGGAGCACTCCATTAGACGCTGCGTAGCTAAAATATCACACATAGAATTGGATGAGCAAAGAAAAAGTGAAGAAAACTCAGAACTTGATGTTGAGTACTTTATAGAGATTTATAAGTAAGTTATATTCATTGTGAACACAATTTAAAAGCACCTTACCTAGTAGGATACAACTACATGTAGTTCAATAATGACAACCTTCCTGTTAGTATGTATATCATGTGGACTACGTAATTTTTCTGTTGTATAATTTGCAATTTGGAAATTTTGCAACAGTCTTGCAGGAATAATGATCAGTTGTGAATGAAAAAGTAGACATTAATTTGTTAAAATTGTATTTTCCAATAAGGAAGCATTTTTCCTATGTTAGATTTTGACTGGAGTTCTATATATTTTTCGTAGGAGAAAGCTGGATGGAGTGGTAACAGGTCTAGCTACAAGATCTGAGTCTTTCAGCAATTAAGTTAGGGGGGTTCCCCTAAGAAACCCCTCTACCAGAGAGAGTTCAACCAAGAGATTGAGAGTTAGCTATTAGCAGCCATTTTCTACAAAAGTAGTTTGATAAAACTTTTCACAATGCGGATATATTTAAAGTACATCATGTGCAGAAGACTGCCAACCAGCAAAAAATTACGATATTTTAATTTTCAATGCAGCATGTCATGGCGAAGCCAAATATTTCCCATGTATCAGCCCACATTTCTACAATGTAAAATGCCAAGTAGTAACAAATTGGAACATTTAAAAATTATTTACATGAAATACATGTATATTGTACAGCTGTTGTACATGTCTATTTAGTACAGCACTCACAGTATAGTACATTTTCCGTATAATTATATTGTATATAACAAAATTCAATTTTCTACTATGTACATGTATGTGGAAGTAATTTTGAATACAAAGTATGTGAATTGCAAGAAATAAAACACTATTAAATACTAAAGTTTAGTTGAATAATAGTTAATGTTAATGGCACAATAGTAGTACCATTAACATAAACAGTATATTATTGGTACAAACTTGTATTTTGTTGGAGTTGTCTGCTCAGAATGATTATTATAATTCTTCAGTGTTATATTACCTCTACTGGCTATATATAATAATTACATGCAGGCTTGCCAAGCCTGACTGATCGAAGTCATTTAGATTCAGCATTTGGGTGGGGTATCAAAATCTGTATTGGTACGCCTGAATACATGAATTGTGCTGTAGTTGCAACAATAATATAATTATTATTGTATTTTATTGGAGTTGTCTGCTCAGAATAATTATTATAATTCTTCATTGTTATTATTGCCTCTACTGACTACATACATGTATAATATTGATTGATGTGCGTACGGTATTTATAGTGAATCATGCAGCAATTGATTGTAATTAGAGTTGTTCTCCCTTGTCGAGTCTACTCCTTTTGAAGGGATAGCTCCAAATTGTAATGTATATGAAATGCATGACTAGTTCCCTATGGGTTGATTGGTTTACAGTGGTACCGTAGCACACTTGAATTTAGCATCTAAATGACAGTAACTGGCTGAATGCATATGATGACATCACGACAAGGTAAAACCTTCTCTACTGAAGGAATATTGTTCCTCCCAAGGAGTACTGAGATATATAGCAACCAACTCCTGGTAACAGCATTGCTGTTTAGTTCAATGAAAAAGGCTCCCTGTACAAACAGACTTGCCTAAACAGAACCCCTTGCAATCAAACAGGTCAACAGCTTAAAAGCATTTTACAAATATATTTAATAACCCAATACACTTAGAAGTATAAAAGTTGCCGTGTGGCACTCGAGAAAGGCAAACCAACAGGCAGGTCAATCCAGGGGAGTCTACTGCCCTAAATGGTATAACTTAAGCTAGATACTACAGTAATGTTGCTAACTGGACTGTTGTGGCTGGAAATGGTGAATCAAGTTTTACAGCAAAGCACTTTACAAAGGTGCGGCCTCTATTTAGAACGGATTTTTTAGTTGCATGAAGTCATAACTGTAAGCCATATCAATATCAGTTAGCAATCCTACTACCAGTTAGCCATCATTGTGATACCGGCAATGACTCAGCTGAACCTGGCAGCGGCAGCACACCAATCTACACCCTTCGTCATCAGCTTCAGAGGTCTGTAAACCTGACAGACTCTTCATAAGTCAATACTATACGCTGACTCAGGGTGGTGGAGGTGCCTCGCGTTTAGACCCGCCTGCTAATCATAATCATAGAACACAACAGAACTGGTAAAATAAAAATAAGTATATAAAATAGTGTCTTTAAACTGGACGGAAGGAGAAAAAGATATCGAAAACTATATAAATAAAAACGCATCAGAACTTGATTTTGTCAAAAAGAATATAACTATTTAAAAGTGTTATAATTAAGTTTTTTTCTTTTGCAAAATCACGATCCAAACTATCACCATGAAACAATAATGATATGAATAATCATTTATACCAAAATATAATGTTAAGAAAATATCGCTGTAGTAAAATGAAAACAATTTACACAAAAATTGGGTAAAAAATACATATTTCAATTTACTCAAGTCATTAGAACAAATGCATAATCTACGGTGTAATATAAATATTACCTTAGGACAGGTAGAATTTGTTAACTTGTGATCACATTATGCTATAATAATACATGTATTGGAACATTACGAACAACTATCATCAATCAACGAGACAAGACATTGCATCAAATTCCAAAATGGATGGTATGACATAATAAAATTAACACAATAAACTATCAGTAGGATGTGTGATACACTCCTTGTCAGTTTGTTTAAGGAGTTCTGTTACCTTATTATCTTGTGGCCTCGTTATCCTGACCCCCAGCACCGACTTTCCTGGGTCTAAAATTATTACAACAGTTTATAGAATACCATACAGATGGGAGGAGATGATGTGATAAGTAGTACTAATATCACACTATGGATAGAGAGAACAATATACTACATGGACATTAGTATTGGCAAACCCTATCGGTATTGTATGGGTGCCCTAGCGTTATAATTTATATTATACAGTAACGGTAACAGTCCCTTGTAAATAGTAAATAGATAACAACTTTACACAGGATTCACAGGAATTATTTGACCAATGAGATGCTAAATGAGATGTATTCCAGGAAACTTACCTCTTAAGCAGGACGACGACGACTATGATAATGATGGCTACAACCACCAGTGCACTGACCACAGCCACAGCAATAACCCAGCCTGGAGTCTTGCCAACTGCCTCAGGTTCAGATTCTGTTGTCTTGGCTGTAGTTACGGCCTTAGTGGTAGAAGCAGTAGTAGCGGCAGCAGTAGTGGACGGAGGAGCAACTGTTATCTAATAATAACAAGAATTACCATTAGGAACATATAAATTTGTCAACACCGTAATGTAATATATTATTAGTATATGAACTGACTCCACAGTACAATGGTATTACAGTTGTACGTCGTATATATTAGTATATCTGCATACAGATATGTAAATGTATAGGAAATAGGCATACCTGCTGTGCTACAACTGGTGTAGGCGTATTGGATATGGTGACATTGAAGGATGAAAGTGCCGTCTCAATTTCATTCACAAGGTCAGTAATGCTGTAAACAAATATCAAGGTAATGAATAACAAGCTTCGACAGATGTAAGTGAAGTACGGGTGCCAATATCTGATAATTCACTAATTGTAGGTCAACTATGAGCAGATAAAAAATGTATTGAGCCAAGTAGTTGATGAAAATATCGGGGAAAAACTTTTCTAGAAAAGATAATATTTAGTGGAGGAACGCCAATAAAATCTCATTCATCTATATGTATTATTCGGCTTTACATTTAACTATTTCCAACATAATCAACACTCAATATAACCCAAAACTAGACTGGATAATGAAAAGTATACCCATATTAAGCGTGAATTCCACGAGTATATCGTCTACTTACACAGTGTTATCTGATAGAATGGTCAGAAGCAACGACTGACTGAAGAACGACAATGCTCTCTTCCTTCTGCCATTACCGGATGCATTAGCGCTGCAGACATCATTGGTTTCAACATTGACCACTACCGTCAATACAACAGTGACACCAACTACCTTTGTCATGTCTCTAGAGCTAACATCCACGTTATCGGTTGTCATGAAAGTCTTGTTCACTGGCCTGGTGATAATATACAAGGATTATTACAAGTGTTAACAAATAAGACAACATGAAATACTATTTACATTGCTTGCAATGCAGAGTATTACATGAATTATTTGACCACTTCAAGTTATTGCTATTTAGTATGAAAGAACAGACTTACGAGGCGAGAGAATAGCTCACTCCACAGCACTCCTGAGCGGCAGCACTATCGGCAGTGCAGTGGGCTTCAATGGAATTAGTTGCATTCTGTTTGAAAACATCTTTAGCGAGAAGGAAGAGCTCATTAGACACGCCCTCAAAATCGATCTCTACTCCGTATTGCAACTGGTTCTCGCACTGTACGGACGAATAAACAGCTCAGAATAATATCATGTACAATATTTTTAAAACCTCGACAGTTACAGAGGGCAAGCAAGTCTCCAATAAGATTTAAGTTTAAAGTAAATTTAGTATATCATTTTGTAATCCAATGAATATAATGTTTTAATTACACTTACAAGGACCCTGTTACAGGGTACGGTTTCAGTGGTATCCCCTTTACACTCTGCTCCCTTCCCTTGAGGGGTGGGATTGTCACAGGTACGAGTACGTGTCTGTTCACCTTCCTCTCCACAAGTCTCAGTACAGTTTGCATATGCACCCCAATCTCCAAATCCACCATCACGATCTGTGAACAGATCGAAGACAGGGGTTGTTAATGACGCAGGAATATGTAGGAAATGAAGTAGGTCAGCAAGTAATAACTCAGACCAATCAAGCAACACTTGTACATATCGGTTATGGTATGAAGAGTTTTCCTTATCTATTAATAGTCGATGTAGAACATAAGCAAGCAATTATCTTCAAAGTGTCACTAGATGGTACGTTACAGTCACTAACTCATAGGTACCTCAGTAATATGACATCAGTTAAGGCTTACCTTCACATTCACCGGCTGGGCCGACAGTGTAACCATCCTTACACGAGCACTTGAACGAACCATCAACATTTTCACATATACCTCTGGTTTTGTCACATGTAGATGTGTTAGTAGCGCATTCATCTATGTCTATGCAGGTAGAATTATCAGCTGTGGACAGCGAGTAACCAGGGTTACAGGTGCACATGTCCTTTCCATCTCTCTTCAGACAGTTGTGGTCACAGACGGTTGTGTTTGAGCACGCTACCTGAGGAGAGCAACTAACTCCATCTGTGTCTAGTTTGTATCCATCAGTACAACCGCACTTGAATGAGCTGGGTGTGTTTATACACGACTGTGAGCACTTTACATTGTACGTGGCTGTAATACAAGTAATATTTAGCTGTAATACATGTAATACACATCTGTAATACAAGTAATACTCAGCCTTAATACAAGTAATACTCATCTGTAATACAAGTAATACTCAGCCTTAATACAAGTAACACTCAGCTGTAATACAAGTAACACTCAGCCTTGATACAAGTAATACTCATCTATAATACAAGCAATACTCATCTGTAGAAAATGTCACACCCCTCAGCCTTAATTAAACTAACACTCAGCTGTAATACAAGTAACACTTAGCTAATGCATGTGAAACTTAGCTGTAATACTATAATAATTAGCTGATCTTTATACATATTATGAAGAGATCAAAGGGAATCACACTTACTTCGACTATCACATTCATTGATGTCTAGACATAGACCAGAGGGTTGTATTTGATAGCCTGTGGCACAGCTACAGTTGTATGAGCCCTCAGTGTTGGTACAGATACCACTGTCTGGGTTAGGTTCACAGTCATTATCACCAGCACACTCATTGATATCAGTACAGTCTATACCATTACCATCGTACCCTTCCTTACACTCACACCTGTCAGTGAAGTACAGGTACATTCATGTTAAATTATATCACAGTTATGTTAATTCACATGCACAATGCCACATACAAGTAAATATAGAAGACCTGCATCACTACACTAGGATGAGAGACTGTTATGCAGTAGTAACTAAACATACATTGTATTATGAGATTTAAATTTTCATTGGACCAGAACATAGACATAGCATAAAGTATTTATATTATATCTATGGATCAGAAACTGAAGTTGCTAACATGCTAACAGCAGAGATAAGGTAGTGTAATCCAGATTTGCAACTGGACGTGGGGTGAAAAACATTCAAATTAACAGGATGGCACAAATCCGAAAATCAAATACCTTCAACGACATTTTCATGAGAAGACAACTCACAAAGAATGGCAAAGTTTCAAATTGGTATACACCTGGTAATTTGAGGGTATATATAATAAATAATTCCAATTTTAAATGCAGCACTGGAGTTGGAAATTATTCTAATATAACGAAGATTATAATTTCTACACGAAATTGAGACTGCAAACAACCGAAGCCAGTGTGAGACGCAAACCAAAAGGAACAGGAAGTGCAGAGAGTAAATGAGAGAACGTACGAGTATCCGCCGTCAAAGTCTGTACAGGTTGCGAGAGTCTTGTGGCATGTGTTGTCTCCTGTCAAACATTCCTTGATATCCGTACAGGCACCAACACCATTGTCAGCATAGCCTTTGTTACAGGGACAGTCATACCCGTTGTCTTTGTTAGAGCAGTAACTATTGTCTCGACACTTGGCTGCACCACTAGCACATTCATCCAAATCTAACAATATAAATAAAGTATCATTACACAAACCTTATGCGATTTGAACAGAAAGCATAGAATTTGTGTAGTGCATATCGAACGAATTTTGTCTGTTAAAATATTGATTTTACCAAATTTTAGTAGCATACCAAATACCACATAATTATTGTCATTTGGCGCCTTTGGGAGATTTCATTGACATGGACGAGTACTGATGAGAGTATTAGATTAATTGCGCAATGCAAACAAGAAGTTAGTAGAACAAATCTTACCAATACACTTGGCATCCTCCACCTGGACGTACTTGTCAGATACGCAGGTACAGTGATATCCTGGTTCATCATTCACACACATTACCTGCAACGAATGTTTACCCAGTAATGAGGATAATCATGGAGCAGAACTGCAAGTTGATCTCCATTGGTTACGGTATTTTATACAGGCAGTTGTTCGATAAATAATACGATGATCACAAGGTATTCCTCTAGACTACACCCTTACATAGGTACACCCAAGGAAACCCCTACATAAATGGGCTTTAGGACACAACCCATGGAATACATACATTATTCTCAGCTTTGCAGACGTCCAATCCCAGAGCACACTCATCGGTATCCTGGCAACTCTTACCATCTGAGTTGAGTGAGTAACCTCGCGGACATTGACAGGTATCAGTGCTGTTCACAACCGAGCATGTGTAGGAACAGTTGTGTCCGGACTGACACTTCTTTATTGATTCACAAGTGAATCCGTCGGACTGGAAAGACAGAATTACGATTTAGTTAGGAATATAACACATGACATAGTTGATGACGCATCACATGACCTAGTTAGAGATGTATCACAACATGACCTAGTTAGAACTACAATATGTGATCTAGTCAGGGCTGAATCTAATGACCTAGTTCGAGGTTTAAATCGCCGCCCCAGTCTTGGAAGGTACTATCATAGAGGTAGGATAGAGCCAGTACTATATAGAAAGCCAGTGAAGCCGTAAGGACCCACTTTTTTGCTTTAGACGCAGTTCCGGTTTGCACTTTTGCACGTGAATGTAATTAGTTATGCCAAAGTTTTGTGCAGTAATAACTCATCCAGGACTTGTGACAAGTCATTTCACACGTAAGCTATTACTTCACAGTTTAAAATTTGTTAGCTGATGCTATGGTTTGCCATCCCCTGACGTCTCAAACGTATATTTTTTGATTTTTTTTTGAAATAATAATAATAATTACATTACTACGAACTACTACCACCACTCCTGTTATTGCAACTAATGAATAATAATTATAATACTTAATTTGTGGTACTATTGGTAGTATGCACAGCATGTTGTTAAGCTGGTTTAAGTTTTTTTCGGTCTCGGATTAGAACAACTAACCTGGGAGACTCAAAACTTTTCTTAGTATTCTGGCCGACCCTAAAGGGTTTCTGTTATTAATTTTAAATTTATAATTATTATTATAATAATTTTTATATTAATTATATATTACAATATATAATATTATAATTATAATAATAATATTATATATTATAATATATTATATTATTGTTATAACTATTATTTGTTATAATTATTATTAACCAATTTTATAAAAAAAATGGAAAGAGAATTGACAATAGCGTTGTTCACATTATTATTATTGTTATTTTTTATAGTATTTGTAGTAGTGGTAGATGTAATTGCTAGCTAGTGATGGTCTAAATAAAGAGGTGGGAATTATTAAACTACTACCACCACCAACTACAAAAACAACCAGTAATAGTGAGAAAAAATTTTATTAGTAGTTGGCAAAAGGACTTGTGAAACTTTCAGGCATGCACTTGTTTTTATTTGGTTATAAAAAACAAGACATAATACGTTAACATTATAAATTATACTGATAATATTATAGATATTCATTCTTATTGTTCACTATCAAGATTATGTTTAGCGTTATTCTCATGTTATGCGCTGTTGTAAATAAATTTATAGGCCCTATATACATTGCCACAGTAATTATCTTATTATTGTATTATAATGAGTGCTGATGTATGATATTACATTGAAATAATTGTGTAATAATGTTATTAATGCCTTTCCTGTTCATATTTCAAAGGTTTTTTTATGCAACTCTAAACTCTTTGATAAATGAGTCAGAGCATTGAGACGTCTAGATTTCACACCAACCATTTATACTCAAAACTGTGCTCCGATCACTTCGAGCTAGAGAGCTTCATAACGTTTGTTGGAAGCTAGAAGTGTCTCAAGCAAGGTGTTTTGCTTTCTGTATTTGGACTTCCCTAGCCATTTGCAGGTAAAGCACCAGGTTTAGATCCTAGTTTTGTTTGAGATTCTAGTTTTTTCACTAATTAATTGTATGTTTGTTT
The DNA here is from genome assembly GCA_935421135.1 of Bugulina stolonifera. NCBI lineage: Eukaryota > Metazoa > Bryozoa > Gymnolaemata > Cheilostomatida > Bugulidae > Bugulina > Bugulina stolonifera. Next base: position 9,692,538 of record OW285195.1, read on the forward strand.
CCCTTTCCGAACCAAATATTGAATGTTTGAACCCCAATATTCAAGTGCAATGATGTTGACAGGGTTGTTGACAAAGTAGGCTATGTAGCTTGTGGCTACAATCACCAATAATTTTGTACAAACTTCAATACGCTATAAATATTTGATCCTTTGTAGTTTTAGTCCAAGAAAAAAGGCAGACGGGTGCTCAAACTGGGTAAAGGGACTTTTCACAGCTGGACAGTTAGAAACAGGACAGTTCGAAACTGTGTAGGTTACATTTAGAAGAACAAAACTTGCAGAAAGTTCATTTTAACTTATAATTAAATTAATAAAAAAAATATGAAAAATTAGTTGAAGTCTGGTGGTTTGGGCTTAGGCATTTCGAACTGTCCAGTGCTGAACTGTCCACTTTCGAAACGTTCTGTTTCGAACTGTCATTTTCAAATAGCCGCACATTCCTCAAACTGACAGTCCAGCAGATGTCCAGTATAGTATTGTCACTTAACCCTAAAGATTCAGTAGCAGATGTCAGCGTGAATGTAGATTATTCATATGGTAGTAATCCAGGTTGGTATTGGAATTGATGTCTCTTCTTATAGCATTTTATCTTGGAAGATCATAATTTCAGTGTTATCATAATAATTGATAGAATAGGCTATATCATCCACACGCACGTGTCCATGTAATATATATGTACAAAGGTACAATGTATAAACATACCTATATACACGTATGTTATCATAATATATATAAATATAATATGTATATAACATTCAGTGTAAAGGTGCGTTGCGTGGGAGTTTCCTAAGTTTTGAATAATTTTTGATATTTTATTGCTACAGATCAGGTGCTACTTATTTTGCTACTTTCAGAGTTTCTCAAGACTTTGTTCAGCAGGATTCATAGAATGGGAAAGCATAACAACAACCCAACTGCTACAGGCTTTAGGGCAGATCCAAGAAAGCTGTTGATGAACTGGTCAGTGTCCACTTTAAATGTAGCCAATTCAGCTGACTGTGACTCCAGCTCTGGTTTATTTTCTTTACGGTGGTGCAAGTGAAAAGCTCCAATACCTTCTGGTTAACATCGCTGCAAACTTGTAACACTCACCCACTGAATATTCTTGGATATTTCAGGAAAAATTGCAAGAACTCTACACGGCAGTTTCTGGGGAAGTGTGCAGGTGGCTTTGGCGATCATTTGTATGTCGTAGGATGATGAAGGCCAAAAACAGAGGTGGCCTAACTTATGCTACTGATTTAGTAAAGCAGATTGTGGTTTGATGTGAGCAGGTGTCTACACAGTGTATTTCGATTCTCGACTGATGAATAGACATTTGAAACATTGAACTTTTGCTTCATTTCAATACCTGTAACATAGTTTTACAATAAGTGTATCATAAATTTTTCATTTTTTTGTTATTTAATTCTTTTATTGCGATGTCTACAACATTTTTTGCTAGCTTTCAATCTTGTTTGCATATATATATATATATTTGTCTGGTTATGATAGTCATATGATTTACCATCCACAATTCTGCATTGCAGATGATAAAACAAATATACAATACAGTGCAATAATAGATATAATGCATATGTAGTTGACTTCTCATTAATTTCAATTACATCAGAAGTTGTATTTTTAATGTATCATAGATAGTTCTTAACTTGCAGAGTACTGATAGCCACAAAATATGTGATTTTGTTGAGCAAACGTTATCGATTTCGTATTGTTACAATGGATTTAATAGCAAACCGGAACTTTGTCTAAAGCAAAGAAGTGGGTCCAGACCGGCTTCACGACCGTAATAGTAATAGCGGTCGAGTACTGGCTCTATCCTACCTCTATGGGTACTATATTGTCAGGAGAAAATAAAATGTTCCTACCTTGAGAGTGAATTCTGCTGGACAGGAACAAGTATATCCTCCAACTGTGTTGGTGCAGAGGCTACTAGAATAACAGTTGTGGGTGGAGTCTGAGCTACATTCATCTACATCATCACAGTTCTTTTTGTCGGTCGTGTTGAGGGCGTACCCACCACCACAGAAACAAGAATAAGAACCTATGCTATTTGTACATCCTTGAGAACAACCACCTTGGTCATCCAGGCTACAAAAAGATAAATGCATAAATAAATATAAGCTATTGCCATGGGAATATGAGAACAGACAGTACGGGATCTTAACAGTAGCAGAAACCGACTGATGGACCAAAGAAAAGTGGCCAAAGCTCAGGAAACAAGACATGAAAAACGATGGACAACAATATTACGGTCATTCCGAGGGAGGCTACTCATTGGTCAGTATAACTTTAGAAAGTCTGAGCTAAAAATCTTCGTAAACTCACGTGCATTCGTTGAGGTCAGTGCAGGTGAAGCCGTTGTCACTTAGCTTATAGCCTGTCTTACATCCACACATGTAACCAAGTGGATAGCTATCTGACATCTCTTTATCCGTACAGTCACCATTGAGAGAGTCACAGTTATTGGTCACGTCTGAGGCACATTCATCGATATTCAAACATGTAGATCCTACAAGATGATTGATCAGATGGTGTTACCAGATGTTGCTAGTGGATAAGCTACATGTACATGCATGTGTCTTTACAACAGTCTCTAGGTTTCCAGAGATATTTTTGCAAGCATTGAAAAAAAATCCTGTGTTGCGAGAAGATTTGATATTTTTAGATTGTGAGTTTTGAGTGGGTAGGAGCCGTCTTGAAAGATCCAGTAACGATGTGGGTCAATTCAAACATGCTTCGTAGATACCTGTTAAAACAGTTTGGAGTTCGCTGCTAGCTCACCATATGCAATATAAACTTGTATTTTCATAGTAACAGAAATGTGATAATGAAGCAGCCCGGCGTAGATGGCAGAGGTTAGGAGAGGTACACAGAGCGTCCTTACTTACCATTAGAGTGTAGCTTGTATCCTGAGTCACACGTACATATGAAACTACCGACAGTATTCACACAATCCTGGTCACAATTGTCAGTGTCATCTTCACACTCATCCATATCCTCACAAGTTACGAGATCAGCTGACCTCTGGAAGCCATCTTTACACTCGCACACGTACCTGTATAACATATACAGTAATGCAGTGCATGCTGGGTATATTATACAATTCATGCTAGGTATGTTATACAATGAATTATGGGTATAATATACAATGCATGATGGGTATATATGGTTGCACAATGCATACTGGTTATACATGTATAATATGTGTAATGCATTGTGGGTATATTGTATCTAGCATTCAACGGATGCCCTGTATATACATGTAGATGCACAAAGCATACCGTATACCATATCTATATCTCAGATAATACATATTGCATAATATATAGCATGTATATAGAGGGTAATATTAGGTAGAGGAACACTAACCCTGGTTCTGTATTGTTACAGACGCTAGTCGCAGCAGAACAGATGTTATCACCAGTAACACACTCATCTATATCCACACAGTCCTTGTTAGCATCAGTTGTAAGACCTTGTGGACAATAACACAGCAGCTCTCCACCTTTGTCCTAAGTATCACAGTCAATAATATAGGTGATAGTTTATATATTAGTACTGACCTTATTCAAGTAAACCATCAACTACTGACTACTGCTACATTTATAGTATGTACATGACAGTGTTGTTTGTTTAATTCCATTAAGAAACTGTAGGTCTACTAGTGGAATGAGTAGGTAAAACGTTGGAAGAAGTTTTTCAACAATATCAAAGTAGCCTACATCTAGAAATACTAGCTACTTATCAAGCTAACCATAGCCATAGCTGGCTGAATGCAGGTAAAGAGTGTATTATTTTACTTGCCTTGGCGCAGGTAGAACGGGCCTTTCCACCGTCACACTTGAGCTTCTCACTCGCGGAACAAGCAATGTCGGGATCACAGGTTTTCTTATCAGTGGAGTTGAGGACAAAGTTCTCCTCACAGTCACATGTGTAAGAGGCTATACCATCAACACATATCTGTAGGTAATAAACAACCAATGTGAGGGGGGACAACTACTACATTGCTGGAGTTTATAAGATTACGTAATACAGTTAGTACAACTAGGTACTCTGCCACCTCTCCTGGTGTGAGTATTAGAGATGAGGGAGTTGAACGTGACATTTCTATCACAACTGTCAGGTTAGGAGTTAACATGAGTTATAGGCGAGTTCTTACCTGATCACAGTCGTTGCCGAGGGCGCACTCATTAATATTCTCACACTCGTCTCCATTAGCCTTGTACCCACGGTCACAGACACATTCATAGGAACCCTCAGTATCAACACATGATGATTTCTCCGTACAGTTGACTAAGTTCTTAGCGCATTCATCTATGTTCACACATCGGTCTACTTTGCCATCCCCTTCATAACCTGGTGGTAGGGGAAAGATTGGAGGCTATTATTTATCATTACATCAAATAGAAACATACCTTTCATGGTATATAATGATAAACATACATGATTTCAATTCAAGATGTGTAGGCAAACCATAAACTAATACAGTACTAACTGTGACTTTAAATATCTGAACGCTGAATGCAGTGCACCTCATACAGAGTTGAATAAATAAATTAAACATAAATTATCACCAACATAATAACACTTGAATCAGTCCACAAAACAAATATTAAATTCAGCAGAAATACAAAATTAAACACAACTTCTTTACCAGAATCACAGGTGCACGTCCACGCTCCAACAGTGTTGGTGCATTCGGCCTTGTCATCACAGTCGTGTGTTTTGAGTAGACACTCATCAATATCAACACAGCTACGTCCATCTACATCCAGGGCATAGCCTTTGTTACACGAGCATCTGCAATACCAGCAAAACGGCTATTTGTTTTTGTAGCACCATCCGTATGAAGAGAAAACAATAACTAATAATAATATGTGGTATGAAAAATATAAAAAAATGAAAGTCTGTTAGAAATCAGATTATACATACAAAAGTGTGTGTACATGTATGTATTGTATATGGTACCATTTGAAATACCTAATATTGATACACGGGTTAAAGGTATAAGCTAAATAAATAATAAAAAACAGCCCTGATCGAGCAAGACCATTCATTTAAACATAGACAAGTCGCATCCGGTTATATCTACAGCACTTACACGAAAGAGCCGGCAGTGTTCTCACATTCTTGGTCACAGGGTTTGGTGGTCAAACATTCGTTCTCATCATAGCATGTCTGACCGTCTCCAAGTAAACCTGCAGGGCAAGGGTCACAGAGGAACTCCGCGCCTTCTTTCGAAACCTATCCAACATTACATTAAATGACATCATAGCATCCTATGATATGGTATAATAGAAACCTCTCATAATACAGCTATTACAATGACACTATCATAAATAAATTAACAGAGCTATCCAAACAGAAGTCAGGTGACGCAACTACCCAATCAGATATCAGTTCACATAACGACATGCAGCTTATAAATCTGTTAATATAATATCACCTATCCTATCAGATATCACGTAACATAATTTCTCTATCAAGAAGATATTAAACATGTGTTGCACCTGAGAGATACTGTGTTGCAGACAGTTGAACTACAATATAACACATAACTATTACATCACATAGCTGTGTTACCTGGCTAGCTACCACATCTGTACAGGAGGTGAAACAAGGGGCGTCGGCACACCCATCTAAATCCTCATCACAGTGTACTCCAGCCCATCCAGGAGCACAATCACAGGGTACAACGTACCAAGCAGCGATATTCTGCACATCCCACTTGCAAGTACCTGTTATATACATGTACATAATTTATACAGATTGTAATATAAGTTCATACTAGCAAGATATCTATTAGGTGAAGTAGATAGGGGATACCTGTGGTAACTTATCATTGTTTTTGACTGTTTAGTATTTATTACTTTTCTCCATTTGCATAGAAACGTTGGAGCTAATAACAATAGAGGAAATGATGTCACACCTGCATTCTTACAGTCACACATGACCACTTGTGGTGAGAAGACAGCATTGGCTGCACCGTCTGAGGCAGTGATGACCACGCTGCTATTTTCAGCATACTCAACAGACGTCCATGAAACTGTTCCATCGGCAGCAATAGATAGTCCAGTGGGACCAGTGGAAACAGTGAAGGTTATGTTGTCTCCATTCGAGTCGTTGGCAGTTACCGTGAAGAGATTGCTATAGGTCTTCCCAGCTTCAACCTGTTCGCAGATATATTTCATATAAGCATGACTAACACAGTTATATGTACGTAGATGTCATGCTATGATTCACTAGAGTATCTGTATAAACACTACTATATAGAATGGGTAACTTTTCAAAACTGGTAAAAAGTTTGAAAACAATTTTCGCAAACTCCCAGCTTTGAATTTGGCTGCAAAAGAAATTTATAAAATCATTTTCATTATGACAATAGAAAAAAAAAAGGTTGAAGATCTAAAATTGCTAATAAATATCTCAGGTGTGAGATGAGTCATTTTAGAGAATAGGGAATTGTATTAGTTGTATAGTAATAGCACAGACCATGTTGTATAGCACTAGGCAACAGTGTAAACCTACACCCTGTGTGATCCCTCTTACCTGGAACGTAGCGTTAGGCGACGTGATGAAAGGAGCAAAGTTCGCTAACTTAGTTTTCTCAGCAACAAAGTTCTCACCGGTAGCGACAGTAGCTTCTGCGAAAGCTGCATTTCCGGTCACCTGCAGGTATATTATGTGAACATAATGCAATAATATATCAGTATATGAAACAATGTTACACACACTATATAATGACGTTGGGTTTAAATGATACATTACATTATATGCAGTGATATGATGAAAGGTATATTATATACATGTAATGTACAATGTGAACACCAAAGACTTCAGCATAGAGTATTGATTATTGACTACCAGAATGTATCAAACTCAATATTGGATATTGAGATGTGAGATTGACCTTGCCATGCAGACATTGACCTTGCCATGCAGAGATTGACCTTGCCATGCAGACATTGACCTTGCCATGCAGACATTGACCTTGCCATGCAGACATTGACCTTGCCATGCAGACATTGACCTTGTCACGTAGATATCGGAGAGTATTGCTGGTAATGAGTTAGTTTTTGACTCACAAATATGTTCTAGCATATTGCTTCTAGCTTGATACTACAACACATGTCTGGGAGGATAACTCCACAATACCAAACTCAAAATAGGGGAATAGGATGGTTACGAGTCAAACTCAAGGCAACTAATTCTTGGTGTTTTCTATATTTAAGGCTGAGTTTCATCTCCACCAATATGGCACCGAATAATGGATGTGCGTACCTTGTAGTCAAAGTAACACTCCCTCCGTTCCTCAGGTGTCTCATCTGAGGCCGCACCTTTATTGCAGAGAGCAATTGCCGCTGTCCGCGTAGCCTCATCGGGGAACATAATGGTAAGGTTGGGGTTAAAGAACTCCGGCACAAACCCTGGATCATTGTAGTCTGTCCAGTTTTGTCCACTGCCTAAATACAGGTGATTAATGCAATTAACTACAATGTATGAAGAGATTGCAACTATCAAAATATTTCAATTTAAATGCCTAACAGATTAAGTTGAATATATACAGCTGAGAGGCAAACAGCAAACAGAATTAAGCCCTCTGTTCGTTCAATAATGAACTATTCAGTTTAGACCAGTAGTATGCCTACTACATGTATATAAATGTGAACTATTTAAATTATAGCAAATTAAAAATCATCTCCTAAGATAACAACATGAGTATGTACAAATGTATACAGTGGATTCCGTAGATTTCAGTGTAACGAGTTACAATGCACATAGCATACATAAGATTGTGCATCTGTAGCTATGGTTTGGGAGGTCAGAACATGGAAACATCAAGCTATTACTAGTAATGAGAAGACAATTCCACAATGTGACACCTTAAAACTGTTACAATACATTATTAGGAAGAACTAGTTGATTACCATAAGTAAAGAGGGAGGTGCTATCGCTAGTCATCCAGGTGAGTCCCCACGGGTAGATCTCCGACTCCACAAACGTCACCGAGTCGGAGGCCATAGTACCATTAGGGTACAGAAACTCGTCCGTTTTGTTTCCATTAAAATTACCTGCAGGAACACATAGCTACCTGTCACAGAGTGGCATACAATAATGACATATGAGTCAAAGAGTGAGGTTAGTATAGTATAAATATGCTAGCAAGCAAACATATAATCAACACATGTTAGTAAGTAATTATGCTTAAAGTTCTGAACTATCGGTGAATCGATTTAAATGCGAGTCACCAGGTTTAAAATTACCCACAATTCTACACTTAGTCCCTCACCCATCAACCCTTTGAGCTTTCCTTGTAGCTTCGGATTAGCGATGACGTTAAGTGTCATCATTTTGAGTTCAAGGCTGACGTCAATCTTTGCTGCGATACCGTTATCAAAGGTCAAGGTGTACGGACCAGAGTCATTAAACAGTCTGACATTACCCTCTGTGTGCATGGTGTTCCAGTCATGGTTGTTCTGCAGTGTGCCATTAATGTACAGCTCTATAACACAACAAAGTAGATAGCCTAAGTTTCTCTCTGGCCAGACATTGAAAAACTAGTTACACAGTTTAAGTGGCAAATTCATAAACAAATTTTATATGGGGGGCATTATAATCTAATACAATTATAATACTGTTGTTTTTTCTAAAGGAAACCTGTTGGCCCGTCATAACAAATTGTATTAGTTATTTCTGTAACCATATTTTCATAGAAAACACATTGCATGTTGGATAAGTTACGTGTATAATATGCTGTTTTGAAATTTGGAGTTGCGTAACCAGTGTTATATAGAAGATAACTCCGTACTATATATCGAACTGTGCTTTTTCAGCTTTTACCTATAATAACCCTTCTTACTTTTTCAATCGCAAAATACGTTCATACTTTTCACTATCAAACTAAACCATCAACCATGCTTCTCTTGAATATAAATTCATAACATTCAATATTGCAGTCATGAGTCTACTCTTGGAAGTTGTCCATTCCCATGCCTGGAAAAACTGAGAAATATTAAGCATAATAGACCTAGTACTTACCAACAGATGAGAAGTTAGCAGGGAAGCTGACCTGTATGGTAGCCCCTCCATTCAACTGTGCGGCAAAACCAGTGAATACAGTTGCATCACCAGTTAGATTAACTCGACCAGTTCGACCCTACAGTAGGATAGAGGGATGTTACACAGCTGTCACACTTTCTTATTAAAATAAGAAGTGCTCTGTTTATACAATGACAAGCCATGGCAGACTTATTCTTAACTTTGTAGATTCAGCCCGGCACGTAAGCTGCGTAACCTGGTATAGTACAAAACATGCAGCAGTGTTTCATAAATACATGTACTATGCGAATACGCAGTAGCCAAATACACATCTACCACAACATACATGTAGATATGTATCTACTACAGTACAGAATATATAGTACATATCTACTATATTACATGTACAATGTATATAGTTATTAATGCATGATGCAAACCTGTATGGCAAACTCGGGCCCATCTGAAGTTTCGATCATGACAAACTCCCCATGTCCGTTGAATGTATACTGGGTACCATCCAATGTTGTGATATGTGGATCACCAGCCAGCAGTGCCATTACTGTGAACAGATGTGGCATGTCATGATACGTATGGTTGGCGGATAAACATATGTTAGTACAAGTTTCATTTTACATGTATTTGCTAACCATTTTCATTTGGTGATAGAATTGGTTTAATGGAGTAGAACTTGTACTATCTAGGGCAAAATAATAAGGTTTTATTGTAACTCTTCTTGAATATGACTTACGACTTCTCAAATATTTTCAAGCTACTTCCGATTTAACCAGATAAATCTGAGCGGAAGTTAGACAACTAGCAATTGATTTTTATATTATCAATACAACCACTCCCGACTCCGAACTATACCGACAGTAGCTAGATAGGAGTTTGCAGAAACAGGAAGTATGACTTACTGAAAGCGACAAAGCGATCGAATCGACCAGGAGGTCTAAGTGTCAGAAAATCCTCGCACATTGCAAACGGAGTTTCGCCAGATTCAAGGTTGGAAAAGCCACAGCAGGATGGAAAGATTTGATCTGCGTCTGAATTAGATCCTTTCTTGACGACAGTTGTCATACCGTCCAAGTTCTGTGCGCCAAGTATATCTGGACTATACAATGCACCGCCATCCTCATAGCAACATCTAAAATAATATTGAAAATTACAACATATTCACAATATTTTAAAGTAGCAATTAGCAATAAATGAGTGATATAAAATGTGCACAACAGTAGAGGCATGTAATTGAGTCCGAGCTACTGAGGGTGAAATAATAATCTCAAGTTATTTGAACAATAAAAGTTTTGAATGATGAACATGTGGCAGGTTCAGCACAGATATTTAAAGTGATATGACTGAATATCATGCATACATGCGTGTAACTTTAGAAAAAAACTGGTTATGATTATAACTACTACTTCAAAATGCCGAAAGGACTACGGCTATATAACTATAGATAAGACTGACCTTATAAGGAATTCGCTACCATCACTCAGGGATACTGGATCCACGTCCTGGTAACACCAATCATTCAGTTTATCATAGAAGATGCCAGGAAGTACCTGAGACTCGAAACTTGGACATGTTTGAGAGAAGAAGGAAAGTTCCCATTCTGAAACGACAATCACCGAGGTACAAAGCAGTAGACATTCATTTCCCACAAATGGGTTAAAATGCAGGTGACTTATGGGCAGGCATAAATATTTCTAAATGCTTCAAAGTGTCCCATCTAAGTAGTTAGAAATATGGGTAAATTCGAAACAGTTCAGTGCAGGGCAAACTCATTGTCATTATTTCAACACATGATAAGCATGTCCAAGTATTGCTGATATTATAATCTCATTGAATTTCCAGCGTGTATCAGCCGAAAACTCTATTCTCTGTTTCCATCGGTGCAATTGCCAATTTTGTAACTTGAACATTTTCAAATGTTATGGCTTCATGAGTCAAAGTATACTTACGTGGCGACTCGCCGTCCAACCATTTCTTACACTTGTAACCGGATGATTCGGATGAGTCTTTCTTTGTGACTATATCATACACAAACACTCCAGCTTCCTGTATACCCACCTCTACTCCAGTCTGATTGTATTGATCTGGCGAAACTATCTTTTCTCTATTCTCATCTTTCTGCAAGAAAAATAATTAAGTTTTGATAAAATTCCTCTGTCATTCATGTTCACCTAACATATGCAAACATCGGGTAGATCCATACCTTTTCAGGTGAACAAGTAGACGACCAACAACACAATGTCTAGTTTTAGAACGCAACTTAAGGAAGTCTGTATTTAAGATAATTAAGTACTATTCGAGCAGTATGCATTGATTTCTGGGACAGTTCTAAGTACAATGAATTAACCTCCAATTTAGCAGACCCTCGAAAAACTGAAACCTGTATAAACCACGGCAGAGCACCATCCGTAAGAGAAGCGAATGAGATTTTAACCACAGGCTAAATATTGGCAGATGAGCCGATATATAAATTGTACATTCACCAAAAATATGTGACTCTGACATTGTAGCATCCAGCTAAGAGTACTTGTGATGCGCATACCTTAGACCAACCAGAATATTCATACTCCTCAGCTTTCCTGTCCTTGGAGTTAAACATGAGACCAATCCTGGCGGGGTAGTTACCAGTGCTGGTAACCAGTTTCCATGACATCTGGCCATCTTGGTATCTGTAGATTACTTTCATATTAGTCCTCTTTGCATCCGTCACCACAATAGCTTGGAATGTGTTCAGCTGTGCAAGAAAGAAAGAATGACTTTAGTACAGAGTAAACTGTCGCGTCACAAATCAGAATTAGAGATGATTTTAAGTGTAGACGATGTACAGCTTGGCAACTGGTTTTGATGGTAGATTAATAGTGGTCATAACAAGAGAGCATGAAGGAAAAAATTATAGTGAAAGTAAAAGAGCTGGTAACATTGTACATTAAAAGAATGTATTACTAAACTGAGTACAGAATATACAAAATACATCACACTAAGAGAGTGCTTCATGATTAATATGATGCCCACAGAATTATCCATTAATTTACAGGAAAGTAAGTCTGAGAATTTTAAAGCTTAGCAGGTGACACGCTTTTAGTTAACTCACATACAATAATATGACTCATGAACTAACCTCTGAAGGATCTCGTTCGCCGCCGTTTGGCACCATCTTAGACCATGTGACTATGTATACCCAGTCAGGATCTGTAAACACGGTCTTAATTGCGTCCAAGTCCTTACTGTCCATCTCGGATACATTTCTAACTGCTTGAGTGTATAGCTTTCCACCATTAGTGTCGGCCCAATAAGCTGCTGCTACTGCTACCACCCTCTCCTCTTTGAGATACAGATCACTGTACTCTTGCAACCTATCATATACGAGCAGAGAGATCAATGTATAATAGACACATTGTAAATCAAGTATATACAAATGTACATGTATCATGTATAACATATATGTATGATTAAAGGACACATGAAAATACCAACCATCACGCACTCAAGATCACCAATGTGCATACAAGGTCATCATCATATACTATATATATATTAATATAGTTTTGATTTGAGCTCATGCTTGACCACACAGACTGCAGTATTAATAAACTCGACACAGAAAACCCTCAAATATAGAGAGCCATCAATGAGATTTATTGTATTATTATTTTGAACATATATTTGCGAAAGAATACACTTGAGCAACTTTCCTAGATAAGCTATCAACTTTTTAGCAGCAGAAGCATACAGTAGGTAAGATAACTTACGTATCCTTGGTAGGCTTAGAGTAGCTAAGAGATGGTACTCTATTCTCCTCTTGCTTGTAATTAGTGAAATATATCATGCCACTTTTAGTCGCGTACATAGAGTTTATCACACCGTATACGTTATCAAAGACTGGGACACCACCGTCTGTTATGTATGCTGCCTTTGAAATTATTTTATCATCTGCAACAACTGTTGCCTCAGCAGAGCTGAATAGCCGGTTCTAGAAACAGATAGAATATTTCTCATCTCTATTTTAGTAACATAAGTTTATGAGAGTGTGTCTAATATGCGCAATGTGCACCTTGTCAAAATGACAACTATTATTATTATACAGACTGAATCAAACCTAAACACTACTTCATTTTTACAGATTCAATGTAGCCTGCAAATCAAACCATGCCATCAAACACTGTATGTCTAATGGTGTCTTCACAACGTCTATTACTGGCATGGATCGCAAATAAAAATTCCAATATGGCAATTTGGTATAGGCCAAAAGGGTTATTGACCTGGGATTTTGCTGGGTTGATTAAAATCATCCCTAGCTCATTGCACGGAAATAAGTTGACCCAGGCTGGTGTGCTCGCAACCCTGTGATGGAAATTGACATGTGCCTGAGAATTAGGTCAAGACAACATTATATATGTTTAAGGTTACAATGTAAACAGGCTACTATAGCCAATATTTTGCCAGCATTGAGTTTTTAGAGTTGTCAACCCTTTAGTACTGTATGTAGACAACCTTGCGAATCAGATTAAAAGCAATAATAACCAGCCAATAGAAATAACAGGAGTTGACGATGAAAGTAATATTATTTCAATTTGTTGTCAAAAAGTGATGACAACTCCATAGTGATGGTGTATTTTCACGACTGTGGATAACCCTAAACAGGTTTATAATCCTGAGTAGGTACATGTAAATATTACTAATTCCCACTTTATGGCCATGAAGTAATTAACAAATTGTTATAAATTAACTTGACCATGTACATTAAGAATGAAAGTTATGAGCAAGTTTATTTCCTGTATCAACATAAGCGATTCTCTCCAGAAATTGAACTTCTGAGTGAATCACTAATTGAAAGACAACTACGGAACCCCAGGAGGATGAGCTATGTTTAACCTGAGTACAGTGCATACAGATAGGATATGAACATACATAGAGACAGCTAGTTCCATCGCCATCAAATCCTGTTTTGCACTCGCATTTGAAACTCCCCTTAGTGTTGGTACATTTTGATCTGTCTTCATCGTCACAATTATCCAACTCCTCTATACACTCGTCAATATCGACACACCTGGAGTGGTCAATAATTATATTACAGTAAGCAGCATTGATAATAAGGCAGCAAGCAGAACTCTATTAGTCTATAAAGTTATACAGCATGATAATTAATATAATTGCGAACAACCAAACAGCATATTGTCACCCAGTCCATTCGAATGACCAAACTATGATTGGCCAACAGCTTACAGCTTAGTAGTTAGTACTCAAATTTGTTGCATAGTAGTGATCTTTTCATTGGTTCCCATCAAAGCTTTCATATTATGTACAAAGTATACCAACACCATACAGCCATTAGCATTCGATTTTTTCAGACGTTAACTTGAATTTGATTCAAAAATACAAAAAAACTTAAAATCTGAATATTTGGCTATATTATACGTGATTGTGCAAACGTACCCCTTTTCGTCATCTTTTCTATAGCCATTGTCACACAGTACATCTGTAAATAATGGGAGAGATATTTATTGCAAATTATCAGAAATACAAGTAGTTTAATCGGTAGAGAGATAACTTTAACATCTTAATAGTCATCGACGATATATTTTTAGTATTATTTTCACATAACAGCAACAAACACGTAATTGATTGATACATTAAATGTATTTTCTCCCAGTTGTTTGAGAGCATTAAAACTGCAGAAAAGATGATAAATTCTACCAAAATCACACAGTAGAAAATCAAACCAAACAAAAACCTGCGCACATTACGAAATAATGAAATTTTAAATAAAACCTGAAACAAGATGGCAGCAAACTAGTGCCACAGTACTGGTCACATTACACAATTAGTGCAGACAACAGATTTATGTAGCCTAGCAGTATTGTTGATGCTTGGGAGGCAAACATTAATTTTTACAAATACAAAATAGCTATGCCAACTAATGCTCAAACCACTATCGGGCGAACCACTATGTACTAACCACTATGTGGCTTACTCTTCTAATCCAGACCAACTTAACTGAACGGTGGGGTCGAAAGTTGAGTTTGTTAAAGTTTTGAACCCTCAACACCTAGTGCAGAGTATCTGATATAGTATTGTGTAGTAGGCCCTAATAGTAAACCCACATTGTGGTTTGAGACCAATGCTATGGCAGCAAGTGGCTGAACAGATGAGCTGATGACAGTGACATATGCTTATTTCACTAGCTATTCTATCATCACCTACTGAGAAATATAACTAGATTCTGCACCAAACATAGAGACAAAATTACCGACTTTTACTAATTACAAACTTTGTTTATTGAGTTCATTCTTTTAAACCAATTTTTTTTTGTAGTATATAATTTGGTATGAAAATAGTGTCTCCGGGATTACTTCATTAGCTTTTAAGATTCTTGATACGTTTCTGTCGTTGTAGCGTAAGGAATAATAAGAATATTAATTTAGTTTGTAATAAGCATAAGCTTATAGGGTTAATGATCAGTGACCTCCTGAGGAGAAACATTGACCCATAGATTACATGGCCATATTGCAACAGTTATGATTATAGTAAAAATATAGTCTTATCAGGTAAATGGTGTATAAGTTCTACTATGTGTATTGTTTAAAAACTAATATTTTGTCATAACGGTGAGAATTTGTAGGCCTACATAGTAGTTTCTTAGTGCAAACTTTGCACACATAGTCACAAATCTGAAAGTTTCCAGCGTTTTAAATAATTTGATAAACATTTCTATTGTGTGTATTTACATGTAAGTAAATGAAAGGCTTACTCACCAGCGGCTTTAGTAGTTGTTGGCGCTTCTTCGGTAGTCGTTGGTTCTGTTGGCCCGGCTGTAGGAGCACCGGAACTAGAAGATGGAGCAGCAGTCGATGATCCTGTTGGCCCGGCCGTAGTAGCACCGGAACTAGAAGATGGAGCAGCAGTCGATGATCCTGTTGGCCCGGCCGTAGTAGCTCCAGAGCTAGAAGATGGAGCAGCAGTCGATGGCCCTGTTGGCCCGGCTGTAGGAGCACTGGAACTAGAAGATGGAGCAGCAGTCGATGATCCTGTTGGCCCGGCCGTAGTAGCTCCAGAACTAGAAGATGGAGCAGCAGTTGATGATCCTGATGGCCCGGCCGTAGTAGCACTGGAACTAGAAGATGGAGCAGCAGTCGATGATCCTGTTGGCCCGGTCGTAGTAGCTCCAGAACTAGAAGATGGAGCAGCAGTCGATGATCCTGATGGCCCGGCTGTAGGAGAACCGGAACTAGAAGATGGAGCAGCAGTTGATGATCCTGATGGCCCGGCCGTAGTAGCACTGGAACTAGAAGATGGAGCAGCAGTCGATGATCCTGTTGGCCCGGCCGTAGTAGCTCCAGAACTAGAAGATGGAGCAGCAGTAGATGATCCTGTTGGCCCGGCCGTAGTAGCTCCAGAACTAGAAGATGGAGCAGCAGTAGATGATCCTGTTGGTCCGGCTGTAGAAGCAGTGGTAACTGCCGATGGTGTTATTGTGGTAGAGTTATCAGCAGTTGTAGTCGTTATGTTAGATGCTATTGTTGTTGAATTATCAGCTACAGTTGTACCATTTAGTGTTGAACTGGGTGACTGTGTAGTTGTTGATACATTTGCAGTAGATGCAGAACTGGTGTTGTTGCTAGATTGTGTTACAGTGGTAGAGCTGTTAGAAAGTGTAGTTGTCATGTTAGATGATACTGTGGTCGAATTATCGACTACAGTTGTGCCATTTAGTGTGGTACTGGGTGACTGTGTAGTTGTTGATACATTTGATGTGGAAGCAGATGAAGATGAACTATTTCCGGTAGCACCAATCGTAGTGCCATTTCCTGTCAAAGTTGAAGCTGGTGTGGTGGAAGTTACATTGCTACTAGTGGTCGAATTAGTAGACTGACTTTGTACTACTACAAAATAGACACGAGTAAAATAGCTTCAACTCAATCGGCTAACCGTTAAATAAGGAGCTAAAGTAAAATAAAAGCGGATGGATGTGTGTAGTTTGACAAGCATTGTGAGATGATTGAAGCCTTTATACCATATGTTCATGTAAGCTATTGATCGCAGTTAAAAATTCTCTTGTCACATTTTGTTAGACAAACATTTCAATAAAATAAAAATATGCTTATTAAAAAAAGTTAAAAAATTTTGAGTAGCAGTATGGGAAGACAAAAATTTTTGTGAGAGGACGACTATTATTACCATAACACATGGCATGCCTGTGCTTCAAATCTCAGTTTATAGTCTAGTATTTAATTTCTTTTTCATTTACCCAGTAACTAATTTTAATTTTATTCTCCAATGCATGCACTAGCTATTTTAAAATTTAGATAATGCAGCTCTATTGACCATGTCAAGTTGGGATGTAAACTTTTTAATTGGGTTTCAATAACTCCAAAATCTAAAGTGACCCACTTACCTGTAAATAGCAAGGCAATGCCTATCACCAGCCATAATGGCTGACCTCCCATGACTGCAATTATAGATGGAAATGATCTCAGCTGTGCTTGAGGTAACTGTAAAACACAAGAATAGAATTATTATGAAAATCCAAACGTTCAGCGAGTTTTGGGTGAACCAGGCGATACACCCTATTGACCCTATTTATTTGCATGCACAAAGTATCAGCTATTTGCTGTCAGACTTAATACATTGTCACACATTTTACTGTGCAGACACTGTATGCATGTAGCTAAAATTAGAATAATGGCAAGGAATTGATAATAGCATGCATGCAATCCATGACTTTCGTTTTTAGATGGGCTGTAGCCCCATACCTCATGGCATTGGTTTCAGCATAATAGATGATTTGTAGGAGCGTCATATAATTAAACTATTGATTGACTCATATTTCTAATGAGTTGCAAATTATGAGTACATTACTATCTCTAGAAAATTCTAAGAGCTCTTCAGTTATGCCGAGTTCTGAAGATAAAAAGGTATCATTACCTATTTCAAACATATACTGTTTCACAAGTGTCAATAAATAATTATCATGTGTAAGAAGTTGTTGATGAAAATAACCCACTTCTAGATTAGAACAAATACAAGTAAAGTTTATATTTTATCTGTGGTGCCATTGCCAAGGTGAAGAGTTTAATCGATTTTTCATAAGAAACCGAATATCAATAGTTAGCAAATAACATGATAAATTATCAAAAGATGAGTGAAGAAAACTAAAGCAAGAAAATATTCAACAGAAACCTAAAGCCTAGCAAAGTAAAAATAATACTAAGCGACACAACAATAATGGGATTTATTGATTAAAGAGATGCCTAAAATTTAATTTTTCTTAATTTCTTCCCATAAGGTGATGGGGTAGTTTGTGTAACAGTTACCTACTACTTTCCACAATATTGAAGATTATCAGCCAAATAACCAAATTTAAAATTAGACCAATTTTAAAATATTTAAATGTAGTCAATTTATATTTCATAAAACAAGCATACATATTTGGAGCCAACATTTGTGATACTGTGAAGCATTTTACCCACCATTTACAGTAAATAAATAAACTAAATAAGCATTTAACTGTTTTATAAAAACCACGTACCAAGATAAATTCCAACAACACTGAACTGTTAGCCTTGTGCAATTATCCTGTCTTCAACAGATTGAAAACTCTGGTTTAGTGCATCTTACATCTTTTAAAGGCACCTTACTGCAAATGTACAGTATTGCCAAGGTATGGTCCTAGGGATATCACTGTGCAGCACTGATGAGGTATCGAACACCGAAATGGTACTATTTGCAGTTTAGTTAATAACCTATATTAAACTTTTTTACCCACCTACCCATAGAATTACCTTCCCTAGAATGCTTACTTATCACGTGACCGCTCGCTCGCAAGGAGAAACCGGATGAAGGTTGTTTTCTCATTGTTTACATTAGCAACCATTATAATTTTATATAAGATGAAAGATTTTTGGGAAGGGATTTTAATACTTTCCCAGCTTTTATGACCAAATCTTTTTTGCAGGACGTAGACTAGGTATGTTAATGTATTAAAAACAGACCATAGAATTTGTTTCAAAGCTTTATGGCTGTAATATATTTGACCACTAATAGAGACCCTATTTCCATTGCCATAACCTATGTTTTATATAATATTATAGTGGATCTATTGCGCCCACCCAACTTTTGTAGTTATGGTTTGTGATAAGGACTAGAACTAAGAATGTTGCTTTTGTCATAAACTTTTCCCTAATGTTTCCAGCAGAGAATTGCCAGAATCATTGTCTCTCATCTAATAATTCAACCTGTATTAGAATAAGGGCTCCTGTCTGATTCAACCTCCCTCACATATACCCTGTCATAACTTCCAGCTATGGTTTTGATTAACAATACTTTTACAATACAATGAAGGTCTCGAGTAATTTTATGCTTCATCACATATATACTGTATAATCTCACAATGATATACTATAATGTCTATAAATAATCTACTCATGCACAATTCAGGCTAATTCAGGCTAACAAATAAATATTAATTCTACATCACAATTTGTACACCTTTCTAATATTGGCCAGTGTACATGTAGCCTACTGTACTAATATTTGCTAAATAATTTATTCATTTACATGTATAAGTGCACCTACATGCAATCTGTACCTGTATCACTTAAGGTTATGTAACTGGGGTCTGAATTGAGTTTAAAAGGTTTTATAGTACTGGTGGAATGATATTCCATTGCAATGTTACTAAATATTGAACATCCACTCATCCTAATGCTGCTAACTGGCTTAAAAACGATCAACTTTTCTATTTCTTATAGCCATTTTGTTTTTATGAATGAAGGTAGGCGGAGCTTCCGGAACCTGTCAGTTGCTTAGCAGCAAGGTTTTCCCTTAATTGAAAGGTGGGATAACTCTTTGTAAACTGCGCATATACAAGCCATTTAGACCACCACAGAGCTGCACACTGTACATGTAATTATTCAAATATGAGACCTAGGATCAAATCATTGTTTTTTTTTGCATATTTTGTTTTGTGTTGGCTTTTAGACTGCCACTAGCTGCTGCTAAACAACCCAACAAACATATCTAGCAGAATAACTGCCCTTATTCTTTCCTAGAACAGTGGATATATGTATTTTATAAGAATATACACCACACATATGTTTTGCATGGGGTATTACATATACAAAAACAGAAAAAAGCTTGTTAAAACATGCATTATATGTTAGCCATACACCATGTAGTACTATGTCAATGAGATTGATTATTCTTCTGCATCTGTAACATTGTGTTATGCCTTCACGACGGAGTTCCCTGTCTAGCCATTTCATTCATAAAATTGGAGCTGTAGTAAACGGACCCCAAAATTACTATAGGCCTTAACTTGAAAAATATTTCTTAGGCCTTCCCAATTTTTTTCTTATGCCTTTCCAGGTAGTAATGCCTATATAGTGTTAAAAGGAATTTTATTTTTGAGAACCCCAGTTACATAACCTTAATATTAATAATCAGCTATAATTATAAGCTATACAGTGACACTCCTGTAGTATATAGCATAAGCTATCTTGGCACAACTTTATCCTGTAGTGCTGTGCATGCTGGCATTAAACCTAAGGTACCAAATGGTGGTTTTCAGCTGCCCTATTATTAGTTGACTATTTTTACTCATTGATTAGGTACATTTACCAATGTGTTATTCCTATGATTTTGTTTAGCAATATAACAAAATATTGTGCTGACATTGTCAGCCCAAGTTCTTATCACAAACCATGGCAACAGAGTTGGGTGGGCACAACAGATCCACTATGATATATATAAAACATAGGTTATAGCAATGGAAATAGAGTCTAATTAGTGGCCAAATTTATTACAGTCATAAAGCTTTTAAACCAATTTTATGGTCTGTTTTATATACATCAACATACCTAGTCTATGTCCTGTAAAAAATATTTGGGCAAAAAAGCTGAGAAAGCATTGAAATCCCCTTCCAAAAATCTTTCGTGGTATATATAATTATAATGGTTGCCAATGTAAACAATGAGAAAACTACCTTCATCCGTCTGTTCCACACTAGCGAACCTCCCGCTAATGAAATGATATTGTCACGTGACTACGAGTAAGCATTCTAGGGGAGGTAATTCTATGCACCTACCTACCTACACACTTTTAGGTCTACATTATGTCATTTTAAAATGATGACTGTTTCAAGCAAAACTTAAAACTTGCATATCAATCTCAAAATGACACTTGTTTCAAATACAAACTTGGGTAAATTACCTTCTTTGCTGATAGTTCTTGATGCCCCTGCGTTGATCTTACAGCGCTTGATCGCTAATGACCATCACTATTGGGATTGCGTGTATAAAATATCGGACTAACGCGATATTGATGTGATGTAGTTTATTGCATCATATGCACAGCTTTAGGCTTGTGTACATGTTACTATAGCGATACAGGTCCTCAGCCCCAGCTGTCGATATTCAATGTAGGAACAGTATTATATAGTATTAATAACTGCATTGCAAATAATAAAGGATGCACTAAGAGTAAAATTAGCGGATACTGTACTTGTTCATATCTAAAACTAAAGAAATTAAATACTCTTTAGAATAAAGTAAATTGTAAACAACTGTCGTGTTGAAGAACATTAATACCTGAGCCAACAACAGTCAACTAGACAAAGTTTACGTTAGATTTGTCAACCCTTGACATGTATAACATGCACAAACATAGCTTTACATATCTGTAAAAAATTCAAAATTCACAAAATATGTAGGCTACAGTTACAAGTTTACCTATGGCAAAAACATTGATTTTATAGTAGCCTACACCGCCCCTACATGACTTTTTAGTAAATTAGATTTGAACATAAAATCTTACCTGATAGATGATACTTCAGGCAAATGAAAACTAATATTGGAGATATTTTACCAATAAGTGTAGACTATAAAACTGGTCACATATTTGCAAAGCAGTATGTTAGAAACTACTGTGATATTGGCACACTGCACGCATGTTGAAAGTCCTTGCACACATACACTTTAGTGGGCATATTTGCAATGGTCAAAGTCTAAGAAAAGAGGTGGGGGGTCTCTAGGGTAGCAAACATAATCACGTAATGGTGCGAAGTGTCTGGGAGGAGCGGGAGGGGCGCCTGAGCGCCCTCACGGAAACTGGAAACTTTAACAAAATTAGACACCGAAATGGTGCGAAATCCAAGAACTTCAGATTAAAATATGGTCCAAGATTTTAAGAGAAAACTTCGTTGCTATAAAACAAGGAAAATAAATGGCACTGCATTTGATTTATTATAATAGTAATCTGTAGGGGGTCTATCAGTCTGAGGGACCCCCTGAAATTTATGGTGGGGGGACTGCGTCCCCACGACCCCCTCAACTTTGACCACTGCATATTTGTGACCGCTAGGATTGATCTAAGTTGCTGTTGAAATTCCAAATTTCGATTGATTTAGTGGAAATACACTCCCCTTTCTAATAAAACACCTGATGCGACGACAATATGTGCACAATGAAATGAAAGCTGCAAAGACATCTACTAGAGCACAACACTTTGTATAACACTTCAGCCTATTTTAAAGAAAAACAATATTTAATTTTATTTAGTGAGTATTGCATACAAAGTATCTACGTTAGCACCTCTTCACTTGAACCATCGACTATTTTTGGTTTGGTTTGCAGTCAGCCAGTGTCTGAAGTGAAACAAATGAGGTGGGTACATGGTGCATGCAATCTTACAGATAAGTATATTGTATAGCAAGCCACCTAATCTTATAGTAGCTAATAAATTAGTGAATTACTAAAATGAATGATGATGTATGGATATACATCGAAATATAAGGAGTCAACAAAAATATAAAATGCTCTCGTCTCATCATTCATCATTAAGATACTTGCTCCACTAACATTTTCCGATAAATTGAAAAAGGTTGTGTTCTGGTGAGATTCGAACCCATGAATGATAGTCTAGCACTCTGTCACTACACTGTCAGGTTCACAGTGACTGTATGGGGAAAACTTGCTATTAAAATGAGGGTACCCGCCAGATTTAACCACTAAAATTGAGGTGGGTACACACCGTATACTCACACTTCGAACACTGTGGTCAGATATGTTGGTAACTAACCACCACAAGCAGCACTACAAATTAGACTAGGTGAGTAGGGTCCTGTGATTACGCAGTGTATTGATATACACATGTACATAGGAGAAGAAAAGCGAGGAAAAACATGATAAAGGTGTCTTTGACAGCGAGTAAGATGCTATTGAGAATCTGGCTAAACATATATATATATGTACATCCATTTGTCCAAACAATAACAGCATTGCAAAATCAACATTGTAGAAATTGTAGGCCTATGCTGGCCTAACTATTAACATTTTATATTCAAAATTAACAGTATGAAATAGTCAACAGTTTAGAATTTATCTAATATTTTGTTTGCCCTAATACAGTCGAACACCCACTTAGCTGAAACGGCGTTACCTTGACCTGTACTACCGTCTGTTTGCACTACATAGTCTGCATCACATTCATCTGCCTCCATGTCAGCACCATAAGCAATAGCATAACGCTTCAATTTGGTGAATTCAGGATGATCGTCCGGGATATGCATCTTCTTATTAAGAAAGACGTCAGTCAACTGTAACCAATTAAAATAGCTTGTAAATATCACTGTCAAAATACAGCTAGGCTCATTCTTTTTAATTGAAATGCAAATCATTAATTTTTCAGGAGTAACCCCAAGACAAATCAGTGTGCCTCTGATACCATTGCTGTTGACAGTCAGAAACAGCTGACATCAGAAGCAAAATGGTGAGTATGCCGTCACCGCTTTACCCGGTTATATTCAGTTTGATGCACTGAGATGTCTTTGGGTATAACTCCTGACAAATAAATATTAAATCAAGTGGAATGGGTTTTCCTGGTCATCTACTAGTTAGTCATCTACCATTTACCAATCAGACAATTAATAAAATCAAGTTAAGTATGTAGTCAGGGCAAAGCTTATTCACTGTGTAAAACTGTGAACACAATAATGCTAGTGGAATGTTTTCATAAGTGCTAAAAAGTGTAGGTGCTGCTTAAAAGAAAATGCTTGAAAAATTTAGTATCCATGAAATGCAGCAATCTATTGCCAGATGTAGAGACTCTATTGATGTTCTAATCAGTCCATAAGATGTAAAGTAAAGCTACATGAGTATATGTTTACACTGATACAGCTTTCTTCTAATGGGCCCCATGGGTATTTTCAAACTTGCAATTAATATATAAATAATACAAATTACATAAATAGGGATAACATGTTGTAGAAGGTGTATCCAACGGTGATGGGGACTGCTACTGTTGTGAAGGGACAGAAAATTCTATAGCACCAGCTGTTGCTAGGTGAATTAGCTAATTAAAAATGCTCATTTTAATATTCTAGACAAAATCAATACCATGGCATTTGTTAGAGATATCTATATGTACATCATAATAATTAATATTGTTACGTTAGAAGTTAGAAGGAATGGTTTATTCAACCATCAGTTCAAAGTATGATTAGATGGAGACTGATTGATATTATCCATTATTTACAGTAAATAATGTGCATACATACTAAACTGACCAGTGACCACATAGAGCACTAAGACTCTCACTTTATTGGGCAGTCATGTCCAGTTTTATCTTCTAGTAACTACAGACAGGTGGGCAATGCAGTCTAGCTACATTTCTCATTATTACAAATGATTTACATGAACCTATAATATTGCACTTTTGAATTTAGACTCAAGTACATGTATATGTATATTCACCTTATCAGAAGTTGATTTGGAGGTATTTTTGGCACCCACTAAGATGGAAAAATTGTTTTACTGTGTAACTTGGCCAGCCTATTGAAAAGTGCATGTAAATTTCATATAAACATGAATAATTTCCTTGCTAAAAATACATCGAAACATGAATATAAATGGCAACACATTTTATATATTATCAAAACGTTCCTAGTAAAATTTACTATTTATCATTTGTTCATATTGAGGGCCATTCTACATACTAGAATTTCGGCTAGGGCCTCATCGTGGCAGCAGCCGGTAGTTCCAACTCATTCAAAAACCAAATTCTAGTAGCACTATATGTAAACATGACTTATTGCCATGACAAAGAACATAAATTTGGAAAAAGCTAACTTTCTGAAAATAAACTGTCCAGCTGGGGGTGAGGTATGGAGATTAGAGGTAATCAGCTGATTGAATTCTGTAATTACCAACTACCAAGTCAATAAAACATGGTTGAACATCACACACACACTACATAGCTGACTGAGCTGAGTCATCTCATAGCTCAAGCTGAGCTAAAACTGCACCAAGCTCAACCATGGAAACCCAGTAACAGAAATTTAGAGTGGGAGCTGCATCCAGCCCTGAAGCAAGAATTACACTACATATATTACGTCAATTCACATTGTGTGTATAATATTTTTGTTGGCTTAGACCTAGTGAAGTTCATGTAGCCCTATGTAGCCTGTCCATTCTAGGCAATGCACTAGTAAATACATCATGCTTTGAGCGTGCTTTATGGTGTGGACTTGTGGATAAAAGAGAACTGAATACAACCAACAATCATAATCAGTGAAAAAATAATATATTTGTCTAAAGTGCACTGTGTCTAGACCGATTTAATGAAAACTACACCACTGTTTTTCTCGCATATGAGTACATTTAAAACAAGGTGGAGCATGTTATTCATCAAAGTTGTTTTAATTTTCCATTTTGTATTCAACGAAAACAAAAAACACATGACGTAGGCTACCCTCTTTTCTTACAGGAAATGGAATGCATGCAGTCAAACTGGAATGTTGAAACTCGGTTATAGACACAAAGAAATTTAGGACAATGTAATCCACCCCCTTCACATTAAGAGTGTACTCACTTGACCAAAATTAAAAAAAATGTTACAATACAAAATACAAATGTGATAGTTTAAACAAGTGCTTGGCTTTGTTAGCACCCAGTTAGCACCCACAGTTTTGTTAGCACCCACAGTTTTGTTAGCACCCACAGTTTTGTTAGCACCCACAGTTTTGTTAGCACCCACAGTTTTGTTAGCACCCATTGGTGCTAACAAGATACAAGATGCAGTCATGTAGTACATGTGGTCACTCTATAGGGTTGCCATAAACATATAATGCTACCATGGTAACAACCAGCAGCTAATTATAATTACATCTGATCAAATATTGATATCGAATATTAAATTGCTGAAAATAATCAATATAATTATAGAAACCATTATTTGAGTGTTGTTGGCATAACATGTCATGTCCATAGGAGTAAATAGTACTTCTGCATCACTTATATTTTTTTTTATTGGCAAACATTTTTATGTCTTCATCTTCACTTATTCAGATGTAAATACAGTAATGCTTGAATATGTGAGAACAATTAAATAGATTCAAGTTCTGTTTACATTGTGAGAGGTAAATTTGTTCAACAGCTCCAGAAATGTTTTGTTTACACTGGGAGATCTTATTAGGAAACCCAGTATAATTGTGGCATGTGTGCCCTGGAAGTTTTACAAATAATGTCATATGTATATTTTAAATTTGTTTTATATTATATTCCACTTTTATCAAGCTTACCCGTCCTTGGAAGTTTTACATTTAGGCTGAATGTATATTATAGCAATTTTACCACAACTATTTGACTACGGGTAGATATGAAGTTGCAATTTGAGGGATGAGGAATTTCCAGTCGGAGAATCTACTTTCACAAACCCACATTTACATTGTAACTGTGCCCCATAATTATTTCTATTTACACAACGTCCTTCACTCTGACAGATCTTGGTACCCTGAATCCATGATTCAAGAGTTCAAGAAGGGCCAGGGTTGATTGTCTTTGTTTGAGACTTATTGTTTCACCAATATAGATGAGGTTTCCGACAACAACCTGGTCACTAGCGATGAGCGTAACATGAACAGCGCAGTAGATTACAACTGCTTCTAAAGCATTCATCATATTCATTTGTAACATGAGATGCTAACCCAAATCTACCATATTATGGTTTTGGCAAATGGGGAATTCTCACCGACTTATACTCCTAGGCGTCACCAGCCCCTAGCAGCTCCCACTGCCAGGTACCAGTGCTGGCCAACTTCCTGTGAGAAAGGCCCAGATAACATGGCCTTTTTGGCAGGGGTAGAGAAGTTGCTTTGAAGCCATGCAAGCTTGCATGACACCAAGGACTTTAATATGAGGCACAGGAGCAATTATGGCCCGATGCTCTTCCTACCACTACCGTGACCGGGACTTGAACCTGGAACCTTCAGCATGAAAGCTCAGCATTCTAACCCCTAAGCCATGGCTGTTCCCTAAATGGGGAATTCTGTGACGCTGAAATTCTAAGTCATTACAACATGTTGGTATTTCCATTCACCGTTGCGCATTTAGCCATTCTATTTGACAGATCTCAGAATCCAAAGGCTATGCGAACGACACAAGTGGAAGAGTACACATTCCACGACAGAAGTGTATGCGAGTTTGCCCCGTGATCCCGAGGTTAACCACTAGGCCAGATAACCCCATTGAACTTAAATCATGAAGGCTGGTTTAAATACTAGTAAAAAAATAGTAAAATCTAGTAAAAAAATTCAACTTGATCCATTTTACAGCGGACAACACAGGACTAATACTTTAGAACTCAACACCTACAATGTACATTATACTAGATATGGGTTTCTAAGAAATATCATTAGAAATTGCATAGACCTTAAATGACGTGCAACAGCGTACATTATCAACTATAATTGATTCACATCATGTTATCTATAATAGACGTTACCATAATTGGAACTTCTGTTATGACAACTAATGAATTATGAAGTAATCAACTCTTGGGTTGTTTATTCCAAGTATGAATAAATAGTAAGTAGTCCATAGTACTTTCAAGTTCACATGAAACCAAAATTATTACACCATGTGCACGACATGCACAGCAGAGCTGCATCGGTTCTCTTTCCGTGTAACTGACGATTTGCTCATCTATTCCTAATATTATTTTTTAACTTCATGTTGAATTTTCGCCCTTTGGTTAAGTTATTTTTTATAGCAGTTTTGGCATATTTGCCTAAAATTTTCTATGCGCAAAGCTAAATCATAATAGTCTAGATTATTCTAATGCTTATCCCATCTCCAACCCGCAGATTTGTGCTGGCAAGCTCATCGACCAGAGACCATTTTTATTACAAGAGAGGATTATCACCGATGCCAATAACCACGCCGCTCAATTTATAATATTCCAAGGGCTCTTCATGACAGATACTAGTGTAGGTTTAACTTGCAGTGGCATAGATATTTTGCATTCCGCTGTTAAAGATTTATGGAGAATGGTGAGCTGAGGGTTGGAGAGAGAGAACTACAAGAAGGGAGTCAACCAACCTTATTAGGTGATGAGGCAGATGTAGCTAGAGAACTTCCATTTTCAGTCTTTCTCTACAAGAAAATAAAATTTATAGTTTCCAGGGAGAACAGAATGGTATATCTGTATAATTATCCATATCTTATCAAAAGTAGCATACCGATAGTCACAGGGAAATCAGAAAATTTCTTTTCACCTTGAGAGAACAAGCAGATTTACGCAAGCTTGTATTCCCTGGATAATTGTAACAACAATTACACAGCATACTGCCCACACAAAGTTCAGACTCAAATAGAAGGTGATAAAGACAACTTATTTAAAGAAAGTTGTTATTGAGAGAATAGTCATAAGCATAGACCAGTTTGAGCGTAGTACACAATGGTGTATGTACTTTGTTGTTTGTTGAAGCTTTCAAGATGGCCAGAGCACGTTGGGCATTTGCATTTAATATCACTAGATTACCATTAGGTCTGATGTAGCTGTTAGCTATCTATGATACCATTAGTATCTTTTGGAAGGTCTTTCTAGGCACAGTTTATGTTCTGTGCTACATGCCAAGATAACATGGACATAAATCCACAGTGTGAAACCAGTTTCAGTGCATGAGAATGATTATGGGTGGGGTAAGAATGATGGTCTCCATTGGTGTGTCTTCTTTGCAATATATAATGCGCAGTAAACATGACAGCAGCTAGCACTCACCTTCTTTGCTGGACTGTCAGTAGAGTTGTTACTGCTGTGTCTCTTCTCGGCCTTGACCTCTCTCTTAGTTACCGGAGACGAGGAATTACTTGAAGGTTTCACGTTTGAACTCTTTGTTGGTGACCCAGATGTTCCAGCTCCAGATTTACCAACAAGGGTAAAGGTCGACGTTTCCTTTGATTTCTCAAACAACATCTGTACAAAACATAGCAATCAATGTGCAATGTAATACTCACAAATAATAGTGCTACTGGCAGCAAGATAGTAAGCTGTCAACAGTTTAGCTCCAGAGTGTGTTGTGTGTAATACAAGTACTACCAACCTACATGTACCAACCCTGTTCATTTCTTACGAAGAGCAGAAACTAAATAAAGTAATAACATGCCAATTAAATTTAAAATGCAAAATAATTTTACTCTCTGACTTCATAAACGCGTGCCTATGCTCAGTGCACCAATGCTACAATTCTCCTAATGATACAAGATTCAGTCAACCCATGGCTACAGGGTGAACTGTGTATCAGTACTCAGATCCTAACTATGAGCATTGACCACTACATGTAAGTTGCATTTTGTAAACAAAAGGAAAAGCACAAAATTGTTAATCTTTGAAGAATCCGTTCGTATAACTTGTTCTGTAATTCTGATATCTTAGAAAGATGAACAAACCTTCAACCTGGGTAGATCTGTCGCAGTCTTCCAGTCCTTGTCGTCTCTTATCTTTGTTACTCGAGGGAACCGGATAGAGATACCATCAGCCGTGTGGCTCTCAGATTTACTGAACTCCGCACCAGTGATCTCCCAGACTTGGGAAGTCTGAAATATACAAAAAGGATCATACGATGATGCAGGTTTAACGTACACAAAGCAATCTGAGTATACGGTAAAGTTATACCACACGTAAGAGGAGAGCTGGTATTACCAGCACATCAGAGCAATGAAGAGTTTGTATTAATATAATATAAATACCTTGGGATCTTTGGCTATAAAATCGGGAGTCATTGTCCCCTTGTTGATCATTAACCAGTCTGGGATCTTACTAGAATCCTGATAATAACAACACGTCAAGTTTAACATTAACATACAGGAACTTATATAATTGTTGATTAATTACAGCTGGTTATTGACAGCATATAATCCCAGTCAGACTGGACATGTACATGTAGCTTTGAGAAAATATGATGTGTTAGCCCTGTACTCAGCATTTGATTCAAATTCTGTCTTCTCATATTAGGAAGACTATGTGTTGTGAATTGTGATATTTTCCAAAGAATTGTTCTCCATATACCCATCTCCGAGCGGCATATAAAATAAACGTACATGTACACTCTATAGTCTATATGTTTCTATATAGCTAGCTTATCATAGAAAGACTTCACATGGCGAGGAACTTTATAGGAACAGTTGTATAAGCCAGAGGTTAGTAATCTAGCTCATCAGTGTTAGTAACAACACCTTGATTGAAGGAGATGATCATTGACATAGTTGATAGCCCTTGATCAACATCCCATGACAAAAAAAGGGGACATCGACCTTCCACATGCATCCACTACTGTATGAACACTGAATAGTAAAGACTTTTCCAATATTGCATAGACAAAGTGATTATCTCCTAACGCATTTACCTCCACCCTAGCTTACTGATCTAACACATGCTAACACATGGATCTCGCCCCAATCCTACCTTACTAATCTTTGTCATCTTCAGCTCTGTCTGCAGGCGTTTGAGAGTGTCGTCATCATGACCTCCGCTGACCTTTGTAACGGTACACCAGCGTTTAGCCGTTGGGTTATAGCAGCCCATCAAAAACACTGACATCATTCCACCTAAAGAAACCGACATACATAAATACTCTTGGTTAGAAAAACAGTCATATTTTGTAACAGGCTATATGGAGCATAAGCAACGTATTAAATGTTAGGCGATACAGCGTAATGTAACACAACGTAATGACATAGGGAAGCATTAAGTAGTAACTTTCATTAAAGATGTAAACAGCCCACCAGTGTCCAATGAGCATTGGTAGCCATATTATGTCGGCTTACCTTTATTTCCTGTCCCGTAATATCCGCCGAGTACGACCAAGTCTGCTGTGTCAGCCATAGCTCCATCTGCTAGATAATCCTTCTTTACTTTTAGCCAGTGTCTCTTACCAGGTTCATACACAGTCTATATGAATAAACAGAACACAGGCTATACCAATATGTACAGTCGTAACTTGTGTTACCATAACACACAATTTATACTAGGAGTAGTAATGATGTCCACATCCCAAGACTGTCTTGTCGTGAATATGGCATCTATAACACAAAATATAAAAGCACCATGATGTATTACAGTAATCTCCCCTGTTTTAACACCAAGGAAGTAAAACATACTCACACTAAGACCCTTGAGTACGAGGCCCTCCAGACCTTCCTTAAACACTTTCTCTAACAGTTCATTCAGCTGGTCAGGAGACTACAAGCAGAGTAGCGCATGGTAAACTACAGACATAATACTACTGGTATACTACAGAGTAGCGCAAGGTAAACTAGAAACATAGTGACCTAGAAGGGAAATGTCTAACAGCAAACAACTGGAAGGTAGTTTTTTCGTTGATAAAAACACAAATGCTGCCATGTTAAAGTGATGCTCAAGCATCCGTTATCTAAAGTGCTCATAGGCCATGGTTTATACCTACAGAACCTACATTTACTACACCCAGAAGAGAGAAATTAATCAGGACTATTTAGAATCATTATTAAAGGCCATCCAACAATGATATAATTGCCTTGAATATCGTGCATTAGTGCTTATTATTATTAAAGCTTTCAAATTTAGAATTCAGGTAGGCTATAACATATTGACCTCCATTATCACTTTAGATAATTCTACACAATGACTATATTTGTACTATAGTAAACATCAGTAGGTTAATTATAACCTCGTACATTTACCTAGCTATTAGCACGGCAGCACTTCGTAATTTGAACAAATTATAACTTCACATTTCATAATATCATATTGAAAATAACAATATTAGTTGCCCATATGCATACATATATTACATGTACATGTATATGTGGCACAGCGAAAACACTAGATATGTCTAGATCAAAACTGTTTCCAACATTGAGCTCAATCAATAGTACCATGACTGCAAATAATATGTAAACATCTTGTGTACTGTGATGGCAACATTTGTGCACTATGATGGCAACGTTTGTGCACTATGATGGCAACTGTGTCATATAATAGGACATGAGTGTATACCTTAATGTTGTGCTGTTCTGAGAACATAACTCTGTGTGGAATTTCAGTCATCACCTTTTGTAAGAACTTCTTCCTGTCTTTGATTGGTCTAGGATAGAGTTAAGTGTTACAAGAGTGGGCATTGGATGTAATATATATATATTTTGCAAATAGAGCAAAGAACAACAATGAAGCGTAATTGATTTTCTAATAGAGATGCTGGTTTATTCTGTAGAAGAAACATAGATGACAATTCCTCTGGGAATATTAATGAAAACTCTTTGATTAACAAGAGTTTAATCAGTGCTCCATGTTGTTTATCATCGATACGGTCTTTATAAGACCTTAATGAAAGCAACGTTTAGCCTATCTCAGCCATAGGCCCTACTTATTAGATCTTCATATAATAAAGGCAGGTCCCACTGGGTGTGAAAACAAAGTGCCAGTTTGGCTGTTCCGCTAGGAACCCTGATATCAGTCGTACTTTGTCTTCTGACGAAACTGGGGCAAGTAACACCCCCCCCCCAATAAAAAACAAACCTCAAGCTACTCACACGTAAAATTGTCCGAATCACGCTATTAAAATGATGATATAATGCAATTTGGTTAGTCAATTCCCTCCATATTCATTTCCCCATTTCTTTTTTATTACTGGGGTTATTCATATAACACAACTTCACCTAGAATTTTGGAATATTATCACCAGGAAACTATCTCCTTATAAGGAAACTACCTTCTTATAAGGAAACTATCTCCTTATAAGGAAACTATTGCCTTATAAGGAAATAGTTGATGTACTCACTTCTCCATCAAATTCTCATCATTGTAGTAGAGGCAGTCGAAAACGTAGAGGCACACCTTCGCGTCACTGAACGCAGCTTTCTAAAAAGTTTCACATTCAAAATTTTAATCAATGTACAGACAGACAGTCTTTCTGAGAACCCTTCATAAATAACTAGATAATGAATACAACAAAACTGCCCACTGGTCATTAAAATTCATCATGTTCCGAGAAAGACGCATTGACTCTATTCCATAGTGGGTCAGTTTAGCAACAGGCTAACATATTTTACAAACAAACTACGTGTAACAATTAACATCAACAGTCAATAAATGGGTCACATTATATTCAACAAAGCGGTTTATACATACATGCACTATATGGGTATAAAAATGGTATACATTATTGGTTATAGCTACAATTATAACTATAGATGCTAGCTAACGTATATACAGTTATATCTTATAGCTACTATTATAACTATAGATACTAGCTAATGTATATACAGTTATATCTTATAGCTACAATTATAACTATAGATACTAGCTAATGTATATACTGTTATATCTTATAGCTACTATTATAACTATAGATACTAGCTAATGTATATACATTATTGGTTATAGCTACAATTATAACTATAGATACTAGCTAATGTACATTATATACAGTTATATCTTATAGCTACTATTATAACTATAGATACTAGCTAATGTATATACAGTTATAACTTATAGTTACTATTATAACAAGCCAGTTACAATGCACTGTGTATAGTATAGCTGTTCGACCAAAACAGCCATGATATAAATTTATAATTAAAATAACAGCCAATGAACCCAGTTGTGGAAGTATATATTTCCTGTGATTTTCCAGTTTGAAATTGTAGCAGAACCTTACTATAGCCGCAATTACCTTGTGCACACCCAGCGTACCAAACGGTAGGGGATTCCCAGTCTTTGTGTCCACCAACAGTACCTCAGCGTCTAATATCAAGTTATCTCCTCCTGGAAATGCTGATGGAATGTAGTCTTTGAAATGAGACACCTGAAAGCACATGCCGTGGCACAGTTAGCCCATACATATATAACTAATATGTACATGTAGTATGGCCTACTCAATAAGAACCAAGGCTAACCTAGGTCAAGAATGAAAGTCATACAGACGTGTCACACATGTTATCAGTGTAATGACTAGGACATGGTGAACATACAAGTGCACACTAGCAGAGACTGAGCAAATAATGCTCTACACCCTACAGTATTCAGGAAATAGTAAAAAAAATTCCATGGAAAGTATTGCCACCTTTACATACGAGTACTATACTTGCCTGAAATTAGTGCACATATTTGCATTTCGAGAGCCAATGGATCACACTGATGAGCCAGATGCGAATAGGCCGATGTTTATGATAAGTTAAATACGGTAATGCGTACAATATGATGACTTACTTCATATCTTAATATAGTCTCACCTACGCACTCACCTTATGAGGTAGAACTGGCTTTAGACTTCTGCTAAAATACTGAAACTCAGACCCCTTCTTGTGGAGTTGTACTCTCTCTCCATCATATTTGATCTCTGCATACATCCCTTCAGGACACTAATAATAACAAGTAGCACAGTTATTAACATTAACAACCTGTACTCAGTGCATAATAATTACAGACGCTTCAAAAGAACCAAAACAAGAGTTTTACAAATCTTCAGAGTTCAGGCTATATTTAAGTTTTGTAGCCTGAGTTCCAGTCATCAGAACAATAGTATTTTACCCATCCACAGCCAAAGCTCTACTGTCTTACCATAGAACCTAAGCTAGATCACACTTGCAATAACAACTTGGTTCAATGGGCTGAACGGTATAACTATAAGTATCAATGGCACACATACAATGACAGAAGTAATTCAACACAAAATGACTGCACAATCTGTAAACGAACTACAAGGGTGATAACTCCTAAATTACCGGAGCTTTTTTGTTACGATAGTCAGCCATCCCAGCTAAAACATAAGCTCATGAATATTTTAAAGGGTACAGATGAGATCATTCACATTTGATGTGTTAAAACAACAAAGTCGACATTAGTTATCATCTTGGGAAAGGCTGTTTGAGTGACAGGAAATAAAGGTAGACATTATTGCAAGTCCTATAAATGATGTATTGTAGGTATATAGTAAATAGTGAGCTGTATAGCCATTTTATAATATTTTATTTATTGGCCTCGGAGGATACATAGTGCCTAAATCAATATCTTGATATAATTTAAAATAGCATCTAGTTTTAATTACACTAGAGTTAACTGCGATACAACTATATGATACAATGGCAAGTCATTTCATCAGTGATGCCACTGACCCATAGCAGTAAGCTATCTAATTACTAGATTATATAATAATAAAATGAATGTATAATGAAATGCACAACTTTACCTTCTTCATAGCCATCTGTACAGATTTACATGCCTCTGCTAACATTGGTAGTACGGGTGTCATCAGTTGAGCCCTAACCTTCAGTTTCCCCGCCTCTCCGGTCCTATGGGCTAAGACTCTATCCACCACGTCACGTAAGTCACGACTAGCTTGGAATGCTTCATATGCATTTGAGTCTAGACCTTGTAAGCTACAACACATCTTCACATTATACAGGTATATGTGATTGCTAGAACACCCATCAAATTGAGGATAAAGTTTGTTAAATGAAACTTGCCAATATTTCATACAACTTTGCACAAAAGATAAGTTCAGATCCAGATGCAATCGATCCTTTCGGTGCTACCTTAGAAGTGTGATGGAGACTAGGGCTGTGACAAACAATTATATTATTGGACAGAAGACAACTCCTAATAGCTGATAAAGATGAAATTGTAAAATCGCTTGCACGATGGAAGATGCATATTAAGAGATTTCCCACAAGAAGACAACTCTCAAAAACAAGTTTGTACTTTTAGTTGAGTTTGTCTTGCATATTGCTTTTTCTTCGAAAAGAACTAATATTGATTTCGCTAAATTCTCAAGGTACTACACTGCATGAGGGACGCTATATCTCGTCTGCTTGACTCGTTGTTATAAATCCGAAGGCAGTGCTGTGTGAAGCATTACACCAGGCAGCTTCAATACTTTTCGTTTTCTTTGTTTGGAAATTTGCAGAACAAATTACTAGATAAAGACAAACAAGTGGTCTGCTAAGGTACCATGAGGATATTAGTAGTGGATAACTCCAAACTACATGTATACGTTATACTCACATGTGCTTAGCTCCGGCATTTATCCTCAAGTCATGCTTGATTAGTCTTACAAATACCTTCAGATCAT
This sequence comes from Bugulina stolonifera, assembly GCA_935421135.1. NCBI lineage: Eukaryota > Metazoa > Bryozoa > Gymnolaemata > Cheilostomatida > Bugulidae > Bugulina > Bugulina stolonifera. The sequence goes on from OW285195.1 coordinate 9,728,974, forward strand.
TGGCAGTCGATCTGTTAATTAGTAAAAGTTGAAAAGTTATATTATCTAAAGAGGTATGTGAGATGCATAAAACTGAACTGAACTAACTAAACTCGACAAGTGGAATGTATAAGTAGCTACCTCTTGGCAACGGCTGTTAGAACGGCTTGTTGGTCATCTTCCTTCGTCACTTTACTCATTTGCTCGAGATACGCATCTACTTCCTGTAAGCTTATCAAACTCTTCTTCTGTGGGATTAGTCTCTTACTCTTCTCAAAGTACACCTTCACCGTGTCAGCCACGTCTCCCTGGTCCAGGTGGTCTGTCATCTCTTCAAGGGACGTGCCAAACATCTACACGAGTCACACATCTTATTCTATTATAACATGTCAGCTTCGCCTAAGTACTTGTTATAAGGACCAGATTATGTTAGCTACAATATGGAAGCTACTCCCAGAGCGATATTCTTCAACCTCTTTACGAAAGGAAACCGTTAACATGGTGGATTTGAGCAACAAAGTATCGCAACTCCTTGTGTTATTCACACAAATATTTCCACATTGGATTGACTAGCAAATACCCCTGTCAATCTTAACAATCTGTGTCTAGCAAGAAACACTGTAAAGAAGGGAAGACAACTCTTCAATTTGAAAATAAATTTCCAGATTTCCACAACCAATCATGCACCAAGTCCTATCAGCCCAACATTTCTATAGGGCCTATGTACATGTACTAATAGAGGTGACTGACCTGACTGAAGAGTTTCACCAGCTGTTTACTATTAATATTGTAGACTCTCTTTACAAAACCAGGTAGAAGTAGTTTGACTGTGAGGTAAGTATCGCCATTGAATGTGGAGTTGGTTGAGCCTTTCTTTAGCCAATTAGAAACTAAAACATGGCAATAGTACATGTAAGTATATATCACACTAAAGGTAAGTATAGATAGTACTACATGTAAGTATATATCATACTACAGGTAAGTATAGATAGTACTACATGTAAGTATAGATAGTACTACATATAAGTATAGATAGTACTACATGTAAGTATATATCACACTACAGGTAAGTATAGATAGTACTACATGTAAGTATAGATAGTACTACATGTAAGTATAGATAGTACTACATGTAAGTATAGATAGTACTACATGTAAGTATATATCACACTAAAGGTAAGTATAGATAGTACTACATATAAGTACATATCACACTAATGGTAAGTATAGATAGTACTACATGTAAGTATATATCACACTAAAGGTGAGTATAGATAGTACTACATGTAAGTATATATCACACTAAAGGTAAGTATAGATAGTACTACATATAAGTATATATTACACTAATGGTAAGTATAGATAGTACTACATGTAAGTATAGATCACACTACATGTAAGTATAGATAGTACTACATGTAAGTATATATCACACTAAAGGTGAGTATAGATAGTACTACATGTAAGTATATATCACACTAAAGGTAAGTATAGATAGTACTACATATAAGTATATATCACACTAATGGTAAGTATAGATAGTACTACATGTAAGTATAGATCACACTACATGTAAGTATAGATAGTACTACATGTAAGTATAGATAGTACTACATATAAGTATAGATAGTACTACATGTAAGTATATATCACACTACAGGTAAGTATAGATAGTACTACATGTAAGTATAGATAGTACTACATGTAAGTATAGATAGTACTACATGTAAGTATATATCACACTAAAGGTAAGTATAGATAGTACTACATATAAGTATATATCACACTAAAGGTAAGTATAGATAGTACTACATATAAGTATATATCACACTAAAGGTAAGTATAGATAGTACTACATGTAAGTATATATCACACTAAAGGTAAGTATAGATAGTACTACATATAAGTATATATCACACTAAAGGTAAGTATAGATAGTACTACATATAAGTATATATCACACTAATGGTAAGTATAGATAGTACTACATGTAAGTATATATCACACTAAAGGTGAGTATAGATAGTACTACATGTAAGTATATATCACACTAAAGGTAAGTATAGATAGTACTACATATAAGTATATATCACACTAATGGTAAGTATAGATAGTACTACATGTAAGTATAGATCACACTACATGTAAGTATAGATAGTACTACATGTAAGTATATATCACACTAAAGGTGAGTATAGATAGTACTACATGTAAGTATATATCACACTAAAGGTAAGTATAGATAGTACTACATATAAGTATATATCACACTAATGGTAAGTATAGATAGTACTACATGTAAGTATAGATCACACTACATGTAAGTATAGATAGTACTACATGTAAGTATTAGATCACACTTCTACATGTACATGTAAGTATATATCATACTACAGGTAAGTATTAGATCACACTTCTACATGTAAGTATATATTATACTACAGGTAAGTATTAGATCACACTAAATGTACATGTAAGTACAGATCATACTACATGTAAGTACAGATCACACTACATGTAAGTATAGATCCCAATACATGTAAGTATAGATCACAATACATGTAAATATAGATCACAATACATGTAAGTATAGATCACAATACATGTAAATATAGATCACAATACATGTAAGTATAGATCACAATACATGTAAATATAGATCACAATACATGTAAGTATAGATCACAATACATGTAAGTATAGATCACAATACATGTAAGTATAGATCACAATACATGTAAGTATAGATCACAATACATGTAAATATAGATCGTACTACAAGCGAACTAGTCAACACCATTTGGGACAACTTTAGAAGCTCGATGCTACAGTGTATAATAAACCAATAAGATGACTATTTGGTGTCAAAAATCACCAGAAGACCATCTTGTAGTATATAATGAGTAGAAATAACTCACTCCGACTGCTATTGTTGATCAGTCAGTGACCTGTTAATGTTCCCTATGTGGGTGTTCCCTATGTGGGTGTTCCCCATGTGGGTGTTCCCCATGTGGGTGTTCCCTATGTGGGTGTTCCCTACTGCTATACACTTCTTGTAGAAACAGTATTATCTAGTAGTTGATTTAAAAGATAGCAATGTATTTAAAAATAAAACAATAATATTTACCAATATTAGACTTGTCGTTGTAACCGGGATGATCAGCAATTTTGTCGCACAACTTCCGGAAGTTCCTAAAACAGTTGTCTTCAGTCACATCATTCTCGACCTTGACCTTCTCCAATTTAACAGGAGACGATGGCTCTGACTGTAACGATAGTCCTAATAATTATATCACATCTACAGCAAACACTACCTTGGCATGAATATTTAGAGTAACTAAGATATATGCGCTGTTAAAAATGCATAAACCGAATACCGTAACCTCGTTAAGAGCATTAGTTGTAGAGGTCAATCCATCAATGATTATAGTCTACCTATTGATGATATCTCCTGTCTTCCCCTCAGAGTAGAGAAAATAAGCAGCCTGCAATAAACACCAGAGTTTGTTTCAATACAATAGCAAATATATCTTTCTACCTTCTTAACTGATGTCTCCGACTTGACTGATTTACTAGTGGAGGCTGCTGCTGCCGCAGATGGTTCCTTCTTCACTGCTTTAGCAGGAGTACTGGTACTGGCAGCATCAGACTTTGGCTTACTTTTAGCAGGCTTCTTTGCTGGGGTCTTTGATCCTTTGCTGGCTCTTTTCTCAGCCACGTCTGACAAATGAGTGTAATCCACATTAATTAAAACATTATGGTGCATAACAATAGAACCACAAGGTGAGAGGTCAGAAAGTGTAGCCTATTATATATGACTAAAACTAACTAGGCCTACATTACACACAACAATACATCAGCCTAACTGTAGCAATTGATAGATAATTGTGGTGAAAAGCACGGCATGATATGCGTCTATATCTATTCTTATCTACCCAGTACAGGTTACAAGTTCTGAGTACAATGCATAGGTAGATTTCTATATATTATGGTATAGTGAAAGAGTCATGAACAATAGCAAACATGAATATAGAACAGCTGACATACAGTCAGGCTATAAATATAAAGTGCATGTCATAGGGTGGTTTTGACACCAGACTGGCTTGATACAGGTTACTCGTGACCTATATTCGTCTCCTACCTTTGATGAGGTCTTTGATCATTTCCTTATCCTCATCAGTGAGATCGGTGAAACCTTCAATCTCATCCGAAGAGTCGATTATTTTAGTCGTAGCCCGAGCTCTCTCAAACATCTCAAACAAACATTTCGGGTGGTGCCACTGTTTCATCTCACCTTCAATATGTCAAACAACACGCAAAATCAAATTTGCACAAGCATAATGAGCCAGAACTAAAGAGGGAATACAATCATGTGTATTGTCAGTTGCTGAACACCTCCAACCAGGTGTTAAGCCTGGTTCAAACTGAACTGGATAATATAGATTGTTACTGGATTATTACTACATAAAAATTGGTTCTTACTGAGCTGTGTATGCCAAACCCTGTCAGTTTAGGATATACGTAAACAGAATAACTGAGTAGTACAGAGTCAGTTTACATAGCAATGCAATCAATCTAAACCTAAGCGTAAGTTCAACACCGAAATTACTACCAAGTTCAATGTGAACCAAACACATAGCTCGCACAAGAATTGGCTTATATAGTCAGCTCATGTGAGTGCATACCTAGACCATAAATTCCACTACATACGTCAAATGCCAGACCACAAAGTTCCATCGATACTATACGCTAGACATGACTACTCACCTTCGCCATCATGGAAGAAGTTAGGGACAACCTTAGCGATTCTCAGCTGACCTTTCTCACACTTGGCTTTACATTTCTTACATCCTGCTGTGCCTCTTTTAGCATAATCACATGCAAACTTAGTGCTCGACTCTGCCATCTTACCTAGATCCATTGAATTAAATTTTATATCGTCTAAATTAAAATGAAAACACATTTGATCGCAATAAAATATATTTGGTATTGAAGACTATCTAATGACTACATGCATTTAGGAAATAAGAAACACTAAATATCTTAGTTTCCCTTAGTCACATGTTTCGACAAAAATATTAATAAAATTATCAGCAATTGGTGACAATGGCAATGGAGATATTAATATCTGGCAATGATTAAATATCGCAAATTCTCCTACTGCAAGCCAAGTAAATTCGGCAAATGAAATTATGGATATATGTTGACAGATAGCTTTCACCCACTGTAGCCTTTAGAAGAAATAAAACAATGCAAATTTCTCATGCCATATGGTTGAAAAAAAGTGACACCTTAAATAAGCACACCCTAAAGAATCATTGCATCATCATATTTCATAATACTAAAAGTGGATGCGCACGTGGTGAGAAAGTAGGTCCCCATAGAGCCTACAGGTAGGCCAAGGGCTAATTCGTCATAGATTAGCAAAAGTTACTCCCAGTGCCCAGCTGTTGAGTATTGCTGCAAATTTTTAAACCTAAAGGCCTGTTGCAGAACTACATGCATTTAAAATTGGAATCTGTTCTCGCGTAAATTTTGGCTAAATTCTGTAGACTCGCATCCCCATTGTACCATTGACAAAGATTGTGGAAGGGAAGATCGGACACTCAATGATAAAACCCTGTCCCACCAAATACGCCCAATTTGGCGGTCCCGACGTTCCGCGATCCACTTCCCGCCTTAAATTTGCTGAACTTTTAGATGGCTGCTAGACTAGTTTTGCGAAGCAACGGGTTAACTGTTGCGTTCTTTCTAATGATATATCGTTTGTATAAGTAGACTGTCTATTCGATTCCGCTGTTAGGAATATTATCTGATTGGCCGGCGGAACACCAATAGCAAAAGCGAATTTGTGTACAAGGTAGCACAACTCTTTGCTTTGTTCGGACCGCGTTTGGAGGCGGGGGACGGACAGTTTTTGGCCTGAGTGTCTGATCTTCCCTTCCACTATCTTTGCCATTGAACTAGGCCTACCTGACAAAGGAATCTAGGCTAATAGGCTACTACATATTTATATTTATATTAGGCTATAACAGTCTCCTGTTAAAGTTTGAAATTTCTCATGTCAATCTCACCTATAGGCAGTCCCATCAACACAACATCAACAATTAAAATTAACACTCAGCGTGTCAGAGTCACCTCAAACAACAAGTCCACTACCAAGCACCATCAGTGCTCTGCCACTGACTATCTAGTAAGTAGCTCTAGGAGCCTAGCGTATATTAATGTTATAAATTATAGGAATTGTTAATAGAACATGTGCCTATTACCTTAAAATGGCAACAAAATCTACTTGCTGACGATCTTGATATTTAGGCCTATCGACCAAGAAAAGTTCCTTTGAACTAAGAAGAAACTGGCATTATTATAATAATTATTATTTCAAGGCTAATAAAAATATAAAAATTAAAACAACTTTCACCCTAGAAAACTATAGTTCTGTATTAATAATAATTTAATAATAGAACTTGAACTTCTAATATTAAATAGGCCTACAAATATTAAAGAAATATAATTTAATATCTATTCATTTACACACAAATTCAAAATCGGAATCAAAATGAAAAAATTAAAATTAATAAGGAAAACTTCATTATTTTTCTTTTAACTTTTATTTTAATCATTATGATTATTAAAGATGTTATAACTAAAATTGGGGGTTTTGGTATTGTCAGTTATAACATTTAATTGGAGCCAAAGTACTTAGGACTCACCAGCTGTACGTAGTATGTAGTAGTAGTAGTACGCTGTATGTAGGTCCTTTTGCGTGCACCTTGATCTCCAATGTAGTAAGCTGTGTGGCGTAGGTTCTGGTTCTGTGGTCTAGGATGTGGCGGTGTCGACTCTATTCCAAGGTCTACAACGAGATAGTTGTTCCGCATATATCCTTACTCCTTAGTACGCATAGATATGAGTTACTGGGTAGCCTACGATCCACCTACACTCCACACGCTCCACACTATTGTAGTTTAGTTTAGTTTTTAGTGTTTTTGTTTTAGTGTTTTATTGGTTTTTATTTGGTTTTCTATTTTGTAGTTTTTCTTCCATTTTTGTGTTTTCTACTAGCTTATACATTTGTATAATATATATGTGTAACGTCTAGGTAGTCGTCCACTCTTGTCACTGTGTGACTTATCTACAGGTATGTCGACAGTCTATACTGCTGTCTCTCCATGCCTCATTTTCACAGTCTACTCTAGGTATCTGTCTATCTATCTCTCTACTGAGACTACTCTACTGTGTAGGTACTCCTCTCCTATATATATCTGTCCTATCTACAGTCAGCCAATCAGTTTTAGTGAGGAGTTACATTCTCTCAAGTGCGCAAGAGTGGACAACTCTTAAATATACTAATTGTCACTATTTATATGCAACAAAGATAAGAACAAAAATAATTTTAATTTAATAAAGTAAAGTCAAGTTAAAAAAATTAAAATAACAAACATAATATATAGTTTAATTATATATTTTGCACGACCTATTTAAGTTGAGCTACCATTAATGTTGTGTGTTTCTTATTTAATTAGGTTTGGTCTAATTTTTATATTAAATTAATTATTAATTAATATTATATTCTTGTTCAAATATAAAAATGAAAATTAGACCAAATCTATTTAAATAAAAACACACAATATCAATGATAGCCCAACTTAGATAAGTCGTGAAAAATGTTTGATCTTCTCGTAGCTGGCATTGTGCCTAATACTTTAAAATGGTAACAAAACTCATTTGCTGACTATCTTGAAATTTATCGGCCAAGCAAAGTTGTTTTGGACCAAGCAAAGTTTCTATATACCAAGTTTATCCAGTAAACGATGCGCATACTCATTTGCCGTAGTTCTCTCGCCAAAATGGGCAAACCGTTGCTCTTTAACGAGCGCCCAGCCTGTGGTCAAACGCTTAGGCTATAGAAATATAGGTCGACAATAGTGGTTGACAGTCTGCACAAAGAGCGTACTTTTACCATCTTTGGTCTACACGAGACATAAATAGTTCAGACCACGTGGTCAGTAGGATGGCTCGAACTTTTTGGGCCTTTTTCCTATATTTCTGCTCTTCTAAATGCTTGCATCTTCTATTGATGTTATTGGTATAAACATTATGTATTCTGAAAATAATAAGCTAGCATTACAAGTACTTTTAGCCAATCTCAGGGCAATTTTTTCGCCAATCTTGAGAAGACTCCATTGTTTTATCGGTAATTTTTCGTTGCCGCTCAACTACTTTGAACTAGGGCGCTTATTAGGTCAGATTTCATGCGATCCTATTGGTGTATAAAGCCGTGGAACAACTTATTAGTTCTATAAACTTTGGACCAAGAAAAAACTTGTTTACATGTGCTCAAATTAGTCTGACCGGTTCGTATAAATGTCTGTTTGTCGACTGTATCAGTTAGTTTGGGGAGCGTGCAGTAATCTCGGGCTAACTCTAGCTTTGTTTTCCTTGCGAAAATAGTTACTCGGTCCAATTACGAGTCGACATATAACTATCTGAAAACGATCTAGCGGGAGTGCTTTAATATATTTTCTTGCAATTGTCACTGGTGAGAACAACTCCTGCCACAATCTTGGCATACCTGAAAAATCAACATGCACAAGGATCTATATTACAATGCTGCATGTAATCAGTGTACTGTTCGAAGTGGAACAAATAAGATGGGTACACTGGGCCTGCAATCTTACAGATTAGTATTGTATAGCTATCCACTTAATTAGTGGATTACTAAAATGAAAAAATCGTTCTCTGGTGAGATTCGAACTCAAGACCTTGTGAATGATAGTCAAGCACTCTACTATTATACACTATCAGTTCCACAGTGACTGTATGGGGAAAACTAGCCATTGAAATAAGGGTACACACCTGCTGGCCGTACAACCACCAAAATTGAGGTGGGTGCACACTGTGTACTCCCGTATGACCACACTTCAAACACTGCATGTAATACTAAAACAACATAATGTAGGAAATCTTTCTTACTTTTTCGGTATCTAAACAGTATGTCATACTGAATCAATGCTTGTATCCAATATTGGAAGTGGATTAAATAGGGTGGATACACTGCACCTGCATTTCAAAAGTAATTGTCATTATGTTCGACATGTAGATGTAGTGTAGGCTCACGTCTTGAGACGAGCCTACTTCATGTGCCCATATGTACATCATGTGCCTTTACTTCTAACACTGCATTTAGTCATTGAAACAATTTCAGCAATTTATTAAATTGGCATCACAAGTAATAAGCTGACCAATATCACATGTATTTACACAGGAATTGTGATGACTATTCATCATCATATATTTACATGTATATAATGCATTATTTAGTGTCAAATTTGACTGCATTCCGCAATATACCAGGATCGCTGTGAGTTATTTTTAAACAGATGTGCCGGCAACAAGCAATAAAGGATTCTCTGCTAAAATTAAATTTGAAGACAAAAAAGGTGTCTTAACTGGCAAATCATTGGATTCAATCTACTGTGAGTTCGATAATGTTGAACCTTGTTGAAACACCCCTTATGAGCCCCAGAAAACAGCATGGCAAAGCAATCTACATGAGATTAAATGAAGAAAATTCACCACATCAACCTTTTACTAACAAGTCGGTAATTAGTGGTATAAAAAATAGATTGACTCAGAAACTTGCATGTACACACACTAGATAATGTGGTATATCCAGTGTTCACCACGCAATAATGATGTGAATAATTGGAAACACTAGCAGTAGTTTCCTTTGCATGCAACTGATTCTTACTATAAAGATCTACAATATGCAAATTATAGCACCGAAATCTGTATTGCCTGAATATCCAATTATTTTGTTCAAATTTGATAGGAATAGAAATCAGTACAAAAAATAGTAAGATGTTTAATACAGGGTTGTATGCCAACTAATCAAGCATTCCTTTAGTCAAAACAATATAATATATACATTATACACAAACTCCTACACGCATAATGAATATAAATGTTGTAGCGTGTGCCAATAAAATTACAAAGTGACACAAAAATTTGTATCATTATTCAATATCTATGTGGGCTGATAATCAAATTTTTGGGAGTTGACTGCCCGATGTAAACCCCATCATGTATATTATTATGTTTACCCAAAAGTTTATCTGTTTTATCAACAGTCTCACTGGATTGTGTAATAGTTGAAGTGTCAGCTACCCTTGTTTGAAGTATGCTATTAGCTATAGAAGTGGAATCAATTGGTAGGGTCATCTCACTGCTGTTACTGATTGTGTTGTCTGTATGGTCAGTGCTGCCAAGCCTCTGCAAATATTAATCATTAATTTCATTACTGAACAATATTATTTATACATATATCAACTATACACTGTGTACTGTTACTATCACTGCCACTACAACTACCACTGTCGCTAACTCCATTCCTATCATATGTACTTCTGCTACCACTACCCCCACCATTACTACTACATTTCATTTAGATTAAAACTATCCTACAATTTTCTGGCACTGCTAATTCTACTAACCGTTTGACTGCCACCACTACTGTTCTTAGCCACTCTAATTGCACCAGAAGAGCTATTAGCCAGCTGATGATCTCTACGTCTAGGACAGATTCTCCAGCTCTCACTAAACTTCTTCCTCAGCTTCGGGTGAAGCAATGTGAAGAATATAGGAGCTATAACATAGCCAGCTTCCTGTAAAAGACAGTAAATTTAGACTATAATTATGTACAGGTATACGTGTTCATTATGCTGGCATATACTGTACATATAACTAATTGTATTTAGCAGCATTATGGCATAATATTTCACAGATGAAACTGTTTTTATAGAACCAGCACGGTTTAGTTGACATGAGTTCTGAGTACAATAAAGGAGTGTGCTTGCATGCAGCTATTCGTAGCATATTTGAAGCTAAAGTAGGCAGTCTATTTAATGGAATTCAGCTATGGAAATAACTATGATGCTCATGGAAATCTACTGAATGTAGTGACAATTACACTGTACATGTGCGTATCTACCTATGTACCATGCATGGCATGGAAATTCAATAAATGTATCGAACCTCAAACCCTGAGCTACATGTATTATCGGACTGAGGGTTAATTAACTGTATTAAATAATTATAAAATCATAACCTTTACTAGCATCCGTTTGTATTTTTGAAATAGTGTATGAAGTCCAATATTTGGTCCTACCTATGACGTATTTCCCAATCTACTGAAAACTACCAAAGCTTGTTTATTATAAAAATAGAAGTATTTTGCCATGAATTGCTATTTGTTCTTTGTACTGCAGCAACAACACATCTATCTCTAAACAGCCTGTGCGGTACCTTCTAATTATGTGTCGCTTCGCTTAAGTTCCATTGGGAACTGAAACCAGAGTATCTAGATTTGGGTCATGCACATGAGGACACATCATAATAAATAGACAATTTATTCCAGCCCATGGTCAATCTGATAAGAATGAGTTATCAGTGCTAGTCAGTGTTAGTCAAGACTTACAATTCACAATCTATATTTAGGAGAGCTGATAGACCACTCTCCATTCCAATTGGTACACAGCAGGTCTACGTGAAAACATTACAATATACTGGACATTTACCTGTGCACATATTAAGTAAGCATTTAACATCTTCTTGCAGTTGTCCTCAAAGAGAAAACCAAGTTTACAGGAGAGCATTATTGAGCTCGACACAGTGTGTGGTACCGTAGATAATACATATGCAAAGGTAGTTGCTGCTGCGATGATTGAGGCTCTTTTTATCAAAGCCGCTCTTCTCTCACTTAAACTACCTCTGGATAAAGTTCTTCTACCGATGAATACCATCTGGGTGTACATCACCACTGGAATCTGGAATAATCATTCATTGTACATGTAGTCAATTACATGTAGAAAGAAGTTATTTTGATGACCTATTGTTTCATTTATATTCTCGATCATTTCCACATTCTCACTTACAGTACATACACATACACATACACGCGTACATATACATGTATATTTTCTAGGTGTGCAATGTAGGTGTACATGTACATTCGCAGAATACACAGTTAAGGCCTAAAATATTTTACTACACAGTTATCTGCATTGTCTTTACTCCCAAAATCTTGGTAGACTACAATGTAGTCATGCTAAGAGCATAAAAGACAGTGTCACATTGCCGCTACACGAGTGGTCGCTAACTATGGCAAGCTATCTCAGATTTTTTGCTGGCCTTCCTATGTGGGAATAGGCGTAGTGTCAGTCTGTCAATCAATAGGAGCAGCTCATTTTAAGCGGAAACAACTACAGCATCTACATCTGCATCTTCATAACAAAGTTGCGTTCAAAGCAGCATGAATAGTGTTAGCTGTTCAAGTGTGGACAAGAGGACACAACTCTGCTTATGGCAGCAGAAATTCAACAAACCTAAATAAGGGAGCCTGCATTAAACATAAGCGTAAACCACACATCATAACCCCTTTAAAGACTTGCCACCTTGTCTTCGGAATATATGTATAAGCAATAGCGCCTTACATATGGTATGCAGCAATAAAAATAATCCTTTGAAATAATCTTCATTCTATAAAATTTGTCATTAGGCAATTATTACTACACATACATGTAGATGACAGGTTTGGGTGACAAAAGAGAGTCCATGTGCATACTCACAATCACAACTAACACAGCGACAGTGCCTAATGTATAATGCCAATATTTATTCTTCATGTAATGCGTTTCTGGACACTTGTTCCATGTAGGTTCCGCTTTATAAACACTTGTCATGGGCAGCAGGGCTATCACAATAGCTGCCAGTATTAAAGTGACTATAGCAACTTTAAAGAACTTCTTGGTTGCTGACTCTCTCTGATGTGGGAATTTAACCTAAAAATAAAATAAAGTTTCATTTACAAAATGTGAACATGTGTAAACATAGATCCAGCACATTTGCTCTCTGTACGTGTACGTGTAGAATTATTTGATCACCTTTCTCAATGTTGAAGCAATAGCACATAAATACATGTATTAATAGCATTTCAATAAAAGTACAGCTGCCTGCAGTAGATGTGAGACATAGAGACAACACTGGCACAAGAACATTTATGTGTTAATGTTTAGTATACAGCATATTTGCTCTCTGTTCAAAACAGCACAGTAGACATTGAATTCTTTGATCGCCAAATGCATGTATGGCACTGAAGAATAGCTTCTCACAGAAATCACTTAAGATATAGAGAAAACATTGGAATAATTACATTTTTGTGTTGATGTTTAGTATTTATGATCACAATTAGCTAAAGATATTAGAATAATGGACAATAATTGAATATTGTCGTTATTTTACTGTCACATACCTTGATGAATCTCTCAACACTAAGGAGAGGCAGGAGCATGGAGACCAGGTAAATTGTGAACTCATTTGTTATGTTAGCCGCTAGACACAAAAACATCAACCAATTGTGAGATGGACTGAAGTTATTACTCTGTGACACTGCAGCCGAGTGGAGTGGAGTAAGAATAGACTCTGACAAGCCCTGCAACAGAAGGTGGGTTGTAAGGAACGGTAACTTCATATACATTGACTAATATTGTGGTATACTAAGTCAAGACTATGTCAAGACGCTTCTGGTGACAGAAAGAGGGCACCTGCTACCACTCCTGGTTACAGAAAAAGGGCACCAGCTATAATATCCATAAAACTAGCTACCACGGTAATTCAGGTGTCCTAACCGGCAAAGAATGGGTCTGTATTGTTTTTGCTTAAATCTCTACTACTATCAGGATCCCACTGAACCATGGGATCAGAAAATAGTACTTTCTTTTGTCACCCAAACCTGTCATGTATGTGTTGTAATAAATTTCAGATTATATATGTAGTGTGTGAATTGTATATAGTGATTGTTTGTAGAGATTTAATGTGAAATCTGATATTTCACAACTGATATTTGTAGCAGATCTAAATCATAAATTGGTTTAACAAACTACAAACTTATAAGGTTTGCTAATTATAACTGATAATAAAACTAGATTTCTATTAACCATGTGCTAGAGACTTATAGCAGTAGAGATACACCATTATTAATAGTACAATTAGTGAAAAATTGAAACATCAGCATTCTATAGCAGAAAATACATGAACATCGCTATTAGTTTTTGTTGCCCATGCTATAAATTTAGGCCAAACTAGATTTCTCGTTCCCCCCTCCCCGGATTTAAAAAAATTAAATATTTTTAGCAACTGTTTCTTACACTAACAAGGGATCATGCCAATATACTCATTTATAATGACATTGGAATGCGTGACACATGAGCCTGAACAATACTAAAAATTGCTCAACAGTGATGCTTCACGTTGGTCTATATTGTAATCAAGTAAGTTTAGCTTTAGGTAAAGCAAGATGATGGCTTGTGAATGAGCGTAAACATATGATTTTAATTTTCTGTAATAGAAATAGCTGTTGATTTTTAAATTGAATTAAGAATAAAACGCATGCAAGCGATAAACTATGTAAAGTGTTAAAAAGGGTACATGTACGTGAACATATTTAATTATGCACACGCATACACAAATTTGGCGGAAATCCAAAAAGAGGACTAAAGTGCAATTCTACATTTATATGTATATTGATACAACATATTTTCTTTAGGAAGTGCTTCCTTTCTAGTAAACGAATGGCGGAAAAGCTCTACAGTAAGATTGTTAAAAATTAGTAGGGTATTACTTAACCACCATATTACTAGCATTACTATAATAATTATTGCACTACCCATGACTACGTACATGTAGATCTAGATACATGTGGAAGTTTTATGTTTCTTACCTGCAGAAATGCTGCAATAAAGACAGATAACATTGTAATACTGATGTGTCTCCGTAACTTCGGATATTTCCAGTAGAAACCTATCAGGTAGCCATTCGTCAGCAAGATGAGGCAACCGATGACTATGTGAACTCTTATTGACACTTCTGTGAAGTCTTGGTTTTCTGTGATTCGGTTTGTCATTTCAGCTAAATCTGTTTTATGAGAAGCTAGATGTATAGTTTTTCCAAGATCAGATTTACTAGGGTTAGCGGAGTTCATGTTGTTGTCAGTTTGTATCCGCTCTGTTGTACGTGTAGCTGTTGAGATATTCATGGTGAAATAAATATTTATGGCATGCAGTTGCAGAAATATCCTAAAAACAACTTCGCAGCACAGTGTCTACCGTTGTAGTAATAAGCTCCATTTATCCTCATTAACCTGGAGGCACTTGCATGATGACCATCTGGTATTATTATAGATTATTGATAATCCCATTGCGAATGCATCATGTGGGATCTGATGACCTATATATGACCTATATATAGAGGAATTGGCACAGCATATGGATTAGTAAATACTTATACTGTGCCATAACATTTACCTAATGGAGAAATCATTTGGCTAGCTGTAGATTGACATGTGCTAGAAAGCTGAATAAAAGACCCATGCTTCTCTGGGAACCTGTGCCAATAGCCAATTATCTTAAGTTTGATAGGATTGGGTCACCTGATGATACATGTATATTCCACTATTATAGGCATTAGTGTAGCCATTTTATTTGATATAATCTCAATAGATTAGGATACATATTTCCAGGTCTATTGGGTCCTGTAACTTATCATAATATAAAATAGAATATTGCCAGTGGAAGACGGCAATCTTATACTCAGTCACAAACATGATAATCTTTATAGCTAATATTTGGTGTTATTTTGTGACTAGCTCTACACTCCCAGTCAAATGTAATATTAATTATATTCAAGTAGCCTTAGATCTTGTTATTGTACTTTAGACATGAAATTGGGGTGTCATTGTGCATCTCATGGTTAATGTAGTTAACCTGATAGAACTTTACCAACAGATCTTGGATGCTGTATTTATACTGGTTTTACCAAGTTCATGTAAAATTAAGTAGTGATCACTTTTGCCACATTTGCAGATCGAAAATTAATGTGTATGAATAAGGAATTTATTTCATTTGAAATTTTTAGCATAAGTTTCTACAGTGTATTTACTCGCATTATGCAAAGAAATTCAAACTCTGATATTATACAAATTCTGACGTTGGATACAATGGGCTATACAAATATATGAACGTATGGCACATAATCATACATGTATGATGTTTGTTATACAAGGAATTCGTCTTTTGAGCAGTCAGTTACTTGTTTCATATCCATGAAAATACCAGTTGTTGATTGGGGTTATCATACATGTATTTTGTTGGCTGAATGATTAATAATATAAATATATAGCCATACATACATGTATAAAAACATGACATCGTAGATATTTACTTGAATGCTATGCAATAATCCTCTCATGCCACAATTTCTTTGTTAGGCAACTTTTGCAACCCTAAATAGATAAATAAGTGCAGATCACTTCAGACCCTTGTTAAGGAGAATTAACGACGATAGGAAGTAAAACATGGACATTTTAGCAGCTCAATAAAAAGCTATTCGCCAGTGAAAGGAGGGTTACTGAATAACGTAATGCCATCCGCTGCCTCTCCTAGGCCAGAGGTGGAGGTCTCCCCAAGGTCAGAGGTCAGAGTGTCTCCCCATGATCAGAGGTCAGAGTGCCTCCTCAGGGTCAGAGGTCAGAGTGTCTCTTCAGGGTCAGAGGTCAGAGTGTCTCCCCAGGGTCAGAGGTCAGAGCACCGATGGCTGAAAGCTATGAATTATAATATATGCTGAAACTGAAGAGACTCCTAATCCTTCCCAATAAAGACTCCACCATCCAGATTCTGATCGCTTGATGTGGCAGCCACATCTACAGTTCCATCTATTATGTTTGCATGTATAATTTTATTTCTTACAGAATCAGGCTTGGCTAAGAATTTATCTCCATTGCCTGGGTTGATATTATTAGCATCACCGATGGAGTTGTCAGCACTTGATGAGCTGTTGTAAATCTGCAAATAAATTCCATATATATAGCAGAAAATCTACAATACTAAGGTTCTCTATCTAAACAGTTAACTGTGTCTTAAAGGCTCGGGTACACAAGAGGCATTGAGCTTTGGCGGAGCAACGGTGTTGTCTGTTGGCACAGCTCTATAGGCAATGTGCAGCGCCAGTGCAATAATTAAAGCTAAATTTTAAAAATAACGTAATTGCAGTCCAATTACAAACAGGGCTCGTGACCTTGGAAATTGAAAATACCAACAAGTATAGGTGAACAAACGACACACCGATTTGCTCTACTACGAGGTTCGGCTATCCAAAAAAGAACCATCGCCCTCCCGTATAGCCAAGTCATTGCTGGCACACTAACATGGTGAGTACTGAATTCAACACAATGTATTGCACTATGGCAGACTTTAGCCTTAGAACTAACCATTTTACTACTGAATTCAGCTGTTTTAAGTGTACCAGATGACTTGGTATTAGACTGAGATTTTCTACATGGAAGGCAGATTCTCCAGCTTTGAATAATTTTCCGCCGTAAATTTGGTTGAAGCAAAGTGAAGAATATCGGAGCTAAAGCGTAGCCAACTTCCTGTAAATAAGAAAAGCAGAGATTATTGTGATATCATTTCCTACCTTATAATTATATTGTTACAGAAGATGTAAAGACCTCAACAATTGTGACACCAATAATCGCATTTAAAACCAACCCAATGAACTTCTGTGGATGTAGTCTAATGTAATACAAGCTCACCTGTATACCTACTAGGTAGAAATGTAATTTCTCATCACAGATTTTGTTGGAAAGAAGACCAATATGGCAAAATATCATGATTGAGCATGACGCTGCATGTGGCAGCATAGACAAGACATATACAAGGGAGATAACTGCTGCGACGACAGATGCTCTTTTTATCAGAGCAGCTCTTCTCTCACTTAAAGTTCCTCTAGATAAAGTACTTCTACCGATGATTACCATCTGGGTGTACATCACTGCTGGAATCTGTAATAGTTTTACATGCACATAGTACTATGTAATAGTGATACATACATTCAATGGTTGGTGATAGAGCTACACGTATAATTTGTATGATAGTGCTCAGTGAGCTCCTGAAATATTTAAAGTTATGCTAATATTCATGTTCAAAATACAGTACTGGCATAGATGTACATGTATGTATGTTATTGTTTTCTATTATAATACAATTCATTTTGACCACATTAAGCACAGCATGCAGTAAAGTCAAGCTTCACAAAAAATATTAACATGATTATATCATTATCACTATCTACTGCCTTTCTGAGAAAACACATGTGATGCATTGTAACAGCAACAGTTTAGCAGTCTATGCTTGTGGTGACTTCTATTTTTACATAAACAACAAATCAAGTGCTAGCAGTCGATGACATCAGTTGCTGACTATGGCATTATACAGACGCTTCAGTCGTACCATCACTATATTCACCTACTAAGTGCTAGATTGTTGGGGCTAAACTAGTTAATTATTTATTTTGGATGCAGTCGAGTATTTTATTCTGCTTTATTACAATATGTACAGTTACATGACTTCTAATAGTTACTGCTCACAATGGAGCTAGTGGTTATAGTGGGAGAAGTTGTCTTCTCTTTGGTAGAAAGAAGGAGAGAAGATAACTTAAAATTGTTAAAGATAATACAACAGTCATGAGTGATAGAAGAACAACATTGTTCTAAGAATTTATAGAGTTAGAGCTATCTGGTAATAAGGGTTGGGTGCAACCTCTAGCACACAAATGTTCAATTTTGCATGTGAAATTACTAGCTACATTATATGGATTTGGGCTAGCTATCGGTTGCAATGTGGAGTTATCTTTTCCCTATTGTGTGAAGTTATTTTACCTGATATCAGACTTCCAAATTTTAAAGACCCATATGATATTGCAAAAGTAGTTTGAAATTAAATTAAATCAGCGAGTGAGCCTTTCCTGTGTGAAATGAAAATATTTAACAAAATCCTACCGTTTAAACATTAAATTTATGTGCATATTCAAGGTTTTTGGGGTGTATTCAGGTTTTCAGCAATAGTAATTGTTTTGAAAGTTTGAAAGTTGTGCGCTCTTGCCCACACTGGATAATGCTGTTGACTGCATACAAACCAAGTCATAATACTGATCATGTGATGTCTCTCTTGTTTCATTAGCCTATATGAAAAGTCACAAAAATAAAAAAATAATTGTCTGGGTCATAGGACATTAGTAAAATTTACTAATGTCCTATGAACTATGATCACCTTATTGCTAGCTATTGAATATTTTGCTGCTTTGTATAGCAGGCAGCAATGACATGTAACCACTAGTTCTAATATTGAATTTTCCACAAGTTCTAGCTGTTACAGGTACATGTACAATGTAGTTACCGCTTTCTTCTGTTAAACAATACAATGCCAATAATGTCAATAGTTTGAATAGTAAACACCGGTGCTAACAGGCTTTTACTGTGCATTTAAGCTGGGAATTTTTATTGAAGAGATACATCTCCTCGATGAATCTCCCAACCAGAATATTTACCTCTAGAGATTTATCATGTGATTAAGTGACTCATGTTGCAATACAGGGTGTAGTAGGTGTGCAGGAGGTAAGGTAAGCTAGGTGGAGTAGGTGTGCAGGAGGTAAGGTAAGCTAGGGAGAGTGGGTGGATATTAGTATGTTCCTTGCTAAAAGTCAGAGGTAGAACATTCACTTTAAGCAAAATATTGGAGCATCGTTTTTAATCGAGTTTTATCTTTAATTAATAAAACTGTACTCACAAGAACCCCAAGGGAGGAGACGCTGCCCAATACATAAATAGTATATCGATTCTTCACATAGTAAGCTCCTTGGCATTTGTTCCAACTTGGTGATGCCCTATAAACATCAGACATTGGGAGAAGAGAAATGACAACTGCTACTAGTGTCAAAATAACTATAGCAACGATATAGAATTTCTTGGTTGCCGACTCGGTGTGGTACGGGAACCTGACCTGAAAATATACATACATGCACATGTATAGTTAGGGAAGTTTGGCCACTTTTTATATAAATATAATATTATGATGTATTTTTAGCAAGGAAATTATTTTTGAGCAGTCAGAGACTTGTTTCAAATCCATGAAAATACCAGTCCCTAACTGGGGTTTAAACCCGGGGCCTCTACAGCACCTAATCGCCTAGCACAGTGAACAGAACATGCTGATCGACTATCGGCTATCTTTGACTATCGACTACCTTTCTGAATATAGATACTAATATATACTATACTACATACTACCTAAATAAATTTCAATGGAGAAAGTATACTACATACTACCTAAATAAATTTCAATGGTACATTGTAGAACTGTATATTCTTATGAATATTTACTACCTCATACTACTTGAAATAATGCCTTTAGAAATTGGGTGCATTATTGACTTTTGCCTAGCCCTCTGTGTATTAGAATTCAACCTAATCCACCTCTATTAAAATATGTTCTGTGGGACATTTCGATTTGTAAAACATGCTATCCTGCATAATACTCAAATTAAAAATTCTTAAAGAATATTCTGTTGTTTAAAAAATAGATTTGAGCATTACAATGTAAATGGAAGCATAATTTTACATTACATGGGTGTTACTCTGGTGCTAGATGATTGTATCATTCAGCCCTATGGGATACAAGTCAGAGAACTGTATCCATATACCGTATATTTGTATATAATATGTCAAATACTGTGGCTATGGGTCCAATTAGGCTTTACAATTAAAATTACAAAATTTAAGATTAAAACCAATGATTGCAAAGTGAATTATAACATCTGACACCAATTTCAAATATAAATACTTAAATGTTATTGTTTTACTGTCACATACCTTGACGAATCTCTCAACACTAAGTAGAGGCAAGAGCATGGAGACTAGATAGACTGTGAATTCATTTGTTATGTTAGCCGCTAGACACAGGGCTTTTAAACACTCGTCAGACCGAATAAAATAATTCCTCCTGGACAGTCCAGCTGAGTAGATTGTGTTGACTATCGACTCTGACAAACCCTGCCAAAAAGTTATGGTCTAAGTCTAAACCACTAGAACAGTATCATTTTTGCAATAGTCAAATGATAATAATATTGTTTTCATTGTGAGGTATTTATTTGTAAGAAGTCAAGGACTGAGTTCCACGCCTAAGGAATAAGCCCATCGCTGATCAGGTTCGAACCAGAGGATCCATGACACCTACTCTAGGACAGGGACACACTGACTGTTCCCCAACTCCGCTTTCCAATATTCAGATGTAGTATTTGAAATCAGACATGCAATGATGTGCAGGTTGCAACCTGCACAATGCACAATGCACTATGCGCAATAATTTTTGCAACAGCAGATGGAAAGACAACTCGTCTACTAAAAGTGTCCACACTTTTAGTAGACGAGCTGCTGGCTAATAATAATATTATTCAATGAAATTATGTTACAGAAGTTGTGACTTATGAGTATACTTTCTAGTCATCTGTTCATTTTAATGTCGATAGAGTTGGAGTTGTCTTTCTATCTGCTGTTGCAAAAATTATTGCGCATAGTCTAACAGTTGTATTGCCCATCTAGAGCAATACTCGGATCATTTTATTTAAATCAAGAACGCATGTTCATAAATATTAACGGCTTCTTCCAAATAATGGAGCGCATATTGCAAAACCTACATGATTGTATACCCTGATGCATAGCAAGTGTGTAAATACCCCATATAGTTAAACAAACATTGCAAGCATATAGTACAATGTACATGTACATATGTACATACAGATGTGCATTGAAGTGTTTTTTTAAATCATCTACATGTACATGTATGTAAACAGTTTCAATTCCATGCTTGATAAAAGTTAAAGCTCAATACAACTATTTGCGTTGTAGCCTTTTTACTCACAACTGCATTGAAACAATTAATTACGATTCTTACCTGCAGAAATGCCGCAATAAAGACTGACAGCATTGTAATACTGATGTGTCTCCGTAACTTCGGATATTTCCAGTAGAAGCCTATCAGGTAGCCATTTGCCAGTACAATTAGGCAACCTACAATAATATGAAAGTTTTGCGATATTGCAGCAAAACTTTGATGGTCTGTTGTTTGGTTTGTCATCGCTAGCAAAGTATCATGTTCCATTGCGTGAGAATCTCGACTCAAATTTTTTTGAGAGAAGTTTGGTCAAAGTAAGCAACGTCTCACTTAACAAACTGTCGTTATCCAAAACTTGAGATGTTCGATGCAGACGTTCAAACGGTTGTCATGATTTTGTAGCGGACACCTGCCTAGCACTATATTTATACTACAGGTAGTGAAATCTGTTATTGGTGTAAGTTGTCATTAGACCAATAAGGAAACACAGTATTGCACATTGTTACAGTGATTATAGATTTAATATTCAATCATGATATGTAATTCAGGTTGAATATTAGTTGATTAACTTCGCCAGACCTATCCCTGGTCCCAGGGAGCAATTATAGTAGTTCATGTTAATTGTAGTTGCATCATTTGATGTCACTTCAACTGGGTGTGGATATAATACCTTGGAGATTATTGTCAGATAATCCGAAGCTGTGATCTCTTATAGTGGTGGATTACAAGGATTATTGTCACCTTTATTAGGGTAACAGTAGTAACTCTAATTTTGATGACCATCGTGTCCACTCCCAAGGTCAGTTTGCACAATTATAGCTGTATAACATAGTAACGCCATATATATTCATATGTGTAAAATCATTTTTATTCTCTATAAAAAGTTCAATAATCCACTATAATAGAAACGATAACCCCTGAATCTATACTAATAATCATAATTAGAGAAATTTTTGCTATTAATTGTTATTATGCCCAATAAAGGAAGTGATGATATAATATTTTTTCCGAGATTTACTCAGTTCAAGGACAATTGTACATATATAACCATGATGGGTGCCACTCATTTTTTACCTATTGCATGTGTTTTTCTTACAGGTTGAATAGATGTGGTTCGCAATATAATATATCCTGTAGTAAACTGTATTAAAGTGATTTTGTCTCGTATTTTGGTGTTACCATTGAAATACACCACCTACGTGTATACAATTTATTCATTCAATGCTGGTACCTGGTCCTGTTAAATCCTACCATATAGTTAGTCTGCAACCTTGATCATTGGATAGGCTTGGGAAAACAGGTGCCTTTCTATAACGCTCAAAATTGGGGAGCAACCTGATAACACTGAAGCATCTACACATAGTTGCTGTCTGCAATGAAGATACGCAGAAAAATGAGAGATATTGCTAAAGTAAATCAATTACTGAATAATTGTGGTCTTGACAAATGAATTTTTATTTTGTACACTCCTTATGAACCAGTTAAAATTCTGAAAAGAAGTTTGCATATTGTAAAATGAGAACTGGTGCTTTTTTCATTTGGAAGGTACGCTTGAATCTGCAACCTATTAGCGTCATGTCATCTAGTATGTGGACAAGAGAACACAACTCTACAACTTTCAGACTAATTGTTGCTAACTTGAATAATAGACGCTGCATTACATATGCACATAGATGTACATGTAAATCACTTGTCACAACCCCTCTAGGCTAATATTCAACTATTGACCGGAGTTAGCTCTATAATATAATCATCAATACAAACTATGCACTCCTGCATACAAATATTTAAAACAGTACCAAGTAGAAGGGGGTGTGTCTAGAGAGAGAAAGTAGAGTGGCTCAACTTCCTTTTCTCATTCTGAAACTGCTAAATAGTTTTGGTGCTACGTAGTTACAGCAGCATGTCTTTCAGTTATACATGCATTGATGATGACCGATGTGCTGCATTATTTTGTACTACGTATATTTAGTGATACACATATACATGTAGTTGTACTAACATTAAACTGTTGTATAAAATACAGTCCTATCCCATTGATTATTCCACATGGATATGCACTGTGTTCAAACAAATTTGAATTAATTTAAATTATGACACATGTAAATATGGGCTTCACCATGTAATTAAATTCTGGCAGCGTACCCATAAGATATGATAAATAACTGTGTCTAGTGCATTGAGTCTCAAGGGTGGTTAGTGGGAATCTAATTTTAGCTGAAGCACTCTTATTCACGGCGCGGGAAGCAAAATAATAAAATAATATGATAATACATGTATATTATAATATTATGATACAACTATTTTATTCTGCAATGTTGTGGTAAGCATGCACAAACCCAATGAGTAGAGGGACGACAGGCATATGAGCCCACTCACCTGTCAAAATATGTAAATATCTCTATATATTGATATTCAATTAAAGCAGGCTCTACATTATAATACTAAGGGCTTAGGTAGGATTGTTGTGATGCTTGGCAGTAGCAGTTCAGGTCTAGAGAAGTAAAAAACTCTCTACTGAGCAGATTGCAAAATGAGACTCTCCAGATTACTGGTACATGCGGAAAATACGCTTTAGTCATGTATATTCAATTCTAACCGCATTTTGTACTCATTACAACCCTATGATCAATTCTCAATAAAGCATTATTTATTAATAGCCTATGGGGTGCATATTAAACTTGCATGATGTTCTGGGGAAATAGCCCATTGTAAGCATTAGTAGTTAGGTTTAGGTTTAGCCTAATACACGTTTAAATATAGTGTATATACTTTACAGACCTAGCTTGTTCATTTAGAATCATAATGGTATAACCTAAATTAATTGTTTAATTTTAAAATAATGCACAGTGTATTGACATGTCACTTGATAGAATACTCATGGGCATGAAAGCCAGTAAGTTCATTTGACTTTTGTGCTACATAATATTACTAACTGTTTGCATAAAACATGTTTTAGTAAACAAGCACACATACCATATATTATTGCTTGCAGCAAGGAGAAAAGTCACCTGCCAAGCACCCAGGTTTATGTCTGGCCCTCCATTACAGAGGCTAAATGTGTGTTAAATAAAATACAGCAAGTGGGAGAAGGTTTTATACATACAGCTTAATTGCTGCAAATGCATGCAAAAATCCATGCCAACTTAGTGCAATGACAATTATGTATTATAATATTAGTATTATATTATTACATATTTACATGTATATAATTGTATGAAATATTAGCATTGGGTAAGCAGAGAGATTGTATAGGGAGGATTATATTCATACTTTACTCAAATCTTATAATGATGATGAAACTCTTTAGATAAATTAAGGTGTTGTCTTCTCTCTGTATGATATTCACTTACAGTTTTGTAAGAGACCTTACCTAAGGGAACCATACTCTTGGATAATATGATTTACTACTGCTAATGACGTTAACTTAATTTTGGACAAATCTCTATGATGACATAATTGCCATCAAAGTGCACAGACATAGTTTCAACTAATTGTCATATTCATTGAAACTGAGGCTATGGCTACAAACGTAGAATGCCGAATAGACATGGAGTAGAAAATATTGAACTAAATCGTTAACATCTTCTCTGTGATCCACATGTTCAATGACCTCTCAATATTACTAAGTATGTATGACTGAGTAGATTAATATTGTTTGAAGATATCAATCAATAGAAGATGTCAAATATTATGTTTGAGATATCATGACGCTATTATTATGTGTGAAACTTTCATTGCACTAATACAGGCATACTTATGAATACAATAGTCATGCCAATTGCTAATCCGATGGTGCAGCGGAGCCTCGGCAGACAAGCGCAGCTGTTCATTGGTCTGACTCTATATTCTGTCGGTAACCTCAGCTATTATCCAGCCAATAGGAAGCATAATGATTACTATCAATTGGTTTGGCTAATAATCGTACATCAAGCTGGTTTTCTCTGCAGTAAAAGTTCTTGATGTGAGTCATTCTGGGCGGAGACTAGGTTGGTTGGTAAATCAGCTGCCCAAAAGAAAGTGAAGGATGGCACAGCTTATTTTGTTTTTTACCAGCACAGAAGCAGGAGAAGTTGTCTTCTCTGGTTAGTCTTGGTTATTTGCCAACTTATTTGCTCCAATCAGCAACATGAATCTCCGGTTGCTGAATAATATGCATTACTGTACCTATATCGCTAAGAGCTTGGAATGATGAAGCCTGTAGTCTTTTTGTTGGCTATTTGACCTGTATTATGCCAGTATAATAATACAACTACTCTTGAACCCAAGGCTACTTAAATGACTTCATTTCCCTGTCTGTCAACATAGCAACAAAAATCTTAATTACATAACGTCACATATAATTATAAGCATATGTCATGTGAATAAACACTTACTTTAACGCTTACCTTTAACTACATTGTATATACATGTATTATATATGATTATAACCATACGTCATGTGGATTAACAGCGGCCATGGCCTAGGGGTTAGAGCTCTGGATTTCCATGTGGCAGATCCAGGTTCAATTCCTGTAGAGGTCAGTGATGGTGCTAGGAAGAGCATCCAGCCTTAAATTGCCCCTGTGCTACATAGTGGCCTTTACCTCAAATTAGAAAAATTCTGATCTCTTCAGATTCGAGGTTTCTTGCCAAGGATTAATTACGGGAAGTAAAACTAGTGAATTTTATTAACACTTACAAGAAACCCCTACATGTACATTGTAAAATGCACATGTAGTAAAATGATATGATAACATGAGAGATTGCAGTAGGTGTAATCTCTAGGGAGATCTTATAATATTTATACAACAGCAAATTTACGTATACTCGTAGATGAATTTTTCTAAGCTGTTTTTACACAAATAGTCATATATGCAGTTATACAATGTACAATATCCTGTTTGGTTAATGGAAAACAATATAATATTATGATGTTATTTAAAATAGAAACAAGCTGCTAGCCTACACAATGTACACGTTATGAATGGATAGTTTCTATGAAATATGACAACCAAAACAGTGAATGGTGTGCTAGAAATACATCCATGTCACAGAAAGAAACAAAATTTCAAATTTAGATTTTAATGAATCATTTACTTATTTACAATCTGTTAAACTGCATAAACGTATATTGATGTTGATTGGTTTATATTATGCGTTAGTGATTGTATTTCATTGGAATATACAGTAAGCTGGGTGTTTGGTAAACACCTATGATGACGTGACTTCCGGTAATCGAACATACATGTACACTTACATTGTACACTTACTTTATTTTGTACTGTCTACCTACATGTACTATCTTTAACGTTGTTTGTCATAAAAATTTAATGTACAGGTGTGATAAGTATGCTCATTTCCACAGGGACAAGCAAAACAGTCATTGATGTGCTTCATTATTTATTCCTACTGTGAAAATCTGCGTCTGGTTTGAATTTATTATGATGGGAAATTTATCTGGCCTGTTGAACATGATTACCACATTATCACAAAAGTTTACTAATAATATACATTGTAAGTAGTTTCATACCATCAACTGTAGATTTCTTTTGGGCTTTAAAACCTTTAAAATAGTGAGTATATTGTAAAGTTTAGGCTGTACAGATTGAGGTGGCACAGCTTTTTGCTTTTTGGCCATAGCCAGGGTTCTTCAGTGAAATTCCAGATGGAGAAGTTGTCTTCGCCATTACACATGGTGTTGCTCTAACCCAATTGTCCCAACCACAAACAGAGATCTAAGGTTACATGGAATTGTTCAATATTACACCTAGCAGTGCAGATTATGTGCCTAAGTTCTTCAATAAGTGCCTAAGTTCTTCAATAAGTGCCTAAGTTCTTCAATAGAAGACTAACAAACTCTTCTATTTTTAGCAGACTTGAAATCCAGACTATTGGCAGTTTTTTATAAAGCCATATTTCTATAATATCAATATTGTTATTATTATATCTACTATTTTCTACAATAATATTATTAAAATGTGACATTTTATATGCTGTTATTATATTAAGTGTGTCTATATTGAGTGCATCTAATGACTGGATGGACGTCATAGACAATCTTTACACTTCCTCACATTTTGACTGTAAAATCCCAAAGCATAAAATTATGTTTTATAGTACCAGGAGATACATGTAGTGTGTATCTCATCTACGCACTAAAAATAGCTGCAATCCTTATAGAATATAAATAATCACACTGTTATCAATTTTTTTTCTGCCTATAATAATATTTCTGACTTAGGTTCTATTTTGATACCTTTACCTGGAAGTGAGTGTTTTCCCTTTTCTACTCCTACATTTGAATAAAAACAAGCCAAGGGACCAATCAGGGACGCCGTTAGTGCACTTAAATAATATGTAAATTAATTTCATATATTCCACTAATGCTCCTACATGTACATGTTGTGATAAACAGATGAAATGCGTAGATGACACGGATTATGATTTGTAACAGTGAAATCTTGCTTGTTAGGTCATTGCATAATAAGCAAGCATGACGATATATACTCAGCCAAGATAATGTACATGTAGACAACAATATATATGATGTTGATTCAGGTATCTGTTCTAAATATAGATAAATTTTATTGTCAACAATTTTCAAAGTAAATAATTGTTGTTAACGCAAGAACGACCAGTACGTTGGTAGAGATAGAAGAGGTTGTGACTTGTATATATGTACATGTAGTTAAAGGCGTCTAAGGTTACTAGGTGCTGAGTGTCCTATAAATGAGTACATAACAACAATGGTAGTGAGAGAATATATCTGAACTGTCTATTGTTAGATAAACCCGAGAGAATATACCGGTTTAAATATAATATGCAACATTACGTTATTTACTGTTATATGAGTGTATAGATTAAATTCTACGGTTTCAGTGGTTTGCTCACCAACATGAGAGAGGGGAGTTAGACTTGTTTACTTTGTATTGTAATCTATCCATCTACTAGTACATCAAGCAACTGTTAAACGCCCGATTATGGTCTTAGCTATGGCAGTACTGTTTCTGTTAATTATTTACATATAGCCTGTGCCCTGACAGCCCTAGTACACCCATTGCCAAAGACGCCTTTTGTCCATGTTAGATCACTGGCTAGCTAATATTATTCCACTTACACATTAATTCATGTGTCTTGTATCCTAAATTTGCAAATAGTACAACATTCAAGTTAAAGGACTCATCATTGTTGGATTCACTAGAGATTCAGTAGCCTGACATAATAGTGACTCAAGTTCCCACTTTTTGAGGCTAAACGCAATGTATAGGTGCTACAGAGAATTCAAAACTAAACATGGAAGACAGGCTACAATGATGTTATTCTACTGCATGATTAGATTTATTATAACTGTCTTTTTGAGCAGCTTAGTTCTGTTTGCTGGTTTAATAAATGCAATGAAAGTTGTCCTCTCTTGCATGCTGAAGTGGCATTCAAAATAAATACAAAGTCATCTACAGATGGAGGACATTAGATAGAAAATTGGTGCACAAGATGAGATTGATACTTCGATATCATTTTTTAGTGGGTTACATGCAAGGGGAATTAAAATTTTCTACTACAAAAGTAAAACCAATAGTACATTCATAAAAATCAATTAGGCTACACAATTATTGATGAAAATGAAGTTGATTGACTGGCATTTGAAAATCTTAAACTCGTTGCTTGTCTCGAAAGGAATATAAAATTATATTTAATCTAATAGTTTGAACCAGTTGCTTATGCAATATTGCCCAGTGTCCACCTCCCACATGGTGTTTAATAGTTTACAACATAATAGAGTTGTCAATACATGTATGTGTTATGCCCATATTAATCAATACTGATCGATCAAGCTCTCACTCATTCTGATAGATTCTTGGTTGAAAGCCTGAAGTCATGTGAGCACTTAGTTGTCTTCCCAGATTAGCCAATAATACGCTTGCATCCCACAGAGAATACTGCATCTTTACAAGTCTTTATCATAAGCGTCATTTGAACTAGAGCATCGGAACTGCTCAAGCTATATAAAGAAATAGTGTATTTTAATTGTACTCATTGCTGTTAGATATTGACTAGCCATCAACAACAGAGTTAATCAAGTGATTCCAAAAGTGATTTAATTTTCTGTAAGACATACAACACCTATCCAACACACACATACAGGTGGACAAGACTTACACAAGCTTCAGCTCAGTACGCACTGACAGTTAGAGTGAATTTTGTGGTTCCCATTAAATTGTTTCTATTATTTATACGGGATTAGAGTCATGTATTCGGAACTTCATGGTTTTATACGGAAGGCAGGATATGGAAGTATGACGACACTGATTCCACTTCTTCTATTTATCTTGGAATGCACAAACATAGTTCACTCGTATCCAATTCTTTCGAAAAGTAAGTGCTTGTTTACGTCATCAGTAATGGTGATAATATTGCATGTACTCTTAGTGCGGAGACGTGTATAAACAATGTTACAGTATACGTATAGGTATACACATTGTAATCTATAAGGAAATTTCAATTTGTTGTTTCCACAAAGTCTAGTTGAGTGATGCATGACTAGATTATTATGCATCATATTTGAATGTGCGACTGTTCGAAAAAGACAGTTCGAAACAGGACGTTTCAAAAGTGGACAGTTCAACACTGGACAGTTCGAAACGCCTAACCCCAAACCCCAACCACCAAATTTCAACTAATTTTCATTTTTAACATTATATTTTTTATTTAATTAATTAAATTAATTAACTAAAATTGATTATCTGTGAGTTTTATTCATTTAACTGTAATCCACACAGTTTCGAACTGTCTGGTTTAGAACTGTCCGGTTGTAAAGCGTCCTGTTTTGAACTGTCTTTTTCAAAATGTCCCTTTACCTCTGCTACATATAAAATGTAGTAGAGGTCAATGATATCATTAGATACATATAGCTCAATGGGAAACATGTCTCACTAAAGCCAACATTAATGTTGGTGTGCAGTCTACAAGACATGATTAATGTACTACAGGATGTTCTCATCCACGGTATACATGTAGCTTGTTAAGTTGCGCATAGGTGACATGTAGGCCTACATCGTCTGTATAAAATCATGGGCATTTAAAGTTATAGAAAGTGCTAGTGCAATTACATTGTAACTACTACATGTACTAGTTGCTCAAACAACCATTTAGATGTACACACATACAATATAATATTATAGCATGGTAGGTAAGTATATAATGCGTCCAGTGTGTACCCATATGCATAGTGCGTATTATCATGAATCATGAAATGATCTCCACATGACATTTCTAAAACGTGTTTTCAGTGTGCAAATTTGATAGCAATATTGTAAGTGTTGGCCATCTACATAATTATATAGTCATTCACCTGTGTAATTGTACAGCGTACAGGACACAGCCTGCATTCATCATCGTGGCTATTCATATATGAATATAGAGTTACCTAAAATGGAACGTTTTAGAAGCAAATCTTCTCGAAATGTTACATGTAAATATAATTTTGGTATTCTAAAGACTACAGGTATATGGCTTGATTTGTGACACAACATTTTTATAACAGACTAACATTTAGACTGAAAGCTAGTTTAGCATAATTCGTTTGAATTTTGCTTTCTCTACTCAGAATTTTAGACAAATTGTAAAATTATTACATTTTATGTTGAATTCAGAAAACTAATGTGTTGAGAAAAGCTTACTAAGACTGTTTTCCACCTTTTGGTAGCATAAAAAATTGAAAGTACTTAGGCAAAGTGTTGATAGCATACTAAAGTTTACACATTTTGTGAAAATTTTTAAATTTTGAGGAACAGAGGTACATGTACATGTATAATATTGGAGCACAAGTTTCAGCAAGCTACTGGCTAGGGGATATATGCACTGTACATTTATGGGGCCAGTCTTTGATAAGCTTCTTATTTTCAATAAGAAACTTAAAACAATCAATTCCAAGCTTTTGATAAGTGCTATTAATAATGCTTGGGTGAAGCTTTATACCTCTCAGACAAAAGAGATCATTTACTTTAATAATGTTATCCAGGAAATCAATCTGTTAGATGCCACTAATACTTTTCATTCGCAATGGGACTTTCATAAGAACTGGTGGAAGTAGAATTCATACTTTAAGTCTCAATTAAAATATTAATTATATATTTTAATTACCTATTAGGTACCAAGCATTAATTCTAATCATTCATACCTTATATGGGTATAATTCAAGTATTTAAACCAGTCTAGATGTCTACAGGCTATGAGATGAACGTATAGAATACACAAAACACCCGTCAGTACATGTGCAACACTATGTGGACTGAAAACACATACATTTATTATGTGCATTCATATTCTAATAATACCTCACAGGATGGCTGTCGTACAACATGTGTACTAGAATATTAAGGACCATTCCGAATAGCCTATTGTATCCATGGTAACACATGTTTGTAATTGTGTTACGTATTATGTGTAGGCTGTAGCTACAACAAATATTGCTGTGTGTTATATGCCCATCCCTAAATTAGACTACGCTATGTTCACTTCCTGTTTATCATTATTTTTTAGGTCTTCTATTAAACACACATTTGCATTGTTGATTCATTGTTTATTAAATTCAATGAAGTCAATGTAGAATTGCACTAGTTCACCCAGATGACATATTCATTGTGAAAACTTTCAATTTGTTTTGATTTAACAGGAATAATACCAAATATTCATTTCATTCATGTTTATCTATTACTTGGGTGTTCCCTTTACATGACGTGAAAAATACCTCCATGAATTACACATAAAATGCTTGAGTTCTAGAAAGCCTGGAGCCCAGGCAGTCACTAGTCAGTAAACCATTACTGATATAACATGCTAGAGATTTATAACTAGACTTACATGCAGTGTCAGCTTTAGCTGTATTTCTGTAGCATAACAAATACGTGGAGGGAATTGATATTATGGTTCCTAGATGAATGTAATTGCGTCTGTTATATATTGTAAATATTATAAAAATATAAATGCAATGTGCATATACATGCAAACATTATATAAATCCAAAAAAATCCTACTAAAATCCTTGGACATTGTCACTTTGCAACTATCTAACATTATTGTGTCTTTCACCGCAAAGCCATTTATTGGTAAAGTGCCAAAGCTTCTAAAATATGAGAAACGGCATGCATTTCATAACAGTCCAGCTTACATGTAATTGAAACAACACTGTGTGAACAGACCTGAAAATTCACAACTTTTTTGGAGATGATTACATGTATTTAACACAACAATAATTGTTATTACCTGTAGTATAATGAAGTGTCTACCTCCTAATTCTAATGCTGACAGTGGATTAAAATGGTGAGTGCCAATAAAAGCACATAACCTTAGTCAGACCTGTGTCTGAGATACAATACCAGTCTAAATTACTATCAGCAGCAGCTTCAGTTACCTATCTTGTTATTAGCTGGACTACACCTAACACATACCTAACACTTATATGTACATGTACGGACAGCTTTATTTTATTTTCTAGGAGATGAATGTGGCCACGTCCCGA
This sequence comes from Bugulina stolonifera, assembly GCA_935421135.1. Lineage (NCBI taxonomy): Eukaryota > Metazoa > Bryozoa > Gymnolaemata > Cheilostomatida > Bugulidae > Bugulina > Bugulina stolonifera. Next base: position 9,762,235 of record OW285195.1, read on the forward strand.
TTGCCTACAAGTCTCAATGCTTAAGTAAGTACTTGATCATTACTATAATCACGTTTCACTGCAAGTCTCTCCCTGAGTGGGCATGTGAAGCTCCCTCCATTGTCTATTTTGTATTCATATGCACATTGCTATTTCATCGTAAACTCATAAATTTTTCAAAATGTTCTTACAAATGCAAGTAATAATAATTATTATATTTGCCTAAAATACTCCTACATACAAGTGCAAGTACAAAATAGATGAAGACGTTTATACTTTATGGACAATACATTATGACAAATATATCTTTGAAATCACTCTGCCCATTACTTTTGGGACACTCTAAAGCCACTATAATTTTTCAATAGATATTATTGACACTGAAATAAAATCGCTTGAGTATCATGAGTGTATAATAGCGCATAGATCATCAATCTAAAGTTATATAACTATAACTTGGTATTTATAGCTCTAGAAATTTCCATCATAACATATATACAGCTTTATTCAGGGACTACAATAATCACAAATTATGGCCTGTTTTAAAGTCTCTTCTGAAAGATGGGGTAACCGGCCTGTGTTCCTGCATATTTGATTAAATTTGATAGGGTAGATTTTAAGCTATTTTTAGTATCACTTGGGGCTGCTGGAATACTCAAGGTCTGGGCTATTTGCCCCCTCAGTCAAAACTAGTTGCTACAACCATGGCTTTATTAGATACATGTATAATGAATGGTGAATTTTGGATTTGGTCGCAGATAACCAAATGAATGTTGGAAAGAGAGAGTTTAGCGGTAAAGATGGTATGTCACTATTACCTGGTAACAGCTATATGGATCCTACACAGAACAGCTACTCTGATAATTATTACGATATACTCAAACTGTGGTATGCTCTAAATAAAGAGGACACAACTCCACCCACTAGAGGTAGGGCAGTTAACCAAACATATTTACTTGGCAAACTAATAATGTAGCCTAGTTGTTGTTTGAGATGTATAATGTTATGTGCTTAGTGGTTTTCTATAGAAATTATATATAGTTGTGTATGACGTGATGTCACTCTTTGAAGGCATGCACAAAGATAGTGGAATGGAAGATCAGACACTCAATGATAAAACCCTGTTCTACTAAATACGCCCAATTTTGGCGGTCCCGATGTTTCGTGATCTGCTTTCCTGCCATATCTGTGTCGAACTTTTCGATAGCTGCTAGACTAGTATCGTGGTTTCACGGCTTAAATATTGCACTCTCTGTAATAAGATGTCGTTTACAGTAAACCGTATATTCGGTGCCGCTTTAAAAAAATATTGTCTGATTGACCGACGGAACACCAATTATAGTACGAACGAATTTGTACACAAAGTAGCACAACTCCTTGCTGAAGTCACACCGCATTTAGAGGCGGAGGACAGACAGTTTTTGGCTTGGGTGTCTTATATTTCCTTCCACTATCTTTGGCGTGCAGGCCTACTTATGAATATTATGATCTGTTGAAGGCTTTTAGAATGCCTATGTAACAATTATGAGGACAATATTACGCTGCACATATTATATAAAGTATGTAACCAGATATGTGCGTGTCTTGTCCTACATTCAATGTTGGCTAGCATTAGTACAGCGGTGGTTTAAAAACAGAAAAAAAAAGATTTTATCAACCCACTAAGAATACTGTCTTAGGCTGTGGTCAAACGTAAATGTATATTAATGGCTGCAATAGCAAGTAATTGTAGAATGCATCAAAAACTTCCCAAGTAATATAACCACGAAAATGTGAATGCATAGCATAGCCAGTATTATATTACTTAGCAATCTGACTATATGCCAATGAATCAACTTTCAACAGATGAAGTTTAGAGCTAACTTGACAGTAATGGCTTGTAAAACGAGCGAGCGGCATATTTTAGTGCTAATAGCTGATGCTTTGGGTCATGAATAGATTTACCGAGGCATACGGTCCCAAAGGAATGCAAACATCTAATGGCTTACTGACTCCAGGATGTTCCATAAATTAATTTTTGCATCTCAATGAAGGGCCATTAAAACAGTCTGCAGTCAACGACATTATATTAAAAAAACTTTTTTCTTCGGTGGTATATCTATTTCTCTGGGGCTTCAAATTGTCGGAAAATCCAATCCAAGGGAAATGCTGGCAACTGGTCTGCCTTTAGTTGCAAGTTGGTTAATTTTTCCTTCGTTTTTCTTAGAAATGTGAATAAGAAAATACAGTTGTTATATCCATACAGAATAAATTTTGTAAATTATATTTATATTTATGTAGCCTACAATAATTTGCTGTAAACGGGTAATTAACGCACGAATACACGAGGGGACGTGAGCTTCAGCGGAATGGCGCTGTTATTCACCAGCGCATGGCGGCAGCCCATTAGTGGCACCAATTAATATATTGACAACAAAGAAAATAAATTATATAATTGGAGTTACCGTATCTGATACGGCGTGCCATTTGATTCTGGAATGCAGCTTCATTGGCCACAATGGAACAAGCTGCTTCTAGTGTAGCCACGCCTCTAATATATATTCTACATGTATGTTTCGACTGCTAGCGAGTATCAGAACAAATATTATTATTTCAGCAAAATATCAAATTGAATATTGAACACAGGAATGACACTATACGACTATGTGTAATAGTGACTGGGTAATATCATGAGCTATTTCTTTGCAGATGAATGGTCAGAACAGGCACCTAGTCTCTCCTCTAGAGTACAGTCCATGGTAGAAGAAAGAAGGAAACATGATATTATAATGAATATCTTAGCGAAATTACAACAGCAGGCACAAAGGCTACAAATGGAATATCCAACTACAACACCCAACTACTATATGAGTGATATTGAATCTCTGCTAAAAGGATGATAATTAGACTAAATACGTAAATAGATTTCCTTCCATTACATAATCATAGTAGTTGTCCTACACCTACATGTACTTGTAGATTATTCATACCTGAATGATAAACAATCACAGCTGCATAACAAGGCCAATAATACTAGTTATTATTATTATGACATTTTAATCTAGCTTAAAATCACATTGTTTCTAGTCATAATAATTATTGCGTCTCAAATTTACAGTCTCTTTTCCTTACTGCATGTATGTCCATTACACTACAGTACATAGACCTACATGTAGGTAAAGTAATATACCGTGCATTAAGTTTTATCTATCACATTGTGTGATATCATACCAGTACCATTACAACATAAAGCTGTGGAACACAGAAATAGTATAATACAATGCATGTGTTCTCCAAGAATAGACATATTGGTGTATGAAATAGTGTATGCTGTTGTTTGTGATAGACATTCTAGCTTATAAATTTATAATATTTATAATTGGTGATACTAGGAACATACTCATATTGTTTTGTCTGTATTGTTATGCATGTACATGTAGTTTATATCGCTCACACCGATATATTATGAGACTAACTACTGCACCTCTGGCACTAGCATCTACATTGTACTTGTTTAGTACAAGTGCAAAGAGCTACATGTGCATGTAGTTACACGTGAGTTAAACGACTGATATTGTACACTTATGTGTTGTATGTTTATAATGTATATGTAAATCATTGACCCATCTGCATATTTTTTTTTCAATGTCTGCAAACTTTTCCATTCTTTTCTCAGGAAGTTATCGAAATCTTTTATGTTACAATGTTTAAGCTGGAATAGAAAATTATAATTATCATGTACTATGGTAATTCTATTGACTTCACAGCTCGATGTTATCCAATTAATGTGTGTGTTACTGAATAATGTGGTAAAGTAGGTAATACACTGTATATTACGTTTTGTTGTTTCATATTTCATGCTGTGTAGTTCCAACCTATCAACACTGCTATTACTTGGTTATGTCCTTGTATTATAACAAATGATGTTAGTCATGGCATGAAGATGAATAAAATAATATTATTATATTATTTATATAAATTTATTCATTTGAAATCAATAATTAACAAATAATGAACATGTGTGCAAATATTGTACATGAAAGATACAAAACTGTCTGTTTATATGAAAATTGCATTACTCCCTAGTAAATTGCAAGATAATTTGACATTGCTGTCTCAAATCAAATAAACTTTTTGAAAATTTGGTAATTTGAGAGAGAGAACAAATATTTATAGTTGTCAGTCTTGGCCTGATAGCTAGGCAGCATGAATACTATTACTGGTTAAACAGTGGTAAATGTAAATCTTGGAATTGTGTTCCCTTGATAGCTTTGAAATTAGGAGTTATGTTCTCAGTCTCTGCAAAAACAACCAAATACATGTATACAGTAACTCCTGTTGTGTTGGCTATCTTTCTTAGGAATGAGAGTGAAGCCATGCTTCTATTATTGTCCCAAAACCCGCCCATGATTTTTGCAAAATAATGTAGATAAGTCTAGTCGCCATATTGGAGGAACTGTTTCCTGTTACCTTTCAAATGCTTCAATCTGGTGACATTGGCTTTACTTCTGCAGTCAGTTTATGGGGTTAATGCTTAAATGTGTTGTCTTCATCTGCTATTGACCGTTCCTCGCTACTTTCAATCGATATGCCAATATAATGATATACTCATATATGTAATATTAACCTATGGTAGCGAGGGGCAGTCAATAGTATCTCTCCACATAATCTATAACTGTAATATGACCTCATGACACCTATAATCCTTCTCAAATAGTCAGGTAGTGAAAATATGATAATCTGATAAATAATAGCATACATGCAACATTGTATCATATAATGATATTATTATATTATATTATAATTATATTATGCTAAAAAGAGGATAACTCCAACACTAACATGCTAGTAACTGTACAGGAGGTAGTTATCATGACACATTAAATGATGCAACATTATGTTCATATGTCAATATTAATAATTGTTAATCAGATTAATGATATTTTCACTACCTGACAAGTTGATAAGGATTATAGATGTCATAAGGTCAGATTACAGTCATAGATTATGTGGAGAGATTCTGTATCAGAGGCCATAGATTTTACCAAACTAACAAATCAGTGGTCTTCCTCAGAGATTAATTGCAAAATATTATTCGCCCACAATAGAAGAGTTTTATAATAACATATGAATTATAAAGCAAAATTAGAAGAAATAAGAATGATAACACAATGCACAATAATGATCTCACTAAGACTGCGTTTACTTGCTTGAATAATTAATATTCACGATACAAGGACATGTAATTAGAGCAGAGTTGTGACAGCCCCGTTCCAGAGGTTCACCAGCCACAGAAGGCCAAAGCACGCAATCAGGGACACATGCTGTGTTAGAGCGAGCAGAGTGTGCTGTCCTAGCTCCAACAGATTATTGAATCCATTCTTTTGATTTTCTGAACAGATTCGGTGCAGTGTACATGCAGCATTATGCTGCATGTACTCGGCACCGAATCACTTCAGATTCATCTGCTCCTGACAAACAGATTATCAATGACGTCATTTCAGACAGAATACTTGCTGATTAGGCAGATTGATTAAATTCAAAAAAGCTGCAAGCATGTGCTTGTATAGTACATGTACATGTACATGTACTATACAATGTACATACGTATACTAACTGTTCCAAAGAACAATAATATACATGTACATGTACGTGTATACAGGTATTTTTCTCAGTAGTGACATAACATAGGCTAGCTGACAATCTGTTGCATACTTAGAGTAACAACCAGTTGAGTGTCATTGTTATAACTACTAAACAATGCACTTATTCGGCTACCTAACCTTCTGCAGTATCCATATGCCTAAACATCATCGTTGGTCATTTGTTATTTCACATCTGCAATAATAGAGAACACCTAATGATAGTTTAGATGAATAATAACATTTTAGTATTCTATTAAATTTGATGCAATTTTGAATAATCTTTGTCATTTATTATGTTAAAATCAGTCAGATATCAGTCCACAGAGTCATGCCAGAATTACACTTTAATGGAATACAACAAGGTCACCTTCTAACATCAACTTTTCAACCAATCAAAATGATTTGATCGTGCGGTATTAATATATATTATACTGTACTGTTCTAGAAAGGTGTCTTTACCAGGTAATAGTGTTAACAGTAGGATCTACACCATGGATGTCTCTAGTGTTCAGCTTATCACAGAACTGGTTAATGGAAGTGAGTGCAATTCAACATGCCCCAGCTTTAAGCCAAATGCTTCAGGAGAAAATCAGTACCCAAGTCTGTATGAAGCAGGAGTTGACAACTTCAGTAAAACGAAGGAAGATAAACTGGATAGGTACATTTTAATGCAACAGAAGCGTATATTGGAAGTAACATTCAAAGTTCATATTGTCCTCGGATGTCTGATCGTACTGGCAAATGGCTACCTGATAGGTTTCTACTGGAAACATCCGAAGATACGGAGACACATCAGTATTACAATGCTATCGGTCTTTATTGCGGCATTTCTGCAGGTAAGATCTATACAAAACCTGGTGTAGTTTTAGGGTGGCATAATTGCACTTCCTGGTCTCAATGTACACATGCCATAACACATGTATGTCTATTATGTACATGGTATATGTCCTTGTACATGCATTTTTTGTTTGATATAATTGTCAAACATCTTGTAATAAAGATTGGTTGTAATTCTTCACACAAATAGAAACCAGGTGTAGATTAGAAAGCACAATATGCTATCCTAAAATTGGAGGTACATTATAAAATGTATTACCTAAAAGTTTCAACAGTGTAGGTGAGAAAAACTGTAGCAAAATTCATCAATAACATTTCATTGCATTCACTCCATATAATAGAACCCGTCTTCATGCTGTATTAGAAGCTTGTAGGTCATAGTGAACCCTAATTTTCAACAACCAGTGGAACTTGCTTTATTCAACCTTGAATAATTCAAAAACTTGGTTAGTTCCAACTATTAGCCTTGGTCCCTGCTGAGAACTATATAATGACTTCAATTAAGTGAAGTTGACATTACAATTCAAACTCAGGCCTAATTCAAACCAATTATGGCGGTCCCTTGGAGTTTGAATTAAGCAAGTTTCACTGTACTTGCTTTAAGCTCATGAAATGCTGTAAGCTGGACAATTTAGCTATCTAGTTATATAACCCATGTGAATATGCAAGCCTCTGTTACAGGGTTTATCAGAGATAATAGTTAAGCCAATTAACAAGTCCGGTCAAATCAACCCAGAGACTTTTTATTTGGCGAGGGAGAGTTTACGAGACTTGTGTCTGGTTGCTGAATTTGTAGACGAGTTTGCGATACGTCTCGTAGCATTCCTTCTACCTTTGCTAAGTGTGGAAAGATTTATCAAGGTTTGTAACATAAATAGGTATAGCCGGTGGATAATTGACTACTTTTCGTAGAGGAACAAGTGAATTAGTTAAAATAACCACTCATCGATTAAGCCGTGAAAGTATTTGTAGGCTTATTCCGGCTTATTCCAGCTTTCTTAAACAACATTTGTGATTAGGAGCTCTTTTCTCACCCATAAATCTTATTAAATGGATGTCTAAGATTAAAATATGAGTCAGCATTGCAGTTGCCGTCTGTCACTACAGCTTTCGGCATTATCATATTTGTGAATGACACAATCTAGCCATAAGCCCTGTCAGCTTTCCTATACACAGATTTATCAATGACACTAATCGTTTACAAATTAACGCTCTACAGGTTAAATTCCCACACCAGAGAGAATCAGTGACCAAAAAATTATTTGGTATCGCTATTTTCTTGGTGACAGTTATAGCTGCAGTGATTGCTGTTCTACCACTAACAGACGTCTACACTGCAGAACCACGGTTGAGCAGGTGTGACGGAAGGCGGTCGGAGAATATACAGACTGTTTACTCTTATGCCATTGTAGCTTTCTTCCAAGTATTTGTAAGTGGTGATTTATCAGAGTTTGATTCCAACTAGTTCATCTAAATAAAAAACAAAAACTCTAACTGCTCTGTAGGAGTTATCATCCCTTATTAAAGAATAATTAATTACAGTAGTTGTAGTCCAGGGCTCTCAAGTTCTCGAATTTTACCCAAACAGTTCAAATTTTCAGTGCTTGCTGGAGAGCTCGGGAGGTTTTCCATTATTTATGATCCGCTCGGATTTTGGGAGATTTTCTCACAATAGCTATATTTTGAATTGAAATGCTTTACAATCTCCAAATTAATCTTCAGCTTATCTCATAGCTTGCGTGTTGCTTAGGGATTCTTTGGGAAAAGCTGCTAATTCTATTACTTTCCAAGGACAAGGACTGAATTACATGTATGTTCTGGGAATATTAGGCTGTGAGAAATTACTTGGGCTAACTCCATAAAGCAATAGATATATTACATGTAGGTGACCAACAGCTTTATTTATATACCTGACTAATTGCTAATAGAGTGATACTACTACTCACTGCTCACACTGCAGTACATTGTACATTTGCTTGGATTTTGTGACTGAGCAACTTGAGAGCCGTGGTTGTACCTCTATGTCTATGTCAACAACTGAAAGAGCCATTCTTATGTGATGCACCATATGCATGTGGTCTTAAATAGAGAAAGTTTATGCAGTGACACTTCCATATCATATACATGTATCATGTATCATATATCATATACCATATTAATGATATTATCATATGTGTATCGTGTATTGTCTATTGTGTGTATTGTGTCGTGTATCATGCATCATAGATATAATATGCATTATATGTGTTACATGTTCACCAACCACTATTATATACATACATGTATGTATTTGTAGATTTGTATATTATTTTGATTAAAGTTTTCGAAATAATTGTAGTCCAGTTGGATTTTATAAGAGATTTAATGGCTAGTAGTCTTCTGTGGTTCTATAGTAGGATAATAAAATAAAATGTTTGATTCTCATCATACATACATGTATATGTTGTGCCACGTAAAAAAAGATATTGTAAAATTCTAAACTTTTGCTGGAATACCAGAATACATGAAATTGTATAATTGTACATGTGCTTTCTAGGTTCCTACAGTTCTGTACATGCAGATGGTAATCATAGCTAAAAGAACTTTATCCAGAGGAAGTCTGGGTGAGAGAAAAGCTGCACTGATCAAGAAAGCAACCATTGTTGCAGCAATTATCTCCCTCATTTATGTCCTAGCCTCTGTTCCGCATGCTCTGTCTTTTGCCATGATACTTTCCTGCAAAATTGAATTACTGCCTAAACAGAAGTGCCTGGAGATGAGAGGGAAAATGATCTTCTTATACATAATTTCCATCCAGGTAGTGTACACTAAGGTAATATTAGAGCAAATTCATAATATAGTGTTTACATTTTTATTAATTATAATATGATCCTTTCTGTTACTACGGCATGTTTTAACCCAACCTTCATGAAGATGCCTGTGTGATCACTCGTCAGTGTCAGTTAATGGGAATTATGTTCCTTGTCTTCTTGGCTAGGAGTCATGCTGTTTGTAGTTATGCTATTATAGTGTACATTTACCAGCATATTTTGAGGAGTTGTACTCTCTCACAATTGCCCAGTTGATAATCAGAAACAAATAGTACATGTAGTTATTTAGGAGTTGTACTCTCTCAACAGAAAAGGAAAGATAACTTCACTGAGATTATAAAATTTAATTGAGCTCTTTACATGTAGTGTAGTCCAATTTTTTCCAATTAATGAAATAAAAGTAAACAAAAATGTAGATAGTAGGACGCATCGATTTTGTAGAGAGTGTGTTACGCTGCCGCCCCGGTTTTCTTTACTCTGCTGCATCCAAAGCTGAGGCAGAGAATGATACAGAGCTGGAAGAATTGTCCTAAAGCAGCAGAATCTCTGTGGAGTACGAGCGCTTCTAGTACAGATCCTACGGCTAGGAACAAGAGTATTACTCATAGTGTAAAGGTTAGAATTAGTTGTTTAAAATATTTGATTGTACCATGAGTAGATAGCTCCACATTTCACTTCTTTGTTGCATTTAATGGCTACTATGTAGTGAACATGTGGCAGCAATGAAGTGTAGTTGCATAGTTTTAGAGGATGCAGTTTGCCAGAATTGTATAGTAAATGATTGCTGTATAGTACAGGTAGTGTTCAGAGTTCTAAGAAAATATTATCCCCTGAACCCTCATGGGAACCTTAATCAGGGGCGTATTTTAAGGGGCGACAGGGAGGCACTGCCGCCCCTGTTGCTAAAATAAAGTGGCCTAAAAACACTACTTTTGAAAATTCAGCACTTTTTCCCTTAATATTTGCTTCATTTCCAGTTTGCGACCGAAGCGTTATCACTCTAGTTATAACTCTATGGCGTTATCACTCTACTTATAACTCTATGGTGTTGCTGCGCAACAATAACCAGTAATCCTGGAATAATAACTACATTGCAAGTGGTTCACAAAGGGGCCCATAAAACTGTATATTCTGCTAAAAGGCTCTATGGCTATGCCAAGGTTAATAACTTGCGGTCTTGTGAATGAATGAATAAATATTTTATATGGATAGTTATTTATTTACCAAGGAAAAAATGATAGGTGCAAAAGTAAAAGTAGTGAACGGTTGAATCAGTTGAATCAATTTTTAGATCACTGCTATTCATGAGGTTGTTCCTTTCCTGTCACTGACTACGAGCAGATGCATGAAATTTAATTCCAATATTATTTAGGCTTCTTTTAAAAATATTTGTAATTTATTCTTTTAATATAATTAAAAGTTTTTGCATTCATTTTAGTTATTCATTCCAGTTATTGCAACTCCACTGACAGCTACCACTTTACTGCTACATTCACTACTAACATCTAAATGTGTATTGTAAAGAAAAAAACACCTAATTTAAAAATAAAATAATATAACAATAATTAAATAATTTAATTTTAAATTTATATATAGTATAAATACACTATCAATATTAACTTAGCTTTAATAGGCTACTACACTTACAAAGATATTTATTTTAAATGCAATTTGAATTCATTTTAAATAACTAATTTATAATGACAACAGTTGTTAATCAGCTATTAAAAGTTGAAAATTTTAATTTATAAAATACACTTGCGCCTATGGACTCTTTGTAGAAAGATACAATCATGCAGTATTGTAGTTATTATAAAATTCTACTAGCTAGTAATTGTACTGTAACACTTCCACTCCTGTTGCAAGTAGTAGTAACTGTATTATAGTAGTAATGAGTACTTGTTGTAGTGATGCTAGTATGTCTAATTTTTGCATTTCAGACAGTGAAATTTAAAAATTTTCCGCTACGCGTGCATTTGCGGGGGGTGCCCGCACCTCACCCCCCCGCACCCCCCTTCCACCCAACTTTCTGCCTCCCCACTCAATATTCCTAACCTACACCCCTGTAAATAAGGGGTAAATATTAGAAGTGAATAGTAACAAGGAGTTGTTTAATGCCATATCACATGATATTTGCTTTAGCCTAAAACTTGGATTATAGCACTGTTGGCTGTTGCCCTTATGCTTTTTATGAAACTTGCAATTTCACTGAAGTAAAAGCACTGAAGACGGATATATTGCCACTGTTGTGCCACTTGTATTAATCTCACAATATTGAACTCCAACAGTTCTATTAATTAAGCATCATGGGTCTCTGAACCTACATGTACATGTACAGTGAGATTTCAGTATTGCCACACTGCTACTGCTCATAGAGGAACATTAAGCCAGTATTAGCTTTGCAGTCAGAAAGAAAAATGGCAAAGATTGTCTAAAAGATTGATTATACGCACCATGCATAGCCTAGAAAAATTCAATGCTCAATGCTCGTGTATAATGCTCAAACACATACTGTGAATCTTTGCAGGTAGACAATGGACCAGGTGCTGACAACTCCGATATCTATGATAGACCTGGGAATAAGTCCACAGGTGCTGACAACTCTAATCTCTATGATGGACCTGAGAAAGAGTTCACAGGTGCTGACAATGAGTTCACAGGTGCTGACAATGAGTTCACAGGTGCTGATATCTATGATAGACCAAGGGAGGAGTTCACAGGTGCTGACAACTCCGATATCTATGATAGACCTCGGAATGAGTCCACCAAAAGAGAGATACAATAATGCAGCGGTCTCTAACCGCTGATGTGCATGTGATCTAACTATTAAACAAATATACTACCGCTCAAGTGTATATTACATATGCACATGCATGCATTTATGTGAGGTTTTTTTGCTACTGTGTTGCATAATGGTGGATAAGATTGCAATACATGTACAACGTCATGTAGCCCTTGAATGGCAAGCAATGTAAATATTACGCACATACATGTAGGTGTGCACATACCGGATTATGTAGATATACGTTGTACGTTATTTACAAGGGTAATGCCACAAGGTATGAGTGTGCATGCGTGTTAAGTAGAGCATTACTTGACGTCTAACATACTGTAGGTTCATTATACATGTAAGTATATTTTCATAGTGTAGAAATAAGTCCCTGGCTGCTCATAAATACATGTATGTTTCCTTGCAAAAAAGATATAGCTAGTTTAAAATTTATGACAAATAATAGGAGAAGACAAATTACAAGATTTTTTGAATTTATTTCCGATATTCCGACATTCATCTAAATGCCATCAACAGAGGAAACAATTTTTCTCCTGATATTTGTATTATGCAACTGTAGACTGGCATCAATGAGCTGTAACCAATCTAGGTATGATTTTACGCTAACATACTTTTTCTTCAAGTAAAGATATACGCAAGTCAGGATAATATAGCATTGATTCAAGAACTCAATGTTTGCACACTGTATTGCATGTGTGTTCAAATGGCTAGGCCTATGCTGTGTAAATGAACTTAGCTATTGTATAAGACGGTCATGTGATCCTAGAGCCTGGATATTTGAAGTAGAAGTTACATATTTGTATTATGGGTTGACAGTATAATTGCTAGGGGCACCCTATAAACAAATATAAACTGTTATGTTACTATACCAGCATTGTTCTTAAATCTGCCTAATACTGATGGAGGTACCTGTCCGCATTCTGTGACTTTTGCAGAATGTTAGAAATAAGCTTTGATTAGAAGTGAACATGTAAGCGAGAGATGCATTACAGCCCAAAATCTAGGATGATGTTAGCAAGGAGTAAAAGTGTCCTTGAGATTAGGCACTTTTCGATCTAGTTGACCTCCATAAAAGGGGAGGCATCCAAAAGAGATCTAGCTCACATGCAGTATTAAAGTATTAATACTTTTGATTGGCTTCTCAGCGTTTGACTATTTATTAGGAGACAATGTGACAACTTTAGCATCCTGCAGGTGAGCTTCATCCAAGTAATCCGAATTCAGCAACAAGACTAATAAATTTTAAGTTTTAAACTGATTGCTTTCAGCTATTGAGTAGGCAATCCAGCACCACTATCTCTCATTACAAAATATCAATAGAGTTGGCAAAAAAATTCAGACTGTATTCATCTATCAAACTTAAAAAAATTTTTAAAGAAATGGACTGCATATACATGTAAGCAAGTGAGTAAGCAGCAAGCAAGTAAGTAAGTATGCAAAACCATAGTATTATGCTGCTATCATTATTGTCGTGCTGTAGCGTCTAAATACTTCACTTTTATTTGAAAGCTTTCAAGTGACTGTTTACAGTTGCTCAGTAAAATGCAACTTGATCCGTGAGATTTCATACACTGTAATTTTGAATTTGTGGTAGGGTAATTCCTACTGGCTAGCAAGAAGATAATTCAATCAGTAGTCTAACATTATATAGCCTTAGGGCCCAAGAAAGTGTAGAACTCTTATACTGCGAATTCTATCTATTGTCTAGATTTGTTGAATTATTATTGTGCTAGCTCTTCTCTTATACAATGTATTATAATTATATAAGTATGTATGGCTAACTAATCTGTAATCCAAGTGTAGATCAAGCCTATGCAATGCTAGTTTTGTATACTATATACATTATTTAGAATCCAGTTGTTTTAAAGTTCACTGAAACTGCTGACAGGGTAATTGGTTGTTTTAAAGTAGCCTATACATTGCATGTGTACTGTATTGTATGTATACTGGATGGGCATTATACAATGAAAAACTAAGCTTTGATCAAGGTCTTTAAATTTATCATGATTTGAAGTATTAATCCCCTGCTCCATAAAATTATATTACTGGTAAGATTAATGGATAGAAACTTTTAAATACATGTAAACTTAATCATTTGCAAGTTACATTTATTGCACATATACATGTAGATGTACAATAATGTAAAGTCAATCAATTGTAAGGTCAAATATGAGACACTCTAGCTAAAAGTACTATATGTAGTGTTTGCATTCGATTAACATGAGAGTGTAATTTTCAGTGAACTGTCCACAACTATCCTTTAAGTCATTCATTATTGTTTTTCTTCTTCTTCCAACTCTTTCCTCCACTGCCATTTCCACTGCCCTTTTTGCTATTTCCACCCTTGTTCCACTTTTTACCACCATTGCTTCCTTTGTTATCATCTTCCTTGCCTTCTCCACTATTCTTGTTGCCACCTTTCTTCCATTTGCCCTTTTTATCATCTTTGTTTCCATCGTTACCTTTCGTATCGTCTTCCTGGCCTTCTCCACTATTCTTGTTGCCACCTTTCTTCCATTTGCCCTTTTTATCATCTTTGTTTCCATCGTTACCTTTCGTATCGTCTTCCTGGCCTTCTTCACTATTCTTGTTGCCACCTTTCTTCCATTTGCCCTTTTTATCATCTTTGTTTCCATCGTTACCTTTCGTATCGTCTTCCTGGCCTTCTCCACTATTCTTGTTGCCACCTTTCTTCCATTTGCCCTTTTTATCATCTTTGTTTCCATCGTTACCTTTCGTATCGTCTTCCTGGCCTTCTTCACTATTCTTGTTGCCACCTTTCTTCCATTTGCCTTTTCTATCATCTTTGTTTCCATTGTTACCTTTCGTATCGTCTTCCTTGCCTTCTCCACTATTCTTGTTGCCACCTTTCTTCCATTTGCTCTTTTTATCATCTTTGTCTCCTCCTCGGTTTTCACCATTCTCATCATCACCTTTTTCCTCAACTTTGAACATCATCTCCATTTTCAACTCACAAATCTTTTCTACTAGACCGCATTCTTTGTCTCCATCTTCACTGACTAGATTTTTAAGACACTCTCCCACTGGAGCAGCCCACTCATCAGGAGGAGGGATGACACAGTCATCTACATGCAAAATTCAAATTTTTATTATCCAAATTTTTTTATTTGTCATCACCTGTTAGAATACTTGTTGTGTAATTCAAATGATCACACTATATTAATATGCTCAACAGTAATGAATAGGTTTACCTTGATTTTTGACATGCTTTAAGACTGCAACAGCGAAAGTGCACATCTTTTCCCTGGAAATAGAAAGTAAACATTGAATATAAATGTGATATTCTATTGCCTCTTAACTAATTGTAATGTTACTCTGTGCTTTTGGCTGTTTCAGAGGATATAAAACGGCGAAATAAAATTGACTAAAACCACACTGCATATGCATGTGAGCAGTTCTGACAAAAAATAATCTGAAAAGGACGATCCCTTTTATAACAGTGTTTCCTAATAGAATATTAGTTATCTTTATTTGGCACCAACAACAGAGCTTAAATACATTCAAGTGCAAAACTCAATAAAATATGATGCAGTAATGTCAACAACATTTACTCGTTGGGCTCCAACGCTATTATGCTAACATAATCAAAGTGCAACAAAATGTACATTGTTAATTATTTTGCAGTTTTATTATTTTAATGGCTGTTAATCTACATTGTACACACCCTTGTGCATTAGAGAATAGCATTGAGACAAGTGCATTTGCGCACTCACCTTGCCATCTCCATATCCATATCTCCATCCATGTCCTTATCCATATCCATGTCCACCTCCACCCCTTTATCCTCAGCCATAGTCATACATGTGGACTTTACCGCCTCATGCATCTTCTCAATGATGTTTTCATCGATGGATTCCTTCAACTCATTGATTGCTTTCATCGTAGCATTAAAATCCTGTGGCAGATTTTTCCCACAGATTTCATCTGTACCTTCAAGTTCTTCACGCAAGTATTCACAAGCCCCCATTTTGTCTTCTCCTGCAAGTGAAAATTTCAAAATTATGCATGTAGGTCTTCTCTTACCAAAGACCTTTTATAAGAACTTTAAGTTCATTCAAACCGTTCGGCTAATACATGCATAAAGTCTCAAATAACACTTCCAACGTAGTGCCCATTCTACACAGTGCAAATAAGATATAAATGTGTCCCAGAAACACTAACTTCTTATCCTAATACAGTCACATTAAATATGAACAAACCTGGGTGTATTGCAACTTTATTGGGCTTTAAAGTACACTATGGTGTATAATGGCTTCTTCATGCTGGCAATAATTCAAGGGAATTAGCAACAACTATAACAAAATAATATTGCCCACTGATATTGGCAATTAGTCAATCTGGTGGGCCTAATATCCATTCAGACAGCATCACATGGAAAGTATTCAATTATAATACTAATGCTTATCTAATCTCATGAACAATGTTGTGGTTGCCGATCAACTTTAAATAGGGAATATTTTATGTGTTTGGAAGCATACAGTAATTTGGGAGGACTTTGCTTTCTAAGCAGATTTTAACAGTGTTCTATTACACTAGTCTTAGAATTCCGAAAATATTTCCTTTGAATTTACTAACATTTTGACGGATATTATTCACAGTTTGTTACAACCAACATAAGTTCTTGTAGTAAAGCGCAATGCAGACTTTTTAAATAAGGGTGATGCCAAAAAAGTCTAAATTACAGTAGTCAGCTATAAAGCTGCTTGCGGTTGTGAAACAAGGTGAAAATTACCTTCTTCTTCTTTTCCTTTGCCCCATTGACCTCCTTTACCTTTTCCTTTGCCCTTTCCTTTGCCCCATTTACCACCCTTTTCTTTCCTTTCTTCTTTCTCCTGCTCTTTATACTCTGCTATCATTGCCAATTTTAGGTGGCATAGGTTTTTCACCATCAAGCAAGGTTCACCATCATTCAGTAAGCTTGCCATACATTGCTTAGCATGGTCTACCCACTCGCCAGGAGCGGGAATAGTACAGTTGTCTGAAATGTACATTATAATAATTATGTCTTCATAGGCATTGGTAGCCGAGTGGTTTAGCTCAGGCTGGTCTTGCAGCAATGACAAAATTGATCTGCAAAAGAGTGAGTTCGAGTCCCGCTAATGACCTGGGTTACCGGTTTTTCCTCAAACTATAATAATATCTAGCTCTAGAAGCTGTGGTGGCCCCTCGGTTAGCTCTGCTATGATCAGCCACTTCAAGAATTATTGTGTCTGGCACTACGGGTATTATTATTTTTATTGCTGCATGAACCTACATGGTCTAATTCAGAGCGCCTACAAAATATATTTACTAGATATAGAAATTTAGCACAAACTTTCCGCTGATTTTTTCTGTAATTATATTATTTCTTTGTTCATGTAAGTATACTTTTGACAATGGAACTAATTGAAAACTTTCACGACACTATTGATTTTAGAATATGTACACTTCTTGAAATTCAAGTCAACATAATATTGTAGTTACATAAGAGTGATAGCTTACCCACATCTCCTAAAAAGTCTACGATGCTAAGACCATGCCTACACATTTCATTTCTAAAAAAAACAAGTACAAGTTGATTTCAGGAGATAATGGGAAATAATGTGAAGTAGTGTGAATAGAATTTTACACCTATCTATTTTATGTACATGCATTATGTATTTTAAAGTACACACTCAACTACGATAGTCCTAAAATTTTCTTTTCTCTCAGCAAAGATAACCCTTGCTGGGTTCTAAAGCTTTCAATCACTTAGCATAGTGTTCAGATGCACTAACTGCTACAACATTATACTAGACATGTCTAGCTTATGAAATAAGACAGATGAAGGTCTGGCCAAATATTATAGGTTATAACATGTTCATTGCAGCACTTCTCTTTTAGCGGTGTTTATGCTCGGTGTGGAAAGCACTCAAGTAAATATTTTTAGTAGTAGTGTCTTTCAAAGTTGCAACTGGGGTAGGCAGTGTCAATTCGTGTTCCTTAAAATCAAGAAGCTGCTTTAGAAGACTACAGGCTACAGATTTGTGTACTTACGTCATCATATCCTTGTCTTCTGGAGCTTCCTCTTCCAACATCTTATACAACTCTTCCATATCAGCTGCTAGCTCACCCGCCATGCCAACGCATGTTGACTTCAGCTTGTTGTAGACCATTTCCATGGTTGCTTCATCATTTGACTCTCTCAGCTGCATGATTTCTGTCAGTATCTGGTCAGGATTTTCTGGTAGTGGTTGACCGCAGACTTCTTTAGCGTCTGCTATTTCTTCTCCAAGTTTCCCACATGGGTCTTCTTCCTCATCCTGTTCCCTTCTTTCTTCCTCCTCTTTATACTCTGCTATGATTGCCAATTTTAGGTGGCATACATTTTCCACCATGAAGCAAGGTTGTTCATTATTCAATAGCCTGGCCATACATTCTTTAGCATGGTCAACCCAACCATCAGGAGCAGGAATTGTACAATCATCTAAAAGATAGGTCTCATTAAATGAATGCAACCAGAGTGACTGTAAAATACTAGACACGGTAATTCTTTTCACAACTTTCCGATTGGTTGATTCTAATTATACATGTACATGTATACCGTTGCTTTGTAGCTACAATATGTTGTATGAGTATAATGTACATGCAAGTAGGTTTGTACTTTATGACAATCAATGGGAAGCTAATCTACATGTAAAACCTCCATGACATCATTGGTTTTAAAGCAGACTGGTTTTGGAATTCAATTCTGATCACAAGAGTGATGACTCACCTACATCACTTAAGAAGTCTATGATGTTAAGTCCAACCATACACATCTCATTTCTAAAAGTACAAGTAGAGGATGATTTTAGGAGCTATTGTGACGCACAGAAATTTGCACTTATCTAATCTATGCACATGTACACTGTCTGATGTACTTTAAAGCAAACATTCATTTATGAAAATGTCAAAATTTTCTATTTCTTCTGAGTTCTACAATTTTTTTCTCTCTCAGTGATCTTGCAACATTAAGCTACTGCATACAAAGATCTTTTGTGAGACTCCCCTGCAAAAAATTTCAAAGAAGGCTCTGACTGCATTATCACAGGATGTAATATTTTTATTACAATTGCTGTCTATTATTATGATTTATTCAAGGTGTAGAAACAATCCAAACTGCATTGTAGATTATTTAGTAGTAATGTATGCTTTAGTTGTAGACCACAGCATACAGTAAATACTTACAAATAGACCATTTCTTTGCAAATTTTATAATACATGTTCATTGGGCCTATTCGGATATTGCACGTGCAAGCTTCATAAATAGCAGTCTGTAGCAAGAATAATTTATTTTATTCAATAATACACAGCGGCCTGTTTAATGCTAGGTCATGCGTGCCTGTTAATGATATTTTATTATTAACCAGAGGAGTCCCCTCCAGATCAAGTATTAGTCATGCCTGAACGCTTAAGCCTTGTTGAAAGCAGTCTCATGTGAACTAGTACAATTTCCGAAGACAAGATGCCTGTTACAGAGGCTGTCAGAGTAAAACCTAGGAGGTATACCTCACAGAGTACAGTATTTAGCAGTAAGAGAAAACAGCTGCGCGTGTACTTAAAATTTCAAGTACATACAGCGCAGCTTAATTTGTCTTACTGCTCAGGTAAGCAGCATTACCTTGCTTCCCTTAAATAAAGACCCATTTTGGAAGACCAAGAGCTATTAATAGATTTGTCTACTTACGTCATCATATCCGCGTCTTCTGGAGCTTCCTCTTCCAAAATCTTATACAACTCTTCCATATCAGCTGCTTGATCACCCGCCATTCCAACGCATGTTGACTTCAGCTTGTTGTAGACCCTTTCCATGGTTGCTTCATCATTTGACTCTCCCAGCTGCACAATTTCGGCCAAGATCTGGTCAAAATCTTCTGGTAGTTGCTGACCACAGAGCTCTTTGGCTTCTCCAATTTTCTGCCGAAGCTCTTCACATGGCTCTCCTTCCTTCTCGTCATCTCCTAGCAGTTAAAAGTAAATTTTAAGGTAAAAAACAAGTTAGAGGAATAATGCTTGTACATGTATATCACAACAAAGGTCTTCACTGGCAGATTAAGTTGGATACTATGGAGATGTCAGCCTTTATAGAAAGTGACATCCTGCCTTTGCTCCATTTTATTGATTGGAAGAATGGATATAGAGACTGTGTTGTGATTGTTTATATTGAAGCTTATTATAGATAAAGTCTTTTCTGAAACCTTCAAGGGAAATCACAACAAAATCATGTCTGTATTAATTTGAGTTCATTCAAGTCACTGCACAATTTAAGCCAGAAGTCAAGTCGAAATCAAAGTCATTCCTCTTTATTAATTTGTTAGAAAAGTAAAACATTAATTTAACATTTCAAATCTGAAAGAGATGCATAGAAATGGGCTCTAAAACCTAATAAAATTCAGTGAATGTGACATGAGCTGTAGCAGCAGTAAAATAGGTATGGCAAAATGAAGGACACGCTGCAGCTGTCAGATTGACAGATTTTTAAATTCAAAAACTAAAAGCTACTCAAGAAATTGAGATAAGCTGCTAGTATTGCTTATTGCAAAGAATTTACATGTACAATGTACATGTACATGCAGGTTTGCTATTATTTGTAATTGTCACTCAATATTTTGTAAAATTTTGCAATTAGCCACAGAAAACTTACCTGAATGGTGTATTTTATATCAAAAACGATAATAAACTAGCAAGGGTGAACATATTACCGATTATGTATACTGTGAAACTTTGGATCCTAGCATTTCAGCAAAAAATAATAATTCAAGTTTCTTACATACCATTGCTATCACCACCACTCATTCCTCCAGCATCCTGTGCAAAGGAAAGGGCCGCCAGGGTGACCAACCCTAGAAGAACTGCGAGTGTGAATCTCATGCTAGAGCTGGAGACCTCTGAATGCAGACGCTTGACATTGGAAACTATTTATATACAATCATGGCTCTCACCGCTACTGCTTTAATGACAGATTATAAATATTTAAATAAAAAATAAAATATTACACTAAAGCAACACATCTAAGACAATAAACAAACACAGAAACACTTAACACTATTTACACACCATTGGCTCAAAATTCATTCCATGGGCTGATTTAGATTTGACGTTTTTTTAAGCAAATAATCATTGTGAAACATGTGAAGAAATGGGACAAACATGCATATGTTGTGCACACACTGTGCCTCTTTCTTGGGTTATTAGCAAAAAAAGTGTGTCATAACTTTTGCCCTATACATTATATTGTATGCCCTACAGTTTATGTACCTCTGCAAGGTTATAGATCAACCCGTATTTGTTATTGTTTTTTTATAACTGCAATATTAGTATCATAATATAGTTCCATAAATTATCCTAAAATGTACAGATTGGCTCATTAAAACAGAACAGTGATGTGTACGTCTTTTGCAAGGCTATCTCATTGCTAATGACACAGAAACTTTGTTACTGGCTAGAAATAAGTAAGTCATCTCTCATTACAAAATATCATTAGAGTTAGCAAATAATTTCATACTGTATGCATTTATCAAACTTTCATGACATTTTTGAAAAAACTGACTGCACATAAGTGAGTAAGTACGTAAGTAAGTAAGTGAGTAAGTACGTAAGTAAGTAAGTAAGTAAGTACGTAAGTAAGTAAGTAAGTAAGTAAGTAAGTACGTAAGTAAGTAAGTAAGTAAGTACGTAAGTAAGTAAGTAAGTAAGTAAGTAAGTAAGTAAGTAAGTAAGTAAGTAAGTAAGTAAGTAAGTAAGTAAGTAAGTAAGTAAGTAAGTAAGTAAGTAAGTAAGTAAGTAAGTAAGTAAGTAAGTAAGTAAGTAAGTAAGTAAGTAAGTAAGTAAGTAAGTAAGTAAGTAAGTAAGTAAGTAAGTAAGTAAGTAAGTAAGTAAGTAAGTAAGTAAGTAAGTAAGTAAGTAAGTAAGTAAGTAAGTAAGTAAGTAAGTAAGTAAGTAAGTAAGTAAGTAAGTAAGTAAGTAAGTAAGTAAGTAAGTAAGTAAGTAAGTAAGTAAGTAAGTAAGTAAGTAAGTAAGTAAGTAAGTAAGTAAGTAAGTAAGTAAGTAAGTAAGTAAGTAAGTAAGTAAGTAAGTAAGTAAGTAAGTAAGTAAGTAAGTAAGTAAGTAAGTAAGTAAGTAAGTAAGTAAGTAAGTAAGTAAGTAAGTAAGTAAGTAAGTAAGTAAGTAAGTAAGTAAGTAAGTAAGTAAGTAAGTAAGTAAGTAAGTAAGTAAGTAAGTAAGTAAGTAAGTAAGTAAGTAAGTAAGTAAGTAAGTAAGTAAGTAAGTAAGTAAGTAAGTAAGTAAGTAAGTAAGTAAGTAAGTAAGTAAGTAAGTAAGTAAGTAAGTAAGTAAGTAAGTAAGTAAGTAAGTAAGTAAGTAAGTAAGTAAGTAAGTAAGTAAGTAAGTAAGTAAGTAAGTAAGTAAGTAAGTAAGTAAGTAAGTAAGTAAGTAAGTAAGTAAGTAAGTAAGTAAGTAAGTAAGTAAGTAAGTAAGTAGTAGTATTATGCCGCTGTTATTATTGTAACGTTGTAGCATCTCATTAATTTACCGTTATTTGGAAGCTTTCATGCCACTGTTTACAGTATTGCCCTATGAAATGCAGCTTGATCAGTGAAATTTCATAATTTTAGTATTTGAGAAATTTAATCTACATGTAGTTAATAACAATAATATAATTCAATGAAGAACTAAACTTTAATCTGGATCATTATATTTATTATTAATTGGCGTATTTGTCATCTGCTGAAAAAGATTCTGCTATAAAATATTATTATATTACTGGTAAGATTCATGGAAAGGAATTTTCAAATAAACTCGGCTTTTGAAAGCTACATCATTGTATATATAAAATTATTAATTACAATGTAAAAATATAAGAAACTGTTAGTAGGTGAAAGTAGGTGTTTACGTTCATTGAATATCAGAGGGTAACTGTAGAAAACTATTCGTCCAATCATTCTTTATTCTTTTGCTTGTTCTTCCAACTCTTTCCTCCACTGCCTTTATTGTTTTTTCCTGTGTTACCACCTTCTCCACTCTTCTTTCCACCCCATTTCTTTCCCTTGCCCTTTTTGCCATCTTGGTTTCCTTTGTTGCCTTTCTCTTCATCTTCCTCTCCTTCTCCATTTTTCTTTCCACCCCATTTCTTTCCCTTCCCCTTTTTGCCACCTTGGTTTCCTTTGTTGCCTTTCTCTTCATCTTCCTCTCCTTCTCCATTCTTCTTTCCTCCCCATTTCTTTCCCTTGCCCTTCTTGCCATCTTGGTTTCCTTTGTTGCCTTTCTCTTCACCTTCCCCTCCTTCTTCATCTTTCTTGCCACCCCATTTCTTTCCCTTGCCCTTTTTGCCTCCTTGGTTTCCTTTGTTGCCTTTCTCTTCATCTTCCTCTCCTTCTCCATTCTTTTTTCCACCCCATTTCTTTCCGTTGCCCTTTTTGCCATCTTTGTTTCCTTTGTTGCCTTTCTCTTCATCTTCATCATCACCTTCTTCCTTATATTTGGACATCATCTCCATTTTCAACTCACAAATCTTTTCTACTAGACCGCATTCTTTGTCTCCATCTTCACTGACTAGATTTTTAAGACACTCTCCCACTGGAGCAGCCCATTCTTCAGGAGGAGGGATGACGCAGTCATCTACATACAAAATTCACATTCTATAATCTAAAATTTTTCATGTACTTGTGGCTGTCAGAATATGTTATGTAATTCAAATAACGATGCTGTATCTTATGCTGATGTTATAGAGTCAATTAACACATGAACATGTGAATATGGCAGCACACTAAATATCATCACCTAATTATAGAATTTGCACCTCTGCATACTTCGGCATCTACATGTATAAAACTAAGATGTTATAATCTAAAATTTTTTATTTGTTATCCCCTGTTGGAATAAATACACATGTATATTGTTGCGCAATTTAAATGATCACGCTGTATTAATATGTTCAACAGTAATGAGCAAATTTACCTTTATTTTTGACATGCTTGAGAACTGCAACAGCGAAAGCACACATCTTCTCTCTAGAAATAGAATGTAAACAGTTCTAAATAGTATATGTTGACTAATTATTATAACGGGTACTCTGTGCCACTTGTTGTTTCGCAAATCCAAAAGGTAACAAAAATTTGCTAAAGATCACACCTTATGAGCAGGTAGTCCTGACTGACAATTAATCTGTCAAGGGCAACTCCTTTTATAAAAGCATTATTATATTCACGTGTAAAGCTCAACATAAAATAGCATCAGGAATATGTTAGTTTAGTTAAAATTCAGCTAAGCAAAGTGTACATTGTAATTGCTTTTGCAATTTTACTATTCTCATGACTGTTAATAAGTAAAATTATGCTTAGAGAGTTTAAACGATTTAAGAAAAGTGCAAATTTTTCACTTACTTTGCCATCTCCATATCCATATCTTTATCCTTATCCATGTCCTTATCCATATCCATGTCCTTATCCATGTCCATATCCATATCCATATCCATGTCCATTCCTTTCTCCTTAGCCATACTCATACATGTGGACTTTACCGCCTCATGCATCTTCTCGAGAATAGTTTCGTTTAGGGATTCCTTCAGCTCATTGATTGCTTTCATCGTAGCATTAAAATCCTGTGGCAGATTTTTTCCACAGATTTCATCTGTCCCTTCAAGTTCTTCACGCAAGTATTCACAAGCACCCATTTTTTCTTCATCTGCAATAGTGATAGATATGAGTAGAGGTGAACAGATTAACGATAGTGTTGGTGACAATGCTAGTTCTAGTATATTAGCAGTGTTAGCAGTAACAATAACATATTATAATATTGGAATGATCAAACCAAGTGTACCTAATTTTTATTCTGACTGTGTCACATGCAAAGTGCTAAACTGCAATATGCTTTTGGGAGCACCCTCCTTTCAAAATGTGTATTTGGCAGTTGTATTCCAGTGACATAAAGTTAGAATACCTACATAAAATATTTTCTTATGAATACATTAGCGTTGTGTTGTAATAATATCTAATATTTTGCCACTCATCATTAGATGGTCATATACTGTAGTAAACCACATGCAGATTTTCTTAATAAAGGTAATGGTTGCCAGCAAAACATTATTTGCGAAATAACAAACTTCTTGTTGCATCAATCAGTTACAAACGTTCCTTGTAGAGTGTTTGTTATCGTGAAGTGCTCGTCAATTTACCTTCTTCGTCTTTCTTTCCTTTGCTCCATTTACCTCCTTTTCCTCCCTTTCCTTTACCTTTGCTCCATTTACCATCCTTTCCTTCCTTCTCCTCTTCTTCTTTATACTTTGCTATCATTGCCACTTTTACTTTGCACATATTTTCCACCATTGCACATGGTTCACCATCACTCAGCAGATTTGAGACGCATTCTCGAGCATGGCTGACCCACTGATCGGCAGCAGGGATAGTGCAGTTGACTGAAAAATAAATTTTATTGGAAGTATTGATTCAATTGTGGTGAAAATGCTGATGTTTCTACCAAGTTTTCTTACACAATACAACTTAGGTACAGTGAATCCATTAACTCACCTTGATCTTCTAGGAATTCAATGGCTTTAAGTCCGAATTTACACATCATTTGTCTGGAAGTACAAAAATAGAATTGATTTCTTAGAAGAAAGCATAACTCTTAGTAAAAGTATAACATTTTTGTATTTCTGCAATAAATTACTGAATAGCCCTTTTTAATACTGCGATGATTACATTAATTGTAATGCACTCATGTAGGTATGTGGGATTGCTATATTTTTCATAGTATTTCGGATAGTTAGATTACCAATACAGTTCACATCTTGCAGGAATCCTATGGTTACTTCTATAAAAGGCATATTACTTGTGTAGAACAATGCAAACCTAGGGTGGCTAGCTAATTCTGCTATATATTTTCTTCCTTACCCCATCATTTCCATCATTTGATCTTTTTCCATGTCTTTGTCACCTTCTTCTTCCATCTTCTCCATTAGCTCTTCCATATCATCTGCTTTTTCTCCAGCTATGCTCATGCATGTGGTCTTTAGCTTGCTGTGGATCATCTCCAACGTATCGTTGTCATATGTTGCTTTTAATGCCATCATTTCTTCCATTACAGCCTCTAGATTATCTGGTAGAGTCTGGCCACACACTTCTTTGATATCAGTAAATTTAGTCTGCAGCTCGCCACATGGATCCCCCTCATCCTTCTTACTCTCAGGGTTTTCTGAAGGGAAAATTCCAAAATATTAGATTAAGAACATATAGGAATACAGTGGAACTTGCTTAATTCAGCCTCGGATAATTAAAAAACTTGGTTAGTTCAAACTATTAGCCTTGGTCCCTGCTAAGCACTATCTCAATGGTTTCAATTAAGTGAGACATTCTTACAATTCAAACTCAGGCCTGATTCAAACTAATTATGGCAATCCCTTGGAGTTTCTTTGTATATGTACAGTGTATATCAGATTTAGGGGTATACTGAATGGGTTGGAAGCCACACAGGACAAAATAAGTTAGACAAATAAGTAGGTGATGATCACAACATGCAGCAACATAGAGTATGTATTAATAATGTACACATGTATGTAAAATATAATCCTGAAATTTTAAAATGTGATGGTCATGATTAGAAATTCTAGTTACTGTAAAATGTCTTACAGCAATAGTAAACATTAGCATGATTAAATAGAGAACATGAGTACACGGCATCACTGTCCAATTAACCAATATTGTAGCCCACAAGATTCAAAAATCATGTCAGGAAATTCTTTGGTTTATTTCACTTCATATGTGTAAGAAGGAAGCATTTAGTGTACAAAAAATGGTATCAATATCAACTAGCGTACAAAACTGTGCCTTACAAAATTATAGAATAATCATTCTAGTGTATTATAGTATAGACGTACATACGAGTATGCATCAGAATCTACCTGATGCATATTTTCAGCGATAGATTTTAAAACTTCGAATGTTAGCTGTCCAAGAGTTGTGTCTTACATACCTTTGCTATCACCACCACTCATTCCTCCAGCATCCTGTGCAGAGGAGAGGGCCACCAGGGTGACCAACCCTAGAAGAACTGCGAGTGTCAATCTCATGCTGAAGCTGGAGACCTCTGAATGCAGATGCTTGATATTAGGAGCCATTTATATACATGGCTCTAGCAGCTACTGCTTTAGTAACGTACTATAAATATTTGAATAAAAATGAAAATATTGCACTAAAGCAACACGTCTAAGACGATAAACAAACACAGAAACACTTAACACTATTTACACATCATTGGCTCAAAAACAATTCTTTGGGCTGATTTAGAATTGACGTTTCCTTAAGCAAATAATCATTGTGAAACATGTGAAGAAATGGGACAAACATGCATATGTTGTGCACACACTGTGCCTCTTTCTTGGGTTATTAGCAATGAGCTCTTCTTATATTTTGCCTATACCTTTTATGTAACTGCGTAAAATTTTAGATTAGTCAAATATTTGCTATCGTCAGTTCTTTTTACAACTGTAATATTAGTAATACAACACTACCATGGCTTATCCATAAGGTACACATTGGCCCACTAGAACAGCTAAGTTGTTTACGTCACACTGAATTGTGGTGTGTGCATGTATATTACGAGGGGAGCTCTTTGCTAATGAGTCGGCACTTCTATTACTAGCTTATATTACTCAAAATAATGTTACGGAACGGTGAATATATAGGATGTTGTGTCTAGCCTGTGTGTTACTGGCAGAGGCAGTGATATAAATGTGCTAATATTTTGCATATCCAAATGCATTTTTCTGTTATTTACAAAAAATAGAAATGTACATGCTATTTAGTGTAATATATGTACTTCACTAATAACAGCTTGCAGTAAGGTCGTATACTGGCCATTGGCAGCAAAATGGTGATTGAAGAGGTGTACTAAATGCTCATAGTATCTAAAGATTGCAGGTTCAAAGCAAGTCAGGCTAGTTTCAGCCAATAGCCATGGTCGTAGTTAAAACATCATTCTGTGAATATTTGGTATATACATGTATGTGTAGCTTAATTATTATAAGGTCATACTAAGCATGTACGTGAATTAGCTAACTGGTATGACCTCATATTTGTACAATGTACCTGATATACTTACCAGTTTTGCTTCCCATAATTAATCCCAGTTAAAGTACTACTGAAATCATGCCTTTTCATGTAGCAATTATGTTATATAGGTTACTATTTTTCAATATATGCAGCAAAAATTCATATAATGTCATCAGTTTGTCTGTTTTCTGCAAATGGAAAACACTGCAAGCCCTCATTCTGCCATATTGAATTACAAAGGATGTAAACTTTGTTTACTCTGTAACTGTGGAAACAAAATGGAAGTTGTTACATAACAAAGCCTAGCCAATTAAATTAGTGTGGTTAATTTAGCTGAAATTCCAGCATAGGTAATGGGCGGGAATTAATGCCAGCAGTACCCAATATCCTCATCTAATCTGCTATTCCAAGTCTAGGCTTCAAACAGAAACTTGGATCTAGTTAATCACTGTGTATTTGGTAAAATTTTGCTTGTTACAACAGAGTACCTCAGTTCTGCCATGTTTCCTTGTTTTATGTGCATTTGCTTACTACAGTATGTGGCCCCAAATGATGTATGCCACACTTACACCACTCTCAATTGGCTTGAATAACTGTTGCATTACTTCCCATCTCTCCAATGAAATATTTATTTGTATTAGAGTGCAGTACATTTTAATATACAGTAATACAATGCATGCACGTTGTACTACATGTACATACCGATACTGTATTAGACCATAACGCAGTGTAATGTTATTATATACATGTAGTTATACGTACTATATGTACAATTTATATACTGTGTTTATAATTCAGTGTAATATAACATATTATAGTCTATCTAGTATATACTACAAAGTGTATATAGTATCTACTCTATATTTTCATGCAAGTACTACTGTATATCTATACCTACATGTACATGATTTGTATTATTAAGTAATATGTTTGAACACATTTATAATCTCAAACAGGTCTGGATGTACATGTAGGTCTATATAACAATTATTACATGCATATTATGTTGCCACTTGTAATTTAAATATCAAAATTATTTTGCATGTA
The DNA here is from genome assembly GCA_935421135.1 of Bugulina stolonifera. Taxonomy (NCBI): domain Eukaryota; kingdom Metazoa; phylum Bryozoa; class Gymnolaemata; order Cheilostomatida; family Bugulidae; genus Bugulina; species Bugulina stolonifera. The sequence goes on from OW285195.1 coordinate 9,791,390, forward strand.
TACATGTATTATACTACATGTAACACTATCTGCTTGTATTATATTGCTACAACATAGTCATTAGCCCTCAACAAGCTTTGGTGAGCAACTATAGGATTTTTGTCTCAATATCCTCACTCACAGCTTCCTTTGCTTGCTGTAATAGTCCTTGATTATACTGTATCATTCAATGGCTGGTCATATTATTGAGAAAACCATAGGATTACATAAGCCAAATAATTACAGAAAGCTCATAGCTGTGAGATTGTAGTGTAAGTATGGGGCACCTGGTAACTCCCCAACACAGGGCTATAATTAGAGAGCCAAGCTATGGGCCTTCACACGTCATACAGGATGTGGACAACACCCCTGTAACTTGGGACTTCCTTTTCCAGAACCCACTTTTCATGATAATTTTATATGCTGGCATATCCCAGCCCAAATTATTTTCAGAGTTTTAATAAAGTGAATATAGCAGCCTCAGGGCTTAAAGTTTAGATATACCAAACAAAATATTATCATTTCTGTAGCCCTTTAAGAAAGCTAGGATATGAAGTGATCATCAGCGTCTTGTCTAATTAGCGGTAGAAAAGGGGGACAAAGTAGTGTAATGTTTTAGTGCTTGTTTACGTACGGGTACCAAGAGCGCGAGTATGCGAAGGGCTTGGAAGTTGGTAGAGGACGACCAAGTGACCTTCTACACTTCGCATAAAAGAGTGAACAGTTATTAGGTGCTCTTGTTATTATATATCTGGACGTAGGCCAATGCTGAGACTCATTAAAGAGTCCAGGGTCGACGTAGGTCTGTAGACTTTATACTCCAGAGGAGTGTAGTGAAAGATCTGATATTCTAGAAACTTAAGCCCGACGCTAGATTCATACAGAATCCGGGATTGACCTAAGCCATAGAAGTGGTGTAGAGATATGCTTAAACGAGGATGGGGATGAACTCGAGCCGTATGGATCCTCTGGTGGAGTTACCCGCCTACAAGAGTAAGCCTCTAGGTTTGAGTTAGGAGATGCTGCTTTATTAGAGCGCGATCAGCAGCTGATTTCATACACAAAATGTGCTATCTTATATACTAAATATACTTCCGGAAAAAGGGCCGATAATGTATCATGCTAGGCCGAAAAGGTATCGGGTCTGGAACTGATGCAACAACATGGATGGTTCCGCCCGACGTCGACCAACAAAAGGGTCGGCCTTGGCACAAAAGGTGCTTGCAATGGTCCGAAATGGAAAGTATATAAATATGGGCCTATTCCAAGATATCGGCCTTCAAAAGTACATGGACAAATACTTAGTCTTGTAAAATCAGATTAAGAGAAGATATTTGCTAGTATAATATGGGAAAAACCAAGTGTAGTTACAATCATCTGATTGCTGGATAATAGTAATAGAACACACAATAAGTAGTTGGTTATAATAAGAGTGTAATCATGCGTGTATAATAAGTGTTCAAGATAAGACAATAATGCATGAATGAGTAGTTGTATAATGTCAGTGTGTGGCTAGCCAAGGGTAGCTAGACACTAAGGCTATAATGCCAGTTTATAGTGTGATGGACCTTGAGGCTCTGGGAGTTGTCTGTTCCACTACAATAATAGCCATGGGAGGATAGTGCATGTAGCTGTATAGTTAGCTAACTGTGTAGCTATCCAGACACGAGGCTGATTCACTACAGTAGCACAGGAGCATTTAAGGTTGAATACTCTTTCTATCACCACCAATGGCCTTTATGGGAATCAAACCTGGCACTCCCACATGAAAGTCATAAAGTCATGAGTCATGAAAGTCATGGCAGCTCTTTAATAACGTCATAATATATAAAGTAGCCACGCCCTTGTCATTCTGTTTGAACAAAAGGCATAATTATCATTATGATGCATACATTGTGCTTACATTGTGCATTTCATATTCACAGTAGGCAGTATATATTTATAGTAAATCTAATCTCATTATGTAAGAATTCATATTAATCCCTACTAATGAAATCTAAACTCTATACCTGAACTCTTCATACTCTGTCTGATCCTGTTTAATTGTCTTACACTTCCTCACTACATTTCTCTAGTTACCTTTTTTAGGTGAAAATGTAATTTATTTCTAAAGCTAAGGAGGCATTATACTTTTTTCTATATATGTACATAGTAGTTGAACCACTTTGAATTGCTATGCAAATTCAGTGTTCATGAATATAACTACTAAACACTTTGCATAAATGTAGAACATAGACAGGGCAACACAGTAGCACAATAAGCAATGTTATTTTCTACTTCATTGGTCATAGGCAGACAGTTTAGTGTAGAACCCCTTTGCTGGATTGTAAAATACATGTATTTTTGTACCACCTGCTAATAATGGAATATTAGTAGCACGGTTACAACACGTGGTACATGTATTATCCCAATGTCAGGTGATAGAAATTATGCTGGAACAATATTTGCATGTGGATTATCCTCGGCACTTGAAATAAGTGTATTTGTTCAATCAATCCCAGTACGGGATAAGACGTGATATGTGTAGTCAGATACGTGCACGTGCAGCATTTGAATAGGCCTAATGTGTATTTTATTACAAGAAGTTAAAAATACAGTGATGATGAAAATGGTCAATGATAGCACTCTTCTAGTGACTCTCTATATATTCCAGAGGGCACGCAGCCCCATCCCAGTGCATCTGTAATCTACAATCTACAGTCTACAGTTAGTCTACAGATGATATGACGAAGACTACCTGTTCATGCTAATTCAGGGTATTTAGTGGTGTTAGATTTCAGATTAAGGTTGGGCATCAGTTCAGGATAAGCCAGCTATTGCTCTACCGATTAGGTATCTTATATTATCATTGGCTATATATTATAGATATTTTGTGGGTAAAAACTTAAGTTGCATCATTGATTTCTTGGCTTTTAATATTATTGTACATTACATACAATGACCAGAATGGCAATAGATTATCTATAGTTAATACAATATTGACTTCACTATTCCTCTTTCAGCTATGCATTAGTTTAACTGAAGCGAGTGTATTCTACATATACGATTTAGTCATCATCTCTCTATTGTAATATATAATATCTGTATAATATTTAGGGGTTGTCTCACCTTTCATCTGCTCTAGGAAAGAGTAGACAACTTCAAGTTCATATTATTCACCAAATTTATTATGAAGTAAATGCTCAGTATATACTTATATGGTGTTCATAGTCTAATATACAACGTAGAAAGGGGTGAACTACCATGTACATGTATATTGTAAAGGCTTGAGCTATCCAATGCAAAGTTATAACTTTGCCGTTTTATATCTGTTTTCACAGAGAGTTTGAATGATACTTTGTGAAACATAAATACATATTTATATCCTTATCATACAATTTACCAACATGATTTTCACTGAATCTTTTCATCACTTTTGAAATATGCATGTTGGAAATTTCTTGATTCAAGTCTGGTGCTGTTCAGTACAGATTTGTGATGCTGTAGTATTTGCAAGCAGTTGTTGCAATATTAACATCATTTCAAGGATGTACCACATATTATGAGCAATGGGGTAGTTGAATATTGTAAGTCAATGAAGTGTACCAGTTTTGGAGAGAATTCCAAAAATTAGGCAGTTGACCTAAATCGGAGAGTCAGGAGAAAGTAAACAGATCAGATCAGTATAATCTGCCATATTATGCAACTCTAAGTCTACATGTTAATCAAACACATTTGAATTACGTGATTGCATCATTGAAAGATAAACGTTTCCTCAAAATAATAAGACAAGTCAGAAAGTGATAACCTTAACTTCCATTATTTTACCAATTAGAGAATTTGTAAAGAGGAAGTGGATGTTATTATACTGTGTAGTAATCTAACATTCATTTCCTGCTTACTATGCATAAGCTACCTTGTGTGCCAAGTATACATGTAGGTCTTATTCCAGTGCCGTATAGAATGAATGATAAATTTATGACCAGTAGGTCTACACCTCATAGGATCATGATATGACATCATTGATATTATTTTATATTACAAGTTATTATTATTACATTTGACAGATTTATACTACATACATGTATGAAGGTACACAATAATCCCATGTCAGGGTGGATCAAGCGAAGATAATATTTTTGAAATGCTGCAAATACATTGTACATCCTGTAATCCTCATCTCTTTACGTTCTGGTTTCCCCTCTCTTACTACCACATGTTATGATTTTATAACCATGGGGAATTAGATCTCCTATTGATTGCGAAGGACTTACCAACAGCTGTTAATCCTATCATTTGATTAGTGTAATCCATTGCCAAATTAATATTAGCTCTATTGTTATTATCATAAGTATGGGTAATGATTATGGACTGGCGATCCCTGTGTCTTTGCCATCTAGTCTAGGTTCTTTGTCTAGACGAGTGGTCATGATGGGTGGAACTAGGGCCTTTTCATTGGCTTAGAAATCTTACATCATAGGCGCTTAAATGGTAACAACAATCACATTGACAAACCAAACAGATGAACAAGATATCGTTGACGAGGTAGCTGTATAGGGTAAGAAAGTGCAGAATGGAGAGGGTAACTGACGACAGCCAATTAAGTAATGGCAGCGCTTTTAGTCGCTTTGTTATTCAAAATTCTTCCGTTTTAGAAGGAGGTCTAGATTCAGGTTCAAATAAAATAAACAATGAGGAACTTCGTGAGCTGCAGCGGAAAATCATGGAAGACCAACACAGGGCAGTACTGACGACACTGAAGTTTCACATTAGCCTCGGATGTCTTATCATACTGGCAAATGGCTACCTCATGGGATTCTACTGGAAATATCCGAAAATACGGAGACACATCAGTATTACAATGATGTCCGCATTTGTCGCATCATTTCTGCAGGTATTAATATTGGTTTTACTTTTGGTGCAATCTTTTCTACCGATGCCACTACTGGATACGTATCTGTTAGCCTATATTTATATACTTATGCATGATTGTTTTCTAAAACCATATTTTTCTCCAATTAAAAGAGAATAGTAGAAGTTATTCAATAAATATATGAACATGTAGAGAACAATGGACAATGTTCTCTGTGATACAGTCATGTGCAAAAGTCTGGGCCCACGTTATAACCTTACGTAATTTCCCATTTAGCTTCTATTGTTTCAAGGTTTCTTTGTATAGCTATATCATATTTTGTATCACTTAGAAATTGTACTTAATCCAGAATATTTTAAATTTCAGGGTCTCTCCGAGCTAATCTTCAGGCCTATTTTCTTTTCTGGAATCACAGATCCTATATCAAGGTTCAGTCTGTCCGAGGATGCCACCATAGCTGTGTGTCTTATAACTATAATTGCAGACAAGTTCACAGTCTATCTAGTGGCTCTGCTATTACCTCTGCTCAGCGTAGAAAAGTTTGTGAGGGTAAGTTAAGTCATCAGCTTATAATCTGTGAAATCACTTGAAGCCGAGTTGCTAATATGAGATTGTCTTATTCTCCGATAAAACTTCTCAAAGAAGTAGCTCAGTGGTTTGAACGTGCTTTCAGAGTATCATGCCATGAACATGCACATGTACATATACATGTAGGTTTAGCCTACCACACAACATTATGCATGTACATGTAACTAACTGAATGATAAACCTTTTAGAGAATGAGACATGGTGTTAGGTTGATTACTTTGACAAGGTCCACCACCATGTCTATCGTAAACTTAATCAAGTTAAAACAATTTGTGTGATGCTACCACAGCCATCTGATTACTTTGACAAGTTTTGGTGCAATAGATATCACTAAATTGAATCTCATTTTGCTCTGTCCTTTCCTTTATGCACCAGGCCACACATTTCCAATTTTCATGAAATTACCAGGGTGCAGTTAAAATGCACAGTGTTGATTTTGTCACCAACACAGCATTTCTTTAAAAATATAAGCCAATAGAAATATCTAACACATTGTAACTGCAGAGGAAAATCATTATGACAGTAAATGCGCATACTGTAGTTGTAGTGTGTATATCTCCTTCCCAAATGTATTGGTAAACCAACATGTGCTTGTTCTACGCAATGCTAAGAGGAATTTTGAAATGCTAGCCTATCAAGGAAATCTAAATATCATAAGGAATTTGATTTTGACCGGATATTTCATCAGTTTACTTGCTAATCTGCAATCGTTCAAGCTCAAGCATTTTTACCTACTGGGTTGTTTTTGAATCCATAGGCTAAGTTCCGATTCAGCTCTAACTTGCCTTCTATGTGGAAAGTGGGCAGACGCCACTTAAGGTCAAGCTTCATGATGCATTGAAACATAAGCTATGCTGTACAATCTACCATGCTGAATGTTGTTACGTAAGACGTTCAATAACATGACATGTTTATGATGTTTAGGTGAGGTTTCCGCATCAGCCTGATTCGGTGACCAAGAGATTTTTTGGAGCAGCTATTGCGGTGATGGCAGCTATAGCTATTGTTCTATCGCTACTACCATTGACTGATGCATACTCAGCGAAGCCCTCATTTGGTGAATGCCAGGGAACTTATGTAAAGAATAAGTATACACTCTATACTCGAGGGACTGTAGCTGTTGTCGCAGTATTGGTAAGGCTCCCATAGAATATTAGTAAAGTCATTTCAGTCTTCATTAAAAACAAATACAAGTTATTGGGCAGTCACAAGTAGTTTCAAGTATAGTCAGTAGACTTGGTAAATCAAAATTACGAATTTCTAAATGGGAATTGAAATTGTTTACTAACCCACCTGATCTAATGTTTAAGTGCATTGACTAAAATGCTATTATTTAGATTCGTGCACAAGAATGCCAAACGCTTTTTCAGAAAAAAATTGGTTTATATGTCAAAATAACTAAGATCTTTACCATGGATTATCAGTAGATTATCGGATTATGAGATGTAATTGTTGTTAGATTATGCTACTCTTAATGGTCACTTTCACAATCTACTTACCATTGGAGTGGCTATATTTACCTCATGACATATTATGGTATGATAAACAAGGTTTATTGGTGTTTTGTACTTTGTATAGTTTTGCATTACATTATAACAGCACAGCAATTTTTTCAACATGATATACAACATATTGCACATTGTAATACCTTAAGCCTAAATCTAGATACACAGAATTCAGTTTTATCTTCAGGATTGAAATAATAGCAATTATGCTTGCATAAGAAAAGAGTTCATCTTCTATTATGACAATATGGGGGTTGCATCAAATATGCTGTCAAGATAGTCAAAAGTCAGAAGCTGTTCTTCTCCTGCCTACAAACACTGTCCTGATTCGATAAGGAGTTGAGCTGTACTGTGCTATCCCTATTGGGGTCCTTCTGACCAATTAGTGACATTTTATTACTGCGGCCTCAGATGAGCTATTAACGTTATATCCTATGGTTTGAATAACTATATCCTATTGTAACAGCTATCAAAAACTTAGCAAAAGGGGGTGGTAAAATGAACTGCAATATACATGTACATGTACAATGTATAGAAACCTTGGAATTGGATGTCTTTGATGAGATAGGTTATTATCGTTGGTTAACCATCTTTTCTTACACTGTATTTGATACAGTTTTGCAAACTCCGATATTTGAAGGGCAGCACTAAACTCTGCTAGCTATGGTGTGATATTTATACATTACCGATATTTCAGTACTGATAACCCTACTGATGTTTCTAGATTCCCGCAGTGATGTACATTTGGATGGTAATAATTGGTAGAAGAACCTTATCCAGAGGAAGCTTAAGTGGAAGAAGAGCTGCATTAATAAAAAGGGCATCCATCATTGCAGCAGTTATCTCCCTCGTATATGTCTTAGCCTCTGTTCCACACGCTATATCATTTTCAATGACACTTTCCTGCAATATTGGATTTTTACCCAAATACTATTGTACATTTCACAATAGAACGATGACTTTTCTATATATTCTAGTAGTGCAGGTAAGTGATTCCTCAACATACGATTAACAGCTTCTGTTTGTATACATGCAGGTTTAGTAGCCTGTAATAGTTGTAGTAGTATGTAATACCTGCATATAAGCTCTTTTCAAGACCTTCTGTGGTAAATTTGGCATTTCAGGAAGTATTGCAAAGCAAAATTTTCCATTTTTTATCCTAGTCATTGCCATTGTTCCATCATGATAACATAATATTTAAGACATTATCTACCATGCTGAAGTTACAATGCATAGACCTATATTATGTACACCAACTCAGGCTGTTAGACGCTTCATAGATATCTGTATCTTTCTACAGAAAATTGGCTACGCCATAGCGCCTATATTCTTCACTCTGCTACACCCAAAACTAAGGCAGAGAATGGTGCAGAGCTTGAAGAGTTGTCCAAAGCTACCATGTTCTCCATGCAGTACAGAATCTTCTTTCACGAACACAGATTCCAAGTATGACAGCAAGAGTAGCAATAACAAGGTTTGTGAGGAGAGTTTTATATGTCAATTATATACTTTTACATTCATGACTGCATTTTGGTGAATGGGCAAAATGCCAGAATATCACTGAGTATGTAGGTCTAAATGTCCCTATAATTGCATTTACATGCATTTGTGCTATAATTTTGTGGTACAAAGTAATTGTGATTGGAATTTGGTGGTTTAACAGATATGATAAGTCACTTGATGTAGTATTAATTTCTTACAAGTACATGTATGTGCAAGTACATGTATGTACAAGTACATGTATGTGCAAGTACATGTATGTACAAGTACATGTATGTGCAAGTACATGTACATAGAATTGTTATTAATAGTTATAACAATTGGTGTTGTCAGTTCATTTGAAATGTGATAGGATATCGCAGAATATTTCCAAAAGTTTTGACATCAAATATATGAGTGAGTTAATTATACATTTATATCAAACAGCTTATATAGTTTAATAGTGTAATACCAGGAGCATATGCACAAACATCCAAAAGTAAAGCTAGATCCTATTCCTATAATATGTTTGTTTACCTATGGGTTACAAAGGCACATTATGTACATACTGTCCAGTTTACGCAATTTCTTTTCTTGTAGGTGTTCGGTAATTATGGTCAAGGGAGTTTGTCCACCCCTGATTGTTCGCAGTATGAGCTTAGGCAGCTTAGAATGCCAGATGGCCACACAAGTTCACTAGAGCTACACTCCGCCGATAGTGATAGGTCAATCCATGGCCTACACTCCACTGAGAGGTCAATTCATGAACTGCAGTCCACTGATAGGCCAATTCATGAACTACACTCCGCTCATGGCTTAAACTCTGCCGATAGGTCGATTCATGGCCTGAACTCTGCTGATAGGTCGATTCATGGCCTACACGCTACTGATAGATCAATCCATAAACAGAGTTTATATCCTCCTTTAGAAGCGATGTAAGCTGTAAATGAGGAAATACCTCTCCCGGAGGTCCACTAAGCCGTAGTCATGTCCACTAAGCCATTTCATAAGAATAGTCCTAGTTATTGCATGTGTTACCACAAACACCTGCTGCTGCAGGATCTTGTTATAATGAGGGTTGACTGAAGTTGCCAGAAGTTAAAGACATAATACTGCTATCAAATAATACATCTGTATACTGTTAGTCGTGAACCCAGTGATGTCTACAAAAGTACTCTTTTTTCTAATTCAAATGGTGTCCACTAGTATCAAAGTAGTAGTTAGAGATCAATCAATAAATAGTATAGATTTTCTAAAGTCTAATAGTACTAAAATTTCCATGTATGTGGATACTAGGCTATGCTAGTGGCACATGTTATCACAGGTTTTTGTACATCTGATTATCTTAGTACCTACATTATTTTAAATCTTTGAGTACAGAAAACAGTTCTAGTCTATGTTCAACATACTTTACTATCATTAGTGTAAAATTATGTCGCTAGTCTACTGCTACTTGGTATAGGATTTCGGTATTGCATACCCACAATACTATTAGTGAACACTATTTTTATTACCATTCTTGTATCTGTATTCAATATTGGCCTCAAAAAAGATGACTGACTTTTCCTTCACCTGATACAGATAACCATCATGCAGACGTACAATGTATATTGTATAAATACATCAATATAACATGGAAAGCGCCAAAATTGGTCCAATTAGTACCTACATAATGATATCATTTTGATTCCAAGCTATGAATACATGATACTAGTTTCTTACTCTCAGCATGGGGGGGGGGGGGGGGTGTTAGGTGGGTGATTCAATAAATATAAAGTAGTGTCATGATCAATACCAAAATATTGACTGGGTTAAGATAAATCAAAGATGTTCTACTGGTTGTGAAAGTGACTTAAGGCACAAAAAGTATATAACTATGACATTTGTCTTAAGTTAATGAGAAAAGCTAAGCTAACTAGCCCTGCTCAACAAATGATAATACTTATCGTCATTGGACGTGCAACGGTAGGTCAGTACACTATACATGTAGTTTGGCCTACATATTAAAAAAATAGAAAAACTTCAATTGAGTTTCGTGTAAGCGACAGAAAGCTACGGCATGACACAAGCATAACGGCACTACGGGACCACAGAAAGGAGTTACAACATAATCTCTGTTGCAATGGATTTGGTTCACCCTCACTTTGAGGCTCCCGGACACAGATACATGTATGATACATGGCAGAATGCAAAATTCCATCTGTCCCCAATATCATTTAGGGTGTAGTTTCAGATCATTCTATCCGGGGGCAGCTGTAGAGCCAAAAAATGGGCTATAGATGGAAAACCAATTTTAATTGTCTTTTATTAATGTGAGTTCCCAGTTTTTGTCTCATTTATGATTCTTATTGAGAAAATTGCATGACTGGACTAAACTGAACAAGTCTTGGGTTACTTGAGCATTTCATATACTACATGGTGTTAACTGCATATACTCGTACTTCCTATAGGTATTGTATGATAGTGGTCTGACTCCTTGTTCACTACACACTAATCAAATGACCGAAGAGATCAAGGCACGTTCTACTATAGTCTATCAGAACTGCATTTAATCCTCTTTTTATATTGACGGTTATTAAATCTTTTTGCAGATGGATTTTTTACACTAATAATAACAGTTTTCTAAAATAGCAGACAACTTAATCTACCTGCAATCTATCATGATGTATATGGAAGAAAAAACGTCAAAAATATGCTGTAGGTGAATAATCATTAAGGCATTTGTAGATAATGACGTATAAGCTTTAGTTATACAAGCTTTCATTATACATGTCATGTAGCTGGCACTTTCCAAAATAGTAGCCATTGCTTCAATAATGTATTAACAATGAATTGATTTACAGTAAGGACACACAGAGAAACTTGGCTCAGTGGACCTTTGGTCTTACAAAGCTGATGGCAATTATAATCCAACACTAGGATTAACCCCCTCAGTCTTCAAGCAGAAATTATTACTGTTATTAATACACTAACTTCGTCAAATCACATACCTATGTTCCTCCTCTGCACAAATGAAACCCTGCAAAATGAAATAATACACATTTGCTAGAGGCAAACATTCCCAAAATAAACTTTGTTTTATAAAAGATATTCACCCCCTTCTCCTACACAATTAAACTTTTCTATTCTAATAGATTACTTCTTTAGTAGTAGGAAAGTAATGTAGCAAGATTAAATACCAAAGGATGAGTTGGGATACTGCATTGTTGCAAATTAATATTTGTAGTGTTATATTTAGACATCACCAATATTTGGGAGTTGTCTGTACTTGGTATAAACATTTCATCTCTATATTTACAATAAAAAACTTACCAATTTTACTCCCCGCTATTAATCCCAGATAAGAAAGCAGAGATCTAAAGAGATCTGCATTTTTTCTAATTTGAGGTGGAGAAGGTACTTTACCAATGGCAAAGTTACTGAAGTAGCACGGCAGCATTATAAGGTTGGATACCCTTCCTGTCACCACCAATGACCCTTATGGGAATCGAACCTGGGACTCCCATATGAAAATCCAGAGCCCTTACTACTAGGCCACGGCAGCTCCCTATCTCTATGTTTACAATTAGGTGTAGTAAACACCTAGGATTAATCAAATAGTTGCCCACCTTGTGGTATTACTCAATGTATGTTATTACCGATCAATGTTTACTGCATTCTGAAGATGCTAAGAAATGGAATTATTGCATCAAGTGCACATAACTCTGAAAATGTGTGATAAAATATTCTTCAAAAGAACGAGCACACAACTCCAAATAATTACAGTTTCTATTAGAACAGCATGTTAATATCACAGATGATACTGACTGATTCTCATAGACAACTGACACATTAGTAAGTTACTGATAATATCAACAATATTCCATAGTGGTGGCCAATGAATATAGAGTTATAATATACCATGAATACAATCATGTGCTACACAATATTTCTACTAGGTCTAGGCTACATAACTGGAAATAGAAAATATACATAATACACAGTCATAATATTAATATAGCTATTATTTGTTAAGCTGTCAAGGCATCCTAGGCTGTAAACTTAACTGGTAAATCCCAATAATTACACTGTACATGTACATGCATGTCTAAACCAAATACATGTAGTATCCAGCTGGCAGGAATGATTTCCTTATTAATCATAATGTTACCAGCATGCTTCTCATGGATTATTTAGTCTGCATATTTTATAAAGTATTGTACAGGTATTAAATCATCTATATTATTCATGTCCACCCATGTGCTGGTTCCTGGACAATACAGTGAGGTTAGTTAGCGAAGCTTTCACTTGGTCAGACATACTCAAGCACATGTATATGGGAGATTTGGCAGCAGCACATTAGTGTTATAAAATGAATCTGTCTGTGAGTAAGTTACCTACTAGACTGTTGATTGACAATGAAACAAGAAATATCTCTGAGATGTCTGCTGCTGATGAGTCAGCAGAGCTGAGGAGGAAATGGATAGAAAACCACCTTCGATTGATCAGCATCGCTCTTAATTTTCACATAGCATTCGGCTGTCTGATCTTGGTAGCAAATGGATATCTTCTTGGATTTTACTGGAAGTACTCAAAGACAAGAAAATTCATCAGTATAACCATGTTGTCTGTATTTATAGCCTCATTTCTTCAGGTAAGAAACCTAGTTAAGAAGTTTGGCAGCCTTGCCAATTTACTGTGTACTAATGCTTTAAGTCAATCAAGCTGATAATACTGTAATGGTACGCCAAATCGTATCTTACATCTGACACTCATTCTTGTGTGCACATAATTGTATATACATGTATCTGCTTGTACTTTACTCTTATACTATTGTATATGGTTACATGATTATTACTAAGTCTTTTTATGCCTTTTATACCCATGTACAGAGGCCCGACCTCTCAGAATCCATTGATATTCATTTTGTACATGAATTGGACCATTATAAGCAACTTTTATATAACCCGACCTATTTTGGGTCGGCCGTCGGGCTTTCGGCGGCCATCTTGTTGCGCAACTTCCGGACGACCACACGTCGTCTTTTCCCGACCTTACGTCGGCCGGAAGTCCTTATACTATAGAAAGGGCACTGTTTTACTGTTCATTGTCTCAGTCTTCACTTGGCTTTCAATAAAGACACATCTATACTTGATACAGAGACTTTCACTTCCTTTTGTCAGGTCATTCGCTTAGCGAACCGCCTACTAGGTCGGATCACTCTCTTTCAACGTATAGTCTGAAGGTCAGACTTGGGACCAGATGGGTTGTCTTTGGTAGTTATTGGGCTACTGAGACCGCTCGATCTTTCATGTAATGTGAAGTCCTATTACCACTCATAGGCACTTCATTTCTGGGTCGATAGTCGTCCAAGGACGACCGCACCAAATCACAGAAACCATTACAATACTGTGTTGTGGGGCCGAGATGCTACATAAAAGAAATACTCGTAGAGTCTCATTTTTCGTAAGACAGCAGTGTGATTTTCACTTGATCGAAATCTTTTCATCAATGATGTCATCACTCAATGTTGGCCTCATTAAACACCTCATAATAATATGTTCTGTGACTTATCATCGATGTGATGCTACAGGGTTGGCATTGCACCATAGTGTGACATTACTGCCTTGTAAATTACAAAATGAGTAAAAAATATAACATGGCAATGATTTGATTAAATATGCGATGCGCTGAAATAAATCTTTTCGTTCTTTGCAGAGTAACTACATACTACATTGTATATGTAGTTCTCATAATTTGGAGATCTGAATAATGGCACCCTAATTTACTTTAACCTGCTTCAGAATGCAATAATTTATGGCCTAGTGTTTTTCTTAAATTTAATGTCTTTCTTTCAGGGCTTATCTGAGTTGATCTTCAGACCGGTATATTTTGCTGGTTTCCTACACTATAGAGGCTTCAGTTTATCAACAGCAGGCTCTATTGCCCTGTGTCTCATAGCCAATATAGTAGATGAATTCACAGTCTATCTCGTAGCACTATTATTACCTCTACTCAGCGTTGAAAGATTTGTCAGAGTAAGTGGACAGTAACATAGCTTATAAGTTTCTGAGCAATTGCCGAGCTGGTTTTTCTGTAATACACGCTTATTTTGTTAAGCGTTATGAATTGTTCCGTCTCAAGTTTGTAAGCGGCCACATTTGCAAAACCTTTGTGCAGAGTTCAATAGGCCTACTAGTAAAATTCAACCAGCTAAGCCATAATAACATAAAATCTTTCTACAAATATATTTTGTAGCTTTGAATGATGAAGTGGAAATGTTTTAGGTGAGATTGCCACACCAGAAAGAGGTTACGACCAAACGATTTTTCGGCTTGGCAATCTTTGTGTTGGCTGTTACAGCTTTTACAATAGCCTGCCTTCCCACAACTGGTGCATACAAAACTAAACCAAGCTTTGGAGAATGTAAGGGGACCTATGTGAAGAACCAATACGCCCTTTATACCAGAGGAATAGTAGCTATCTTTGCTGTGACGGTGGGTGCTTTGTACTTTATTTATTTTTACCGTACAAACCATCTACCAAAGCAACATTTTGAAAGTTATGACAGGAGTATCTTTGTCGTTTTACCACCAAAAGGTATTTATTTGTAGCTTTCATTGCTGGATGTGTGACTGACTTGATAAAAGCATCAAACCAATAGGAGATTTACAATGTATAATCAACCAGCAAACACTTTATTTCCGACTAGTAATACTAGTGGCGTGCTAACCAATGCAGTGTAGGTGTTTGCTTCATAGTATGTACATGAGCTCTGTTTATAACTTGGTGACCTAATGTAAGGAGTGCATGGTAACGATAGAAATGATTTTGAAGATCTCCCTAGTGAAGATTTACATCTTTGAATACATCGTGTCAACATTTATATCCCAGCATTTGAAACTCCATTAGTTATTATCTGTTATTATCTTTCATCTGTTTATAGACAGTACATATCCTTTGATTGATTCAATACTATAATCCTGGCAACAGACACTATTATAAAATCATGATGCTGTAAAAATAAGGATGGAGATAATAGCATAAGTAAAAGTTTTACAAGAAGAATTTTTGTGGTTTGGATTAACTATTTTATATACCTGATCTGCTTTGAATGGTACCTGTAGCCTGCCTGGCTCAGCTTAAAATATAGTTTGAGATGATTATTTTTCTCTCCGTACTTCTAGTGTATGAGCAGGGGTGCAAGGTTTTAAAGAATAATTCTGGTACTGTACAAGGGTTTATTCTATATATACATGTATATAGTAGGCCTACCACTCGTTCACAATATTTGTAGCTCTAAACAATGCATGAAAGTGAGACAGTAACATGCATGTATAAGATTATTAGTAACCAATTATCTAGACGTATTAATGTGTGCTGTTGTCCGATTTTTATATGTACATCTGAAAACAACTGTCCAAATTTTGCATCACCATGAGTTACATGTAGATACATTTCATGATGCTGTAATGACTGACATTTTGCGACTGCTACAAATTACATGTACATTGTATATACTGTCAAGAGATACATACCTTACTTTCACTACTGCTGTGAAGGTTGGTAGCTAAACCAAAATGTGTGGACATAGGTGAGCATACTATATTACATGCATGCAGCTTTTTTCATGGTATTCCAGATTCCAGTGATCATGTACATCCAGATGGTAATCATTGGTAGAAGAACTTTATCCAGAGGAAGTTTAAGTGAAAGAAAATCTGCACTGATCAAGAAAGCATCAATTACTACAGCAGTTATCTCCCTTGTATATATCTTGTCCACAGTTCCACATGCTGTGTCTTTCTCAATTATACTTTCCTGTAACATTAAGATTCTTCCTAGACCCTTTTGTGTCTATCACAGAGATAATACCACATTCCTCTACCTCCTAGCTGTTCAGGTGAGGGACAACTCCTTTGGCCTCTTTTTTGCAGGGATTATTCAAACTCGCTACCATGGTTACTGTAACTTGCCGCTATGATTATTTTAATGTGTTCTGAAGCTAAGATTTTTAGCCTGGTCAGTTTTCATTACTTGATTATGTGGTAAAAACTTTGCAACCTAAAGTTGTTGCCCAAACTTGCATCTGTCATCATATTATTATTTTTCCTGTCATGTGCATTGTACAATGTAGCTGCCTACAAAAGCAAAATGCTATAGCCCCAATAAATATAAAGTTAGTTAACCCGCTTTGCTTTTACAGAAGTTTGGATATGCAGGCGCGCCTATATTCTTTACTCTGCTGCACCCAAGGCTAAGGCAGAAGATGATTAAGACTTGGAAAGAGTGTCCTAAGAGGAATACCTCTCAAGTGAACACAACTTCTTCTGAGACAGCAAGAGCTGGGAAGAAAGAAAATGAGAGTAATAGTAGCAATGTAAGCTAAGACATGCGGCATGTTGTTCAATGGATCTGATAGAATATAAAACATAGTAACTCATCAAATGTAGGTTGAAGAAAATTCACTAGCATGTAGTCAATCGACTGGATACTCGATCGAGGCATAAACACATGTTGTCTAATATACATGTACATGTACATACAAATTTAGTATGCTTTTATCACCTGGAGAGCTGTATTCATGTATACTATAATTAATATGGTGAGGATAGATGTACATCTACATGTACACGTACAACTACACCTACACATACACATACACATACACATACACGTACACGTACACGTACTCCTACACACGCAGGCATATGTATCATTTAAGCATACATGGTAATGCTCTAAGGGTATACAATAGTTGGATAATTATTATAATTATAATAATAATAATTATATGAAGTGCTTGTAAGTAGTTACATACCACCAATATCTAACCTTACATTATATGTGTGTATACATTCCATATGCACACCTTAACCTTAGGTAGGCTAGGTAGGTAGGTTTTGAGTACTAGCTGGTTAACCTCATCAAGTGCAGATTACTCCCATAGTGCACAAGAAGTTAGTTCTTAGCATAGAGAGCAGACAACTTAAAATATTGGCGTTTCATTCAATGCTGCTAATCAGCAGTCTAAACCTGATACATAATGACATAACAATAAAGTAGTATTAAATATCGGCAGTTAATGAAGAGATGTGATGACAGCCGCTCAGCATGTGATGTGGTGGGGGAAGTTTGTCAGCAGGGAAAAACGAATACATTGTATCAGTTAGCAAAAGAAAACTTAGCCTCACCATATTCCCATGAGATTTGTACAGTGCTCTATGTTCTATTACCAATCTATATGAGTATAATAGTTATACGCGTACAACTGCGTAAGTTTCTTGCATAGTTATGTTCTTCTTTGCTCAGTTTACAATAATAATTATTTGCATCTTGTTTTTGTCATTATGTACATAATTATATGGGATGTAGAGGTAGAACGAGGCAGCATTTTGGATTCGAGACGAGATTTGAGACACTACTTCTGAAAAATTCGAGACGAAACTGGGTTTTAGGATTCAAGGCAATTTTTCTAAGAAGTTTGCTAAATTTTATATATATCTGCATGTTAGAACTCCAATAGTTTCAATTGCTACTCTGTAAACTCTGTATTTTATCATTATGCATTTCAATAAAAGGTAAACAGAAGGCTGTGGAATATGTTGCACATGTATTCCATGTACATTACATTGCATGTACATTGTACATACATGTAGGTACTAAAATAATAAAATGCAGTTTGAAAAATTAGTATGGAGTTATGCTTCCTTTAATGAAATAATCTCACGAGTAGACAACTTTTGGTATGGACATAACATTGCATTGTGGGAGTGGTGATTGACAGTCGTTAGTAATTCTGTATGACTAGGAGTGATCCACCAGTAGCTCAGCGTTAGCTGCAATGCTATTGCTAGGAAATCAGTGCTGGGAATGTATATGTAGGAAGTATTACTAAATAATTTGAATAATAATTTTCTATTTGATATATTTATTGTTGATTAGCAATTAGTTCTATTATAATTATTAATTTATTATAAATAAAAATTATTAGCTGCTATTTGTTTTCAGTCTCAAATACTAATTGCCATCTCGTGACGACTTTCGAGACAAGGCAAGTCGATACGAAACTCGAGAAATCTCGAGTCTCGTTCCACCTCTAATGGGATGAGGCCTGCCGTACCAAAAAATTTGGTGTCATTCCCAGGTTAACACCTTGTTGTTACACAATTTTTGATCTTGTTGCCCTCATAAATTTTGTTAAAAATCTGACACAGATATAAAGCATGACACCTTATAAGCTTAACTTAAAACTTAAGATTGCTAATTTTTATGAAGATCGAGCTTTGAAATACAATTTGTAGGCCTATTTAATGTATATGCCACTGAAATACAAGTTGTGTGAGGTCCATGATTTTTTGGCTGATGGACCTTTACACTCTATTCCAATATAGGTGAGCATTTGTGAAGTTGTTTTCTCTTGTTATGTGGTTTTAAAACAATATCAAAGTGATGGTTGTCTTCATGTCCAGGGTGTTATGTTGGAGTTATCTGTTCAATGCAAACATTGAAAAGACAACTCCTTCTAAAAAAATTCATATGGTTACATTGATGAATTAACCAGAATTATTATTGTAGTATAATTAAATGATCATGATTCAGGCAAGTTCTGAACTGGATTTATCTCCTCGATTGTTTGCTGCTGCCTGGGTGTCATATGTTTCAACTATCATCACTATAAATAGTATTTATTTTATTTGGCGTTGGATCATTTGCCGGTCATTTTTCTCCTTGTAGTGGCGAATTCTCAGTGGTAATCTACTGCAACACCTAGCTGAAACAGTAGTGATAAAATATTAATCTGTCATAATGGGTACGTAAGTGTTGCCTTCTGATATCCTGTGGCGAATTGAAATGTTTCAACTTGTTAATCTTTCGACACTTTTTGTCTCTAACACAATTTGGGCAAGAAGTTACACATGCTATCATCTGAGTATTAGTAGGTAAACGATACACCCTGTTGTCCCCATCTTTTGTTCAATGTGTCAATGTACAATCGTACCAAGTAATGGCTGTGTAATAGCGGCACTAGTTTTATATTAAATGAGAAAATACTGGGCATTTCTTCCTTGACAAGTGCCCCTCCCTCAGGTCAAGTGCTCTTCCCTCTGGATATTCTTCCTATCATAGAGCAGCAACCATTAAGATTTGGCGGTTGTATACTTGAAATGTTTAGAGATTTCAGCCTCTATGCCCAATCCCCCTGTTGGTCTGAGTATAGCCTATAACACAGGTGGTGAGGCTGGCTTACACATGGAAGTAGCTGTTAGTAGTAGTAGTTGTTCAGGAACTTTGATTGGATGGCACATCTCAGTTGCCAATGGTGACAGGAAACAGAGGCTCATGCACACCATGTTTACTAACACAATAAAAAAGTTAATCAATATGGCAAACACTTAATGTATGTACATGTATTATAGTCGGCGAGGAGAAACTTTAACACAACTTGGTCCATAGCGTGATTTCCATCCTCAACATCGTGGTGGGATAGCGTGCGCATATTTTATCTTGGTGACCCACAGCAGACTTTGTGACTAGACTGTAGTTAGCCATGTCTAAGCGAAATAACACAGTTAAATCCCCAGTATATACAAACTAAATGACTTATTTTTAGCTTACATATCATGGGTGATTAACGCTACCAGTATCTGTATGACCTGTACTAAATACATGTAGATGTCAAATCCTAAATATAAACTAACATGACTCTAAGCTCTTGCAGGAAATGCTTACTTCTGTTTACACTTTCGGATATTATGGTATTACAACCTGTTGGACAGTAAGTAATCTTCTAATATTATACTTTCACATCTAAGCTAGCGGCAAACTAGCAGACTTTGTTCTATATAATAACCACTGTATTATCCAGGACATGACTAATGCTTCTCGTTAAACCTACATGATTTACACTTTATCTGAAATATTGTGTTCTGTTACTTCTTAAAGATTCTTTAGTAGAAAGTTAGCTGATATTGCTTGTATCGATAAGCTCTCTGGAATAACTGTAGTTTAATAAATTAATATTATATTAAAATGTTGTATATTAGAATCAAAAATTTAAATTTAGAATCACCATGCCTCGACTTGTTTACTATGTTCGTCCCCATCGCCAGATGCCCTTTAAAAATCCTTGATCTACATTTACATGAACCAACAAAACATTTACATGTAACTTGGATAATAGGTACATTGTACATAGTGCATAGTACATTTGCACACATAGTACATTGGTCTTATGACAGAATCACAATATAATATTTATGATAAAGGGAAATATAACGTAATGGGCATGCAATACAATATAATGCAATGAGGTAATGTGTTGTGATGCAATATATTAATATAACTGTAATAATAAAATTATATAATTATAATTTAATATGATACTTTTGTAATATGAACTGTAATATACAATTAGGATCATTGTACTTGTATTATTAATATTGCATAGACTAGCAGAAACAATTGATGGCTCATTGCCCCTTATTTCATTATTTAGCCTATGTACATTACAGAGCTGGGTCCAAGTCATAGATTCGACTTGACTTGCCAAGTCAAGTCAAGTCACAAGTCGACTTGACTTGGACTTGCCAACTTGCTGACTTGACTTGACTTTGACTTGCGCATCAATGTGACTTGACTTGACTTGGACACATGAATGACTTGTGATTTTGACTTGGATTCTACCAAGTCAATCTGGCAAATAAAAATTTTGTACAGTGTTTAGCCAACATGGAAAAAAGGTCTCAATTGCCTACCTATTTATCATTTTTACTAGATCAGTGCTACTAGTAGCACCCAGAGTATATCAAGGCTAGCTATGAGGATACACAACTCAGGCAATATCTAGGCTGTGTGTACGTGAGACTACACAATGCATAGTCACAAGTACACACAGTGCAAGTAGTGTTGGTGTAGCATAGGTGTGGTGTAAGTAGTGAATACAATGTACAGTGCAATAATTACTAGAGTTAAATTGCAGGACTGGCCAGAGGACACTCTGTTCTGTACCATGTGCTGTTTCTATGCTATATAACACTGTATTACCATTACAATATACAGTATACAATACTGTATGACCAGTCTCGACTGTCGCGCCAATAATACTACTTAATATATAGACTAGTTCTTTACCATGATTGCATAACATACATGTACATGCCCTGCTACGCCTTGGCATAGGTTTTTCATGGATTGGAATGCCTACTAAAAGAAAAAAATGATGTTCTGGAAAATGTTAATTTTTTTGAAGTTGTCTTTCACTTGACTTGCATTTTGACTTGACTTGATTTTGACTTGACTTGACTTGTGACTTGCATGACGGCTGACTTGACTTGACTTGACTTGAGGCAGCACTGACTTGACTTGGACTTTACTTGCCTCCAAAATTTTAGAAATGACTTGACTTGTTGACTTGCAAGTCGACTTGGACCCAACTCTGGTACATTGTATGACTGATACTGTATGTGTATAACCAATGACTAAACTATCTTACAACTTACTTTTATAAAATGATGTAATTGGTTTCCAGGGTAACAAGATATGGATTGACCTCAGACTATTTACACAATCACCATGTATTTCTGTAGAATAAATACAACACACAGCAAGGGAATTTAGTAGAATGGATCTTTCTCTGGATTTATCCACCACCGAGCAAAGTATAGACAACGGAACCGTACATGATACTAACAGCACAGTTGCACCGAGCTTATTAGGAAATGGAACTGATACCCACGGACATGAGAAATGTGTGAAGATGGGGTTTCACATAGCATTCGGCTTCCTGATAATGATAGCAAACGGCTATTTTCTTGGATTTTACTGGAAGTACCCTAAGATGAGAAAGTTCATTAGTATAACCATGTTGATTGTATTCATAGCTTCGTTTCTTCAAGTAAGACGCCATATTTTCTTGTTTGTAAACTTCTACAGCTTTGCGAATTAATAAGATTTCTAGTGTTCCTCTGATATTTCGGTAGTCTGTTTACTACCACATACTGTGTCATAGCATGACTATATTGCTAAGGTTTTGGAACAAACAGTTGCTTGGGTGGTGTTTATCATATTAGGCCCAGTATCTTATTAGGCTTATCAGAATAGACCTTATAAATTAACAGGCTTATCCTCGTAGGTCCTATATTTTACTGACCTTGTCATGGTGACCCTCTATCTTACAGGGCTTATCAGACTTGATGCTTCAACCAGTGCACTTTCCTGAGTGCTTGAACTCGACTGAATCTATGCCCTCAAAGGGAGAGTGTGTGACCGCCTGTATTATAGCCAATGTGGTAGATGAATTCTCTGTTTACCTTGTAATACTGCTACTACCTCTGCTCAGTGTTGAGAGATTTATCAAGGTAAGTTACATGCGCATTTGAAGAGATGATAGAAATAATGAAAAGCAAAACTCACCGGCTTATTCTCCTCGGCGTGATCAACCCCACTCAGCTTGAACTGCCAATTGCTAGTGCTGGCCAACTCTTTGTTAGAAATGCCAAGATGAGATGGCTTTTTGGCAAGGTGGTGCAGAGGAGGTGCCTTGAAGCCATATGCTAACTTGCATGACGCCAAGGACTCCGTTGAGGGACAAGGGCAATTGTGGCAAGATGCTCTTTCCAACACCACCATGACCAGGATTTTAACCTGGACCATTGAGCATAAAAGTCCAGCATTCTAGCCACTCTGCCACGGCTGCTCCCTTATAAAATAATGCAAAAATACTTATTTGTAGTTGGAAATAGTCGCCATTTATTGCACATTGATAATATACAGTAATACTTCAATAATAAACTTTTAAGATAGACATAACCCTTTCTTTTATCCAGTGCAATAACAGTGGTCCCTATAATAGTCTTCTGTCATTTTTCCTCCGATGATGACACTAGAATTAGAGTATCGAAATACATGTTTTCTAAGAAATAAAACCATACAATGTGTTTCATATCACTGCATATCGTTTAACTATTAACCCATATCAGTATCTTAAACAACCACACATTACTTCAGCTACATTTAGACTTCTTTACATACATATACATGTACATGTACATGTACAACTAAATTGGCATTACATTGTATTACAAAATTCAAATTATCTCACACCTTGAGTCAATGAGATTGTTGCCAGCAGTAATATAAAAAATATTGTTTTAGATAAGATTCCCACACAAAAAGGAATCTGTGACGAAGAAGTTTGTCCTGGTGGTAATCATTCTACTGGTTATTTTATCACTTTTGATAGCCATTCTTCCAATGACTAATGCCTACCAGACAGAACCTTCATTTGGAAAGTGTGCAGGAGAATATTACGTGGAGAATCAATCAACAATCTACACTAAAGGAATTGTGGCAGCGATTGCTGTGGTAGTATGTAATTACGTATGACAATATTTTATCTGATACCAAATCTTGAAATAGTGTTGCATTTTTGGTATATACATGTACATGTATTGTATATGTTACTGTACTGTGGTGCATTAAATCATCTTATATAACGAACCTCAGAAGCTGTGGCTTACATGTACAATGTACAATGTATGTCGGTCACAGGAGCTGGACTCTGTGTGGAAAAGCTTACCTTCCCCCAGGTCTAGAAATTTACAACTTAAAAGTAATAAAAGTAATTGAATGACCCACCAAAGACAAATCAAACTCTTTAAAACTTCTACAGCTTAATGTAGCCTCAACTTGAGTATTTCTGTGCCAACATAATATAATCTGTTTCCCTTGTTGTGAAATGCTAGGCATTTAGAACCATAGTCTCAAATGATTTTTGTTAACAAAAACGATTTCGGATTAATTTTAACTAATAATGTTACAGATTCCAGTAGTGATGTACATTCAGATGGTAATCATTGGTAAAAGAACTTTATCCAGAGGAAGTTTAAGTGAGAGAAAAGCTGCACTGATTAGGAAAGCATCAATTACTACAGGAGTTATTTCCCTCGTATATATCTCATCCTCAGTCCCGTATGCAGTGTTCAGCTCAATAAAACTCTCCTGTAATATAGGGACTCTACCTCAGTCATACTGCTGGTTCCGTGCAGAACACTCAATATTCCTTTTCCTTCTAGCTATGCAGGTAACAAAATTTGAACTTTCGTATAATGCAGAAAAGCAATCATCCCAAGGCATCAACCACATGTGCAGAGCAATTGTTCCCTTCTATGTTCTCTAGCATTAGTGAGCTGTATTTATTCTTCTTTACACCAGAACCATCTGTTGTACTTTGTTTCTGCAGAGAATTGGGTATGCCGCCACTCCTATATTCTTTGCCATGCTGCATCCAAAGGTAAAGGGGCAGATTAAAAAGAACTGGACTATGTGTTCTAAATCAGTGTGCTCGAAAGGCAGCACAGTGTCATCTGGTTTAGCTACAACGCCCACAGATAGGAGAACTTCAAACAGTACCAAGGTACGCAACTAATAGTTCATATGCCTACTTGAGATATCAACTCAGTAACAAAGGTGTCTATCATCTAGTCAAGATTTATCTCTGCCAAGTGTAAAATGTCATCCAACATTGTTCATAGCTACAAACAGGCCATTCGGGTCTTTTGAAATACGTTGTTGTTGACCAGTAAGTTGCAAGTACCAGCATTAGCTATTAGACACTCGAATTTGCTAAAATACCCGGAGCCTACAGCTCTTTAGTTGATTCAGATAGTTCATTCATAGCTTGGTATTTCATGATTACTAATTTCTGCCAGTAGCTCCTGCTGTTTATTGCAACAGTCAATAGCTAATTCGTGATTCGTTGGTTCTCATGAATGTAAAACACTAGCATGGTACACATAGTACTGCATCTACAATATACATTACTTACATGTACAATACTAACTGTGTCATTGTGTACGGTGATTGTCACACTGGATTGAACATAATGCCTGTGGTCTGTAGTTCGGTGTTAATATATGGAACATTAATATTTGTATATTGAGATTAGGAGCTGAGCGCACAATAGTGAAGCAACACCTAATTCTTATAATTATATTGTTGCTATGATTGATAGCTTAGCTAGTAGTGTGACAATATTATTATTTTAAGCAGGAAAGTCAAATACTACTATTTTTCCCAGCAACACAATCAGTTTCTTTCTAATGAATGATGTGGTGATATATTGTAATGGTTTTTGGTTTCTTGTGAGGTCGTCCTTAGACGACTCCCGACCCCAAAATGAAGTGCCTATAAGTGGTGCTAGGCCTTCTCATTACATGAAAGATCGAGCGGTCTCAGTAGTCAAAGTACTACCAGAGACGACCCATCTGGTCCCGAGTCTAGCCCGGAGACTATACTTAGAAAGAGAGTGATCCGACCTAGTAGGCGGTTCACTATGCGAATGACCTGACAAAAGGAAGTAAAAGTCTCTGTATAATAAGTATAGATGTGTCTTTGTTGAGATCCAAGCAAAGACTAAAGACAACAAACATAAAAACAATGCCTTTTATATAGTATAAGAACTTCCACCCGACGTAGTGTCGGGAAAAAACGACGTAGGGTCGTCTGGAAATTGCGCAAAAACATGGCGGCTGGAAGCCCGATGGCCGATCCAAAAAGGGTCGGGTTACACAAAAGTTGCTTATAATCATCCAATTCATATACAAAATGAATATCAAGTGATTCTGAGAGGTCGGGCCTCCGTACATGGGTATAAAAGGCACAAAAAGACTTAGTAGTTATCATACATGAGTGTACAATGGTATATGGTTAAGTAGAATGGATATAAACACATATATTATACACGTATGTAGACATTAAATGAATGGTTAGACATGCATTATAGTTAAGTATGAGTACACGAGCAGCTAGGTACGAGAGTACAAGTGTTAGATGAGTAGTGCTGTGGCAACTACTAGGCACTTAAGGTGCTATGAGGTTCGTCCGGTAGCTGGAGTCGTATACAAATGTCCTGTACTATTACAATATACACGCATTGTGACCTGAATTACATAGAACTGTTGACTAGTTTGATGCATTGTGGGACTGCAGGTCTAAGGACATGCAACAAAATGCTCCTAGACATGGCGTTTGACTTGAAACTATATATAAACTTTTAGCTATTGCTGCCATGTTTAAATGCTTCAATTTCTCATCTTTCTTCTCTGACAGAAATCAAATAATGATGGTGATTCAAGTTCATCAAGTGCAGACAACTCTCAACACAAACACATAGAATCTCAGCAGTAGTCTCCGTGCTCAAGGTTTTATGGAGAGAGCTCACAATACCATCAATCATGATATTACTGATCAGCAAACGTCGTGGTGCAGTAAGTAATCCCTCTCAGACACCATGTTTCACAATTTTTCAACCAACCAATCACATACAGCATTGTCAATCTAGGTCAGTCACTATGATCTCAGATCAGTCATACTTTAGGACTAGTATTCTACTCATATCTACATGTAATATCCCACTATTAACATAACATAATATTATTGTTATACTGTAAATGTCTTTGTTTTTACATCGGTCAGATGGTGCAACTTGCATGGTTATAAATATGTATACAAAAAATATATATTAATAATAACTTTTATGTATTGATGTTATTTTACAAGGTAGGATTGGAGTTATCATACCTTGAGTTTGGTTTAACACCACTCTAGAGCATTAGTAATGGATACATTATGAAATCTTAGGTTAGAACAAAATCCCAGATGTAACTGTCTGTAACTCTCTGTAACATCTACATGTAGTATAATATAATGTATAAACGCAGCTGCTACAGTGTATACTATTTAACAAGGAGTAGGCCTGTTTGGTATGGGGCTTCAAGAATCTAATGCAAGAGTGATCTCTAGAAGGCACACAGTAGTGCCTCATGGAATACACCATGTCTTAATCTAAATAACTCAGGACTCTTCAGTCTATTTTTTGTATCCAATCAAGTATCAAGAATTAATGTAAAGCATATCTCTGGAAATTACTCGACATGTCTACAGAATAAAACTTGACAACGATACTGTATAGGAGTTGCCCTTTCTTTTGGCCACAACAAACCGATGAAGTATAACTCCCAAAAAGGTGGAGTGATGCAATTCATCCACTGTTCCAAAATATGTTGTGTACACTAAAATAATATAAGACAATCTGGTGGTTATTGTGCAACTACATGTACATTGTATATGTTATCGCAACATGTACATTGTATGTTCAAGAGTTCCCAGATATATTTTAATTTTTTTTCAAGAAAATGGTGTTGAAATTTCTGTTTTGCTGCCAAATCCTCTGAATGAAGTATTTTATGTACTGATTAAGCTGTGCCTATACTTTGCCTTGAACAAATACCATGAAACTAAAAAAATTAAATGATTCTCTAAATGACTTGTACATATATACAGTCATGTACATGTGTAGTTGTCACATTGGAGTTGTCTGCTCCTAATAAAGCAAGAGAAGGCAACTTCATCTACCGCTAAAATAAAGTCCAAAAGGCCAGAAATACCTCACTGTTGTGTGTTGTATGGTAAAATATTTCTAAATAACTCTTAGATTTGATATAGTTGATCTTCCAAGGCTTGTCCCAATTCTCTAAGGAATACAGTGAATATACTAATGGTATTCTATTATAGGAGAGCAATGGCTAATCAGCCCTGTCTTTTTGGCTGTGAGTTAGGAACATAATCTTACCAAGTGCCAAGAACACAGAATATAACTGTCACAATTATCAGATTAAGACTTTACCATATTACTGCATTAAAGTATGTGGCCACTCGCTACTCTTCTTATAGATTATTTTTGAAGACAAATAAAAAAACAGACAAACTCTATGTGTCTACTTCTTATACATGCCAATCTAACTAGGTTTCCTAGGTAACATGATTATTGGACTGTGATATAAATGTATTATTAGTGATTAGCCCACATCATCTATTAATATATTTAGAACTCAGTCTACACCCACTGTATAAAAAAGCATATCCTAGAATTAGTGTGACAGTCAGACAAAGGGTTTACCATGAATATCTCATCTCATCTTACCGCTGGTCTACATTTGGCTAATGCCAGTCTGTTTAGTGCAGTGGCAGACAACTTCAGCAGCGCTGCATTTCCCATGGACGGTATCCAGCCTGGAATGTTCACAGGTGATCCGGCAAGATTGGCTGAATTGAAGAAACAGATGATAGCAAGGAAGATAGCGGAACAGCGTGACCATGTAGGGAAAACTGCAATAAAATTTAATATTTCCTTGGGTTGCTTTATTCTGCTAGCAAATGGCTACCTTATTGGTTTCTACCTGCGACATAAGAAGATACGGAAGTTTATCAGCATAACCATGTTAACTGTCTTCATAGCCTCATTTCTTCAGGTATGTGCTAGAATTTCCATGTTTCTCATGCTGTTTATTAGTATATACACTGTTCTGTGCTCGAGTCATGTCAGCTAACTACAGTAGGTACATAATGACTTACAACTGGCCATGAAAAACTAAAACTAAAACTTATACATGTATAATTATATTTCTGTATATTCACAAATATAGGCCTAATTATACATGTACATGTATCTCTTCAAATGTTGACATGACATCACTTTACATGACCAACTAATGTAGCAATATTATAATAATATTGTCAACGCATACCTACGGTAGATGTGCTGGCATAGTATATTAAAAGGATTCTACCATCAGCATTAATTCATGATCAACGATTTCAAGTGGTAGACCAATCAGATAGATCAATGTAAATGTTAAAGGGCTTTTTTGAGAAGTAAAAATTTAATCTTCTTGTCTGGATGAACTAAAATCACAGGTTGTTTGTCAATTCACCATGAAACTATGTGAGCTAACAGGTGATTTGTTATACATTATGCTAATTATCCATCATGTACATGGCAAGTGAGTAAAATTTACATGAACTATCTTGTAATTGTGATGAATTGTCTAAAATACTGGGGTGTATTTGACTGTTTGATGTGGTACCCCTGAAAATGTTTTAGTGTGGAACAAACATCCAAACACTATTTGATTCACAAAGATGAGATTGATATTTGATAATCATGAGCTTTGGAATGTAAAATAATTTTTTCACAAAATAACGACATGGCAATAATATTAGCCCTGGTGTTAGTGAATCAATTGTAAAGGTGAAAACAGACTAGCAGATAGATTCGCTGTGCTTTCATCATGTTTTGCGAGTGTGACTAGGGTTTTCCCACTGAAAGACACACACTATGGAGATATTTCTTTCACGACCCTACGTGCAGGTCACATTATAGCAGTTACTCAATTTGAAATTTTTGTATACAGACAAAAGCGCGAGATTGTGTCCATAGAACTTACCTAAAAGCAGAAATATTTCGCGGAAGAAAGTTTCGCGAGTTTGCTAATCCTGGAGCAATTTGCGATAGAAATATTTAGCGAGTTTGGCCTATCGCAAAATTTGTTTAAGTCCCAAAATTGATGTTTAAGCATATTTCAGCATTAAAACCAAGCTTAGCTAAGCTCTATGTTTACTCAGATTTAAACTCCACTTACATACAGTACAAAACTACAGCTGACTTCTATATAGTACAGTAAGCCCACCTGTGAGGTAAAGTAATTAATATAGCTTGTTAAAAAATCCTCTGATTAAGCTCCTACTCTAGGCTACTTACCAATTATGTTACAGCAAATACTTGCTGCTTTGTAAAATATTCAACTATGTATCATACAGCTATATAACTGAATGTATGGTCTGTTTAAACCAGAAATTATTTAAATCAGTTTGAAAGCAGATATTAATAGGGATGGAAATTATTTGCGAGTTTGCGAAATTCGCAAAAGTTAAAACTCGTAAAATGTATCTGCTTTTAGGGTAGCTAGCTAATCAATAAAACTACCATTATCCAGAGCGTAACGCAAGATGTTAAACATGCTTCATATTGGATGAACAGGGGATTTTACTCAAATTTTGACACCCTGTCACTCCACCATCACTTTGACAGGAAATAATGGCGCAAAATTTGCTAGTTTCTTTCTACCTTAAGTGATCGTAGGCTACAATTAAATGTATCTAATTTGGGCATATGATTTGGGAGATGGGAATTTAGGAGTGCATGTCAGAGGTACTTGTAATTACAATGCATCTTCAAACATTCACTATTTAATTGATTTTCAAGAGCTTCAAGACCAGGTCTACTCTAAGCTTATGTTACTGGTTGCCTATTGGCTGAAGTAACTTGCTGCAAGCATAATTATATACATGCTTTCTGATAGTTCATGAATTACCTGTAATCAAAAAATGGTAAACCAAATTAAATACAGCAAATGCATATATAACCAAGCTTACAACTTTCAATGTGAACAATTACTAACTTTACAATGTACAACCACATTGCGTTTGTTACACAATACGCATTTTTACAAAGACGAAATAATTTAAAAACCACATCTTTAAAATTTTTGTTAGGCTACTCTAATCCAGCATCATGATACATGTAGGTCCATCACTTATGCAGGTAATCCTGCAGGTATATTATACTGTAGGACTATAACTGGTTTGGGGGTAAACAGAAAATGGTTTTAGTAGAGAATTATACTTGCATGTATTATAATAGCCTATGGTGTGGTATTTCTGAACTTATGGCAAAATGTGCAGTGGTTTTCTAATTATAATGAATAATGGACGTAAACTATTTTTTTCTAGACCAGGTTCTTGGACTAATCTTATACCGTTGCCTACTAAACATTATTCACCCAAATTATTTATAAACATAATTCGCATATTTTACATCAAATTCTTATTGGATTGTCGGCTCCTAAATTAATGAGATGCTAGAAGAGATAGGGCTGCATCTACATGTACATGTATATACAGGTACATATATATTACAAATACAACCTGTCATTGTAGTCTGTATTACCAAAATTAAGAGCAGGTTATAATAGGCTGTGTACATGACTTGTATGTTATTGAATGTCAATAAAATGTGCAGGTGGTTGTACATGCATATCGAATAACTGAAAGGACTGCATCATCTAAAATGGTGAAGAACGTTTCATGAGAAAGTAGTCACTGCCTTCATGTAGTGTATATGTTGGCTTCATTAACACCCGTTAACACAATAATAGTATTAGTGTCGTAGAATAAAAAATTTATATTCTTCAAAGGCAACACACCGCCCTGTCACCAATGAGGTTCAACATAATATAATCTTATTAAAAGTAAAAAACTCATTTGGTTTGTTAATCGACAGATGACTGGTAGGGAAGATAAAATCTACCAGATAATAACATTAAACTGGATATAAATGGCATGAATGGCGTTGAGACTTTTTCGGTGGACATCAGATTGGTAGACCTAGACTTCTGTAGGATGTTGCTCAGAGTCATGTCTATGTCCATGTCCATGTCCATGTGCATGTCTATGTCCATGTCTATGTATATGTCCATGTATATGTCCATGTCCATGTCCATGTCCATGTCCGTGTCCGTGTCCGTGTCCGTGTCCGTGTCCGTGTCCGTGTCCGTGTCCGTGTCCGTGTCCGTGTCCGTGTCCGTGTCCGTGTCCGTGTCAGTGCCCGTGCCCGTGTCCGTGTCCGTGTCCGTGTCAGTGCCCGTGCCCGTGTCCGTGTCCATGTTCATGTCCATGTCCATTGCCATGTCCATGTCCATGTCCATGTCTATGTCCGTGTCCGTGTCCGTGTCCGTGTCAGTGCCCGTGCCCGTGTCCGTGTCCGTGTCCATGTCCATGTCCATGTCCATTGCCATGTCCATGTCCATGTCCATGTCCATGTCTATGTCTATGTCTATGTCTATGTCTATGTCTATGTCTATGTCTATGTCTATGTCCATGTCTATGTCTATGTCTATGTCTATGTATATTTCTAAGTACTAGTCTGTCACCTCATTATGGTGTCAGTCACCCCTCTGCTTCCTCCTATGGTGTAAAGACTAGAACACCTGCATAAACCTATCAGATAGGTTTACTCTTACCGTAAATGTTTAAGCTATTCAATCAGCGTTGTATCCTCTAACATACTGTAAACTAAACAGTCTTAATCGCCACCAC
This sequence comes from Bugulina stolonifera, assembly GCA_935421135.1. NCBI lineage: Eukaryota > Metazoa > Bryozoa > Gymnolaemata > Cheilostomatida > Bugulidae > Bugulina > Bugulina stolonifera. Next base: position 9,823,769 of record OW285195.1, read on the forward strand.
CTTTACTTCTACTCTTCCCTCAGATTTGATTGCCATATTATATGTACATACAGATACTACATTTACTTAGGATTTCGGACCACTTCCATGTGTCTTAAAATTAACCAGGGTTACATTGTACAATGATGCACATGTATTTAAATGAGTCCATAGTGTAATTTTTGTACAACATATGCTGCTGGACACTGGAACACATATTAGTTGATGCTGTTCATTTTACAGGGTATTATAGAAGTTATATTTCGACCAATATACTACTCCAGTTTCCTAGAGTCCTCACTCATCAACTTACCAAAGAGAGGCTCAATAGCCTTGTGTCTTGCATCTAGCATTCTATACGAGTTCACGCTTTATCTTGTTGCACTGCTATTACCACTAGTCAGTGTAGAAAGGTTTTTTAGGGTAAGTATTGTATTGGTACATGACGTAATCAGTCACAAATTGTTTTGCCTTTGTTTATAAAAGAGAAGTCATAATATGACTTCTTTTTATATGCCACCTGCTAAATACTGTGTTACCTGGCACTGACACTATTAGACAAAAATATACTTTACTGACTGGTGAAGATATGTAAAGCATTACTTGTCTCAACAGCAATTGCCTAATTTAGATGAATTGAAGCAGGAGAAGTTGTCTGCTCTATTTATTCTCAAACACTCGCATGCACACACAATTGTATTGTGTGTACATGTGTAGGTGTACATGGGAGGGGAAGCTATTTGTTTTACATGTACATGTGAATAGCAGCAATTGTTCAAAGGACTTGTTGAGGCAGGCATGCGCTAGTATCATAATTAAATTTTAATTTGCCTTCAGTTTGCCTCATTTGTGCTCCATGGGCATAGTTCCAAGTTACTGCATGTGACAGCCTAAATTTAGTTAGGCACAACAAGTAGGACTACAATAAATATTTTTATAAGCACCCAGGCCGCATAAAATACCCAATGTGGTTCAACTTCATTTTTTGCTTTAATCTACAGGTAAAATTCCCTCATCAGAAGGAAGCTGTGACTAAGAAGTTCTTTGTGGGAGCTATTATGTTCACAACTGCGGTAGCTGTAGGGTTAGCCTCACTCCCATCGACTAATGTGTACAGAACGGAGCCAAACTGGTCAGAGTGTGAGGGAACCTTTGTCAAAAACAACAACACACCCTATACTATAGGAACAGTGGCTTTCATTGCAGTATTTGTGAGTAGACAACTTCAAACAGAATGAACTTTCTCCATAGATATATACTCTTCATACATATACATGTATATTAAGTTAAGACATTATTCATTATTTGCTGTGCTATTATCACAGGATAGCACAGCCATGTACATACGTTTAAATATAAATAAAGCCATACTAATGCAAATACTGATTGTTAAGGATAAATATTATGAAATAAGTAATCTGCATATTCTACAGTAATATAATATAACAATTAGAATATTGTTTTTTATAAACAGGTGTTTAGCTATTAGTCAGATTATCATATCAAAATCATAATCATAACAGTTGATGAGTAGATTAACCTTTTACTGGCCAGGGGGATGCACGATGTATATGACTATGTGTACAGTGATTATCCTGGCTGGTCAACAGTCTATTATATCTTTATTGTCTCTCCAGGTAAATACAAAACTAATTTATGGTACCAGTGGGGAAATCATGAGATTATTTACGAATTATAAAAGGATAGAGTATCTTTTATAAAAAAAAAACATTAATACTAGACATTTTTGAGCAGCCAGAGTTTTGTTTCAAACCCATGAGAATATCAATACCTGGCAGTGGTTTAAACCCAAGTTCTGGGACCTCTAAGGCCTCTAATCCCACAGTGAATAGAACATGCTACCATTAAACCAGCTAAGCAACCTTTAAAAAGAAAGCTTCACTGGCAAGCAGTAGACATTCTCTGAGCCAACTGCATGTAAGGCATCCCTTACAGTATAGCTGCCTTACTATTTATATAGGATGTTAAAGGGTTTAGCCATGTTTTGTATTAATAATTGTATTGTTTATAAACTATAGACCATAGACAGCAATGGTTTGTTTTTATCACATTCCCCAGATTTCTGAAGAGTGTCCTCACCATGCTGCACATCTCCACGTGTGAGTAGATACTGTAGCATCCCATGTTTCTGTAATTTATATTACAGATTCCTACAGTTCTGTACATTTGGATGGTAATAATTGGTAGAAGAACCTTATCGAGAGGAAGTTTAAGTGAAAGAAGAGCTGCACTGATTAAGAAAGCATCAATTACTACAGGAGTTATCTCCCTTGTGTATATATTAGCCTCTGTTCCATATGTAGTAGTATTTTCCATTGTACTTTCATGCAACACTGGAGCACTATCTAACAATTTCTGTGTCAACCTCCAGAAGAAGCTCAGTCTACTCTACCTGCTCGCCGTGCAGGTAAGCTGAAGCAGGAATTAACCTGAGGGTATTGTCATGTCAACAGTAGACTAATTTCTTGTCTGAAAGGGATTTTTGAAAAATTTAATTTTTATGGTTTACGTAAACCATTGATCTGCTATTAGTGAAAACCTATGTCTGCTCTTATTGGATACCCATGTCTATGATCTCATTCCTGAGAACATTTTATTCTTTCCACATGCATGGGGAAAACTTAGCAATGAGGATTATACAATGTATAATCCTCATTGCTAATCCCCCCCCCTCCGTGCTTTATTGCTTTGGGCTGTCTCCAGTCAATCAATCAAAGAACTATTCTCTATGTAACGCTGGTTACATAACTCCAAACTAGTACAACTACAATCTATTCACCAATCTAATGTGCAATACTAAATAGGAAAGATAATTACATACATTATTTAATATTACGATCTACTTTCTAGAAACTTGGCTATGCTGCCGCCCCGGTGTTCTTTACTCTGCTGCATCCAAAGCTGAGGCAGAGAATGATTCAGAGCTGGAAGAATTGTCCTAAAGCAACAGAATCTTGGTGGAGTACGAGCTCCTCTAGTACAGATCGACCTGGAAAATATAATAGCAGCAGTGGCCAAAGCAACAAGGTTAGGGAATTACTGATTTGTTTAAGCAGTGAAACCTCCAGCTCATGAGTTATGAAAGACATTTTTTTGGAAAGACAATTTAAACAATTGCGCAGTCCCTGTTGGTCCTTTCACATTCTACATTGTATAATAATATTGGTCACAATTCAATTTTTTATGTTAATCTTGTGGAGCACAGGCTACTAAGCCTTTGTCTATGCTACTCTGTCATTTAGTGATAAAAAATAAGGTGTGGCTATGTGATGTGGTCGGCTTTGACCATGCTTTATAGCAGTCCAACAGGTATTTTGGTTCAAGTCGTGTAGCCATTTTGAATGTTTTTGGTAATGGCTTAAGTGGTCACGAATTCGCTTAGTGCTATTGAAATCAGGAAACTCTTAATATTACAACAGATTGAATTTAAATTGAATTTCACAGAAATTGGAATTTTTGAAATTAATATTCAAGACTTGCACATAAGGTAGCATAATGTCACGCTTAATCTGAACCGCATTTAAAGGCAAGGAAGGACAGTTTAGCTGGAGTGACAGATCTTTCCTTCCACTATCTTTGCATAATATATATGTGTCATACTAAAATTTGTGCTCATGTTACCTGTGTACCAAATTCTATTTGAAGGGATTTAGCAACGGTGGCGCAAGTTCATCAGGGGCCGATAACTCCCAAAGTGATCAGCAAAATCATTGCAGCACTTGTGGACAAACAACTCCAAACTATTTCACTTCATTTATTGAAACCAACCAGGACGATGCAGTAGCTGATAATGCCGCAACAAGAAGTCACATAGCAGAAGGTGTGACCAACAGAAACATCGTGACAGGAAGTAGTGACCCTGTTCACAGCTCAATTGAAAACTCGGACAATGTTTCAAATAATGAGGAAACAGCAGAAGGGGAGGATTATGAACAGCCACAGCAACAAACCAATGAAATAAACTCAGATGTAGCAACGGAAGATGGGAATATATTGTCTGAGTGCGTGGAGCACACTAATGAATTAAGTGGGGAAGACATTCACACCCAGCCTAAGATCACAAGTAATAGTGTACGGACAGAGAGGCATCAGCCAGTTAATCTTGACTCTAATGTACACTGATTAATGCATTTATTTCTATATAAAAGTAGTAATCAAAAGTTCATTAATATATGAATATAATACACATCTACTGTTAGTATATCTTATGCTATTCTTGTACATACAGTTTATGTGCACATGTACCTTTGTAAATAAAAAATTCTTTTATTTGCTGTGCAACGACCATAATATGGTCGTTGCACACCAAATAAAAGCATCATGAATTATATTATAATTCATGGTGCTATTATAAATTTATGAAATACACTGTAAACGATATAACAAAGTTATTTTCTCTTGACTCATATTTTCCTTATACGTACGTGTAATACAATGATGTACCTTCACTGAAACTGTTTTGGGAGTTGTCCCTTCTTCTAGCCCAAATGAAGCAGAGGGAGTACAACTCCCAAAGGAGGAAGGCAATCACCCCCTCTTCCAATATGTGTGTGCACTAACGTAAAAGACAATGGCGGCAATAGTGCACATATCTTTTATCATAATATGTAGCTGCAGAATGCTCAAGATATTCAAAAGTACTTGATTTTTTATCTCTTTGAATAAACTGATGTTGATAATCAAGTGGAAACAGCCTAAATTATTGTTTTGCTGCCAAATCGTCTAAATGAAGTAAAATATGTGTGTTATGTACTAATTAAACTGTCACTGTCTTCACTTGAGCTCAACTCTTACTGCAGTTTGACAAAGGAATGTGGAAGATGAAGAAACTCTAACTGTCCAAATTACTTGTGCATAGACGGTCCATGTTACATTGGAGTTATCGGGTCTTAATAAAACAAGAGAAGGCAACTTCATTTACAGCTAAAAATGTCAAAAAATACCTCACTGTTGTGTGTTATACGGTAAAATATTTTTAAGTAAATTGTAGATATACTATGTAGATCCTCTTCCAACTTGAAAATCAACCCATGATTTTATTGTTTCATTACATGTATCTCGTTGTCCTAATTTCTCAAGAAATACAGTGAATACACTAATGATATTATAGGAGAGCGATGGCTAATAAGTCCTGACCTTTTGGCTGGAAGTTATGAGCAGAATCTAACCAGGTGCTAAGAATACACAATCCAGCTGTCACAATTGTCAGGTGGAGACTTACCATGTTACTGCATTGAACTATGTGGTCACTGCGCCTCGTCTAAACTACAATGTAGATTAATGAATGGTTGGCATGGTGATCGGTACGAGATAAGGTCAGCCTTCGTAAGTCTGGACTATTTGGTTGTAAATGCAGTTTGTTAATAGTAGAAACCCATACTATGTCACTTAGTACATTTATGGATTTGTCACATTCCAAGCAGAGAATGAACACGACACCTGACCTTCTATTCTTATAGAGGTCAACATGGTTCATCCAATATTGCGAGAGTAATTTGTCTTTCTAAAAGTTACATTTTTATAGATCACCTGAGACATTACGACAATTTGGAGAAGAAGAAGAATAGCATTGTTTTATTGTCGGTGAGTTGGATCTAATGTCCTTTCTTTTGTTCACAATTAAGCAGAGAGAGTACAACTCCCAAGTGGTAGGGTGATGAACTAATTTGAATCAATCTCAGTTGAATGTGTAGATTTTGGGTTAAAATGCACCTTATTGCATATTTCATGTGTAAGAGCCCATTTATAACTGCATGTACATATGTATATTATAACATTGATATCTGCCATTACTCTATGGGCCTACTTATATGTGCCAATATAACCAGGTTTCCTAGGTAACATGATTATTGGACTGTGATATAAATGTATTATTAGTGATTAACCCAATACATTATAATAAAATATTTGTAGAAATCAGTCTACACCCACCGTATAAAAACGCATATCCTTGTGTTCAACGAGTATTAGTGCTAGTGTAACAGTAGGGCGAAGGGTTTACCATGAATATCTCATCTCATCTCACCGCTGGTCTACATTTGGCTAATGGAAGTCTGTTCAGTGCAGTGGCAGACAACTTCAGCAGTGCTGCATTTCCCACCGATAGTATCCAGCCCGGAATGTTCACTGGTGATCCTGCACGATTAGCTGAAATAAAGAAACAAATGATAGCAAGGAAAATAGCGGAACAGCGTGACCATGTAGGAAAAATTGCAATTAGATATCATATCTCTTTGGGCTGCCTTATTCTCCTAGCAAATGGCTACCTTATTGGTTTCTACCTGCGACATAAGAAGATACGAAGGTTTATCAGCATAACCATGTTAACTGCCTTCATAGCCTCATTTCTTCAGGTACGTAATATGTACTCACACTTGTATTTTTCTCATACTGTTTATGCACTGTTCTATTTCCTATTCATCAAATATCCTGTGCACTACATGAAAGTTGATACACTGTAATTAATTGTAAAATTATTCCTTCTAGGCTTACATGTATATTTTAAGTCGTACATCACCCAGCATCATACGATTATACATGTATCTGTAGTTACAGTAGCTTAAACTATCCTCACTTGCAATGTTTTGCCATGTATGTCATCACACTAGTCAATACTGTTTAACACTTGGGTTTGAAGTTGAAACAAAAAGAGTTATTACCAAAATGACGAAATAATTGCATCAAAAATGTTAATCCACATGAGCTAAACTGTCAATAGGTCACTAACTACACACACTGCACTTATAACAACTTTGCAAATTATCACAGAAGAATACAATTGTTGGTTTTCGCATTTCTGATGACAATATACAGTGTACATGTAATACATTGTACATGTAATTATTATATCTGTACTATACACTTTACGCATTGTACAAGTAGGGCTAATTGTATACAATGTATAATGTTGTACATGTGCAGGTATATATAGTATATGATTCAACACCTCCATTGTAAATGCATTAATCCATGATCATGAATCTCAAGTGGTATAAAACAGTAACCACTAAACGCTGTAACAATCAGATAGTCTAATGGATGAACATAATCCGGGTGTGAATTATGGGATAATATGTATAAAATAAAAAAAGCAAGGTTGTTATTTATACATGTACTCTGGCCTACATTTTGTTTGTACTACTGGATCTATATTTTCACTGGAGAATACATTTATAATATACATGTATAGCCTAGAAAATCTTGACTCTACATAAGATACACACAGGAAAGCAAAATGGATTTCAATGAGCAAATGAGAAATTATAACAATAGGCATACTAAACTTCAAAATCACCACTAAAAACTTGATGTGTATGACGCTCAGAAAAGTATTATCCATAATATTATGTTCCTTGCCTTGAATGATAACAGACTATACATTATTTCAAGTATTTTGTATTTCTAGAACTTTCATTAGTTGCCTTCATTTGATGCTATTATGGCAGAGAATATAAACTCTCCATACTTATAGAACTTGTGATAAAATACTCAATATTTGGTGGTTGATGCCAGAACTCTCCACCACACAATGATTGATCTAGCTCAGTATGATTTACTTGCTAACCTATTACTGCAGGCAGCACTAATCTACAGTACTTGAATAATTATGTTTGAGGTACATGTAGGTTTGTTGATCAGTCTGAGTGATAACATACTGTAGCTTAGATTTTGGAACGTTTTATCATAGATTTAAAGCATGTATATTTAGTAAAACGAGCTGAACAATTTTGTAAGCAAAACCATTGCCTGCAGCAGGCATGCTTAGTTTAGTAATTACACATGTAATGGCTTAAATTGTGCCGTATTCTGTAAAGCTCATAATAATTGATTATATTTGTCACTTCAACCCTGCATCACCATCATTATCTGGCTACTGGCTTCTGGCTACTGGCTACTTTTAGCACAGTAGATGTGAATGCATATTTCTTAAAAAAACAGCAATTTAGACCAGTCATTGTATTTCTAGCATTATAGTGATTCTGATGAAGTAGGCAAGCTGATTAAAATAGTTTTTTGCATTTATTTTGGTATTATGCTTTAGTCTCAAACAATATAAGAGGGCTTTTTTAAAAACAACAATTTAATCCCTGTTCAAATCTTCATGTTTGGATAAATTAAAATCACAGGTTTTTTGTCAATTCACCATGAAACTATGTTAGCCAACTTGTGATAAGTTATACATTATGCTAATTATCCATCATCTACATGACAAGTGAGTAAAATTTACATGAAATATCTTGTAATTGTTGGCAGTGATGAATTGTCTAAAATACTGTTGAATATTTGACTGTTTGATGTGGTACCCCTGAACATGTTTTGGTGTGAAACAAACATCCAAACACTATTTGATTCACAAAGATGGAGTTGACTGTTTCAACAAGACTTTTTGTTCCAGATTATTGTTTATAAAGTGTACCCGCAAAGCGGTCAATTTGGTTGATAATCATGAGCTTTGGAATGTAAAATAATTTACTCAAGCAGTCACAGTGTGGCAATGTCAAATTCCCGGGTGGAAGTGGATAAATTCTAAGTGGTGGTAGTTTACAATGAATGTATCTAAATTGAGTATAGGATGTAGAAGATGGAAATCTGGGACTGCCAGATGCAAATAATAGTTACCTAGCATTCGGCATTTAATTACCTCATGGGATCAAAAACCTGTTCTACTTTGAGCTAAGGCTATTTTTTGCCTCCTAGCTCAAGTAATTTTGTCACATGTATAAAGTGTCTTTGCGACCTGAACTTCAGACCCAGGCCGATTTACAAAAATATTTTCTGGCACACATCCGTCACATGGTCGCGAACACACCGGCCTGGGCCAAAAGCAAAATCCCCATTGTCGCGCGAAGAAATCAGGTGTGCCGATGAGCTGGGGATGGTTTCGTCCGGCCAAGCAAAATCCCAGGCCAATAGCCCTTCTGACCTGGGTCGGACGGCCATCTTGTAAATTTTATTTGCGACCCGGGTCCGTCCAAGAGGTCGCGAAGACACCTATACATGCAGGCTTATGAGCAGCCATGGCCGAGTGGTTAGAATGCTGAGCTTTCATGCTGAAGGTTCCAAGTTCGAATACCGGTCACGGTGGTGTTAGGAAGAGCATCTAGCCACAATTGCTCCTGTGCCTCATATAAAAGTCCCTGGGGTCATGCAAGCCAGCATGGCTTCAAAGCAACTCCTCTACCCCTGCCAAAAAGGACCATGTCGCCTGGGCCTTTGTTACAGGGAGTTGGCCAGCACTGGCACCTGGCAGTGCAAGCTGCAAGGGGCTGGTCACGTCGATGAGTATAAGCCAGTGAGTTTTTATACATGCAGGCTTATCTATGGTTCATGGGTTACCTGTTAGTTCTTAGTTATACAATGATATAGTCAATGGTACGAGGAAATGCATAGACAATCATGCTTACCAACTACAACCAGAATAATAATTATATTATAACCACATGGGATAATGTTACACAATACTTTGAGCATTTTTACTAAAATAAAATAATTTCAAAACCACATCTTTAAAATTCTTGTTACACTACTCTAATCCAGTATTATGATAGGACCATTACTTATGCAGGTAATCCTGCGGGTATATGCTGTAGGACTATAACTGGGTTGGGGTAGACCAACAATGGTATTTGTAGAGAATTACAATTATAATGAGGTATTTTCTGAACTTGTGGCAAAGTGTGCAGCGGTTTCCTTATAATGGATTAGAGAAGTAAGCCATTTGTTTTCTACACTTCATTCTTGGACTAATCCAATACCATTACCTGCAATAGTATAAAACACAGATTAACAGTAATACCTACTTATCCATTTAAATCATTTATAAACACAATTTGCATATGCTTACAATACAATTCTGATTGGAATGTCAAGTAAATTATTAATGAAATGCTAGAGGAGGTAGCACTACATGTATCTAGACCCTAGTACATTACTTATTAACACATTGTAGTATACATTACCAAAGTTAAGGTTATAGGTTGAACAATGTAAATATGTGTACATTCTACATGTATTTGATGCTAGTGCAATGTGCAGGTGCCTGCATGGTGAATACTTGGAGTCCAAAGAGTCTTGTAAGCTAATACGGTGAAGAGTGCCTTATGAAAAATTCATCTACTTTTGTGTAGCGTGGATGTTGGCTTGATTAATAAAATCTTTTTAATATTATTGTGTAGTATTATATTGTTATACATTGTATAATAGGTAAGTTTTTTGTTTAAATCTTTCTTGTCTGTCCTGTTACAAAAGAGGTTTAGTGACTAATTCTGTAGATAAACTCTGCTAATCCGTTAATCAACTGATGACATGATGAGGAAGACGCAATCTACCTGATCACAATGTTAATATTATAATAGATCAGTATCCAATTGGGGCACTTCTAGCTAAGGATGTTCGCTCTGCATGTAATAAATAACCTACAAATTTTTATGGATATAGATTAGTCAGTCACCCCTCTGCTTCCTCCTATGGTGTAATGACTAGACCACCTGCATATGTCTATCAGATAGGTTCACTCTTACCGTAAATGTTTGAGCTAATCAATCAGAGTTGTATCATCTAACATATTGTAAACTGAACAGTCTTAATCTTCACCGTCTTCACTTCTACTCTTCCGTCAGATTTGGCTATAAAACTAGGTACAGGATGCTATATTCACTTAGGATTTCGGACCACTTCCATGTGTCTTAGAATGAACTAGCATTGCATATATGTATTTAAATGAGTCCATCACATAATTCCTGTACAGCATATGCTCTTGGAAACTGGAACACATATTAGTTGACACAGTTTATTTTACAGGGTATTATAGAGGTTGTGTTTCGACCAATATACTTCTCGGGCTTCTTGGAGTCCTCACTCATCAACTTACCAAAGAGAGGCTCAATAGCCTTGTGTCTTGCATCTAGCATTTTGTACGAGTTCACGTTATATCTTGTAGCACTACTATTACCTCTGCTCAGTATTGAAAGGTTTGTTAGGGTAAGTATTGTAATAGTATAGCAAGTCACAAGTTGTTTTGCCAGATGTATGGCTTCTCTTTCATACATGTACATATATATGGCATGAAAGATAAGTCATTTATACATGTGTATGACTTGTTAGATACTGTGTAACCCAGCACTGGCACTATTAGACATAAATACATTTCTGTTGACTGGTGAAGATATACATGTATAAGGCGTTACCTGTCTCAACAGTAATTGCGTAATTTAGATAAATAAAAGCAGGAGAAGTTGTCTTCTCTATTTATTGTCAAACACTCGCATGTACAAGCAATTGTACCAATTATCTAAAGACAATAAAATAGTGGCACTAATGTACACGTACATGAACAGGCATTTGAGTTATGTCCCAAGTATGTAGAAATGTTATTTTTATATTAGTGGATGCATCTACCTGACATAAATCAAATGAACCACTAGTTTTTTAATAATGTTGCTGAAAATTTATTTAATTTTCTCAGAAATATTTGGTGGAAATCCAACTATTTACTCATACAACCTATATGACTACAGTTTAGTCTACTTGTTCATAAATTGCTTATGGAATAATAGTGCCAGCCTCAGTATAATTGTTATATAATACAAGAGAGGAAAGGAAGCTATTCATGTTTTATAGCAGCAATTATCTGAAGAACTTGTTGAGGCTGGCAGACACTAGGGTCGTGTAAATCATAGTCTGTCTTCAGATGTGAGCTACTAGTAGTTGATCTCATTAGTGTTTTATGGGCATAGTTCCATCACTGCACGTGACAGCCTAAATTTAGTTAGACACAAAAAGTAGGACTACAATAAATATGTTTATAAGAACCCAGGCCGCCTAGAATACCCAAAATGGTTCAACTTCATTTTTTGCTTTACTCTGCAGGTAAAATTCCCTCATCAGAAGGAAACTGTGACCAAGAAGTTCTTTGGAGGAGCTATTCTGTTCACAACTGCGGTAGCTGTAGGGTTAGCCTCACTCCCATTAACTAATGTGTACAGAACGGAGCCTACCTGGCCAGAGTGTGAAGGAACCTTTGTCAAAAACAACAATACGCCTTATACCCTAGGAACTGTGGCTTTCATTGCAGTATTTGTGAGTAGACAACTTCTAACAGAATGTAACTTTCTTCATAAGTTAAGACATTATTCATGATTTTTGCTATTATCACAGGATAGTACAGCCATGTACATATGTGTAGATATACATAAAGCCATACTAATGCAAATACTGATTGATAATAATAAATATTAAGAAATAAGTAATCTGCATATTCTACAGTAATACAACACTTTCTTTACAAACAGGTGTTCATCTATTAGTTAGGTTATCATTATTATTTTTTACCAGAAATCATAATCATAGCAGCTGATGTGCAGGTTGACCTTTAACTGGACAGAGAGGTACATAATATTATGCTCATCGTTATTGTTCAACAGTATACATACAATATTATTCTGTCCCAGGTGAATACAAAAGGAATTTAATGCAGCTAAGAAGTTACTAGGCTCTTTATGTTCTATAAAGAAGGTGTAGTTAATATAACAAATAGCTAAAGTCGATTAACAAAAACTACTGTTCGCACTTTTTCTGGTTCTGAGAATGAGTTTTACAGTGTATCGGATTAGCAGGGTACCATGTGCAATGAAAGCGCTTGACCAATTAATTTCCCACATTTCATACAAGTATATTAATTGAATTTTGAACACGGAACTGGGATTATAATTACAGGCTTAGAAATGGTGTATGTGGGAGGTCACAGTAATGTGACTTAAACACTCTTAGCATCTAGGATAAGAAGTATGCCTCTACCTTGGCAATTCATAGAATAGTCATTAGGAACTTTAGATGTAGTTTTAAAAGTGCAAGAGCATTGTAATAATGTTAATTTGTTTTTAACTAATTTGCATGAACATATTTCATTGTATCACAGTTATTTAGTTCCTGACCAAGTAGTGACGCTTCCGAATTCAACACATTGACAAGCTGATAAATGCTGTCCTGTGGAAACTACAGCTGCTATCTAATTTTAGCTACCTTGTTGTACTCTTGACAGCTTGGCTGCCTTGTTTATAAAATGTTTGAGGGACATTAGGACTTTAAAGTGGGATCAAATCAACTGCATAAAAGCGCCAAACTGAAGAATGCTGTAAAGTTATTTTTAAGCATGATAGTAGTAGTAGTTCAGATTTATATTAGTGATTCATACTGTTTACACACCTGCAAATGTGTGTGTATGAGGAAGGAGTTGACATACCCAACTCTGTTTATTCTCGCATTGTGCCAATTTTTGAGTAGCTATAAATTAATAGCAACTGAATTGTATTACATTGATTGTGGAGATGGTAATTGGGATAGACTGGCAATATTATTGTTTCCATCACATTCCCCAGGTTTCTGCACATCTCCACATGTGAGTAGAGATACTGTAGCACCCCATGTTTCTGAAATTCATTTTACAGATTCCTACAGTTCTGTACATCCAGATGGTAATCATTGGTAGAAGAACTTTATCCAGAGGAAGTTTAAGTGAAAGAAGAGCAGCACTGATCAAGAAAGCATCAATTACTACAGGAGTTATCTCCCTTGTATATGTTTTAGCCTCTGTTCCATATGTAGTAGTATTCTCCATAGTACTTTCATGCAACACTGGAGCATTATCTAACAATTTCTGTGTTCACATCCGGAAGAATCTCAGTCTACTCTACCTGTTAGCTGTGCAGGTAAGCTGAAGCAGTACTTTACCTGCAGGTTTATAGCTCAGTGATGTCAACAGTAAACTAAGTGGTTGATTGGCTGTGTGTTGCTACAAACAAAAAATAGCACCTTTAATTTTTTGACCAAGCACACACTACTAACAAAATTACAAATTTGTGTGCACTGTACATGTATGTAATGTTATTGTGATGTAAAGCAGAAGTGTCGTTTGCTGTGCGCACAGTAGCTCCAACTTTATCTTATACAATATTGTTGCACTGAGGGTTGGAGTACACTTGTCTGTGGAACCTAGTAAACAGGATGCTACTAGATTCTACCTTGCAATTATACTTTCAGCATTTACAATGAAAGTAGTGTTTTTGTTTGGATTATATCAAAAGTAATTAAATTATTGACCATCTATAACACCTGAAAAGCGTTTTCTGTTGGCTTATAGAGCTATGGCATTGGCTTATCTTCAGTGTAAGAACTGTGACACTTTGACCAATCCTAAAGTGCAACACATTGAAGCTAATCAGTGTAGATTATATTGACACCATCGAATAAATCGCATGCCTAGTTTAAGGATGTTAGCAGCTATTGGATGCCATAGTCGGATTGCCATAATTTTTCGCATCAATGGTATTACATGTATTAATATTTCCTACACCCACATTGTACCAATTGTACATATTAATGTATTATCAGTAATGTTTAGTTGTCACTTCCTTGTGTAAAAGATATTGTTTATAAAGCACATTACATTTTAACGATTTATTTTCGACCAGTGAAAACCTACATGTAGGTCTGCTCCCACAGCGCACACATGTATAATATGCAATACTATTAATATGCAAAGATATATACGTGTACATGTAAAATGACTACTCATACATTTTCTAGAAACTTGGCTATGCTGCCGCCCCTGTTTTCTTTACTCTGCTGCATCCAAAGCTGAGGCAGAGAATGATTCAGAGCTGGAAGAATTGTCCTAAAGCAACAGAATCTCTGTGGAGTACGAACTCCTCTAGTACAGATCGACCTGGAAAATATAACAGCAGTAGTGGTCAAAGCAACAAGGTTAGAAAATTATTGAAACCTCCAACTCATGCATTATTAAATACATTTTTATGGAAAGACAACATCAAAAATTACGCAATTTATGCCGGTCTTTTCTCATCCGATATATTGGTCACAATTCAACCTTTTATGATAATTATATGGAGCACAGGCTATTAAGCCTTTTTGTATGACACTCTGGCAATCCAGCAGGTCTTTTGCATAAGGTCATGTAGTCATTTTGGCAATTTCAGTAGGCGTACAGTACATGTAGGCTAGTTCAAGAGATTATGAATCTGCTTAGTGATATTGAAATCAGACAATGATCAATGTTACACTAGATTGACTTGAAATTAAATTTCACAGAAATTGAATTTTTTAAAATTAATGTGCTGAAACAATAGCAACTTTTCGCCTATGTAACTAGGAATATAAGGGTATTACAATCATGTGATACAAAGATAGTGGGAGAAAAGATTCATCAGTCAAAGATAATGCCCTGTCCTCCCAAATGTCCCCAATCTGCCAGTCCAAATGTTCCGGGACCCCCTTTCCGGCCACCCATCTACTAAGTTTTTGGATAGCTGTTAGACCGGCATCGCGATTTAATGCTTGCATATTGGCCACCATGTAATAAGTTCCTATTTCTATAAATAAATCATTTATACAGGGCAATTTGAAAAGAAGCATCTCTGATTGGTCCACGGAAAAACGATAATAATGGTGGACTTGTACACAGGGTAGAACAACTCCTTGCTTAATCTGAATAGCATTTGGAGGATGGATAGTTTTTGGCAGTAATGACCGGTCTGTTCTTCCACTATCTTTGCATAATATATGTGCCTTATATTAAAATTTGTACTTATGTCACCTGTGTACCTAATTCTATTTGCAGGGTTTTAGCAGTGGTGGCGCAAGTTCATCAGCGGCCGATAACTCCCAAAGCTATCAGCGAAATCACTGCAGCACTTGTGGACAGACAATTCCAAACAATTCTACATCATTTATTGAAGCCAATCAGGACAATGCATTAGCTGATAATGCTGCAACAAGAAGTAAAATAGCAGAAGGTGTGACCAACAGAAACATTGTGACAGGAAGTAGTGTCCCTGTTCACAGCTCAATTGAAAACTCTGACAATATTTCATATGATGAGGAAGCAGCAGAAGAAGAAGATTCTGTACAGCCACAGCAAGCAACCAATGAAATTCGGACAGATGTAACAACAGAGGATAGGAATATATTGCCTGAGTGTACGGAGCACACTAATGAATTAAGTAGAGAAGACATTCATATCACAAGTAGTAATGTATGTGCAGAGGCATCAGTCAGTCAATCTTGACTCCACTGTAATTAATGCATTTATTTTTATAAAAGAAATAGTCAAAAGCTCATTAATAAATGTAATGTATATAGAATATTATAATACACATGTAAGTAGTATACTATTCCTGTACATACAAGTTTATATGCAAGTGCACCCTTGTAAATATTGTCCATTTAATGTGCAATGACCATATTATTTATGGTGCTGTTATAAACTTATGAAATACACTTTAAATCTCATTAGCAAAGTTGTCTTCTCTTTACTGATACATTTATTTCCTTATCAATATAATTACTGCCATGTCTTTGAATATCCCCGTGCAAGTAACATACAACTTCTGGGTTTCAGTTCTAAGTAGTCGAGTAAGCTTGAATTACTACATTGAGGTAGCACTATCGAGACACAAAATAGTAGATGACACGCTAGCCTGTTACATATACATAACATCATGGATGTTGTAGAGAGCGTGGTAAATAATTACTGCTAACAGTTTAAGCCTTGTTAGGAGAGCCACCAACACAATTATATAGACTT
Source organism: Bugulina stolonifera (assembly GCA_935421135.1). Classification (NCBI taxonomy): domain Eukaryota; kingdom Metazoa; phylum Bryozoa; class Gymnolaemata; order Cheilostomatida; family Bugulidae; genus Bugulina; species Bugulina stolonifera. Next base: position 9,840,369 of record OW285195.1, read on the forward strand.
ATTTTACATAAATCAGGGAGGAGCTGTTTACAAGCGACCTAAGATATAGCAGCAGCAGTAATGTAGACCAGAGTGGAATTGGATGTGCGTGTAAAATGTAATTTTTGATGTAACAGTATACAACAATTTATGCAAGTCAATGTAGGCAATAAGTTTTTTTATATGCGTGTATAGACAAAGTGTTTCAGCTATTTTGCCTGCAGGACCAGGTAGTGTCAACATTCTCTGCAATTACTCTGCTATGCTTTGTCCAACTTGACTACAATCTTATTAACTCATTTACACATTTTTGTAGACGTAATGCCACTGGGCTAACTATTAATTATTTACTGCTGAGTTGTAACTTAATCATGGAAAACTTAATTATTATATAATTTAATTTGATGCTAGATTACATGAAACAGATATAAAACTGAGTGTCACTCTGGTTAATGTGAATTCAATATGAGCAGAGCAGATTGCCTGGTATGGCTGAATTAGTACACTAGATACTGCATAATATATGCATTACATTGTATATTAAATTATTTTATTAAATCATGCATAGTACATTGCACAGTGTACAGTATTTTATTGCTACACACTACTGATTTTATATTCTGGTAATATTAGTTAGCATTTAACAGGTGCCAAAGAGTTACATGGGATATTTAGTTAGAAAAAATATCTATTACTATAATATAATTATACTCTACATGTATTTAATAGTACCCAAGTACATTAGAGCTGCACCTGGTCTAGTACTGAAATAGCACTATGTCTCACCCTTTGCTACAACATATAATATGCATACCTACATTTATTTTAGAGCTTCAATCTAATTCAATTATTCAATTAAATTAAATACAATTTAGGCTGCTTAGATTAAAAGGTGTAAACCGGAATAGTGGAGAGATCTATTGTAATTTACAACCTAATTGAAAGGCATAAACCAACTGAGTAAATTTAGACATCCATAACTACAATATAAGATATATTATAATTAATTTCTGTAGAAAAAAGGTTTTCAAACACTCACAAGTCAGTTCACATGTATAAACGCTTGCCAATAAAGAATAGCTATAATATAGTTATCTATAAAGTAATACAAATTATAAAAACAACATGTATACATGTACAGTACAGATGATTAGCTATTCTATAGCCTACATTGTTAGAACTATTAATACATCAAACTATACAAGTGCATTATGACAGAGAAACATCGACACTAGAATACACATGAGCAAACATGCACAGCGCAGTATCTGCTCTCTGAGTGTAATTAAATTCCTTTTGACCACGGAGATGTGGCGGGCATGAATACATCTGATTAAACTTGCTCTGTAAAGACAGGATTGTCATAATGAGGAGAGACTTTCAGCCGTGCTCTGACATTGTTTCTCTCAGCTACTTCTCTACAAGGAGAATAGAAACAACATTATATTATGCTTTGCAAATATTACTCTTATCCGCAAAAATGTCTATTTAGATTCTTTTTTCATACGACTTTGTTGGAGAAAATTTGTTTACAGTAATACAGGTAGCAAAGCGAGTTATTACATAAGCAACTATATCAATGCTTCTGAACAGCAGAATTATTAAACATTGATATTAAATCGCATGGCTGTATGTTATGCAGGGGTGTTTATTTGTCTGCTCCATTATAGTGTGTTTTATTTACATCAAGTTTAAGGTATTCTTTTGCACATTAAATTTAAAACTAAATTAAATGCACTTTATGTGGGAACATAACTTGAGGCGTACCTTTTACGTTTTTGGTAATGGTGACCGATAACCATAGCAGTGAGAACAAGTAACACGGCCGAAGCAGATGTGCTGAGTATGAGAAACGCTGAAAATGAAATAAAAGAATAAATATTATAATAGTGGTGATTTTTACAGCACTTGCATATGTATGCAATCAAGGGATGTGGAATAGGTGTAGTTCTTCATGCAGGGAATGTTAATCGATTGCATATATATATACACTATAATACAAGCTTGTGTGGGGAAAGTTGTTAGGGTCCCAAAATATTATTACCTTACAGATAATGTTACTTTAAAGTCAAAAGAAATGGGAATTCTAGTGTCCTGATGTGGTCAGATGTAGAAATTCTATACTACTAGGGATTCCTTGTTAACATCAAAATTGGTGTTGTTATTGTTACAGTCAGGGCCATGTACAAACCTTTATTGGCAATATATTCATTCTTTGAAAATGGAAAGATTAATTTACATGTGTATGTAATACAATGTAGTATGTGAAAGCTTATTTGAATTTTTTTAATTAAAGTTTAATGTCATGGAAAGAAAAGCACTGCAACGTATATGGATTTATTAAATGGTCAGTTGTGCGTTGTACAATGGATTTCACACATACATACTGTGCAATATTAAACGAGACTATCCCTTGCAATAACTGAGCATGCTATATTTGAAGGCTGTGTACAAGACTTTAACCTTCTTACTTATCTGTGGAGTTTGCAGAGTGTCCACAGACCATCGTTTCCTTGGTGTAGAGGCTAGTGTCACTGACTTCATACTTCCTCTTGTATGCATGAGAGTATCACCTCTAGCCTTTGATGTGGTGGCAGCAGTTGGCTCTGTATTTTCCATCTCATCTACTGGTAGTCCAGCCGAAATACCCCCAGGCTGATTTCTCATTGTTGTGGTGTTTTGTGACAATGCTAGATTTCCACTGCTTCTTACTGCAGAATAGTTAAACCACTACTGTCTCACCATTCAATATTTGCAAAGAATACTGGTCATCTTATTTCATGAAGATTGATGTGCTGTTTGTCTTTGTAAACCTAGTCGCAGCCAAGATAAACTCATTTGAATATTGGCTATTATGACCTCCATTCAGCATTGAGACCTGTTAAGTTCCTATGGCTATGCCTGTTCTAAGTCTATACTTGTAACTTATGTACATAGGTAAGCTACTAACATCAAATAGCCCAGTAATCTTATTGAGCCAACACTAACTGTCATTCTATAAATAACTCTTGTGCACAGTGATGAATAAGTAAGTTAGGGTCATGCCCACAAAAAACAATGCAATGCATTGCAAGTCCTATGGCTATCTCTGTAGCACAGTTTTATATTAACTGCTTGAGAGCTTCCAAAATTCCCAGCATAGGCTGATTGAAGGTGAAATCAGCCAATATTAAAATAGGGTTTTCTTGGCAGCTGCTAGGTTACCAAAGACAAACAACACATCAATCTTACTGAAAAAGGATGAACAAGATTATTTGAAAATATTGAATGGTGCGACAGTAGTGGTTTAAGCAGGCATTCAAACAATTTTATTACAGATTACAGATTTACAAAACTAGCTCTACACACACACACGATCTTCCCTGGTAATGTTTCTTTCATAAATCACAATATAATACAAATATTGCAGGTAACATAATATTATTATTATTCTCATTCAATAAGCACTCGTCCAAAAAGTCTATCTAGTGGGCTTAATCAACCCAAACTGACAGCATGCATAAGGTGTTTAACTAAACCAACTCGCGGCGTTAAAAGAAGGAGAGAGTGGACAATTCTGTCCATCTAGATGTTATCATACTACATGTACATCTATCTTCATTGTAATTATCAGTCACCATTAGATGCATTATCCATCATAAGATTACTGGAAAAAAGAACTAGCAGTTGCATGTCAAGTCTCTGCAGGTCTCTCTTTATCGTAAATATTTCTTACACAGTCAAATTAAAATAGATGCACTGAAGTACTTCATGGTTGGGATGAGGTTCAAAATCGATTCAATGTGGATAAAGAAAGCAATTATAGTGATGAATAAATATATACTCACAAGGAAATTGACAGATTGCATAGTGTGGTGAGGTGCAAGTCAAATTAAATATGCCCTTATAAAAGCAATGGGCATTTATCATCAGCAAGCACCTGCCTTCTATGTGTACAAAAATTAGGTCTGATTTCCCAGGCATCCAATGCAGGAAGTTAACAGGGATACCTTAAAAATAAGCAATATAATAATATCGTAATTATAGGAGGAAATTAGGAGTAAAATAGATTGCAATGATATAAACTACATGTAGACATGCATGCATAATTCTAATAAAATTGCGCAAAAATAGTTATGAGGCGATGAAATGATACATAAATGCAGGTTTTTATGTCTGGACATTTTTTTTTATTTATTATTTATTATTTTTATAGTTTTGTAGCCTGTGCTCGACCATTGATCGTTGTGGAAATATCATAGTTCCTAAGTATTACTCACTTGAATTTCCTTCAAGGTTGTTGGAATTTGGTAGATCTGTACCTATCCACTTCCCCCGTCCAACAGTTCTATCTAACGAACATGGGTGCAAATGTGGATGTTGAACACTTTGTCTGTATAGGTATTGCTGCACTTCAGATACCTGCATGCATGCTACATGTAAATATCTCCCAACAGACTATAGAAGCACTGCTTCCACTTTGTAGCTCTTAGTATAAACTGACATTTTACAACATTTTCGCCAAATTATTAGTGTTTTATGGATCCTGAGCTTTGCCCAGGCTAAGGCTTATCAATTTATTCTTTGGCCCAAAGAAACTAAGAGAAACCAAGGCGTATCTGTAAGCACAGGTAAGGCAACTGTTATAGTCAATAATTCAAATTAGATAGCAAACTCACATCTGCAAGGGTGCCCCCTCTTGATTCACATGATGCTTTAGCATTGAACCAGCTGTTCAGTTCATTTATTATTCTGTAGGATTGACCAGTAACTAGAGAATCCCAATTGTGGAATCCTAGAACCATTCCTAATAATACATGCATATACGTACTACTATATATGACTGTGTAATGAACTTACAATATTCTGATGTGAAGTAGAAACTACTGAAAGCGATATGGTTGTAAGTAAAAAGTACTACTTGCAGGGTGTTTTTGTCAATAATTATAAATTAGTATTTTAGGACCAAGCGTTCATCATACATTAATGGTAAGAAACGGCAGTAAAATAAATTTATAACTGAAAAAGTCTCCTCCCTAGAATTGATCTTGTGACACTAACATTCAGTATATATTAAACTTGTACATGTACATACATGTAATTTCTACATGTATAATATATCAACAGTAATATTTTAATCATACATGAATATACTTACTGTATTCAGCACTTGTTAGCATAAATACTATACAGACTATACTAAAGGTGGTTCTGAAACACATATTCTTACTTCAGCCTCTATCCGTGATGTGGTCTACTGTCTCTATGTCTGCGTACTTAATACAACTTATTATCCAATCAGCCTGTGATAAAGAATTAAATTTCCAAATAAGTGTATTGTAAACTCAGACTGCAACTGCATGCCTGTACAAATTCCTAATTAAAAATTATCTGTAATGTTGAAATGTTGCTCTTCTCCCAAATTAAATTTGAAAGAGGAAGTTTACGTAACACATTAACTCCAATAATTTCACTGCAATAGTTGTCCTATTTTATTTAGTGATAATTCTTGTTCATTGTATGTGCAAAGCCTAGTTACATATACAAATATTCTGCATAGTCGACCAGAAGAACCATGCAGATTTAAAATGACTGTCCCATATTTTCAAGGCTACTAGTTATTTTCAGCCTTGTTGACTTGATTAGAAAATACAATAAAAGCATTATCTGGTTTAGTTAATAATAGCAATAGTGTGCGAACATGATAAATCATCAAGTCAGCTGAATTCTTCTGTTATGGAAACTGGTGTTCTAGTGTAAAAAATCTAATTTATATTTCTGAGTTAGTAATAATATGAAATACTCTGCAATATAATACTGAAGCATGATTTTACATGTACAAAGCCATGTAAATTGTACAAATAATACATTTGAGCTAGACATTAGATTTTCATGTTAGCCACCAACTCACCATACAGTCAAGTACAACACCTGGGCTGAAGGTTACACATACACGCACATGTTCTGCACATGCTCAGTGCCACACTTATGACACTTGTGGACTTTGACAAGTGTCAGCTGGTTGTTTGTAAAACTCCTTTCAGCAACTAACTGTGTAGGTTAAAGCCTGTTGATTGACCGATCATGTGTACAGTTAATGCCAGCTGACATTTTAGTTTCAATAATTAAGTAACCTTTTGTTTTGAGATTCCTTTTAAAACTATTATTAGATGTTTAGATAGGATGATTTATGATACAAAGTATCAAAACCACCTACTGGCATCTGGATCATACACTTTGTAAAACAATTTGTTGCTCAAGACATTATTTTACACTGTTTTCGATTGCGTATATATTTTTAAGTAATATTCCATAAACCAAAGAGGTTGTGACTTGTAGAATTGCTTTCGGCGGTTAAAGTGTGACTTTTATAATATTGTTATTTTATAGGTACACAAGTACTTCAACTTCTCACTGAAGAGTATTGAATGGATATAGTGGTACTAAACACGAATCACCCAAGTAAATGCAAAAAACTGATAGAATCTAACAGGCACATAAAATACTATTTAGAGAAGATGTTTGACTGGAAATTGTATGACTACTGTACATTGGAATACATACAGATCTAAGCATCAGTAGATGGAGTTGTTTAGGCATGCATACACTGTCTAACATATTCATCTACAAGCAAGTGTGTATGTGCAGTACTATATACAATGTGCAGGATACCTACCATATCATAAACTTATTGCCGCTAATCCCAGGTAAAGAAAAGTGACCATCTAAATACAGAAACATGCCATTTTTCTAGCTGTAAATCGGGGAAGGTCCCCACCTTCCTGTTTACTGTAGGGTGACCAGGTCACATAAGAGTGTTAGAAGGTTGGATACGGCATCCAACCCGTTAATGCTCCTGAGGATGCCCTTCCTAACACGACAAAATAGTTCTTTAGAATATTTGAACCTTGACCTATCACATTGAAGTTCAGTGCTCTAGCCGCTAGGCCATCACCATTTCAATGACTTGTACTGTAAAATAGCCAGAAACGGAATCGGTCATCTCATACAGCAGATCTATCGAAGAAATGTTTACATGGCTTTGTTCTGCAAAATAATATTTTTTATGTTGGAGGGCCTATTTTATGTACATGTGTTAAAATTTGATATACTTTTAGCAGCTCAATGAATTGTTACGCTATCATAATATTACTACTAATAATGATTATCTGATGTACTATAAGTTGTAGTCCATAATATAGTAATATACATCTAATGTAACTATCTGAATATGCCTGTGTACATGTAATAATATTAAACCAACTTCACTGCAATACCAATTATTTAAAGAATATTACAATGCCTAATTATTTTATGTTATTGTGACACAATGCGTCCATAGGCATACTACGTACAAGTGTACATCTCCAACAATAATAATTGATATCTTGAAGATGCCAATCTTTCAGCAGCTCTTGCATCCCTGGCTTGTTGATGTACATTCAGATCTTGTCCAGAACCAAAAAATTCCTTCCAATCGAATAAATCACGTAGTAGACTATCTGTCTGTCATCAGTTCAATGAGAACTGAGAGCTACTATACTCTAATGAATAAAGGTTAGGTATAAAACACAAGTCACAAACCATTTGGGGGTTATGAAGAAGATTGGATCGCAAATGTACCAACCTGCTCCAAACTGAAAGTACAATGACTGCTATGAAGTTACAGCTGCCTTTGCTACTGCTATGTTGCTATCTTTGGTGGCAGCCAACACAGACGTTGAGTATAGCTGAGAGAACCAGAGAGATTTTCAGAGCGGTGAGTTGATTTTGATTTAGAATTTTGCTTTGGATCTAACTTCCATGCATCATGGCACACACGAACAATTCCATAGCAGTGTAGGGTGCAGGATACCGTGTATGTAGACAGAATGTGTGCACGATAAATTTTCATAGAATCAGTCACTCTATTAGAAATATTTTAAGCAACCATTTACATGTAATTTGTAGTGTGTCCGCAATATTGAAATTTATTTTAGGAAAAATGATAACTTTTACTTGCAGTCTCCTGTAAACAAGAGTTAGCAGACCAAGTCTAGTGGCATCACTGTTTTTCAGTCTCTAAATTGCAACAAAAATCAACAATACAATATGCATGCATTGATAAACACTTTTGGGATGCTCGCCAGTCTATGTTAACAAAGGAGCATAATTTCTTGCATGTTAATGTCCAGCTCATAAAAGTGGTTTAACAATGTTCTGTTCCTAAGAAAATGCCGGCCTTCTAATAGGTTTCGACAGTATAATTAAGCAAAATGTTTTCCTTGAAATATTTTAGCAAGCCAGCAGATATACAACAACACAAAAAGTAGATGTCCATGATTCCCATGAAGGCTGCGTAGAAACATGCACAATGTCATGCCCATCCCATGAGGATCACCACGAACATCCAAACATAACCACAATTGAGATGTTTACAGAGTATGACATCACAAATTCAACTACAGGTGCATACTGGTCAGCCACACCATATGACTGGAGCAGAACAGAGAAACCGTACAACATTAGGGACGACCCGCGCTTTGCTCACTTATTCACAACAGCTAGGAACTTTGAAGAGGTCGAAAGAGAAAAGCGTGATGCTCTCGGTCAAGCTGTCATGTTTGAAAATGGTCAGGCGGTATGCAACTACACATGTACCCAAGAGTGCATGGGTTCCTCAGAAGATGGGCATTAAATGCAAGGACATATGCATACACGCCTCTTTACTTACTCAAACTATAATTCAGTAGGTATTAGTCTAAAGTGCTGGTCACACATTGAACTACAAATTATTTTATTTGGATCATTAACAAGGTTGCTTAATATGTTTAGAAAATAGTTTTTGGTTCTATGAAATGGTAAAATCAGTCAATGATTTGGAAATGTATAATTGTTTATTATCATAGTTTCTATTACAATACAAAGTGTAGCGGTTGGTGTTCAGTTGTTTACTATGAGAAAACTGTGTGGTCGAATACAGTAAAAGATAGCATGTCTCAGAAGATCTAGTGTAACTTCTCACATATTGAATTGTTATACGATGTTGTGCATTTCACTTTTCTGTCAATTCTGTTCTGAAAAATGCTCTTTTATTACGTAAGTTAGCTAAAAAAGATAACAATAATTCAATAAAATGTAAAAGCAAATTATTCTAAGTTGTGTATATAACATAGTCACCCTATGTGTCATTTTTACAGTTAAAATGTATGAAATGCAAACTATATGTTTTGTAAATCCACCATTTCTGATGTTATCAGTAACAGTGTTTTCAGTGGTGTAACTGATGTGAGGTATTATATATGTACATATAGAGCATATTTGGTTACCCAACTTTCTCCTCCTCAAATCTGAGGACTACGTGCGAACGATATCTGAAAATGAGTGCCTGGATCACATGCGCATGTAGAGTATATTTACTGAACATGGCTGTCCTAGTGGCATGGTAAAACAAAAGGAGGTCAATGTCGTTTCTTATTTTTCATAATTTATAAAACTGTGTTGAATAATAAGTCATGCACTTGTATGTACGCATACTACTGTACTAAGTATACTAATGAACTGGGCACAGGTCAGTGTGGATTTCTTGCTACAGTGAACACTAGCTTAAAAACATTGCTTCATCAACTTTGCTTTTTTTCAAATTTTGTTGGTGATACAATTTGAAACATTACTGTCCACTTGTATAGTAACATATGTTAGATTTACACACTGAAAAGGCCTACTTGTTCTTATATCCTTTATAACAGCAGTCTAGTTGCAGCCTACATCCCCGTCGGCGGAATCAGAGTTTGCCCTACTTGGCAATCATTGCCTAATGTATACTGTATCTTAGAGCAAAATTTACTCCACTGCTTATTCCTTGAAAGATAAATTCAACAAAGTCAGTATTAGTACACAGTCAGTTCAGCTACACACTTGGACACCTACGCCCATGTGCAGTTAAGTTACATAATTGTACACACGTACAGCTACATGCATGCACTACAGCTGCACACTAATATGTACCAACTACAGTTATACATGTACATGTACATGATTGTATACCTACACTCATGTACAGCCTCATCCATGCACAGCTACAGTTGCTGTACACGCATGTGCAGTGGCACCCAGTCATGTTGCACACTATTACTAATAGGACTTATACTCTCTCTATACCAGATAGAGTTACATATTAAATTAATTATAGGAGTTATGCGTTCTCAATACAACCAGGACGTAGATCATGCTGATAGGAGTTATGCTCTCTCTGTACCATTGTGTTACATGCTATTCTGATTTAAGTTATGCTCTCTCCCTAATACCATTGTGTTATATTATACTAATAGGAGTTATGCTCTCCCTATACCATTGTGTTATATACTAGATTAATAGGAGTTGTATTCTCTTTATACCATAGTGCTATATTATACTCATTAAGCGTTGTGCTCTCTCAACACCATTATGCTACATACCATGCTAATAGGAGTTATACTCTCTTTATGCCACATGGTATATGTACATGTACATTATATTGTACCATACTAATCACACTTGTTTGGCTTTTAGCTCTCGTCTCCTCTTAATACCATTCTCACAGCGCACAGTATTTAATGCACATATACATGCATATGAAGCAAAGCTTGGTAGAGCTTCAAAGAATAATAGCAAAACTTACGTCTGATGTGAATATGATTATATAATTATCGCACCGATCTGTTTCTTTAAGAGCCTTTATTGTGGCTCCTACCAGGCCGTCTACAGCTGCCACTAGATCCGTATGTACAGGTGGTGGAGACAAGTTAAAGCAAGCAAAATATCAGCTACCTTTACAAATAAATAACTACGCAATTAGAAAATGAGAGTCTATTAAGGTATCGTGATAATCAAACACTCTTGTAAACGTCACACACTTTACTATGCAATTCCTTATAGGATACCTTATAAACTTGGCATGCAGTAAAATCCACCAACAATCTACTTAAATCTACACAACAATAACAAAATATATCTTTTATTAAATAAATTTCATTGCACGCTAATGTGTATGTGTACATGTAAGTAAGCTTTCTATATTATTCCTTAAATATGCTGTACTCTGGAGTAGAAAATTGCTTTCACATCAAATGATACACAGAGTAAACCTACCCAAAAACTTTCTTCTTTCATTTTCTTCATGTATATTTTTATTCAGAGTTCTATGCCTGTTAAACATTTTCTTTATTATCTAAAAATAGTCAAACAAACACTGAGATTGAAACAGGAAATACAATATACTTTGGAATGTTATTACAGCTCCTAAATACTTGTAAATAGTTGGAATGTAAAATTGATTAAAGCTTGTTTCGTAAAAGTCTGCCACCAGCCACAAAATAAACTGTCCCATCAAATGCACAACATACATGTAAATCTATATTCAACATACTTCAAGGGGTTCATGAACTGCTATTGGAGCAATATACATGTACATAAATAGTGGTGATCTGTTTTCAGAATGCAATCTTATCATTTGTTCTACAATGTACGCCTTTCTTGTGTTGAGTCTATAAAGCAGATCGGAATCGGCCTATTGAGCAGATGGATTAACTAACAGTCAGGCTAAAGACATAAATCACTGATACACTTGCAGTTAAATCAATTAATCAATCAATCAATCAATCAATCAATCAATCAATCAATCAATCAATCAATCAATCAATCAATCAATCAATCAATCAATCAATCAATCAATCAATCAATCACTCAATCAATCAATCAATCAAACAAACAATCAATTAATCAATCGATTAATCAATCAATTAATTGATCAGTCAATCAATTAATCGATCAACCAATCAATCTATTGATTGAAATTTATTGATAAATCACTCAATCAAGTAATTAGGTTATCAGCTCACAAGATCACTAGGTTATCAGGTTTTGAGGTCATTAGGTAATTGGGTCATACAAAATTTATTAAAATACAGTGCTATGTCTGTCCTCCTTAGAAGTGTGCAGTTGATACAGAGCGCTGTATTTAACTTGAAGACTGTGGGTTAAACTCCCATAATATGATCATTCTGTCTAGCACAAATCTTTCAGATTGAGAGCTGAAATACCAGAGGTTTCCTGAACAATTTGTAGCTGATACATGGAAAATCTTTGCCTTTGTTGACAGGGTTAAGTTACATATAATATCATGAAAGTCATTTGACAGATGACCGAAGTACAAATAATTTGCAACAAACAAACATTTTACAATCTCTCCCATGATCAAATGTACTTGTATTTATTACAAGCTATTGTAAAACTAGTTATAAGTTAAGAGCACTTACAGTCAGGTGATTGACTCCAATTATACCTTCAATCGATGGTTCATGTATGTACAAAAGATTTTCAATTTACCTAGTGGGGAGAACTGCTATTATTAAAAATTTTACTATTATTGTTTACTGTACAAGGATAGTGTTATAAGTTGTAAAACTTACAGGCAGGTGAGTACCAATACCTTCAATCGAAGGTTCATCATTTACCATTCTATTCACCACACCAGCTGTCGTTGCTGATCAACATACATAAATGTAAATATATTACTGTGTAGGTAACTCTAAACTATATGAAAAAGTTAATCTATTCTACATCTAAAGTATCGAACAAGGAAAGTTGTATATTTTGTGCAAATTAAGCTGAGAACATTTTCTTTATAAATCGTAGTAAAGCATCAAACTAGCTGTTAAGATTCATCAATAAGATGAATTAGGTCAACTCCAACTGACTGATACATTATTGTAAGACAGAGAGAACACAACTCCTATCAGAAGTTCATGTAAATTCTAAGAAATATGTGAAGAGGCAGAATAGCCCTAAAGAGAACAATTCCTCTCAGCACAAACAGATATGAAGCAATTCTTGCCTGTTGATACAATTTAAAATAACTTCTGCAAGTGACATGGAGAGAAAGGACAACTCCTATTGATAAAGAGTACAATGAGGTTTTATAGTATTAGTAGAAGTATAATTATGCCTAGTATTTTAATATGGGTATGCAGTTACACGTAAGTGCAGCATTAGAAATGTCTGGAACACTTTCTGATAAGTCTTCCAAACTTATGAAGCTACACTGTGGGAACATCAATTGGGTATTAAACTGAAAGCAATAGCTATTGGAATTGATACAATGTATCATCAAATACATTATAATACATCATGCATATATGAGAAGTTCTTAGGCTACTTGAAATAAGAATTGCAGTTAGCACTTTGAGGTTCCAAAGGGAAGTCAACTGTCGGTGTACAGTAATCAAATCTCGGTACTGTGTATGACCCAAGTTGTGTAGTTGTCCCCTCCGTAATTCCCAGTATAGGAGCATATATAGCATTCACACTCTGCCGTTTGTAATAATCAATTTTGCTCTTCATATATTCCACAACTTCTGGTTTCTGATGGAATAGGTTAGTCTGCTCATATGGATCGTCTGTAGAGAAGATAACATTCAGTAGCACAAAATTCTCTAATCTCATATCGAATAACACCCATTGGCACCGATATAGCTTTACATGTGACCATAGTGGCCATGTTTTAGTAATTTCCAGAATAGTATTAGGATCTATGCTCACCCTTTAAGTTAAAGAGGCACCTTGTTGTGGCTACTCCATTTTCTAATACTGTGCAGACATCTCCAGTTATAGTTCGAGCAGAATTATCTTCTGCTGGTTTTATCCAAGTTCCACTTTTCTCTGGTGTCACTGGAGATGCTACATTGCCATATATTAATTTCCAGTCTTTCCATCTAAAACAGTTGACTGATGTATATGTAAATTACATTAAAAATAAATGTACACTATAATAATTATTGTAATACAGAATCGTTCCAGACTGATTTCAACACACAAGTCATTCCAATGTAGAATGACAATATTGTTTGATGTTAGATAAATACATCATGCACATTTGCATGTATTTGCACAGGAAATACTTTCTTGCACGATAGAAAATTGTCTACAAAGTATGGAAGCTACAACAATGGATGCAACATTGTATTTTTGAAGTTTGTTGCAATAGTCATATTTACATGTAGTTGTATGGATAAAATACATCATAGCTTTCATGTGAATCACATAACAAACATGGATGGCTGTATTGTTGTACTAAAATACATCTCACTCCACGATTCTCACTACTCATCAATATTGATATGGTTTACTACTGGAGTACTGACTAGTCTAACACTCCGTGCCCAAATAATTAGTAAAATTTTGTACTAACTTATAAAAGGAACCAACAACTTGTTCTAAAACCAGAGAATATTGCTACCTGTAGGCAGTGTCAGCGTCATTACACTCTGTTGGAGGGTTTTGAGTGTAATCAGTCAGTGCTACCAGGTTCTCTGATCTAACAGAGTACTTGTTCCTTGATTTATATTTTCTCCCCAGGTTGCTCCTCTGACTTACACCATCTATCCCTATAAGAACCAGTTGCAACTTGTTGACAAGGCTCTCAGTTAGACTGTGTATATAAAAGTATCACAACTACATAAAATAAATACTAAAAATTTAATCATGTTTCAGGTTTACAATAGCAATATACATGTATGTTTGTGATAACACACACACCAGCTATGTGTATGTATGTGTTGCAAACATTTTGTGATCCATTAGTGTTATCTTGATTAGCTATTTACCTTCACTGAAGGGAACCCTAGCAAACTCTAGTAAAGTTGGTAGCCAATCAGTGATGTGCATTAAAAAATCTCTCTTCGTTCCTCTAACATTGGTTGGGAGGTCTGGTCTGAAGAATATTGTTGGTTCCCTAATTCCTCCTTGATAGAATGAACCTTTAGCTCCCCTTAGAGGGTAGTTGTTACCATATGGCTCAGATTTAAATGTCGCTTCGCCAGCAAACGCGGCAGATGCCCCTCCATTCTATAAGTAACATAATTATGTAACAAATAAAACGCTGTGAAAATTGGTTTCTCACTAGAATGCTGATACTTATGCTGTTGATGTGTCTGAGCAATTCTGCCAATTTAGATACAATCATATTACAATAGGGAATAGTTTAGCCTTTTTATACAAAAATTTGTCTAACAAGTTACTTCTTCAGGAAAAAGCAATTGCAAATATTTCTTATTTACCATTACTCCAATGGTTTATATTGCCCAATACTTGGGGGGAAAAAAAGTTTTGTATTGTCTTATACATTTTGTAGAACAAATGGCAGAACTTACATCCTATGTGAAGATTATTATAGAATTATCGTGCTGGTTCGTCTCCTTAAGAGTCTGTATTGTAGCTCCTACCAGGTCATCTACAGCTGCTCCTAGACCTGTATGCATAGGTGTAGGAGAGAAGTTGAAGTGAAATGTTAGCTACCTTTACAATTTAACATCTACGCAATTAGAAAGTGAGAGTCTATTATGACTAGACACGTAGGTAAAAATGAGAGTCTATTAAAACTAGACACGTAGGTAAAAATGTGCGTTTGTGTAAGTAGTTGAGAGAAGTTCAAGCTAGCGCAAGACTAGTTACTTTTGTAATTTAATAAATTTTAAATTTACAATTCTTTACACCTTTGTGATCTCAAAATTATCAAATGACAGTGTATTAAAATTGTCGTATTATTGATGATTTTTTAATGCTGTCGTTATTTTACGCTAAAATAAATAAGATGATATTAATCAAATACCCTTGTATGACAAGGTATAATAGAACCTTGTTTAATTCAAACTTTAAGGAACCGCTATAATTGGTTTGAATTAGGCATGAGTTTGAATTGTAAGATCACTTCACGTAAATGAAGTCATTAGTTAGTGCTCAGCAAAGACCAAGGCTAATAGTGTTTACTAACCATGTTTTTGAACTATCTGAGACTGAATTGAGCAAGTACTAATAATGATAATGATTTGCAGTAACATACCAAGTCTCAATCAAACTATAATTAGTATAGTAATATCATACCCAAAAACTTTCTTCTTTGATTCTGATCATGTATATTTTGGTCTAGGGCACTATGCCTGTTATACAAGTCATCTGTTACCTGAAAAATAGTACACATCATGTAAATATGATATTATTATAGTGTGAGGCTGACATTGGAATTTTATTGCAGCTTCAAAGTAAACAATAATAGTAATAGCCATGGTGCCAAGTACAATTCTCTAACGTGACTGCCCAATAGCAGAGCTAAACAGGGGCCACCACAGCTTCTAGAACTTGATACTATTATCAGTCCGGTATGGCACAGAGGGAAACCTTCTTTGGGATAGAAACCTCCAGGTTGTTACTGGAACTCAAATCCACGTCCTTGCAGATAACTCTTGTCATTGCTGCAAGTTCAGAGTGACTAGCGCTAGACCACTCGGCCACCAGCACTTAAGTGATTCTGATGTGGAATTTGTTACAGTTTGTATCTCAACCAATAGTATAGGATAGTAAAAAGGACAAACTTTAGTTCCTGTGATGTTAGTAAGGCTGATAGGCAAAAGACATTGTTGTTGTTTCTAATAATATTTTTTTCCAATGTATATATGTTTTACCTATATGTATGAATACAAATAAGCGTAACATACCTCCAGGGGTTCATGGACTGCTATTGGGGCAATATACATAAACAGTGGTGATCTCTTCGCAGCATGCGATCTTATCATTTCCTCTACGTCTTCCTTGTGTTGAGTCTATAAGAATCACTTTTGCTAGCAGGTAAAATATCTTAGACATAAGGACATTTGGCCGCAAACCCAGTAAGATTTAAATCAAAAAATTTAGTTGTGAAACTGGTGATGTTTCCAGTACAAGAATATGTACGGTGTTAGTTTTAGGATAGTGCAGTATGGTAGAGTTTGTTTCTGACAGAAAAGCCTCTAACCATAAAACGCATGCCATGCTGACTATATCTGGCAGCATATTCACTTCAAGAAGACTACCCTGGTGTTAGATCAGCATTATGCAAATCAATTGACAGATAATATCAGTACATACATGATGCATGTACACAATATCTTCAATTCACATGTACCTAGTGGAGAGAAATACTATTATTTACTATCATCGCTTACTGTACAATGATTTAATAGTTGAAAGTTAAGAAAACTTACAGACAGGTGAGTACCAATTCCTTCAATAGAGGGTTCATCATTTATCATTCTATTCATCACACCAGATGTAGCTGTTCAATAATATCCACGCACATGTATATACTAATAATTTAACTGTGAAGTAGCAGTGGGTTGTGCGTACGTTATGTATTTTTGGAGCAGAGCATTGAAAATGACAGAAAAAACCTCGAAAAAAACTCTGCCATAAGTTGAGCCACAAAATGATATAAACTTGGTCTATGTTTTAGACCTTGGCCTGTGACTTGGAGACCATATTTTAGTCTATTGGCCATGTAAACATTAGTTTCTCAAACTTGCACATATAAGTACTTGGGTACTCAGCCAAGCAGGTTTTGTTTAAACATTGTATAGATAAAGGTATATTTGAAGTATGCATTCAACTTACTATTGGCACATGAGATAGACAAAAATAATGTTAATAGTACATGTACAATGTACATTTACTTACACCGATTGAAGTAGTGGGCGTGTCCTTCAATCATTCCTCTATATTCATCAAATCCTCTGAATGTGGGGAGACAACCTTTGTTACAGCTCCCGAGGTGCCATCTGCAATCATTAACTGACAATCAACAAGGTAGCACTTAAAAACTGTTAGACAGACATGTATATGTACATACATATGTATGTAGTTCAGTGTGTTGTAACCATTCACTAAAATATATACATTGTACATGTACATCATAATGTATTCTTGTTTGTATGCATATATTGCAATCATCAACAGTAACATAAAAATATCAATTCATAAACTTAAAGGGGTTATGACATGTGGTTCATGTCTATGTTCAAAGCAGCATCTCTTACTTAGGTTTATTGCATTTGTGCTACTATAAGCAGAGTTGTGTTCTCTTGCCCATGCTTGACTCATTAGCACTAGTGGATGCTGATCCAAACGCAACTTTGTTATGAAGACGCAACTGCGTGCTTTATGTCATATAGAGAAAATTGTTGAATTCAAGCTGTTTGCATAGAAAGAGTACAGTAGTGAACAAATGATTTTACAGGATTTACTAATATAGCAGTAGGATAACTTGTGCAAGTTTTTGAATTTTTCTGGGCTTTACTTTTGCTGGCAATAATTAGCTGCCTTTATTGGTAGGTCCGGTGTTTCATCTGGCCACACTGTATACAGCGGCTATCGTTGCGTTATTCTACATGCCTATACATTGCGTTGTGGTCTAGTTGTTCTAAATATAGCCCGGAAGCCGCAAGCATAGGATAACTAACAGTACTAGTATCTAGGTTCTCAATACGTTGTGTTGTGCCACTAGATAGCTGAGTGCGTCTTAATGCTACCTGAAAACACGTGGCATAACCCCTTTAAAATATAAATAATAAAAACATGTAAGAAAAATTCTTGTATCATAACAATTGTATGGAAACTGTCAGAATTCTAATTTAAAGTTTTACACCATTTTTCGGTTCATGTCCCATCTTTCAGAATTAATACTCAAGCACTAAAATTTGATGAAAAATTACATGATCAGCTCATTGAAAGTTGTACTGCCAAGCAGAGCTTGACACCGTTCTAAAAATACCAGAGTCATCGGCAACATAATTATGCAGTCAATTTAGTGTTACTCACTTTCCGACCATCTTAGTTGTGTAACCAGCTTCCTTCAAGTATTCCGGCAGTAGCTTATGTTCCAAGGGAAGACAACTCTTGCTCTGCCCCTCTATCACAAATGACTGTAGGAATACAAATACTTTGAGTGCATAAATCCCACTAACAGACTTCCCTGCATACATCTACGCAGAAGCTTCTATGATTCGGCTTTGCACATAAGTTACACCAAATTTAACTGCACATGCCAATAACTTTTAAAAATATTTCTGTTTGAGGATTAAAACTGTATGGTGCAAAATGTAACAACCAAGCATAGAAAATAACACATGAGTACTAGAAGGAACAAAGAGAGTTATACGATCATGACAAATGTAATTCTCTTTGTTCTTACTAGTAACTCATGTTTGTACATGTAAGTGTACATGTAACTACATTGTATATACACATACAATATACTTAGTACAAATTGTATTCACTTTTAGCAACACAAGCCCTATTCTCATTGGTTTCTTATACAGCCCAATACATGTAAGTCGTATTTACAGATTTTAACTTACTATGCAGCTACTTTATTACATTGACCTAGATATTATGTGTATCATTTTAACTACATTGTACATAGCTATTGCTAAAACAACTACGAACTCAATGGGGTTGCGTTTCTACACTATTAATATAGTTTTTAGGCCATGCATAATATGCTATCTACATCGTATAAGAAGTACATTGTCCATGATGTACTTATCAATGTGAAGCAGTTATTGTATATTTAAGGTACCTGCATTCCGTTGTTAGAAGGGTATTTGCCTGTCAACAAGGCAGACCTGGATCTAAAATTAAAAATAGGAATATTTTAAACTTTGATGTAAATGTCCATAGTGTTTATCAATTGGTATACATTGTGAGACTGTATCTAACATAAATTATCTTCCTTTCAATGAACATGGCATCTAATGACTCATTACCAGTACAGAATAACCAAGCATGGAACAGCATGACCATCTCTCCAACGAACAAACAAATGAATGCTAAATATTTTTTGGTACTCACGGTGTACATAATGGCATAGCATAATTATTAGTTAATTCTATCCCTTTCCTCACCAAATTGTCGATGTTTGGAGTTTTAATGAAATTGTTATGAAATCCAACATCATTCCATCCTGCAAGATCAGAAGGTGTAAATATTGATGCATTCTGTCATAGGTTTATTATAGTGAGCAGCACACACTAAATGGTAAATGTTATCAGCCTTGAATCGTATGATTTTAGCTGACAGTATTCCTTAACTATGTCTGTTGAATTTTCTAATCTACATTGTATGCTAAAGTGGCACTAGACACACTACTTCTGTTCGTACCGACATTGGTAAATCAAGGAGATATTGCTCCAATTAATCCTTTACTTTGACAAACTATGGGTTTAGCATTACCAGAGATGTGTGAAAGTTTTATTTTGGAAACTCAAGTTTACATGGCCAACTCTTAGTTGTGACTCTTCAAGTTACAACTCAATTCTTTCAGTGACAGATCAAAACTTTCAAGTTACAAGTTAAATATTTACATGTCTCCAGAAACTCTAGTTTTTGTCAAGTTTTCCAAGTTAACTACATGCAAGTTTCAATTCAATTCTTTTCTTGTTTAACTCGAGTCTTTTTATAGAGTTATTGGGTTATTATTTAGCTTATGGTGAAATGTTGTTAGGAAATGGTGTCAGAAGTTCAAATTTCAAAGCAAAATGTCACAGTTTTAGTGTAAAATGTGTTATATTTGTGGTTGTGGTTGGTGGTTATAACTGTGGCTATTTCTATTCATTACAATTCACAGCTGCCCAATGAAAACTCGAGTTATTGAATATTTCAGCATAATGATGTGCGAGTTGAGAGTCTTTGATTATAGGCATAATTGAATTACAATTCAAGTTACAAGTTTTTGACAGCTGTATATTCAAGTCACAAGTCTTTCTAATAAGCCATAAAATGTTGCTTGAATTAACTCGAGTGAGAGTCTTTAACTCGAGTCTGGCATCTCTGAGCATTACTCACCCAAATCATCAGCCATTATGAATATGATATTTGGTTTTGACTTCCTTCCACGTCCTTTGCCATGCTTATCACTACGTTTGTTACCACTGTATGAATGGCTCTCCACTATCAAACCAACATAAACTAAACACAGCCAGAGTCTCCAGTATGTAGTCATGTTGTGATATCAATGGAAAATGTTATTACCAACCTGAATGCCTCCACTTTTATACAAAACCTTAATCTCTCAGCCATAAAATGGTTTGGATAGCATGTTAGATTATCAGCCTATGATCCTAATTATTATTTGATTAAATCATTCTTTATTGCATAGTCTGAACCACTGGTCCTAAGTCTACTGTCATGGAAGCTAATCACTATTGGTCAAATTGATATTCTCCAAGCAAGAGAGTCATGCCGATAGTTAGTTTAATTCAAAGGTATATTAGAATGGGCTGTTAACCTCGTAAGGTCATAGTTAGAATGAGATTAGTGTAGGTGTAAGCTTTCAAAAATAATCTTTATGGATGAACATAGAGAGAAGCACAAGGCTAACAGCTTCAACTTTAAAAATTCATTAATAATCAGCAAATTGCACATATTATAAATTTTACCCTGTTCAACACACATAGAGCAGGCGTAGCACATTTCTCATATAAAATGTTAAAGATAGGTGTGAAACTTCTCACATTAGTATTTCAGTCAGAGATTTAGCTACTATTCTCTGTTCATCAACAGCAAACTCCTAGCCTGAGCACCTAATGTCTACTTATACCCAGTTAAACAGGATTATCAGGTTGTTGCCAATGTAATAAAAACTCGCGGGCATATACTTCTTGGGCATATACTTCTCGGCCCTATACTTCTCGGCCCTATACTTCTCGGCCCTATACTTCTCGGTGTGATCAGCCCCTTGCAGTCGCACTGCCAGGTAATAATATTGACAAAAAGATGCGGTGCAATGTCTATTTAGCTGAGCTCTTCGACCTCCGCACTGAGCTCATGTTCCTAAGTATCATTTGGTTGAATTATTTATTGTGCTGTTTATAGTTTATACCACTGGAACATAGTGTAATATATGGATCTACAGTATAATTATAGGAGTACCAACATAGAATAGCTGTAGTGTGATACAACTTATTTAAACAATAGAATTATAATCAATGGTTGTTGGATTCATGGATAAATGATATCATCTGCAGAAGCATGGTCTTCTGCATGAAAAAAATCATTATTCTTATCCTGCATATCATGTAGTATGTACATGTACACGACGTGTAACTTTTTTCTCTCATCAATGATTTTGGTTTCCTCTGTTTCCTTTTCGTGCTGTATTCTTTAAGGACTGGATATATTGTATTGTTGGGCACATGGGTACCGATGTGGGTACGAGTGTAGGAAAGGTCTAGGAGTGGTCAGCTAGACCCGCTTCCAATTACATAAAAAACAGAGCGTTTATTGTGTGGTCCCGCTACTTCAGCATAGGTCAGCTTCTTCACCACAATATCATAGAGAAAAACCAGTAGAGTTAATAACAGTGGTAGCAACAGCATTTCTACATGTAGTACACTTTTGGAACAGAAGTGTACTACATGTAGGCATGTTCAAATATCCTCGTTACTAGGATTTCGTATCTACATGTACGTAGATTTATCTAATCCATGGCAAAGTAGATAAGACACGCTGAATGAATACAGTATATTATTAAACGTTGAAATGTAAGCAGTGGATTGCATTGTCAATGCTGGTGTTAATACCAATATTTAGAACACTTCTAGAACGTTCCATGGGTGTGATTAAAGTGTTATTGATATCAGGGGGATACTAAGGTCATCCGCAGTACACTGCTTAGTTATCTTTTAATTGCTTGATTTCTGATAACTAGTCAGAACTAGTATTATGCTATTATCAGATTAGCTGTACAGTGTATACTTGCCATGGTTTAAGATGATTCACTATTTTATTTTACACAATGTTCTTGACACATTGGGCAATAGAGAATGATACTTGATGCTCAATATTTTCATGGTCAAGGTTTTCAGCTGATAATGCAAGAGAGATAAGACTATTAGTGGCACATTAATTGTCTTCGTTTCCTCTTATGATGTCATCCAAAGTACATTATCTTTTAAGATATACCATAATAATAACACTATAATATTGTGGTGAAACAGCCTCCGTGGTAATGGCACCTAGGCAAGCCACACTGACAACATTATTAGCTGACAATCAATATCTTATCCATACATTGTTATCCACATTATCCATGCATTCACTATCTCATTATCCACTGGTGTCTTATATACATGTCTGTATTAGCAATCAAGCTTTGGAATTACTTTCTATTGCAACTTGGTTTTTCCCACATATATACTTATTTAGTAATTGTCTGTCCTTACTTGATTGTGAATTATTAGAGTCTTTTTGCCACTTTATATTGTAACTACGGGCCGACCTTATGGATTTAGCTCATAATTATATATGACATGTTTCTCCTTATTGTAAGCACATTTTGTGCAATGGCCGACCTTTTCATGTGGCCGAGTCAGACATATTGTTGCGTAAGCGGAGACGATCCCATGTCGGATAACCGACACCATGTCGGCCCTGGCCCTTTTTACCGGAAGTTTGTTATGTATATAAGGCAGTGCATTTTCTGTCGTGAATCAGTTGTTGATTGCGCTTGAATAAAGCAACATCTCTTAACTCAACCTACAGAGGCTTACTCTTTAGGCGGGTAACTCCACCTGAGAATCCTTTGGATTCAGTACGGCTCGAGTTCACCTCATCCTAGGCTAAGCATAGTGTTATATAGTCATTACGGCTATTCTACGCGTCTCGGAAGAGACTATACGATATTACCGATTGGCTAGATATAGAAGAGGAGTTCTGGTTGAAAGCTAAGAAAGCTTGAATAAAGAACTACAACCCTTATCTTCATGAACTTCGGTGAGTGAAGACGTACCTGAGAACGCTAAATATATTACGAACCTGACTATTTAACATGGCACAGTTGGCAAGATAAATTTTTTTATTATTATTGTTAAACTGAAAGGTATTACTGGTTACAACTGAGATAATCAAGAGCACCCTTCGAGGGAAGAGTAGCAGTCACTCAAGGAAGAGTGACTGTGAGTGTTAGCATCAGTGTGTAGCAGTCACTCAAGGTAAGGTGACTGTGAGTGTGTAGCAGTCACTCAAAGAAGAGTGACTGTGAGTGTGTAGCGTAGTCACGTCAGTGTAACATGGCTACGTGAGAGTAGAGAGAGTAGAGAGTTTTTGTAGCGTAGCCACACGAGTGAACCGTGGCTACGTGAGAGTAGAGTGATTTTCGTAGCGTAGTCACGCCAATTTAGGGTGGCTACGTAAGAGTAAGAGCAGAGTAGAGTTAGAGTAGAGTTAGTGTAGAGTTAGAGTAGAGTTAGTGGAGAGTTGGAGTAGAGTTAGTGGAGAGTTAGAGTAGAGTTAGTGGAGAGTTAGAGTAGAGTAGAGTAGAAAGTAGAGTAGCTACGCGAGTGTAGCACAGCAGAGCTTAAATGGCTGCTGCTGGTATTGATCTGAATAGCTTCCCTAAATTAAAAATAGTAGGGAATGACGTAAGTGGCTGTTGGTCTGAATGGCTAACAGATTTTGAAATAGCGGTGGAAGTAGCCACCTTTAATATGGGCCAAGAAGGACCCCATGAGGCAAAAGTGAATAGGTTTAGGGGTAGGACTAAACTACTGGCCCTACTTAGCGCGGCAGAGAGAGATGGCAAGGCTGTCCTCACTGCCTCAGGCTTCAATCTGCGAGACAACGCAGATGATGCCTATGATAGAGCACTTAAAGTGTTAACAGATCACTTTTGAGCAAAAAGATAGTTTCTTTTTAAGACATGGTAGATTTGTCACTACTTCACAAGCATGTGATGAAGATTTTCATGTGTAGCTACTCAGAGTAGAACGACTGAGTAGGGATTTGGATTTTGGCGATCAAGGCAAAGTGCATAGACAACGCCTCGCTGTTTCGGTCGCAGTTAATGGTTTGCGTGAAAGCTCGGTTAGGCAAATACTTTACCAGCCAGCTGAACTCACATGGGCTGACTTGACAGCCTTGCTTAAAGCAAGAGACACTGCCAGGAAGGAGGATGCACTCCTGAAGCAGTTTAAGCACACCCCTAGTACTGATAGAGTGATTAAACAGGAAGTGGGCAATGTAAGCTCCAATAAACCGAGCTATTGTAATGTAATTAAAAATAACATTAATGAATCAGATGAACCATCTGTATGCAATGTAACTAGACGTAGATCTAGCCATAAGTATAGACCTAGAAGTACTTGTAGAGATAGCAATACAAGCAACAGCTCCTACAGCAATTACAATTCTAGAAGGTATTCTAGGTATAGATCTAGAAGCAGTATTAAGGAGAGTAGGGAATCCCATCATCGTAGGGATTCTAGCAACAACAGTCCTTCTAAGTACTCACCTGGTAAGAGGTATAACTCAGAGGACTCTCGGTGCTATCATTGTCGTAAGCACGGACACCATACCAGAGAGTGTCCTACAGTCACCTGCTACGTATGTAACAGAAAAGGTCACATCATCAAGGAGTGCCCGTCCAGGCGGAACAAACGCCATCTCAAGGACTTTCCAAGTCCGTCTAGGCAGTGCCAACGGTCGAGAGGGGACCAAGTGAGTCCTTCTAGAGTAAAAAGAGTCAGATTCTCTAGCAAACTAGAGAATAGATCTAATATAGTCAATCTCACTTGTAGTAGTGTAGATGTAATAGATTCTAGTGAGACAGAAACATTTATAGGTTCTGTCATAGCCTCCTCACCCTACGTTGATTGTAGAGAGGAGGAAGCATGTGAGGCAATGTTACAGGACCCTACCTGTAAATTGTCAATAGATAATATTAGCAAGAAGTGGCATTATGGCGGAGCCAGTTGCTTTGATAGCAAGAAGAGGAAACACCCCTCTTCTGGTCCAACACGCGCTGAGGGACTATCACCCAAGGCGTTGGGCATAGACCCCCTTGTGTCTTGTGAACCGAGGGCCCATGACAAGGAGATGAGTGCAAACTCTTCTCTCCTTGCTCAGGTTTCCACTTTCTTAAGTGGATTACGTAGTAGCTCAGCAATAACTACTGATGACTTCTCGAGGAGAAGTACGGCTCTTAATGAGAGAGAATTGGCATTAAGGAGCCAGTATGAACTCGGCCTGAGTGAGATAGCTCGAGAACGAGCTGCTCTTCAGAAAGAGTACGATGATGGTGAACCGGTCAGGGAAGCCATCAGGAACATTTGAACTGGCTGCTAACTAGTTTGCCCAAGGTTCCGGGTCTGGTGTTTCTACTGCTCCTGTAACACCAGTGCGTCCCAGTGCCAGTTCAGGATCCTTGAACCCCTCTAGCTCTCAGAGTAAGGTGGTGTCTCCCCATAAGACAACACCCACTGTGGTGCCCAACGCTGCAGCTACCACAGTAGTGCAAGAAGAGGTGTCTCCCAGCGTGACACCTGTGGTGTTTTCAGCAAGGACTGTGCAGGGTGCACAGGCTAGCAACTCTGCCCCAGCAGAGGAGAGGGGGCCCCAGGCCTAGCAGAGGATGGTGCTTCCTAGTGAGACACCAGCATGTGCTGTGCAGAGTGCACAGGGTGGTAGCTCTTTTTCAGTAGAGGAGTGGGCCAGTGACGGAACCCCTGCCAGCGAAAAAGAAAAAGTTGTCGAGGACAACATGGCAGGGATGGGTTTTCTCTGGGAGAGATATGAGTGCGTCAACAATGCGTTGGTTGATTCACTGCTTCTGCAGAGAGCATGGTGAATAGTGACACCTGAGTATTATCAGATGTACAGTGGTAGTAGTGGTTGTGCACTACACTGAGCTCTTGCTTTGGCAACAGCTACTGACTTACTGACTCTCCTGGAGAGGAAGTATGTATGGTGCGACTAACTCTTCATAGAGAAGTTGCAGAATGCGTAGTCATTTCTAAAGCAGAAATGATCTCTGAGAAGGAATCTTTACAGTTCCTATTGTTGGTTTCTGAATCTCAAGTAGACTGGCATAGCCATCTCTACCTTTGGCAGTGTGTCATAGGATGCAAGAGTGGGAGAGAACGCTAGTCCATCCTACAGTGGAAGAAGATAGAGTGATACTCTTTTCAGGTGAATCTCTACGAAGAGGTAAGCCAAGGTAATGGTGACTTGATGTCTAGAAGGTCTTCTTCAGTAGTCCTGTGTACAATACTGAAAGGGCTTAGAAAGACCTGTACCCTTCTGTGTGCACATGTACAACGTGTGACTAAATGCATATGCCCAATGTAGTTCTTGAACATTATAGTGATTGTAATGTTTACACCAAGAAGGGACATATTATATAGCGACTTCTAAAAGCTTTATGTATATGTTGATCATTGTACCGTATCCAATACCAGTTTAGTTTCATTACTAGGTTGTTGGTAAAGCTCAAAGGGAGCCCGAGAGAAGAGGGCATGTTATATAGTCATTACGGCTATTCTGTGCATCTCGGAAGAGACTATACGATATTACCGATTGGCTAGATATAGAAGAGGAGTTCCGGTTGAAAGCTAAGAAAGCTTGAATAAAGAACTACAACCCTTATCTTCATGAACTTCGGTGAGTGAAGACGTACCTGAGAACGCTAAGTATATTACGAACCTGACTATTTAACACATAGCACTATCCACCCCTTAAGGACTAGTCACACGGCACGAAAGTGCCAACGAAACGTGAAACAACAACTCCAACTTATTCCTACCAAAACGCCAGGCTGGTCACACGGCTGACGATAACGAATTTTTTCGGTGACTGAGATCAATAGAATCGAGCGTTACATTCTATGCGGTCCTGTTACGAAACAATAACAATACAACTTCCGCTATTATGTACATGATTGTAGTTGCAGAAGACCAAGATTTTTTCCGGATTTATTAATTATAATCTACTGAGCTAATCTGCATATTAAATAAAAAGCTCTCTCTTTACATTCTCTTTTCGGAATAGGTTTCGTTTCACATGGTTTTCATTTCGGCAACCAAATAAGCTACACAAAGTGGTTTATTTACGATCACTTTCATTTCACCGCATTTCAAACTAGCATCCTTCCAAACTAGGATCAATCATTAAATTTTATTTTACATCTTTCTTATAATATTAAGTTTTATATGAAAGTTCTACCATCTCTAATAGCCTATCACTTGCTACATTATCACTGTTGTCTATCACTTTTCATTATCGCTCTAGTCATTTCAATTCATTAGATTATACATTCGATTCTATTCTTCCCTTCCTCCCCTTCCTCCCCTGGTCACTTGTGTGTTTTATTCAGCGACCTTAAAAAGTAGGATGTACATATATCAATATTTTCAAAAAATTTTTCATATGAATAATATAAATGTTATGCAGGTGATTGCTTAGGAATCCGGTACTCACTGTGGGCTAAAAATCTATAATGATTTTATGCTAAAAGATTAAAATAGATATGTTGTTTCACATCAATAATATAATCTCGTTCATCATCTGATCAAATCAGTTTTGTAGTGCATTAGTAACATCAGCTCCCTGTTAAGTACATGTGGTCAGATTACTTTGACTTTCAAGTCACATATCTTTCTATTCCGATATCTAGTGGTGATCAGCTCATTTATCAGTTGTGCTGCTCATAGACACAAAGGGTGGTGAAC
Source organism: Bugulina stolonifera (assembly GCA_935421135.1). NCBI lineage: Eukaryota > Metazoa > Bryozoa > Gymnolaemata > Cheilostomatida > Bugulidae > Bugulina > Bugulina stolonifera. The sequence goes on from OW285195.1 coordinate 9,868,652, forward strand.
TGTCTGTCACTTTATATCAACAAAACTCACTTCACAGGAGTTTCTACATATGGACTGTGTATATGGTTGCTGTCCACCTCGATGTCCAACTTCTCTTCAACATTTATACTTGTCTATTTCTCTCCCTTTACATGTCCCTTTCACTCAGTCTGACTACTCTAATGATCTTCTTCAACTGTTTCACTGCTCGTTTCCTGATAGACCGTTATTTTGTAGAAATGAATAAAAAGAAGAGAATAGCTCTGCTTCTTTTGAAGAAAAAAGCTCTGCTATTAAGAATGCAGACCAGGAGGAAGCACTGGGTGCATCCCATTAACAAACAAAGAGCTAGTCTAGGAATATTTGCCAGCCTTGTGAGTGAATTAAGGCAAGACAATGATAGGTTTTTTAGCTACTTTAGAATGCCAGTTGGCAATTTTGATTACCTACTAGGATTAGTGTCACCTAGTCTGACCAAGCTCAACACCAACATGAGGCCATCTATCAAGCCAGATCTAAGGCTGGCAGTTACATTGCACCATTTGGCTGAAGGCTCCAGTCTCACTTCCATAGCCTTTCACTACCGGCTTGGCAAGTCAACAGTGATAGGAATTGTGCAGGAAACTTGTCAGGCAATTTACACCTGCCTACAGCCTTTATATCTGCAGCCTCTCAATGGTCCAGATGCTTGGAAACAGGTGGCTAAAGAGCAAGTCATCTTTTCTCTGATGAGAATGTGATTTGTGGTTGAACCATAATGATGCTGAGCAAACGACAATGAAACTACGTTTCAGCTTCAATGATTTCGTTGGAGTTGTCGTTTCACGTTTCGTTGGCACTTTCGTGCCCGTGTGACTAGTCCTTTAGGCTCTCAAGGTTAGATCTTCTTTCTCTGCACTCCCTCGGAGTATAAACTCTACAAGACCTACGTCGGTCCTGAGCTCCAATGAGTCTCGGCATCGGCCTACGTCTGATATAATCTACAATCTACACTATAAAGAGCACCCATAACTGTTCACTCTTTTATGTAATGAGCAGAAGGTATACTTGGTCGACCTCTACCACCTTTCAAGCCCTTCACATACTTGCAGCCCTCGGCTCTCGTATGCAATAGCACTCAAAAACATTACAATATTCTATTGATACAAAACATTTTACTGATCATTCCATTTCATCAGATTGATTGTGAAGTGATGTGACCATGTCTTATTGGGAGAGGTAGTCCACTTTCACCTTGCTTGTTATGTTAAATGTATCATACAAGATTTACTCTACATGTCTGTTTATGCACAGGCCGAAATATCATTACATACACTGTACAAGTACATGTAACTTCACTTTCAACTTTTCGATCTTTGAAATTAAATGATTTCACTATGGAGTGAGACAGATTATACAATGCAGACTGCAGACGTGGAGAAGCTTTGGTTATCGTAGTATACAGCTTGTGCATATGAAATACATTGCACGCTACTGTGTACTTACTGCTTAATTCTGTATTTTATATATTGTCATCCTTAGAGCGGCTGAGTTGCCTTTTAGCCTGACTTATGCCAACGTACTTAAAGTGAGCCAGACATGCTCTATTTATGTTTTAACATTGCATATTGATAGATAATTTATTTGTTTAATGGCTGCAAATGTTTCATTCATAGACATCTATTGCATATGCACACCAAATTATCAGTACATTGACTGTAACATACCACAATAAAGTTGGCTAGACAATAGAAGTAGAACAAGACTCAAGAAGTCTCGAGTCTCACCTTGAATTGTCTTGTCTAGAAAGTTTATCTCAACATGAAAATTAGTGTTTGGAACTACATGTACATTGTAGAAAACCAATAGCGCATAATAATTTTTATTCATAATAAATTAATAATATTGTTATGCGTCATGTAATAGTCATTTCTGATCAGTAATGATACTTCTAAAATAACAAAATACACGTATTATTTCTAAATTACATGAAATTACTCACGCTTGTGTCCACACTAAAAGTTGTCTACTCATGGCATTATTTCAGTAATGTAAACATAACTTCTTACTAGTTGCATACATCATGTAAATGTACATGTTAGGTGTACATACATGTCTATGTAATGCATTCCATGTTAATCATTTAATACCTCTAGTCTTCTGCTCATCCTTTATTGAAAAGCGTAATGATAGTTATAATACAAAACATAATGAGGAAATATGTAATGTACAGACTAGCAATTAAAACTATTGGAATTCTAACATGCAAAGATATAAAAGTTGGCAAACGTTTTTAGGAAGAATCACTTAATTCTGTTTGATGCTCTTGTGTTAGCAATGGAACATACTAAAAATAATCCCTCTATTACAGTCATTTCCGATTTTGAAATTACACATTAGATAAATAGCAATACACAGCAAAAGCAATTAATTCTATTGATAGAAATAAAACACCATGATAAAGTTAGGATCACTGCTTCAAAATACTATGCATTTATTTGTGTGACAATAATTGAATACGGGTGTACACTTGCATGTGATGTGAAAATGAGGTTAAGAAAGATTACAACTTCTACCAGCACATATTGAGATAATTTAACTCAAAAATAGCTAGAGAGAGTACAAAATATCCCCTCAGTGGATAGGCTTAAAAATAAAAGATAAATCCTGTCTGTAAAGGCAAAAAGCGCATAACTCCTGTCAGTAAAGACAGAGAGCACATAACTTCTGCCTGTAGATACACGGGTATAACAAATTGTCTCAGTAAAATAGAGAGAAGACAACTCTTTTTAGTGGAGAGAGAGTACAATGTGGTATTATGGTACATTAGTGTATAGGTCAACTTATCTAAAGCACATTTACTAGAAAATTGGAGCTTTATAAAATGTATATTTCTATTGAGTGAATAAAAGGCTGAACATACAGTGAAGTACCAGATCAAAGGACTACAGCTCTACAACCATGATATTATGGAATAATATCAACAGCAATGGGCAAATAAGATAAAATACATGCATGTAGTAATAATGAATAATAAGATGAGACGCTTTTTATATTTTTGTTGACTCCTTATATTTCGATATATATCCATACATCATCATCAGAGAAATGATGATGCATGGATATATATCGAAATATAAGGAGTCAACAAAAATATAAAAATGTGTCTTGTCTTATTATTCATCGTAAGATACTCGCTCGCACTAACATTTTCCAATGTATATAGCAAGGTTAATTAGAGTACCAACAAAAAGAACATTCTAACAGTTCAAGAATGGTAATACTATTTTATCTTAGTGAAAATGATCACTCAGATGGTATTGACAGATCAATGCAGGTAGCAAAGCTGCTAATACAGTAGCTAATATATTTAACAAATCTGAGGGAAACACCTAGTAAGAGTTGCAGCTGGCACTTTGAGGCATCAAAGGAAAGTCAACTGTCTGTGTAAGTAATCAAATCTCAGTACAGAGTATGAGCCAAGTTGTGTGGTTGTCTCCTCCGTAATTCCCAGTGAAGGGGTATATATAGCATTCACACTCTGTTGTTTGCACTCATCAAATCCTCTCTCTCCATATATTCCACAACTTGTTGATATTGCTACTCTTGGTAAGTCATGTTGTTCGCATGGATCATCTGTAAGCAAATAAGGGTTGTTGTATCATACTGTGTTTATAGCAGATATGTGACCTGTTCTGTCATTTTGGCCAACTTGGCTAGATTTCAACATTTTTAGTTATGTATGTGATGGTATTAAGCAACTCCTCAGCAACTCACCAGACTTTAAACTTTTCAAATTGCTCAATTAGACGCAAAATTATTCAACATTGAACGTAGAAGGGTCGGCGCTGGTCTCTGGGTGCCTAAGCTCAGAAAAACCTCCGAGAAGTTCAACAATGTAAAATTTTCACCCGTGTATTTATTTATCTACCTAGCAACGTATAGTTAAAATGACATAAGAGCAATAAAAATCGACACACAGCACAATTCTGATATTCTGAATTCAGCTATGAAAGCTAAAACGTCCTATCACCAAATCTTAAGGTCAAAAGGTCATGGTGAAGGTGAAAGGCTATTGAATAGAAGAGAATGAGGCTATGCAAAGTAGGTAATGTGACCTCCATAGCAACCAATGACTTGCTATTTTGATCAGGCAAAAACCAATCAAAGGCGAACAGATACATGAAAACTGATTGGACCATTGGAAAGAGCACACCTGAATTGCCCAATGGAGATGGAAATCAGAATATGGACATGTGACAACCTCGTGGCGATTGTGCTCCTTTTAGCTTCTATATCGTATAATGAGCTGAATAGCCAAGTAGGCTAAAATGACAGAACAGGTCACAATTATAACTTTATTTGGGTTTTAAGTCCAGGCATGCAAGTATAATAATGACAGGCTCTATGCTCACCCTTTAAGTTAAAGAGGCATCTGGTCTTGGCTATTCCATTTTCTAATACTGTGCACCCATCTCCAGTTTTAGTTAGAACAGAATTATCTTCTGCTGGTTTTATCCATGTTCCACTTTTTTCCAGTGTTGCTATTGATGCTACATTGCCATATATTAATTTCCAATCCTTCCATCTAAAAATGCATATGTGTAACAAGTAACATGTGTATAACATTAGGCAAGTATGCAAAATCTTTCTATGTTGACTTTGGTCAATTCAGGCATGATAATACATGTATTTTTTAATCGTTTATCGATACATGTACATGTACATATGCCTTTGTCTGCACAGAAAATACTTTTGGACATTAAATTGTGTTCATGCTATTTTATACTTAACACAAAGGACTTGGATCTATGCGCATTACTAGATACGTTGAAGTACATGTACATGTAGTATTATATTTCTGTAGGTTATTAAAACAATTGCAAAATTATACATGTATGTACATAATATACATACACTTGAAAACACTTAAGACATAATTTATTGCGATACTGAAATTTCCTTTATTTTCAAAGCTTGTAAATTTCTCCTACAAAGTAGTAAAAAAACTAAAGCACTAAGTAACTCAGCACCTGATGTGCCAACATTCATCCAAGTTTTGGAATATTTGATAAGAATAAGCAGACACTTGTTGCAACCTTGTAATAGTGCATACGATCACCTGTAGGCAGCGTCAGCATCATTACACTCTGAAGGAGAAGGAGTGTACTCGGTCAGTGTTACCAGGTGCTCTCATCTAATTGTGTACACATTATTTGAGTTGTATGTCTTCCGCGGGTTACTCCTCTAACTCATACCATCTATATCTGTGGAATAATTTATTATTCTATGTTATCACTAAAGTGTTATGTTTCAGTGTGTAGGTACAGCTGAAACTAACATTGACAATTGAATGTCTAAATACTTCTTTGTGTGCAGAACTTCTAGTTTATTGTATATAAATAACAAGCTATAATATTTAGCTGAACTAGACTAGCAATGTGTGGTTACATGTATCTTGAATACTGACATATTAGCAACTGAACTAAAATTGGAACTGGCCTGCTTATATATAAGTTGCTTTAGAATATTCTAGAATCTGTGATTCAGCAAGTAATAGAATGTTCTAGGCCATTCCAATAAATCCTATGTAACACTACTGCAAGTAAACAAAAGTATGATTCATTGTCACATCTACCATATAACTAGTGCGTGCTATTATTAGAACATAAAATAAACAACAAATAGTGATAGTACATATCAAAAAGCACCAAAAATAGTCACATGGCACAATGCATGCTCTGATCAGTAATTCAATTTAATATTTCACGACAGGTGTAGTACATTTTTTACAGAAATGACGTTTTACTTTTTAACTGTCAATATATACAGTAGATCACTGGTATGGCAAATAGTAATTTACCTTCACTAAAGGGAAACTCAGCAAACTCTAGGAAAGTCGGTAGCCAATCAGTGATGTGCATTAGAAAGTCTCTCTTCGTTCCTCTAACGTTGCTTGGAAGATCTGGTCTGAAGAATATTGTTGGTATATTGACTCTTCCTTGATAGAATGAACCTTTAGCTCCTCTTAAAGGGTAGTTGTTACCATAAAGTGTTGCTTCAAATGGTGCTTGACTAGCAGACTCTGCATATGCCCCTCCATTCTACAAGCAGCTGTAGAACGAATAAAACGCTGTGAACATAAGTTTCTCGATAGAACACTGATATTTAAAATGTGAGTACTTATGGAGTCGATGTGTCTAAACAAGCTTGACAAGTTAGAAACACAAAATATGTATTAGTGTAGTATTATTTATACAAAACTATATCAAGCAAGTTATTCATTCAGGAGAGAACAACTGCAAATTATTCTTATTCTTATCAACTACTACTCCAATTATTTACAGTGCCCAATGTTACCATAAGCTAGATGTTTTAAATGGTGGTTAACCAGCAGACACCCAAACCACTTCATGTGAATTTTAGTAACAAGAAAGCAGTGAAATCCATTATTTCACAAAACACTCAGTTATCCTAAGGTGAGTCCATCGGGAAAATTGGTTTATGTTGACATTATAGATACAAGTATTTATCCACATCGTCAAGTGATTTCGAGGGGTTAGTAAGGATTTGAATTTCCTATGTTTTAATCTATCTGTACACAAAAAATTGTATAGATTGAAGAGGTCAGGAGCGAAAAGTCACAATTTTGCTACTTGGCTGATGGACTACGAGCATTGGAGTTGTCTTTTCTAGATCAGCATGCTTCCAGCTTTCGGTCTCTTTGAACTGGGTAGCCTCAGGTGCTTAAACTAGTCTAGATCATGCTCATGAGAAGTCTAGTTAAAAAGCAATAACTCAGACCTGCGGGTCTTACACATATCATAATCAACAAGGCTATCATTGCACGGGTTATGTAATAAGGAAGCAGGTGCGTGTGCCTAGCACTGAAACATTACAGTATGATAGCACTAAATAGGCCTAGTGAACTAATGCCTACATGTGAGTTCATATTATTATACATGTACATGCATGTATATTTTCTGGCTAATGAAAGTTTGCAATTACTGTAAAGGACACTATCATTATTTTGTATGGCTATATGTCTACCAATATTATGTTTTAGTCAATATTGTAGAAGAACACAGTTCTACATGTACTTACATTATATGACAAGCACTGTAATAAACATCATATTGTCAAGGCATTTCCAACACTTATCAGAATGCTAATATAATCTGAATATACACTGCAATGCTGATTATTATACACGTAAGATGGATTCCTACAGCACAATAATAAGAGACATTGTAATAATCATGGCAGTGTACATTATATATCATGAATAGGATGCACATATGTACACATTGCATGAACTGTATCTCATGCAGTCAGATCTAAAGAAATTTTATTTCTGCACATCTTCCTATAAATCCAATTTGATTGGATGGCAAACTGACCTACCAAATCATCAGCATTGTATCAGTGTTAGTCTAGTAGTCGCTAAAAATAGAGATGACGCGGATACTTGAATAATATCTTATCAGGTTTCACATTTCACTTCTTTTCAAATAGGAGTGGGTACAGGTTTGCAATCAATTCAAATTGACTAATATTCAAAGGAAAAAAAATTATTCCAAGCATCATACAAATGCACATTGTCATCGACATTGCAAAAATATTCAACAACAAGTTCTAGCAGCAATTATTGCACCCTCTTGAATGTTAAGAATTTAGGTTGTTCCACTAAATCTTCTCTGACTTTCTATATTTCTTTCCTACATAGCAGAATAATAAATAATGTTTACATTGCATAATGTCATTGTAGTGCGAGCCTAAATAACCTGGGTTCCAACATAAGCGATATCACTGTATACTCATATCTTAACAATATATTACTTTTGAAGTTCAGTTTCATTAGAGTTTTGAGTGAAAATAACTACATACATTTTTCTTCTTTATCCATTGTACATCTGTTATTGGCAGTGTTAGAAGTAGAACAAATGAGGTGGGTGCAAGGTGCATGAAATATTACAAATTAGTATTGTATAGCTACCCACTTAATCTTAAAATACTGTAGCTAAGAAATTAGTGAATTACTACAATGAGAAGGCCACACTGGTGAGATTCATACTGAAGAGTCAAGCACTCCACCACTGTGTGAGGAAGACTAGCTATTAAAATGAGGGTACACGCCCGCTGGCCGTATAACCACACCGTATACTCTCGTATAACCACACTTCGAACACTGGTTATTGGTATTTGTGGTCATTATTGCACATTTAGCCATCTTATTAAATAACTTCTGTTTCTAAAGTTTCCGTACTCATATAAGGCAGGAACTACATTACAATGTAGATTGAGAGTGCGGGCATCCACTTTCCACAATAGATGCATGGGAGCTTAAACCTGTGACTCTAAGTCTATTGATCAACAGGTAGGCCTACAATAGATGTGATTAATAGCTACCCAACTTAGGCTTTAGAAGTTAGGTGATTATAATTTTGCCATATACCTATGTGTCAGAGGTGAAAACACTTATGATGCCATTCTTTAGAGACCCATAAATTACCTTAATTAAAAGACAAAATTAAATTTTTGCTAACATTCAGTCAATCATAAGCATCATATTTCTATTGCTAGTAAAGAGTGGATAATAATAATTTTATTGTAATTGTTTGATGAAGATGCATAATTATATTAGTAATGTTATTTTTATACAAATTAGATGATTTTGCTATGGCCAGATTTGCTTCTATCTACACTTTGCTGACCAACAATATTATAATATAGCACCACTGATATCTTTTGGTTCTGGAGCACTTGATGTACATTGTGCGTTGTAGGTCATATTCTTATTGTGATTGTTACTAATTTGATTGGTTTGTTTAGCAGCAAATCAGATTTTCAACTGAGGAGCACCTTAATAACATGTTGATAACATCTTATTGCAGTTAGTTGGCAGTGTTTACGTTGCTTAAAGGACCTTAACCATGCTATAATTAGACTAATAGCCCATTTACATTTTAGATCAATGTTGATTGGCTGTAGTATTGTATGCACATCCACATTTTAGCAGCAATATATTATTTTTATGGCATGCACTTTACTCAACAACTATTTAAAGTGCTTTCATATCATGACAGTTTTAATTAAATAAAGTGATCAAAAATTTGTTTTTGCCAACACACTGAGCTACTGAAGAGGAAAAAGCTGGCAATGTGGATGTACATAAAATGTTTATGCATATTAGTTCCATCCCATGCCTTGTGGTCCAACATAACACTATATCTGTACACACTCCTAGAAACTACTTGTGATTGGTTGATGAGCTAACCAATGGAGTCATCAGAATTCTATTAGTGTTAGTTACTGAAATGCCATACTTGGCAAGAGTGTCTAATCAGGCTCTACATTTCACTTAGCTTGTGGTATGTAGGGTGGTACAAGCTTCTGTAGAATTCTGATTGGATATGAGTCAGTGCAGATGGATGATGTTTATACTTGTACAGTATATAAAGGCGAATGGTTTGCTACCAGACTATTCACATTTCAATCGAGTTAAATATCACCATGGCACAGTTCACCTCCATTTACACTTTCTTGGGTAAGATTTCTATAACATGACACTATCATTGTTATATTACATACATGTAGATGTAGAGTTATAATAATAATTTAATATACATGACTAATTGTACTATTTATTACATTATTAGCATGTCTTTGCAAATATATTGTTAAGATAATTTTAATTTGTGGGAAATTGGCATAAATACAAAAAAATTAGTAATAGATTCCTGCTGACTCAAATTCCATTATTGCTTAATATCAGCTTTAAACTGGACCATTATAGTGTAGATGGCGACACTCCTAGTTAGTGGTGCAACACCTTCCCTCGCTAAAAGTGAGTGACAGATTTTCTCATCATCTTTAACACCACTTTAAAGTTGCAAAATCTGTTAGAATCACCCACCTATCATATATTTACTCATTGCAGGTCTGCTGATGATTGGGCTTCTGCTGGCAGAAAATGGACTCACAAGTGCTGAGATCAACAGCTGCTTTTGCAAGCCTCCTATTACTAACTGTTTAAGGGACCCGTGTGAAGATGCCCCTGGATGCCGATACCCAAACACAGAGTGTGTTTCAGTCTACTGTGGAGGGTGTGACTACTACTACAAGAACACAATCACGGGAAAACCAGAATGTCGCTGTCCTCATACATGCTTCTTGGGAAACCAGCTCTCCCCTGCACCAAGTGGACTTAGTGAAGCCTAGATTCACCCACTGGAATATAAAGAGTGAATATCAGAACTGAAATATTCACACTTTACTTTGTTGCAAAATAAAAAAAACCAATGTGCTATTGTTGTTAGTACAGTGTAGAATATATGATACAACCAACAAAAATGTTTTATTTTTCAAGCCTAATTTTTGTGGTATACCTTGTTCACATGCTAGCGTGTGTACACATAGATGTGCGTTATTTGTAAGAAAATCATATCAATAGAAATAATATGTAAAAAATAACTTACCAATTTTACTCCCCTCTATCAATCACAGGTAAGAAAACAATGATCTAAGGAGATGTGTGTCTTTTCTAATTTGAGTTGTATTGACAATTTCAACCTACGTGTTCATTGGTGGAGCCATTACAGATTCTTTACATGAAGTACTAATAATAGTGAAATAACAGTTTAGCACAAGAATAAGAACTAACCATTAAAGGGGCTATAATGCATGATCTCTGCATAAGTTTCTGTCATTTGTCCTTGCACTGGCAGGCCTTTTTGAATAATTTGAGACAAGTTTTGGTCAATTTTTGGGATTTCCACCTATTTAGCTTGTGCAAGCTTTTGAACATTTGTCTGCTTTTCTATTGCTGCCAGCAAGTACATAGCTGCCTGTTTGTTAGGCTCAATAATATTTGACTTGACCACACTGGTAAGACAGCTAGAAGTAAATTTATATTGTTTTGTTTTGTAGGGCTATATGTGTATTAAAGCCTATTGCTTTAAATAATATAACCATAATGCAAAAAATCCATCTGTTGTCTGATAGTCACCTCAGTATAGTGTACAAATGTTATATGTATGTAAAATCTAGGCACTAATACTATACAAAAAGTACCCCAATGCATCTCAATGCAAACTTTAAACAAAATCATGACTCTTTTAAGCTACAATGTATGTAAGATGACAATGCGAAGTTGTCTCCTCTTATTTTATTGCCTAACTCTTTCCTAGTATATATTGCACACTTTCAACTGCTGGTTCTAAGTCTAATACTACGTCAATATACTGATTCTTAATCTAATTTGTAAGTAGTAATATCAGTGCAGATCTGCACAGACATTTCCCCACGGATTCAGCCAATCACAGAGCCGTATTTCGGATTCTGACCAATCAGGAGCCACCACCCTCCGTGACCTTTGTCAAGGACACCGGAACTAGCCAAAATTTCCCCACGACCTTGCCAAGGTCGCGCTCCGGAACTGAGCGTTTCCTCCTCAAAAAATTTCCTAACCGCGAACGAAAAATCTCCAAAAATTTTCCTAACCGCGACCGAAAAATCTCAAAAAATAATCCTAACCGCGAACGAAAAAAATCTCCAAAATAGACTTACCTCGAATGAAACGTCCCCGTCCTCGATTCTCTTAAAACTCTCCAACCTCTCCCTCGCGCCTCTTCTCTCCACGCCTCTCGCCTCTCAAATGATCGCCACCGACCCCGTCCCCCGCCTCTCCTATTCCAAGCCCCGCCCTCAAACCTCGGAATCTCCGCCCCGACCCTTTGACCAATCGACTGTGGACGAGGGGTGGGAGCCGGCCGCCAGCCGGGTCCCTCCCGCCCGGGACCCGTCGCGTTCTTCCCGACTATTTCCCCGGGGTTTTGAAATTCGTATCACCATGTTTTTGGGTTTCGATTAATAATACGTATATTTCATCGTATTCCTTAGAAAGTATATAATGATAGAAAGTATAGAATAGAAAAAAAATGGTCGATTAATAATACGTTTATTTTATTGTATTCGTAAGAAAGTATATAATGATAGAAAGTATAGAATAGAAAAAAAAATGGAAAGTATAGAGTAGAAAAAAGTACATAACTGAAACTACATAGAAAGGCCATAATATCGTATTTGCTAGAAAGTATAAATGCGTATATTTTGTTTGAAATTATAAATTTAAAACTATAAATATAGAAGCGAAAGGTGTATAATTCACTCAATATCCTCCCTCTATTGTTATTTAGTTTAGCCTGGTAAAGAGAAAATGAAAAAAGAAAATGTGAATAAAATGTTTGAGAAATTAATGAAGAAAGATTAGAAAACATAATAGAGACAGTAGAGAGTAATGTGTACAGCTATATATTCAAAACGGTAGGGTAAAAACACTTACTTGAGCTACCACCTTCATATTTCGCTTGATTGAAACAATCGATTCAGTGTTTTTGTCATTGCAATAAGCCTAAAATTAAAAGGTGACAAAAAGTCTATAATTAAAAGATAGAAAAATGTAAAAGAAGTGAGAATACAACAAACAAAAATGTAGAGCAAAAAATCTTATCATTCAGAGAAAATTACTAGAAAAAATTACTAGAAAAATTGCTAAAAAAATAAGGTAAATATTGCTCGCCATTGTTGTAGTTCAGTATATTCACTAGACTTTTGGACTTCTAATTTTTGTAAGAAAGTAGAACTTTTTTCAATACAGATTTGCCTTTCTTCAACTTTAGTTCTTGGAATGAGGCCCAACCAGAAAAACTTTTGTTTTTATATGTTTTTGCTCAAAAATTCCTTAACCAATCAGCTAAAAGGGGCATTTTAAGGTTAAAGAGGCCTTTTTAAGGTTAGGACTTTTTATAGAATTATTAAGAGGAAAGAGGTAGATTTTGAAGGTTGGAGGGGTCGGAGAGGGTTGGAGAGGGTCGGAGAAGGGTGGGAGAGGGTCGGAGGAGGGTGGGAGGGGGTCGGAGGAGGGTGGGAGGGGGTCAGAGAGGGTCGGAGGAGGGTGGGAGAGGGTTGGATGGGGTTGGAGGAGGGTGGGAGGGCGTCGGAGAGGGTTGGAGATGGTTGGAGGAGGGTGGGAGGGGGTCGGAGAGGGTGGGAGGAGGTTGGAGGGGGTCGCAGGAGGGTGGGAGGGGGTCGGAGAGGGTCGGGGAGGGTTGGAGGAGGGTGGGAGAGGGTTGGAGGAGGGTGGGAGAGGGTCGGAGGGGGTCGGAGAGGGTCGGAGGAGGGTGGGAGGGGGTCGGAATGGGTGGGAGGGGCTCGGAGATGGTCGGAGGAGGGTGGGAGGAGGGTGGGAGGGGGTCGGAGGAGGGTGGGAGAGGGTTGGATGGGGTTGGAGGAGGGTGGGAGGGCGTCGGAGAGGGTTGGAGATGGTTGGAGGAGGGTGGGAGGGGGACGGAGAGGGTGGGAGGAGGTTGGAGGGGTTCGAAGGAGGGTGGGAGGGGGTCGGAGAGGGTCGGAGGAGGGTGGGAGGGGGTCGGAGAGGGTGGGAAGGGCTCGGAGATGGTCGGAGGAGGGTGGGAGGGGGTCGGAGGGGGTCGGAGAGGGTTGGAGGAGGGTGGGAGGGGGTCGGAGAGGGTCGGAGGAGGGTGGGAGAGGGTCGGAGGAGGATGGGAGGGGGTCGGAGGAGGGTGGGAGGGGGTCAGAGAGGGTCGGAGGAGGGTGGGAGAGGGTTGGATGGGGTTGGAGGAGGGTGGGAGGGCGTCGGAGAGGGTTGGAGATGGTTGGAGGAGGGTGAGAGGGGGTCGGAGAGGGTGGGAAGGGCTCGGAGATGGTCGGAGGAGGGTGGGAGGGGGTCGGAGGGGGTCGGAGAGGGTTGGAGGAGGGTGGGAGGGGGTCGGAGAGGGTCGGAGGAGGGTGGGAGGGGGTCGGAGAGGGGTGTTAGGGGGTCGGAGAGGGGTGTCAGGGGGTCGGAGGGAGTCGGAGAGGGGTGGGTGAGGTTGGAGAGGGACCCTCTCCAACCCCTTCCCACCCCTCTCTGACCATCTCCGAGCCCCTCCGACACTTTCCGACCCCCTCCCACCTTCCTCCGACCTTCTCTGACCCCTTCCCACCCTCCTCCGACCCCCTCCCACCCCCTCCGACCCTCTCCCACCCTCCTCCAACAATCTCCAAGCCCCTCCCACCCTCTGCGACCCCCTCCGACCCCCTTCGACCCTCTCCCACCCTCATCCAACCATCTCCGAGCCCCTCCCACCCTCTCCGACCCCCTCCCACCCTCCTTCGACCCTCTCCGACCCCCTCCCACCCTCCTCCGACCCCCTCCCACCCCTTCCGACCCCCTCTCACCCTCCTCCAACCATCTCCAAGCCCCTCCTACCTTCTCCGACCCCCTCCCACCCTCCTCCGACCCTCTCCGACCCCCTCCCACCCTCCTCCGACTCCCTCCCACCCCCTCCGGCCCCCTCTCACCCTCCTCCAACCATCTCCGAGCCCCTCCCACCCTCTCCAACCCCCTCCCACCCTTCTCCGACCCTCTCCGACCCCCCCACCCTCCTCCAACCCCCTCCCACCCTCTCCGACCCCCTCCCACCCTCCTCTGACCCCCTCCCACTCTCCTCCGACCCCCTCCAACCCCCTCCAACCCTCCTACACCTCTCTAACTACCTCCCACCCCTCTCCAATCCTCTCAGGTCTTAGTGAGAGAAGTTTGAGAGGTGGGAGGGACTTCTGCTATAAAAGTGGCACACATCTCTTAGAAAAGTCACAATGCTCATAAGAGCTAGTGAGAGAGATAGTCTAGTGGAAGAATATAGTGAGAGAGATAGTCTAGTGGAAGAAGAGCAATCTACACAGAGGATGGAGAATATAGCAGAGCTACAAGAGGAAGGAATACAGATACACTTAAAAGATGTTCTTCCAAAGTCTGTGTGGGACTATATGATCAGTAGAAACATGGATACAACGAATAGTCCTTGGATGTGGTTCTTCGTAGATCAAAATGCAAAGTGTGAGGTTATAAATGAGATCTGCTTTTACATCATGGGAATTATTCAATCGGTGAGATATCTCTACACAGGAGTGGGGAAAGACTTTAGAGAGCGTGCCCTCTCTTTTAACGACTTTAAGACTAGATGGATTGTAATTAAAAGGGGACTACCTCGTAGACCTCATGATGAAGTACGAAAGTATGACATTCAGTATATTATCGATGAGATGGAGCTACCTGGACAGATTAAGGCAAATGTGAAGGAGATGGTGGAGATAATCAGATTCACTCCTACTAATATAGTATATCTACTAAACATTTTTATCTACATAGATAATGAGCCTCAGCGTGAACGTGCGAAATATGAACTATTCTATAGAGTTTTAAATATCTTAGAGCGTGGAGCAAGAAGACGTAAGCTAGAAGATGAAAGACAAAAAACACGAAACAGGAGAGGAGTTGATGATATAGACATTACAGGGAGTATTATAAGATCTAGGAGACATGTCTATGCAGCACACTTCTCTATTCCATCAAAAAAAAGAAAGACAACCTCTCCTTCTAGAGAAGAAGACTACATTTCTCACACATCCTCACCAGTTGATAGTAGTCTGTTGGAAGTAGATTTTGAAAAAGACCCACTCGCCTCTTCTAGAGTTGAAGATACACCCCATGCACCAACACCAGTTGATAGAAAGATAATAGAGGTAGACTTTGAAGAGAAGGTGGAGCAACTAGAGCTTATTACAGAAGGTGATGATGAAAATTTAGTGACTAATCTTCCTAATGGAAGAGATGAACAAATAGAAGAGAGAGTGATAGAGGAAAAAATACAGACTGTCATTGGTGAAGGAGAAATAATAGAGAGAGAGAGAATACAAGTTGAGGATGTTAAAGTAATTAAATCTAGTAATGAAGAAGAAAGAGAGGAGCGAGATAAGAGTAGTGAGCTTGATCAAAAAACATCTAGTATTATTCCTAACTTTCAAATTCTTTTTATACAAGAAGAAGAAGAAGAAAGTAGTGAAGACTCATTACCACTACCCTTGTGGGTACCTACTAGCGATGCATAAAAATGTAGTGAAAGTAGATTCATCTATCAAAAGCCTTGAAGATGTTAGATAGACAACAAGTGGAGAACAAAGGGCTAGAGTGTGGTGATGTTGCAGATGGTTTGCTACGAGATGTTGTAGAGATTGTTTTAGAAAATGTAGAAAAAGTTGACGATGACTCTAACGTGAGAGTTGATAATAAAGTTAGGAAAAAGAGGCGACCTCTTCATCTAGCTATGACACTTCTTGTTCTACTCTTATTCATAGTCGGATTTTATTATGCCTATACTTATTTGAGAGCTAATATGACTCTACTTAAAGCTGAAGAGAGTGAGAAAAGCATCATAAGACCCTCAGGCATTCAAGTGAGTAACTACAATGTCACAGCGAGAAACAGATCTTCGTCTTAAGAACCCTTTCACAGCACTAGTATGCGGACCTACAGGGAGTGGAAAAACGGAACTCTTGTTCAATCTCATTAATAGAGTCGCTGAAGTATCTACCCCAACTCCTATGGATATTATATACTGCTATGGTGTGTGGCAACCTCGGTTCGACGAATTTAAAGACAGGGTACACTTTCATAGCGGGATGATTGATGTGGAGAATGACATCCCTCGAGATGGAAATATTCGATGGCTCATTATAGATGACTTGATGGGAGAAGTCGGAGGAAAAGAATCTATTAATGCCATATTTACCAAATTTAGTCATCATCTTAACATAAGCGTCTTTTTTCTCCTACAAAATCTTTTCCCTAAAGATAATAGGACAGTCTCTATAAACTCGCAGTACTTTTTTCTATTTAAAAATCCTAGAGATGGAGTATCCGTGTCTAACCTTGCTAAACAAGCATTCCCTCAAAGTATGAAAGCTGTGCAGGAAGCATTTGGGGATGCTACGCGTGAACCTCATTCATATTTTTTTATCAATCTGAGACAAGAAACTCCCGAGTGGGCTCGATTAATTGGAAATTTCGCTTCTAGACATTTGCCAATGGCTGCCTACATTCCCAATAACACTTCCTATAAGTAAAGCATACTCACCACTCCATCACCATTTCGAACTTAGGATTTGAAGAGAGAGTACACGTTCAGATATGAGATACGTAAATTCACCGAGTATGCCAACACGATTAAGAAGAAACGCCTTGAGCATTTTAGCACTATCCAGAGCTAGAGCTAGCGTTAGAAATGCAACAATCTCTGAGGCAAACAAGGATCTTGTATTAGCGCTTGTCGAATGCGCTCGGAATGTATTAATAGGCAATGTTCAGCTAACACCCACTCAGTTGACCTCTTTACGTCGACATAGAAGGGCAATTGAAGATCTTATCAACTCACGTACCACCCTAAGAGAAAAAAAGGTAATTCTACAGCGAGGGGGATTTCTTGGACTTCTTCTCAAACCTCTAATAGGATTAGTTGGTGGACTTCTTGGAGGACGAAGATAGTCACAAAGATAATGGCTCTCAGATTTTCTAAAAAATACATTCTCATTAGTAAAGATGACTACGACTCTGTAAAAAAAAAAAAGGGGGTTGTACCTACCTCTCTCTCTCAAAATCCAGACTTGGTTTTAGCTGAAAAGACGAGAGAAGATATTCACTCTAACCTTAAAGATTCCTCAAAAGATGTATACTCTCAACTTAAACAACATACCCATAATATGAGTAAGTTTTTAAAAGAATTAAAAAGATCTCGTCAACCCCAGCGAGACCTCTTCAGTCAGTTGAATAGTATTAGCACTGGTCTTGAAGGGGTGCGAGAGTCAATACACCAACCTAGAGTAAGACAGGAGAGAGAATACCTAGAACAAGATCCCGTTGATATTTTGCTATCAAATAGAAATGGGGAAGAACGAAGCAGGCAGATATTACTCGAGCGAGAGCGTAAGCGTCATCTAATACCTCAGCTGCAAATCTCTGGACAAGGGATAAAACGGAAGAGGTATAAGGCTAGATCATCAGACTACACAACGACGTTCAATCGTAAAGACGAGCAAAAAGACGAGTCTAATCGGCTACAACTACATGAAAAGGGTGGAAGAAGTCCTGTCATAACTAGGTCTACATCAGATGCTAGAAAAGCAAGTGAACGAGTGGGGAGAGATATAGTGAAACATCAAACAAGATTTAAACAAGCTTTGGATAAAGGTGTGCACAAGAGAGTAGGAAAAGATAGAAAATGGTTGATGAGCGAATAGGTGTTGATGAAGCCTTGTGAGATATATACTACTCCCCACCCCAACCCCCTTCTTTTGGTGGGAAGAGAAAGTTGATCTATTCTTCCCCACCGGGTGTGAATAAGAATGATGTTGATAGATGGTTAAGGGGGCAAGACGCGTACACACTACACTACCCCATTAAGACTAAATTTTTGAGAAGAAAGACGATCGTCGCTGGAGTTGGAGAGCAGATGCAAGCGGACTTAGTCGATGTTCGCTCACACAAAGATCAGAACGATGGTGTAACATTTTTACTCACCTGCATAGACGTCTTTTCTAGAAAGGCTTGGGTATTCCCTTTACTTAACAAATCAGGACTAGCGGTGTCTAGAGTACTCTCATCTCTTTTTAAAAGAGAAACATACTCTAGACTACAGACTGATAAGGGAAAAGAGTTTCTGAATCAAAGGGTGCGTGAGGTTCTGCAAGAAAACAAGGTTAACCACTTTTCTTCAGAAAATGAGGTTATAAATGCTTCACTTATTGAACGTTTTAATTGAACGTTGAGAGGAAAGCTTCACAGACTTTTAACTTACAGAGGTGATGGTCGATTCTTAGACGATCTAGATGATTTGGTATCTAGCTATAACAACAGCTTTAATCGCTCCATAGGTATGAAGCCTAACGAAGTTGATGAAGATAATCAAGAAGATATTTGGATGCGCCTGTTCGAATCATCCCCTGAACGATGGGTTAATAAAAAGAGGGTAGCATTTACACCTGGAGATCATGTAAGGATATCAATGGCTCGTGGAAGCTTTGACCGTGGTTTTACAGCAAACTATTCAACTGAGATCTTCATTGTCAAAGACATTCTTTCGCACACATCTCCTCCAGTTTACAGATTAAAAGATCTGAATGGAGAAAATGTTGAGGGGACATTTTACAGTCAAGAGTTGGTGCGAGTAGACCTTCCCGAAACGTTTAAAGTAGAAAAGGTCTTACGCAAGAGGAGAAGGCGGGGAAGAGAAGAGAGTTTCGTAAAGTGGATGGGATATCCTGACTCATTCAATAGTTGGATTGATTCTAGCCAGTTCGTATAAAACAGTATAAATCTCTACAACTTGTGTAATCATCCTCACTCTAAAGATGGCCTTCAATGTCACACTTACCTCGAATGTATTGCTTGGAGGAGAGGCTTCTAATACTAATGCACACTTTACGACAAAGTTAGCGAGACCGCTTAATCTTCCTTCATCACAATGGGAGGTAGGACTCCTCGATATACAATATCCCGTTTCTTGGAGGAATATCGAGCTAGGCTATGTTGAAGTAAAGAATACAAGTGAGAGCGTACCTCGACGTTGTAATATCAGAAATGGAAGGTATAGTTCAATAGGAGAACTGCTAACGGAGGTCAATAGATCTTTGATAAACTTTTCTTTAGAAAATGAAGTAAACTTTTACTACGATGCTTTACGTAATGAGTCTTTTATCTTGATACGAGGAAATACTCATTCAATAAGACTTTCTAGAGATGTAGCCTGGATCCTTGGATTTGAGCCTAATAAAGTCTATGAAGCAGAGGTAACTCGCAGTCCGAATTCTCCTGATATCAACGCAGGCTTCACTTCACTCTACGTATACTCATCAGTTGTAGCACCGAGACTCGTGGGGGATAGTCTAGTTCCTCTCTTACGCACCATTCCGATAACTGAGACTGAGAGAAATAGTACAGTGTTTCGAGAGTTTTCTAATGTACAGTATTCACCAGTCTCGAATACCAGTACCGATCTCATTGAAATAGATATAAGGCGCGATGATGGTGAGAGAGTCTCATTTCGTAGTGGAAAGGTTGTGCTGACGGTTCGTTTTAGACCTCGTGGAGAAGTTTAGAATTATAGTGAATATCATGGCTCCACGTATAGTTCCATACTTTCCGACTGACTCTAATGAAATGTATGAAGACTACTACAACTCTCAGGTAGGAGATGGAATGTCTGTATATCGAGGACGCCCTGTCATGACGGGTAATGGAATTGGCTCTCCATTTTCTGGTCTGGCAAGAGGAGTGTTACCACTCTTGAAAAAAGGAGCTAAAACAATTGGAAAGAAACTTCTAACAACTGGTGCTGGTCTACTGGGAGATGTAATAAAAGGAGAAAATTTTAAGACATCTGCGAGTAAGCGTTTTCGTGAGGCCGGTGGAGATCTTCTACACGATGTTGAGGGTGTACTACGTAGTTCTCAAGTTAAAAGAAAAAAAGCTGGAGGGCAAGCCTCTTCTTCTAGGGTTACTAAAAAGAAGCGGCGAGGAAAGAGAACTATATTTGACTAAAATAATATATATATATATATCAAAGAATATACTATTGGAAGGCAGTTACAAATAAGTTGTCAACGGAGAAAGAAGTAGATATAAAGCATGTCTGTCAACCATCGAGCTGTAGCACTTTCTAAAGTCTCCGAAGACTCTGCGGATACTGTAAACTCAGCCTTCGATTTATTCGCCACCCCTCCAACACACACTAGTGTACTCCGAGGAGAGTGGATACCCCTAGCACCCATTACACAATCTCAAGAGGGTGCCATTGAGATTGTAATCCCACCATCGGATGAACTTTACACAGACCTATCGAAAAGTTACTTAGCCGTAACAGTCAAAGTGATCAAAGCGGATGGGAATAATTTCCCCGAAGCTGCTAATGATGTTCTCTATATTAAGGGTTATAACTTTATGCATTCCCTCTTCTCAACGGCTACTTTTCAACTAGCTGGACAAGATGTAGAATACAAAGGAAACTATCCATTTCGTGCCTATCTTGAGAATTTACTCAATTATGGTAAAGACGCTAAAAAGTCTTATATGGCTGTGGGTAGTGGATGGACTGAAGATGATGGTACTGGAAATGACTATGCTGACATTACAAATGCTGATAAATTAGTCAGAAAAACCCCTTTACTATCGAGTGGGGAGATGAATTTCTACGGGAGACCTAGACTGAGCGTTTTCGCTCAAGGAAGAGTTATTCCACCCGGAGTGGGTTCAAGACTCACCCTACAGCGTGCTACACCACAAATGTCTCTCGCCGGTGCTGCTGAAAATCTTGCTCATACAGCGAGGATTTTGATAACTAAAGCCGAGTTGTGGGTACGACGCGTACAGGCAAATCCTTCACTACAAAAAGCGCAGATAGATGTGTGGGTTGGAGAAGAAGAAAGTATAAAGCTACCCATCGATAGAATTAAGACTCACTTCCATGTCATTGCTAGAGGACAGCAGAGTGTGAGAATCAATTTCGATCAGGGTGGTCAACGTCCTAATCGCGTTTTCGTGGGTCTACTAGATCATACCGCCAAAAGTGGAGCCTACTCTAAAAATCCGTTTAAGTTTGCACCATATGATGTAAGCTCTGTCGAACTACTTATAGACGGTAGTCCTGTAACGAGAAGATACGAGCCTGATTATACGAGTGGAAGATTCGCGCGTGAATATATGAATCTTTTCACCGTGACTGGTACATCAGACGCGGATACGGGGAATGAAATCACCTCTTCTAGATTTCAAACAAACTCAGCAATCTACGCCTTTGACGTTTCAGGAGACTTGTGTGACGACAACTTTCACCTACTTTCAAACGGATCTCTTTCTGTCAATCTCTCATTCGCGAGAGCTACGGATACAACATTGAGTCTATTCGTATACGAAGAAAAAGCGATATCATTTATATAAACAGTAATCACAAAGTATCTATGGTTGCCGGTATGATGTAGAAATGGATACGATGAGTATAGCGCGCATCCTCACCGATGATGAAGAGAGTTCTAGTCTATTCAGAGGTGTTATGCCGAGAGATCACTTTATAAATTCTTTTTCCACTCCCGGGATCTACGTCTTCAACACCCACTCGAGTGATAGAGTCGGTGAACACTGGATATCAGTTTTCTCAACCAGCAAAGAGATTGACTACTTTGACTCTTACGGACTCCCACCATCTTTTTATCCCGATGTGTGCGAAATGCTTGAGAGAAATGATGTAATCATCCGATGGAATGGAGAGTGTATTCAAGGAGAACTGAGTAATGTGTGCGGGGATTATTGCATTCTATTCTGCCTCTTACGAGCTAGAAGATGGAGCATGTCTAAGATCATTAAGCGTCTCATCACAATTACTTCAGAAGAAATGCGTGATCACTCCGTTAGAGCTCTACTCTCGAGAATGAATGGTAAAACGATTGGTAAAAACATACCAAGATCGATGCATATAAATGGACTCGAGTCTATTTTAAATTGTAGTTTTGAATGATGAAATTATGTAGCTTACACGATATTCTCGCTTACTATATATGCGTTATATATGTCATTTATTTTATACACCTTGTGTTTTACTCTATACTTTCTATCATTATATACTTTCTAAGGAATACGATAAAATATACGTATTATTAATCGAAACCCAAAAACATGGTGATACGAATTTCAAAACCCCGGGGAAATAGTCGGGAAGAACGCGACGGGTCCCGGGCGGGAGGGACCCGGCTGGCGGCCGGCTCCCACCCCTCGTCCACAGTCGATTGGTCAAAGGGTCGGGGCGGAGATTCCGAGGTTTGAGGGCGGGGCTTGGAATAGGAGAGGCGGGGGACGGGGTCGGTGGCGATCATTCGAGAGGCGAGAGGCGTGGAGAGAAGAGGCGCGAGGGAGAGGTTGGAGAGTTTTAAGAGAATCGAGGACGGGGACGTTTCATTCGAGGTAAGTTTTTTTTTGGAGATTTTTTTCGTTCGCGGTTAGGATTATTTTTTGAGATTTTTCGGTCGCGGTTAGGAAAATTTTTGGAGATTTTTCGTTCGCGGTTAGAAAATTTTTTGAGGAGGAAACGCTCAGTTCCAGAGCGCGACCTTGGCAAGGTCGTGGGGAAATTTTGGCTAGTTCCGGTGTCCTTGACGAAGGTCACGGAGGGTGGTGGCTCCTGATTGGTCAGAATCCGAAATACGGCTCTGTGATTGGCTGAATCCGTGGGGAAATGTCTGTGCAGATCTGCACTGGTAATACTACTTTTGTATTAGCCAATTGAAGCAAAGTATAATACCAACAGTTTCGTTAATTCAATGGTGGGGTGGACTGCCTAATAAAAGTCTACCACACTCTTGGACTGTTTGGACTAGCCTCACCTTTTCAACAGGTCAGGTCACCTTTATGGACACTAAATATTAAATCATGGATCAAACAGTCAGAATTAAAAAATTGTTAGATAATCGATAATTTCATTTAAGGATCCCCCTGTTCAATATGCTTGTGCATACAAATATATGTGAATGCATTTCACAGTATTTTAATGAATGGAAATGTGAAATCTATTTTCATACATGTATATGCTTATGATATGTATGTTCAAGAGGTATTTGTGCTTCAGTCAGAGCTGTAGCAACTATTCTATGTTGAGCAAACAATTGTATAAGTCTTGAGTCGATGCTTAGACTTGTTTTTGCGAAAGAGTATGTTCAATTCTAGTAGATAGTTCAGGCATCAAGGTCCGATGGGACAAAGAGCTGGAACTAATCTGAGCTACGAAAGAAGACTGTATAAGTAGTATTAGTTGTGTCTTTATTGAGATTCAACCATCAACTGGCAGAGCAATGTAAAAGCACACGCTTTACATGTATGTACTATTACACTTCCGGTAAAAGTTTCTGATAAAGGTAAAAGTTTCTGATAAAGGTAAGTTTCTGGTAAAAGGACAACGTTGTATCATTCAGAAATCGCACACCAAAATGTCTGCCATGTAGACAAGGCCGGACCTAGCTAGGGTCGGCCTTTAGCAAAAGATGCTCAATGTGATATGAATCACAAAGTCATGCAAATTATTTCTAACCAAATCTGAGACTCGTCCTCCATTACATAAGTATAAAAGGGCAGTTATACATTGTAAGTTACAATTTATAGTCCAGGAATTGCATAATAGAGTAACTATGAACAAGTATAAGTACATTCATGCATAATAAGGTAAGTACAAGAGTAAGTAGCCATGTCTGAGTTGAGCGAAACGACCACTGGGCACTTAGTGTGCGTAAATAATCTTAATTGGGCCACTAACACTATTATAATGGTTCCTTGAATCTTTATTCTGCAAAGTCATGTAGAAATTATTTTAACCATTTATTCTCAGTTACTTTATTATATACTAATAATTACTTGGAAGATTTTAGACATTGGAGTTGTCACCTTTCTGTCTTAACCTTTAGCGATGGTAGTTGTCACATTATTTCTTATATATTTTATATTCCCAGAAACTCAGATTTACTGAATAGTAAATAATAATAGCTCATTTTTGTAAGTAATTATATGTAAATTAATAATAGCTCATTTTTGTAAGTAATTACATGTAAAATAATAATAGCTTATTTTTGTAAAATTATTTGCAAAAAAATTCCATCGAGGCAATACATAAGTATTAGGCATAATTATATCATTATACATGTATTATATCGATATTTAACTCTAATGAATCGTGAATAGTCTGGTAACAAAACACTCACCATTGTGTACCATCCGCATTAATTCATAGCCAATGGTATTATAGATTGGACCTCATAACCTTCATAAAAGCACAATAGTAAAGGTATCAGTTTGTGTTAAGTGAGTTACATCTAACTGAGACATTTCAAAAATATACCAATAAGCTGACAGTAATATACGTGTACCAGTCAGGTGCCCTCTTATACTTACCAGGGCACCTGTATTACATGTCATTACTACAACTGCCATATTCAACCTAATGTGCCAGTGCAACAACACAATTGTACATGTACGCCCTCACCGCTCAACAACAAATATCCTTCCCACAATACCACGCAGATAGCTTTATGTAAATTACATTACCCGAATATTTCTACCTCTACTATTACAGCTACTAATACTGCTAGGTGTTGCTGCTGCTACCCCCAGCAGCTACTTCATTATTATTATGAAATATCGTATCCAGTTGCTGCCTGCAATAAAAGTCACAGAATAGTCCCGAAGCTAATCAGCTGCTGATGTACTAAGCAGCTATGACCTTGTGACCTTATGACCTTGTGACCTTATGACCTTGTGACCTTACGACCTTGAGACCTTATGACCTTGTGAGAATCTGATAATCGCTTTCCTATGTGAACTGTTTTCTGTTAAGCAACTAATCAAAATTCTTTGAAGAATCTTGTAAAAATAATGTATAATGTTAGCTGGTTCATTTCCAAGTTGTTCATCAGATGAACAGGAGTTGTGTTCTCTCTATATCTACTGTCAAGATGTTATATAATTATATACTCTCTATAGTGATTGACAGGAGTTATGTTCTCTCTATATATACCGTCTGGATGTTATATACTCCTTATAGTAATTGACAGGAGTTGTGTTCTCTTTATATCTACTGTCAGGATGTTATATACTCTCTAAATAGTGATTGACAGGAGTTATGTTCTTTCTATATCTACTGTCAGGATGTTATATACTCTCTATAATAGTGATTGACAGGAGTTATGTTCTTTCTATATCTACTGTCAGGATGTTATATAATTATAATTATACTCCTTATAGTGATTGACAGGAGTCGTGTTCTTTCTATATATACTGACCTG
This sequence comes from Bugulina stolonifera, assembly GCA_935421135.1. Classification (NCBI taxonomy): domain Eukaryota; kingdom Metazoa; phylum Bryozoa; class Gymnolaemata; order Cheilostomatida; family Bugulidae; genus Bugulina; species Bugulina stolonifera. Next base: position 9,894,323 of record OW285195.1, read on the forward strand.
AGTTGTTCTCTCTCTCTCCCCCACTCTCTCCCACCCACTCTATTCGACATATTAACTCTATATCTACAGAGGTAGGAGTTATGTTCTCTCTATGTACGCTAACCAAATCTACATTGTATTCTATAATGTATTTCTAAGCAAGGAATTTATCTCTCGTTTCAAATCTATGAAAATACCAATCCCTGACTGGGGTTTGAGCCCGGAGCCTCTACGACACCTAATCGCCTAGCACAGTAAACAGAACATGCTACCACTACACCAGCTAAGCAACCTAAAAAGGAAGCTTCACTGTTGAACAGTAGGCATGCTCTGAGCAAACTGCACACGAGGCACCCCTCTTTTTATGGCCACCTTGCACCTCACCGAATGTTAGGAGGTTTGGCCATTTTCTATATATTGTATAATTTCTTTTTAGCAAAGAATTTATCTTTGAGCAGTCGGAGACTTGTTTCAAATCTATGAAAATACCAGTCCCTGACTGGGGTTTGAACCCGGGGCTTAGCACAGTTAACAGAGCATGCTACCACTACACCAGCTAAGCAACCTCAAGTAGCAACCTAGTGGTAGTATGTTCTGTTCACTGTGCTAGGCGATTAGGTGCCGTAGAGGCCCCGGGTTCAAACCCCAGTCAGGGACTGGTATTTTCATAGATTTGAAACAAGTCTCTGACTGCCCAAAGATAAATTCCTTGCTAAAAATTTATTGTACATGTACAATAATCAAAAATGGCCAAACCCCCTAAGATACATGTACATTGTATTCCCTTTATACATCTACTAGTTTCTGGAGATTTATTCTTGGTATATTATACATGGATATATTAACTGTGCTTTTATCCTCTCTCTGTGTGCTGATAGTAATTATGTTCTCTTTACACTTGCTAACAAAAGTTATCTTTTTTATGCCATTGCTGATAGGAGTTATGTTCTCTCTACATGTACTAACAAAAGTTATGCCCTCTCTACATAATATACTAACAGGAGTCAATAAAAATATTTAAAAAATGCGTCTGGTCTTACTATTCATTATTAAGATACTTGCTCGCACCAACATTTTCCAATATACTAACAAAAGTTATGTTCTCTCAACTACATATACCAACAGAAGTTATGTGCTCTCTGCATACACTAGCAGAAGTTATGTCCTCTCTACATATACTAACAGAAGTTATTTTCTTTCTATATTTACTGATAGGAGTTTTGGTCATTCTATTCCTGCTGACAAGAGTATTACATTATCTTTATATCTACTTGAAGGAGTTATGCTATCTCTATAAAATAGCTTCTAAAAATCTATAGAACTGCTAAAAACCCGCTGGAAGCACTTTGTAGTCTCTGAAGGATTGTACTTTGATGGTGACAACTTTGAATAGGTAAAAGATGCTATATTCCACCAGCCCTCGAACTTTATGATCGCATCTCATATTGTGCATGCATCTGGCAGCAATTTTTTTAATTAAAAACCAATTGTAATATAAGACATTTTAAGGTGACAATGACTGTTGGAAAGCAAAGTCCATCATTAACTCTTCATGGCATACTAATACATAGACAATCTGAAATGTTTCGGTAAGTCTACACGTAATTAAAGTTAGTAGACCGTTGCTGAACTGCAGCTGGGACTTTGAGGTTCTAAAGGGAAGTCAACTGCAGGTGTACAGTAATCAAATCTTGGTACAGTGTATGACCCAAGTTGTGTGGTTGTCTCCTCCGTAATTCCCAGTGACCTCTGGTACACAGCCTTCACACTTTGCTGCTTGTAGTCATCGATTCTTTGCAGTATTCTCTCTACAGTTTCTGGCTTCTGCTCAAACAAGTTTCTCTGTTCATATGGATCATCTACAAGGAAAACTTTTGGTTGAGTCTAACAATTGCATAATAAGTACTTTTGACAGTCATTAATAGCCTACAATGTGATGAATCTAACAGATGGATGCAAATTAACTAGTAGCCGAGCAACGATTAGTCAAAAGTGTGTTAGTGATTTTTTATTGTCGGTAACAGTGTCATAATAAGCTACTATAATACCGCATAACTCTTTACAGCTCAAAAATCAGTAAACAAACAGTCAATCTCTGATTCCTAGATGGCGGGATATACCAAGACTTGTTCTCCTGCGGTTACCAACTGTTTTCAATTACTTGCGACATTCTTATGAGTATTCAAGATCCAAAAGCCCCTAATATTTCTGAAGGGTTTTTAAATTTTGTAAGCTACAATACATTGTCCATAACTAGATTTACATGCACATGTATATGACTGTATTAAATTATATTTATTACCTTTAAGGTTAAAGAGACACCTGGTTCTGGGCATACCGTTAACTATGGTTGTACAAGGATCTCCAGTAATATTTGGAAGGCAGAGGTTCTCTGCTGGTTTGATCCATTTACCAGCATTCTCAAATTCCACAGCGGTTGCAACATTACCATAAATCAATTTCCAGTCTTCCCACCTTATTTAAAACAACGATGCATTTCCATGACACCCATGATGAGATGCATGTGTATGTACATGTAAGTGACTATTTGTATAGGAGCGAGGGTATACGTACACAATCATGTACACACATACACGCATACACACGTACACGCGTGCACATGTACACACATACACGCGTACACACGTGCACACCTACACGCATACACGCGTACACGCGCGTGCATGCGTGCGTGTGTGTGTTTTCACTACTAAAGTTTTCAATTTGCACATATAGAATTGATATTCTCATTATTTTTGTTTCTCAATTATTTTTTTACCCACAATAGCCCTTTTTGAACTGCACTTAAATAATAAGTGCCATTGTGTAAAATTATGAATAGCTAACATGTACATGTATATACATTATTGTAAATATATGTGTATTTTTTTAATTATTTATACTGAAAGGAAAGCTTTACACCGAATTGTGGAGAGAAGTTCTTGCAAGGGCACTTTTACACAGAAGTGAATTTTCTTACAAAGATAACAATAATTTTGTACATTTGAAAGTTTCCAAGGAAAGTGAAGTAATTCTGTCTCTGTCACTAGTATATTGCATTCTTTACCAGACAGCATAATAGTTCTGATGCTTCAGTGTTACTACGCTGTATGCCATCAAGCAAGCATGTATGCATGTATGTTATGCAATCACCAGTAGGCATATCTATATAGCATAGCAAGAAAGGTTCATAACTAATATATAATATTCTACATGCAGATGGAAAAACTGGAAGCTAATACATGCTGATGTTGAAACATTAGTGTCGGCAGAGAAGGCTGGTCTATGGGTTAAGCCTGCAGAGAATCCAAACCTTCCAACAATAACCGGAGATTCATGTAAAGTAGGGGAGAACGGCAAAACTAAAACTAGATGCCTCTTTAATCTTGAAGGTAGGTTCAAGGAATCAAACTAAACTCCATCAAACGTTATTCACCATTAGGCAGAGTTATCTATTTAGTGACATTTAGTCCCACAAAGATTAAAATAAATACAACAAGAAAATATTTTTAGTAGTTTACCTTTTAGTTCCTGTTTGTAGATGATCCATCAGAGAGAGTAAACTTGTATGCTGACTATCCAAATATTGTGAATAAAATACTGAGAAAAATCGACCTCCAAAACAAAAGGAGAAGAGTGTATTACCAGTGTTTGCAAGGTCACAGGAAGTTTCTGATGAGACGACAAAGCAACAGGGGTCATACACTGTACCACGATTTGACTACTGCACACCAGAAAATGACTTTCCTTTGACCTCCAAACCCTCCAGATGCAGCGCTTGAACTTTCCAACCGTAGCGAACACTTCCATAATTGTATTAAGGAATGTTTTCATTAAGATGCATATTGGTTGATAGAAGTGCCAACAGACAAAGGTATAGTGGCCCAAGAGACTACAACCTATGCTACTCCCATTATAGAAATACATTTATTTTGAGTAGACAGCAGTACACTAACTACAAACTATTTCCTTTAAATTTAAGTGAAAGAAGATTACTTCAATCTGATTATCTTAATACTGTGCTTAATTAGTTAGTTCAAATATTTATCATATATAAAACAGAATGAAACTTTGAACATAATTATGTATACATGTACGTACTTGGCTAGTTAGTTACAAACATGAATAAAGTTAAATAAACTAACTGCCAAGCTCATTTTATAGTTGGTACTAAACATAAATGCGATTTCAAGTATTTGAACCCTTTCAGTAAATAAAGCAGGCAGAGAAAACAGCATCTCTAAAAAGAGAGGGTAACTCCTGCCTGAATTGAAATATGGAGAGAATATAACTTCTGTCAACAGGCATAATTAAAACATCACTCCTATCTCTAGCATTATAAAGAACATGACTCATTTTTGCAACATAGTAAACATAACACTTGTCTGTAAAATTACAGAGATTGCAAAATTCTCACTGTTAAATATGGAGAGAGCATAACTCCTGTCGGCATACACAGAGTGAATAACTCCTGCCAGCAGATATATATATATACATCCAGTACAAAATTGAATTACTTTTGTCATAAAAGCTGAACTACAATGTGTATATTTTTAATTGATCATCCAGCATCTAATAAGATTTTTTAGCTGTTTATGTTACTCAACGCAAAGTATTTTTAAGAAGATACAAAATTTTATTGAAATGATTCATCTTTGCACACTCTAGTGACTGCTCTCATACTGTAGGCATTGGCTACAACTAAATGTATAATTCACAATTACATGTAGTTATAATGTATGTGCATCTAAACAACATGGTAACCTCCGCAAACCAGATCAAATAAGGAATTAACTAAAACTGTCTAGAGGTATGTACATGTATATAATATGTGCTCAATAAATCAATCATAAACACACACCTGATCTGTGTCAGGTAAACATATCTGCAGGTGTATGTACGCAGGTGAATGTATGCAGGTGTATGTACCCAGGTGAATTCACCCTGACTAATTCTGGATGCTACATGTGCATGAATGTCGTGAAAGTACATGATTGTGAGGTACCACTGTAAATGTCCCCAAGTAGGTTTTGTTCTGTCTTACATTGTATACTTTAATACTGCACATAACTGCGTCTAAATTATTCCTAGGCTTAAGTTGTCAAGGTAGCACAAACAGACCAGTCATACCTGCAAAGTGTACACATACAAAACAGCAATCTGAGATCTGTGACAACAGTTGATCGTTACTGGGCATTTAACTAATCGAATCTTGCTAGAGTATGATTATGAACTCTAACAGCTTAACAGCCATGTTAAGCTGTAGGGCTTACATTACATATCTAAAATACAGCCAACTTGCTGTCTTTAGAAGCAGTTTTAAAAATATAATAAAGCTGAACAATATTATACCTACAGTATATAAAAGGAGTATTCAGTACCAGAAAGAAGAAGGACTTAGATCTGCCATGCTGTTCTGTAAAGTATCTATCTTAAATTCTGTTTTCTAACCTCATTAACAGATTCATTTCTCCATTCAGTGTTCTACTGGTGAGTAAGCATTGAACTAGTTCACATAGTTATCCATAAACATACTACATGTGGGAATATAATATACAATGTATACCAGTAAGTAGTGTAGCTGATACAAATCTACTCTTACAGGATATTCAGTTAAAATGGATAATTCTCAACCAAAGGCCTCTACTAGCAGTGCGGGAGCAACTAGGGAGGTGGCTTCACGAGGCAGGAGACCAAGGGAAGAGGCGGAGAGGAATTCTGCAGAAAGGTATCCAGGGTTATTTGGTGCACGAATCACTAATGAAGATGTCGGGAAAATGTCTTTTTTTCTATTAGCTATGGCTGGAACCTTTCTCTATCTTTACTATAGATCTAGGTAGGTAGGCAACGAATTTAAGGTGAACGCGCAAATTAAATAAATCGATCAATGACTTTACAATATACATATTTATTTATCAAACAAATCAGTCATAATAATTATTAATTAGGAAAAACTTTTTTCTGAAAAATTATTTGTACTTCTTTTCTTGATGTTGAATAAATTGTGCAAGACTAATTTGAACTGCATTGAATATGGTTTGGTTTTCAAATTAAAAAAACCATCAACATAATTTGTAAAAATTTAATTTATTATCGGTAATCATAATTACTACTGTGTAACTGCTGGAAGGGTAAATTACAAGTAGAACAAATCTTGGCAACTGGAAGTTACATGTATATAAATATCTGTTGTTAGGGAATGGGTCCCTCCGTCTCTATGGAAAATGACTGCCTATCTGGAAAATTGTTGCTGTAGATTATGGATATTAATAATTTATGATTAAGAAGTAATTGGACAACGCTATTATAGGCTGTAGGTAAGGTGTTAATGCAGCAGGTGGCTATAATATTGTAAAATACATCTGCTCAGACTAACAGCAAAATTATATTCTAAACACTGAAGGAAATTGGAAAATTAGAAAGAACACAACTCCATGTCACTCGAGAGCAGTAGAGATGTAATAATACTAACAATTATGATTACATTAGTCTAGTTGAAAGAAGATAACTCTTGTTAGTTTTTCAGATGTAAGAGTCATGATCTACATTTAAATAACATAGGGAATGACAATTTCCAACTACCTGTCACTTTGAAGGTTCGGCCTGCTGATAGTGCTAGCAGAAAATCCAACATTAAAATGATCTTCTTCCACAGCAGATGATTCTGTCAAATTCTCAGATTACTGCCTTGTATGCTTTAAATACAATATATAAATTGCAACACAACTTTTACACGTTGTGAGATATGGCTGCTGATATTCTTTGTCAGGTACACACATTTACATGTATATAGAGAAAACATAATAACTATCTATGCATGATTCATGCGATCAAATATGGAGAAAAATAACAGTAAACAGAGTCAGTTCAATACTTGGCAGAAAGTGCAAAATAGTATCAATTCTCCTAGTAGATATAGAGAGAACATAACTTCTCTCATTAAATATAGAGAGAACACAACTTCTACCAGTAGATACAGAGGGAACACAGAATCCCCCAATAGATTACAAGAGCACGTAACTTCTGCTAGCAGATGAAGATAAAAGCAATTTCTACCCATATAAATTAAGAGAGAACACAACTTCTGTCAGTGAATATAAAGAAAACACTACTTCTGTCAGTAAAATATAAAGGGAACACAACTTCTGTTAGTAGATGTAGAGAGAACACAACTTCTGTTAGTAGATGTAGAGAGAACACAACTTCTGTTAGTAGATGTAGAGAGAACACAACTTCTGTTAGTAGATGTAGAGAGAACACAACTTCCGTCAGTGAATATAGAGAGAACATAACTTCTACCAGTATATATAGAAAAAGCCTAATTTTTGTTGCTACATGCAGATAAAAACAGTAACTGAAGCACTTCTATGGGAAACTAGCCTAAAGAGCTGTGTGCCTGTTGGCTAACTGATGCATCGTAGAGTTTTATAGTAGAACTTCCAGCAGCTTACCGGACAGAGTGGGAGTTGAATCCAGTCATTATTTTCATGAACTTTAATGAATGACGACTTAGCCATTGCTGCTTCTATTTAGCAATGTAATCTAGCAACAGTAAAATGGTTAAGAGAGAAAACAACTCCTGCCAACTTACATGTGCTAAGCCACAGAGGGTAATTAATATGTGATGTGTACATGTACATTCAAATGTATTCAATGTTTAGGTTCTTTAACCAATAAGAGAGCTGTATTTCAGCTTTGAGTTCATCACAGGGTAAAAAATTCGCACACAACCTTGAGAGGCTCACAGTACCAATATTCACTCTTATTGGCTGTTAGTGATTGTTGCACATTGGGTTTCCCAACTTGTGGAATGCATCTAGGCAATTAGAAAATACTTTCTATTTACTCTCAGGCTAATATGCATACCTGGAGGTTTCTGCAGTGATTGGTCTGTATCTAACTCTTAGACAGACCCAGGGGTGTAAAAAATTCGATAAATGACTGCGACCCACATAGAATATTGTCATACCATAAGTCATATCGATGAAATATTAAACTCTTTTATGAAACCTTAGGTCTTGGTTTGTGGTTGGGGAAATTGGATCGACATGACTCCATATACATGTATAAATGAAAAGATAGGTTCTCCATTTGCTAGCTACTAAGGCTGCCAGCACAGTCAGTGGGTGAAGAACAAAATTCTAAGATTGTACAGGAGAACATAATCCTTATTCTTAGACAGTACCTCTACTTCATGCAGCATAGAATCTTTATTGTTATTTTTAATACTTTCTGCATCTGCACCACAAACCATAACGTGATTCTCTCTCTGTAGGAGTCACCATTAGCTGGAACTGATGTTAATGAATAGTGAGGATAGCATGACAGAATGAAATAGAGCGTGAGAGCTGAATTATAGCTGCTAGTAGAAATTAGCTAGTTCTCTGTTCAGCCAAGTATCAGCATTCCCCTGTCTATTACACTTTATTAGATGTGCACCATCAGCATTTATGTACCCAAGTATGTAAGTCTATTGCAAATTTCACGAAGCCTTGTGTAAAGGCTCTCTCCCATCCTCTGCCATAACAATTATATAATGTTTTTATTCTACCAGCAGCACATCCATTGACTAAAATCAACACCACAATTATAGTTGTACTGCATGATACATGTACATGAACATATGGATTGCCTTATGGTAAGCTTTGTAACCCAGTAGCATACGCTATCATCAGCTACTGTTAAAAGTAACAGCAGAGTTTATGGGTAATATCATAGCATTACAGCACCACAAATCCACAATGAACCACATCCATGCTGAATTACTGCTTGTATGCTCAACCATATTCCAACAATTGTAACAGTGTATAAACTTTGAAATATCCAGTTTTTAGTGATCTATCAATTCCCCATACAACAAATAACTTTGCACTGAAGCATGATTCATTTCAACTGAGTTCATAGAATCATTCAGGATTGCAAACAAAATAGAGCAGACTCTGTGTAAACTAATGTGTACTTGTCCTTCCCTGAATGATTATTAACACAGCAATACAAAATACTGTTGTAGACACCCTTTCTTGCTAAGAGTTGCAGCTAGAATTCCGAGGTACCAATGGGAAGTCAATGTGAGGTGTACAGAAGTCAAATCTTGGTACAGTAAATGGACCAAGCGGTCTGGTTGTCTCTGGTGTGTTTCCAAGTGGAGGTCTGAATACACTTCTGACACTTTGCTGCTTGAAATTGTTTATTCTTGATAGGAGGAGCTGGACAATATCTGGACGGATATCAAATAGGTCTCTCTGTTCCAATGGGTCATCTGGAAGTAGAACGGTCTTACACGTAATAAATAAACATTACCTGCGTAGACAGCCTTTTGGACCAGTTGTGTTCATGGGCTATAGTTCCGCAATCTCAGTATTTCGTCAGTGATATGTGGGCTTAAGTATTAGTGCTAGCAATATTAACCAATCATACACGCTTAACCTTCATTCAGTTTGCAACAGCCACTGGCTGATGAAGTGAATTACACTGACACGGTGTCTATTAAAAGTATCAATATTAATCATTGTGAATAGCAAATACTTTATGCACACTAATATAAAAGGTCAGAGGTCATACTAATTCTAACCTTTTAAATTAAAGAGGCATCTTGCCACCATTCCTCCTCTGCCATCTGGTTTCATACACGAGTCACCATTTATGGTTCTAACATTGGGATTTTCAATGGGTTTAATCCACAGCCCAGCTTTATCTGCTACAACTGCTGTTGCTACTTTGCCATATATTAACTTCCAGTTTCTCAACCTTGAAATCAAGGCAATTGAAGTAAAATAGCTGCAATAAACTGGTCTAAGCAAGAAGCATAAATAGCAAGTTGATCACAAGTTACCAAAGAGCAACTCATCTCTTCTAGAATGCCTAACATGCTGATGCTGTTAGAATAATAGTTGTAATAATAATAAATAGTAATCATGATGCATTAGAAGTACCTATAGGCAGCGTCAGCATCACTACATTCTGATGTCAAGGTTGGTGCAGTGTAGTCAGTCAGTGATATCAGCTGCTCTGATCTAATTGAGTACTTCTTGTTTGCTCTGTAATATAGCCCCAGATTCCTCTTCTGACTTACCCCGTCTATTCTACCTACAGCATAGGTTACTAATATGAAGTACATCGCTATCAGTGTTTTATAATGTTGGCCTTTCTTGTAACTACATGTAGTGATGTACAACATTAACCTCGTTTTGACAGATTTCTCTGGGGTTTTTATTACATTGAAATTTTTGCTATGAGTCTAAGAGCGCAAAAAATTTCAATAAGGTTTAGTGGCCTATATTTTGCAATGCAATGACACAAACAAGTGACTGACAAGTCATTGACAAATTATTAAAATGCACTGTGGGTAAACAGGAAGTGTGTTTGCTGTTAGTAAAAAGAAAATTTCAAGTTAGTGGCTCATTTTTTTGGTTTACTGGAAGTTATGTATAAATGTACCAGTTCGGACAGAAACGCCGGCAAGCTCCAACATTGTTGGCAGCCAATCAGTGATGTGCATTAGAAAATCTCTCTTGGTTCCTCTAACTCTGCGTGGAAGGTCTGGTCTGAAGAAGATGGTTGGTGATTTGGTTCCACCTTCGTAGAATGATGTCTTTCCTCCTCTCAGAGGGTAGTTATTAGCAGAGCTTTGAAATGCAAATGTAGCCGGAAAGAATAGATCACCAGATGGCCCTCCATTCTACAAAAAAAAGTTATCCAGCAAGTGAATTTGCGAACTGCAAATTGTTTTAACTCCTATTTAAAACTAATGTTATAGAGTCATGTGATGTAAAAAGCACAGATTGAATATGTTTTGTAATTTAGGTTGTTCTGCGTAGAAAAAGCATGGCGTGCTAATAATCAACTACGTGTTAGTAAATACATGTAAATGTAAATGTAGTAGGCCTAAGATACTGCAAAACTCTGAAAATTTTATCATTTTTAATCAATAATAATGCATTTAATAAATCGCTATCAACATATCTCAATAATATTATTGCAAATATAATTATAGTAACTCACGTCCGATGTAAAGATTATTATAGAATTTTCATATTCTCCTATTTCTTTCAAGGTCCTTATTGTAGCTCCTACCAGGTCATCTACTGCTGCCACTAGACCTACATGTATAAACTTTACAGTTGTTGGCAATTTCAACAGAGATGTATTAATACTCGTATGACACTACAAGTCTTGCACATACATTGTAAAGTCATACAGCTAACATAAGGCGTATAAAACATTCTATCAACATATACAGTATATGTACATATACATGGTATATATTGGTACAAAATCAATGCTGTCATGTCCTTCAGTAGCGCATGATGAATAGATCAGCATTGAACTTGATTGATTAGCCTATAATACATGTACATACCTAAAAACTTTCGTCTTAAATTCTCCTCCGGATTATTTGCATTCAAGGAACTGTGTCTGTTGAACATATCATTTGTTACCTTAAAATAGAAACCATCATTTCTAGCACTTGTACTTGGTGACTTATTAAGTAATATAACCTTAGTTCTACACAAATATTATTGCTATACATGTACATGTATTTGCATTGTTGTAACTACTATCATTGTTATGTATAATTATTATTGTCATGCACACTGTATATTATTGTTATGCATGTATTTGTAATGTTATACAACATATACATGTATATTGTGCACTAAACTAAAACATGTATGCACGCTACAGTATTACACGAGTGCCATTTAAACCATGTATATCAAGTATTAGGCCTAAACTACCTCGTGCAAGAATGACAACTCCCAAGCTCAGTCTACAATTATGCCGGATAGGTTAACTCCGTGAACTGGATATAGATACATGCAAAGTAACATTTTACACATAACCACATTACCCTCCCCTGAAGCTAAGCTTCCACGAAGAGAATTGCATATATGTATATATATATGGACATTCCTATAATTCATATTACGTTTGTAGGTTTCATCTGCGACATTGGCATTACTAAACCAGCTTGATGCCATGCAGCCACCAATAATAATGACAAGACGGTTATGGATACACACTCCAACAGTAAGTTTCGCTGAATATTCTTATTTTTAATAACACCATCAATGTAACTAAAGTTGATACAAACTCACCTTCTAGCCATAACATTCAGTTATCCTCAAAGTTAATATTGTAATAAATACACCGAAGCCCCAGTATATACAGTTGACAGTTAACATTATCTTACATACCTCTAAAGGTTGATGAACTGCTAAAGGTGAGATATACATAAACAATGGTGACCTTCGACCTGCATGTGCTCTTATCATATCAACTGTATCTCTACGATGTTGAACCTACAACAATCCATATACAGCTATCGTGTTTGTTTAGTAAGTTTATTACTTTTAATTTCTTGTAACCAAATACCAATACTCATTCCAATTATTGATACCAAATGTATACATCATACACATTTATAATGTTATCTGTTTACAGTTCTGGTGAATCAGTAATGCATGTAAAGGCGATTTAGTCCTTGAATTGATGCTTGGATTTGTAATTAAGGTATAGTCTGGGAAAGAGTTGTCTTCTCACTTCATTTAGCTTGTGCAAATGGAGGCAATTCTATAATCCAAAGTCACACAGAAGTCAACCAACTTAGCTTGGACTTCTTAAATATAATATACTTGGCTAATGGGTATAATTCGCTGCTCCAATGTTCAAATGTTCTAAATCGTCAAAATGCCAATTTTGAAAATCAAGTTTTGAAGCCCTCCATCATTAAAACTTTTATATTTTTCAATGAGCAGAACAATTGGCTAATTGCATATACAGGTAAATATTGCAGATAAGAGCAAAAAATCACTTACTCAGTAAACATGAGTGTGTAAATTACCAACTTAGATAAGACGGTCAATTTAATTCAAAAATCATTTAGAACATTTGAACATTGAGGCAGCGAATTATTAAACATAATAATCCACTCAGTTATGACAATCCATCATTGTATTAAACTTACTGCAAGGTGAGTCCCAATATTGTCAGTTGAAGGTTCGTCATTTACCAATCTATTCATGACTCCTTGATGAGCTAGAATTACAAGAACCACAAATCCATATTATTGCAATTATTAGAATTTTATAATAATTCCTAATTCCATTTAAAAAAATAGCACATAAATAAATCAACAATGACAAACAAGTCCAGGTTAAAGCATCAAATTATTTTAATTTACTTGGCAGATCTGCCGGATGGTGGGTGCCGTGAATCTTTTAATCACCGTGTACTGATCAAATATTTTGTAATTAAAAAATATGGACAACCGCATTAGGTTGTAGTGTTATTGGGTTTTATTTGGATAAGATTTGTCTACTTGTGAGGTCAATTTATGGCCAGAGTTTTTTTATTCCGCCCACAAATAGTTGGATATTTGCACAATGTTTGCTTACAATGCTCCATATTAGATGACTTACTCCAATTAAAGTAACCGGCTTGATTCTCTAATATCCCCCTGAATTCATCAAACCCTCTGTGTGTGGGAAGGCAACTCCTACTGCAACTTCCTAAATGCCATCTAAAATAATAAACATATAAATATGTACCTACAGGGTACCTAGAAAATCAAGCTCTCCCTACCCAGACACCAGAAGTGAAATATGTTGTAAACTAGGTTGCCGTCTTGTCTTAAATGCAAGCCATGCTACGTCATGTATATGCAATTTCACCAATTTCAAGTCTGTACTACTACCATGTTTATCGATTTGCAACAAAATGCTGTCATCTCAGCTCCATTTGGATATCGAACGTTCCTCTCCAAGTCCATTTATATCCAACATACTGTATTAAATTAAAGAATTTCTATCTCTGTGGAGAGTGAAAATTTTTTGGAGAAATGAATAGCACTGTTTTAATTCATTACAAACTGGAAATTGGTTCTGCATCTACACAATAATGATACATAATATAATATGCACCATACACATGATTGAAAATGGAACGGCCTATTATAAGTATAACACTGATACGCAGGAAGCATACATGTATTGCATTGGTAATACTGTGGAGATTTAGACAAGCTCAAACTCATAAAGGAAAGTGTACCTACCACAGGAAGCATTTAGGCAATACCACAGGCTACTTTATCTGACACCATTCTTAACTATTATGAAACAGATGTGCACTAATTACACTGAATTTAATTCACCATTAGCTATTTTAACCAATTGTTAAAGAAATTCTCTCACTCATCTGGCTAATCCAAATGTACATGCAATATACATTGTAAATATTGGTATTACAATTCAATTAGCAGAACATAAAAATAATGTACTCATTAGGTAGATTTAACCTCATTCTACACGTACAGCTATTCTAAGTATAGTTATTAAGCAATGTAACCTAATATAATAATACAATGTACATGTACATGTATAATAAACCTCTCTTTTCAAATATCTAGCATTAGGTTCAAAATAATTTTGGCTAAACGTAAATGATTTTAAATACATGTAGCATAGGCCATTTTCATATTATGTACATGTATATTGTTGGAAATATAGGAGAGCATTTTGGTGACAAACATGGAACGTTACGAGCAACCTACAGTAGCTTCTACAGATAGAGCTCAAGCATTGGGTGATTGATAGACTAAGAATACTCATAGTACTTACTTTCCGACCATCTTGGTCGTGTAACCAGCTTCCTTCATATATTCTGGCCATAACTTATGCTCAATGGGTAGACAACTCTTGCTCTGCTCTAGTTGTACCAGTTGCTACGATAATTATGTCACAAGAGAAATTAGGAATAATAAATATATTTTTGGTTACCAATAATAGTGTAATACATCATATAATCATTATATTGCTTTAATTTGTTGCTACACATACTTGCACATGTGCATGAGAAGACTGATAATGTTTGTATAAGATTGGAAATGGGCTTAAAGGTCAAATCATAAAGGAATGGAACACCCAGGAAATGGATAAATGAATACAGCAGTTTTCATTTTTAGTACCTGATTTATTACTATTAAAGATCTAGAGTTGTCAGGATTATTTATGGTTATCCTTCCTGTTGAAGCCGAACTACATGTACATTAGCTGTAAACATAGCCAAGCCGAATCGTTTTCACAGAAATTTTGTTTCTCTTGAAAGTAAGGGCTATTTTATACCCCAGTGTCAGGCTACCAATGCATCTCACGTAATACGCATTTATAATATAATTTACAATGTGGTGTAATACTGATACCACATTTTTAAAGCATTATAATACTTTCACGCGGCTTTAGTCAAATTTTTACACAGATACATGTAGCCTACATACGTGCAATACTAGACTCATGGTAATATTTGAAACACTCACCTGCATACCAGTGTTTGAAGCGTACTTTCCTGTAAGGAGAGAGGCCCTTGATCTACATATTGTAAACAATTATTGTTACTATACATACTAAAATTCATTCTTTATACTAATGATGTCATAGGCTAATTGTATGTACATGCCTATGTGAATACGTACATTTGAACCTGCAAGGGAGACAATTTGATCAGAGATATGACCACGACTCATATTTAGATTGTACATGACGTTATGTGCTTGAGACTTGTGTGGAGGATTCAGAATAGTAAATATGCTTATTAGCTTCCATGTCCAACTCATGCACTGCTGTTATCCTGCTGATACCTTGATGACACTTTACTAACACCCTACTGAAACCTTACTGACACCTTACTGACACCTCACTGACACATTACTTACAAACCTTACTGGCACCTGACCATAGCTCACTGACACCGTACTGGTACTTTATCGGCACTTTACTGATGCATCAATGACACTTATGCTTACATGCCTGACACCTTACTGACACCCTACTGACACCTTACTGGCACATTACTTACACACCTTACTGGCACCTTACTGGCACTTTACTGACACCTTACTGATGCCTTATTGATGTCTTACTGATACCTTACTACACTTTACTGACAACTTACTGACACCTTACTACGCTTTACTGACACCTTACTGGCACCTTACTGAAACCTTACCATTTCAACACCAATATAATAATGTAATATATAAGAAGAATTTCAACATACATGTATTGTAACGCCCAGAACGTGGATTTGTCTGATCTTACACACATTAATAACTTTTATAAACCCTGCCAACTGCAACAAAGAATTTAATGCAAACTCTTGACTAGATATGGCTGACTTACGGTGAACATAGAGGCATCGCATGTGTGTCTGTCAGCTCTATCCCATTTCTGGCCAACCAGTTGATGTTTGGTGTCTGAACAAAACTGTTGTGGAATCCAACATCATTCCATCCTGCAAGGAAATAAATTATGTACATCTTAGACTGTACAGTGAATATTGAGTTTGTAAACACCGAGAAGTCGTATGGTCAATTAATCACAATGGCTGCCATTTTATAAGTATTAAAATAACTTGCAAAGGCAGATATTTATTAGATTAACTCACTAAAATACTGTAAATATTGGTGATTCTTTATAAGTTACACCGATTATTGGACTATAATTAAAGATTAGCGTCAAACATTATGCTATAACTATTCATTGTTTGCATGGATTATTATATCTACCAGCTTAGCATCAGATACATGTGCGATAATTACATGTATATATAAATTTAATACAAGTAATAGCTCAGTCTATTAATAGTAAGCATGTATCATTATTAAAACCGAAATGAGGCTACAGTATTATATATAGTATTACTCAGTATTTTGCAACAATAAGATGCATGTAGATTATTTAAGAAGTCGGATAAAGCGCAGGTGTTATGAAGTAATTAATCAACTCTCATGATATTTGCAAGTCATGTAGTGTGAGTTACACATGAATATTATCATCATCAATTTATTACATAAATAATTAATACTCCATTCATTACAGACAAAATATGATAATCTTAATTTGGGTAACATTACAAGACAGAGTAAATAAACCTCAGCTCTGACCGCTGAATTTATACAAATGGTTTGTGCGTGATGGATGAGCAGGAAGCTCTCATCTACATAGCTTGAAACTTTACATTGTATGTAAAACTGTCTGGTATTACCTGACATTAACTAAGTTCCAAACATAATTCCACCAGATAATGAAAATTTAGCTCTGAATGATGTACATGTAGACATATTTGCCTTGCTTTCCACTCAACCAAGCACAGCAAGAAAATTAACAGCCCTTGACAGCCATAAAATGTATAGATTTGTACAACAAATAATAGTGGAGGTGCCAAAAAGGGTTAACTGCTCAAACATGAATTTGGCTAAAGCCTCATCTGTACAAGGTTTCTATGAAAAAGCATAACCTCCCCCCCCCCCCCCTTTCCTCTACCCATTCTTACCTCGTCATAGTTATCGCTCACATACAAAGAGTTCACAATGCAGGCTTTGACAACCAGTTTAAGTTGTCATATTTGGCAATTTAAAAATATCACTGTGGTTGCAGAGCATAAAGTTAATTTTACACTAATTTACAAAAGTAAAAACTGTCGAAAGGTTTCTGGCAGAATATTCTAGATGTAAATATCCACATCATGATGCTTTCAGGCAACCTTTCAAATAGGTTCTAACAAAAAATATCTGTTTTATAGTGAGCATCAATCAACATTTTTGGTTGACTTTAAGTTGGTGCCATCATATTACTGTATATCTCCCATTGTCTCTTTTGGCTATGTACCAAATTATGTCACACAAGGTAACATAAAATGCCACAGTCCTATTTATGGTGTGGTGTTGGCACTTGTAGTGAGATAGAACCACTGTAAAATAACAAGTACTAGGCAATCACTGTTAATGATATGTTTCCGCCATTCATGATGGATGTAAGGCGGTTTTTTTTATTATGCTAATCCCTACAATTCCCATGTCTAAACTTTAAGGGTCCCTGAAAATGTCTCTCAGTGAAGTTGTTGTAGGTTTGCACAAAATTAGACCCTCCCCCCCCCCCCCCCAGGATGGTTTTATTGTAGCTCTAGTATGGGATTGCATATCATAGCAAAAATTTAGCTCAATAACGTTGCATGAACTTAGCTATGCTTACTTAGTATTATTGTGGATATTAGGTGCAAACGCGTGTTGGAAATCATTGTACAGGTAGATGGGGTGCATATAATCCATAGCAATGTACATTTGACTATACGGCATGACTTGTGCTTGCTGTTGGTTTGGAGAGGCATGTCTACGTTTTGAAACTAACAACCTTATGCACAATGTAAATCTACATGCTGATGACAATACTCCATGCATACCAGGTGTGATCAGTGTGACATTGTCAACCCTATGCTGTTACTTTATAGGTTCATCCATTTTGCATTACACGTATAGCTGCAGGTCTGCTATAGTTGTATCTCACATAGCATATAGCAAAGTGAGTAGTTTTGGACATTATTCAAATTCGGATTTTATAAGAAAAACAAAACAGAGCAATAAAGTTTTGTTTTATTTAATGCCATTAATAATGCAAGCCATATTCATGCTCATGATGTACAATGGTTTAGGTTAACTGGCATATGGTGCTTATCAGTATTATTTTGAAGATTGGGTTTCACATATTTGTGTCCGAATCTCAGAGGTGACTTACAATTATTAACTAAACCATATGTCTTATTTCTAGCTTCACAGTCGCACATACTCAGGTACTCTGATCTCAGTCCTGCACTAAATACACAGCTTACCCAAATCGTCAGCCATAATGAAGATTATGTTCGGTTTCTTGTGCCTAACTGGATATGAATGTCTTTCGCAGGTTCTGCAACGTTTCGCGGGACGGGGACTCCTTGCTTTACTAGCTCTGGTCTTGCCTTTACGACTACGATCATTGCTTCTGCTGTTATCACGCCTTTGACCTCCTCTGCGTCTATCGTCTTTGCCTGCAGCAGCAACAACACAAAGGACTGCGAGGAAGAGGAAGAGTAACAGAGATGTTTTCATGATCGCAGCTCTTTTGTGAGTTAGTGAAGTATGCGCCACTCAAATTTATATAAAATACCTTTGTAATTAGAGCTATAAATCATTCAAATCACAACTACTGTATAATCTCTTTAATTCGCCATAGTACTGGTAAAATGCGTAGTTGGTTTACCCTTAGAGGTTACTAAACTTGTTAGCATGGAGTCTTTAAACAAACTGTGCACAGTATGATAATCATGACTTAATCTGTATCATAAGATTAGCTGTTATTAGCCTGCTATACTTATCTAGAAGCATATACACCGCGCAAGTGCCATATCGTGCATATACAGTACTTGACACCTGTCTGAAAATCATTCACGAAAAAAGATAAATATTTGATGACAAATCCAGCTTCAACTTTTTCCTTAAAAAGTGAAAACTTACAATTTCAATGTGGTGACTATTTTTAAACTTTCTGCTTCCAGTTTAGCATAACTATCATATAATTGTTCCCAGTGCCGTATCCAGAGTTTCAAAGTTGGTGGGACCAATATGGTAGCAAAAGGGGAGGGACAAGGTGACACCATGGCAACATAAGTCACTGAGGATAAAAAAGTTTTTATTTGTGTACATGCAGCTAATATGTTCAACAATATCACATCTTCAAGGCATGCTAAAATATTTACTTTAATGCAACGGTCTGAATTCAAACTATACAATCCATGTACACTATTTATTTAAACAAAACATTGATGGTTTACAGCCATCTCTTCACAGCAATCCCTTGCTGTCTCCTGTCATGGCTTGAAACAAACTGGCATATCATTGTTTATAACAAGGAGGTATGCACAAATACACCCAGGCCAGGCCACTGACTCACTGAATAATCAGGGCCGTATCCATCCATACAGCCACACGGCCTTGCCGTGCCAACTTTTGAAAGGGCAGCTGACTGAGTTCAAACAGCATGGCTTCAGCTTTTAGGGCCTCAATAATGAGAAAACAGGAGGGAAAGCTTACTTTGGCTTCCTTTACTTTCAAGTATGACCTCCGCTTAACAGGCAGATTGCTAAACTAATGGACTAACAGCTCTTACATAACATTGAATTTATAATAGCTGGGGGATGTTATAAATAATGATGACAGTCTGTTTCTAGCCATGACAGGAGACAGTAAGAGATTGTTGTAAAGATGTAGGCTGTGATTCATCAAAATAATGTACATGTTCAAGTATAGTTTGAATTTAGACTGTTATACTAATAATTTAGTTTGGTTACATTTATATATATCAATGGACATGTATTTCTAAACTAAATGTTTTCGCGATGCCTTGAAGATGTGATCTCTTTGTACATATTAGCTTCATGTTCATAAAAATGCTTCCATCCTCAATGACTTATGTTGCCATGGTGTCACCTTGTACCTCCCCTTTTCCTACTATATTGATCCCACCAATTTTGAAACTGTGACTGCGCACTGGTTTATAGCATCCCTAGTTATTTATAGATTCAATGTCATGCAGGAGTTAATTGAGCAGCTTAGCAATCTGCTAAAAGTCAAACTGGAAAGAAAAGGAAACCAAAGTAAGCTTTCATTCTTGTTTTCTCATTATCCAAAAGCTGAAAGCTGTTTGAAGTCAGTCAGCTGCCCTTTCAAAAGTATGGGTGAATACGGCCCTGATTATTCCCATTGTTTATCCAAGTTTCAGTACAGATGGAAAAGGTGGCAGTGTCAGTGATGCAGTGTCCATGTGAGTTATATATCTTGTCCATAATGATTTTGTCAACAATAAATTCAGCAAAGAAGGATGAGCGGAACATTATGTTCATCTAATTACATTGACACTAGTATATATTTTTCACTATTATACATGCATGTATAATGTAAGGATGAACTAAGAGATTATTGTTCTATATTAAATTTGAAACAACCGTCTGTCATCACAGTCTGCTGGGGGCCAAGCAGGGTGGGTACAGTGCAGATAAAAGTGTGTTGGAAACCTGCCAGGTTAGTTAATACAGACCAAGGTTGAGATTGTTTTCCTCTCCATGGGTAATAAATAACTATAACAATATTTTCCTATACTGTCTACTCTTTTTTATTGATTGGTCAACAGGTGGAGTTCAATCCCTTTGGCATTTTAATTTAATATAAGACCCAGGAGGTTTCTGATATGGATCGTGATTGGACGAACAGCAATCTATTTTCCAGACAAAACCAAACGTACTGTAGTATGAGAACTACCCTTGTGTTCAATGCAAATAGAAAATGTTGCTCCACGCAGATGCTCACTGTACCACATGGTCTGATTTCTTCAACATTTCTATATTACATGCATGCAGCTTGCCCATCCTAGTATTGCAGAATGAATAACTTAATTGGTGCTTAGCATCAAGTTCCATTTCGGCAGCCGTTTAATTGGACGGTATCCAAGTATATGTCAAATTTAAACCTTCATTATGTGAACCAGAGCGGTTAGCTCATGTTAGGGTTTCTCACCATATCTAATCGTACCAATTTTAATCCTTGCGCGTAACGGAGCTCTGCATAGTCGCAAACTCAATCAGCGACCTCCATCTCACCCAATCCTCAGTATCGTCCTGTTCTAAGTGCCACATTCTCATATCTGCTCTTATCTTATATCCATCTGTGTCTCGGTCTACCTTTCCTTCTCTTGCCTTCAACAGTAATATTACTGACTCTCCTAATGTCTTCTTCTCTCAGACATACATGCCCATACCACTGCAGCTGTCAGGGTAATGTAAGAATAAGTTGAGTTAGCTAATTTGTGTAAACAATCAGTTGAGTGATTGTGTGATTGTGTTATACTCTATGAGTCTCAAAATTCAGGAGGGTATGATCATCTTTGGAGAGATTGCTAGTGATAAGGTAAGCCTTTTGACTTCTAAAATTTGCAGACCATTGGTGTGTATGCTGGGATCAGTCAATAGCATTAATTCCGTTTTTGTCAGAATTCCCAACTGTACTTAAAGAGAGAGGATTACTCTTCACATGCACTATACCTCTAAAAGTGTAGCTCATCTTCATTGAACAGTATGTTGTGCACTGCAGCTTCTGCTATTGAACAACTCTGTTCTCTAAATAGCAACCAGTACTGTATATGTACATGGACAGATCGCTCGGTACCACTGTGGTCACGCAATAGGTATTGCGAGGCGTAATATGATTAAAGAGAGAGGATTACTCTTCACATGTACCATACCATACCATAGAGAGTTTTGGAGAGGAGCATGATGAAGAACCTGCCCAAGGGCAGAACACACACACCAATATGATTATACTTTATACCTCAGATATAAATCACTTGAAATCATGGGTGAAACTGATCAAAAGTTAAGAATATAAATTTTGTAGTGATTTTTTTGCAAGGAAATTGATTTACAAGTCACTCAGACATGGATCTACATCTGTAGAAATGGGGTTTGAACCCGAGGGGTATGAGGCAACTTGAAGAAGCCGAGATGGTGCCCTGATTAATGTGTCTGACTCCAGTTCTAGGCTTATGACCGTGTTGATCAGGTGATTAAGCGTCACAAAGCATCGGGCTCAACCCCAGGATAGACCATGTGCAAACATGCGCCTGGCTACTCATAAATAATGTCCAGAACAAGAAAATATCCAACATAAAAAGCATGACCAAATCTGTTAACATCCGTTTTTGTATCACATTTTTTTTTCAGGTGCTGCTTCACCCCTTCAAAACTATAGGCTACTTGACAGAATCATAGACCTCTGGTATATAATAAAAGCAAGTCTGGTGGAAACATCAAGAGCTATGCTCATGTTCCAAGGCAGCGAAGTCACCTTTTGGGGCATCGAATTTTACATTGAGCACATAATTCCAAAATTTCTAGGTAATGAATAATGCAGCTACGTATGTTTAGGTATTATGTAATGCATTTAATATGCATTATGTAATCCATGTAGTTTGTATTATGTAATACAAAATATAATAATGTGTTGTATTATTTAATACATAATACATGTATTAGTATGTACAATGTATTACACAATGCATGCAGCACATGTAGTGTATATTATACAAGACAACATGTAGTATGTATTATGTAATACATGTAATATGTATTGTGTAATAATCATTATGTAATGCATGTAGTACATAATATATTCTAAACTATCCACTGAACTCTTTAGAAAAGTCAGGTAAGAGAGAGACCGACTAAGAATGTTCCTCAATCGTCAGCTGCAGCTGCTACATGTATACATGGTGGTACCAGTTATCTTGATAGAAACTGTTTTACTTTATAAAGTCATCTATAATAGTAGTTTCGGCACTACTCATATATCTAAATGTTTAAGAGGAAATAGCTAAAATAAAATTAATTCAATCATAATAACTTATAAAATGTATATTTTTTGTTATTCAACTACAATACAGAAAAAAAAGGTGAAAGTTGACATAAATTATTTGACAACTCTTCATAATGAAGGCGCAGGGTGTAGCATTGCTATCAAGTTCTCTGGCCAGGCAAACCGTTTCCACCCAGAAGACAAAAACAACTGGCACATATATTTATTACTGGTGTTGTTCAAGAGGTCATACAAAAAAGTTTAATGATTCCTTAGCGTCAAATATTTACAAAATAGGTAGCTAAGCCTCACATTTTGGATACATGTGTTCAGTTTACTGCGTGCCTCTAATAGAAGCACCTGGGCCAATTTTTTCCTACATACTGTATATGCAGATACCTGTATCTGCTTGCCCAGATATCAACCTGATTTATGTTCCAAGTAGAGAGGACGAAGTGTGTGATTAATTTATATATTTTTTATGAGTTGTAATAATACGAAGACCACACATGATTAGTATAGTTATATTTTTTATATTTTCATTAAAAGTAGTAATTTTGTCAAATCTTTTTTTAAATACCATCTAATGCTGATCAAAAATTTATTTTGTAAAACAAATGCTTATTTAGAAGGTGTGCTACTGTATATGCACAATGCGCATATACAGTAGCACACCTACACACCTATACATGCATAGGAATGTATGAGTTCACTCATATACATGACATGTATATGAGTGAACTCATACATTCCTATGCATGTATAGGTATACTGACTGTAGGTGTGCTACTGTATATGCACAATGTGCATATACAGTAGCACACCTACACAACTATACATGCATAGGAATGTATGAGTTCACTCATATACATGTCATGTATATGAGTGAACTCATACATTCCTATGCATGTATAGGTATACTGACTGTTACAGAAGTATCATATCCATGTAAAAGTTCTCTGATGACAAAAATGGGAAAGGTCTGGTCGGGTTTGCAGGTTCATCGACAAGTAATGCTACTTGGAATTAAAGAATATATTTTTAAGCTCATCTGTACATTACCCGCATTTAAATAAGTAAAGATAATAATAGTTTTTAGTTGCATTATGTTAAAGACTTATTTAATTCACTGTAAACATATCACTGAATCTAAGGTATGCAAGTTTTAAAAATAATCAAGTTGATGACCAACAATTAGTAATGTCAATTCATTTATCGTTTGCGGTGCAAATAGATACTATGGCACGTTCTGAAATGGGATAATCTTTTCAAAGTTGTTGCAATTGGGTGTTTTTATTGCAAAGAATTCAACTTTCAATTTAGCCGTTCTATTTACAAAATTATCAAAATGAACGATATTTAATTATGACAATTCCTTTTTGTTGTATGCGGTGCAAATAGATAACATGGCACGTTCTGAAATGAGATAATCTGCTCAAAGTTGTTGCAACTGGTTTTTTTATTGTAAAGAATTCAACTTTCAGTTTAGCCACTCTAATTACAAAAAATCCAAAAGAAAACCAGTGGATACCCTGGAGACATTACTAACAAGCTTAGACTATTGCACAGAAGATTTCAATTGCAACATAAGGAGATAAACATTACTATGTAGAATGCATCAGGTAGCTGACATATCAAGTAACCTTGGTGAAAATAGTATTGGTTTCAGTGGCCTGGACATAAATGAATACGCTAATATGACATTAATGACATAGAGTGGCATTCGGTTGCCATGCGTCACTGTAACACAGATGTGACAAGGCTATGACTTCATGGAAGATTGCGAAAGAATATATGGTAAACTTTCATCAAAAACCGTCTCTCCCCGCCCACATACAGGGTTCCGACTAGACAAGAAGCTCTGTTACCTTATGCTGTAACTCCTTATTGGGTCAAATTCGGCCATTCCAAGACCTATAAAAACTGCTCACATCCAATGATTCAAACAACTATAATATGTTGCTTGCAATTTGGGACAAACCAGGAAGATAACAGAACTACAGTGTATAGTGAGTCGTAAGGACCCTGTAATTGGGTGTGTTCAGAGGGATGGGTTATCAGTATTGAGTGAAGAATATTTTCTTATTTTTCCTTTCATAGTGTATGACAAGTCCTTGCTTTGTGACAGTGATAATGCAAAGATGCATCAAAAACAACATCTACAGCTTTGCCTCACCTAACATACATGTAGATACAAACAGCAGTATGTACACATACTGTAGTTGCCAAGTTGCATGTAGTTGTAACTTAGTAACACAATGACCTCACCAAGCAGTTTAGCCGGCATGTAAGTACAAGGATGTCTACCATTACGAGCAACAAGCGCTGCAGAATAAGATGTCGTGCACACTGTCTTATACGCAACAATGCATATGTACACCGGTCACATGACTATAGAACTCCAGGAAGTAATGTCATGTTATGCTCCGTTACATTTCTTGGTTTTTTCTTCATCTCATTTCCCTTTACCATTTCCACAAGTTCGATTGACTTAAGCTCGATCAATGGTCAGTATGTTTGACCAGTTGTCATTATGGTTGTCCAATGGTCATTTTTTGTTTAGAGAAAAACATTTTATGGTATCACTGAGGTAATTTCATTTGATAGTTGCTGTGACAAGGTGATGGTGACATAGCCATTAATTAAGATTTTTGTATGATAGCATCACCAATCTACACCATATTAACCTTTTACCTCATGATACATTACATTGTAACCTACCTGCTCTCTAGATATGGATATTACTTTAGATTGGATAATATTTACTGACAATATAATACTCCTATGGTAAATTAAGTCTGGCCACTGCCATAGAAGGAATAATAAACCAATTAAATGCGCATTTATACAAAGTTATTTATTCACTATTCATCGTCATGGTGGCAAAATAATGCAATATCATGGGTTAGCTAATAACTTTCTGACAACCATGGATTGAGAGATGCTTAATAATGATACACTATAATGTAAATAATGTTATTGAAGTGTCTTTGGCTTCCAGCTTAACTTTAATAAAATATGCAAAAATATCACAAAATGTTGTAATTTGATGTCACTGTGTAACCACAGTCTTACCGAAATATGAAAGGGCAATACCATCATAATAACATCTATCACCAAAGTAAAACTAGTTGTAAAGGTGATGGATTAGGCATACAGTACTCATGTAATACGTTTAAAATGTTTACAACTAGCTTTGATTACAGTGCACTAGTGTGCTGGTCTACATAATAGTAGACTGAATGATATAATGTTGTGATATTTATAAGGATTTGCTTTTGGAACACCTTCATTAGCTGCTTTAGGTACTGTATATGATGCATAAACACCAGTTTGTCATGTCATTGCAGAGCGAATAGAAAAGATTTGAATGAAATGGTTTAATTGGCTGCAGAGGTTTACTCCTGCGAATGATTTGAAATAATATTACCTATAATGTGTGTATGTAATGTACATATATGTGTACATATAATGTGTATATATGTATGTATAATATATGTATGTATACTACTAAAGTGAAGTACAGCCCATAAAATATATGCCTTGGTTTTTGTCACTCTCGCCTACCTTGGGGTCACATTCTATCACAACATTTAGTCAAAGTTATTAGTTAGGAAATATAATCTAGCTTCTGTGAGGCCTCCATTACATATAGCTCCTCAAAGTTTCCTTGCAACTTATCGTTGGTTTTACTAAATGTTGGAAATTGATTGATGAACTTTATTGTAAAAACACTTCAATTCTGTGTCAACCTGTCTACGTATAAATATTTCCATAATTCATGCATATCCAATAATTTTACAAATTGTCATTTAATCTAATTTGACCGAGAGATTCTTAAACCTTTGGGCAATAAACACATCCACTGTATTCTCCTTTCCTACCTCCCCGATGAAAAACATAACCTTCTGTACGAGTACAGAGTACAAGCAGGCCAAAGCAATAGCATTTTCGTTAGTCATGTTCGCGAGACTAGCAGATATAGCTAACACGTCGTTGATTGCTAATAACACAATGCGAACACTTACCGGCTTTACTTTCCAGAATTAATCTCAGGTAAGAAAGCAATGATCTATAGAGATCTGTAAATGTCTTCAATATATTGCTATCCAAATTGCATAGAAAGTGGCTAATCATACTTTTATAAGGTTTTATATTTTAAAAATTTTAACTAAGGTAGAAACATCAAGTATCTCGTTATTAATAAACCATGTCAAGAATGAGTCATGAATGTCGTAAATTTGGACATTCAGCAATTCTGACATTTAGAGTATACAAATTGTAAATCTATGGTACAAATATGTACTGGGCAATGACCTGCAGAAGGAAAATGGATTAAGTGTAATCAGGATCAATTAGATAAATAAGATGGGTGGCAGACAGTGAAAATCTGATCAATTATGAGTCTTAGGTGGTATTGTGTAATAACAGATGTAAATTAGATAGAGCCATGCTTAATACAAGATTGGCTACTGAAAAGTTTTTACCAAACAAGAAGCTACAAGCTTTAGACGGAGTGTCTGCAAACCTAGATTTTGAGGTGGTGGGGCACACCCAGTTAGAGTTGCTGAGACAGTTTATGATTGATGGCAGCACCAGCAGAGCAATAATGCAAAACAATCGCTATATTTATTCAATTAATACACTTATATACATGTATATGCCACTGCCAATAAAGTTTGTACCAGTGAGCACCAGCTTTAATTTGGAGAAAAGAAGAAAGAAAAAAATGTGGTAGAACATCTTACTGTTTGGAGAGGGTAACATGAACAACTATAACTCATTTAATATGTATTGGTTATATTTTGACAGACGGTCGATAGATTAGAAGGTCACAAGTTCAAACCCCACAACAGATGAGCTCTGAAACGCAAAGCTCGGTTCCTGTAATACCTACATTCTTTGGCACATGAGGCCTACGCCAACACTAAATAACACTGGTAATCAGAAACAAAAAATACACAACTAAGCACGTACATATACACTGTTTTGTATGTAAACCCTCCATGTGGGTGTATGCGTCTTTCTTGGGAAAGTGGTCTACCCATTAATATCTGTCTGGACCTGCTTAGTTCCACAGGGTGGTCCTTCTACCACAGCTTAGGTGCATCAAGTGTCAGGCCAATGCTCTCTTGCTACTTGAGCAATAACATATCAATCACAACTATGGTGTCTAACAAGACCATTCATTATGTAGATGTATTTATTAGTGTATGAGGTTTTATTCCAAGATCAGTTACATGACCTCTTGGTACAACTCAGCATTTTGTGCAGTTTTTACAAACTTGAGTTTGTTTTTGTTTACCCGATTTCTAGTTTCCACACCTCAAATACATTTACACTGTAGAAGCTGCAGCAATCTGCTATTCAGACTGAGGTCTGAGTGAACGGACCAAACATTTTTTACATATAATATGGTAGAAGTAACATCAGAAAGTGTCAGCAACCTAATAGGGCTTATACAACATGATGTACTGCACTAGAACATAGTGGTCCTATCATGGATGTCCACTACATGTATCTTCTGATGTAATATTAGCACACATTGTAGCTGCCGCTGGGACTTGGGGTGATTGGTGTGACCACTGCTGTGCTGGATAGGGCTTGTGTGCCTAAGACAATGATGAAAAAAGCTTTCGTCATTGTTTGAAGCGGTGGCTGTTGGGCTTGCTGCAGTGGCTGGACTGGCTGCTTGGCTTGCGTGGGGGTTTTGTGGGTTCCAGTGGGTTGATTTCTTCAGTGTGGGTTCAGTTCTTCATAAACACACACAACTATAATAATATTAACATTAATATCAATATAAATATATTATGTAGACATATTGGAGCACTGAGGTGAGTGTCTTATATTCTTTTATGTCATATTTTATTTGGTACATTTATTTGGTCTTGTTCAACTTTATTTTCTGTAGTATCATTATTCTTTTATATTGTGATATGTATATCATTAATCCTTTGTTATTTTTAGTTTAAATCGACCAAAATAAATAGCCTAATATCTATAAATTCTAACAAGAAAAACAATTCGATGTAGAGCTCTGCTCCGAACAATAACCCGCCTACTAGCTGCTGTGCCAGCAGCTATGCACATTGTATAACATACTACATTGTATTTTGATGAACTGCACATGCACACCACGTAGACAATTTGGGTTTATCTTGCTGCTGATATACATGTACTGGGGAACCTTCTTTCTCCTTCTCTCTAAGCCCACTCAAGATGTTTGCATTCAAAACAGAATAAAGCGCAACGATTAGTTGACATATTTCTAGCTTGATTTGGGAGAAGCTACCAGATTGCCCCATATTATGATAAAATATAGTATAATCTGAAATATATCTAATATCAATAGTCTTTAAAAATTCTTTCAGAGAAATAATTACCTTCTGAATGGCATATTTGCATTTATTTCCATGTGGAAGTATATTTTAATCCCTGCAAAGCCAAAGACATGACAGTTTAAGAATTGTATAATTTCAAATGTCAGATTTAAAATATGTTCATTTTTTAAATAATTTTATAATGCTGTATGAACTGTGAAGGCATAAATATATATTAATCATTTATGCTACTACAATTTTAACGCATACATTACAAGTGGCAAGAATAACACTATAATGATATGATTCAAATGATCAAACTTATCAATTAATGCATATATTGACACTTGGACACACCAGTGGTCACTGAGTTCAGGTGTTATGCTGAGCTGACATCAGTGGTGACAAATGGCCAGGTGTCATGGTAAGCTGAGGTCAACAGGGGTAAGTGGTCAGAACGTCGGGTAGAGTTATCCTCTCTCCTTTCAAGATTAGTGTACAATATTTCATACAAATCAGGGAAAACATTAAGTGAATTAAGCAAGAGTTAATAGTTAGAACACCTGAGTGTTAGGACTGTTTGCACTTCTAATAATATTTACATGAATGTAGTAAAGTGCATGTTTTTTATTCTATATTACATGTTATATTGTATCAATTTGGTTGTAATGTATGATTACATTTAATATTCATTACTATAACCCACAGCCAATAATATATTTAAATTAAATACAATAGTGTAGCTAGGTACATACTAAAGTATGATATATTATAGCCTTAACCCACAGGTGTAGGTATTACAATATTAATTAGGAACACTGTAGAAAGTACAATCATATAAAGATTATTATGGCATACAGTATCCATGTACATGAATAATTAGTCTGCTATCACTGCTTTCTGCTCTTATACTGTACATTCATATACATAAAGGTGTTGAATTTCAATCACATAGACTGATTCTCTTCCAATGCTAATATACAATTCTAGAATACCAATCTTTGCTTTAGGAGTTATCTCCCACTTTTGAATAAATCTAATCCATGGTGGGAAGGGCTCATAAATAGTATTTGAAAGCCTCAGTTATTAAAATGATGTGTTAGTAACGTCGTACAAACTAGAACCCTGAAATCAGGGGTATTCAATGTAAGCTAGTGTCTGTGTCACGACATTATACTCCTACTCATGTAGGTGCTATACTTCTCTCAAGCATTCTTTGACAATGTTCTAATTTGTTATTGGGTCCAAATTAGCCTGGGGTCTAGGAAGACAAAGATATTTCTATGATAAGAATCAATGTCTCCCTTTATTGCTATATAGTCAAAGGGAGCACAACTCCGTACTAATGCTTGTGGGCTTTGTCATTGCATATTGACAGAGTTAATAGAACACTTGAATCTGACCTCATATTCTATGGCTAAACTACCAACACAGAGTATCCTGTGAAAGTTGGTTAAATTAGTAGACCCTAACAGCAATCAGATTGTCTTTCATAACAAGTCTATGTTTAGATTAAAACATGAGATCAAAATACATCTTATATCAATTGCACTTGTACCCTATAAATTGTTTTATAGAATCCTACATGTGAGTAACACGACCCTTCTCTTTCAGATGCATAATTTTGTACAACTGAATTATGCATGCAAGTTTATCTCTTGAAAGTAATAATAGTAGATAAAACCAAAACTGTAAGAATATCTAGTTTCAGAAGTCGCCCTACCTTGACCTTCCTTATCATATCACCAGTAAACTGATCCTAATACTTTCTGTTTAATCTGAGACATGATAGGTTTATGTGTAGTAACTCGTGTAAACCACATGTGCCAACCATTGCTTCTTTTTCACTTTAATATCTCCTCCTCTCCTATGGGTTGGATGTTTTGGTATTCATATAACCAGGCTAATACAGACCAACATGTGCATGATGTAAAAACAGCATTCATAGCAACACTGATTGTTTTAGTTTGAGGATTGATCTCCTGGTGGTTGTCACGCATTGGATCAAGTATAATTGTGGTAGGATCAATTGTATATGCATATGACGCAGCAAAACTCCATCTACATGTAAATTCATTTATTATTGTTTATGCAATCCTGAAGCACTTAGCTTCTACATTTGCTACAACCACCTTGTGAAAAAATTATGATTATAATAAAAAACATAAAAAACAACATACAGTATAGTATATAAAAGATACCATATCTAATAAATTCATTTGGGATGGTCGAGTTGCGGCTGGTATGAACACGCAGGGATTATAATACAGTAGAAATATTTAATTAATTTGGTATACCATGTTATTAAAGGGTATTTATTATATTATTCATCTTTACAGCATACCATTAATTTATTATACTTAGCACAACAAATACCCTGGTCTTGCATTTGATTAAAAAGACCACGTCATGTTTAAAAATAACTTGCTTTTGTGCCTGCTTCTTGTTCACTTGTACTGCTATCCCTGGTCTACATGTACTCTATGCCTCAATAAAGCTGTGTTTGCTTGACACAAGAGAGCATCTGTGTTGAAGTGTCAATAGGCTAAGGATCACAGCAACATCATAGAAAGCAGAGACACTTCACTGACTCTGTACGCTATGACGTCACGTTCTGAGAAATTATTGTTTTATATGAGGCTCTAATTGGCCTGAGGTATATGTACACCAATAGAAACAGTGTATCTGTGCACAAGGTCTGGACGGTTTTCATATGCGGGAGACAGAGTTTTTTGGCAGCGTGAACTTTTTTCCTTCCGCTATTTTTGCTTTATACATCTGACAGGCAAAGAAATCCAGCCCAGAAAAAAAGTAAAAAGACTTGTTATATACAAGATTTTCACTCTGAAAAGTTTTTTTATTGATGTCACAAGTTTCTTTTTTAAATCTATCTTTAATAAAGGAGAATGCAAATTTTCTTCTTTTGGAAGGTGTGATCATGCGTGTGTATATTATAATAATTTTGTCTATTTTTAGATTGAAAAGATGTGCTATTACCCATTCTCTTTCTTATCAGGTGAGCAGTGAAGTTAGTACCAGTGAGGAATGTGATTAGATTAACCATATTATCCATTAGAGAAATATGCATAAGACTGCTAATCTATCCAAGTTCTCATATAATAAGCCTATTAAGATATCTAAGTTATTATAATATTATTATTTTGAAACAAATGGAATACCTACATTGTATTTACATACATGTAACTATGCAAATTTGAACAATTAATGTGGACTTATAAACAAGCAATGCAAGATCTCACAAGCATAAAAATTTCATCATTTTTGCATAGGCTATCACTTGAATGAACAAGATTTGGACTTAATTGCATATTTTTCAACGAACTGAGAGACTAACAAAATATTCAGCTCCAACATTTTCACCATCTAAAATTAACGAACAAAACTTCTAATGTGACATTCACACTGCTGTTTATACCAACTACTAGTGGCTAGCGGTCAACGCTAACCACAATGTGTTTAACTTTACTGTACTATAGCTGGCAAGTGTTAGTTAGCAGGCAGAGTTTAAAGTTCAGCATGTTGAACTCGTTGACCCTACCGCTCACTGGAGCATGTCACTATATAATGTAGTTGTGGTTAGCGTTGGCCGCTCGCCGACTAGTAGTTGGTATAAACGGCAATGGGAATGTAGCATAAAAGTATAATCCTTGTACATGTAAATACACATACCACTACAAGATTTTACCCATAAAGGAATCCAGATACAAGCCAAAATAGGAAAGACTAATTCATATCTACTGAGCTTGCTTGTCAACTCCGTGATCAAAAATAGCTAACATTATCCAGGTTCAGGAGAAACCCAGTCTAAAACTGAGCAGCTTCAGCAAGCTCAATTCTTTTACAAATTTCATATTGTAATTTAGTATAATTTTGCATGATAAAATAATATATAGTGTAATAACTTAAAACATACTACAACTATAGGGTAAAATCTAATGCATCATGTTATACATCCAGTATAATTATCCTGTATGTGTAATAATTATGATGTTGTTCTCTCTAATGTTACTTTGTGTTGTTACAGACTAGTCAAGGCATATGATCTGGCATATCCATAGGTACTCTCATCAAAGTTCAACAGACATGGCGCAGAATGAAATTACGTAATATTTATCATAGCATATCACAATTAACAATGGTTTTAGAAGAGCATCGAGATGCAGGCTTTAGAACATCTCACAGTAAGGCATCATAATTTATAATGACACAGCATATCCACCAAAGTAAGACAACACTCTACAAGCTCCAGTGAAGTCTACAATTAATTGCTACCTTGTTTCTTAATGCACCATGTGCTCTCGTCCTAGAGTTTGTTTTAATTTTGTCACATTTCATCTGTAAAATAAAAAAAATTATAACTTGATGTAGAAAGGGCAGGCAATATTTACAGGTATTACAGTAGGTACATGTGTAGTCAATCCCAGTCACAATTAACAAGCGACAATGCTGTTTAATATTGCACTAAATATTTTACGTCAATCTAGATAAAGTTTCTTTTGCGTCAGATTTAGTATAAATGAGAACTTTTTACCCTTTTTTTTGAAATCTCACTGCGAAAGCAGCACCATGTTCAGATACGAGCTACACTGGGTTCTCTCTGCTATATTTTATATCAACCTTGCTCAGGAAGCTGCTCAAGGCCAATCTAGCAATCTAACGTTTGTGAGAGTGCAAAGAGTTAACACCACTCTCCCTACAGCTGAGGATCCACAGCTCAACATCCAACATGACAGCGATACTCAAAAACCAAACATTATATTCATAATGGCGGATGACATGGGTAAGTTTTACTTTATTAAACCAACTTCTAGCAAAATCATGGCAGATTGTAGGCCATGTTATGTGGTGAAAAAGCAACTGCCAAAATCATTTTCTGTTCACCAACTATTGTTTTACACGAGTAAACAGTATTTAACAAAATTAACCAATATTCCGCTTTATTTCCAATCATGGAGCACACACATAGTACCTGTCAGCATTACTGTATTTTGATAACAAAAAATGTGATAATTAAAAATGTATTTTGGTTGCACACCAGGTTGTAATATGGCCCAATGTAAAACAGGTAATTATTTATTCTAATTCACTTACATGTATCTCAGCAGGTTTTTAAATGTTGATACTAATATGTAATGGTGTGTGAAAAGTTGGCATCATTGTTATAATAATATGTTCAACTTTAAAAAATCCCTCCAAGAACAATGAAGTGCAATGAGCTGTTTCTATATGGTTTTTATATGCATGCATAATTTTTATTTTTGCGGATAGTTTAAATAAACTGTGTTTATAATGATATTTTATTGACTCCTAATATTTCGATGTACATGTATGTCCATACATTATCATCAAAGGAATACATCGAAATATTAGGAGTCAATAAAATATAAAATGCGTCTTGTCTTACTATTCATTATTAAGATACTTGCTCACAGCAACATTTTCCAATGATATTTTCTAGTTGCAGTCCTTTACAGTCGTGGCTGCATAATTTATATATGGGCCAAAATTTTAATTTTAGATATCTAAAATCAAAACCGGAAATTTTACTTTTAATTTACTAACCAATGAATATTACAATAAAACAATAATACAATAATACAATAATACAATAATACAATAATACAATAATACAATAATACAATAAAACTAGGCAGAGAAGAGAATTATTGTGTTTCGTGAAGCTTATAGTGAAATGCTGCAGGTGAAATCCTACACGCACATGTACATGTACATGTACATGTGCGTGTGCGTGTAATCGGACTATTTTATACTTTTACCTGTTACAGGATGGAATGATGTTGGATTTCATAACAATTTTGTTCAGACACCAAATATTGACTGGTTGGCCAGAAATGGGATAGAGCTGACAGACACACATGCGATGCCTCTATGTTCACCGTGAGTACATCTACATGCATATGCTGTTGGTATGGTGGTCATTGTTAAAGACAAATTGGAAAGAATCAATAACTGACAATGTACATGTATAACTAACATTATTGAGGGTTAAAGCATTGTACTAAATATTATGGATACTGATTGTTAATTAAAATAGTATCTAAGAGGAATCTATTTCAACGTCATGTTTTAATGATAGCATCCAAAATATTGTCTTCCTAATATTACATAATTGTTATTTGATTTTGAAGTAGGTAAATACACAATGCAACGCATTGTAAATTGTTAATCTCTATATGACTGCACTTGTATCTCATATTCTGTTTCCGTAGTACATACAGGCTACCTGAATTCAAAACTATATCGTCACTGACTGACATACATTTTCAAAGTTTTATCGTTTTACGTGTAGATCTCGAGCCTCTTTGCTAACTGGGAAATACGCATCAAACACTGGAATGCAGGTAAGATTGTGCCGTGTACTGTTGCTTAGCAACTAGTGACATCACATCAGGACACACAATACAATCATGTATAATCGATGTGCATCTATCTGCATTATAACCACAATAACATAATCATTGCCAGTTCAAGTTAAAAGTCTCAATGCTGTATGTTATGTGCAGCAAAAACTGCTCACAACATTGAAACCTTGCTTGTACTGCAATTATAAGCTATTTTGAAGATATCTAGGTGTTTGCTTTCCACAAACACTATTTTCATTCTTATGCAATCACATGCCTGTTCCATTAGAAGTAACTGATACCTTGACTTGCAACAATATAGCCTGTGTACCCTAAATAGTGGAACTTCCCTATTACTTAGACAGATTAATCACCATCAGTAAATTCACAATAATTACCAACACAAGAATTTATAACATTTTAATGTTGTTATTAAGCAACTGGTGCAGCTGCAACAAAGCAAGAGTTGCCTTCCCTTGGAACATAAGCTACTGCCGGAATACTTGAAGGAAGCTGGTTACACAACTAAGATGGTTGGAAAGTGAGTGCTTTAATTCTATTTGTCACAATAACAAAGTTTTCATACTCTTTATGCCATTGGCTAATGCGTTGCAGACTTGAGACAAGCATGAATTTCTTTTAATACTAGATCCCAGCATGATAATAATAATGATAATGTTTATCAGAGACATATTTGCACTAACCGAGCAGTGCTCTCATTCTGTGACAAACAAACTAGGTCTATACTACTTTATCTCAAATGCTCTTTGGGTCACATTTACCCTTGGTTCAATGGAACTGCAGTTATTATTGTCATCATTTTAGATGGCATTTAGGAAGTTGCAGTAGGAGTTGCCTTCCCACACACAGAGGATTTGATGAATTCAGAGGAGTTTTGGAGAATCAAGCAGCTTATTTCAACTGGAGTGAGTAAATTTATTCACAAAACCGCTTGATATTGGAGGAAAAAGGTTTATGTGACTGTAAATTGTATATCAATCATAAATAATAATAATCATGAATTAGACGCTAGTTGAAAGACAGCTACATGTAAATCAATGATTTTAAAACAGTCATGAAGCAACCGTTTGTTGTTAGCATACTTAACTTATTGTATGTTGAAAAATGTATTAGTAACAATCATAGACCTGGACACTGCGGTATTTTAAAAATTAGTTGATAGCGATAGCATAAGGATAATAGCTGAAAAAGCAACACAAAGATGGGAAGACCAAGGAAACATAGTGTAGCATTATATGTATGCCATGTGAACCTGTTGATGTACGCTCATTGGGAATATAATTGGGAATATAGAGATATGCAAGGGGCATAATAATAGGTACCGGTGCATAATAATAGGTATCGGTGCATAATAATAGGTATCGGTGCTATCGCTTCATGCTTTTTACCAGGAGGCGATGGAAGACGATTTTCGTGAAGTTGATATTGATCATTGTCATTAGATATAAATGTAGTGCAACCTTCTCAAAGAATTATTGGTTATTGGTTATTGGTTATTGGTTATTGGTTATTGGTTATTCTATGCATTTCAGCCCACCAGGAAGTAGTGCATAGATTAGTGAATGATACACCCTCAGTCGACAATATTGGAACTCACCTGTCTGTAAGTACTGCACTCTAGTTGACTCTAATTCCTGTACTGCCATTGCAGCCCTAACATTGTAAAAGTTGTGAAGTTGAACTGACAGTTACCCAAGTCGTATTATATAATGTACATTGTGGTTACAATGTCCTATGATCATTTACATCTGCTCGACATACATGCACAAGTGTTTAAAATATTTCAGAGTTATTACTATTTGTTGAAAACTTGTATTTTCAAGCAAAATTTGAATAGTCACTCTAGTGCATGCATGTTTTAGGTTCAACATCGTAGAGATACAGTTGATATGATAAGAGCACATGCAGGTCAAAGGTCACCATTGTTTATGTATATCTCACCTTTAGCTGTTCATCAACCTTTAGAGGTATGTAACTTGTGTGAGGTCTTTAGTTGTACCATTTTTGCAATTCTAGCATGCTAATTGGAGTTATCAACT
Organism: Bugulina stolonifera; assembly: GCA_935421135.1. NCBI lineage: Eukaryota > Metazoa > Bryozoa > Gymnolaemata > Cheilostomatida > Bugulidae > Bugulina > Bugulina stolonifera. Next base: position 9,932,274 of record OW285195.1, read on the forward strand.
CTTAATCAATTTTTCTTCTGTATATCAATGTATGACTACATGTATTTCTCTTCCATGCCTTAGGTAACAGGTGAAATGTTTAGCAAACATAGTTCTCTCAATGAGAGTGATCCAGAACAGAGCAAGAGAAGGAAATATCTAGGTAAGTACATGCTAATCTACTGTACATGTATCTCTCTAGGTAAGTACATGCTAATCTACCGTACATGTATTTCTCTAGGTAAGTACATGCTAATCTACTGTACATGTATTTCTCTAGGTAAGTACATGCTAATCTACTGTACATGTACTTCTCTAGGTAAGTACATGCTAATCTACTGTACATGTATTTCTCTAGGTAAGTACATGCTAATCTACTCTACATGTATCTCTCTAGGTAAGTACATGCTAATCTACCGTACATGTATTTCTCTAGGTAAGTACATGCTAATCTACCGTACATATATTTCTGTTGTTCAATACTTTTAAGTTTTGAGCGCTTTCAACAGTAGTATAGTCAGTGCACTTCTAGACAGACACGCACTCATTGACCCCTGTTTTCAACCAATCACAAGCCGGTATTTCCGATTTCAACCAATCACAGAAGAGCACAAAAATTTTGCACACGACCTTGCCAAGGTCACCCCAAAATCCCCCCTTCTGATTGGTCGAAAAAACATTTGCACACTTGACCCCGAACTCGGCCACGACCCCTTCCCTCCCTCCTTCCCGCCCTCCTCCCCCTCCCCCACCTCCCACTCCTCCCCCACTCCCCGCCCTCGTCCCGTCCGCGCCACCGCCGTCGCCGCCGCCGCCACCGCCGCCCTCACAGCCGCCGTCGCCGCCGCCACCACCGCCCTCACAGCCGCCGCCGCCACCGCCGCCACAACCGCCACCGCCGCCACCGCCACCGCCGCCGCCGCCATCACCGTCATCACCGCCACCCCTCCTCCGCCGCCGCCCACCCTCCCCCCCCCCCCCCGCAACCCCCACTCACCCGAACGACCGATCGTTTGAGGCGGTCAAGCCGCGTCCGCCCACGTTGCGTGCGGCGCCGACCGTACACGTGGAGGCGACGCCGGTGCCCCGTATCCACCGGGCCAAGCGACTAGGCAGCGGCCCGCCGCTTCTCCCGAGCCCTCCACTCGAAAAGCTTGTGATCTAAACGAGCGAATTCGGCCGCGCTTCGCCTACGGCTCTCATTAGCGATAAGAAGAAGTACTACGGAAGGCTTGGTTTCAGCGATAAGAAGAAGTACTACGGAAGGTTTGGTTTATGATGCGCATTGCATTGTTAATAAAGAAATGTGTAAAGTCTTGGCTATAAATATACTGATGGGAAGAAGGGTTGTTTCTATGATATACATTGTATTGACAACAAAGAACCGTGTGCATGTGTTAAGTCAGCATATATAATACATTAAATAAACTTTTCGCAATGGTGACAATAGAATGAATAAAAGATTGTGTACACGTGTTAAAACACAATTGAAAGAATAAAAGACACATATTTAAAAGAGTATGTCATATCTGTTATTAGCAAGGAAGTCTGTGTGCATGTGTTAAGACAGTGTATATTATAAATTAAATAAACTTTTCGCAATGGTGACAATAGAATGAATAAAATATTGTGTACACGTGTTAAAACACAATTGAAAGAATAAAAGACACATATTTAAAAGAGTATGTCATATCTGTTATTAGCAAGGAAGTCTGTGTGCATGTGTTAAGACAGTGTATATTATACATTAGATAAACTTTTCACAATAGTAGCAATAGAATAAATAAAAGGTTGTGTGCATGTGTTAAGTCAGCATTATGTAATATATTAAATAAACTTTTCACAATAGTAGCAATAGAATAAATAAAAGATTGAGTGTATGTGTTAAGTCAGCATTATGTAATACATTAAATACACTTTTTACAACACTAGCAATAGAATGAATAAAAAAGCTACATATGTAAAGGAGTATGTCATAGCTATTGTTAGCAAGAAAAGTCTGTGTACATGTGTTAAGGGCAGCATATATAATACATTAAATAAACTTTTCACAATAGTAGCAATAGAATAAATAAAGATTGTGTACACATGTTGAAATATCATTATAATATGATTTAAACACAATTGAAAGAATAAAAGACACATATGTAAAGGAGTATGTCATAGCTATTATAGCAAGAGACAGCTGTGTGCATGTGTTAAGTCAGCACATATAATACATTAAATAAACTTTTTACAATAGTAGCAATAGAATGTATAAAAGGATGTGTATAAGTGTTAGAATACCATTATATAATAATTTAAAAAAATAATTTTAAAAAATCCTCACTGATTTGCTATCACATAAAAGTAAATGCAGAGGGAATGAGACACTATAGAGAGAGAGTGGGAGAAAGAGAGTGGGAGAAAAAAGAAAAAAAACTAAAGAAAGATGATTAGAGCTTTTCTTCACTGACTCGAAGGTAAGCTTCAGCTTGTGCTATTACCTCTCTGTGATACCCATTCTTCTTGAGATGAAAAATGGCAGAGCGGTAATACTCAACTGCTCCAGAGAAAAAAGATGGGGGGAGTCTGCTTCGATCAACTAGTTCACTGACAGTCTCCTCTTCTATGGGGGTAATAGTGGTGGGGGTATTAAGATTGAGTTCAGACGAACAAGAAGGAGATTGCGAGCTAAGTAGCTCTCTTCCAAAAGAAAGAGAGGGTGAAGCTAAAGAAAAGGAAGAAGTGGTAGTAGTAGAAGTAGTAATAAAAGTAGGTATTGAAAGACTAGTAATTGTATTATTAGATCTTCCAAGAGAAAAAGAGGGTGAATCTAAGAAAAAGAGTGGAGCAGGTGAAGAGGTGGGAGTAGAAGTAGGTATCGAAACAGTGGTAACTGTATCATCATATCTTTCAGGAGAATGAGAGGGTGAATGTGAAGAAAAGAGTGGGGGAAAAGAAGCAGTAGAAGGAGTGGTAGTAATGGTAGTAGTAATAGTAGTAGTTGTAAGAGAAGAAGTAGAGGTGGTAATGTCTCCATTAGTAAGAGAGTTACTGATGGAAGAAGCATCTGAATCAATATGATGGTGAGAAGGGAGAGGAAATTGTGAAGAGCACACCCCAGACTTTACAGATCTTTCAGGAGAATGAGAGGGTGAATGTGAAGAAAAGAGTGGAGGAAAAGAAGTAGTAGAAGGAGTAGTAGTAATAGTAGTAGTTGTAAGAGAAGAAGTAGAGATGGTAATGTCTCCATTAGTAAGAGAGTTACTGATGGAAGAAGCATCTGAATCAAAATGATGGTGAGAAGGGAGAGGAAATTGTGAAGAGCACACCCCAGACTTTAAAGAGAATGGAGTAGTAGACATCCCCTTAAAGAAGGGAGGGTATACTACCCCACCAACAGTTGTTGGAGTGTATGCGGGGATGAGTATTTTGGAAGGTGGAGAGTGACCAGTGACCCTTTGCAAAAAGGATATGGTCTTTTTTAATGAATAGATATCGGTTAGAAAGCGTGTGTTGAATGAGATGTGTCGGTGACAGGGCTTTCCATCAATATGATGATTAGATGGAAAGTTGTAGTGTCTATTCATCCCCTCATCATCTACTGTTATGTGATAGCAAAAACAGATTCGGAGCAAAAAATGTTGTTGAATGTGGACACCTCGTCGGTGCCCAACATTCTTATTGCATAAAAAGCAGGGGTCGTCCGATTCAAATGGCTTTGTTAGTGACATCTCCAGTCTTCTTTTTGTCTCATCACTAACAAAGACATAGAATCTTAGACCCCCCTTACATATCGACTTTGCTCTGAGTCCTAAAAAAGAAAGAAAATAACAAGAATAAGTGAGAGAGAACATATGACTTACTTGTAAATCAGAAAAAAAAAAAAAAAAAAAAGATTCTAAATATACAAATAGATACTAGATCATTCTTACCTATCTCGAACCCATCTACTCCCCCACATCCTTCAAATAACGCAATTTCTTCTTCCCCTAGTTCTGTTTCTTTTTCATTCTATAATGTAAATAAAATGTGCAGAGACTAATTAACAAACTACATTAACATAGTTATTTGTAATATATGATTTTTGAGGAATTTGATGAAAAAACTAGCACTCTAAGTACTAAGCAAGTCTACTAAAGCCTGTCTATTTACTCACATAAAGAGAAATACATCATTAACATAAGAAAACCAGTTGTAATTTATGTTATATTTTTTCACATAAGAAAAGAAAAAAAAGTGTCTTATTGATAAAAATATTACATAAGAAAGAAAGTGCAATACTTATAATAAAAATATCACTAATCTTTAACATCTTAGACATGGTAAGAGACTTATAGAATTAGAGAAAATCATACTATGGCTAATTAACATCTGGTTTTAAAAAGGAAGTAGTCTCTTTTGACATTCTAGACATGGTAAGAGGCTTATAGTATAAAAAAGTACATCATCATTATGTGTAACTAACATGTACTTCTGAAGAAATGTCAGTAATCTCCTTTGACATCTTAGAAACCCAACACCATAGTGGATTGAAGGTGTAATGCATGTGTGAACAAATAAGATAATAGACTAACCATTTCTGGAGATGGGATTCTTTTCCTCGAGATTCGTCTTCTGTCTTCCGAATCGTACGTAATCATATACTTCATACCTTTCTTTGATGTTTTAATTTTTCTTATATATTTCTTTCTTTGATATTTAGATGTAGAAGCCTGTAAGTATATGTAGAGTAATAAACATATACCAAAGCATGAGTCAAGTAGATGGAACTACTAATGCAACATAGTTACTAAAGAAAGAAACACTACAGTGGTATAACCACTTATAATAAAGTTTCTAAGCTCTGGTCACACTGATTGTAGTATAGACAGAGCAGATCTCTACACACATGCTCTCATGTTGAGAATCAAAACAGTTTAATATATAAGCTTACAACGTTTTTAAGCCCTGGACATACCAAAGGAGAATTATAAGTAGTATAGTCAGTGCACTTCTAGACAGACACGCACTCATTGACCCCTGTTTTCAACCAATCACAAGCCGGTATTTCCGATTTCAACCAATCACAGAAGAGCACAAAAATTTTGCACACGACCTTGCCAAGGTCACCCCAAAATCCCCCCTTCTGATTGGTCGAAAAAACATTTGCACACTTGACCCCGAACCCGGCCACGACCCCTTCCCTTCCTCCTTCCCACCCTCCTCCCCTCCCCCTCCCCCACCTCCCACTCCTCCCCCCTCCCCGCCACCGCCCTCGTCCCGTCCGCGCCACCGCCGTCGCCGCCGCCGCCACCGCCGCCCTCACCACCGCCGTCGCCGCCGCCACCACCACCGCCCTCACCACCGCCGCCGCCACCGCCGCCGCCGCCACCACCGCCACCACCACCACCGCCGCCACCACCACCACCGCCACCGCCGCCGCCGCCGCCACCACCACCACCACCACCGCCGCCGCCGCCGCCGCCGCCGCCATCACCGTCATCACCGCCACCCCTCCTCCACCGCCGCCCACCCTCCCCCCCGCAACCCCCACTCACCCGAACGACCAATCGTTTGAGGCGGTCAAGCCGCGTCCGCCCACGTTGCGTGCGGCGCCGACCGTACACGTGGAGGCGACGCCGGTGCCCCGTATCCACCGGGCCAAGCGACTAGGCAGCGGCCCGCCGCCCATTCCGAGTTCCACTGGGGTGGGACTATAATGTAATATATTAAATTGTTTAGCCTCCCTATAAAAATATATAGTAGTAGGGTGTGAGTTATTTTTTAGCTTGATAGCATTTTATACAATAAACACTTCACAATTGCTGCCAATTACTCCATTTAACACTAACCTTATGTTCTACTTGTTGACATCTCTGATCAGGCACTGACTAGTAGGTAGCTGTCTCTGTTTACTCTCACTCTGTTGACTAGAGGCTGATTGTTCATACTGCTAGAGTGAGAAACTTATACCTTAAATAGTAGTATTCAGTGGGCGGAGTCTAACCATTTCCCCACCCCGATGTGAATCCGAAGCCTCCCGATGTGAATCCGAAGCCTCCCGATGCACCCCGATGTGAATCCGAAGCCTCCCGATGCACCCCGATGTGAATCCGAAGCCTCCCGATGCACCCCGATGTGAATCCGAAGCCTCCCGATGCACCCCGATGTGAATCCGAAGCCTCCCGATGCATCCCGATGTGATTCCGAAGCTTCCCGATGTGATTCCGAAGCTTCCCGATGCATCCCGATGTGAATCCGACGCTTCCCGATGCATCCCGATGTGATTCCGAAGCTTCCCGATGCATCCCGATGTGATTCCGAAGCTTCCCGATGCATCCCGATGCATCCCGATGTGATTCCGAAGCTTCCCGATGCATCCCGATGTGTCAATTCACATCGGGATGCATCGGGATGCATCGGGAAGCTTCGGAATCACATCGGGATGCATCGGGAAGCTTCGGAATCACATCGGGATGCATCGGGAAGCTTCGGATTCACATCGGGATGCATCGGGAAGCTTCGGAATCACATCGGGATGCATCGGGAAGCTTCGGAATCACATCGGGATGCATCGGGAAGCTTCGGATTCACATCGGGATGCATCGGGATGCATCGGGAAGCTTCGGAATCACATCGGGATGCATCGGAAGGCTTCGGATTCACATCGGGATGCATCGGGAGGCTTCGGATTCACATCGGAAGGCTTCGGATTCACATCGGGTCACATTGGGATTGGATAAAAAAAGGGAGGAGTCAAGAAATGAGCAGTTGTATAAAGGGAGAGTGGGATCACAGTCTCAGCATTCAAAGTTCACCACATCACTACTGTACAGCTACACTACTACAATAGTACATTATCAATGGATACTGACAACATAGTACAAAACCAAGAAGAGTTATTTGCGGGCTTAACGGACTCACAAATGGATGGAATTATTGAGGAAGAAGAGTGCAGTCAGAAGAGGAAAGAAGAGGTGGATGCGTTAAAAGAGGCACGGAAGAAGGGGAAAATAATAGGAGTGGGGAGTCCTGCCCGAAAGGATCTTTCTAACATGGTGGACTCTCCGTCCTCCCCGGAGCGGGCCTCGGATAGGGGCGAGACCACAACAACCCATGGATGAGTATTATTCCAAGATAGAAAAGATGCAGCTTTCTTCAGTAGTATTGTTTTATTACGAAGATAAATAGAGAAAAAATAAAAGAATCAAGAATCAAGCAGAAATCTAAAAAGCAAAGAAAAAAAAAAAAGAATGCAGGTAAGATAAAAACTATTGGTCTCTTTTTTTTTTTTTTTTTTTTTTTAGTTATAGTAGTATAAAAACGAATTATAAGTAAGGTGAAGTATTTCTCTCTAGTCAAAGTGAAAAGGTGAAAAAAGCATAATATTGTTTACATGCGTTGTGAGTGGGAAAGTATTATTTCTTTTATTATAGTATAAACGTTGAAATAGAGCTCTTATAGAATGATCTCGAACTCTTCCTTCTACTCTGCTTAGCCGTGTAATTATTCCCTCCATACTCCACCCTCGAGCTCGAAGGAGACAGAACAAGATGCAGTAGTCTCCACACACGTTAGTACTCTCTTCTTGTAGACACTCTCCATTCCATACTATTGGTATTCCCCATTGTTGTAACATCTTACCCACATCAGGATAAATAGAAGGGGGGAGACCATAGGAGTCGAAATACTCTATTTCTTTTCCATTCGAAAAAACAGAGATCCAATGCTCGCCACTTTTCTCACTTGTTTGAGTATTGAAAACAAAAGATCCAGATGGGGAGAAGGAGTCTAAGAAGTGATCCCTTGGCATAACTCCTCTAAAGGAGGTTGATGAGAGTTTATCATCAGATAGAATATTCGAGATTGAGAATGTATCCATTTTTTTTTTTACATCATCCCGGCTACCATAGATACTTCGTGATTTGCATTCAAGTAGATAATGTCATCTTTTTCTTCGTATACAAACAGTCCAAGTGTATTTTGAGTTTGATTAGCAAATGCTAGATTAATAGATAGACTCCCATTTGATAACAAGTGAAAGTTGTCATCACACAAATCTCCTGAAATGTCAAAGGCGTAGAGAGCAGCGCAGGACTTGTATTTGCTAGGGGAGATCTCATTCCCTGTGTCAGCATCGGATGTATTTGTGACAGTGAACAAATTCATGAATTCACGAGCAAACTTTCCACTTGCAAAATTTGGTTCATATCTTCGGGTCACCGGTGTTCCATCAATTAGTAATTCTAATGAACTTAGATTGTTATGTCCAAATTTGAAGGGATTTTGCTTATACGTTCCACTCTTTGCAGTATGGTTGACTAGTCCGACAAAGACTCTGTTTGGCTTCTGTCCCGCTTGATCAAAGTTTACTCTCACTGACTGGTGTCCAGCAGGGATGACATGGAAATGAGTTTTTATTCGGTCAATTGGTAGTTTTATAGACTCTTGTTGCACAACCCAAACATCCATTTGTGCTTTTTGTAAGGCCGGATTGGCTTGTACACGTCGAATCCACAATTCTGTCTTAGTTATAGAAATCTTCGCCCCTCCTGCAGGGTTGTCTGTTTCTGCTAAGAGGGCCATTTGTGGAATAGCACGTTGTAGAGTAAGGCGAGAGCGAACTCCTGGTGGAATAAGTCTTCCTTGAGAAAACATACTCAACCTAGGTCTCCCATAGAAGCTCATCTCTTTACTTGTGGCTATAAGTTTCTTTCTTTTTTCAACCACTTCGGGAGGTATACCATCATAGTCTTCTCCAGTTCCTTCATCCTCCATCCACCCACTCCCAACTTTCATATATGTGCTCTTAGCATCTTTACCATAGTTTAGGAGATTCTCGACATAAGCTCTATGTCCATAGTTTGGTTCATACTCAACATCTTGCCCGGCCAGTTGAACAGTGGCAGAAGAAAAGAGACTGTGCATAAAATTGTCCCCTGGAACAACCTTTAGTTGTTCTTCCGCAGGTAGTACGCTTCCATCAGCCTTGCTCACCTTTACTGTGGTGTGTAAGTAAGACCTTGATAGATCTGTGTAGAGTTCGTCTGCGGGCGGGATGTTAAATTCAATAGTGCCATCAGGGGAGTCCGTAACAGGAGCCAAAGGTACCCACTCACCTCTGAGCACGCTAGTATGAGTTGGCGGAGTGGCAAATAAGTCAAAACTGGAGTCAACCGTGTCTGGAGAGTCTTCAGAAACCTTGGAGAGAGAGATGGCTCGATGTGTGACGGACATGTTCGATAGTGTGAGAGTTGTTCCATCTAGTACTTGCTCCTACAGTCGCTTGTCTAAGAGTGGGGAGTGGTGAGTCTAGGTGTGGATTATATATTTATCTTTCATTTAGTCAAAAACTGTTTTTCTTCCTTTACGCTTTTTCTTTGTAGACTTTTGACTAACTCGTGCACGTTTGGCAGGTGGTTCACGTAATTCATCTTCTACATCACCTAGAAGATCCCCACCAGCTTCACGAAAACGTTTTGCTGCAGAGGATTTGAAGTTCTCTCCCTTGATTACATCTCCCAGAACCGAAGCTCCAGTAGTCAATAGCTTTTTCCCAATAGTTTTGGCACCATTCTTTAGCATGGGAAGGACCCCTCGGGCCAGTCCAGAAAAGAGTGAGCCGATCCCATTACCCGTCATAATAGGTTTTCCCCTGTACACACTCATTCCCTCTCCCACCTGGTTTGCATAATAGTCTTCATACATCTCACCTGACTCATCAGGAAAATATGGAACTATGCGAGGGGCCATGTTATTTCTCTCCACGCGGTCTGAAACGAACCGTCAGCACAACCTTTCCACTGCGAAATGAGACCCTTTCTCCATCATCACGTCTTATATCTACCTCGATGAGGTCTGTGCTTGTATTAGACACTGGAGAGTATTGAACATTCGAAAACTCAAAGAAAACGGTGCTATTTCTTTCACTCTCTGTTATAGGAACTGTGCGAAGTAGGGGGACTAGACTATCTCCAACATGTCTTGGTGAGACTACGGAGGAGTAGACATAGAGGGATGTGAAACCAGCATTGATGTCTGGAGGGTTTTGACTCCTGTTGATTTCCGCAGCATATTCTACATCAGGTTCGAATCCCAACACCCACGCAACATCACGTGACATCATGACAGAGTGTTCCTGTTCTCTCAACATGAGGAAGGTTTCATTCCGTAGACTATCATAGTAAAAGCTCACTACTTTTTCTAAGTCGTAGTTTATTAGTATTCTATTGATCTCACTCAAAAGTTCACCCATGGAAGCATACCTTCCACTCCTGATTTCACATTTTCGTTTGACTCCATCTTTTGTATTCGTAACCACTACATAGCCATCTTCCACATTTCTCCAGGATGCAGGGTACTGAATGTCAAGTAACCCAACCTCCCACTGTGATGAGTGAAGCTTCAATGTCTTGGCTAGCTTCGTAATGAAGTGAGCATTGGTGTTTGTGTCACTCCCACCGATGCGTACATTTGAGGTAAGTGTGACATTGAAGGCCATCTTTGAGAGTGAGCAAAACTGAACTTACATATCGAATTTATACTACCTTTGATCTTACACAAACTGACTAGAATCTATCCAACTATTAAATGAAGAGGGATAACCACTCCATTTCACGAAACTCTCTTCTTTTCCTCTCCTTCTCCGTTTACGTATGACTTTCTCAACTCTAAAGATTTCAGGTAGGTTAACATGTTGCAATTCTTGTGCATAGAATGTTCCATCTACTCCTTCTTTGTTTAGGTCTTCCAGTGTATAGACAGGAGGTGAGGTATGTGCCTTGACTGCTTTTATGGTGAATATCTCGGTTGACCAGTTTGGTGTGAACCCTCGCTCAAAGCTACTACGAGCCATCGAAATCCGAACATGATCACCTGGTGAGTATTTTACTCTTGTTTTCTTTAACCATCGTTTAGGTGAGAACTCATTTAACCGAACCCAAACCTCTTCTTGATTATCGTAATCAACCTCAATAGGTTTCATTCCAATTGACCTATTAAAACTGTTGTTATATCCTTGGACTAGGTCTTCTACATCTTCTAAGTAGCGTCCATCCCCTCTATAAGTGAGTAGACGATGAATTTTCCCTCTCAATGTTCTATTAAAGCGTTCAACAAGAGCAGCCTTGATGATCTCATTCTCAGAGGTGAAATGGCTAACTCCATACTTCTTTAGCACTTCACTCACCCTTCTGTTTAGGAACTCCTTACCTTTATCAGTTTGTATTTGTCTAAAGCTTTCATTTTCGAATAGAGAGATGAGTGCATTGGACACTTCCAGACCAGACTTGGAATGAAGAGGAAAGACCCATGCTTTCCGTGAGAAGGCATCTATGCAGGTGAGCAAAAATGTTACTCCATCATTTGAGTCCTTGTGCGCACGCACATCCACGAGATCTGCCTGGAGTTGTTCACCAATCCCACTCACAAACGTTTTTCTCCTTGTAAACTTCATTCTAATCGGGCGATGAAGAGTGTATGCGTCTTGACTTCTCAACCACTTCTCAACATCATTCTCATTAATACCAGGAGGAGAAGCTAAAACTAACTTTCTCTTTCCTCCAAAAGATGGTGGTTGAGGAGGGGAGAAGTAAATATCACGTAGACCTTCATCTATATCATCCATCTTTCTGTTTTACTATTGCTTGCAAGAGGGGTTTTAGGAAGCTTTCGCCTAGACCTAGTTTTGATAGGACTTCTATTTTCACCCTTCCCACTCCAACGTGCGCCAGCTTCTGACCTCTCTGGTTTTGTTTCTCTCCTATATGGGTGTGGTAGTGGTGACCTTGAGCCACTTCGCCTCTTTTCATCATCTCTTTTTTTCTCTCGCCCTCGCTCTTGTGCTTCTTCTTCTCTTTGTCTCCATGTATGCATTTCATTAAACCTAGTGTTAATTCCCTCTAATGTATTATACAACTCCTGCTGCGGATGGCGTGATCTCTCCAACTCTTTTAGGAACTTATTCATTTTATGAGCATGTTGCTCTAGCTGAGAGTAGATGTCTGTATCAGAGTTTTTGAGGTTAGATATTACATCTTTTCTGCTTTTTTCTGCCAGGAGTAGATCCCCATTTGTAGAGAGTGAGGGTAGATGCTCTCCTTCTTTTTTGTTGTTTCTACTATTCATTGATTCATATGTATGTTTATCCATAAGAAGATACTTTTTAGAAAACTTGAGACTCATTTCACCTTCGTCCACCGCCTAATCCACCAAGCACACCTCCAAGTAAACTTGCCAATGGCTTCAAAAGAAGACCTAAAAATCCGCCACGTTGTAGGATTAACTTTTTCTGCCTCACACTAGTACGAGAGTTGGTGAGATCCTCAATGGCCCTTCTATGTCGACGTAGAGAGTTCAACTGAGCGGTAGTTAGATGAACATTACCTAATAATACATTTCTAGCACACTCAACAAGAGCGAGTATAAGGTCTTTGTTAGCCTCAGCAATGGTTGAATCTCTGATGGTTGCAGATGCTTTCGTCAGTGCATATATACTCAAGGCATTCCTCCTCAACCTTGGAGAATACTCGGGTGAATTAATGTATCTCATGCTTGATGATGGATGCGCTCTCTTCGAGTCCAAGACAGTTTATGGAGAGAGTAGAGATGTGAATGCTACTTATATTCCAGGGTATTCGGGATATATACAGTCATGGGAGAGTGCTCAGAAGCAAAATTACCGATCAGTCTAGCCCACTCCGGGGTTTCCTGGCGAAGATTCAAGAATAGAAAAGAGTGTGGCTTACGTGTAGCATCACTAAAAGCTTCTTGAACAGCTCTTGTACTCTGAGGAAAAGCCTGCTTTGCAAGATTGGTAACAGACATTCCGTCTCTGGGATTCTTGAACAAGAAAAAGTACTGCGAGTTTATTGACACTGTTCTATTATCTTTCGGGAAAAGGTTCTGTAGTAAGAAAAAGACGCTTATGTTCAGGTGGTGACTGAACTTTGTAAAGATTGCATTAGTAGTCTCTTTCCCCCCGACTTCACCCATCAAGTCATCAATGATGAGCCAGCGATTCTTCCCATCACGCTCTATATCCATTTCTACATCAATGAGTCCTGAATGAAACCTTACTTTATCCTTGTAATCCTCAAAGCGGCGTTGCCAAACTCCATAGCAGTAAATGATTTCAACAGGAGTGGGTGAAGCAATTTCATCAACTCTCCTAATAAGACTAAATAGTAGTTCCGTTTTTCCACTCCCTGTTGGACCACAGACTAGAGCTGTGAAGGGACTCTGCAAGCGAAGATCGATTTCTTGGTGTGGACGCATGCTGATCCAGTTGAGTAGCTAATAGAGTTGTGTTTGTTTTTAAAAAGTGTCCTTGCTTAAGTACTCCTTTGTCTTTGCCATTGGGTGGTTCCCTATCACTTAGATATGTGTAAACTGATGGTGATAAAGATGAGCAAGAAAGTATAAATAGTATTATGATTATGTAGAATGTGAACTTCTTTCTTTTGTTGCTTCTCTCTCCTATTCGCTCCCTTCCCTCTTCAGCAGAGATAGCTACTACTTCATCTAAGAGACCATCAGCCACATCTTCATAATTCTCATTTCTACATACTACCTCTTGCTTTGACATCTTGCCCTTGTTTGAGAGAACGATTGGAATCTATACACTTTTATTCATCATTACTTTCTCCTGTTGGAACCCACTGTGGCAGTTTACTATCTTCCCCTTCTGCTTTTGCATCATTATCATCTAGTTTGTTAGCCAGGTGGGGAATTATGTGATCAATAATTGATACACTATCCATTTTTTCTTCTTCTTCTTCTTTTTGCAAACGCTCGATTTCCATCATTAACCTCTCTTTTTCCATTCTTTCCTCTGTTAACTTTTTTTCTAAGAAGGCAATGCGATTTGTTCTTCTCTCTTTTCTTGCATCAATTCTCTGTTGCATCTCTAGTGCTTCTTTCCACCCCAGTGCTCCTGCCAATTCCACTTTCTTTAGTGCCAATTCTTGTTCTATCTTTCTAATCTCTTGTTCCCTTTTGTCACACATTTCAACCTCTTCTTTAGTTTCTACATGAGTTCGCTCTTCTATCATAATCTGCTTATTCTCTCCTGTAGAAGTCTCTCTCACTTCCACCCTAGCTTCTCCTGGTGAAGGGCTTCTTATCTCCTCTAACCCGTTTTTGGATGAATCTAGTTCTCCAATGTCACACATTTCAACCTCTTCTATCATAACCTGGTTAGTCTCTCCTGTAGAAGTCTCTCTCACCTCTAATCTAGCATCTCCTGGTGAAGGACTTCTTATCACCTCTAACCCATTTTTGGATGGATCTAGTTCTCCAAACAATCGCCCTGCATATAGCGTATTACCTCTACTAAGAATTAAACCAGGGATGCTTTCTTCATTGTAACTCCTCTTCGCTCGCGATTTCTCCTTCCCATCCTCAAAGCGACATCTTCTTGCCCCATCCTTTAATATGTTCAATACTCTATGATAGAGTTCATTCTTTGAACCTTCCCCACCAGGTTCATTATCCAGATATAGTAAGAAGTGAGTGTTAAAAGTGGCCTCCGCTCCCACACCAGTTTCATCCCAGTTTCTATCTTCAATAATCTTCTCAACCTCCACTCTACACCAGGTTGACAACTCTGCATTCCTAAGAAGGAGTAAGGGAGAAGAAACGGATGCGTTTTTTGTTTCTACCATAGATGAAAATCTTGACCTAGCTCCTGTTAAGTCTTCATAACAAAGTGCCATTTTCCTCAACTTTTCCTCTCCTATCTTAAAAGGGATATTCATAGAGAGTGAAAGTGTTCTAAAATAGATGGCAAGCTCTACCACTAAGGAATTATGAGCGAGTCTGTCAACCCAATACCACATCCATGGACTATTCGCTTCTTCGATATTACTTTTGATCATATAATCCCATACAGACTTCGGGAGGACTTCCTTTAAAAGTACATATCTCCCCGCTGCTCCTTTGGTGAGAAAAGACATGTTTGCTATGACTAAGTCTTCTTTGTATTAATACTATCATCAGTCAAACTTATCTTTTATAGTCCCACCCCAGTGGAACTCGGAATGGGCGGCGGGCCGCTGCCTAGTCGCTTGGCCCGGTGGATACGGGGCACCGGCGTCGCCTCCACGTGTACGGTCGGCGCCGCACGCAACGTGGGCGGACGCGGCTTGACCGCCTCAAACGATTGGTCGTTCGGGTGAGTGGGGGTTGCGGGGGGGAGGGTGGGCGGCGGTGGAGGAGGGGTGGCGGTGATGACGGTGATGGCGGCGGCGGCGGCGGCGGCGGCGGTGGTGGTGGTGGTGGTGGCGGCGGCGGCGGCGGTGGCGGTGGTGGTGGTGGCGGCGGTGGTGGTGGTGGCGGTGGTGGCGGCGGCGGCGGTGGCGGCGGCGGTGGTGAGGGCGGTGGTGGTGGCGGCGGCGACGGCGGTGGTGAGGGCGGCGGTGGCGGCGGCGGCGACGGCGGTGGCGCGGACGGGACGAGGGCGGTGGCGGGGAGGGGGGAGGAGTGGGAGGTGGGGGAGGGGGAGGGGAGGAGGGTGGGAAGGAGGAAGGGAAGGGGTCGTGGCCGGGTTCGGGGTCAAGTGTGCAAATGTTTTTTCGACCAATCAGAAGGGGGGATTTTGGGGTGACCTTGGCAAGGTCGTGTGCAAAATTTTTGTGCTCTTCTGTGATTGGTTGAAATCGGAAATACCGGCTTGTGATTGGTTGAAAACAGGGGTCAATGAGTGCGTGTCTGTCTAGAAGTGCACTGACTATACTACTATTATACCACTACTAAAATATAATTAGCCCCAATGTTAACTCAAATGAGTAAGTTCATATTAAAATACATATTAAAATAGCTAGGATGTACTAGTATAGCCAGTACAAGTGGTAATAAACTGTTTTGATACTTATTACACTACTAGTGGTATAACTACTCATATTGAAAACAAATCTCACAACATATAAAGCTTCTAAGCTCCGGTCACACAAATTGTAGTATAGACAGATCAGATCTCTACATACTTGCTCTCATGTTGAGAATCAAAACAGTTTAATACATAAGCTTACAAAGTTTCTAAGCTCTGGTCATACCAAGGGAGTATTATATCACTACTAAAATAGAATTAGTCCCAATGTTAACTCAAATGAGTAAATTCATACTAAAATACATATTAAAATAAGTTTACTCACCATATTAATTGTTGAGTGATGTTTATTCAGAGAAATTAGTAAATATCCACAGAGTTGCAAGTCTTTACTAGGTGGTTGAGTGGTAATGATAAAAATCCTCTCTCACGCTTGCTTTTATGGAAATCTCTGTCCAATCAGAAGTGATTTGCCTTTTTTTAGTCTGATTTATTGCATCCCGATGTGATTCGATGTAACCCGATGTAACCCGATGTAACCCGATGTAACCCGATGTAACCCGATGTAACCCGATGTGTTTTCGACCTCCCCCGATGTGTTTTCGACCTCCCCCGATGTGATTCGATGTGTCTCGATGTGTTTTCGACCTCCCCCGATGTGATTCGATGTGTCCCGATGTGTTTTCGACCTTCCCCGATGTGACCCGATGTAACCCGATGTAACCCGATGTAACCCGATGTGTTTTTTACGTCCCCCGATGTGTTTTCGACCTCCCCCGATGTGATTCGATGTGTCTCGATGTGTTTTTGACCTTCCCCGATGTAACCCGATGTGTTTTTGACCTCCCCCGATGTGATTCGATGTGTCCCGATGTGTTTTCGACCTCCCCCGATGTGATTCGATGTGTTTTCGACCTCCCCCGATGTGATTCGATGTGTTTTCGACCTCCCCCGATGTGATTCGATGTGTTTTCGACCTCCCCCGATGTGTTTTCGACCTCCCCCGATGTGATTCGATGTGTTTTCGACCTCCCCCGATGTGATTCGATGTGTTTTCGACCTCCCCCGATGTGTTTTCGACCTCCCCCGATGTGATTCGATGTGTTTTCGACCTCCCCCGATGTGATTCGATGTGTCCCGATGTGTTTTCGACCTCCCCCGATGTGATTCGATGTGTCCCGATGTGTCTTCGACCTCCCCCGATGTGATTCGATGTGTCCCAATGTGTTTTCGACCTCCCCCGATGTGTTTTCGACCTTTCCCGATGTGTTTCGATGTTTCCCTATGTGTTTTCGATCTTTCCCGATGTGATTCGATGCACTCTGATGTGTTTCCAATGCACTCCAATGTATATGCTGTTAGCCAATCAGCTTTATTTGTATCTTTTTATTCACTATATAAAGAGAGGTGGAAACAGTAGTTTAGTTAACTCTTTCTAGCTCCAGTCTGTTCTTAATAGAAATTAAAGAAGGTTAGCACACAAATAGCATGGAAAGTGGATATGGATCAAGCGAGTATAGCAACAAGCTAATGACTCCTATAAACCAAGAGCTGATGAAGGTAACAGTGGAAAGATGTACAGAACAAAGCAAGTATGAGAATAAAGACTTATTTGAGGGGGTGTCTGAGCTCTTTCTCCAAAAAAGCTTACCTCTAGACTGGCAGAAATGGGATCCTTTAACCGATATTCGTAATAAGCTTAGCACACAGTTACTAGAAGAAATTCGTTCTATCTTTTGGGAGCAAGATGGAAAGGATGAAGAGTTGTAAGTTATACATACTTCCAACTATTTTTTTTTTTTGTTTAGTATTGTCTTTTATGATCAAAATAAAATATGATAGACAAATTTCCCATATAACTACCTCTCAACTATGTGAAAAACAAATATCATGCTAAATGATGTAGTGAGGTACTAGAAGCAGCCCGAGATAGAGATGAGAGAGCCGTTGCACTCGCGGTATTTGTTGCGAGGAGTCACAAACAACTGAATACAAAGAATGCGAATCGGCAGACGTTACTTCACCTAACTGTACAGTCTTATTGTTCGGATTCACTAATTCGCCTCATCATCACAAGGGGAGCGGATGGAGCAATAGCCGATGCTTGGGGTTAGTGTTTTATAGCACCAATGTTTGCATGCATTGCTTGTTAAAAAATAAAGTGTTGCAAAACTTGTAACAATTCGGTACTTATCTATATTGCTAATGTTTATTTGGAAGGTGACACCCCCCTTCACATTGCTGCACGTCTGGGTAGAGCTAAGGTTATTCATGCTCTAACCACAAGTTTGACCAGAGCAGAAGTAAAGCATCCATACTTCAGAGTTCCTTACAAATAACTTCCCCAAGACAATGTACAGAGCTACAATCATGATGGAAGGAGTGTAGTCCACCTCATTGTTGAAACAGCGCATAGCAGCAAGCATAGAGAGGCACTAAAGGTACTAAAAAAAAATACTCGGGCTGACTTAGATATGAGGGTAAGTGAATACATTACAGTGGAATAAAAGTAGAGTAGATCGAATTGATAAGTTAGATGGGGAGTTTAATTCTATTCTTCTGTTTGATATTATAGCGAATGGGAGATGGATACGCCCCATCTCACATTGCCATAGAGAATGAAGACTACGAATGTCTACATACATGTCTAAGATTGGGAGCTGATTCTGAAGTTCGTAACTACAAAAGTGAAACCCCTCAACAACTAGCTCACCTCTACAAATCAGCAGATATGGTAAGGGACCAACAACATAAAGAAGTATAGGTTTCTTGCTTTGCCCACCTTGAGTGATATTCGTCTGAGTAAAAAACTAAAATCATCTTGTAGGTAAGACTGTGTCAAGAGTTTGGAGCTGGAGCATATCAATTAGAGTATGCTGAGACCGAAGTCGTAAACATTATAGCTCCTACGACTTCTGATGAAGATGAGTAATAAGTACCTAAACTCCTCTTTTATTTATTCTATTGCTACTATTGTGAAAAGTTTATTTAATATATTACATAATGCTGACTTAACACATGCACACAACCTTTTATTTATTCTATTGCTACTATTGTGAAAAGTTTATCTAATGTATAATATACACTGTCTTAACACATGCACACAGACTTTCTTGCTAATAATAGATATGACATACTCTTTTAAATATGTGTCTTTTATTCTTTCAATTGTGTTTTAACACAGGCGAAGCGCGGCCGAATTCGCTCGTTTAGATCACAAGCTTTTCGAGTGGAGGGCTCGGGAGAAGCGGCGGGCCGCTGCCTAGTCGCTTGGCCCGGTGGATACGGGGCACCGGCGTCGCCTCCATGTGTACGGTCGGCGCCGCACGCAACGTGGGCGGACGCGGCTTGACCGCCTCAAACGATCGGTCGTTCGGGTGAGTGGGGGTTGCGGGGGGGAGGGTGGGCGGCGGCGGAGGAGGGGTGGCGGTGATGACGGTGATGGCGGCGGCGGCGGTGGCGGCGGCGGCGGCGGCAGTGGTGGTGGCGGCGGCGGCGGCGGTGGCGGCGGTGGCGGTTGTGGCGGCGGTGGCGGCGGCGGCTGTGAGGGCGGTGAGGGCGGTGAGGGCGGTGGTGGCGGCGGCGACGGCGGCTGTGAGGGCGGCGGTGGCGGCGGCGGCGACGGCGGTGGCGCGGACGGGACGAGGGCGGTGGCGGGGAGTGGGGGAGGAGTGGGAGGTGGGGGAGGGGGAGGAGGGCGGGAAGGAGGGAGGGAAGGGGTCGTGGCCGGGTTCGGGGTCAAGTGTGCAAATGTTTTTTCGACCAATCAGAAGGGGGGATTTTGGGGTGACCTTGGCAAGGTCGTGTGCAAAATTTTTGTGCTCTTCTGTGATTGGTTGAAATCGGAAATACCGGCTTGTGATTGGTTGAAAACAGGGGTCAATGAGTGCGTGTCTGTCTAGAAGTGCACTGACTATACTACTTTCAACATGTTCGCTGAAACACCAATTTCTAGATGTAAACCCTTCAATTATAATATTAGAAATTTTGTTAATTTAATCAACAATGTGCTTGCTGCCTTAATCAGCAAGTGAGCTACTTTCAGTTTCATGTGACTCTGAACTATGATGTTTTAGAAAATCAATTATAAACTCATTTCAAAACTTGTCATTATTTGGACAGCACTGCTGCAGTGTTACACAGATCACGAATCACACAACTTTAATTCACGTCTACAGCACATGCTTCAAGTTTTGGTTTTTTACATGTAGATAGGTTAAGACTTTTAATAGATGGTTTAATTTAACCATAACCATAACTGCGTTAACGCCATTATTTGTGGTTTTAACTGACCACTGAAAGTCTAACTGCTGGCTATGTGTAGCCTATGTAGGGAAGATGAGAACATAACTCCTAACAATAATGCAGGTTATGATGATAATATCCGTGGCTGCCCAATAGCAGAGCTAGTCAATAGGCCATCACAGCTCTTAGAGCTAGATATTATTAATAGTACAAAGGGAAAACCTTCTTCGGGGCGAAAACCTCTAGGTCATTGGCGGGACTCGAACCCACGTCTTTGTAGATAACTTATGTCATTGCTGCAAAGCCAGAGTGACTAGCGCTAGACCACTCGGCCACCAACACCTTGAATAGAAAGATTGAACATTCTCTGGTCAGTAGATATTGTCATGTTGTCTATGTTGCCTAGACACTTGAATTCTTCCAAATTTCATCACTTCAAGAGACGGCAACTCTGAATGAATAGTTTTGATCGTACATGTTTGCCTAATGCTTCCAGGCTTAGTGGCAGCAGCAGATGACCTGGTTGGAGCTACAATTAAGGCTCTTAAGGAAACAAACCAATATAATAACTCTATAATCATCTTCACATCAGATGTGAGTATGACTCAGTTTTGAGCTCTTTCAGAAAACTCTAACATTCAACAGATGATTTGCCTCACTCTGGTGTCAGATACAACCAAACTTCTACTCTCTGGTCACAGCTTATTTTTCTATTTACTGTTAATTTTTTATCATACCATTATACAATGCATGGACGTGTGTATTCTTATTTATACTTGCTTTTCTTTTGTTATTTCTATGCATTTTATAAGGAAGGTAAAAAGAAAAAAACTGCCACATTATTTACTTCCGATATGACATTTGCTAAAATTGATGCTATGAAAATTTTTGATCTGTATAAATTACATGTAGAACGGAGGGCCCTCTGGTGATCTATTCTTTCCGGCTTCATTTGCGTTCCAAAGCTTTGGCAACAACTACCCTCTGAGAGGAGGAAAGACATCATTCTATGAAGGTGGAACTAAATCACCAACCATCTACTTCAGACCAGACCTTTTAAGTACAGCAAAAGGAACCAAGAGAGACTTTCTAATGCACATCACTGATTGGCTGCCAACACTCCTAGAGTTTGCCGGTTCCGCTCTAACAGAAGGTACATAATTCTTACAGTTAAACCATTTTAGGTTTATAATAAGTCCTAATAACTAAAATATCTGCATAAAGTATGCTCATTTATACTGACAGAAACCCAGAAAATTCAGAAAAATTATTTAACATCTACTATCTGTACAGATATGTACGACGCATATGACAGAGCTGAATAATATTTTTTAGCAGGTGTGGGAATTATTGCTTTGTAGAGTGTCTTACAGCATCTTTATTATTCAAAAGTAACTAGGTTAAACTTAAATATTTAGAAAAATGAATAATATCGGCTATTTACAAGATTCATTCTGCAATCCTATGAGTTTGTCAAACAACTTGCATAATTATGAGCTGTGACAATTTCTATTTTTGAACTGTGATTCATTCCAGCCGAAAGCGATCAGCTAAGAGATATTTACACTTGTACAAACTTGAATAGGTTGTCATAATTGCGTCTTAGGTCAGTTGGACGGTGTGAGTCAGAAGGGAAACTTTGGACATCTGTATGAATCATCAATGAAATACTCAGTGAGGTCAGAGCACCTGATAGCACTGACTGATTACACGGCACCAAACCTGACATCAGAATGTAGTGATGCTGATGCTGCCTACAGGTAATACGCTGTCTTAATCAGTAGAACAATTTACACTGTATACTAGCATCACTAGTACAACTCTCTTTACATGCGTCAGCATGAACCTACATGTATGATATAGTGCATTAGGTCATGCAGGTGAAAAAATACCTGGACGGGTGCTAAGGTTTAACTCATTTGTAAAACAGATATTTTAAAACTAGATTATCTGTTGCAGTTTGTGATAAAGTTCCCAACCTTAATTCTATCATCAGTTATCTTGTCTTGCAACAGTTTTTAATACAGTTAACACAGCAGTGAAGCAAGCTTATCTATTTTGTTTAGGTGGGAAGATTGGAAATTAATATATGGCAAAGTAGCAACGGCGGTTGTAGAAGATAAAGCTGGACTGTGGATTAAACCCATAGAAGACCCCAACGTCAGAACCATAAATGGTGACTCTTGTATGAAACCAGATGGCAGAGGAGGAATGGTGGCAAGATGCCTCTTTAATTTAAAAGGTTAGAAATAGTATGACCCCTGACCTTTAACATTAGTGTGCATTAAGTGTTTGCTATTCACATTATTTGATATTGATATTTTTTAACTTAAAGGTTGTGTCATATTCATTCGGTTTTTGCATAGCTGCTTTTATGTAGACTGACGTCAATAATTCTGCGAAATAATGTAAACAGTGTTTTTGTACAGACATTGCTTTTGTCTTTCCAGATGATCCGTTGGAGCAGAGAGACCTGTTTGATATTCACCCAGATATTGTCCAGCTCCTCCTATCAAGAATAAACAATTTCAAGCAGCAAAGTGTCAGAAGTGTATTCAGACCTCCACTTGGAAATACACCAGAGACAACCAGACCACTTGGTTCATTTACTATACCAAGATTTGACTTCTGTACACCTCACATTGACTTCCCATTGGTACCCCGGAATTCCATCTGTAATACTCCGTAGGAGAATCATCCATTGCCCAAACTTACCTCAATCCAATGACTGTGTTAATATTTGGTGCAGTAACTACAGACTACTCGAACACTAACTATCGTGAACTCTAACTATCGTGAACCCTAACTATCGTGAACTCTATCTATCATGAACTCCTTCTATCGTGAACTCCTTCTATCGTGAACTCCTTCTATCGTGAACCCTAACTATCTTGAACCCTAACTATCTTGAACCCTAACTATCGTGAACTCTAACTATCGTGAACTCTAACTATCAGCTATCAGTAAAAGTGGGTAATATTTTATCTGTTTCTTGAATGAATGGGGCTGGTATATGATGCAGCAAATAAATTTTTATATCAATTAATGTTAAAATTGCCAATTAATGTAAACATTTATAATATTTCCATTATATTTATAAATGAATAAATCGATCGTTTTAATCTGAACAAAATAAATACTAGTACACTTGTTACCATTAGGATTGCCTATTAGGTAAACATTTGGAAGACTGTATCATAAGGAAGAAAAACATGCATTGTGTGCTTAAAAAACATACTTTTCATCCACAGAGTTGTCAACTGTAGTGAGGAGGAGTTGCGTACATCATAAACTTGCATTTACATTCACATCACAAACATAGATCATAACTTGTATTGTTTCAGAACACGTTGGTGATCACGACAGGCCTATACTATCATCTAGAGTAGGCAGTAGTCATTAGTGGGAGAGATATACATGTAGTCATACAATGATCAAACTTTTGTAGAGATCAATGAGCTGTATTAGCAGAGGAGCTCTAGATATCTCTGTAGTTTTCTTCACATGGTTGTTGAAATTGCTGACTAGGCAGCGGCTGAACATCTGACTCTGCACCCAAATCCTGGTAAAAGAGAAATACAGATTCCTAGTGACCTCCTAATGACAATTAATGTAAACCATAGATCTCTAGAATGGCAGGAAGAGTATACTGGAGTAGATTAAAACATCATGTTGAGTGGTCTTTTGATTTGCACTGGCACTCAAAGGATTTTTAAACAAACAGTTTGTTATTTTGGTAAACGACTCTACATGTGCATGTATTTGTACTCAACTAGTTGGTTGAAGGTATTGGACTGGGAGCTGCACTTGCCTGCTAGTACCAGTCAGGATTGTTTTCCCTTGGTTATTATAAAAGCTGCCTCAAGCTAAATAGCATACCAGTGGTGTTAAAACTTTAAGTATGTTTATTCGATAATAGACAGATTAGAGTTATCTACTCACAGCAATAGTTTTCCCAATCTCTCCAAGGTACCTGTTCAGCAGACCATATCCTTCATCGAATGAAGTATCTTTAGAGGTTTTTCTCCTCTCCAAGTCTAAAACCACTGTCTGTGATTTTTCAACTAATTCTGCAACATCCTCTTTCACCTGCTCTAACTTCAGAGCCTCGTATTTCATCTTGAAGTAGTCTCTTTGGTAGCGGAGACGACTAAGAGGAGATAATAGCTTATTTATGATCAATACAGCGAATGCAAATCAAACATCATTGTCGAAATTGAGAAATTTCACAATGTGTGAATTAGCTCAATAGGCTTCTAGATCAACTACAAAAGGAGATTGCCCTATGCATTTAATATAATTACCATACTAATATTTATCATTTTATTTTTATACTAAAACAAAGTACTTACTCTATTGTGTCGTATGCAGCCATTTTTTCTTCAACAAGTCTTTTCACTTTCGCCTCCAAGTTCAAATGCTTCACTTCGAGGGTAGCATAATCCTTCTCTAGCTCTTTCTTTTTCTTCTGCATTTCTTGAATTGCTTTTGCTTTTTCAGACCTTAATTGGGCATCATTCTCATTCATCTTCAACATCTCTTTCTTTATGTGAAAGATTTCCATCGACTTGGCAGCCCTCTCGTAATCCATATCAACTTTAGCCTGTGCGAGATCAACTTGTTCTCTCGATAATTTGCATCTTTCTTCAGCTATTTGAGCCTCCTTCACGGCATACACATGGATCATTCTGTGGAAGTAAAACATGTCAATTGCAGTCAGTTGTGCGTGTATAATGATTTCAATATAATAATGAAGTACAATGTACTTCTACATCTAGTTTTCACAGTTTTTTACTTGACCACTGCCCTGTTTAGGCTTCACTGCACATCGGTAGCTCAAAATTTAGTTCAAGTTTAAAATAATAAGCAAAGATGTACCTTAAACTGCCGCTATTTCATTTAAGTAAAATGTCCTATAAAAAGTCAGTCTTTTGAAGCTGCATTTTAACTTCATGTACTGTTGTTGACGCTGTTTATAGCTAGTTTGAGCAAAACCTTTTTACTAGTCCATAAAAAGAACTTGGGGCATTTCGAACATAAGCTCAAAATGGCAGGACTTTCATGCATTGAAAGATATTGCGTTTGCTACTATAAAGGTAAAAACCAACAATTATAAGCAATATTAATTTGATCAAACACCAAAATAAAATGTTAGCATGCCAAACCAGTAGTGATCAATATTATTGTTCCTTATAGGGAGTTATCCTCTCTCTACCAGCAGACGTGAGAAGACAACTTTGTGTTATTATTATCCCATGCTCATGCACTTTATATCATGTGGGGTATAGGCTGCACATCATAGAGGACAGTGTTATATGTGTACTAGTACACAGTATAATTGTATGAGATGAGATTATATACATGTAGTGTCTGAGCAGTCAATTTCATATTATCCATTCTACATTAGTCTTATGCAAGGTCCACCAGTATGCTCTATGTTTACATGTGAGAAAATCCGTCTGCCTTACAGAAGTTAAAATGATATCGAAAATAATAAATTTTGTGCTTAGTTTCAAAACTATTTCACTGAAAATAAATGTTTCGCCACAACGCCTAACTTAGAGGAATTGGGTGTTGGAACTTTTTAAAGTAAAGTTCCTGATGGTACTTTTCCATTCGGAACAGTTGATAATTCTCTTAAGATAAAACCTTGCCACAAACAATGAGCATCATTGGCTGTAAATTTTGGCTTGGGAAATTTGAAAAATTTTGAATTTCCAACTGAAGTATACATTGCATACTCTATTCTTAGTAAAAAATTGTCATTCTAATGGAATTATTGCACAAGTAAAGCCAAAAAATTTTCGCTGAGTCACTTTTTTGTTAGTCACTGGGTAAGCATACAGAAACTGCCGTCATGTGCCAGCATGAGTCATCATGAGTCATCATATGCCCTGAGGGCAATATTTCTAAAGCATGTAAAATATTAGACCAAGTACATGTATAATAGCCTGAGTTTCAAGTCACCAAACTCACTACTGATAGGTGAGAGGGGGTACTTGGGACTGACCTAGCTACCCCAAATACTTACTGATCATGGCTATGTAGCAGGTCTTTCAGGGCCTTGATTGTAACTTTCATCTCTAAATAATCTTGCTCCTAAAATAATAATATTTTAAACAATCAATGGAACTACTACGACGTATGTTAGCAATTTGAGACACAGTGCACAGCATAAATTCATTAAGCCATAAAACATGTCTACCTTGTGACCTTGTAAAGGAAAATAGTGCTGGAAATCGACTTGGGGCACAATCACTTTAGAATAGTAGTCAATGATCCGTGTTCTTTCATCATCTTCAAAATCTGTTTTGGTTGACTCGACTATATTGCATAGTTCAAGGACACTTTCAAGAGCTTGAGTCGCTTCTGCATTGAAAACATTCGAAAAGTCTTTCTGCATATGGCTGATCAGATGCTTTAGTTCCAGTCCGAACAAGGAAATTATCTCGTGTACTAAGCCAATTATTAGAGCTCGCATCCCTTCTTCCTTATTGGATGTCGGGCTGAGAGCATTCTCAATAGCCTTTGCCAGTTCTGGATTTCCCATCCAGAAAAGTTTCTGAATTTCTTGCAAATTTTCTTTGGCAGCACTAACGACCTCATCTACGACGCTCAAAAGGTTTCCATCTATGATTGGCTCTGTCAGTTTCTCTAAGATTGCAAAAAGCTCCTTCTGCTCATGGTCATAATTTTCCCCGAAATCTTCCAGCCTTTCTCGGATGATGTCGACGCAGTAACCGCACTCTTCGGTTATATTAGTCGCTATGATCTGTTTGAGCAGAGTGGCAGTTCTTGTGTTTATAAAGAGACAGAGGTCTCTGTCACTCCATTCATTGTTAGACCTCTGAAATCTTTCTTCCATGGTTCTTCAATGTCTTGTATCTATAAGTATACAAGCAAGGGAGCATAATGCTAAATCAAAATTTCACTTATAATTTACATAAATTTCATTATATTCACATGTAAGAATTTTTAGAGCTACATGTACATTACATGTATTTAATCATGCCGTTGACCTTCATGATATAAAAACAAAATTTTTACATTTGTACAGTATAATGTACATGTAATGGCAAGGATAAGTAGGAACCAAACTTAATGAGAAAGTATAGATAGTCATATTTTTAATAGAATCTATTTGGTTGAGCTGGCTATGCCAACTAGGGAAGCGGTTACGTGTACATATAATATACATTTACATGTACATGCACATGTATATTTAGTATCCAAACTGCTAGATGGACTACAGAATGCAGATTCTACTACGTTGTTGCAAACTGTTCATTCTGTGTAAATAAATCGGCATTCACATGGATCCACATATTATGCTATTACCCGTTATAGAATCTGATTCTTCAGGATGTACCTTATACAACTGTCTCCTATGCACTGCCACTAGTTTTGCAATGCAGGAAGACTGGCTCCTGGTTTTCATACACGAGGAAGGTGAGCACAACAAGCATAGCTGGCTCGACAGTCTAGTCCGATATGTTGTTTGTGTCATGTAAAATGTCATCTACGTGTACGTATATTAATAATTCTAGCTTACTTGGAAAATTTCACAGACCATTGATAATGTGGAGAGTGTGGTGCTAGCACAACTCATTCTCCATATTATGTAACACCATTATGTAACTTATTATATAATACGATACTTACATGTTAGATGCCAAAGTATTTAGTGCCAACAATAATTATGACAAATTACTGTAGTTCAATAATGACTTCAATGTCAGGTAACCAGCTTAAACTGACGGACTGACAAGCGCAGCTGCATATACATTTGTATATATTTTACCTTCCTATTAATAATTGGGGGTCTCAAAAGTTACACTAGTCATAAGATTGGAAAATTTATTGTTCTTAGCAGATAAAAAGAATTTATTTACATAATAGCTCTGTACACAAATTTATCTTAGATCAAGTAAGTCTATTCATTTATCACAAAGCATTATAAAGTTTGGATTTTCCAGGTTTGAATCAATTAACTTTCTTACTATTCAGTTTCATTATGTAACATAGTCAGCTGACTTGTCTATTCGTCACAATAATTGCCGTACAGTCAGTGCATATCATATACTATATGCTTACATTGTACATGTTGTACATGTAGATATAATGAACCATTCATTCGCTGCACTAGCATGACAAAGCTTGCTCTAGTGTACATAATACATGCATATGTGCAACTATTACACATGTTATGTTGTATGAAAAAACAGTATTTTACATAATTATATGAGGTCACAAACATACTAATCATCATCATCTAAATCATGCTGTACAAGTATTACAACTTTACCGTGTTTACAGTCACTGTATATGCAATATTTAAGCATTTACAACCTACAGTCAACAGACTATCTAATCCGACATTTACAACAATTTACACATTATGTATAAATTTTCCGATTTCTAAAGCATTTTATTATTTCGGCTGAATAACAATAGTATAAAGCATATCGGCTTGGCTTCATAAGCATATTAGTACATGAAAAAATCAACTGCTTGGCATAATAGCATACTGATACATTACTTATGGATGTGTAACTTTCTACTATAGCATAGGTATAGGTGCTGCATGTGGGCTAAACTGTCCATCTGGTGAAACAATACCACATTTAGATTTAGACAATGACTATAGAATTTATGTGATAATTGTAATAATTATTTTAACAAATTGTTTAGAACAATTTTGTGACATTGCAAAGACATAGCGTATTAACTTACATGTACATGTAACCAAAAACTGGTACATAGCAGTTCTCTAAAGCTTCGTGAATAAACAGGTTTATTAGACTTGTACACCCACTGATATAATCTACACATGTGTAAGCAACATTCACAACGTGTTAGTATCTCTACCATATGACTACACTATACTCTACTACTAATTTTATTGAAGGTTTGAAGTCATACAACTATAATGTTTAATTGCTCAAATGAACCTTCCCACAATGCAACATTTACATGG
The DNA here is from genome assembly GCA_935421135.1 of Bugulina stolonifera. Lineage (NCBI taxonomy): Eukaryota > Metazoa > Bryozoa > Gymnolaemata > Cheilostomatida > Bugulidae > Bugulina > Bugulina stolonifera. The sequence continues at coordinate 9,961,265 of OW285195.1, forward strand.
GGCGTTTCAACAGCAGTACAAGGGACCCAAACAACATAGCAATGGCGAATACAACAAACAGTACTCTATCCATCACAGCGCCGACTAACTTCCAATCTCTAGCATTCAGTTCACATTCTCCTTGCATTTCAACTCGGCGCCTTATAGCATGGAGCTCTCCCATGATTGGCTGAAGCTCACTCTAAAAGTAGGCAGAGTTTCAAGTTGATTAAACAGTCAGTTCAAATTATAAAATTTTCCATCAGTGTCAAATGCAAAAACCTATCAGCACTACTAATCACAATATTTTTGCTTGCAGAACGATGTCATCAAGTTATTCAAAACTTAAAAGATTACTTTGTTAGAAATGTGTGCAAAAATTGATCACAGATTGCAAATATTCTTTTAAAGTGAACTAATGAAAATACTCAGTATGAGAAGACAACTGTATACATGTATCCAACCTTGTTATGTTGAGCATCATCAGCCTTAGACATAGAGTTATCTCCCATTAAGCTTGCACTATTGCTATCCATCCATCCATTGGTTAGTGCACTTCTCTTTCCTGATTGGTCAGTCTTTAGAAGCAGGACCTTAGCCAGCCCATTACAAAATATGTCTTTCAACTTAAATTAAATAGCAGTGTTATTATTAGTGCATTTATTATAAGCGTCATTAAAAGAATCGCAGTATTTTAATGAATTAATTAAAATTAATTGATTAAAAGAATCGCAGTATTTTAATGAATAAAAGCATGTTTCAATTCCTGATAAAAAGTTACTATTTCACTAAACTTGTACTTCTTACTGCCATTATATTTTGCATGTAGCACTGGAGATAATGACTCATTTTCAATATTAGAAATAGTTTAATGTCTAATCTTGCTTAATTTAGCTGTGGGAAAATATTTGCAGCCTTAGATCCATGTTTTAGTTTGATATGGCAAGGTTTAACATTGCTTGTCATACATAGACAATGTATACGAGGCGTAAAGCAGATGTACAGTAACTACAATATTACCAGAATGTAGGTAGAACCTCACCAGTTTGGGCATAGGGCTGTTCTTGTGATGACAATTCAGAACCAAGATGGCAGAAGTAAGAGAGAGAATGTTTATTATGACGACGAATCCGAGATAAACACCTTTAAAGAGTAAGTTATAAAACAGGATGAGAGTCATATAGATGATAACAGCGGCAGGATGTGTAAGTTTGTAAACTGAGTTCAATGCCTGTCTTTGATAAAAAAATAAATTAATGGCAGATAAATAATATTTTGTTTCGGCTGTCCTCTCTGTGTTTGATTAAAAAAGTTTCAAAACAAACCAGCTAATTTGCAGTTTTCCTGAGAACAGAAATATAATATAAGTCGGCGCTTTTGCACATTGCTAGGATATAGGCAGTACTACCTTCTGATTAAACCATTTCCATCAGAGTGGGTTTTTTACAAAAATTAATATCGACTCACCGATGAATGGTACACTGATAGATGATGGAGGAATACTAATCTTCATCATGGATGATATGCCACCCAGCATCAGGAGTGTGACAACACCTGCAAATAAATAATTAAATTATTTATTTATTTGCATATAATTATCGATAATCTGTAAGATGCATGTTTTTTTAAACTTTCAATCGGGTTAACAATACCATACAGCATCACTCAGTGACAGGCACTGACGATGAAATTGATGATACACATACAAGGCTGCAATGGCCGCGCCAAGTTTTTGCTCTCAGTTTGTAGGCAGGTCAGAGCACACCTGCGGTACAAAGACCCAGTAGTCAGTAGACATCAGCAGTATTCGAACCCTGAACCTTCAGCGCTTTCGTATCTCAGGGCAGACGCTCTAACCCACTTAGCCACCACCTCCTGACTTTGGTTCTTCATGCTAGATCTAATTATCCCAGTGTCTTCTGTTTGTATGTAGGTCACAGATCTCGTAGATCAATCAGATTCCCCTGACTATCAATTGTGGTAAAACTGCCAGCTAATAGACATAATCACAGTTTTATATAATATTATTATTGTTGTTTACACAGTTCCTATCTGGGACCAATGCCCTCATGCTCCATAGCTCACCAAGTTGATTAACAACCCCATATCAGCTTGAGATAGTTAAGGTTCAAATACATCATAGGCTTCTACTATTATTGTGTCCATAATCTCAAGCTAAGTTATCTAAGGCTGAGTGATCTAAGGTTAAGTGATCTAAGGCTGATAGTGATCTAAGGCTAAGTGATCCAAGGCTACGTGATTTAAGACAACGTGATCTAGGGCTAAGTAATCTAAAGCTATAATAGTCTTAGTTCACTTAGCCATAGGTCACTTAGAAATAGTCTAAGGCTGAATGATCTAAGGCTAAGTATAATGCTGTACGTGATTGAATATCAACTCACCAAAAGTGAGTTTCTCGCCAGACTCTGGTGGGATCGTGAAGGTCAGCAAGGTCAACACAGCTAAGACAATACAAGGTCCTATGATGTTGACCACATAGTATAGAGACTTCCTCTCCATGCTCAATGTAAAAGTGATGTCTATGTAGGGGTTGTCCGGGCAGCACTCATATAAAACCACATTCCTAACAGCAGCAAAGTCTACAGAATAGACAAATTCTCATTACTAATGCATTATATTATACTTGCCAGTCTCTGTATGATTAGCAACATAACTTGTAAAATTTCCTTTTTAGCTTCATAGCATTTAAATAAAGTGCAATATGGGCAAGCAATAATCAGAATGGTAAAATTAACCCTGTTTATTTGCTTAGTAAACAGTACATTAGCTGTCACACAGAGCTTTGCAGTAGTTAACAAATTTAATTGTAATATAAATACAAATAAGAGTCTGCAGTGAATTTATTCCAGTCATAAGATCCATTACTCCTGACCAGTTTTCTATGAGCAACCTAGAAACACGTAAGTTGTGGGAAAGTGTAGGCTACCTACCTCAAGTCGACTGCTAATGAATGCATTACACATGTGCATGCAACAATCTTGTGAGTTGTTTTGTGTCTGCTGGAATTTGATCATTTTGACCTTAAAGGTAGCTCTGGTTTAGCATTCAGCACACCCCAATACCATCTACAGGTTAAATTCACCAAGACCTAAATAAGCTTCTTCTTTAATCGAGGGAAGAAATCAGTTTTTGCTTTCAGTCATTCTGATACCATAATAGGGGCACCTGACCTGACGTGGTGCAGGTCAGGTGCCCCCCCCCCTCTCCAATGAGGGGGGCACGTTACGTTGCGTAATAGTAAATAATACACATGTTGTATAAACAATCTCACCCAGCAGATCCCATTCACTGCTAGCAGAGTATCCATCCAGGGAGCCCTTGTTGCTGCCATCTTTTATTCTCAAGTCTATTCTCCGTTCATCGTTAGTCCATGACCCAAATGTTAATCTACATTCTTGTTTATCAAATGGGAACCATTTTGTATTCATTTGACATGAGCTGGTTAGGGAGACAGGTGGTGTATATGAAATGGTACCATCATAAGATACCACTGTATTTACATCTGCAGCAACACCTGAGAGGGTTCCAAATCTACAAATTAATTGTAAAACATAATATAGCATAGTTGACTATTTGTTACATGTACATTGTATAAGCATAGGTTGTAGCAACATGCAGAGTTATATAATGCAGTATTGCACAAGAAAGAGAGATGAGTGGCTGAATTGTAGGCGTATACAAGTAATGTACATTTTTGTGCATAATATTTGTATCAGATATTTATAAAGTTTTCTGCTATTTGAAGCTATTGAAATAGCTTAATAGTTAACAATTAATAAATTAATAATTAATTAATTAATTAATTATTAACAGTTTTAAAACACTCTAAATTTACATGTACATGTCCTCACAGAAATAAAACATGATGATGCAAATCACTTACTTGTTATACAATTCAATATCTGGTTTCCAAATACGGTGGTTTGGTAGACGGAGCTCTGTGATATTCCCATATCTGGAAGGATTCCAAACGAGCCTGTAGTCGTGCCATCTCTGCATAAGTAAGGCAGATGTGAGTATAGAATAAAGTAAATTTATATTCAGAGCAATCGCAATGACTCTGTACCATATTATATAATTGGTCTACAGCAGGTTGATCGGCACATTGCAGAAGAGTGTGGAAAATAATCTTGTATTGCACAAACTAACTGCATTAGAAATACTGCCATGCGCTTTTATACATTTAGGTACAAAAGAAATCGGCACAAACCGACCAATCAAATGTCAGAAATAAGAAGCAACATCTAATGCCAGACTAGAAACGAAAGACAGCACACTACTTAAAAAGCAAGTTGTTGTACATGCTAAAATCTGCTATGCAGTCATTTATACAATAAAGTTGCGATTATCACATGACATATACAATATAGATCTAGTTTATTACATGGATGCACAATTATAATATAATATATTGAGTGAATGATTACTGGGTTTCTGCGCCACAGGTGTTCTCCGACTTGCCTGCAAACAGGAGCACTTACTATCTCGGTGAGGCGTGTGGCCCAACCTCGTGATTTTATTCAACATAAAAAAATGTTTAATCAGCATGAATGTGCTGACAGTGTTCGGTAATTTAGAATCATGCTTATTTATGCCGATTCTTTTTGAACTGTAAAAATGAGTTATATAATGATAATATATATAATAATAACATAGTATTAAATTACTCACATGATCAATCCATAAGCTTGTAGTGATGGTATGCCTTGTCTCATCCTAAAATATGTTTGAATAGTTTTTTAAATATTATATTAACAAAATTAAATTATTCTAAACCTGTCTTATGCAAAGGTACATTATAGTAGTCATTAACAACAAAAACATAGTAAAGCTACCTACGTATGTGTAAGTTGCTACCCAGCAAACCAATACATGTGGATTATATGCCTTTGACCGAATAATTTATTTTAAATAATTTTGTACGCTAAACAGCAAGTAAACGTAATGGTTTAATTGCTCATCTAAAGCTACTCACCACGTTGTCAATTGAACGCAATGTGACCTGATACTCGACAACAACAGGATTGTCGTTTGATGTTGCTGGTAGTGCATATATTTGATAACCACTTAGTAGGTCATCTATCAGCCTGCTCTCATATGGTGAGGCAAATATTCCTAATAAAAGATTCAAATGGAACTGTTTATAAATAGCAAGTTCCTATCTGACATTTTAGTAGACAGGCTAATCTTCATTACAGATAAACAATACGTGTAAAAAAATGTACAGTTAACTTGCATATAACCTAACATAATAGGAGAAGCTAATGTTGGCCTATGTCTTTCCTCTATCAAGCTATAGCAAAGATCATAAATAATAATACATGTACAATATGTATATAACTACATGTAGCTATAAACTATGACTTAAATAATTATATAATACATGCAATTACATGTACAATGTATATAAAACATTAAACTAATGCGAGTTCTAAAATAGTGCTCTAAGTTTAATAACTGAGCAGGTTATAAACATAAACATATTTTATAACTGTGTGTACATGTATATGCGCTCATAATTATATAACTATAACTATATAACTATTCCACCTTCTTCTGTTATAATAGTATTTTTGCTCTTCCCTATCCAGTGCTCACATACTACCATTAATCTACCTGCAGTGGACATTTACCTGCAGTGTTAATTTACCTGCAGTGATCAGTGACAGAGCTATAACTATGTTCAACCGAGACATGCCTTCTTTCTGCCGATAATTGAAAATTGAAATGTGTTGTTTTAAAAGCTCCAATCACACGACTTGCAGCTAACAGGCCTGCTATATTTCAACTGACCAAAAGAAAATGCAGACAGTGTTAAATAAGAAACATGTTCTCATCATACTCAGGGTCAACAACTTGTGCAGCAAGTGGATCCAGGCAGCTCTATTCTCTTATACAAGGGGTTCATAGTATAAGGAACCCTAAGTAAACATATTATTTCACAACTAGTTCACTATGTTGTATTTAACTTATTTTCTATACTATGAGTTCTATGTGTTGTATTTCTGTGATCAAATTAGGTGGTTCATCACTGCAGAGAGGTAATTCATTCTACTTCTCTGCTACATTCAATTCAGTGACCAATATTTATTTAGTTATAGTTATATGATGCATTAAAGAAAAGTAAGTCAAATGATACTCCTGTTGTAATATATAACTTATTGTATTTACTACTACATTTTGTTGGTGAAAGTAAATGTCATAATCACAGGGGGGGAAAACTTTTCTCAAGACAACCTGGGAGTTGTTTAGGGCCCACATGAAGATTGTGAATGCCATTTGAGTAGGGTGCATTACAGTTATCTTCACGGTAATCCTACACACTGAGGTTTGGTTCACACTTAGCCTAGCTGTGTATGAACCAGGCTTAAGTACTAGCAGGATGATGTATGACTAGCAGCATGTGCTGTAAATTCTCTCTTGGCCTCATCCCTAGATAAATTAATCAGTTTCAAATAAATTTAAATTAAATTTTGTAAAACTATTTGGCATTACACAATTTAGTAAATTTAATAAGGCAGTTGTTTATACTTTATAATAACATAGGAATGTGGTCAACGGGTACGCTCTTAAAGTATACTCTTGGAAACAGGATCAGCAACTGCTTGGTATGTCTCTGGCTAAAATAAATATTAACACCAGCCAATGCAATCAATGCGTTTCAAGTTTATTAGTGTTACAATAATAGTATGGGTTCCCTGATTTTCAGCCCAGAGTTGGGTACCCCGCCTAAATTGACCATCCCTCCCCAAACAAAATGCTTTTTATCGGAGGAACTTAACTTTTCATAGAAATTTTCATCAAGCAAGTTGAATTAAACACTGTAGGTAAATGACCACTGCAGGTAAATGACCACTGCAGGTAAATGACCACTGCAGGTCGGTTGATGGTAATATGTGAGAAAAGGATAGAGAAGTTTAGTTGTGCTTTATTTTGCATACAATAAACAGAGATTAAAAGTCATTTAAGAAAGTATTTGAGTATTGGGTTGGATGATTTGCTCTTTAACTAAAAAACTTTTTTAAATTTCCAGACTACTACCTAGCGTGACCTTTCAGCTGCCAAATCAGGCAAAATTGTATTTTTGTGACACAAATCGTATGTCACAGAGGCACAGAGGTCATGTGGTGATCAAGAAGTAAACACTGCATAAAAATCTAACCGAGACACCAAGAATAAAAGATCGTCTTAATTGGCGAGTATGTTATTAATACGAGAAAAATTCATTCAAAAGATTTTGGAGTTATCCCAAATGTTGTTTCTGGAAAATGTTGGCCCATCTCCAATGCATCACATGTAGGCCTAATAAGGAAACTGCCCTTCCCCCCATGTATAACAGCTGTCTAATATGCCAGATGTTGATAACATTGCATCCCTAGATACCTGCACACTAGTTTATAAATTAAACTAGTGTGCAGGTTTATGAATTAAATTGAATCAAATTAAAGCAAATTAAATTAAATTATGTTAAAGAGAATTAGAGCTCTGTGTGAGAATTTAAACAGCTGACTAGGCAGTGAATATTGTCATTAATTATACTGTCTGATGCAAGCATTGAATAAATATGTTGTCACTGATCAGCAAAAGAATCTAGTTCAGTACATATGACCTTGAAAAAACTTGCTGTGATACGTCTGTTATATGCCTAGACACTACAACTTAATCGTTAACGAGGTTATTATGCAGAGTTACTCTCTCTCATTTATTTTTACTCTTTCATGTTTTATTTCAACATGTTGGAATGCTTACAGCTGTAATTATATTGTACTATGAAAAAAGCGAGCTCTCACTATATCAGAGTAGATAACTCTCACTATATCAGAGTAGATAACTCCCACTATAACAGAGTAGATAACTCCCACTACATCAGAGTAGATAACTCCCACTATATCAGAGTAGATAACTCCCACTATATCAGAGTAGATAACTCCCACTATATCAGAGTAGATAACTCCCACTATATCAGAGTAGATAACTCCCACTATATCAGAGTAGATAACTTCCACTATATCTGAGTAGATAACTCCCACTATATCAGAGTAGATAACTCCGACTATATCAAAGTAGATAACTCTCACTATACCAGAGTAGATAACTCTCACTATATCAGAGTAGATAACTCCCACTATATCAAAGTAGCTAACTCCCACTATATCAGAGTAGATAACTCCCACTATATCAGAGTAGATAACTCCCACTATATCAAAGTAGATAACTCCCACTATATCAGAGTAGATAACTCCTACTATATCAGAGTAGATAACTCCCACTATATCAGAGTAGATAACTTCCACTATATCTGAGTAGATAACTCCCACTATATCAGAGTAGACAACTCCCACTATATCAGATAAGTACTTCACACTATGTTGGTGAAGACAACTCAACGTTATACTATTAGAGAAGATTACTCCAGACTGTATAAGAGAAGATAACTCAAGGCTAGATAAGGAAAGATAACTCCGGAATACAAGAAGGTAACTCCACAATGTGTTAAAGATCCCAATTCAATGCTATACCATGGAAGACGACTCCATACATCAGAGTAGTCACCAGGCTCATATCAACTCATTGGTCTTCACATAGAGTATAGATAATACAGCATGTTAAGAGAACCTGTTCTCTTGTGTCTGGTCAAAAAGTGTATATCTAATACATGTATATAATATACTCTTTATGTTGTATATGAAACAGGATTCCAACGTCATGAAATGCTTTATTATTTGATGAGCTAGAAATCAGATTGTGTTAATTCACCATTTTGTTTACCTGTTTATTGATGATAAGCTACTCCCACCTACTGTTGCTTTAAATGTCCTGATTTTGAATATTATTGGCAATGCTAACTTAATTTGAATAATATTATTATTAAGGCTTATTTCCTGAACAAGAGCACCTTCTGTTCTATACTGGCTGGTTTATACCCAAGTCACGTGATGAGTGTCTCTAGTCTAAAGACACTTGGTTCATTTCCATGTCCTGGTAAGCAATTTATAGAAACATGTTACCACAGATTCCGAATTTGGATGAGCTTCAAAATTAATTGTTTCTGTGCCCAGTGCCTGGTTACTTTACCTGATTCACAAAATATGCATACACGTAAATAAAATATATTTATTGCATAAATACAATGTTACACACATAATTCAATTCTATACAGGCAGAAGGTTATTTCTCATAGTTTTATTCTACCTCAAGCGAGCCGCAACTATGTTCATGCCTCAACATTAATGTATAAATCTATAAAGTTAGCAAACAGATTTACAGGTGCAGCAATGAATGTGGTTGAGGGTAAAATACAAATATTAAATGATGTATTTTTAAGCAAGAAATTTATTTTTGAGCAGTCAGAGACTTATTTTCAAATCTATAAAATTACCAGTTCCTGACTGGGGCTCACTGGTGAAGCTTCCTTTTTTAAGGTTGCTGAGCTGGTGTTGTGGTAGCATGTTCTGCACACTGTGCTAGGCAATTAGGTGCCGTTAGAAGCCCCGGGTTCAAACCCCAGTGAGGCGTTGGATGTCTTATGGATTTGAAACAAGTCTCTGACTGCTCAAAAATAAATTCCTTGCTAAAATACATCATATAATATATAAAAAATGGCCAAACTCCCCAACAACAAGTTATTAGGTTTTTAAAAGTGCATTTGATTTCAGACATAAATTATACAAATGTATACTGGAAACTACATTAAGTTGCCGAATTACAACGGCGGTACACATTCGTCGCAATAGTATAGAGTTACCAATGTTATGCTGTGGTACGTGTCTGCTAAGCTGTGGGTTCATTTCTGAACTCATGATGTCACCATCTACCGTGACTATAATAGAGAAAGCTGACACGTATATACAGCTACTGCAGGGCAAAGAGTAAGATATAATATCTAGTACTGCAGTTATATAATTGTACATTTAACAAAAAATATCAATAATAAATATAAGGAAGTGACTGACCAACTAGTTGTAGCTGGTTAAATCTGCCTCTATAAATATTTATACGACTTGCCAGATTTGCTAGCCTGAATTCTACATTCTAGAAGAAGAAGTGGGTTGCTCTATGTGTTTTATAAATTTAGAACAGTTAAGCACATTTCAAGTCTAAAGTATACATGTACACATAGTAGGTCACCCACATGTAACATCTAAGAAGAGGGACATTGCCTCATATTTTTAGCAACCTATCAGTAGCCGATGCTGGCCAATATGAAACTAAGAATAATTTTGGTTTGAAAACAAGATATCACTGAGTAGGTCAAGATCCATCAATATCATCAAAACTTTGTAGTGACATCAAGGTTCCAGCTAGAAAACAGTGTAAGACTATTGCTATACTAAGTTATATTTAAGTTATATAATTATATTATATATATACATACACATGTATATAAATAAATATTTAATTTTATATCGTCGGGTAAAGTGCTCTATAGGACGTGGTATTGTCCTGGAGCTATTATAAACTTTTATAATTTAGGTGGAATTGACGATTTTTAATTTATTTGATTTATTTCACTACTACGTAGTTTCATACTTCAAGTACTCATCAGGTAAAATAAATCATGCATTACGTACAACTTGATGTGAAGATTTTTTAAAAAAAAGACATTACTGTTTGCATTGTGTTAAGGATGACGTAAAGTTATAAAGTTATGTAATCTGCCCTAGCAGGTGTTTTCGGGCATGCCTACAAGTGGATACAAGTTCGTTTCTGTTGTTTAATGTAGCCATTTTTGGTCTATAGATAATGTAGAATTTTTCCCATAAGCATAAATTGCAACGTTTGCTGTTGGTGTTGAATGCGGTGGCGTGCTTGAGTATGGTCCATTTAATTTCGTATGCTATACTTTTGTCTTTTAATGCCCAGATATGTTTACTTAATTCCGTGCTATTTCTCTTGTTTGTGTCGTTAAACGATGTTTTGTGGTTTCTGTACCGAGTTTTGAAAGTATTTTCAGTAAGTCCTACATATGTTTGTGGCGGTTGTAATTTGTTTTTGGTGGTGATTGTAGCTTGGTATATGATGCAGTTTTTCAGGCATTCATTGTCCATTGGGCAGCTTGTAGGTTCTCTGCAGTTACATAGTCTGTTTGGTTTAGGTTTTTCCTGCATTAGTTTTTTGTTGTTTCCATTAATGATGGATTTTATATTTGGGCAACAGCTGTAGCTTATCTTGATCGTGTTTTTGTTGAATATTTTATGGAGTGCGCTCTTAGGCGGAAATTCATCGTTCAGGTATTTGAATAGCTGGCGTCCGATGTTTGAGGAAACGTTTTTACTGAAGGGTGGGTTGTACCATATTATTGCTCTCTTTCTTGAGTTTTTTTGTACAGGTTTTGTTTGTTGCTGATTGTATTTTAATTTGTGGTTATATCCATTCCTTTCTAGAGCTTCTTGGTAAGTTGGTGCTGCGTAGGAAAAAGATTCTGCATCTGATGATATGGTGCTAATTCTTTTGTTGATGGCACAGGCTATGTTTCGTATTATGTTGGGTGGGTGATTGGACTTGTTATTTACGTATAGAATCCTGTTGTTGGGCTTGATGTAAGGTCTATATGTTTTTTTGTTTAAATCAAGTGTTACATCAAGGTAGTTAACTATTTTTTTGTTAATTTCAATTGTGATACGTAGTCCATGTTGTTGAAAGAGAGAGCATAACTCCTTTTTTACTTGTTCTATGTTGCGAGCAGTGTTTTTGAGTACCCCCAAGCCGTCGTCTCTATAAAGGCCAAAGTTATATTTATGCTTAGAAGTTACTAGGTGCAAGAGGAATGTGCCTACTAGTGTGCATGTTTCGGCTCCATCGTAAGAGCCCATTGTAACATCAAAGTGGTCTTTGGTGCTTTTCTTTTGCCATGGTTGTTCATTATTGAATAGCACTGACTTTTTTGCATGTTGTATAATGTGTCTTTCTTCATCTGTGATGTTAGTATAATTGGATGCGAAATCAAGTGCTGATTTTAAGAGGTTTTTCGATATCGAAGGGTAAAACTCTATTATATCGAACATGATGAAGGAATGATTTTGTTTGTCGGTGATATTATCGAACCACTTTAGTACAGAGGTTGTATTCTTCCAGATGTTAAGTTTTAGGTGGTTTATGATGTTGCTAGGGCAGATTACATAACTTTATAACTTTACGTCATCCTTAACACAATGCAAACAGTAATGTCCTTTTTTTAAAAAATCTTCACATCAAGTTGTACGTAATGCATGATTTATTTTACCTGATGAGTACTTGAAGTATGAAACTACGTAGTAGTGAAATAAATCAAATAAATTAAAAATCGTCAATTCCACCTAAATTATAAAAGTTTACACATGTATATATATATATATATGATTATATATATTTTTTGTTACATGTATATGTAACCATGGTAGCATGGTATTATATTATACGGCAGCGTGTTTTACTTATAGTGCTAATATACAAAACCATCATCTTCATGGCTAAACTTCTACAGTGAACTCTGGGCAGTACGTTCATATAATTTGTATCCATATGTTACAATCAACTGTACAACCAAAGTATATGGTGAAACAGTTTAATAAAACAGTTATAGTAGAAGTAATATTCTACATTACAGAATAATTTTGAGAGTGTTACATGAGTTAAAACATTAATTATTACATACTACACTGTTTCGATGACAACAATTGAGACAGGATGTTAAGAATATTATTGTGCTGCTATATAGGCTTCTAGAATACATCTCTTTCTTTTTGTATCAAATCAGATATCAAATATTTTGAGTACAAAGAGTTATTTTTTGTGCCTCTTTCAAAATCAGCAACAATCTTCATCGCAATCAAATTTATTTTAGAAATAATCTTGTTCGAACAGAAAATGGCTATTTGCGGCAAATATAGTTATATATTAAAAAAGCAACAACTTGTTATAATACAATATGGTAAGTAGCTTGAAGCAGGAATTTAACTGATGCACCTACATGTATATCACCATACTCTGTCAATCAACTTCAGTACCAATTTTTTTTAATAGTGTTGTTTATATTTGAATAAGCATACAGCTAATAGGCAAGTGAATGCATACAGTAAAAGTGATTTTACTCGCAAATTACCAAAAATTGTAAAAAATTGCTTACCTAAACTCATGTGCTTGTACATTAGTATAACAAGCAAATTTCAATGGTGAAAGAAAAATTATTTGTAATTACTATGCAAACTGTATATAAAAGAAGTTTGAATCTATTATAATAGTTATCATGAACTGGGCATGTGAGCAAAGGTAATTCCCTTTATGAAAGTTTTTATTTGTAAGGGTCTACTCTCCTTTGACTGTCATTATGTTCAACTAAAATCTTACGTACATGTACAATTGTCTAGTATATTTTAAAGTTTTTGTACATGTCCTAGCCATATGGGCATTGGTAAGGATAACTACATGTAGAACAAAGTATTTGGTGTACGAGGGCCGATACAATCAGGGTCAACCCCCTTCCCCAGGTCGGGAATGGAAAACCAACATTAAAAATTACAATTTTCGTCCTATACAAAAAACAGTACACTGACTTGGCCTTCGGCCTCATACATGTACGATGTTTACAGCAAAATGATAATACAGTTCGCTCAGACATATTATATAGCATTGTACAATGTTAAAGTCTTGAAATTGTTGGATCATCCAAGTACGACCCACCCCAAAGTTGCTCACCTCAAAGTTACGACGTCCATCATACACAAATTGCTGTACAGACACTCTATTCTTAGCTATACCCATTTCAGGATCTGTCTACATAATATGATTCTAGTAGTGTCTGGTTTTATCCAGTCTATTTATTTCATGCATTCTGGAATTTAATAAGCTTTTAGTTTCAAAGACTGACAACATGCCTCCTCATAATCCTTTGTTATTGCTTACAATCCAGCAATGACCTCTAAATAGTTAAAGATTTAAGCACAAACATAAAGAAAATCAAACCCCATCATTTGTATTGACTAATGACGGCATTCAGGTCTTAAAGAATGCTCATCTAACTTGAATGATATGCCTGACCATCATGATTGTATCAAATGTGTATTCACTGTCATAACATCACATCGCTGACCGCATCACTTCGACACACAGAAGGTTTGACCGTCAAACACCCTTGTTTTCCACATTTCAAGTAGGTAGCAGGCTACAGAATAAACTTATAAAATACGAACATTACTATTTTCGCAAATTTAGCTATAAAATTAATTATCTAGCCGTAGTAATCTTTAGAATCATCAGTATTTCATACAGCATAGCGTTATCATTTCATTATTATTTTATGCATTTGGTAGTTAAGACCATATAGACCAGCCAACCTTGAACCTGTAATTCCTAGTCTACGATCTCCGTTGCAAAAAAATAGACTTTTACGACAATGACAGTACTAAGAGGAGATGGGCACACTTATGTACCGTAGATGCCTAGCAACGTTTGCTACAGCTTATCAATAAGAAATACAACGCATTGACAAACAAATAGCATGTGTTATACAAGTACTTTGTAAGCCTACATAATGCACCTATATACTAAAATACAAAGGCTAAATGTAACAGTTATATTATGTCTTAGCTTGAGTTAGGTACAGAGTAATGCTGAGAATTAAGAATAAATACCTTTTATAAAATCGTCATAGGAGTGTAAAGTAATGCAAGCATCAATGACTTGGGCTTTGAATTAACTTGCTAATGTGTAATATAATGTATATAATCCTTTATTACCTTGTAGCTAAATGCGTAAAATATTTTATTTTCATATAAGTTGGAGAGCTACGCTGTGTTCTGTTTTCAAATAAATTTTGTAGTATAGAATTTCTTTTCTCGCCAGGATGTCGTTACTATGTCAAGGTGTTAAAATGACCAAAGACAAAGGATACGTGTGGGTGATACTTCTGATGTCATTTCTTTCCCACATTGCTCATCTCGGATTTAGCTTTGGAATAGCCGGCAACCTGACTATCGTTCACCAGGAATTTTATAACATTGATCTACAGCAGGGAAGTCTGATTGGAACAGTGCATTCTGGTCTCATATTCCTCTTCGGTGTGTACTCAAATCAATCTACATACTTCACTTACCCATGATACGGCCTACTTGTAGACTAGAGTAGTGAAGACAACAACAAGTATTTTACTCGTAGAGTTTAATAATGCTGTACATAGAAACTATCTTCAAGACCAGACATACATTGTTGGCAGTGCCATGCGAAACTGGGTCCTGGTAGATAACTTGCATTATTTTTCTAGCTGTACTAGTAACTAACTACGCCGCTAAATTAACGCATGCATTCTGCAAATTATTCCAAGTCCTAAAGTGCTGCTTTAGCATGAAAATGTAGCAAAATGAGTTAACAAAACCCCGATGCACTCCACCTGAAACACGGCAGACAGCACAACGTAATAAAAAAATGTTGTTGAAATACATGAGAAGGGTCAGCAGCTTGATGTATATGCCTATAGTGGATACTACACGTGAACTGATACCCTTAATTTGTATCAAATCAAACTCCAATAGTTACGTATCATGCAGTAGAGGTTTGCTGTTGACATATTCACATAGTCATTGTGCAGTGTTTTGGTCCTTAGGCTATATTGAATACAGCGTGTAAAACTTTTATTAAACACATATCTTCATTTGTAATGGCTCATGAGTTAGTACCCCATTACGATCTTCTGTGCAATGGAGAAATCAACTGTTTTAGTAGCGAAGCCACACTCGACGTATTGTGAGAAATTCTATGCAGAACTGTTTGTTTTAACACTTGGAATTTCTGCTAAAAGGCCCTCTCACGTGTCAGATCTGATCGAAATTTCCAATGCTCCCCACACAAGACAGAGCAGTGATGTTATAAAGTACACATTGTATAGACATCTATTTTTTTCAATTTAGGACCCGTGGCATCAATTCTGGTTAAGAAATTCGGTTGTAGAATGACACAACTGCTTGGAGGGTCCTGGATTCTCTTGGGAGTTGGATTGTGTGCCTTATGTAAAGAGAGTTGGCACGCTATACTTCTATACGGACTCTTAGCTGGTGAGATTATGATGAACTCAGTAAATCTCTCATAATTAAATCTGCCTTGTTTATGCCACTGCTGTAGTTCAGCTGTAAATATTAAACAGTTCAGGAAGAGATCAAGAACGTAAACACGTGAACAACTCCAAAAATTTGGCGAGTCTTTTGATCCATGTTACACGTTTGTTGAGGTATTACATTTGCACGTTGTCTTATTATGAGGCTATTTTATTTTTAAATTGATTAAATATTCAATGTCACTCCCACTTCAAAGATATTGATGATTTACATGCCATGTTATTTCCTGTAGGAGCTGGAGTGTCATGTTGCTATACTGCAAGCTCCCAAATCCTTGTTGTTCACTTTGAGAGGTTCAAGTATCTGGCTTTCTCTCTGGCTATAGCAGGACAATATGTAGGAATGATTGCATGGCCTATTTTATCTCAGCATCTCCTGGATAGGTATAGCTACTCCAAGGCTATGGGAATCATGGCTAGTGCCCATGTTATACATCTGATTGCTGGCGTATCTTTCTTTGAGCCTCAAGGTAAACCTGTGCATAGACCCACAACTCCAAATTTAGGTATGGTAATGAGTAGGCTTGTGAATCCAACAGATAACTGCTAAAATCTCATTGAGTAATTTCTGTAGTCATATACTGGAAGCTACGACCATATTACTAATAGTATTTTCTGTTTCAGACATGACAAGTGTACCAGAAGCTGAACAATCAAAAGATGGGAACACACCTCAAGCTGCTGACATTCAGTTCAATGGAAATAAGGTCAGGAATACAATACTGTATAACCTTGTACAATATAGTGTTAAATCAATCTTAGTCTGTCTAGTCTGTATTCCGATATTAGTCAAAACGTTTGGCTGAGCATGCACAGCATTCATCCACTCACATAACAAGCCAACTATTTAACCCCTCCCCCCCCCCCCCCAGCTTCTCAGAGAAAGCTTAGTTATCAGTTATATACAGCATATCATTTCATTTATATACATTCTGCCGAACTGACTTCCCACTATTTGACTTTCTACTACTTGACTTTTCACTCTCTGATTTTCCACTATCTGACTTTCAAGGAGAAAGTAGGAGAAGACAAATCTAATTCTATAAGTTCAGTGGCAGTTGAGAGAAGCAATGAATGTCTTAATTTAAAGAAAGACTTCCTGGAGTTGCTGAAAGCACCACAGGTACGTCATATACACATGCTTACACGTGGTTCCCCTCACCGCTATCCAAAACTATAAGGAAGTCCTGATAGCTAAATCAAATATGGAGTTATCTTTTCAGTGAACTATAGTCAATCTTATTGAGAGAGAGAAGGATATTGATATTGGATTTGGCTTTATATTTTGTGGGCAACACAGTAAGTTGCATACTTGCTTCTACCTGTACATTTTACCATTTTTTAAAAATTCTCATACAATAATATGGTTTAAATCAATTGCTTAGTTATTCTTAAGTACATCTACATGAAGAAAGAATTTTGACTCCTACTGCAAAGGCTGTTAAATTTTTTATAATGATTATTTGTTTTTCAAGCATTCGACTCGCTGCCCGTTTTTTGTATCGTTGGAAGTTTGGAAAATGAAAACGGTCAAAGAATTTCCAAGCATTATTGTTCATTAGGAAGCAACCATGGGACTCCACATAGTATATCCTACAATTCTTATAGAATACACACATCATACTTACTGCTACATGTATCAGCTATACTTTACAGATTTGGGTGTTGATGGCTAATGGGCTGCTATGGAATACCAACTCTACTGGGTTCCTAATCTTGGTTAATGACTACATTGTTCATAACACCAGTATGGAAGCTGACGAAGCAGCCTATGGCATCACTATTATTGGTATGTTTGACTTTGTTTCGGAGAAGAAAATATAATTAGTTATAATATCTCAGATAATAAATAGTTAGATGTACATTTACATGTAAGTAATCCACGTATAACCTGCATGTACATCTAAGATTGTTTCCATTAACAAGAGATTGATGTGTTGAAAAGTGAT
Organism: Bugulina stolonifera; assembly: GCA_935421135.1. Lineage (NCBI taxonomy): Eukaryota > Metazoa > Bryozoa > Gymnolaemata > Cheilostomatida > Bugulidae > Bugulina > Bugulina stolonifera. Next base: position 9,979,298 of record OW285195.1, read on the forward strand.
ATGTGAAACTGCCAGCTATAAACAAGAAGATAGATTTTAACTAAGGTAAAGGTCATGTTCATTCTTTGGCCTATTACATGTAGCTATATTATAGGTTATATGGCTATCATAGTAATGTACAATACAACACTATACGAGTCATAGTGTATGTGAAAATAACTTGCTAGTCTGCATTGAAATTGGGTCATTTCCACTAAATTGGGTCACTTGCTTCATGAATGTTGCTGTGCATGAGTAGGAATGGAGGCTATGCCTTTTCTTCACAAGTTAGGTAGTTGGTCTCAACCTTGAGTCCACCATGCTAACTGTAACAATAGAGGTCAGAAGTGGAGTGACAACTCCAACAACGAGAACAGTGGCGGAATCCTATATAATAGTAAATAAATTACTGCAATACTCTCATGTGACAAATTCAATGATGGCTTCAGCATTCAAATATTGAAAGTATTTTGGTATTTGTGAATTGCCAACACATATACAGTCATTTGCAAAAGTTTAAGACCACCTCACAATGAATAGCAAAATTATGTTTCTGAGATTTTCTTTGAAATTTCTCTTTGTTGCCCATTATGTGTTATGAGTAGCACTCAAAAAGAGATATAATGTATTTTCTGTCAAAGCAGTCCGAAATAAGTGGTGGTCTTAAACTTTTGCAAATGACCGTAATATGGCACAAGTTTATATTATTATCAAACGAAACTACAGCGTAAAAACTGAAAAAATCTATGTTGCTGACACTTGATAGTGTTCATTTAAAAAGTCTGCTTCACAAAATAATGTCAACAACACATCATTAAGCTGATCAAAGTGAACATTTGTGGTCATTGTCAAGTTTTATTAGAAAATACATTTGTAGATCGAAGCTCTTCCACTGATCTCTTAAAAATGTGAGCATGGTAAATTTGTAAAACATAATGTTGTAGGTATTGCACAGATGATCGGCTGTTTGTTTGTAATCTTGACGAGCTCGTTAAGTTTTGATCGAATTATTATGCACAATGCTGCTATTGGCTTCTATGGAATAGCTGCTGTTATAGTGACCTTCACCAATAGTAAAGTAAGTTGTGAGAACTATAGCAATTCTTTCACAATACATAATAGTTTGAAAGCACATAGCAACTTTGGCCCACTAATTTTACATTAGTGCATGTATGTAAAATTTTATAATTTGAAATTAATTATTTAATGAAAGCCAACCAGATGTTGAGAAATCTTAGTTTTGACATCAGGATGAAGGCTGCTGCCGCTATCGCTGCTGCTGCCGCCACCGCCACTGATGCTGCGTTTGCCGCCACTGCTGCTGCTGCAGCCTTTTCTACCACTGCCGCCACTGCTGCTGCTGCTGCTGTTGTCATCGCTACTGCTGCTGCCACTGTTACTGCTGCTGCCACTGCTGCTACCGCCGCTGCTGCCGTCGCTGCTGCTGCCACTGCTGCTGCCGCTTCTATACTACTGTTGTTTACAGTAAAGCAATTTTTGATGTTAATTTTTGTAAAATAAATTGATAAGCAATTTGGAGTCTGTTGGTAGCCTCAGACAAACAGCCTGTTGCTTTGAGGTTAATATTTACTAAGAATTTACCAAGGATATAGTGTAACTCATACAGAAACTGTCAGCCATTTCTTTCAGTAGAATAACTTTATTGCAAAGAAAAGATTTACTTTGGCCAAGTTATCTCTCACTGATAACTTTAATTGGTCTCTTTAACAGGCAATGTATTATGGACTGGCTGCTTGCTGGGGTCTAGGACAAAGTATCACTGTTGCAAGTCTGCTGAGTGTAGTAAGTGATTTCTGTAAAACAAGACAGCTATCGATTCTGCTGGGTCTACATCTCTTGGCTGATGGAATCGGTAGCCTCGGATTTGTAACTCTGGCAGGTGAGAATTATTCTCCCTCCCTACCTACATTGTATACAACATGTGACACATCTAATTTGTACTACATGTATATTGTTACGATTATACCTTCGGTCTTTGAAAATTCACTCCATTTTTGAAGGTGCATGTACCAATTCAGAAAGTTATTGACGACATATATTGTGACTATGCTCTCTTATGCCCTATCTAATCTTTATATTTTGTTATATTTATTGGTTTTGGGGCAAAGTATAGTGGTAGAAATATAATACATGTACAGCACTGTTTAGATAAGATAAGCCATAAATCTCCGTACTGATATGCGGCAATGTAACATGTAAACACTGTAAATAAGAAAGCTGTCTTCTCTTTTAATTATTCCATGTTTTTTTCTCCATCTATAGCCAAGATTGCAGAGGTAACTACTGAACAGTATGGGATAATATTTGTGGGAGCTGCTGGTATTCTAGGAGCTATAATCATGGCTCCAGTTGTTATCATCCGTCAGAAGAAAGGAGTTTATCCTGATATGTCTTCCACTGATCAGCTGACGCAATAAGAACTGAAAGAGCTGTTGCCGTTTGTTAAAACTAATAGATTGAGGACTGGAAAACTTTCACAATTACCTGATTACACAATGTATCTTTTTAAAAATAACGCATTTCTAGAGCCCTGTGTCTCCATGGAGACACAGGGCTCTAGAAATGTATCATCAACGCATTGATGATTCTCCTAGATTTATTAGAAATAACTGTCTATGTCTATGTATGGTAACATACATCTACTCAGTCCACAGACTATCAGACACAATAAATAGTAATTCTTGTCATCTTGATTGAAGCAGTGTCATCTATATGTATATATAACAGCCTATGTGACACTGCAAATTTCCGCCTTTGTTTGACTGTGGTACCTCGTACCCAAATGTCATTGACAACTTTCACAGTAACAGCATGTAAACTTGCTGACTAGTTTCACAAACTGAGTGGAGATGTATTCTAATTTTTCGTTACCGGCTTGAGAGTATATTTTTTGAGTATAGAACGCTGACTACTTACACTCACATAACCATAATTGTTTAAATGGTATAAAATTGTTATTCTTATGATCAATAATATTATATACTCTAACAGATAAATATCAGACAACTCCCAGTTTGGTTGGTGATGCAATGATTGATGAATAACTGTTATTTTCTACTGCAGTCTTATGGATTTGGATATAATGCAGTATAAGTATATTTAGACTGTTAGTCATTTTTTGTTTCATGCATTTCTGACTAATGTTCAAGGGTCACACAGATGAACTATTAACACAAACACAATAAACTTGTTGTATTTTATTACTACTGTCTATTTGCTGCTATATGATCAGCAGAAATCAAAAATCACTTCATATACAATATAGAATGCTTAAAATAAGTTCATGCCAAAATGTAGTTAATGTTCATGCAACAACATCTTAAAAAAATCAGCCAGGCAGCACCAAAAATTCTTTTTTGATGCAACTGCTTTTTGATGCAACTGCTCATTCCCATTGATAAGATAATTTGCATACTGACATTGTATATGTTGTATTCTATTCCATTCAGATGGTCCCTATTATAGCTTCTTGCAGTTAATGGCAGACAACGCAACAGCAAAGAGTACATGTACTTCACAGCAATAAAAAGGTAACAAACTGTAGCCCAATGAATAATTTTGGAATCTGGTAATAAATGATTGGAATTTGTTCTCTAATGCCCTTACTTTCACATGGAAGGACAACTTCATAATATTACATGATTTTGGTAGTTGCTAGCAATATCTCTTCAAACAAAAACCTGTTTACATCCATTTACTACAGCCACCCAGATTCTATTTATCTATGAAATCATACTATACTTCTGGGCAAAGCTTTGAAGATAGAAAATCAAGTTGCTAACTAGTACTGACCCCTATAAATGTAATTATAAATAGTACTCACAACTCACCCTTCTCTGTTACATTGTACTATGCTCTCATGCTAACACCGAGACATGGGAATATACTGCAGATAGCACCTAGACATGGGAATATATACAGATAACACTTAACAGGAATAAACTACAAATTTTCTTGGAAAACTAATTGGGAAACCTTCTTTTTCCATCTCTTTTCAACTACAGCTATCTACCTGTTTGTATAATATAACAGAAAATAACCCCAGGCTATATGAGGAAAGATAACTCCACAGTGTGCTAAAAATTACAAGTTCATGCTATAATAGAGAAGATGATTCTAGGCATCAGAGTGACTACCCAAAATAATTCGTTGGTCTTTACATGGAGAAATAAATGGATTATACATCATGCTGAGTAAGGCTGTGACAAATCCACGAATCCGGATCCGATTCCGAATCCTTAGGCACGGTTCCGAATCTCGGTTCCAAAATGCTCAGGTTCGAATCCAACATTGTAAAGTTTTTGTTATTTTTTGTAGCAATTATTTATAAAATTATTTAATTACTAATAAAAAGTGTTGAACAAAATGTCCTCATCTACAAACTAACAGTGAATAGCAGATGAAATATGCTTATACAGTTTGATTACATGGTTTATTTGGTGACAAAAGATATTGAATTTGTTAAAACGAGTAATTTCACGCGGAATCGTTTAGGAATCGGAATCGAGAATCTGCATGGTGGCAGGAATCGGAATCGTCAGATTCGAAAATTTTTGGATTCGTTCCAGCCCTAATGCTGAGAGAACCTGTTATCTCCTGTCAGGTCATAAAGGGTATATATATGTATACAGTCGGTATATGGAACAGGATTCAATCGTCATGGAATTTTGTAAGCCACGTGTGACGAGAGAATTTTCAAATAATAATATCTATACTTATGATATATATAATTAATTATAATAAGTAGTATGTGAATTGTTGTGATATAAATGAGATATTTTTGGATGTAAATTGATGTGTATAATCCGTGAATGGGTAAATGAATATATATAATTTGTAGTTGTCTTCTCCTGTTTAATTCAACTTTGTAGAGGGAAGATAACTTCTAAGTTCATACAATTTATTCAATTGGATATCTGCTAATTCTGATCATCGTAATAGAAGGGATAACTTCCCACCATGAATAATTTCAACCCAATAATCTGAAATTCTATAACCTCCTGTACTCAATTCACTATTCGCTCAAATGTCAATGAATAATAGTTCTGTGTATGTGTGTGTGGTTCTATAATAGTAATGGTAGCACTCAGGACAAGATGCACTCAATTATGATTCCTCTCGTGGACACATAATATTGATTACTCTCTATTTTAGAAATGAAACCCGAGTGACAAATTGGGACTATCTCCCTGTGGAATTTATATCAAGTCAACTGACAAATCAGGACATACAATTGGAAAATCAAGGTCCGTACAGATAATCTTTTGCACTGTACAATAATTCAAGTAAGGGTTTATCAACCAATCAATCAATTCTGTATGTCAATATTATGTCTGACAAATCTCTGGTATATTTAACAATAGCTCAATCAAAATGCTATTAGTTCCTCAAAATATAAATTATGAATCCAATATGTGCGATCAAAAACCAGGAACAGTGTCAACCAATTATTGGGACTGGTATAATTATCATTCAATAATAATAATAATCTGTCTGATTGGGTTCTTCCCAGAACTCCACAATATTTCGAATAGCAAAATTAATGCTTCCAGAGAGCAGGGATATAACTACCCTCAATGTAAAAATTCAATAATAGAAACAAGGCGTATAACCACTTACAGTAACTCTAGGCGTGTGTGTCTATGGGTGAGGAGACTCTTTCAATATTCAGGAAAAATTATAATATACTGAATTAATTATAACAGAGTTGAGAGATACTATTGTTCCATGTTGTAGAGTTCCTCTGTCCTCCTGTGGTGTTCCTCTGTCCCTGGTGAAGCTGCCTCTCTCCCTCTCTCAGAGCTCTCTCTGGGTGCTCTGTTTTAGCCTTGGGATGCTCCTCTTCATATCCCCCCCCCCCCCCCCCCATCTAACCATGGTAATAAAAATTTTATGGCTGGAATTGTTATTATTGAAAACTAAGAACTAAGTCTATTTATGTGTAAGCAAAATAATACTAATAATATAATGGCTGTGCTTTGCTGTAATTTGCTGATATATATACATGTATATCTATGTAACAATGTGTATGTCCAGAGTGGCATCTGACACATGCTTTATTTGCTCAGTTACAAATGAGACTGTGATAACCCACCATTTTGTTTTCCTGTTTGTTGATAATAAGCTACTGACGCCTACCATCGCTTTAAATGTCCTGATTTAGAATATTATTGGCAATGCTACCCTAATTTGATTAATATTATTTTTAAGAATTCTTTCCTGAACAGGAGCACCTTCTATCCTATACTGGCTGGTTGATGAGCATTTCTAGTCTGAAGACATTTGGATCATTTCCATGTCCTGGTAAGCAATTTATAGAAACCACAGTTTCATCAGGGAATTTGGATGAGCTTTAAAATTACAAAATTAGTTGTGTCTGTGCCCAGTCCCTGTGTACTGTATCTGACTCACTATTGTATGTTGTACACTATATTTGTTGTACAAGTGCAATGCTCTACACAATGTTCAATCTACTATAAATATAATTTCTTGTCTTCCCTCGTCTTATAAGAGGAAAGAAAAAAACTTACCACTATTGACCAACATATTTGTATTTAACATTATATTGGTTATTTGGTTTTAGAAAACAAATCACATTTTCAGAATCACATACTTGTTACTACATTACAAAATTGTTGAATTTACGGAGTGGTACATATTGGTCTCAATAGTATAGAGTTACCAGTGTAATGCTGTAGTAGGTGTTTGCTGAGCTATAATTTCATTTCTGAACTCTAAATACCACCATCTACCTGTCTGCTTAAAATCAGACTATAAATAGACAGATATGTGACACGTATATACAGCTACTGCAGAGAACCGAGTCAGATATCTAGTGTTAAAGGTACTGCAGTTATTATTGTACACTGGCATAGTAATATAAATAATAAACATAAGGAGGTGACAAGCAAACTGGTTATTGCTGGTTAGAACTGCCTCTACACATAGGTATACCACTTGCCAGATTTGCTAGCCTGAATTCTATATTCCAGAAGGAAAAGTAGATCAGAGAATGTTTTGTAAATTAAAAGCAGCTAAGCTCAGTCCAAGTCAAAAGCACAGATCACCCACACCCAACATAGGCTATAAAATATGCCTAAGAAGAAAGACATTCTTCATATTTTTTACCAACCTATCATTTACCGATTCTGGCCAATAAGAGACTCGGAAGGATTTTGGTTTGAAAACAAAATGTCACTGAGTAAGTCGAGATCCCTCAGTATCTCCAAAACTTCGTTACGATTATAATCACAACATCAGGGTTTCATCTAGAAAACAGTGTAAGGCTACACACGTCTATACTGATGTAATGCTTACATAGTATTCATGTACATTTTTGTGTTATATGTCTATTAATAGCTAACGTGTATATATTATATTCTACATGTACATGTAGCTACATCTATATTATACATAGTTATATATTTATTTTTGTAACATGTATATGTTATATTAATTGCTATGGTTTTATGGTATTTATAGTAATTATACATGTACATGTATATTTTAGCGATTTATACGCGTACATGTATATGTAACCATGGTAACATGGTATTAAATATTATATGGGCAGCATGATTTTTTTACAGTTCTATAGAAGGTTTCAATTATGCTTCACATAACACCCTACTTCATGACTCAACCTTCTGTAGCAAACTCTGGGCAGCCCTTTTATATAACTTGCGTCAGTGCCACAAGCAGCAAACAATTAAACTGTACCACCAAAGAATTTTGTGAAGTTGTTTGATAAAACCGTAATGCTGGTAAATAGAAGAAGAGAAAGCTGAAAGATTTCTGATAACAATAGATGAGTTACACGTAAATCATGCATTTCTATAACAAATTAAAACCACACGTTAAGAATCTTATTTGTACTACATACATGTAGACTTCTAGATACACATGTACATATTATATCATTTTGTGCGTGAATCAAATATTCTGAGTACCAACTGTGTTCTCTGTGCCTTTTTCTAATTTAGCAAGTGATAAAATCAGCAACAATTTTAATTGCAATCAAATTCATTTTCCAAATAATCTTGATCCAGCAGAGTATAGCTATTGCCTATCTGACAAATATATAGTTGAATATTTGAAAAAAGCAACAAGTATATTTAGCATAATTGGCAAGCGGCATAAAGAAGGAACTTCATGCATCTACATGTACATCACCACCTTACTAATACAGGTATATTACTACATTGCATATTAGTAAAATTCAGTACCAGATTTGTATACATGTATGTTATTTTTCAAAATTTGAATGAACATGCATGTACAGCTAATAGACAAATGAATGCCTAAATGCTAATTTCATGTATTTCGTGCAAGACTTTCTTAAGTAAGTAATTTCTTCTTCCCATAATATCATAATTAACTCAGTTCGCTATGCTCATTTATAGAGGCATTGGCCTGATCTTACTCACAAGTTGTCAAAAAATGTTGTAAGTTGTCTGTGTGCCCATGCTCTGTTAAATTCCAAAGGTAAAGGAAAAATTTAGCGGTAACTGCAATACAAATTTTACGTAAAAATAGAAAAGTTGAATCTATCACAGTTAAAATAGAATAGGTATGTTTACCAAGTTTATCCATCTTGCAGGAACATTCATTTATAAAATAAGTTTTAGTCTCTTTTGACAGTCACTATGGTTGATTAAAATTGTACGCATACTTGTTTCGTACGATGTACAAATTACCCACCTCAAAGTTGCTCACCTCAAAGTTACAGCATTCAATATGGAAAGTTGTTATTGTATAAAATGCAGACACTCTATTCAGGACCAGTCTACATATTATACCTGTCTACATATTATACCTGTCTACATATTATACCTGTCTACATATTATACATGTCTACATATTATACCTGTCTACATATTATACCTGTCTACATATTATACCTGTCTACATATTATACCTGTTTACATATTATACCTGTCTACATATTATACCTGTCTACATATTCTACCTGTCTACATATTCTACCTGTCTACATATTATACCTGTCTACATATTATACCTGTCTACATATTATACCTGTCTACATATTCTAGTTTTATCCAGCTTAATCATTTCATACATTCTTAAACCTTAATCGCATTTAGTTTTAATGAGTGTCAGCATGCATCCTCTGTTCTGGTTTATAATCCATAAAATGACCTCTAAATAGTTAAAGATTTAAGCATAAGCATAAAGAAAATCCATCAATCTATCAATTTTAACCTATTCATGCATTCGCTTGTTGACTAATCGCAGCAACAACTTAACACAACATATTCTGGTATGCTCATTCAACTTGAATGATATGCCTGACCACCATGATAATTGTGTCACATGTATATGTTCTTTGCCATAACATCACATCGCTGACCGGCATCACGTCAACACGCAGAAGGTTTAACCATCAAACACTTTGTTTTTCACATTTCAAGTAGGGAGCAGGCTAAAAAGTGTAAACTTATAAAATACCCACATTACTAGTTTAGCAAATTTAGCTATAAAATTAGCCACAGCAATCTTTAGAATTTCCAATGTTTTATAAGGCATTACAGTATGAGGTATGAGTATAGAGCATGTACGAAATGTCTATTATCATCCCATTATCATCCATTATTATATTTAGAAGTCAGACCATATGATATAGGCCCACCTTGTACCTGTGATGCAGAGTCAACTGTCCAGGTAGCAGCAAAATAAATTTTAAACTTTCACAACAATGGTAGCACTAAGAGAAGATAAAAGTGTAGATTTGTCTAGATCCCTGGCAACGTTTACTATAGTTAATCAATAAGGAATACAAAGTGTTTACAAGCATATAATAATAATGTGTTATACAAATACTTTGTAAGCCTACATAAGGCATTTCTACATTAAAGTGCACAGGTTTAGTGTAAGAAAATCTAGATTTTTCTTGGCTTGAATTACAATGTAGTTACAGAATAATGCTGAGAATTAAGAATGAATGTCTTTTATGACATTCCCGTGATAGATGTTGTTGGGGTCGGATTAATTTACTATTGTATAATAATTGTATAATCTCATGTTTATGCTGTGCTATGGCATTTTATTTCTAGTTGGAGAGCTATGCTATGTTCTATAATTGCTTATGCAACATAAAATAATAATTTTCTGTTTTCGACAGGATGTCGTTACTATGTAAAGGTGATAAAATGACCAAAGACAAAGGATACGTGTGGGTAATACTTCTAATGTCATTTCTCTCCCACATTGCTCATCTCGGGTTTAGTTTAGGCGTAGCCGGCAACCTGACTATCGTTCACCAGGACTTTTATAACATTGATCTACAGCAGGGAAGTCTAATTGGAACAGTGCATTCTGGTCTCATATTTCTCTTTGGTGAGTTGCTGTATGCACTAGAATTAATCCATGCCATAGCTCTGGAACACACTGACAAGACAGCACATGGAATATAAACTATTATTGAAATACAATAGATTGGTATGACTGTACTATGATCGTACTGTAATCCACTCCAGTGAGACTCGATTAAATACCTGAAGAAAACCAAAGTCTATGTAATAAAAATAATATAGTGTATTTGGAGGATTTGTGTTTAATTGTGATAAATTTGACAAATTTGAGCACTAAATTGAAAAATAGAGAATGTTTATGCTGTAACAAAGTACTTGAGCTACTACGTATTGTGCAGTATTTTGGTTTGTAAGTTATATTGAACATTGTCTAAAAATGCTTAGTCAAACTAGTATTTGCATTTCCTGAGGTTCATTGGGTACGATCTGTTATTCGATGAAAAAATCACACTCAACACGTTGTGGGAAATTTTATGCTGAACTGATTGCTTTTTGGAGTTTTCGCTAGAAGGCTAAAAGTTAGATTTGATCAAAATTTCTCATGCTCCAAACACAAGACAGGGTGATGATGTCATGAAGTTTAGACATTGTATATATGCTTTTAATTTAGGTCCCGTGGCTTCAATTTTGGTTAAGAAAATTGGTTGTAGAATGACACAACTGCTTGGAGGGTCCTGGATTCTCTTGGGAGTTGGACTGTGTGTATTATCTAGAGAGAGTTGGCACGCTATACTTCTGTATGGACTCTTAGCTGGTGAGATCATGATCTCCGCAAATCTGCCATAATTAAATCTACCTTGTTTATGTCATTTTAGTTTAGTTGTGAATATTAAGCGTAGTGGGCGGAGATAAACAACATAAACATGTGAACACCTAGCCATGTCACTAATTTGCCAAGAAAATAGGTATGCTTGACATTGTTGTCTTATTAGGAGATTGTTCTATTTTTAAATTGATTAAATATTCAATTTCACTCCCACTTTGAGATCATTAGTAATTTATGTACAGGCACCATTATTTCCTGTAGGAGCTGGCGTGTCATGCTGTTATACTGCAAGCTCCCAAATCCTCGTTGTTCACTTTGAGAGGTTCAAGTATCTGGCTTTCTCTCTGGCTATAGCAGGAAAATATGTAGGAATGATCACGTGGCCTATCTTATCTCAACACCTTCTGGATAAGTATGGCTACTCTAAGGCTATGGGAATCATGGCTAGTGCCCATGTTATACATCTGATTGCTGGAATATCTTTCTTTGAGCCTCAAGGTAATCTTATAAAACAAAGTTCTAAGTGCATGGACCAATAACTCCAAATTTAGATATGGTTATGGTTAGATTTAGTAGATCCAACAGATATTGTTAAAATCTCATTGAGTAATTTCTGTAGTCATATATGGGAAACTACGATTATATTACCAATAGCATTTTCTGTTTCAGATGTGACGAGCGTATCGGACGTTGGCCAATCAAAAGACGCAAACACATCTCAAGGTCCTGACCTTCAAACCTATGGAAATGAGGTCTAAACAATATTGTAAAATAGCCTTAACTTTATATAATGTACATCTACAGTATAAATCTTGATCACTTTAAAACCTCTAGTTTCTCATAGAAGCACTGCAGTCAAATTTAACATATAATTTGATATTAGCTCCTCAAAAAAGTTTTTTCCAGAGCTTTACATGTACAGTATATGCATTTCGTCTACCAAGCTAACTTTCCACTGTCTGACTTTCAAGGAGAAAATAGGAGAGGACAAATCTAAATCTATGAGCTCAGTGGCAGATGAGAGAAGCGAAGATTCTCTTGATTCAAAGAAAGATTTTTTGGAGTTGCTGAAAGCACCACAGGTGTGTTGTTTTGCTTGCTTGCATGTGTATTATTGTGTTTCCTTCACTGCTATATAAAACTATATCATGGATGTCATGATAGTTAAAATGAATAATGTGGCGTTCTCTCTTCAGCGAACTATAGTTGATTTTAGTGAGGAAAGAGCTGTACAGTATTGGCAGTAGATTTGATTTGATAATATTTTGTTGGTATGGTTGTATGTTGCATAATTGCATTTATGTGTTCTAACAACATACAATAATACGACTTTGAATTAATTGGCTAGTTATCCTTAAAGTGGAAGAAAACCCAAAGGCTGTGTAGTCTTCCTGCATTGTCCTCTCTTAGATAAGTGGAGAAATATAATGTGCTTAATTATCCTTAAAGCTTGGGTTGCTTTTTTCAACCTTCGGCGCCTTCTTCTAGAGCAAATCGGTGCGCAGTTTGTTCGGCTATGTAAAGACCAACGCAGAGCACTGTGGTGATTGGCTAACATTAGATAAATTCAATTATTTAAATTCAAATATTCAACTATATAATTTATTAGAAAAAAGCATATTAATCAGAGTCACTAGTGAACTGATACCACACAGTGCCTATAGAGTCATGCCACCAAACGACAAAATTGCCCTGCCGAAGCTATCAGCCTATCATGTACCCGAGCTCTTAAGCATGTGTAGAAAGAATCTCGTCTCCTACTGCAGAAGCTGTTAAATTTTTGTATGAATGATATTTCTCCTGCAGGCATCTGACTCACTGCCCATTGTTGATTAGAAAGCAATTACGGATTTCCATACAGTATATCTTACAATGCTTATGCATGTATCAGCTATGCTTTGCAGATTTGGGTGCTGATGGCTAATGGGCTGCTATGGAGCACCAATTCCATTGGGTTGCTAATATTGGTTAATGACTACATTGTTCATAACACCAGTATGGAAGCTGACGAGGCAGCTTACGGCATCACTATTATTGGTATGTTTTACTATTCAAGCTCTCTTAGCTGAGTAATACAATGAAATGTAATCTACTGTAGATTCCACATTTACATCTACTGCTACTCCTATCAACACAAACAGCTGAATCATTTGAAACTGTAAACTGGATGAATTGATAGAATTGGGGTATTATCAAAGTCAGCCTTTCAATTTGAACTACAATATTATTTTGTCCTGCATAAATTTGAATGTATTATCTGAGTTATGAACTTATTAATTTTGTTGTTACTCAAGAGGATCACTGTAATAGTGAAAGCAAATCCCCAAAATGGATTAATTTCTACTAGGAGCCAAGATACATTCCTTTAGTTTATCTTGTTACCAAGTGACTTGCATTGCATGTACTTATGAATGTGGAGGGGGTGTTGATCTGTTTTATAAATCAACTGTTGATTGATTTACTGATTTGTGGATACCAATGGCGATGAGCACGGATTGGCAGTCCCCCTGTTGGTCTACACCATAGGGCTAACTGAAACTATAATGGTCAGGAGTGGAGTGACAACTCCAACAAAAGAACAGTGACAGAATCCTAAACAACAGTAAATCAATTATCACAATACTTCGGCGCAATAACATCAATGCTAGCCTCGGCATTCAAACATTGAAAGTTTTTTAGTATTTGTGGATTGTGACTGGGTGACACCTTAAGTGTAATTGTTGCTAAATGTTCATTTTGTTTAGTTTAAATGAAACAACATGTGCAATGTACAATGTAAAAACTGAATAAAATTTAGGTCTTTTATAGGTCACTAAATTTAGGTCACTTTATAGCTTTTGTTGAGTTACTGCATTAACAAAGTTGGTTTCACATTATAATATTTTTCGTGAAAAGTTGAAATTTTTATCTTTTATTAGAAAATTAGTTTGGTTGAATGAAATCTATTCAACTGATCTCTTAAAAATGTGAGCATGGTAAATTTGTAGAACATAATTTTATAGGTATTGCACAGATAATCGGCTGCTTATTTGTGATCTTGACGAGCTCGTTAAATTTTGACCGAATTATTATGCACAATGCTGCTATTGGCTTCTTTGGAACGGCTGCTGTTGCAGTGGCCTTCACCACCAGCAAGGTAAGCTGTGAGATATGTAAAGGTTCTTTCACAATAATATATAATAGTGGCGTAAGATGGATGATCCTATACTAGCAGGTGACCCACATTGGCTAGACAATAATCTTACATGCATGCATTGTTCCAACTAATCTTGCACCCTTACTAATTGATCCATGACTGTAAGATGCATGCGTACCCGTCTTTTATATGCTTATTACGACCTTAGATTGAGTATTAACCTTGTATTGATTGTAACTCACTAAATACTTGATTTTAATCCTACATCTATGCACAGTTAGAGCCCAGGCCCCTTTAAATAGTTGCGATCATCTCAATTATGTATTTTCCACCATCTTGTTGCACAATACCCAATGGCGATACTGCATCGTACCCAACTGAAAATTTTACCGGAAGCGACTCATTGCCAATCAGTTGTTGCTTGGACTCCAATAAAGACACATTTATACAGAACAACACTGATGCGTCTTTCCTAGCAGTAGCCTAGCTTCAGCTATTCTGGTCCTACTGGACCGTGAAGCCTGAACTATCCCGACTAGAATAGATCAAGCAATTTTTAAGGAAAAACTAGGACCTTATGGGTCATGCACATAACTCAGCTGCTGCCTGCTGCTTCTGCTACCACTGCCACCACTACCGCTGTTGCTGCCGTTGCTACTGCCACTGCCACTACCGCGACTGCTGCCGCTGCTGTTAACAATAAGAGATTCTTTATACATGTAGAATGGTCAGATAATGATGTCTATTGGCAGCCACAGACTAACAACTTACGGTATTAATTTGAATTTCTCAAGAATATATCTCATGTATGCATAGAATGTCAGACAATACTTAAATACGTTAAATAGAAGTTCATGTGGGGATAACTCCATTTCAAGAGAAAGAGTTTCGTTTTTGTTGTGCTAACTAATTTTAATGAGCTTCTTTAACAGGCAATGTATTATGGACTAGCTGCTTGCTGGGGTCTAGGACAAAGTATTACTGTCGCAAGTCTGCTGAGCGTGGTAAGTGATTTCTGCAAACCAAGACAGCTATCGATTCTGCTGGGTCTACATCTCTTGGCCGATGGAATCGGTAGCCTTGGATTTGTATCTCTGGCAGGTGAGAATTATTCTTCTTACCTACATTGTATACATGCGACACATCAGTCTAACTTGTACTGTTTTGTTATGATTATAAAATTGGTCTTTGAAAAATTCACTTTAATTTCAAGGTACGATAAATTCCTAAAGGCATGAACTGCAGAAAATCATTGACAACATTGACCATGTCTAACAGGGTGCCCTATCTAATCCTAATAATATTATTATATCTATGGGTTTGGGATCATGTATAGAGGAAGTGATGTACCAAACTGTTTCGATAACATTAGTCATAAAGCACTGTACTGAAATGCTGTAATATAATATGTAAACACTGTAAATAAGAAAGTTGTCTTCTCCTTTAATAATCCTATTATCTGCACATGCATATGTTTCCTTCTCTATTTATAGCCAAGATTGCAGAGGTAACTACTGAACAGTATGGGATAATATTTGTGGGAGCTGCTGGTATTCTAGGAGCTATAATCATGGCTCCGGTTGTTGTCATCCGTCAGAAGAAAGGAGTTTATCCTGATATGTCTTCCACTGATCAGCTGACGCAATAAGAACTGAAAGAGCTGCTGCCGTCTGTTAAAACGAACAGATTGAGGACTGGAAAACTTTTGCAATTACCTGATTATATCTATTTTATACATAACGCATTTCTAGAGCCCTGTGTTCTCTTGATGACGCTTCTAGATTTATTAGAAATGACTGTCTATGTCTATGTATGGTAACATACATCAGTCATATCTACAGACTATCAGACACAATAAATCGGAATTCTCGTCATTTTGATTGAGGCAGCATCATCTATACAACAGCCTGTGTAACATCAACATCACTTTTGTTTGACCATGGCACCTGTACCTAAATGTTATTGACAACTTCCACAGTAACAGCTTATAAACTTGCTGACTAGTTTCATAAACTTAGTGAAGATGTACTCTAATATTTTGTTACCAGTTTGAGAGTATTTTTTTAGTATGGAACGCTGACTACTTCCACCCACATAATCATAATTGTTTAAATGGTATAAAATTGTTATTCTTATGATCAATAATATTATATACTCTAACAGATAAATATCAGACAACTCCCAGTTTGGTTGGTGATGCAATGATTGATGAATAACTGTTATTTTCTATTGCAGCTTTTGTTTCATGGATTTGACTATAATACAGTACAAAATATATATCTAGACTATTGATAATGTCTTGTTTCATGCATTTCTTACTGAAGAAAAAATGGCACACAGATGAACAGTGGACTCAAACTAAATAAACTTGTATGTATCACTGTCTGTTTGCTACTACATGATCAGCCTTAGTTCAGAGATTAATTCCTGTACATTGACTGAAACAAGCTTGTTATATACCAAAATGCAGTTAAAGTGCATGCAGCAACATCTTAAAAAAAACCAGCCAGGCAGCAGGACACATTATTTGTTCATGTAACTGCACATTCCCATTGATAAGAGTGAATTTACATGTTGGCATTGTGTCTTCTATTGACCACTAAAACGGTTCCTATAACTTCTTGCAGTTGATTATAGAGGTAAATACAGGAGACACTTCCATAAATAGCAACCATAGGTTTATCATTGATTAGCGTGAAACATGAGGTAGAAGGGAAGTTGTCTACTCAACATAACAAAGCAGGGTTATGCTTGATAACTACATGTATATTATAGACCAGTGTTTGTTGAATGGCTGACAATCAATTCGCGTATAAAGTATAAGGTTACAACCACAGGAGTGGAGGCTAGGGCTTCAGATAAGACCCATGCTCTAGGGCTAAATCAAAGTGATTTGACCTAAATAAGAACACACCAATGAAAGTCGAACATGCACAAATTTTTAGTTATTGAAACAGCATTAAAAAAAATAATGACAAACTGTAGCCCAATGAATGATATTGAAACCTGGCAATAGATGATTGGGAGTTGTTCTCTCTTACCCTGACTTTCACATGGAAGGACAACTTCATACTGTAATGTTTGTCTGCTTGAGACGACCCACTAGTGCAAAAAGGGAAGAGCCTATGAGTGGCCTTCTGTATTACATGAAAGATCAACAGAATTTGTAGTTATTCCGTTAACCAAGGCGAGTCCTGAGTCAATGCTTATGTGCTATACTTAAGAAAGAGTGTTTTCAGTCTCGGTAGGCAGTTCGGGCATCAAAGTCGTGAGACCTTATCAGCTGAAACGAACTTTAGCTACGAGAGAAGACTCTGCATAAGTAGTATAGAAGTGTCTTTATTGAGATTCAAGCATCAACTGAGACAGTATAAGTATAAAACATTCGCTTTAGATAGTTTTAGACCTCCGGGAAAAGGTTCCGGTAAAAGGATGACGTAGCATTGTCCGGAACTTGCACAACAAGGTAGGGGCCGGAAAGCCGAGGCACAACATAACAAATCGGTATATGGAACAGGAGTCACTTGTCATGAAATGTTGTAAACCATGTTTTATTTGCTTAGCTAGAAATCAGACTGTGTTAATTCACCATTTTGTTTACCTGTTTATTGATGATAAGCTACCCCCACCTACTGTTGCTTTAAATGTCCTGATTTTGGCAATGCTACCCTAATTTGGATAATTATTTTTATATTATTTTTAGGATTATTTTCTGAACAGGAGCACCTTCTGTTCTATACTGGCTGGTTTGTACCCAAGTCACGTGGTGAGTATTTCTAGTCTGAAGACATTTGGTTCATTTCCATGTCCTGGTAGGCAATTTATAGAAACATGTTACCACAGTTTTATCAGGAATTTAGATGAGCTTCAAAATTAGTTGTTTCTGTGCCCAGTGCCTGGTTACTTTGTCTGACTCGCTAAATGTACATAAATATCTAATATTTATTGTATAACTGCAATGTTGCACACAAAGTTCTACTGTATGCAAGCAAAACTCTTTTCCCAAAGTTTTATTTCAACTCAATCAAGGCACATCCAGAATCATGCTGCAACTTGTATTGTATAACCTCAAACCAAAGTAAAATTGGCAAACAAGACATCATTGCACACCTACGAGCTGGAAATTCATTATTCTGAACTCTAGATGTCACTGCCTACCAGTCTGCTTAATCACACCATGACAAGAGAGGTATGTGACACGTATATTATACTATACAGCTACTGCAGAGCAAAAAGTAAAATATGTAGTCAAATGTACTGCAGTTATTATTGTACACTAGCATAGTAATATAAATAATAAATATAAGGAGGTGACAAGCAAACTGGTTATTGCTGGTTAGAGCTGTCTCTACGCATAGGTATACCACTTGCCAGAGTTGCTAGCCTGAATTCGACATTCCAAAATAGAACGTATGTCGCGCTATGTGTTTTACAAATTTAGAGCAGCTAAGCACAGTCCAGGTCTAAAGTACAGATCACCCACACCCAACATCGGATACAAAATACGCCGAAGAAGAGGAACATTGCCTCATATTTTTACCAACCTATCATTTGCCGATTCTGACCAATATGAAACTAAGAACAGTTTTGGTTTTAAAACGAAATATCACTGAGATTTATCAGTATGATCTAAACATTGTAGTAACAACAGGGTTTCAGCTAGAAAACAGTGTAAGACTACATGTACATGTATATTATTATATATTTGCGTCACAATCTTCTGAACTAACTATACAGTACATATAATTATAATCTTATGCTACAGTTTGTGCCAAGGTTTATACACAGTTGTACTATGTTGTTTACATACATTACATTATGTGGTGTTTTAGTGCACTTGCACTGGTGAGATATGACTGAATTGCCGTAAGTCATGCGAGTTCTATTTATAGCTGGTTATTTAATTGGATGATATTATTATGCAATGATGGTAAAATCCTGTTCTAGTATGTCCTTCCTTACCATATATGGTGTTATGATTTTTGTAATCTCTGGAATGTTCTAGAACTCCTAAGTTTTCTACATAGGCAGAAGCTAGGGCGGTACAGTTCAGTTTACTTCAGTTAGTTGTAATAAGGCTGTA
Source organism: Bugulina stolonifera (assembly GCA_935421135.1). NCBI lineage: Eukaryota > Metazoa > Bryozoa > Gymnolaemata > Cheilostomatida > Bugulidae > Bugulina > Bugulina stolonifera. Next base: position 9,998,614 of record OW285195.1, read on the forward strand.
TCCAATGTAGCATACTTAGTAGAGTATTTCTACACACATAGTATGCAAGCCGTAAACACTACAAAGAGACAGTCTCGTCTACATACACTCTGTTGCAGAAAAACTTATCTTGGCTAAGAGTAGGCTTCTTGAACCTGACATGCTACGTATAAGTGACAATTTATATATCTTTACATTGTATATATTATATTTATATACATGTATTTAAAATATAGAAAGCTCTCAGTAAGTTCTGAAATATTACTAGGATATTTTAAAAACATTCCTATGATATCTAATCATCTTATACTTTTTATTGTGATCATGTAACCATGGTAACATGGTGTTAAATATTCTATTGGCAGCATCTTTTTGTACAGTTCTATAGAAGGGTTGAGTTATACTACACAAAATAGACTCCCTCAGGACTAAACCACTTTTAGTAAACCCTGGGCAGTCCTTTCATATAACTTTACGCATCAGTTCTACAAGCAGCAATCAACTGTGACACCAAAGAATTTGGTAAAAATGTTTGATAAATATAATATATAAAAGTTATGTTCTACATAGCAGAACAGTTTTTGGGAATGCTAAGGTAGCTAAAACAAAAATTATCACAGCACATACATGATTCCCATGGTATCCATTGAGACAATATGTTAAGAATACTTTTGTATTACTAGCAATTGTCAAATTCATGTACGTTACATTTCTTTTTGTGTGTAAATATTTTGAGTGGCAACAGTTTTTCTTTGTGTCTATCTTAAATTTATATTGCAGCTAGTGACTCAATCGTTCTAATTTAGATTACAATAATAATCTATTGCTAATGTACATGGCAATTACTTGCTAGAACTGAGTCTACAGTAGTTTCAAGAGCTCAGATCTATTTTCATTGAGGCAATGTTGTCATCCATTACCATTTCATATACATATTTAGAAGTTGAGACAATATATACCAGCCCACTCTGAATCTGTAATGACTAGTCTACAATCTTAGTAGCAAAGAAAAAAATTTTAAATTCTGCGACAGTAGCAGTACTGAGGAGAGATTGAAATCTAGATTCATCTAGATACCTGGCAGCTATTGCTACAGCTTATCAATAAGGAATAAAACGTATTTACAAGCATATAATAATATGCGTTATACAAGTACTTTTTAGGCCAACATAATATTAATATTAATACACTAAAGGTTCGGCTACACAAGAGACTGATTGAGCTTTTTCGGCCTTCGGAGCCTCGTTCTAGAGCGAATCGGTGTGCCGTTTGTTAAGCTATGCAGAGACCAACACATTGGTCTTTTCGGTCCCCGACACCACGGAGCGCTGTGGCGATTGGTTCATATTAGATACAACGACTTCAATGATATAATTCATTTAACATAGGTTTTTGTTATTGGCTGAATAATTATTAATCAGGGCCACTTGTGGACTGGTACCAAGAGTTACCTATAGACCCATGCCAATGAGCAATGAAGTTGGTCCACCAAAGCTAATGGCCTCTCGAGGAGCTGAGCCTAAAAATACACAGGTGTAGTCGTATAGCAAAACCAGAAACATGCGGCCTACCGTCCGATCAGATTCGGGGTCGAAAATCTGGACAGTTTGTTTATTTCACAATGCGGCCGCTTAGAACCTCGGCTTCGAGTGGTACTAGGAACTCGGGACCGGGCCAGGGCGCGCAAAGAAATGCACTGTAGGCACATTGATTTGGGGTTGGATTAACTTACTATTACATAATAAATGTATAATAGCATTATGCTGTTGTCATCTATGACTAGGATCTATTACTTCTATTATACTGTGGTCAAATCACATTATCTCCATACAAGTTAGAAAGCTGTGCCATGTTCTGTATTCAAATGAGTTGTGTAGTATAAAATAATTTTCTCTTTTCGCCAGGATGTCGTTACTACATCAAGGTGACAAATTGACCAAAGACAAAGGTTACGTGTGGGTGATACTTCTGATGTCATTTCTCTCCCACATTGCTCATCTCGGGTTTAGTTCTGGAATAGCCGGCAACCTGACTATCGTTCATCAAAAATGTTATAACATTGATCTACAGCAGGGAAGTCTGATTGGAACAGTGCATTCTGGTCTCATATTCCTCTTTGGTGAGTGAGTTTTAGTGTGTACAGAAATTAATACATGCCATAACTCTGAAATAGTTATAAACATTTAGTTTGAATTAAATTGGCTATGACATAGCCTACCTTATTGTAGGCTAGAGTAAGAGAGATCACAATAAGCACTTTGCTGTAGTTTAATTTTGCTGTACAGAGACTAGAACTAAACGTAGTGCTGCACAGCGTTTCACTTTCAAACTATACTTGCGGTGTAAAACCTGTCGGTGTTGGATGTCGTCTTTTTTAGTTGTATCTGGTCGTACCATTTAATCGGGAAATAGTGCGCAGAAAATATAGTGATGGTTCGGTGTTATCAAGCCGGATCCCTGTGCCAGTATTCATTCCATATTCTAGCGTCCTAATAGCAGGTGGTCTTTTATTTCAGTTCAAACTAAGTTGCATGCCTTCGCGTTTTATTTTCACATTATTTGCCATCGTGACATTGCAGATAGACAGTGATTGATAGGCTGTTGATATTGTTGAGGTGATATAAATTGATTAATAATTACATAAATTAGAAAATGGTGTGTCATTTCATATCACCTATAGTATATCATATTCTAATTTATTATTTCTTTTGTCAATCGTGTGAGTGTGGTGGGAGCAATGTTTGCTTTTCATCTTCTGTGTTTTAGTCACTCTCAGTAATAAATGTGGTGTTGGTGGCCGAGTGGTCTAGCGCTAGTCACTCTGGTCTTGCAGCAATAATAGAAGTTATCTGCAAGGACGTTGGTTCGAGTCCCACCAATGACCTGGAGGTTTTCGTCCCGAAGAAGGTTTTCCCTCTGTGCCATATTGAATTACTCATTCTCACAACCAAAGGTAGAGTAACGATGTCATAAAGTATAACCTTGTATTCTTTCAATTTAGGACCGGTAGCATCAATTCTAGTTAAGAAAGTCGGTTGTAGAATGACACAACTGATTGGAGGGTCCTGGATTCTCTTGGGAGTTGGATTGTGTGCCTTATGTAAAGAGAGTTGGCACGCTATACTTCTGTACGGACTCTTAGCTGGTGAGATTATGACCTCAGCAAATCTAGCAAATATAAATCTGCTTTGCTTATGTCACTTTAGTTCAGTTATAAATACAGTGGTACTTCCTTAATTCACAGCTCACATAATTCAAACACTTGGTTAGTTCAGAGTCAGAGTTTTAGAGTTTTTTTCTCATCTGTTGAGAAATTATATTCGCTTGGTATTTCTGTCTTATTATGAGGTCTTTGACTCGTAAGTTAATTAGATATTCAATTTCACACCCATTTTGAGGACATTGACAACTTTCATGCGCAGTATTTCTTGCAGGAGCTGGTGTGTCGTGCTGTTATACTGCAAGCTCCCAGATCCTCGTCACTCACTTTGAGAAGCTCAAGTATCTGGCTTTCTCTCTGGCTGTAGCAGGACAATATGTAGGGATGATCACCTGGCCTATTTTATCACGGCATTTCCTGGATAAATATGGCTACTCGAAAGCTATGGGAATCATGGCTAGTGCTCATGTTATACATCTGATTGCTGGAATATCTTTCTTTGAGCCTCAAGGTAAACTGGTGAAACAAAGCTCTATGTGCATAGACCCACAACTCCTAAATTTAGGTATGGTTATGGTTAGGTTTGGTCGATCCAATACATAGGTGGTAAAATCTCATTGAGTAATTTCTGTGGTAGTATAAGAACCAATAATATTTTCTGTTTCAGAAGTGAATAATACATTGAGAGTTGACCAATCAAAAAAAGCGAAAGCATCTCAAGCTGCTGATCTTCAACCCAATGGAAAACAGGTCTGATATACAGGCACATAAATCTTAAACATTTTAAACTCCCTAGCTTCTCACAAAAAATACAGTCAAATTTTTTATCAAATTTTATATCAGCTGCTCAAACAAGCTTTTTGAAAAGATTTCAATTTAAGTATATACATTCTGTCTATCACACTGACTTTCCACTGTCTTGCTTTCAAGGCGAGAGTAGGAGAAGACAAATCTAAATCTATGCGTTCAGTGGCAGAAGAAAGAGTTGAAGATCCTTCAGATTCAAAGAAAGATTTTTTGGACCTGCTGAAAGCCCCACAGGTGTGCTATTTTTCCTATTTGCATGTGTATTATTAAGATTCGATCACTACTATATAAAACGAAAAGGAAGGCATAATAGTTACATGATTGTCGTGCAGTGTATATGGTGTGGTCGTTCGTTTTAGTATGTGAACTACAGTCCATCTTGGTAGATTTAATTTTAAATATCTTATTTTAACAATGTGCTAATTACTATACTTTACAGATTTGGCTGTTGATGGCTAATGGGTTGCTATGGAGCACCAGCTCCATTGGGTTCCTAATCTTGATTATTGACTACATTGTACATAATACCAGTATGAAAGCTGATGAGGCAGCCTATGGCATCACTATTATTGGTATGTTTTACTATTCAAGCTCTCTCAGCTGAGTAAATACAATGAAATATAATATACTGTAGATTCCACATTTACATCTGCTGCTACTCCTATCAACACAAACAGCTGAATCATTTGAAACTGTAAACTATATGCATGAATTGATAGAATTGGGGTATTAGCAAAGTCAGCCTTTCAATTTGAACTACAATATTATTTCGTCTTGCATAAATTTGAATGTATTATCTGAGTTATGAACTTATTAATTTGTTGTTGCTCAAGATAATGGCTGTAATGGTAAAAATAAATCCTTCAAGTCGACTCAAGTTAAATAGTTTGACTAATAGCCAAGGGATATTCCCCTAGTTTATCCTGTTACCAAGGGATATTCCCCTAGTTTATCCTGTTACCAAGTGACTTGCATTACATGTACTTATGAATGTGGAGGGAGTGCTGATTTGTTTTATGAGAAAGCTGTTGACTGATTGACTGATTTGTGGATGTCAATGGCTATGAGTACAGATTGGCAGCCCTCCTGCTGGTCTACACTTTAAGGTCATTGGGCTAACTGAAACTATAATGGTCAGAAGTGGAGTGACAATTCCAACAAAGAGAACAGTGACAGAATCCCAAACAATAGTAAATCAATTACCACAATACTTTGGTGACATTTTTTTAGTATATATGAATTTTAACTCTGACACCTAAAATGCAGTTGTTGCTAAATGTTCATTTTGTTTAGTTTAAATGAAACAACGTGTGCAATGTACAATGTAAAAACTGAATAAAATTTAACACTTTATAGCTTTTGTTGAGTTACCGTATTTACAAACTTGGTTTCACATCATAATGTCAGTAACAAATTATTGACCTGTGAGAAGTGAACATTTATGATTTTTATTAGAAAATTAGTTTAATTAAAAAAAGCCTATTCAACTGATCTCTTAAAAGTAAATTTGTAAAACATAATTGTAGGTATTGCACAGATAATCGGCTGCTTATTTGTGATCTTGACGAGCTCGTTAAGTTTTGACCGAATTATTATGCACAATTCTGCTATCGGTTTATTTGGAACAGCTGCTGTTGCAGTGGCCTTCACCACCAGCAAGGTAAGCTGTGGGATATGTAGAAAATGTTTCACAATAATATATAGAAATTTTAAAATACTTGTGAGCGTCAATTTTGCATTAATACGCATAATTATTTTGATAAAAACTACAAGTATTTCTCAACTACAGAAATTGTAACCATTTTATTCTGGAAAAAATTAGCCGTGCTAACAGAATAAGGGCCGCTGCCAATAGATCTATATTGGTAGCTACAGATCCATAGTCTATTGCTATGAAGAGAATTTTAGCTACTATTTTAAATAGATGAAGAATCTATTTTTTGCCGTGCTAACTTTCACCTATAACTTTAGCAAAACTGTTTAACAGGCAATGTATTATGGACTGGCTGTTTGCTGGGGTCTAGGACAAAGTATTACTGTAGCAACTCTGCTGAGTGTAGTAAGTGATTTCTGCAAACCGAAACAGCTACCGCTTCTGTTTGGTCTACATCTCTTGGCCGATGGAATTGGTAACCTTGGATTTGTATCTCTGGCAGGTGAGATTTATTGCCTTTTACCCTTTCGTGCATTGTACACATGTGACACATCTAATTTCTATTAGCCGATACATGTACATTGTATATTGTCATAATTATAAGGTTGGTCTTTGAAAGTTTCATTTCAATTTGAAGGTAGGATAAATTTCAAAACATGTGAATTGGAGAAAGCCATTGATAGTATCGATCATGTCTAACGGGTGCTCTATCTATTCTCTATATTTTATTATATCTATGGGCTTGGCTAGAAGTATAGAAAATAAACATGCTCAACTGTTTCGATAACATAAGCCATGAAGCTCTGCACTGAAATACTGTAATATATCTTGTAAACAATGTTAATAAGAAAGTTGTCTTCTTTTTTAATTATTTTGTTTCTTCTCCATTTATAGCCAAGATTGCAGAGGTAACTGCTGAACAGTATGGGCTAGTATTTGTTGGAGCTGCTGGTATTCTAGGAGCTATAATCATGGCTCCAGTTGTTATCATCCGTCAGAAGAAAGGAGTTTATCCTGATATGTCTTCTACTGATCAGCTGACAATCTAAGAACTAGAAAGGCTGAAAACTGAAAAACCTTCACAATTACCTAGTTATATTGCAGTGATACAGACAACCCACGAGAGTTCAAAGGCCAACCTACACTCAGAAGAGCTAGAGTTCTTAATTACCCTCCCCCTCCCCCCCCCCCCCAACTGACATTATAGCCTGATGGCATACTAGGTACTTACTAGTACAAATTACTTGTACTTGTAATCTCCCTATATTGTGGTAAAGTTCGAGGTACGAACATCAACGAATACTAGCATTATTGTACAATGGTTTCTGCTGTTCTAGTAAATAGTCTAGACATATGTACAGCACGCGCTGTACATATGTCTAGACTATTTACTTAGAGTTACTGTTTATCCAGAGAACCACATAATAGTTATGGTTTCTGCTGTTCTAGTAAATAGTCTAGACATATGTACAGCACGCGCTGTACATATGTCTAGACTATTTACTAGAACAGCAGAAACCATAACTATTATGTGGTTCTCTGGGTAAACAGTAACTCTAAGTACACTATTTGACTAGAAACCCGACCCGGCTTTTAGTCTAAGTAGCTATAATCAGCTTAATATTGTCATTATACACGTTATAGTATTTATCCCCATGATGTACATGTCTTTTTCTACCTGTATCTGGATTCTCATGTAATTCTGTTAATTCTTAGGCTGATACTATGTCATAGTAGTGATTGTTTAATGAATCAGTCAATGATTAGACTGCAATAAAGTCACATCTCTCAACTCAAGCTATACAGACTCTTCTCTCTTAGTGAGGCAGTTCCAGCTCTTGGTCCCCTTGGACCACAAGTCCGAACTCACTTCAAGCTAAACTGAACATACTCTTTAACTGTTTCTGAGCACAGCATCGACCCTATGGCCTTTAGGCGTGAATAAATTACAAATACTGTTCACTCTTTATGTAATGCTGGATGTATAGTCTAGTCGACCACTCCTAGAGTCTTCCCACGCTCTTAATATTGGTACCCGTGTAATTCAAGCACAAATATTATGTGTCTCTATTGTTGTTTTTCCCAGATTGACTAGAAAAAATATTGTATACGTATGGCAACATATGTTTAGGCATGTCTATAGACGAACGAACACACTAAATACGAATTCTTGACATCTTTTTTGAGCCAGCATTATCTATATACAGTGCTGTGCATAATTCAGGAGTCGCATTAAAAATTTCGCAATTGTTTTCATATACATGCATTTTTCTTATGAATTGATGTAAAGTGGTATGTAAACCTATACATTTTTGAAATCCTTGCTTTGTAAGCAATATGAATATGCCTGTCATTTTACTGTCTATTTAAAAATAAAAACTTTTTTACCATCATAGGTAGCAGAGTCAGCCACATTGAAAAATCCCAATTGTGTTAAAAGTTGCTGAGGCCCAACGAACTACACTTGTCTTGTTTACAAAGTACTGTAAACACAATTTTTTGAACAGCACACTCTTGTGTAACATATGGTGGCCCTGAAAGGGCCGTTGGGTTTGATGTTTGTGGTCAATACTTGGTTCGCCACCCTTTGTTTGCAATCACCATCTGGCAGCGTCTTGGAAGGGACTCCACAAGTTTCTGAAGTTCTTCAGTTGATATTACTCAAAACCATGCTGCTATTACTGCTTCAGTTAGCTCTCTTTTGGTCTTTGGCTTGTTCTTGGCAATGATGTTGCTAATTCTCTGCCACAGGTTCTCTATTGGGTTGATATCAGGCGACTGCGCTGGCCACTCCATTCGTTCAATATCCTTGTTTCTGTACCAATCTTGGACTATCTTTGTTCTGTGGCAAGGTGCATTATCGTCTTGAAAGATCCATTTGTTTGGGCCAAACAAGTCCCTTCCACTTGGTATCAGCTTCCTTTCAAGCACATTAATGTATTTTGTACCATTCATCATGCCTTGCACCACCTCCAATCGTCCAACTCCACTGGCAGCCATGCACCCCCAAACCATAATTGAGGTAGTGTGTTTAATAGTTGGAGAGATGCAGTATGGTTTGTACTCTTCTGAAGGTGATCTTCTGACATAGTTGTTGCCACCATGGTTGTTTATGGTAAATGTTGATTCATCGCTGAATATCACGGTTTTCCATTTTTCAACAGACCATTTAGCATGCTGACGTGCCCACATCAGACGAGCCTTTCTATGGCGTGCTGTTAGCAAAGGTTTTTTTCTTGCCTTGCACCCTCTCAAGTTGTTCTGCAACAGTGGTCTTCGTATGGTTGACGAAGATAACACAGGACCAGTGCCCTCCTTGAGATCCCTAGCAAGTTCTACAGAGGTTAGTCTCCTGTTTGCCAAAGACAGTCTCACAAGTGTTCGGTCCTCTCTAACTGTGCTCTTACGTGTCCTGCCGGGTCGACTCTTGCATTCGGTCTTTCCTGTCTCATTCCACCTCTTTATCACTCCTTGAACACCCTTCAATGAGCAACCTGCTTTCTGAGCTATAGATCTCTGAGAATTGCCTTCTTGATGAAGAAAAAGTATCACTCCCCGAGTTTCTGCATTAATTTGTTTGCCTCCCATGGTCACCACTAAAATACTGATGAAAGTGCTTTAAACAGCCTCCAAAAAGTGAACCTTGTGCTTTGACATTGTGCAAAATATAATGTCTGACACTATCTGACTTCACTGTGTGAGTTTCAAGATGTGGTATAATCAGTGATAGCCATCCCAAAATGGGGCAATTTAAAATGGGACTTGCGAGATTTTGTAGAACTGTGACTCGATGAAAGTCTTTATGGGATCACATGGTCAGTTACTGTCAGATTTTATTAAAATCAGTCTTAAAAGAAAGCTGAGAGATTTATCTTTCGTTTGATATATGGAATGCAAAAGTTAAAAGCAAGCTCATACAGAATAACGAGGCTCAAACCTTAAATATCGAAAAATTTGCTGGCGACTCCTGAATTATGCACGGCACTGTAGTAGCTTTTGTAACACTAACTACACTTATTTTCGACCCTGGTACCATGCACCCAAATGTTATTTACAATTTTCACTTGTAACATCATGCAAATTTGCTGATTATTTAAGTGAATTTAGTGAAAGTGTTTTTTAATCTCATAATCCAGGCTTAAAATTACTTTTGCCGATGGGAAGACAACTGCTTACATCATAGTAACGCTGCTACACCAACTTCAATTTCCGACTTTCAGCCCAGCTCCAACTCCAACTTTGTGTTTACTCTACACCACCAGTTGTTGATTAACCACCAGCGTTCACAACATAAAAAATCATCTCCATGGTTTCCTTGCATGAACATTAACTGTATTTCGGCATGCAATAAACTTGTTTCAGTAGTTCTCCGAGTACACGAATTAATCTCTGAACCCATGCTGACCATATAGCAGCAAATAAACAGTAGCAATAAATACAACAAGTTTATTTTGTTTGTATTAAGCTGTTCATTTGTGTGCCATTTGAACATTAGTCAGAAATGCATGAAGCAAGCTAAGATTTTATGGGGTATATAGAGGTAAAGTTTTCTGTTCACTGTGCTAGCCGATTAGGTGCCATAGGATTTCAAACAAGTCTCTGACTGCTCAATAAACAAACTCCTTTTCTTAAAAAAACATTATATAAAATATAAAATAATAACAGTTTAAGAGACGATTACATGTATAATGATGCTACATTATAACCAAATCCATAGGAGAAAGAGAGAAATAATGGACCATCTATACAGCTTATAACTAGTTATTATCATGTAAATGTATACATGCTCTTACACGTAGAAGTTGTCAATGTACCAGGGTCGAACAAAAGTGTAGTTAGTGCTACACAAGCTGTTATATAGATGATGCTGCCTCAATCAAGATGACGAGAATTCCGATTTATTGTGTCTGATAGTCTGTAGCTATGACGTAGACATAGACAGTTATTTCTAATACCATCTAGGAGAGTCATCAATGGCGACACAAGGCTCTAGAAATGCGTTATTTATAAAAGAGATATAATCAGGTAATTTCGAAAGTTTTCTAATCCCAAATCTGTTCGTTTCAACAGACGGCAGCAGCTCTTTCAGTTTTTATCGCGTCAGCTGATCAGTGGAAGACATATCAGGATAAACTCCTTTCTTCTGACGGATGACAACAACTGGAGCCATGATTATAGCTCCTAGAATAGCAGCACTTCCAACAAATATTAGCCCATACTGTTCAGCAGTTACCTCTGCAATCTTGGCTATGGATGGAGGAAAAACAAAATAATTAAAAGAGAAGACAACTTTCTTATTAACATTGGCCATACAGAGCTTTATGGCTAATGTTATCTAAACAGTGTGGTATATTCTATTCTAAGCTCTTCCTCAAACCCAATAGATATCACACAATGCAGAGATTGGATTGGGGACAATAGAACGTAGTCACAATCTATGTTGTCAATAACTTTTCCAACTGACACTTTCTGAAATTTATCCTACGTTTAGCCTACAAGGGTTTTCAATCAGAACTGTTCACAATTTAAACGACATTGTTTTCAAACACCAAACTCATAATCATAACAATTTAATACAAATTAGATCTGTCACACGTGTACAATATACCAAAGGGATAAAAGAGAATAATTCGCACCTGCAAGAGATACAAATCCAAGGCTACCAATTCCATCGGCCAAGAGATGTAAACCAAACATAAGCGGTAGCTGTCTCACGTTACAGAAATCACTTACTACACTTAGCAGAGTTGCAGTAGTAATGCTTTGTCCTAGACCCCAGCAAGCAGCCAATCCATAATACATAGCCTGTTAAAAAGGTTTGTTAAAGTTATCTGTAAGCATTTAAAGGGGTAGAAAGAACTTCTCCCTCTTGTAATGGAGTTATCCTAACATGAACTTCCGTAATATTCTCTAAACGATTTATATTCTTATTAAATGTTAATTTCAAAGCAATGGACTGTGCATCTGTAGCTACCAATAGACATGATTGACAATGTGAATTGGTATCAAAAATTGCCTCACTGCTAGCAGCAGCAGCAGTCAGCAGTGTTCATTCTGTTGGCAAAACTAATTTTTTTAGAAGAAAATTTTTAGAATTTTTCAACATTTGGTTTGAAAACGTATGCAGCTTTTGTTAAAATTACTATACATGATACTTTCAAACTTTTATATAAAGTTTTACATATCAGAAAAAATTTAATGCCCTAAAGTTGCAAGATGTTTTAAAAGATTATACAAGTATATTGTAAAAGAACCTTTATAGATTACACAGTTTACCTTGCTGGTGGTGAAGGTCACTGCAATAGCAGCTATTCCAAAGAAGCCAATAGCAGCATTGTGCATAATAATTCGGTCAAAACTTAACGAGCTCGTCAAGATTACAACCAAACAGCCGATCATCTGTGCAATACCTACAACATTATGTTTTAAAAATTTACCATGTTCACATTTTCATGAGATTAGATTAGAATATCTTATCTACCCTCTTATAAAACTTGACAATAACCGTAAAGGTGCAAAAACACGAGAGCGTTTTGGAGCGACTTTGGCGTTCGCAAATCGCCAGAGTGCCAACGCTCTCAAAATGTTCAAGCTGAGCCAGCTGAAGTATTGAAGTGATTTGCTTGCCACTGATTGGCTGGTGAACAAATTTGGTAAACATAAACAAGTGTGTTATGCTAAAGCAAATACACGCAACAGCATCATTCGCTAATTGATAAAAACGCCGCGCTTTTCGTTCGCACCGTGTGTTTATCAAAGCCATAGCATATTTGACGCTTGCTCAGAAAACACTCGCTCCAAAGCGATCCCGTGTGTTTGCACCTTAAAGGTCAGCATTGATCAGCTCAATAATGTGTTATTGATATTATAATGTAAAACAAATTTTGTAAATACAGTAAGTAAATCAATCAGCGCTATCAAGTGCAAGATAAAGGGGTTTTCTTCCATTTTTGTTCTGCAGTTGAGATAAACATCTGACAGGAAGCTGTATTTTAGGTACCAACAAGTCACAATGTACACATTGCAGCACACTTTGTTGCATTAAAGTATTTTCAGCAATTCATTTGCTGTTGTTGTACAGGACTCCATCACTGTTCTCTTTGTTGGAGTTGTCACTCCATATTTGACCAATATTAATAAGGTTAGCCCGATGGTCTCAAAGTGTAGAATAACAGAAGGGCTGCCACAACTACTTTACTTGAGGATGTTCCAACCTGTACTCTTGACAATTGACATTCATAAGTTAGCAGATCAGCCAACAGCTGTTTTATAATTTAGACTAAATAGACTGTGCATTCACTGATACATGTAGGCCTACATGTACATACCCTACAATTTTTTATTAATCAGAAGATAAAATAAAAACTTCCACATGTATATTATAGATGTATTGTACTATGATAGCCATATAACATATGCAATGGCTAATAGTCCAAATAATGAACATGACTTGCATTTCTTGGTGTGCATACAAATTTGTCATCACATATCCCGATGGCTAAAGTCTATCGTTTTATATATAGCTGGCAGTTTCACATATTTGGTCAACATTATTATTTTTGTTAAATGGGCACTATCAGGGATGTACATGTATAATAGATTGTATGGGTGCATGTTGATTATACATATGATTATCAAAGTAGTAGGAGACATACGATAATATAGCTAATTAGATTTTCTCTCACCAAACTAAGCCAAACATACCAACAATAGTGATGCCATAGGCTGCCTCATCAGCTTCCATACTGGTATTATGTACAATGTAGTCATTAACCAAGATTAGGAACCCAGTAGAGTTGGTATTCCATAGCAGCCCATTAGCCATCAACACCCAAATCTGTAAGGTATAGCTGATACATGTACAAGTAAGTATGATGTGTGTATTCTATAAGAATTGTAGGATATACTATGTGGAGTCCCATGGTTGCTTCCTAATGAACAAACGCTTGAAAATTTCTTGACCCTTTCATTTTCTAAATTTCCAGCGAGACAAACAATGGGCAGCATGTTGGATGGTTATAGGAGTAATTATTATTATGCAGTAGGAGCGAAGATTCTTTCTACACGTACTTGAGGATAACAACGCGATTAGTTTTAAACCATATTGTTGTACATACATTAATAGAAAATGGTAGAATTCAAAATCGAGTATGGAACCTACAGTATTGCTAACCAAATAGTATGAAATCAAATACAATGTCAGTATTAGCCTCTCTCTCAATAATGCTAGGGCCACACTGACGCGATTTTTGTGCGAATAGCGAATTTTGGCCAAAGGCGAATTCGCAAATTATAATCGAACGTGCCACACTGCAAAAGCTATAAGCGAATTCGCATTGATTTCACCCAATGAGGGATCAAAAATTATTATCCCCAGTCACGTTTCTCATTCACTGCAGAACTAGAACTTCGAAAAATGTAAAATAAAATTATAATTAAAATAGAATAAAATAAAATAATTATTTTATTCTTACTTTCATTTGTTTTACACAATTCTTGCAAACGGAAGTAGTCATTTTATTCATCAGCTAAAATAAATATTTTAATATAATAATTTAAACTCATGATTTATTAAAAATCCGTGGCTCTGAACACGTGACAGTAACGTGACAAGTAAAAATTGGCCAATCACAAATTAGCGAGTTGCGAATTAGCTGATTTAGATCAGCGAGTGCGAAATCGCTAATTTTGCGCGAATTCGCACAAAATTTGCGATTTTGCGATTTCGCCTTTGGCCAAAATTCGCTATTCGCACAAAAAATCGCGTCAGTGTGGCCCTAGCATAAGATTGACTATAGTTCACTGAGAAGATAACTCCATATTCAATTTAGCTATCAGGACTACCTTATGGTTCTGGATAACGTGAGGGGAATCACGTGTAAGCATGTGTATGGTGTACCTGTGGTGGCTTTAGCAGCTCTAAAAAATCTTTCTTTAAATCGGGAGAACCTTTGCCTATTTCATCTGCCACTGAACTTGTAGAATTATATTTCTCCTCACCTAGTTTCTCCTTAAAAATAGGACAGTGGAAAGACAGCATGTTAGACAGAATGTATATAAATGACTTCTTCACTTTCATTATCAGCTTTATGTTTCATATACTTTGTAGCCTGACTTAACCTAATTGCAGAGAGTTCCTAGGGCTTTATTAGTGCAAACCATTCTTCTCTTTGTATTGCTATTTGACAAATCTTTTCCTCCTTCGTTAAGATCGTTTTACATTTTATTAGGAAAATAACTCCATGCTATGCCAAGGTTCCAAATTGCCATGTACTACATACATATAACCTTTTCTATAGAACATACTAATTAACCACAGCTGTGATGCAATATGGTAAAGTACAGGATTATTGTCTTGCTTTGCAGTAGCTTGTAGAAATTACAATTACTAAAACAATGAAAAATAATTCTTTAGAATTAAACATATTCAGATTAATTAAACATATTTGTAGATTTAGGTGACTTTTTAAAATTGCAATGAAGTTGGATCAATTCGTATTGTATAGGCCAATAACATCCACATACATGTACTGTATACCTGTATGTATATGAGGGGAGGGAACTATTAATGTTCAAGATTTATTTAAGACTATTTTCAAAGGTTATACAGTATTGTATATCTTACCACATTTTCATTGGATTGCAGATCAGCAGTTTGAGGTTTCTTTCCATCTTTTGATTGGTCAACTTCAGATACGCTCATCACATCTGAAACAGGAAATACTGTTGATAATATAATTATAGTTTCCTGTGTATGACTACAGAAATTACTCAATGAGATTTTAACAATTATCTGTTGGATCCTCCAAACCTAGCCATATTATCCAAATTTGGAGTTGTGGGTCTATGCACTCGAAACTTTGTTTCACAGGTTTACCTTGAGGCTCAAAGAAAGATATTCCAGCAATCAGATGTATAACATGAGCACTAGCCATGATTCCCATAGCCTTGGAGTAGCCATACTTATCCAGGAGATGCTGCGATAAAATAGGCCATGTGATCATCCCTGTATATTGTCCTGCTACAGCCAGAGAGAAAGCCAGATACTTGAACTTCTCAAAGTGGACGCCTAGAATCTGAGAGCTTGCAGTATAGCAGCATGACGCACCAGCTCCTACAGGAAATAGCTGTGCATGCAAATTATCAATGTCCTCAAAGTGGGAGTAAAATTGAATATTTAACTAACTTAAAAATAGAATAGCCTCCTATTAAGACAACAATGCCAAGGAAATGGATCAAAAGAATCTGGATCAATCTTTAGAGCTGTTCATATGTAGTTTATATTTTAGTGGCCTAGTGGTATGGGCTCTGAACTTCCATGTGGGAGTCCCAGGTTCAATTCCAATAAGGTTCATTGGTGGTGTTAGGATAGGCATCCAATCTTATAATGCTCCTGTGCTACATCAGTTAACTTTGCCATTGGTGAAGTGCCTTCTCCACCGAAAATTAAAAAAGTGCAGATGTTTTTAGATCAATGCTTTCTTACCTGGGATTATAGCAAATAAGTAAGTTTATCTCTGCCTAAAAGTTTAACATTTACAACTAAGCTACATATAATGTGACATAAACAAGGCAGATTTATATTGGCTAGATTTACTGAGGTCATCTTAAGCTCACCAGCTAAGAGTCCATACAGAAGTAGAGCGTGCCAACTCTCCTTACATAAGGCACACAATCCAACTCCTAAGAGAATCCAGGACCCTCCAATCAATTGTGTCATTCTACAACCAAATTTCTTAACCAGAATTGATGCCACGGGTCCTGAATTGAAAGAATACATGGTTATACTTTATGATATCATTACCCTACCTTTGGTTGTGAGAATGAATAATTCCTATTAGATCTGACACATGAGCGGGCCTTTTAGCAGAAACTCCAAGAGTTTAAATAAGCAGTTCAAAATGGAAAACCTACCAACCCCACAAATTGGTCTTCGGTAAAGTGAAACCTAACTATTGAGATTTAAGACAGTCATACCAATCTATTGTATTTTAATAATGGTTTATATTCCATGTGCTGTCATGTCACTGTATTCCAGAGCTATGACATGAATTAATTTGAGTACATACCGAAGAGGAATATGAGACCACCATGCACTGTTCCAATCAGACTTCCCTGCTGTAGATCAATGTTATAAAATTCCTGGTGAACGATAGTCAGGTTGCCGGCTATTCCAGAACTAAACCCGAGATGAACAAAATGGGAGAGAAATGACATCAGAAGTATCACCCACACATATCCTTTGTCCTTGGTCATTTTGTCACCTTGACATAGTAACGACATCCTGGCGAGAAAAGAAATTTTATACTACAAAATTCATTTAAAAATGTAACATGGCGTAGCTCTCTAGCTCGTATGAAAATAAAATATCATATGGATTTAACTTCAACATAATAAAGAGATTACACATGTACATTATATTACGCAATAGTAAGCTAATTCAACCTCAAGTTAGTGCATGCACAGTGTATGTCTTCGGGCATCCATGACAATGTTATAAAAGGTATTAATTCTTAATTCTCAGCATTACTCTGAGACTAATTCAAACCAAAATGAATATATTATGATGTTACATTAAACTTGTGTATTTTCGTGTATAGATGCATTATGTACAGGTAGGCTTGTACTTGTACTTGTATGACACATATTATTATATGCTTGTAAATACTTTGTATTCCTTATTGATTAACTGTAACAAACGTTGCCAGGGATCTAGGCAAATCTGCATTTCTCTCTCTTTTTAGTGCTACCATTGTTGTGAGAGTTTAAAATTTATTTTGTTGTTACCTGAACGGTCAACTCAGCATTACAGGTACAAGGTGGGCCCATACGAGTAGTATGTAAGTATATATAATGTTCCTTACTTCTAAATATATGAAATGATTAAAACTTTCTTTTCAAAGCTGGTGCTGACTGTAATCAGTAGTGGGTCTACATGCATGTACAATAATTACCATAGCTTGTCTCTCCTGCTCCTTGCTACATGTACTTCCTAATTGTATTACACCAGACACTCATTGCCTTTGTAGATAGTAAACCATATTCACCATATTATTATACATGTATTACAAGTAATTCCAAATAATATATATTATTTGAAGAAGAAATTGGAATCCAATGAAAATTATTACCAATTTGGTCTCTAGCTGACTTTGAAACAAGCAGAAGGAAAACAATCATTGGTACTCAAAGTATCTAATTCACACACAAAAGGAAATGCAATGTATTTCTAAGAGCATAGTACAATAATAATTCTTAACATCCTGTCTCAATTGTTGTCATAGAAACGTATGTACATGTATGGAATAATTAATGTTTTACCTACTGTAGCATTCTCAAAATTGTTCTGCAATGTAGAATATCACTTCCATTTACCAATATTGCTGTTTTATCAAACAGTTTCACCAAATTCCTTGGTGTTACAGTTTATTGTAGAACTGATGCAAGTTATGTGAAAGGGCTGCCTGCTGCCCATATAATATTTAATACCATGTCACCATGGCTACATATACATGTATGGTATAATCATGATAAAAAATAAAATGGTTAAGCACCACAGGAATGTAGCTATATTTATATACATAATGCATGTAACAAAAAACAAAATATATAACTATAATATGTATTACGATGTAGCTGCATGTATACCAAACTATCAATATACAGTAAAAAATGTAAACATATATCAGTATAATAATAGTCTTACACTGTTTTCTAGCTGAAACCCTGTTGTTACTACAAAGTTTTAGAGATAAATCTTGACCTAAACAGTGACATCTTGTTTTTAAACCAAAATTTTTCTTAATCTGGTATTGGCCAGAATCGCCAAATGATACGTTGGTAAAAATATGAGGCAATGTCCCTCTTCTTAGGCGTATTTTATAGCCGATGTTGGGTGTGGGTGATCTGTGCTTTTGACTTGGACTGTGCTTAGCTGTTCTAAATTTATAAAACACATAGAGCAACCCACTTCTTCTTCTAGAATGTAGAATTCAGGCTAGCAAATCTGGCAAGTCGTATAAATAGTTTTAGAGGGAGATTTAACCAGCTATAACTAGTTCTCTAGTCACTTCCTTATATTTATTATTGATATTTTTTGTTAAATGTACAATTATATAACTGCAGTACTAGATAATTATTATATCTTACTCTTTGCCCTGCAGTAGCTGTATATACGTATCACATACTCCTCTAGTCATGGTCTGGTTAAGTAGACAGGTAGGTGGCGACATCATGAGTTCAGAAATGAATCCACAGCTCATTAAATACCTACCA
This sequence comes from Bugulina stolonifera, assembly GCA_935421135.1. NCBI lineage: Eukaryota > Metazoa > Bryozoa > Gymnolaemata > Cheilostomatida > Bugulidae > Bugulina > Bugulina stolonifera. The sequence continues at coordinate 10,017,489 of OW285195.1, forward strand.
CAACATTACACTGGTAACTCTGTACTATTGTGACCAATGTACTTTCTGAAACCTGAGTGCTTGCATATTAATGACATCATGATAATGTTGGCTAGTATTTATTTCATGTGGAAATATCTGCTGTAATTTAACTGATTTACTGACGTCTCTAGAAGTCTAAAGTCTTCTTTGCCAACTTTACAGGAATCTGACTTTGACCTGCGGTTATACTGTAATAGATAATGCAGCTATGAGAAATAAACTTTTGCCTGTAAGAAAGTGAACTTTGTGTGCAACAATGTAATTATACAGTATATCATTAGTGAGTCAGATACAGTAAATAGGCACTGGGCACAGAATCAACTAATTTTGTAATTTTGCAATTTTGTGATTTTGAAGCTCATCCAAATTTCTGATGAAACTGTGGCAAAACAGTGCTATAATTTGCCTACCAGGACATGGAAATGAACCAAATGTCTTCAGACTAGAAATACTCATCACGTGACTTGAGTATAAACCAGTTTGCACAAAACAGCAGGTGCTCCTGTTCAGGAAAGAAGCCTTAAAAATGAAAATAATAATTATTATTCAAATTAGGTTAGCATTGCCAAAAATATTCAAATCAGGACATTTAAAGCAACGGTAGGTGGGAGTAGCTTATCATCAATAAACAGGTAAGCAAAATGGTGAACTAACACAGTCTCATTTGCAGCTGAGCAAATAAAGTATGGCATACTTTGCAGGAATCAAATTGTCATCCCATGTCATGTCATGACATTTGAATCTTGTTTCATATACGACTGTATACATAATTATATACACCATTTATGACCTGACAGGAGAGAACAGGTTCTCTCAGCATGCTGTATAATCTACATTTAGTAGTTCTATATGTGAAGACCAATGAGTTTATAGTGAGAGTTATCTACTCTGATGTAGTGATAGTTATCTACTCAGATGTAGTAGGAGTTGCTCTAATATGGTGTGTCACTGCCTGACTACTGCCATCCATACACCACAGCTACTCAGGCTTTGTTGATCTAGAAAAATCACAATTATGGTAAAAATTTTAATGAAAATTAAGTTGTTTACTGTTGTTGACAGGAAAGCAGGTAATATGAATGTAACAGTTCTTAGCTAATAGATTTCCAATATAAAGACTTCACACTACATTAGAGGTCAATTGCTGAGGAGCCTGAACGTGTGAACAAATTGGGAACAAATTTGTTGTTTTCCTCAAACAAATGGGAATATGTCTCACTTGACAGGAAAGGTAAGTGGATAATATATCTAAATATCACAGTCATGGTATAATACTGTACCTTCAGCAGTAGGTGTGGCCAAGGTATGTATGTAATTTTATTATGTAGAGTAGCAGATAATGGATCATCTATACAGTTTATAATTAATTATTATCATGTAGATTTATACTTGCTGTTACATGTGGAAATTGTGGTGCAAGGTACCATGGTCAAACAAAAGTGTAGTTATTGTTACATAGGTTGTTATATAGACGATGCTGCCTCAATCAAGATGACGAGAATTTTGATTTATTGTGTTTGGTCATCTGTAGACTCGAGTAGATGTATGTTACCATAGTTACTACAGTCTTTTCTAATAATTCTGAGAAAGGTCATCAAATGGAGACACTGGGCTCTACAAATCTGTTACTTTTAAAATACATTGTAGATACATTGTATAATCAGGTGATTGTGAACGTTTTCCAGTCCTCAATCTGTTAGTTTTAACAGACGGCACCAGGTCTTTTTCAGTTCTTATTGCGTCAGCTGATCAGTGGAAGACATATCAGGATAAACTCCTTTCTTCTGACGGATGATAACAACTGGAGCCATGATTATAGCTCCTAGAATACCAGCAGTTCCAACAAATATTATCCCATACTGTTCAGCAGTTACCTCTGCAATCTTGGCTATAATAGAGAAGAAATAAAATAATTAAAAGAGAAGACAACTTTCTTATTTCCATTGTTTACATGTTATATTACAGCATATCAGTACAGAGATTTACGGCTTATCTTATCTAAACAGTTGTTATATTCTATTCCTAGACTCTACCCCACACCCATGATAGATATGACATATTATAGAGATTAGATAGGGTACAATCAAGCATAGGCACAATAATGCTGTCAATAACTCTCTCAATTAACATCTTTTGGGATTAACCTTCAACTTGGAATGAATTTTTCAAGGACCAACCTTATCACTATAACAAGAAAGTACCAAGTAGATGTGTCACATGTGTGCAATGTACTAATGGGTAAAGGTGAATATAAATATCACCTGCTAGAGATACAAATCCGAGGCTACCAATTCCATCGGCCAAGAGATGTAAACCCAACAGAAGCGGTAGCTGTCTCGGTTTGCAGAAATCACTTACTACGCTCAGTAGACTTGTTACAGTGACACTATGTCCTAGACCCCAGCAAGCAGCCAGTCCATAATACATTGCCTGTTAAAGAAGTCCATTTAAATTTATCTGCGAAACTTATTAGTAAAAAAGAAATTCTGCTTCTTGTAGTGGAGTTATCCTAAAGAGAACTTACATGTATATTTAAAGTAATGTCCGATATTTTCTGTGTGAGTTATACATGTATTCTTTAAAAGACCTTATTAAAACCCATTATTGTCACATGATGCATATATGATACAACCATTTCAATATATGGTTGCATGCATTAGTGCCCACTTAGGGCTTTTACAGCTTGTTGATGCATCATCTGTACATTAATAGTATACTATAAGGTTTAGGCAAGTCTCACTACAGTATTTGCTTTGCTTGAGTGCAATGATGACTCGTGGTTGCAGAGGCGAGTTACAGTGACTCCATGAGGAGTTGGGTTTCTTTGTAATAGGAAGAAAACTTCAAGTCCATAGCCCATGTTCCAACACCAATAAAGTGGGTAAAGCGAGTTGGTCACCTACCCCGCCCGAATGGAGATCGAGGGCCTAAGACTACGAACCCGCCAAGATCCACACTGGCAGCATTGTAGCATAATATTATTTACATGTATATAAATCGTTTCGTCACTTCATGCTTGGTCTGCGACGCAAGTCTCATTGCATTAGTTACTCGCTTCACTCGCGTGTAGTGATGGCTTGTGTTTATGTACTGTGGTCATGCATGTGCATGACCTCTGGTGGCACAGGCATGTTGTAATAATTCCATGAGGAGTTGTGCTCTCTTGCACTAAAAAGACAACTCCAAGTCAACAGTCTGAGTTCAAGCACCAATGTGTCGGGTGGGGTGGGATAGGTCGAGTACTCACACCACCCTGGGTCGTGGTTGAGAGCCTAAGGCTACGTCCCCGTTCCGGCAGCAATGTCAGAGGACCCAGTCCCAAGGTACTAGCACCACCCGGAGTTGAGATCTTCACCAGCAGCATTGCAGTATATATGAATAACAGGTACAGGAGAATAATCAATGCTGCCATAGTCCAAGTTCCAACACCCATCCAGCGGGTGTGGTGGATTGAGCACCCTCTCCGCTCTGGGTCAGATTCAAGTGCCTAAGGCTAGGGACCCACCCCGGCAGCGATGCCGGGAGACCTAGTTCCAAGGTCTTAGCACCACGCGGAGCCGAGATCCTGACCGGCAGCTTTGTAACATATATAAATTGTCCCAATTTTTAACCCCAAGTCTGATTGGAGGATGGCAGATCGCAGACCATGGACCATTTTGTTTTTTGTTATATGATTATAATTATGTTACATTGCATTGTGAAAGAATTACTATGCAAGTATGTAGATCACACAGCTTACCTTACTGTTGGTGAAGGTCACTACAACAGCAGCTATTCCATAGAAGCCGCCAGCTGCACTGTGCATAATAATTCGGTCAAAATTTAACGGGCTCGTCAAGATTACAACCAAACAGCCGATTATTTCTGCAATACCTACAGCATTATATGTTGAGGAGTTTGGCCATTTTCATATTGTATAATTATATACATGTATATATGATGTATGTTTTAGCAAGGAATTTATCTTTGAGCAGTCAGAGACATATTTTCATGTGATTATTGGAGACGAGTTTATCTATTCTTTTATAAAACGGAATTTCCACTTTGATAAGCTCAATAAAATATTGTTGCCATTACATTGTGAAACAGGCTTTATAAATACAGTATATCAATAAAGACTGTCAAGTGTCCCATAAATGGATTTTTCTTCAGTTTCTGTGCTGCAGTTCCATTATTTTGTACTAAAGATATTAAACATCTGACAACAGCCGTATTTTAGATATCAGCAAGTCACAATTTACAAATTTCCACACACTTCATTGCATTAAAGTATTGTAAGTACATGTGTTAGTACATGTACATGTACTTCATTTACTGTTGTATACGATTCCATCACTGTTCTGTTTGTTGGAGTTGTCACTCCATTTCTGATCATCATTGATAAAGTTAGCCTGATGGTCTCAAAGTGTAGACCAGTGTTCGAAGTAGAACAAATGAGGTGGGTACACGGTGCATGCAGAAAATGCTTGAGAGATCTAGATTATTGTTTCCCTGGTTTTCCTGTCAATATCTAAAATTGTATATACAGTATTTGTCGGTAAACAGTAGTACTTGGGACTTGCTAATATAAAAATGCTTGCCACACGTCATATTATCACCTTTTCCTCATGTGTTATTTTGTAAAACCTATCAAAATGGAAAATACTTTAGAAACCCATTTAACTCAAACAGAGCTGTTTTTTGTAAGAGTAGCGCCATTGGGGGAACATTACGAATGCCATGTTGGGCCCATTAGAACCCAACAGAATTGCCGATAGAAGGATCTGACCAATGCAATTCTTTGTTGCATAGGCCCAATATGGCCTCTTGTTTACTTCCGGTGGCGTAACTCTCACAATCAACGGCTCTGAATTCAAATATTAAATCGACTAGGTTAGCGACCTCTCGATGTTTTAAGCGAAGTGACCTAACTCGTCACACCTTTAATGAACTAACTAGCAGACTAGCTAATGTACTAATGGGCTGCGAATGAAAGCAGATTAGCTCAACTACTATTGAAAGAAGCCTTACTATTTCCACCGCTAGTCCTCAAATGAGGGTACATGCCGTATACCCAATTGAGGTTGGTACAGGCCATATACTCCCATATAACCACACACTTCGAACACTGGTGTAGACCAACAGAAGGGCTGCCACAACTACTTTACTTGAAGATGAGTAGTCTCATTCCGTACTCATGACAAGTGACATTTTTGCAAATCAGTAAATCAGGTAACAGCTGTTTTGTGAAATAGACTAAATCGACTCTGCATTCACTGATACATGCACAATGTACATACCCTACAATTTAATTAATCACAAGATAAAAAAGCAAGTTATATTCACATACATGTAGACATATTATTGTATTATGATAACCATAATTATAACCTATAAGACAAAATCTAGCTAATAACCCAAATAATCAACATGATGCCCATTACTTGGTGTGCACACAAATTTTTCATTACATGTCTGGTAGTTAAATTCCCTTTATAATTTATATACATGTACAAGTGGCTGGCAGTTTTACATATTTGGTCAACATTATTATTTTTGTTAATGGGCACTATCAGGGATGTACATGTATAATAGATTGTATGGGTACATGTTGATTATACATATGATTATCAAAGTAGTACGAGACATACGATAATATAGCTAATTAGATTTTCTTCTCCGAAACTAAGTCAAACATACCAACAATAGTGATGCCATAGGCTGCCTCATCAGCTTCCATACTGGTATTATGTACAATGTAGTCATTAACCAAGATTAGGAACCCAGTAGAGTTGGTATTCCATAGCAGTCCATTAGCCATCAACACCCAAATCTGTAAAGTATAGCTGATACATGTACAAGTAAGTATGATGTGTGTATTCTATAAGAATTGTAGGATATACTATGTGGAGTCCCATGGTTGCTTCCTAATGAACAATAATGCTTGGAAATTCCTTGACCCTTTTATTTTCTAAATTTCCAGAAAGACAAATATTGGGCAGCACGTTGGATGGTTGTAAAATTAATTATTATTATACAGTAGGAGTGAAGATTCTTTCTACATGTATTTGAGTATGACAACGCAATTAATTTTAAACTATATTGTTGTATGTACGTTAAATAGAAAATGGTAGAATGTAAAGTCAAGGATGGAACCTTCAGTATTGCTAACCAAATAATATGAAATCAAATAACAAATAGACTGTCAATATTTAGTCTATCTCTCACTAAGATTCGCTATAGTTCACTGAAGAGACAACTCGATATTTAGTTTAGTTACCACGACTTCCTTGTAGCTCTGAATAGCAGTGAAGGAATCATAATACAACTGCAAGTGTACATGTATGATGTAAGTACACGTGTGATGTAAGTACATGTATGATGTAAGTACATGTATGATGTAAGTACATGTATGATGTAAGTACATGTATGATGTAAGTACATGTATGATGTAAGTACATGTATGATGTAAGTACATGTATGATGTAAGTACATGTATGATGTAAGTACATGTATGGTGTAAGTACATGTATGATGTAAGTACATGTATGATGTAAGTACATGTATGATGTAAGTACATGTATGATGTAAGTACATGTATGATGTAAGTACATGTATGATGTAAGTACATGTATGATGTAAGTACATGTATGATGTAAGTACATGTATGATGTACCTGTGGCACTTTCAGCAGCTCTAAAAAATCTTTCTTTAGACCGAGAGAACCTTTGCCTATTTCATCTGCCACTGAGCTTGTAGAATTATATTTCTCCTCTCCTACTTTCTCCTTGAAAGTAGAACAGTGGAAAGTCAGCATGTTAGACAGAATGTATAAATGACCTCTTGACCATATCAGCTTTATGTTTCATATACTTTGGAAAAATTGTAGCCTGACTTAACCTACATTGTAAATTCAGAGAGTTTCTGGGCTATTACTCTTTTCTTCATATTTTTACATTTCAGTAAGAAGATAACTCCATGCTATTCCCGCTATTACTACATTATAATACATGTACTACATAAATATTCTATACAACTCTTTTCTAGTGAAAGCACCAGTTACAGATGTGATAGGTTACAACATAGCAAAGTACGAAATGATTGACTCTCTTTGCAATAACTTACAAAATTTATAACTATTATCACTAAAAAAATAAAAAATGTTTTAAACTTAAGCATATTCCGATTAATCAAAAATATCCGTGGATTTAACCGACTTTCCAAAATTGCAATGAAGGTGGTTCAATCTATTGTGATTTGTGCGTAGACTAACAGCCTTCACAGACATGTACATGTATATTGTATAATTATGTGGGGAGGGATATCAATTATTTAAAGGCTGTTTTCACAGGTTACACAGTATTGTATATCTTACCACATTTTCATTGGATTGCAGATCAGCAGTTTGGGGTTTCTCTCCATCTTTTGATTGGTCAACTTCAGATACGCTCGTCACGTCTGAAACAGGAAATACTATTGGTAATATGTTATAATCGTAGTTTCCAGTATAAGTTTTATTATTACAGAAATTACCCAATGAGATTTTACCACTTATCTATTGGATCGACCAAACCTAACCATTACCATACCTAAATTTAGGAGTTGTGGGTCTATGCACTTAGAACTTTGCTTAACAAGTTTACCTTGAGGCTCAAAGAAAGATATTCCAGCAATCAGATGTATAACATGGGCACTAGCCATGATTCCCATAGCCTTAGAGTAGCTATATTTATCCAGGAGATATTGAGATAACATAGGCCAGGTGATCATCCCTACATATTGTCCTGCTATAGCCAGAGAGAAAGCCAGATACTTGAACCTCTCAAAATGGATGACAAGGATCTGGGAGCTTGCAGTATAGCAGCATGACGCACCAGCTCCTGCAGGAAATAATGGTGCATGCAAATTATCAATGTCCTCAAAGTGGGAGTGAAATTGAATATTTAATTAACTTATAAATAGAATAGCCTCCTATTAAGACAACAATGTCAAGAAAATAAATTATGATTTCTCAACATATGAGTTACATTGATCAACAGAGTCTGGATCAATTTTCAGAGCTATCCACCTCTAGATCATGTTCAAGATTTAAAATTAAACTAAGGTGGCATCAACAACGCACATTTAATTATGACTGATTTGCTGAGGTCATTATCTCACCAGCTAAGAGTCCGTACAGAAGCACAGCGTGCCAACTCTTTTTACATAAGGCACACAATCCAACTCCTAAGAGAATCCAGGATCCTCCAAGCAGTTGTGTCATTCTACAACCGACTTTCTTAACCAGGATTGATGCCACGGGACCTAATTTGAAAGCATACAAGTCATGTACATCATTATACTTCATGTGAAAACAGCAGTAATGAGCTTAGATTTATTTACAGTATTACAATAATATACAGTCTTTGCAGTTCAACTAACTCATATAATGCATTGCTTTAGTGGCACAGTTAGTTAGCACTCAGAAAAATGATGCCCGAGTTATCTGCTAGGAAGGAACCAGGTTAGTGTGTCACCATTAACACCAACAGTACGTCCAACAGTACGTCCAACAGTACGTCCAACAGTACGTCCAACAGTACGTCCAACAGTAACGTCGTTATGTCTGGTCCTAAAGATGTTCCTCCATACAGCATAATTAAACTCAACGAGTAAAATACTTGTTGTTCTCTTCACTACTCTAGTCTACAAGTAGGCTACCTGGTCAAGTTAAGTCAAACTAACTTTATCTTTTCCAGAGTTACTACATGTATTAATTTTTGTACATACTAAAACTCACCAAAGAGGAATATGAGACCAGAATGCACTGTTCCAATTAGACTTCCCTGCTGTAGATCAATGTTATAAAAGTCTTGGTGAACGATTGTAAGGTTGCCGGCTATTCCTAAACTAAACCCGAGGTGAGCAATGTGGGAGAGAAATGACATCAGAAGTATCACCCACACGTATCCTTTGTCTTTGGTCATTTTATCACTTTGACATAGTAACGACATCCTGGTAAACAAAGAACATTTGTACCACAAAATTCATTTGAAAATAGAATATGGAAATAAAATACCATATAGATTTGACAACAGCGTAATCACAAGTTCATAGTAGCATAGTCAGCACAATCATAGGTCAATATCCAACCCCAAGTCAGTGTGTCTACAGTGCAATTCTTTGTAAACCCATGGCAATGCTAATTCCATTCAAAAAATTAAAATTTAAATTTTATTGCATTAGTCCTGTCTATTTGAGTGTATTAATATTATGTAGGCTTACAAAGTACTCGTATAACACATACTATATGCTTGTAAACACTTTGTATTCCTTATTGATGAGCTGTCAGCACAAAGTTACCATGGCTTTAGACAAATCTAAATTTCTGTCTCCTCTAAAGGCTCGGCTACATGACAAACCGATTGTTCTTTATCGGCCTTCGGAGCCTCCTTCTAGACCAAATCAGCGCCCCGCTTGTTCGTTATTTTTAGCTTATGACATTACGAAGCCTTGCGGTGATTGATTAAAATTAGATACAACGACTCTATTTACATAATTCATTTAAATTAAGCTTTTGCTATTGGCTGAATATTAATCAGGTCCACTTGTAGACTGGTACCACGTATTGCCTATGTTTATTCAGATTAAAACTTTATTCTCAAAACTGATGCTGACTGCAATAAGTACATATTATAGTAGGTCCACATGCATGTACAATAATTACCATAGCTTGTCTCTCCTGCTCCTTGCTACATGTACTTCCTAATTGTATTACAGCAGACACTTGTTACCTTTGTAGATAGTCAACCATATTCACCATATTATTATAAATATGTTCAAATAAGTAATTACATAATAATATATTATTTGGAGAAGAAATTGGAATCCAACGAAAATTATTACCAACTTGGTCACTAGCTGACTTTGAAGCAAACACAAGGAAAACAAAAACAATCATTGGTGCTCAAATCATTTCATTTATACGCAAAAAGAAATGCATGTAGTTCTAGGAGCCTATCTGGCAGTAACAGTATTATTCATAACACGCTGTTTCAATTGTCGTCATAGAAACCATTCTCAAAAACTGTTTTGCTATGTAAAATATCACTTCTATTTACCAATATTGCTGTTTTATCAAACAACTTCACCAAATTCCTTGGTGTTACAGTTTATTGTAGAACTGATGAAAGTTATGTGAAAGGGCTGCCCAAGAGTTTGCTACAGAAGGTTCAGTCATGAAGTAGGTTGTTCTGCGAAGCATAATTGAACCATTCTTTAGAACTGTAAGAAAATCATGCTGCCCAGATAATGTAATATTTAATACCATGTTACCATGGTTACATATACATGTATGTGCACATGTATAATGAAAAATACGATGGTTAAATACCACAAGAATGTAGCTATATCTATATGCATAATACATGTAACAAAAAATAACTATATTTATTATAATGTAGCTACATGTACATGTATATGTATATCTAACTATCAATGTACAGTGTAAAATTTTACACTAATGTAAATATACACTAATACACTAATATACACTAATGTAAATATATGTCAGTATAATAATAGTCTCACACTGTTTTCTAGCTGAAACCCTGTTGTTACTACAAAGTTTTAGAGATAAATCTTGACCTAAACAGTGACATCTTGTTTTTAAACTAAATTTTTTCTTAATCTAGTATTGGTCAGAATCGGCAAATGATAGGTTGGTAAAAATATGAGGCAATGTCCCTCTTCTTAGGCGTATTTTATAGCCGATGTTAGGTGTGGGTGATCTGTACTTTGGACCTGGACGGTGCTTAACCGTTCCTAAATTTATAAAACACATAGCGCGGCGACGTACTTTTTCTCTAGAATGTAGAATTCAGGCTAGCAAATCTGGCAAGTAGTATAAATATTTGTAGAGGCAGATTTAACCAGCTATAACTAGTTCTCCAGTCACTTCCTTATATTTATTATTGATGTTTTTTGTTAAATGTACAATTATATAACTGCAGTACTAGATAATTATTATATCTTACTCTTTGCCCTGCAGTAGCTGTATATACGTGTTAGATTTCTCTATTATGGTCATGGTCTGGTTAAGTAGACAGGTAGGTGATGACATCATGAGTTCAGAAATGAATCTACAGCTCAGTAAATACCTACCACAGCATTACACTGGTAACTCTGTACTATTGTAACCAAGGTATTTTCTGAAACCTGAGTGCTTGCATATTAATGACATCATGATAATGTTAAGTGCAAATATGAAGTTCCATTCTTACCAAGGAAGGACAACTTCATGACCATAGAGCCCAAAAATCTTTTGGAAGAACTCAGTCTATTGCTCTTTAATTACAGCTGTTATTTCTAAATAAAATAAATGCTGTACTCTAGTACAGTATTTATTTCATGTAGAAATATCAGCTGTAATTAAACTTATTTACTGACGTCTCCAGAAGTCTAAGGTCTTCTTTGCCAACGTTACAGAAATCTGACTTTGACTTGCGGTTATACTTTAAAATTGATATCGAATACAACTATGAGAAATAAACTTTTGCCTGTAAGAAAGTGGACTCTGTGTGCAACATTGCACTTGTACAATAAATATTCAACATTCAGGAAATTTAGTGAGTCAGATACAGTGCACAGGCACTGGGCACAGGAGCAACTAATTTTGAAGCTTATCCAAATTCCTGATGAAACTGTGGTAACATGTTTCTATAAATTGCTTACCAGGACATGGAAATGATCCAAATGTTTTCAGACTAGAAACACTCATTACGTGACTTGGGTATAAACCAGCCTGCACAAAACAGCAGGTGCTTTTGTTCAGGAAAGAATCCTTAAAGACAATTATTCATATTAGGTTAGCATTGCCAAAAATATTCTAAATCAGGTAGCCGTGAGTAGTTTATCATCAACAAACAGGTAAACAAAATGGTGAACTAACACAGTCTGATTTGCAGCTGAGCAAATAATGGCATACTTTGCAGGGATAAAATTGTCACCACAGTCATGTCATGTTTCATATATACAATGTATACACCCTTTATGACCTGACAGGAGAGAGCAGGTTCTCTCAACATACTGCATACCCATTGGTAGTTCTATATGTGAATACCAATGAGTTTCGGCATGTGGGCTACTCTGATGTGTAGAGTTAACTTCTCTATAGCATGAACTTATGGAGTTATCTTCTTTTATGTAGTCTGGAGTTATCTTTCCTTACATAGCCCAAAGTTATCTTCTCTTGTACAGTTTGGAGTAATCTCTAATAGTATATTGTTGAGTTGTCAACTCTAACATAGTGTGAATTTGTTTCTCTGATATAGTGGGAGTTATCTACTCTAATATATTGTGTCACTACCTGACTGCTGGCATCCATGTATCCATGTAGGTATATGAAATTGTATTTTTGATAAATAAAACACTTTGACAAAAATTAAGTTGCTTACTGTTGTTGACAGGAAAGCAGGTAATGTCAATGTACCAGTTCTGAGCTTATAGATTTCCAATATAAAGACTTCGCACTACATAAGAGGTCAATTGCTGAGGAGCCTGAAAGTGTGAACAAATTGGGGACAACTTTGTTGTTTTCCTCAAACAAGTGGGATGTGTCCCACTTGACAGGAAAGGTAAGTGGATAATATATCTGAATACAATGTAGTCATGGTATAATACTGTACCTTCAGCAGTAGGTATGGTCAAAGTATGTATTTTTATTATGTAGAGTAGCAAAGAGGAGTTGCCTATAGTCCACAGGTTGTAGTAATTTAATATCGGCATAAAGATTGATAAAATGATCTTATTTAGTACTACTAAACCATTTATTTACAAATAATAGTGAATATTATTTCACACATGAATCTAATATAATATTATATACACATTATTGCACATAAAAGTATACATCATTACATGCACTATATAGTGCGTTAATCAAGGAAAGCTATTCAGTTAAAAAAGACTTTAAAAATTTTAAGCAGATGGCTTCATGCTCACACTTTCTATAGTACAAGGCATATTGAAACGGTTCATTGAAAGTTTTGTAACAAAAGATATAGAACTTCTGCACAGTAAGCCAATCAGAACTTGAGATTGAATCCAGAAGCAAGATTATTGGCTCCCAGGTGAAACCCAGCATCATCGGCATTCTAGAATATGAAGCAACTAATGCAAATATTACATTGACACTGACATTCAAAACCTACTAAAATCTTCCATCATTCAATTAATATTATCATTTAAAGCTGTCACAGCCACAGCCGGGTTCACATGTCAATACTGGCTAGAGAGTGACAATCAACTGTCAGTGAAAACCACAGCCTGGCAGCAAGTTAAAGCCAAAGACTGTGCAGGGCTACAACCTGTTGAAGACTATTTTCTGCCTAGAAACAAACCATTAGCATAGCGGTGTAAGGGGGAGTCTATCACCCCCCCCCCTCCCAACACTCACCAGTAGTTTGAAGGCTTGCCCTCCACTAGGTGGTTTTGGTGTCTTCTCTCTCTTCCCTCTTGGCTGTTCACTCCTCGCCGGCCACGTCGGAAAGAGTGAAGGGTCAACAGGAAGTGGGTGAAGGTCAAAGTATTCGTGTAGCTTAGCGTCTTCAGCTGTTATTCGTTGTTTTGGATCGTAAGTAAGAAATCTACAAGAGAGCAAATGGCCCCATGACTCATCACATGAGTCAATGTGGATACACATGTAAGTTGGAATTGTCTTCTACTGTTCACACAGAGAAATCTGTTGTGAAAAAATATTCACATGTAGGCCTATAAGCAAAGCTATAGCCAAGTTCCCAAACAAAATAGTGAATAGTTTAGGGGAGGGCGAGGCAAGAGCCTTACTTGTTGAGTAGATTGTAACCAGGATCATCCAGTAGTCCAGGAGCAAATCTACTTCTGAGGGCATTGTATGGATGGTCAGCAAAATTACATTTCTTCATAGCAGGAAGGTCACTGACACCTGGCCATATTTTCTCCGTTGGTGTGCCCATATCCTATAAATAGATATATAAGATGGCATTGACAGGTAAGAGCAGGCACCACATCCTATAAATATATACAGATGGCATTGACAGGTAAGAGCAGGCACCCACATCCTATAAATAAATAAAGGTGGCACTGACAGGTATGGGCAGGTACTTTTATCCGATAAGTACATACATGTAGTTGACATTGGCATGTCCTGTCTATGAGAATTGGCATTATGGCAACAGCTCGAACTAGCATACCTTAGGTTAGACAAGAGTGAGAGAGAGAACAGAGATAAGGTTCAGAGTACAAGAGAGCACAACTACAAACTAGTGAGGTCATGGCCTAATCATGTGTCCTACTCATTGGGCAGCTCTAGGATACACACACATGGGCTTATAAATCCATGCTGTATTCCTACTAGTAGTAGCAGCAGCAATAACAGTAAAGGTAGCAATGGATTACTAGCAACAACTAAAGCGATAGCACTAATGGAGACAGAAGCATTCCATTATAACAACAGTCATTGACTATAAAAGTATCAGTCACTATTACTAACTATGGGCCATACTTTACATGGCAAGTTCTATACTTTGACCATATCCATTGTTTCACAGTTAGCTATGCCAAGCTTTCATCGTACACATCCTACAAGCAGATGCTATAGGCAAGTCATAGAATCATCTTACCTTGAATATCTTATTCAGCTGATCTATCTCATTCTTCCCGGGCCATAATGCCTTCATCAGCAGCATCTCAGCAAATATACAACCCACAGACCAAACATCTATAGCTGTACTGTACTGTTTACAGCCCAGCAGTAGCTCTGGGGCACGGTACCACAGCGTCACAACCACAGGAGTGTAAGGTTTCAGAGGAGAGCCGTACTCTCGGGCTAAACCAAAGTCACCTACCTACAAGACAAAGGACCAATGAAGAGGAGCGAAACAATAGATTCGCAGAGTTTATAGCCAATTAGAAGACAGAATATAATGTATGTCACACTCTGCAGGCAAATAAATAGGCATAGAATGTCTGCAACAAGAAGTCGTTCTCTCGTTCGCATGAAAGGGCAACTCCAAATTACATGCATATTTCACATTATTGTATGTGTTACTGTGTCAACACAACATACAGAGGTTGCAGTGTGTGAAATTGGAACCTGCTCACAATCATTATAAACATACTACCAAGGTTTTATTTGCTTGCTAAAATGCAATTTCTGTGAAACTGTGTGTGGAAGGTGTGCAAGACACCGAATACTCGACTTCTAAATATATAGAATACAACGTGGCACCAAGGTAGGGAAGCTTTCCTCAATTATGCTGGAATGTTGTCCAACTGAGAGAGAAGACAACTTTATAATATAGACCTACTAACTATACCTTGAGTATGCCTTTATGACTGAGAAGTAAGTTGCTTGTCTTCAAATCTCTGTGAAGGATCCAATTGTCATGCATGTGTGCCACAGCTTTAAGTAATTGTAATAGTAGTGTCTTGACTTCACCTGTAATATGGCCACCACACTGTCAAATGGCTACAGTACAATGTTTGTGTATATACACTGTAATATGAGGGCACCACTTACTATAATAGTCTAATATGAAATTGTCAGATAATAGGGAGTCGTTCTCCCATTTCCTGACTACCACATGAAGGGGCAACTCCAAATGACTTGTACATAGCCTCGGTGTTTATCATCCATCATGTTATTGCAGTAAAGCATAATAAAATATACACTGTATGTGTAGTATATTATGTGATTCTATCCTAGTCCAAGAACTAATCAATAGACATGTACATCCAACTCTTGTTCACAATGAGGGTCCAGCCATAAAAGATGACTAAAACAGCACACTAAGGTAGCACACTAAAGTCCTACACAGTGCATGACGCTCTCGATAGATGGAGCTACACGTCGTTTCTTTCACTATCTTAGGCTACAATTAGCAGACATACACCTACCAATAGCAAAGGGTTTCTTCATTGATTCCATCAAAGCCTTCAGGTCATGCTCCACAAAGTCCATCACCAGGTAGATTTTATCCATGTTACTTCCAACCACGATTTCCTGTGAAACAATAATTAACAGCTGTTGACTCGAACTGTTACTCTAACTACTACTCACTGTAACTGTTACTTTAACCAGTACTCATTCTAACTGTAACTATAACTACTACTCACTCTAGTTGTTACTAGAACTAGTAGTCACTAAAACTGTTACTTTAACTAGTACTTACTCTAACTGTTACTATAAATAGTACTTACTCTAACTGTTACTATAAATAGTACTTACTCTAACTGTTACTATAAATAGTACTTACTCTAACTGTTACTATAAATAGTACTTACTCTAACTGTTACTATAAATAGTACTTACTCTAACTGTTACTATAAATAGTACTCACTCTAACTGTTACTATAAATAGTACTTACTCTAACTGTTACTATAAATAGTACTTACTCTAACTGTTACTATGTTCTCATGTTGTGTTTTTAGTAAAGTATTAATTTCTCTCAGTGATGTAATTGGGAAACCTTCCTTCTCCTTTTCCATTTTTAATCTCTTCAATGCAACAATCTCCTCTACAACAGCAGTCCATCAGTTGATATCAACTGACACAGTAAATAGAAACATCGTGCATTTAATACGAATGCCAATAATATTGACATACATTCGTGTTCTTGAATTATCAACAAAGTCAATGACATTATATACAAGAAGATCCATGTAGCAAGATGATAGATTATTTAGCTAATCTGGAATGACAAGTATATGAAAACCTTAAGTCAAACGTAACTCATTACTGGTCAACAGCAGACCGAATAGCTGACCTCAACACCTACTTTGTTTAAGGTCCTCAGCTCTAAAGACCACCCCATATGTGCCTTCTTCTATCCTATTGAGATGCCGGAAGTCATCCACACTTCTACAGCCCTGCAGAGCTGGATAATACGGAGGTAGTCTAGGGGGAGGTGTCGGTGGGTCAGACATCTCGGGTGTCATTGCCATCTCTATATCACTGTTAGAATTGTTACCATTGGCTGCATTCGCTCGATCTCCACCATCTTCTGTACTATCAGCCTCACTTTCGGATTCGGATTCAAACTAAATAGCAACAAAATAATTTTAATAAGATGGTGAGAATTCATGAGCTTATACTGTAGGATTGTATGCATCACTGCGCTACCACATTACAGACTTGTTTTTAAACACATTGCACTGTGTTGCAGCAGCCTATCGTATTATCCTGTACAACTAAAACATAACTGGCACAGAGATGAGAGAAAATAAAGAATTACACTAATAAGACTATACTTTCGTAAGACAGGTTGGAGATCAGTTGCAGATGAAACTAAGAATAACTACTCAGTGTTAGTTGGGGAGGGGCGACTCAGCACCTTAAGTCTGGTGAATTATTACAAACAATTCACAGTCTAAAGTTATGCACCCTCAAAGAAGACAGTGTCAATAAGTTGAAACACTCACAAACTACTTGTCTCTAGGAGCTGCTCAAAAACTATCATCTTGAAATTGCCTCCCCTTTCCTAATAATTAATTGAGAAGACAACTCTAAGTAGTTTCAGGATATCCTATGAATGTAAATAGGAGTCACCATATTTCCAACCAAGCAAGATTAAAGGAACCAAATGGTTATCTCTGGTCATATGAATGCGATGAACAGACCTTAGATTTATGACTTTTCTTCTCCCGGGAACCATTTTTATGATGTGAATCTTTGTGCCTCTTGCGGCGATCTGATTCTTGATCAGAACTGGCAGAACCTGCCGATTCCGCTTCTACTTCCTGTTCTGATTCTTCCTCTTCACCTTCCTCCGACTCTTCTTCTGCACTACCAGACTCTTCAGAACCAGATTCCTAGGAGTGGAGTACGATGAGTGAAGTTACTGCAGGATTCAGACCTTCTTTACAAAAAACTATCTGAGATTTAGCAATGCTGAGGCAACATCAATTCTATCAACCAGCAGAAAGGAGATCATTTTAAACGCATGCAGCGTTAGGTCAACACACAAGAGCAACATTTGAAGTAAATTTATCAAAATATATATGCACAACTAATAATTTCTGCAAATTGTAATCATCCAAATTTAATTATTGTCTGGCCTTTAATTTAAAATTTGTATTGAATGTGTATCATAATCCCTGTAATGTGACTGAGGTAACTTGAACAGACCTCAACTTCCTCTCCAGATGAAGATCCTTCTTCCTCTTCTTCTTCTTCACCGGATCCACTTTCCTCCACCTCTTCCTCCTCTCCAGATCCACTCTCTTCCTCCTCAGAACCACTCCCCTCCTCCTCCTCTGAGGGTGATTCTGGTCCGTCCTCCTCACCACTCAGTTCCACCACAGCTACTTTCTTCTCTGCAGCCGATCTCCTGTCATCTGACTTTTTCGATCCTGAATCACAGATCAAGATAAATTCACATGCCAACTATTCAACCAATGGGAATATGATTTAAAATGCTTACTCACACTAAAATAATGCCAGAGGAAGATAGGAGTAATTGAACTATTCTCACCATATTTAAGAGAAGAGTCCGAGCGTGACCCTGTAACCTCAACTGTTCTGTTAGAATCCCTGGATCGAGCCAAAGGACTCCTGCTTCGCTGACGAATTGCGTGTTCATACCTGCCCTCTCCTCGACCTCTACTGCTAGCATCTAAAGTCAGTTGACAGTCTAGTTGACTGAAATGTGGAACATCTAACACAAGATATGCTACACCCAACAGTGAGATTGGGTACAGTGAGAACCAAATTCATACACAAGATTTGAGCATCGGTTGACATTATTAACTATAATATATAATCAAAGAAAGAGACCAGTTGAACATCAGCACAAGACGAGATATCTAAAAGGAAAGTACAGGCAAAAAATTTTGAATTTTACATCAATTTCCAGCAAATATGGGTCAAAGTCTCACCATCAGCGTCTCGACGTCGGTCCTCCCGTTCAACTGGTGAGTATCGCCTGAAATTACAGCACAAACACTAAATCAAAATCCTCCGGAAGGATATCGGGAAATAATTAGAATAACAGATGAATATTCAGCATATTAGTGATGGCATTGAGAAACATGAAGACTAATGAGAGAGCAGGTAAAACATGCCCCCCACTGAAAACGAGCTGCTAAATCACATTTCTGTTTAACATATAGGCCTAAGGTTTGATATACTAATTGATTCGTTTACATGGTACATAAACCTAAACACCTCACAACTCTATAGATAACCTCTACTCTATAAAATATATAACTAAACAATCCTTTGTGAAGTTGAATAAAGTGGAGACTACTAGTAACTAACTGACATACGTAACGAACTAACATAAGTAACTAACCGTTCTTCCATGTCTGTATTTCTTTTATTGGACCTCCTAAGTGTTTCTCGGAGATCACCACGAGGTAGAGAGTGAACATCAGGTCGTTCTGCTCTGTTATATCCACTATCTCTACCACCTTGGCGATACCTACAGCAGGTCATTAAATAGTAAGAATTACTACAAGACTTGAGCTTTCTCCAAACTTGACAAACAATCTTATTAGAAATCAAAATGTAATGGATGTTAGAGTACCTACCGTTCATCTCGTTGGCGCTCCCTTATAGCTCTGTCATCCCTGCCAAATCTTTCTTCTCGATACTGCACTCTATCATCTCTAGCAGGTGCTCTCTCATCCCTACCATCCCTATGTGTAACCTTCACTGCAGCCCTGTCATCTCTACCTAAAGTTCTGTCATCCCTACCCTCACGGTGTGACACCCGTTCATCTTTGGTAGGTGCCCTGTCACCAGCACGAGAACCTCTGTCATCTTTATGCCTATCCTCTTTGGGTGCTCTGTCTCGTTTACGATCTCTATCACCTTTATCATTGCCTTTACTGCTAGTCCTCTCGCGACTTCCTTCTAGAATTCCAATAAAATCATTCAAAGGTAAGAAGAGAGTATTTCCAATCTCCAAGTTACAGTAAAATATCCTATTCAGAATTTCATTCGAAAATTAGACATCATCAGTTTTGTACATTCATGCTAGTCAGTCCTTATCAGTTATGACACCATTTAACTCAATACAGAAGAAGCATCAAGTATCAATAGTGGTAAAGAACTCAGCTAAATGGAATTGAAGGCGGTATGCCAAACTAACTTGATGAACAAAACAAAACAGACTAACAGGAAACAAAGTACAGACTAACAGTGAAAGATCACCTGTAACTGTGTCAGTTAAGTCAACTAACGGTGGGTTCTTAGTGCATGCCACACGAGGTTGTCGATACTTATCTGTATGTAGTGTCAACAACAAAGCATAATAATACTATATCACAACAGTTAGTGTATTAGATTATTTGAATCATTCTGGGATCCAATACAGTATTCTTGGACATAATCATACTCAAAGATTGGACTTGCAGTTACCTCTTCTATGATCTTTACTCCTCTTGTGTTTATGTTTGTGTGATTTCTCTTTCTTGCTGTGACTATGCTGTGGTGGTTGTATGTGCAAACTATCATCTTCTATTGTATCAAGTCTACTGCTGTGATCACAGTACAATAAGAACTATTTCAAAGAAGGTAAATAGATAAAACTACACACTAAAAACAATATTCAAATGTGAACAGATGGCAGATATGAAGCAAGTTCATTCTGACTTTAAATAACAAAGGTGCTGAAGAATTTCCAGTATCCGCACTTATGCAAGACAAAGAAAAACATGTGTAGGCCTATACAGATCTAGTGAATATACACAATTATTACAAGCAGAGAATACTAGAACTTACATAAGAGGAGGATGATCTGTATGTGGACTAGGTGGCAGCTCTCCCGCTTCCGTCGGACTGGCTGACATTTTAAAATTATATTCGACAGCTGAAGATTTCAAAGACTGTGAGTATTAAACAAATAATTATAATGTAATTCAAACACTGGTTAAGCAAGATGCAGTCTTCAGAGTAGTAACCTAGAAACAATAAATAACATATTACCAAAAACATACAAAGCTTATCTATGTATATCTATTTACTCGCCCAACCAACAAGAGTTTGGCCAATAACGCCAACGTCACATAGGTCTAAATTGCAAAATATGAGCCCAACATATGTGTACGGATAAAAATTTTATCCGTACACACTATTAATAGTAAATGTAACAAAATGCACATTTAATACTGCATAATGATAACAGGCCGATATCAATGGTCTGTTAAATGAAAAATGATTGCCCAATGACACCAAATATCATGTGATTGCTCTGGCCTATAGCAAAATCTCCCATGACAGCTGAAACATGGCCATAAAAACAAAATCTACTGCCAGAGATGAGTTGACCGTTGTGTACATAGCATCACAAGTTCACCACGGTAGTTTTCTACCGAGGACCATAAGAGAAATCAGAGGGAACATGAAGTAAATGCACAAAATACAGCATTCAGCTGACAGCACAGGATGTAGTTCCAGTCCTATAAAAAAAGGGCTAAATACAAATCAACTGAATAATCAGCAGGGTGGCTGCAACCCTTGTGGCCAAACACCTTAGGTAGGCTACATGGCTAATCAACTGAGGTAGGCCTACTCCTTTTTACTTCAAATCCCAGAATGAAAATACGTCAAACGTATTCAAGTAGCCTACATCAACCAAAAAAAAGTCTTTATTAGGCCTAGGCTAATAGTATAGTGTGTTTTTTCTATATTTAAAACAAGCATATACAATTCAATTCCATTTTTTTATGATCGAGTTGGTTTTAGTACTTGCCTCATTTTGATTTTAGAAATTTGTAAATGAAACAAGAAAGGTATGAAAATACATGTAGGCCTATCAAATAAAATAAAAGTCCATGAAAATAAATTTCAATTTTATTTTCTCAGCTCTCATTCTTTTATAGCTATTATCATAAAATTTATCTGTATATTTTAGATTATTTTTTAAATTTTTTAAATTTCAATTCAAATTAATGATCAATTTAAACTTACTTTAACTTTGCTTGCTTTACACAATCATATCAATCATAACCATTGTGGCAACCATCTCTTCTTTTAATAGAAAATAAATTCAAAGTTAGAATGATGCTTAACTAAAACTTAACTAATTAGGCCATGCTATAACCAAAAACAATAAACACTATCGACCATGATTAATAACTATTACTATAAATAATAATTAGGCCTAATATAAAAAAGTATAGTATTATAAAACTAACATAAAAATTAAAATATATAATTATACTTACATTTACATTTATTGGGTTTTCTAAAAGTTTGCAGATAACATTATTTTGTTAAAGGTAACTTAAACTAAAACTTGTTGACCACAAAAAAAATATATATATGTTATATACAACTCATAGGAGAGAATAAATAAATAAACTAAGAAAATAACAAACATTCATTTTTAAGTACATATACATTTCTCACTTACTCTCGTAGTATATATAAATAGCAGCCTATAAGTGAGTTTGAATGGAAAAAAGTGCCAATTCTTATTCTATTCTTTAATTTGGATTTTATTTTGGGAATAAACGTTCGTCAACCTTGACCGCCCATTTGACGCGCTTTGTGCACGATGCTACGCATAGAGTTATCTCCCCTAGAGCAGGAACTCCGGTAAATTTTGTGATGCCACTTTTCATCCCTAGCGGCCATGATGTGTTGGGGTAGTTACCGTTTGTTTACATTAGTTACCTATGCGCTGCTATGATTAGTTAGTCATTTAGTTAGTAGTCAAAATTTGTTCTTTGCTGCCAATAATCTGAAATTTTCTGTTGCACACATATTTTCCAATTATTTCAGACCAACATAATTATTGTATTTATTATATTTTGTAACTTTGATAGTAACTGCATGATAATTGCAAATATTGTATATTAGTATATAAGTACATCACAAAATTATTATTACCCAGCTCCTAGTTCTAGTTATTTTGGCTTTCAGTAGGCAAGATTACTTTACTTTTACCTCAAATTACAATACAGCTAAAGCTACTGTAGTTGTTAATTGTCCTATGTCCTATGGTTTACCCTGGTATCACATGATTGATAGAGTATAAGTATTAATATATGTATTTCTATATGTAGAACAGATTTGCAGAAGTTGCATATTACAAATAAAAACATTTATGTAGACAAACAAAACTAATTCATAACATGGAGTATAAATGCCAATATTTTGACCAAATCTATTTTAAATATTTACTGAATAAAAATAGCATAAGAACTCTTATTCAATATTCAGAAGTCGCTCCTTGCCATTCTTAGGAATAAGGTCAGCCAGCTCTTCAAAATTCACAGCATCAGCACAGACCAATATTCTGTCTAGTAGACCTATATTAGGAAATTGATACCAGATAAATAAATGCTTCACGCTTACCACAGATAAATAGTTTACAGACATATAAGAGGTATTAGATCCAAATAATAAAGCAGTAACGAAACATGTTCAATGCCTACTGTCCTACCATAATAGTACAGCTATTAGTAGTTACATGATTCTTGCCAAATTGGCATCACATTATATAAAAGTAAAATAAAGTACGATTTCGATAAGACATATATGTTGATATAGTTGATCACTCTGGATGTTACCTATGAATTAAATTCATAACAGCTCTATAATAGACGACAGAAATCTACCAAGTACCTTCTCACACATATATATAAAACAACAAGCCTTCATTAAATCAAGCATCTCATTTTAGTCGTGAAACCCATTTCTAATTGGGAAGCAGTTGCTCCAGTTTGTGTGTGCACGAGTCCCAGGAAAAAAGTTCATAAACGTAACCTACTTGATGGGTATGATGGATGAGCACCACACATAGAGTTGTGGCGATGTGCATCGTGGTATCCAGATTTCACTTTAATCTCCAACCTATAAATAACAAATCAATGTTACAACTCAATCTGCACCTATTCTATTGTAGGTAGAAAGGCCAGGAAAGTTTTGGTTAAACAAACTGTTACCAAGAAATTAAATAAATGACGTAGGCCTATAAACTTACATAAGACTATTCAACGTTCTACATTATAATGTTTAATGACTAATTAACAGCCCTAATAAATTTAGATTTTTCCTTCCACATCATCTTTCCTTTCAGTTATAGTTTAGCTTGAAACCATTCTAAGATTATGCTAAGCTGGTGTAGATCTTTGATTATAATGTAGGCCTACTTAGGCTACTAACTGTGCTAGGCAATTAGATACTACAAAGCCTCGGAATCAAACTCTAGACAGGAATGGACAAAGGAAAGTTCACATCTGTGAAACAAAGTCATTGATAGTTTATAGATTTCTTAAATAAATTTCCTAGCAATATAAAGTTAGCCTATACTAACATTCAAAGTAATGATGATAGGCCTACAACACAATTACAATAATTATAATCATGATAGGTCTATTATATTTTTAGCCTATTATATTAATTATAATTATTATTTATTACAAAAAAATTAATTTACAGTCACAAATATTAATATTTAATTATAAAATAATTATATAAATATAATCAATTCAATGATAAACATGTTCATGTTGATAGGTAGTCTATGGAAATCACCTAAATTAATAAGATAATAGTTAGTAGGTATAGTGTAGTCACTGATCTAATGAGTGAGTGATTGTGATCTGTGACTATTGTAATAAATTGCTAGTGAGTCGCGATCACAACTTCACCTGATAGTATTACTGTATTTACAACGTAGTAGTAGCCTATTATCATTACTATAATTAATAACTATAGGTACAGCAGTGACAGTGAGCAAAGTTAATTTAACTCAGCCTCAATCAATCAATAACAGTACCGAGAGATTCCACTATTACTGGATAAATGAATGTGCTTATTAATTTTAAACAATATTATACTTGCTATAACTTATTATATTATCTAATTTTACTATTGAGTAATTTTTTAATTTTACAACAATAATTATAATATAATAATAATTCTACAATATTAAGAATAAATAACAATTGAATTTATTTCATTGTCTTTCCAGTTCTAACTCACAACAACCGTACTGTATTCCTACTAACCACACTGTTAGTCCAAAGAAACCCAAAGTACACCCTTGCAATCACACCAATGTTAACTATATGAGATTGTCAGATTGTATAATTATTGTTCCAGGAATGCCACTAGTACAATTAGCTCCACGCTCATTTTTTGAAATGAACAGAGAATTGTTCACGTGCTATCGAAAGTCCTTTATGGGTAGATAATTCTGTACAATAAGCCTATCATGTTAGCGATTAGACATTTTAATACCCAATAATATGCGGTTTTGTTTTGGTTGACCAATCAACGCATTCACAGACTTTCTACCGATATACGCTGCCGTGCTAGTCGGTTACTAGTATTATTTGGTCGAGTAAACATCCATTTTTATTTTTCTTTAAAGTCCTATTTTACAAAGAGATTTTTAAAATCACTATTATTGTGAAAAAGCAGAGATATTATTAAACAGTTTAGATATAAATTCAAAACATTTTACGCAAATAGTATCTGTAAATAACAGCGTTGAAAAATTTTATGTTTTATATATAATTGTAATGGTAACTAATGTAAACAAACGGACGAAATCCCCATCGCATCATGGCCGCTCGTGGGGAAAACTGGCATCAAGTGGCCAATCGGCGTTCAATAGCGGAAAATTTTTAAGTTCCTGCTCTATGGGGTGTTACCTCTATGATGCTACGAAGCAAATTACAAACCCGTGTCTATTTGTTATTTAGGCTGGGTTCTGAGAGCGGCAAAGTTGCTGGATCTCTGTGTATGTATGGGTTTTCTCTGCGGTGAGAAGACAACTCCAACCTCCAAAATGTTATATTTATTTGAATGAGAGTTGTCTTCTTGCTTTGCATTGCTATATATCACATCGACAGCCAGTTATTCATCCTTTTATGGTGCAACGTGATTGGCATGGTGATGACATATGAAGCAGAAAGGGATGCTGAAGATTGAGACAAAATAATATTCCTTCCAAAAAACTTTTATCTTTTTACACAATTTACTCAATTTTAAGCTACACTGTATATGTCCCCTAAACCCTCTTTAACAAATGTCCTTCTGGTCTCTCTGTTGTAGTCTTTTCTTGTCTTTCTCACTGGTATAGTGGACAATCTGTTTCTTCTTTTTGGTCATTCTGTTATTCTTTTTGCTCCCTGTCATTCTACACTGACACAACCCCTATAATCTACTGCCTCATGTACATACTATTGATGATTACTATATCCTTGTTATCAGCCAATTATGTTATAATATTGGCTTTTAATGGTTAATCAAATATGCTTGTTTTTCTTTCTTTTTTTCCAACTGTGTATATATGTATGTATATATATTGCCATTTTACACTAATATGGCACCTGTTTCTCCATTTTGCCCTTTTCTTTCTCTCCTATTATTGTATCCACATTTGGTCATTGTACATGATTGTATACTAACATTGCACCAGCCCTGTTTCTCTTTTTTACCTGCAACTAAGCTCCTATAATCTACTGTCATTGTGTACTTACTGTTAATGCTTAATGTCTATCTGTTATCAGTCTATTATATTTTATCGTTGGCTCTCGTCAATAATGCTCGCCTCCCCTCCTTTTTTTTGCTTCCCTTATTTATTTATTAATTTATTCTCTCCTATCCATTGTACATAGTATATATTTATATGTGTGGTCAACAAGTTGCTTTTAACAAAATGTTATCTGTACACTTTTAGAAAACCCAATAAATGTAAATGCAAATGGAAATGTACAAAGACAAGTAAAAAAATAGACCTACAACTACTCTGAAACTCCCATCAGTGAACAGTCTCCAATTGCAAGTAAGAAAACTAAATTTATTATCTGCTGTGACTAGTTGAGCTGTCAACAACCACACCCTTTCACAAAGTGAATTAGCAAGCTTTCCATCGAATAAGTAATTCAACAATACATGTGCATTGCAAAAACAACCAAAGTAATTGTAAAGTAATTGTTTTGTCACCAAGTGCATGGAATTTGAAGCTAGGATTAGACATATAAACATAGCCAGAATAAAAAAATACTCAACAGAAACCAATTTTGTAGTTAGTTTACACCAAATAATAAGCAATAGATAATGTGTTTTGTGGATGCGATTTAACCACTATGCTGTGCTCACAGAGGATAATTATACATTGTACATGCGGCCTACTAATAAATGACAGTAATATACAATTTGTGGTTTGGAATACCTTCTCTTTCTATCTGTGCTTGCAATACTATACCCAGACAGGGTCGTATTATGTATGCAAATAATATTGGCAAGCAATATATTACAATAAAAGTACGATAAATTATTAAAATTAGATCTTGCTATTAAAATATTTAATTACATGGAAAAATATTCAGTGTAAATGTAAATGTATAAATGTATGTTACATGTTTCATACATGTATACCAGTATATAAACACCCATGTATCACATCTGTACATGCATTTATCTGCACAGACCATTATTATATAACACTTTACTATATAACAAACACATGCCGACTTCTGGAATGTCATGCAATGAGTATGCTGATGAGCTAGAGATAGTTTTTTTCAACAAAGCCAAGTCCCAGGTTGGGCAGCCATCTTGAAATTGTTATTTGTGACCCAGGCCCAGTCTTAGAGGTCGCGAAGACGCTAGATGTTAATTCTTTACTGGAGTAGCATGTTGAGTTGGAGTTATCTGCACTCTACCTTTCATTATTATACTGTGTATTGTACATGCATGTAGTACAGCTTGTGCCAGTGTAAGGTGGGTTGGTCGACTGGATGTGAATACATCACCATATCTTTTCTAACACAGGGCATTGACACTTGCTTGAATATAAAATAAAATGACCAAACTTAGTAAAACACTTCATCATATTTTGTTTCAATTTTGACCTTGAGTGTTACAAGAACCACATCCGTTAGCTAACGATTATTATACCACAATATGCAGACAAATATTTCTGTCGGAAGTGATAAATAAAGACCATGCTGATTTTCAAACATCCCCATTGTCATCATAACAAACAATGAGGTTTCAGTTGACGCATTTGTATCTGTAATTTATTTGGCACAATAGTATGATTTGATCACGTAATATTTCAACTTCAATTTATTCAACCAAAATTTCTAAAATAATTGATGTAAACATTAGTATAGACAATAAAAGCTACCGGGTTTTGTTTGCTGACGATTGTCAAAACAAAAGAACAGCAAGATATTTTGAAATTTGATGTTATCAAAGAAAATATTATGCATTGATGCTTTCTTCCCATTTACATGTACTACTTGTTATTCTTTATCTAATGGATGCCAAGGGCAGCAGCCTGGTCAATATCAAAGTTTTGTTGGTAACTTACTCGTTTGAAAATTTGCAGTGGTTACAATGGATACTGATACATTCAACTAAGACACCGAGAAGCTGAGTCATAGGAGTGTAGAATCATCATTATTTCCTCTAGTTCTTGAAGTCGGATTTTATTACATCAATTGTGTACATGTAGTAGAGTGACTAATTTGTTCAGACTATAATGTAATTAGTTGTAAAATTTTAATAAAAGTCTGATACTTTATATTTGACCACATTTTTTCCACAACTCCCCTTTTGGAACACCATCAAATTGACATTCAATATTATCATCACATCAGACTGAGAGACTGAGGCTGGCTGTCCCTCATATTTAGACACTGTCAATGTAGACGTAGCAAGTATGCATAGTCCCCTCTAATCAATCATTATCCATCCCATCCTTATGGGGAATATTACCTCACAAACACACAAGTACACATCCTACTTGGCAGTGTTAACATCTAGTACGTATTACATCATAGTTGATCATAGAAAAATTTAGAACACCATCTTAGCCAATTTAAATAGCAATATATGAAGGGCAACATAAATTGTGATTAAGTATGCTGTGCCAAAATAAATTCTGGGGAACGTATACTGTCGTCACTGTATTCTAAAACGATGTTGCAAATGGTACGTCTACACGTAACCTGTTATAGAAGCCTGATTGTTTTGGAGAATAGGTGTGTGATGTAACAATGTGTTATGTAACAATGCAGCATGTTGGTGTTAGAGCTTCTGAACTAGTTCATGGAATACATGTATCTGCATCTCACAATTCAACGGGAGTTATCTTCTTTTTCACCTAGCTCATTCACATCTCTTTAGTAGCTGCAGTCAACATCTAGTTTTAGCAATTTTAATATGTGAGTAAAACACAGAAAATACCACCACTGTGCCTTGTTTTATAGTTATGGGTGTCACGCAATGTGTGTATATTGGTGCTAATGAACCTACACACAGTCTAATGGTTATAATTTCTAGGAATCGCAGATAAGGGAATAGTGTATAGTCCAGTTCGGGTAAACCTATCCAGGGTCACTACTCAGGTTGTTTTTAATGGACATGCTGTTGTGGTTATCCTTAACTTATTGGCACCATTACACTGATTGCCAATTTTTTCGAGGCTAATATCTGTAACGCGCTATGGTACAGCGTGTTAAATACTATCTAAACAGAAAGATATACACTGTACGAAATATTTTCTTCGAATTATAATTTGAATTTGAATGAAACATAAATCTGACAAACCAGGAGAACCGTAACATGAATGAAATATTCCTGATGACCTGATGCAAAAGATTCAAGAATTGTTCTCAAATAAAATTGATTACGTGAATATAAGTGTGCATTACGATGTGAGAGAGCTAAAATTATAATATTTGGGCAATAAACATTACTTTTTAATTGAAGCCCAGATATATTATGCGTTCCTAGGGTATAAACAATGGCCAGTTTTATGCATAAGTTGAATAATAAATGTAATTAGAGATTGTTTTTCTGGTGGACCCACCTCTAACTCAACCATAAACTGAATAAATTATGTTCAATATACATAGTAACGATCTATCAGCCCATTATTTACCCTGAAACACTAGAAATAGTCAGGTATTATTAACAGATATGTAGATACATTATAGATAAATGAAGCTATAAATACATCTAAATGGTAAACTAAAGGGCAAAGTACAACTATGTTTTTCATGTTTATCACAAAGATGAACGTTGACCTTAGGGTACACCCCTTAGTTCCAGTGCTCTTTCCCCAGTATCATTTCTTAAAAAGAACTTCTTATATTTGCAAAGATTGAGCTCACATAAAATAGTTGGTATATCCTTCATGTAAGACACCCACGAAAATATAACTAGTCTCCTAGTGGATATAAAAATCTTAATTTGTTGTTAAATATAGTTCTCTACATGTGGGTACTACATGAACCATCAAAGAACTAACCTGCTTTGTTCTATCATCTAGGTCAATAAATAGGAAATTGTTATCATGAAATTACAATTTCTTACCAATTAACTTTTAAAGATGGAGGGTGAAACTGTTACCTCTGTCCTAATCTAAGAAAGTAACGCTGGTACAGGAGCATAGGCTACGCACGCAAGTACAGTAGAAATTCTACTGAGTCATTGTAAGCTATTCACTAAACATACAAGGAATGATGTCAGGATATGCAATGGCCTCCATTTAACATTCCTATTTCAAGACTGCTGTCTATCTCTTTGTAAACATGTGTCACACAGCATACAACAAACACCTTATTGAATTTAAAAACAAAGAGAAGACAACTTTCCATAATTAGTTCATGAATCTGAATATGCTTGTAACTAGAATATGCTACCAAGTGGACATATTGTGACAAATTGTTTCCTCTTGTGAAAGGGGATTTTTATGAATGCAAGGGTAGTGCCCGTTCATAACTGCTAAGACCACACAGGAAGTAGGCGGATCTGTGTAGCCCTAGCCCAAGTTACTACAAGGGTAGGTTTGTAATTATACCTGGTTAGTGATTACCAGGCCTATGCTAGACAGAGACCGGGTAGTCTGTGGGCAGCAGGCTGGTAACACAAGCTCGATGACCCTCAGACCTGGCTGTTGCAGTGCAGACAAGAGATAAGTATATACTCATTAGCTGGCAGTAGTGCTCCAGGCTAGCGTGTGCCTTTGTGTATTTAGAATAAGAAAGTGCTGCTTGCTTGCAAGGCAGCACTTACAATGTATGTATTAGCCTTCCCAAGCTGCAAGTAAATACCTGGGTACAATTTTTGGGTAAAATACAAAATTCCTAATGTAGTACTTTGCGTGAGTTATGTTCTCCGTTTCCTTGAACAATATTTTACTAGGATCCCAAAAGCACAGCTGTGCTGCAATGTGAGCTCAGAGTGTTCAACTATTGTCCATAAATCTAGATGTTGAGGGAAATGTAACTGACAGCTAGATATGATTGTTGGTCTACCAGTTACCACACCAAACCATCCCTCCCCTGACACCTATTAATGTATATGTAATGCTGTATGTGTATAATCTGCTACCAGTCACCCTGTGTCATATTTAGGGTTGCAGACTTTCTTGGATTTCTAGTAGTAAGAATTGGAGTTTTTTTTTATTTCAGCTGGCAGTTGCTGTCATTATACAATTGTAACAATATATTTTTTGTGTATTGATAACAATGATACTCATCTATAGCATGACATGGGTACGTGCGCGTGTATAAGGGCCTCATTCCAAATACATGTCCTTGTTGTTTATCCAAATAGGCATTCTGGAGCACGTAACTTGGTACAAATATTGATCAGCCTTTAAGTGTAAGGTGAAAGGTCATAAGCGCTGCAAGCAAAACTACGCTGGTATTAAACAGCAATCCTGCAAAAACTTTTTATCTTGTATTCCAGATGTTGACAACATGCTGCGGCCTTATAAAAATATAAATTTTTGCATCTTGGTTTTAGTGACATTTGTAATTTTTTTTGTAGGTATGCCTGACATTGCAACATGGAATTTTAAAAATTTCTGCATTCTTATAAAAATAATTGCTTTGCACAACCTGCTTGTATGTCTTGTATGCAATTTAATCGATTATTACTAGTATGAACATGTACATGTACGTAAAAATATGTTAATAATATTATAATGCTATATTTAAACTTCAAGTTATTCATATTATGCCTTTATTATTTTTAGCAGAAAAAATATTATATTTAAATTTAAAATGTATAAGTATATGCATATTAAATTGTTGCTTAATTATATAATATGCATAATGGTTTTTTAAAAACCTATGCCAGAAATATGTCCTAAATTTGTCATCGACAAAAATGCAATAAAAATTTATAAATTGATGAATTTAAATTACCATAATATTTATTAGATAACAATATTGATTGTATCCAATGGAATAACATTCTCACATAATTATTACTATTTGAATATTCAACAGTAGTTGTTTACTGCATACACTTAAAAACTGCGGAGGTAGGTAGATACAGGTAGTAAGAATATGAGATGGAAATGAGGCCAATTATTATTTTAATGAAATTTAGAGTCAGGTAAGTGGGCCAATTATTTTCATATTTAAATGATGAGTATGACTGTGACTGAATAACAGTCAGTTGTTTTTATGTTTTCTGTGAAGATATTTGTGGCTGTGCCTGCTTATTACCATTTGAGGGGATTTTGTTTTGAAGGTATTTCCATCTATATCATCAGAGAGCTTTGGTGTAACCTTGATCGAAGGTGTGCTCTGTGATTTATCAAGTCTTCTTCCTTGCATATATCTGGTCAAAAGCTTATTCTCTATGTTTTCCAACTTCCACGATTTAATCATACTCAGCTCTTTAAATTGCTGCAAGGTTAACTCCTTGTTTACACCATCTATACTTTTCAAAGAATCATAAAAATCGTTAACGTCTGAGGTAGTAAACTGGAATACTTGTGAGTCTTTGGGAGCTTGGCGGATTGAGCGCCGCGCCCTAAGGCGTCGCTCTCTAATGCGTTGAAGTGATCTTGGATTGCAGTATTGATTCATCTCTTGAGCGGAGCATCGGTTGGCGCAGCATTCACAGGAGAAACCCGCATGCTTCCCTTCTTCTACAGGTATGGTCAGCCATGCATTCGCTATATCCTCACTAATAAATATTTCTTCTCTATCTTCACCATATGCTGCTGGTTCTGTAAACAAAAATAATGTCACTACATTCCTTCTAACAGGTAGTAGAGAGAACAGACAGGGTGAACGCTTTCTTGGTATCCAACCCAACACCTGCAGCAGATAAAAGGCTCAAGAAGCAGAATTCCATAATAATTCTTCATGGCATTCAAAGAAAATTCATCTTGCCAAAATAAAAACCAATGTCTGTTATTCCGAAGCCTTAGCTCCAGCTTTAGGAAATTGCTAATGTCTATGATAACCTTCAAGTCAATCAATTAAACCCTAAGAACTGTGTTATGAATTTATCAATTAGAACACATATAACTGCTTAGGCCTATATAGACTGTAAATATCTTTGTACTGTCTGCTCAGGTGAGAAGATGCTAATGGCTATGTACAACAACAATGTGGTTTTGACAAACCCCAAATTTTCATAATCGGTTAATGATTTTCAAGAGATATTTATTTATCCATTCCTTCTCCTACCAAGAATGTGCATCAAGCCCATCAAATGCTACCTACAGTTCTTTGATCCAACCAGATGGTGTGCTCCTAGGCTACTTGTAACAGCTGGCGGTATTTTCCAACAAACAATTTGTACATTCATGCTAAGATATTTGGGCTTCAGCCATAGTTGGAGCAACTTTGCAAAGATATCTGCCTGCCTCTTCCAGAGACATAATAACAAAACCTAGATCGACCAAGAGGTCATTAGCACTGCCTCTAGTCACAACCCAGCTGCATAAATTTACACATTTAATTAAATAAATAACCAGTGATAGATTGGATACTGGACTGGCCAAGTCCTAATCTGTCTTGCTCTACCAAAGAAAGGTGAAGATGGCAGTCGACTATGGAAGACGTTGTTATGCAAACAGTTTCATGGACCCTCTGGTTTACCTAATTGGTTGGATTTGCATGATATCGCTAGCAAGGCCCATGATTGTGGTAGCTTGATAATGTCTCAATCTACCTTTCAGTAGAAACTTCAAAATCAGCATTAATAGACTATGCATAGTGATAGACTATGCATAACGATAGGCTATGCATAATGCAGAACTTTTATGTGGGACTATTTTCACCAAAATAGCGTACACCTATACTGAAAAATATGAGAAAGACAATGATGTCTAAAACACTATTATTTTGCAGAGTGTATGTTCGACCATAGATGTTATGCACATTCATGCAAGACTGTTTGGTTCACCACCAATTAATATAAATCACAAGTTAAATAGTGAGAAGCCGGCAGTGTCAAAGTTAGTAACAACACAGCACATTTCCTCGGCAACCCACTGCATGAAAATTACGTTTATCCAGTTCATAGCATGCTAACTGTTATGCAGACTTATGCTATTCTCACACTCACAATCACAATCACAATCACAATCGCAATCATGATCACAACTATTATCATATTCATGCACACAATCACAATCAGAGTTGTCAACACCTTAGTCTAGCTCATACTTGCATACCCACATGTTCATAGCTGCTAAAGGTCACGATGCCAGTTTTAATACATCTGATCATAATGACGCACAGTCACCCACATGACTGTTTATCAGATTCAACATGGCCGAGATGAATAGCCGCTAGAAATAACTTGACCAACGGTCACTACAGACAAAGAAATAAGGAAAAATTGATTTGAAAAAACAAACTGATAATTTCAGGTACATGTAGTTGGCTACATACATTGTATCATTAACATGCAGGTGGTTTTACTGTAGGAGTCACAGCTTAGACGTATTTACATTTGGTAAATTTCCAGCTGAAGGAAGTCAACTTGCAAATTATATAAAAGCCTGCATGATGTTAGCCTTCATCCAACTTCAGCAATAAGAAAAAATAATGCAGTAAAACAGGTACCTTTCTGAATGCAGCCTGTTACGTGTATATTGTAACATGCATATATTATGGAAAAGGTGTTCATTTTGAAGTAGCAATAATATAAGTAAACCAGACATAAAAGTAAAACATAACATAACAACATTAGCCCACACAAAAGTGTTGTTTAAGAACATACACATACAAATACTTTCCAGACTGCCAGCTTGAATTTAACCATTAGCCATTAACTTGTGGCAATCTGAAGGGTTTATTTGACCTGTAAAGCCATTTTTCAAAATATGGTGGCAGATAGTTTGGTCTGCTGGAAGATTAATAGTATTTTTGTCTGGCATTATATAATGAAGATAATGCCTTATTTCTTTGTTTAGAAAAGCTGGTCTACGTTTTAATTAGTAGGCTACAAGTAAACTAAAAGACAGGCTTCCCATAGTGCCATGTAATATATTCCAAGGAAAAAACTAGTCAGAGCATGATTGTCTTGATGAAGTCAAACTGGTGAAAATTAGAGTCATATTTATATCCTATTTGAAACATTACATCCATACTTGCCAAGTGACCAGATTTTGTCAGGACACTCCCTATGCTTTTTGTCTATCCCTACTCCTACTGCCTTGAGTCTTACCTACGGTAAAAATATTACCTAAAACCTCAAAATGCAACATGCAACCTAAAATAAATCATTTACATTAAAAAACGTATTTTCAAAGCCACCAAATAGCACCAAAATGGACAACTTGATACTTTTTAGAGATAAATTTTTATTCAAATAATACACACTCAAATTATGTTCAGGAATTTAGGTACCTCTGGTCCAGGGATTTTGTGCAGACAAAACCAGATATTTTGCTCTTACTCCTTGGCAAGTATGCTTAGAGCTTAATGTTTAACCTATGACATGTCAAGGAAACGCTAGTTCGGTTCAGTGTGATCCCAAATCTGTAGACCATAAACTACTGCCTGCTTTACGCCTCAACAACTTGATTTCGAACACAGATATACCAACGTTGCTGTTCAGCTAATATAGAGCTCAATAATTGGAGTTGCCCTCTCATTGACTGTTTGAACTACAACTTATTTTTGTTTGGAATATGACATTGAAGGTATACAGTCCTGTGTATATATAATTTCCATGTAAATTATGAATGAAATGGAGACAAAAGTAGGAAATAATATTTCACTGTATAAAATATAAAGGAAATACCCGTTTTCTGAAGAAATTCTACCTTTGAATAATATAAACCCTGCATTTCACAACATAACAACCCTTATATTTAGGGGCACAATTGGGAAAAATATGCCCTGCTGAATTTATATTATGATATAGACTAGCTACTGAATGCAAACCTACCTGGTTCAGTGCTATAGATAGGATTACGCACGTCTCCACCACACTTTTCTGTGATCTGCAGCATTAACATCATTTGACAATTAAAATACTGTCTGTGCTCCGAGACAGAACAATTTCGCTCCAAGTCGGCAGCAACCATTTTCGCTGACAAGAAGATGGCTAGTAGCAGTGTACTTCCATTACCATACAGAACACGATTCATTCTTCTTTTGGGTGCTAGACGTAGGAATAAAAATGGATGAAAATTGAAGCCTCACCAAGGTTTACTATTTTACTTCGAGCTAGCTACATTTATTAACTCAATTACCATGGTAGACTGATCGACTGTAAATTATTTGAATCCATGTCTCATGAAAATATTTGATATCATTGCTTCAGAGTGCTCCACAATTTATTTCATTTCAAAATCAGTGTCCACAAAAGGTATGGATAAGCTGATAGCAAGATTTATGAAAACATCATCCTCTGCGTTTTAACCTTTGATTTTTAATTTGAATTGATTTTCCTCTGTTGAATATAAAGTAGTAAAATTACAGTCTCGGCAGTGTAACGATGCAATATCAAATATACCAGACATGTAGACAATACTATCACTACTTATTCTAATGTAGCACTCCATCATAGATGTAAACACCATACTAATCAAACTTCATGCTACGATTTAGCAGCATTATTAAAATCTGCCACAAAATGATCACGATATTGCTAAAATTTAATAAAATCCTTAATTTTAAAATACATGTACAGTGTACATTGTAGTCATAGTTCTAATGTAACGTTAATGTATGCAATTTGATGACAAGAATTGCAACCCCGATAACTAGAGACTGGCTTTTAAATTTAGTAACAGGTCTACTGATAACAGTCATTCCCTTCTCACTATGCCCATATATCTGCCCTACAATATTCTAATAGCAAATTGCAACAAAATACTATGACAAAAGTCACATACTTGCATATAAATACTGTATAGGTTATACTTTGTGTTGATGCACCAACAATTACAAATGTGGAAAACATGGCAATGCTCACTTATAGAATGATGACTATTTTGTAAATCTAAAATATACTACTCAAAACAATATTTGATTTAACGGTGTAGAACATGCATACTTACTTACCCATGACCTTTGGTATTACTGAGTTACAAATAGGCGTTGATAGAGTAATAAACTTAGCTATCCCTCCCTTTATCTGTTCCAGAACATGAACAAAATATTTATTCAACTTTCTTAGAATGTTTACCAGAGATAAGGCTGTAAACTAGTACCATGACTTATATCACAGACCAGCTTGTATGCTATCCAATGGTAGAATGTACCAGGTGCTTGTAAGGTGCTTGTAAGACAGTAGCAAGGTGCTGTTTACTCTACCAAAGTCTTGCGTAGAGAGATAGTATTAATGATTCAGCGTCCTAATCATGCACACGGCTTCAAGTGTTTATATTCCACTGAGAGGACTGTTCTTATATATATCACATAAATTCTACTTATAGCCTGGAGACCATCAGAACTTTCAGAAGTGAGGTTGGGTTGAATACCCTTCATCAATTCTCGGTGTATTGTGAGCAATAAAAAGTGGCAATGCTATTGGATAATATTCTTCAGTTAGAAAAGCTGGAATGATCAGTTGGGGTGACCAGCTGAGCTGACCAGTGAGGACCAGACAGGTCAAACAAGGGGTATAGTGAAGAATTCCCTGGCAAACTGCCAAAACTTGTAAAACAATCAACAAGAATGTTATTACATTCCATTAGTCGCTAGATTAGTTAGCCACTCCCACAGAGCAAAACAGACAACACTCAATGTTTTGTAATAAACCACTGGGGCGAATCAAACAACTCATCTGTGTAGGTTCTAATCCATCCATAAATGAGATCTAATATAAGATTCTGTTTGTTTGTACATAGATATGGACCTACAACATAATAGTATAATTTATTATTACTGTTATTTTGTTTGCATCTCAGTAAAAATTATATTGCACTGCTGAGGTACTTGTGATACATGTACATGTCTCCAAGTTGTTTAGTGTCTGTGGGATGAGGCGGTGGAGGGGGGTAGAGGAAGGGGTGCCAAACTGCATGCACAACCAGCTAAGCGGATTTTCAATGAATGACAGTTGACATAATATGCATTCTTACTTATCAGTTTCCATCAACCCAAATCGATATCCATCTTTACATGCATTTTATTCAGAAAGATGGAATTCCACTTGCTGAGAGTCATTTGGACATTAGCCAAGTACATGACTGTGGGTAGACAACAAATATTTGGCAATTTATCAATAAAATTTATAATTATTATTGTTTTATTCTGTGTATTACTAATTATTAAAGGTGGTTGAATATTCTATGTTACTGCCAAGCCTTCAAAGTGTTACAAGTACATGTATATGTACAGTGAACTTGTAGCAGTGTGTTGAGCATGTCCAACATCATAGTTATTATTTTGTTTTTTGTTGTTTTTTGTGAATACCGCTGGCTGCTTTGAAGAAAATGAAGGTAGTAAACAATTTGTTGTTGTCATGTCTCGTGAGTCAACAAACATTGAATTCCTTCGCTAACTAGTTGGTTGATACAAGGTATAAACTTTATCTCTGATGGCTATTTGCAAAGATTTACTGAAACATCTGTTATAAACTGTTCATTCGTATGGTTTACTTAGGTCTAAAGAGAAAATCCTGAATTCTACCTTATCATAGACTAGTACTACACAGCCTACCTAAGCTAAGCTGAGGGAACCGTACAAAAACAAGTGTGTAAAATGAGTTAAGGTAGATAATTGGGGTTAATAAACTGTGAGATGCATATCGCTGCCTCCACATCTAGCCTCATAAATTCACAGAATTATCACTCTAACATTTACTCTAGTTTTATGGACATGTTTTTCTTCTCCTGCCTCCATGAACGGAAATACTAATAGATATTGAATAGTGATCACTGAGAATGCCTGTCTAGCA
This sequence comes from Bugulina stolonifera, assembly GCA_935421135.1. Taxonomy (NCBI): domain Eukaryota; kingdom Metazoa; phylum Bryozoa; class Gymnolaemata; order Cheilostomatida; family Bugulidae; genus Bugulina; species Bugulina stolonifera. The sequence continues at coordinate 10,056,599 of OW285195.1, forward strand.
TACCAAACACTGCGCTACAGTCTAGACTAGACTTACACAGATGGACAGAGGTCATTGGTAGTAGGCTCAGTGGTCAACTAGTTGTACAATATTGCTAGCTTTAGATCTTACATAGTTATGTTAGGGAAAGTAGTTGAGGCATCACCATATAGGCTGTTAATGTATGAAGAGAGAAGACAATTTTTCGAGTTTATTTAAAATGATATCTATATTTGGTAATGGAGTACCATCTGGAGCAGATTCACAAAGTCATGTATATGACAGCTGTACAACCATTTCCTGTCTGAATAAACATACAGAATGTTCATTAGATAGACACTCTTCCCATCAACAACCACTGCTCCAACACTATCACCCTAGTAGATATAGCCTTACAAGTCAATGAAGCTGTGGAGTTGTCAACTCACAGCTACGTGTAGACTAAGTCCACTTCTGTTCTAATCAATCTTGCATAGTTAAAGAGAATTTGAATAAAGTAAACTAGCAAGGTTTCCCTTGAGTTGTTTGGTCACAGCTCATCCTCTCCCCCAGGGGTTTATTAGAGCCACAAATGGGAAAATTTTAGGAAGTAGTGTATTTTGAGTCAATTCTTATTTGCTTTTCCTGGCTATGCCTTTACAGAGTGCATGTTATATAATATTGTAATGGTTTTTGGTATTTCGTGCGGTCGTCCTTGGACGACTACCGACCCAAAACTGAAGCGCCTATGAGTGGTGCTAGGCCTTCTCATTACATGAAAGATCGAGCGGTCTCAGTAGTCCAAGTACTACCAGAGACGACCCATCTGGTCCCAAGTCTGACCTTCAGACTATACCTTGAAAGAGAGTGATCCGTCCTAGTAGGCGGTTCGCTAAGCGAATGACCTGACAAAAGGAAGTGAAAGTCTCTGTATCAAGTATAGATGTGTCTTTATTGAAAGCCAAGTGAAGACTGAGACAACAAACAACGAAACAGTGTCCTTTATATAGTATAAGAACTTCCGCCCGACGTAGTGTCGGGAAAAGACGACGTAGGGTCAAAGATAGTGGAAGGGAAGATCGGACACTCAATGATAAAACCCTGTCCCACCAAATACGCCCAATTTGGCGGTCCCGACGTTCCGCGATCCACTTCCCGCCTTAAATGTGTTGAACTTTTAGATGGCTGCTAGACTAGTTTCGCGAAGCAACGGGTCACCTGTTGCGCTCTTTCTAATAATATATCGTTTGTATAAGTAGACTGTCTATTCGATGCCGCTGTTAGAAATATTATTTGATTGGCCGGCGGAACACCAATAGCGAGAGTGGATTTATGTACAAGGTAACACAACTCTTTGTTTTGTTCGGACCGCGTTTGGATGCGGGGACGGACAGTTTTTGGCCTGAGTGTCTGATCTTCCCTTCCACTATCTTTGACAGAGAGAGTAAAAGGAAAGAGGGATCACTCAATGATAATGCCCTGTCTCACCAAATACACCCAATTTGGCGGTACCGACGTTCCGCGATCAGCTTTCCCGCCATTTGCCTACTGATATTTTGGATAGCTGATCAACTGTAGTCGAAGCTTAACGATTGTTATATTTAAGACCACGTATTGAAATATCGTTAGAGAAAATAGAGAGTTTATACGACCCCGTTGTAAAGAAGCACTTTCTATTGGTCCGCGGAACGCCAATTATAATTACGAATTTGCATACAAGATATGACAACTCCTTGCTTAATCCGTACCGCGTTCGGAGGCGGGAGGGAGACAGTTTTTGGCCGGAGTGAAACCTCTTTCCTTTTACGCTCTTTGGTAGGGTCATCCGGAAGTTGCGCAACAACATGGCAGCCGGAAGCCCGATGCCCGGCCCAAAATGGGTCGGGTTATATACAAAAGTTGCTTATAATCATCCAATTCATATACAAAATGAATATCACGTGATTCTGAGAGGTCGGGCCTCTGTACATGGGTATAAAAGACACTAAAAGACTTAGTAATTATCAGACAAGTATATACAATGATATAGTAGTTAAGCAATGTAGAATGCAAGCAGGTATATACATGTAAGCGCACATAATAATGAGTGTCAGGTGATAAGAGACGACTGTCCGTACCATTACAATATGATGTGGTCCCAAACTGTATAGCTTTTGATGCAGTGCATGTGCATGTGCGATGGTTCTGGGATAGCCCACAAATATATGAAGCCAAGTAATAATCTTACTTAAACACCAACCACTAATTATATTTTCTCTTTACAGCCGACATTGGGCAGACAACTCATACTTAACTAGATTGATTTTGAACCAATATTGGGTTCTAGATCCATACATATTATAGAATATAAGTTAGGATAGTAAATGTAGATTAATATATGCATGTTTTTACGCACTTGCAAACCACAAGTACGTAAACAGATGTATAATTATATTACATATTATTATAGTTGATTGATTTTTTAAAACTAGAGCTCTTGGCCCAAAATTCACCAAAAGTTAGACTTGTTGTCAAATGATATTTTGCAACTTCTATTTGACATACCATTTTTTTTCTGTCATTTGTTTAAATAAGCAAAAAAAGTCAAATCCCTGTGGGGCAATACCGGAACTAGCAAGCCATGCAAATCTACCAGAATGCATGGGCATGTGCAGGAACTAGGTGTTACCAATAGAGGGTTACCAGCATAGAGCACAGGCTAGGCTATAGTTATGCTGACACCTGACTTCTGGCAGCAAATCATTATGAAAAATTGACAATTTGTTATGAAATGGCTATTGTATAAACATCGGTGAATTAAAAAATAATTGCATGTACATGTATGAATATGGAGATGTAGTAGAAACAAAAACATGTACAATAACAAGGAAAATTAACTAAAAACCTTGAAAAGCAGCATTGTATGGAGTAGTCTAGGGCCTAGGGGTCAGAGGTCAAAGACTAAGAAAAGAGGTGGGGGGGTCTCTAGGGTAGCAAACATAATTGCGAACCATCCAAATGGTGCGTTGAGCGCGCCGGCAGGGAGAGTTTGGGAGGGGCGCCTGAGTGCCTGAGAGACCCCTTGAAATTTATGGTGGGGGGACTCCGTCCCTCCACGACCCCCCCCCCCCCCAACTTTGACCGCTGCTAGGGGTTAGAGCACTTGACTGTCATGTCCCATTCCTAATGTGCTGTTGACATTGTCACACATCACTAGTGACCAGTGACCGAGCTGCAAGCTAACCATAGTAGCAGTCTAGCTGAAGTTTACTAAAGTGTGCTGCTCTCTTTTAATTTAATTATTATAGACTTCTTCAGAATGCAAGTTTCTTACCTGAAGTTAATGACAGGAAGTAGAATTGGCAAGTATTATATTATTCTAACTAAATTAAAGTAAGAAAATTGACCTACACTTTGGTGTTGAACTTATCACCTTCCTCCTTTCCAGGATTATAGTTCCAGCTCACAACTTGCCGTAGACATCAATGTTTATAAAGCTAAGCAATGCTGTATAAACATACACATCCTTAGCAATATTGAAACAGGTTCAGAATATTTTTATACCTGATTGAGCTGTATTTATGCAACTCGGTCAGCGAATAGATTAATTTTATTCAACAATAATTATAATGTCAAGTTTAGTGTTTCCCAGTTTACACAGTGAGTTCAGTATGAATATAGGAATGTTTAAACCACACGTTTTGCAATATTATAACATTATTTTTGGCAGCAAAGTTACAACTCATTCATAAATAATTTATAGTTGACATGAAATATATCTCAACATTAACAGAGCTTCCAGCTAATTCACTATGCACCAGCTTTCATTATTAAAATACTAAAAAATATTATGTCATATAATCTTGTTTTGTTCCAAAACAGAGTAAATACTCTAATCACTGGTCAACCAGAATATAAAGAGTGTTTCTATGTTCAAGCTTCTTGCAATGATAATTTTGGAGCTAAGGCTATTAAGCCATGTATGCAAAATTGCTCAAACTCTTGTATATAATAATAATAGTTGAATTGTGATATCTTTTAGACAAAAAATTTATTTTTATTACACATAGGAATTGCCAGACCTCCCCCCCCCCCCCCCTCCTCCCAGTAATATAGTGTAATTATAATTATTTACATCATGATACTTTGTTATTGGACAATATTTAAAAACCTATAAATAATGTGACCATAATACTGTTATAATAGGCTTATTATAATCTGATTGTATTAAGTGGTGTATTACTTTATTTTAACTCAGATTATGTAATAGCTGATTAATTAGTATATTCAGTGAACGGTTAATCTGGTGGGATTAGCCTTCACTGTGGTATTTCTACCAGCTGTCGCCCCGATTTCATTCCTTTAATCACATTAATTTTAATTCTTTTTATTTTTTCACACACTCTTTCTTCCAATCCAGTGCTAGCCACATAGTTAATCTACCATCTCAGTTATTACCAAGTATAACATTGGGTAAAACATATGTATTAATTTTATGGCTTTAATTTGTCATAACATTTTTCTTGTGATCAATTGAATCTAGTAGATTTGTGACTTAACTGTTATGTAACAATAACAATGTTGTAATATTAAGCCTGCTTGAAACTAGGATTATCATATTTGCTGTGTTTATTAATGTTTGTGTGCCCTAGGCTTTGTACGCCTTGTTGTGGCTAGCAGTGCAGAGATGAGTCTAACCAGCTCACTGAACGTCATAATACTGAATACCAACTAATTTTGATTATGTAGAATCTACTTTCTTACCAACTCTACCAAGCATAAGTTTGGAAAATCTAGAGAAAAGGGGTAACAGTTCTGTACGAAGACCCATATACAGTGAACAAGACCCATATACAGTGAACTTTGCTGAAAACTCTTGAGTTGCTAAAATAAACTCATGTGTACCTACGGTTCTCCTTTAATTTCAACGGGTAGATGTAAAAACGAATAATATTATTAGGTCGTTGATGAACCAATTTGTCTTCCAGATGTCTTTCACAAACAAACTTGGACTTTCCCTTATTTAGACTGTATGGCAAGAGCTCAGATTACCAAAAGGAGATGCAGAGAGATGGAGGTTGTGCCGAGACAATTGCTACAATCAAACTCTTAGTTGGTAACCAGCCATGTGGAGGATGCCAGAGTAAACTGAATTATTTGCTTAATTTTACAATCTTATTAGAATAATTCTGTTTCTACTACCATCTCAGGAAATCCTGTATGTAATACTTTATGTGTATCATTCCAGGACTGAAAGATTGTTTTGGTAATATTGCAGACAAACTGCATGTAGTACTTATTTACAAGATATCAAAGAATGTCAAAACAATATTTCCAGACTATTATTGTGGCTACATTATTTTGTGGATATCCTAACTGTGAACCAAACTGTTTTGGATGTGAGGTCACAATGCATGGAACTAATTATTTTTCCAATAGGATATTTTCAAAGAGTATATAATATTTTCAGACTTCCATGCTCCCTCTTGCTGACAGAAAGACTGGGAGATCATTTCCTAGAATATATGATTATGATTGCTTTCATCTTCCTTTTTGGAATTTTCCCAGGTATTATCTTGTGGGCACATATGCCACAGATAAACAAGGTAGATAACATCTGACCTTGAGTACATACAGTTTATTTAATCCTTTTCATCATAAAAATATTTTGGTCAGTAAGTAATGTATGCATGGGATTAATATTGTAGCAGTAACACAACTACACCCTTGATTGTAACCTAATATCATTTTCTATGATATATAACTGAAACTGTAGAGTTAGGTGCAGAAGTAGAGAAACTTGAGATAGCCTTTGTTCTTCTCCAAAAACAGAGGAAAGAGAATTTGTCTTCTCTACATCTATGTAAGGTTGACCACCCTTACCCCAACCGCAAACAATGAATTTTTAATTTGTCCATTGAGCAGTTACGGACGCGATTTCACATTTATAAAAGTGCCCATCCCTGACTAGGCCCCTATGGCACCAAATGCACATTTGCACAGTACATATACTATCTGTATTCCACACATGTTTTGGGTAGGAGTAGTTAAGTAATGTTATGTTTTTCAACAGTCATTCACCATATCCGAGTAAAAATAGTCCTGCAACTATTTAAAAATATTGCTCCAGACAACTTTTTGCCCACTTGTTCAAAACAAACAATGGATACTGACTAAATACCACGCCCCTTTTGTAACCTCCATAAGCAAACTGGTGGTCTACACTTGTGTGGACATACTTGGTAGCTACATAACAAGACCTTAGTGGCTGATCAAACAAACAAATAGAGGCAATAAATAGTTGGTTGACTTAGACCAAAGTTTTCTCTGCTGCCTAGCAGGCGTTGGCACAGGTCATTTCCTGATTTCGTATCGTCTGTTATACCTTTCTGATTAGACTACTTCTGTAACATGTTTGCAGTGTGGACCTGCATAACAGATGTATTCTTATTTTCCCACACTCATTATTTCCTTTTTCTGTTTACAGAGTCTCTAGAATTAAGGTGTGGGAGACATGAATTCTCTAATCTCTACCAACCAATTTGTTATTGTATACCAGGATACCTGATTCGTCTCATAGAGTGACCTAGTAACGATGTAAAGTAGCAATATTATTCATTCTCAGGTGGTCTGACAAATTCGACTTTGACAGTAATGTGCCATGAATAGGGTATTATACACACAAGTTATATAATACCTTCGGATATGTGCACATATTATATTGCCCTAAATAGGTAGCCAGTGGCCTGGCCTGATCCATGTTCCAGAGACATAGTGTGTGGCAGGAGTTCACAGGACTGTCCATAATGAAGCTAATTATTACAAGATAGACTTCCGAGAGACCAGAAATTAAGAATTACAGAGCATTGCTGGTGTATCATCACATAGCTGAGATTGGTGTGTCATCACATAGCTGGGTTTGGTGTATCATCACATAGCTGGGTTTGATGTGTCATCACATAGCAAGTACTGCTGTGTCACCAAGAATATATTGAGACCCAACTATAATTATAGTTTTTGACACGCGAAAGATAATTATCATCAATAAATCATTGTCTCATTTGTGCCACAGCCGAATCTGAAGTATCATAACACGGTTCATTTGATAACACTTAGAACCCTGGTAACTGCATTCACCAAAACTCTAAAATTGGCAGCTCGTGATATTATGCAAGAATTAAAATAAAATTTGTGTTGCAATAAAAAAAAAATTAGAATGCTAAAAGCTAATACTTGTGTGACTTAGCAGATTCCTTAATTATATTTGTTAGAGTTTGCTAGCCTATAGCCTATACTTTTTGCGCTTGTAGGCCGTTTGTAAGTTAGAGATCAGGGTTAATAACTTGAAATACTTCGACTTGAAATATCTTGACTCATGAATATTGAGTATTTTACAAAGCGTGAAACATGTGCTAGCGTAAGTGTAAGAGCATCTGAGCTGTAGACCAGGTACCACAGCTGAACTATATCGATGCTCAAAATTTTTCTAGCCTGACCCTTCTTACACTCATTTTCTACAAAATGACAGTGAGAAGTATGGGGGAAAACAACTTCTCATTCTGATGATTTAGCATCGAGTGACAGAACCTTCTGCCACTGGGCTGAGTAGACCCTAGGCCTCAGGCTACTAGTCGGCACAGTCACTAGCTTCAATCTCTCACATTAGCCTTAGCACAAGCACAAAGAATGCTTGAACTGACATGGTGCAGCCACAAATAGTAACTATACATTTACTGTTCTCTTTGTTTGTGGTTGGGGTAATTGGGTTTGTAGGTGACAGCATACATAATGGAGAAGACAACTTCTCACATTGGAATTTGACTGAAGAATCGTGCCTATGTTAAAATCATGTAAAATCTGCCCCTAACTCTTTACATCAATAACTCTATAGTCTCACAGTCAAAAAAGACCTACTTGGGACTCGCCTTCAATTTTGGGACTTTAGGAGCCCAGGCTATGGCAAGCCCCCAACACTATCACCATATAATGTTGCTGCATCCTTTTTCTGTTAAATAGTCACCAATTTCTTGTATATTTTACTATATTTTAGACCAGAGGTCTATCTTCCTCATAAATTATAGCAGACGGTGAGATCTTCCAAAACCTGTACTGCATCAACAAGCAGGAAACGAAAGTTGAAATTGCTGTTGAAATTTTCAGTGCTGCTATTCACAACAATGTAATGTAATGTACTGTAAGAGTACTAGGGCTATTCTCTCTTATCTAACTATATGCTTGGCAAGGTCAATATTGTGACAGAACTTTGACCACATACATGTGCATGTACTGTATGTGTTTAGTAAATCTACATGCAGCTAGTATTATATCCATGATGTATTGAAAAACATGTGTTTGTTTACCATTCTGTAGCCAGAATAAAGGAAAACGCCTAAAATATAATGGTAGCAAATGCCGTAGCAAAAAATAGTTTAGAAATGGTTGCTCACATCCGTTTATGCATAGGCTAGACATTAGCAATAAGAAATTCAACGAAGGTTTTACAAAAAGCACAAATCGGCAAAAAGATCCTGAAGACACCTATTTCCTTGGTCACCAGTAGCCACATTGTAATTAAACCGCCGCCAACTGTTAACCAGTGGTCAGCCGACAAGCCATTTAACCGCAGTCTTGCATATCTTTTATATCCAACAGTTACTTGAATATTCCTAGACAACAATAATTATAATCTAGAAGATGATAATGTAATTAGTTAGCACAATTGGACATGCGTTCTAAGCGATCATGCTTCAGTTCTTCGTGTATAGTGTATAAATCTGAGTTATTGCTTGTCTTCTGACAAGTGCTCCGTGCCGTAGCACACATATTTTATATAATGAATACATTCTTCTCACTAGTATAACATGTACAAATCTGAACAACAATTCTCATTGTATCAGAACTACTGATGCTAGTCTCCAGATAATTAATACTACACATTTACATGTAGCCTACATGCATGATGTATATATACATGTATTGTACATGTACAATGTATATTGTACATGTTGAGAACTATACTGTATACGTATGCATGTAAGTATAACATACATGTATGGTTTAGGTTTGGTAGGTAAAATTTGGCTTCTAGGATCAGTTGTTTTTTAAATAAAATAGTCTAGAAGAAATTGACAGGTTACAGCAGTGCTGTGGAGCCTTAACCTAATTCCAAATTGTAATTAAAACCACCATTATCTGTTCCATTTACAGCTGGTTGTTTATTGTTTATTGAAATATAAGAACAGGAATACCATAGACATTGTTTTAACCTGTGGTTATTATTTGGTCTCAGAGTTGGTAGAAAATGCTTGTGGCAAGTCGGCTTTGTACATCCTGTCTTGTCTTTAGGTATTACGAATCCTGGTTCAGTTTTTAAATTTTCCATTCAGGCCGGTTGGTTGTCCGACCCCCAGTCTGATAGTACCATATTGCATAATTTTTACTGGCAACAATAAAAAATTCAGCTGCTTATTACATAGCTTTATATTGTTGCATAATTATTTAATGACATTAACTAAAACCAATTCATAAATAAATTATGTTTAGATTTCAGGTGGTATGTTATTTCTACAGAGTGGGTGTCAAGGCTGCTGTTATTTAAAGGAGTTGCCCTTTCTTGCAGTAAGAGCAAATAACTCCTAATCTTATTAACTTCACAATGAATGGAGGTGTGATTTGAAGATGATTAAAAGGTGTGGCAGCCATATTCCTATTATACTTGTAATTCATAATACATACAATGTATTGCAAAACAAATTACTTGTATAATTGTTATGACCTAATAGAATATAATATATAATATATAGGTAATTAATATATAATTTATTTATAAAAACTAAAAATTAATGATATACATGTGCATGTAGTGCCAACACATGACGTGTACTATAACACTATAATATATTCTATTAACATTAATTATATAACATGGTTGACTCCATAATTATATTAGATATCAATACTAACAAAATATTGGTGTAGCCGTGTATAATTATACATGTAAATAAATGACGTCATAGAAAGGAAGCTCGATCTGCTACTAGTCTACTAATGATAATATTGAATTACTATAACAAAAATAGTTGAAAATAAATTATATCAGACCAATTAGGGGTGCCAAACTATACGTGACCAGAGTGTCCTTGCTCTACAAATGCGTGGTAATCAAACTATCAACTCATACTAAGTAATTCCATGACATAATAGGATAAAAGTACATACAAAATACATCTAGCAGGGACAAATTATCATACAAGGAAGAATGTATTAAACATCTGTGTAAAATAGTGAATTGTGATTACTAAATTATGCTGAGATATAAAGTACATGGTAGTACTAGATGTATAATATACTAGTTAATTAATTAGAATATATTATAATAAACTTAATTAATATTGTAAAACATCCATTTAGAGATTAGAGGTTGTCATAAATTTTAGTTGTTGAAAATATTTATGTAGAAAAATAAAAACTTAAGGTAAATATCATTTTCAAAGATGGTCGTACCTGCTTGTAGGCCATCTTTGGTTTCACAAAAATGTGCATAATATCATACACTTATGTAATATACCATGATGTGAGTAGGCTACATCTATTGACAGCAGACTGCATAGCAGGCTAGACTGAGGATATGTGTCCAATAAGGTCGGTAAGCCATCTTGAGATTGTATTGTACTATAATATTATAGTAATATTGTGTATATAGTCGGACACTACCCGTGAAATTCATTCTCGTCTCCTGGGTTGATATTAGTAAACTCCTCATAATCATCGCCATCAGGTCTTCTATAACCGGTGAATGGTTTGTTTCCACGGACTGCACCATGACTATGCCGAGGTCTCATTATTGTCATATCATCCTGATCATCGTCTGATTGGGTAATTTCTGCTGGAGGATATGAGGGCAATGCCAGCTCGTGGCCATCTTCTTCCGAAGAGCTATTGTTGTTGGTATTACTAGGTTGAGGTGACACAGAACGTTTGAATGTACGCCTACTGTTATCTGGCGTCTGGTTGCTAGAACCAGTGTCTCTCTGTGGAGTGCTTCGGTTTGATTTACCACTGTAGTTCCTTGTTAGAAGATGGTGCTCTTTAGGGGGTTGGGTATAACTTCCTTCCAGCGTTAGGAGAGATAGAGGTGCGCTAGGTTCAAGGTTACGTTTGGGAGACTTTAACCGCCCTTCATGTTTACGTCTGTAAGGAACCATTGGCTCAGGTCCAAGATTATCTAGTGGAGATGAGCGAGGAGATCCTTCTGTAGAACTAGCGAATCCCCGGGGCGGCGTAGCTGATGGAGCTGTGGGGGTCAGACTACGTGGATTTGGTTCTATATCGACTTCAATGTTATGAGGATTAAGCAGAGCGCGACGCTCTGAGCCGTCTGCTAGAGATTTAGGAGGTTGACCAGGAGGTTGTGGTGCTTGACGCTTGAGTGAGCGTATACTCTGTCTCGACCTCGATAGCCGAGGATCTCTAGATAGAGCGAGGTCATTATTCCTGACTGACGGTATGGCCGAGTGTGACCTAAAAATGATCAAGTAATGCCATGACGATTCATGAATGATAGATGCACAGTTTCCATGTTCGTACTGAGCAACCAAAACTAGACACTTATTGTGTTCTGCCAGCTCAAAATTATAAATCTGCAGAGCTACCATGACCCATTAGGAATTGGAAGTGTCTGGTATAAAATGGGGATCAAAGCATTAAGCAATCCATTCTTAACTCTAGCTTTGTCATAATATAAAAATAAAATATAGAAAAAAATCCAGTCAGCACAAAGCTGCATCTATCTAGCATGGTAGCAAACAGTGTCAGCCTGGATACAGCATGTGGCATAGCAATAGCATACTTGTGTAGATGTGTCTTGTATCTTGGTTTGGCCAACTCATTCATCTGTACTTCCGGGTTGCTGTGCCACGGCTCTGGCTGGTCGTACATGGAAGACGCAGATTTACCGTCTGCCGCTGGATCAGTTCTATTCTCTTCCCCCTGACCTTCAACCATCCTTCTAGAGTTCAGAATATACTCTTCCTCATACCTACGCCTCCGTGCTCGTTTCCTGTAAGGTCAAAAGTATGCTTCCTATAGGCCTGCTTTGTACATGCATTCAGTATACACAATGTTATCTACTAACATGTATTCATAAAATATGTCATTGAAGGAACCATAACCCTGGAGGTTGGTCAAATGATTATCATAGGCCATGCTGTGCTGTAAAGGTATAGGTAATACAGAGACAATAAGTAATGTACTACTGCAAACTGCAGCAGTCACAGAATTCCTAATTAAGTTTATAGTAGGCAATATAGGAGAAAATCCAAACATAACAATGAAAATGCGCAACCTTTCAGAGAACAGAACTTTAATTCTGATAGAGGAGATCGTGTTACCTTACCCTGAATGATACTACTTGTACATGTACTTGTACATGTAGCATTAGATAATATGCTTGTATGCAATGATATAAACTGACCAGTGGTCATCATTCCATACCGTCACTTATCAGGTGACACAGCTGGTTGGTGAATAAATAAAGCATAACCAAGATGGTAATGAGAAGCTGCTGCTAATACATCAAAATCGAAGTTGTAATACGTACAGTATATTATGCATATTAATAAACCCTTTATTTGAAGAATAAAATACACATACGTTCACATGTACAGCAAAATATGATACGCAAATTAAATCAAAAATATAATCAAATTGAATACAACAATGCTCCATATACATGTATGTTTACACTGTGCCTAGCGAACCTACTTGGGAAATTCCCATAATTATATATTCTCTATCTTGTGGAAAATCCCAGGACAGTGAAAACATGTGTATGATACCGCCCACACCACATTATATAAAATTTGGTGATAAATAAAAATACCAGAGTAACAATGACCCTATATTATATGCCAAAAAAAACTAAAATCATAAGATATTATATATGTACAATGATTACTCACCTAATAAAAATATTCTGATATGGCATGTACATTGAAATGCAAGCTGATGCAATGTATAACATATATATAACAGTACACGAATTATTACTAGACCCTCTTGTTAAAATCTAGAAAAATACTGATAAAATAAATGTATTGGAACTAGCTGAACATAAAAAATTCTGCATGTTGAGATAACCATAATACTTACATGTACGATGTACGTCAGACTATATTATATAGAACACTGAGAGAGCTATTATAATAAAAAAAGCTAACTACAAGAGATTGGCTTACAATCTGTCACTACCCTCCAACACTAATCAGAGCTGCAGACGTGTCCTGTCTTCTCTCTTAATTGATGGGCGATAGTTAGAAAGTAAAGGTGGAATATTAATTAATATTACAGGAGTTATCCTCTCTCAACACAATATGGAATTGAATGTGTACAACTCTAGCCCGAGATCTACTCCAGTTCCTAACTAGGGCTGACCACTGCACACTTCCAGATCCAGCTATAATGGAGTCTAGATATCCGAGTCTGAATCTATTTCTCTCTGTATGTCTTGCATGTCTCTCGAAGTCATATGTCTGTTAGGTTTAGCCGGAGGTTGATGTGCGGCTTGACTGCTGTACTTACTTCGGTGAGGTTTCGCCGCAACGGGTGGCTTAACGCCGCTGGCACGAGGCCGAAGTATGGACATCTCTTCCTCGTCATCATCGGAGCGGCCAGCTGGGTCCACATCTGAGTAGCCAGGAGAGCTGACATTGGAAGGCATTCTACCTGAATATGGAGCCGCGTAGTGACTGTGTGGTTGTGAGTACTGTAGTGATGATGGTGGGTTAGAGGAGGGAAGGACGGGCGTAGACCCTTGTCTGTTATTTAGTCTACTGTTTGCTGATGGACTCCTAGTAAAGCTGGCTGAAGCATATAGCGGATTAGGTCTATTATTATGAACAGGAACGGGGGCCTGTGGTGGCCCCGGTGGGGGCGGTGCTCGTCTTTTTAAGGATCTCACACTAGCTCTCGACTGAGAAGCAGATTTTGAGTGGGCTAAAGGTTTGTTGTCGGCTGAGCTCTCCAAGTTGTCACCGTAACCATAGCGACGATCAGACGATCGGAGGTTACCGATACTCTGACTGCGTCGGCTAGGCTGCATGGTTGAGCGAGTAGGATAAGGAAGTGGCTGGTATGACGGGTGAGCTACAGGAGGAGGACTGGGAGATGAACGATGGAGAGGAAGTGTCTGCTGTGAGAGGTTAGGGGCCATACGATAGTTGTATTGGTAGCCCATTCGTTTCTCCAGCTCCTTTCTGCGTCTCTCCTCATTTTTTTTCTTGAGTTCTGCGGCATATTCACCTATCTCATCCACATTTCCTTCAGGATCCACTCTCTCGTCTTTGGTATTAGGAAATGAGGTGATAGAAGGGTTGCGGGACTTATAGAGAGGTGTGGCTGGTGCAACATAGTCATCCATTACCACTTCCTCCGGCTCTTCATAAATCTGTTTTTTCGGTTTCTTCAGACGAATGTGACTAGCTCTCCACTCTTTTGCCTTCCTCCTAAAATAGAATGAATCTAGGGGTTAGAGTTTGGTACTTTAATCAAGCAGCGTATTCCTTATATGCCCATCTATTGACAGATCATCAATGGAAATATCTGCTATTTTTTACTAACAAAATAATCATTTTCTCAAAACAATCTTTTCACACAATGAAAAATTATCATGACAAACAATAGTAGTCTTTAAAAAGGTGAAGATGTCAAATGATATTCAAATCTAACTCAAATAGAAAATATAATGTGACTAACACCTACTTATACTCTATAGTTCAAGGTAACAACATCTACAATATGGGCACACAACTCCAAATTTACACAGGCAGTACAAACCAGCCAGTAAAACGGGATGCACAGAAAAATATTAGTTGGTTGAATTTTGTTATTATCAGTCAGGCTATGTCTCTGCTATACAGGATAGTAATAGTGGTACAAAGAGCAGAAAACTCCTACTACAACTATTTTTCTTGCAAATTTTTCAACAAGTATTCATGGAGGTTTTCACTAGGAGAAAAAGGTTTCTGTTAGTAAAATGGAATAATCTATAACTAAGCCTATTGTTGATGTATGAAAGTAAACAATATTTTACACGAAAAGCGGAAAACTGCATTCTAGAGAAAAGTGAATGCATGTTGCGTACAATCTCACTAGGAAATAATAGATTATGCCTTGACTACAATCTTGATTAGAAGAAGAGTTGTTATACAGTGTTAAGTAGTATAGGAGGTGAGAGGTGTGGCTTACAACAACACGAATAAGTGATCAGATAATAACGTACACGAACAGGAAGGAAGTAGTGTTGACGATGCAAACAATATAACAAATACAAACAGCAGCAGGCTCATAAGGAATCAAACAAAAAGAAAACTACGGAAATGTTGAAGAATCAACGATGACCATGTGCCGAATATACCCATCATCAAATATTCACATCAAAAAGAAGAAATTTTAAAAAAATCCGTGATTAAAACTACTTCTTGCAGCCGAGTACCATATAGTTGTAATGATTATAATTTTTAGAATTGAATTCTGAGATTTTTTAAATACTAAACTGTAGCTATGATTTCAAAATTTCATGTGTTGGCCTATTTTTCTGTAATTCAATATCGAAATTGATGAATTCAACCAAATATCTATTAATTCACAGCACTGCATTAGAAAACCATGCAATTTAGTCACATGTTCATAGAAATTACTAAACTTATTATAATAATATAGTAGTTTGATGGTGAGTATACCTGCCATGCAATCAACCAATCAATCCAATCATCACTCTGAGGCTGACCAATAAGATAGCACTTGGCATACAACACGCACGGCTACAAACTAGGGTGAGCACACAAGATCAATCTACAGTTATAACTCACTACCTTGTATGAAGAGAACAGACGACTCCATATCTCATGAATATTCTGTCTTCAAAGCTAAAGTGTGCTGGCTTCAGGGGAGGCAATGCACATTGTATATACTAGTACCCATATACATATATGTGTATAATTGTGTATTGTAGCCTGCACTTGCCGCACTGTGTTTTATGACTGAGTATTTTCTGATTGGTTTATGCCTTTAGTTCAGACATGCGCTTCTATATGCCTATGCTGTAACTGTGCGTATAGGTGTACAGTTAGTCCGACTGCTATATAGCATGTATGTATGCATATATTCATGTAGGCCTATAAGTATACATTTACCATGTCTTTGATCAGTGTTCAAGGAGAGGTAATTTCATATCTACATTATGTTATAACTCCAGGTGACCGTCACAGTCTAATACAAACAGTAGAAATTATCCTCTCCTAGTATGCTAGATGAGAGCCTACTAGTACATGTAGTATTACATTACTACTGTGTTATCATCGTGTTCATGGATTAGTTTCTCTCCTAGTCCATGACCATTCCGTTTGGCTCTCTGGCCATTAATCATTAATGCCTTACTTAAAAAATCTTTCCTTATTCATGTAGAGCACCGATTGCTACAGGTGCATACGATTACTAATAGTACAAGCAATTACTAATAGTACAAGCACCCGCTTTTGCACAACAAACACCTGTTAGAGATGCCGATATCAACTAGTAGAGATGCTGATAAAACCAGTCACATGACCAGTAGTAGAAGCATGATAATAGAGAGAGCCTACAAGAAGGTAGTATACTGATAGATGTAAAGACCAAGTCAGAGAGTAGAGTAGATGGAGCTATTAATTGTATACTAGTACGTCAGTTATAAATTATAATGTGATGTTATCTCCCCTTTGTCTCCTTTCTGCACGTATCGTTTCAACTATTACCAGCAAAACAATGATTTCCTTAAATGTTCTTAGACTCTCGGGAGTTATTCAACCAGCGATAGGTCAAATGAGTATCACGAACCCACACTCTCGAGAATCTGAATAAGTACATGTCACATATGGAGAAGATAGAATGGGCTTAGCTTGTTGGGAGACTAGATGATAGATGACTGACCTACTGACTGACTGACTGACTGACTGACTGACTTACCTTCTCTTCTTACATATACAGTATATAACTATGGCAGCCACCAACAGAGCACACCCAATAGGTAGGACGATCATCAGTATAAGTTTCACTAGAAATAGAGGAAACGACAACTTCAGTGAAAGTAAGTCAGGGATTAGGATATTATACCACAAAACATATACACACAATTCTATCGTGCAGACAAGTGAAGAGTATTGAACATGAGTCACAAAGGTATAATAAATAATTTGCTTATTTGAACAGATTTTAGCAACACAGATCTGGACTGTGTCCATGCGAAGTGTAAGAGTTACTTATCTAAATAGCATGTAGTGGCATTCCGGCTGTATGTTACATAATATAGTATAACATACTAACTATACGATATGATAGATCACAAATCATAGACCACAAACACATATTATAGATCCTAGACTATGAACTAATACTTGTAGACTATGAATTGTAGAAAATAGAATTATAAATAGACTTACCACTCTTGGGTAACCACAGACTTCCAGCCTTACAGTCAGCCTTTATTAGACCAGGACTCTTTCTCTCACTGCTCTGAGGCTTCACATCTATACAATGTATGGATAATTATGATAGTATTAGTGAACTAACTACAGAGTAGTAGTGCAATATATACATGATAGCAAGTGGAGTGATTCAACTACATGTAGTACAACAACACTGAGTAGATATACATTTCTATGGGGGGATATAGTGTACACAGATGTCTTACTGGTACCTAGCCTTACAACAGAAAATGAAAGCATCCGATAATCCACTAGGTGTCTTATATTCTAAATGCTAACCAGTTCGCCTTACACTAGTCAAATTTGATATTATGCAATTATAACCATTATATTGTGTCAAAACTTAAAATTACAATACATAGAGGGCGCCACCAGTAAGCTTTTAATGTTAGAACTTAACCAATGAGAGAACCGAAGCAAGTCACTAAGTTAGTATTGACAAATAAAGGACAACTCCACATACACATGGAAATGTCGCACAGAATACTCACTAAACCATGCTACTTCATAGGAACTCTCTTCGTCACTCTTCTCGACGTCTACGTCTAATTTTATCTTCCAAGGTTGTTTGTTACCTGCAAGTATAGGCACCAGGACTATCACATCACACAGTTTAGTAGACAAGGGGTATATAAATAAATGCACTTAGATAGAGAGATCATGATAACGTTATGGCGTGTGTTGGTGAAATTAGAAATGGTGTGGAGTTGCTTTCACCTGGTAGTACGTCTAGCAGGTGAGTAATGGTACACTAAATAGAATAGTGCAAAAGGTGGCAGCAATAATAGTATTAACATTTGAATGAAATATAAATATTAGCGTGAATAAATGCTAGGCATCAAACAAATTTATGGCACTGCAGGTACATACATGTATATAGGTGAATATATAAACACTATAATATAATACACATAGATACACACTTGGGCCTGGAAACTTCTGCAATGACCAAATAAAATATAATAAACAGAAAGCCAATGTAAACATGGTGCTATGCTCAAGTAAAGCCGATAAGACAACTCCAAAAAGTTGCATATAGCAAAATTTTGGAGGAATTTCTCAGATATTGTGCTAAGCACTCGGAAACCATGGATTGTTCCAATTTTTCAACTGAAAATGATCAAAATAAATTTTGTTCACTCTTACTGCTTTCTTTTAGCTTTAATTTGAGCCTATGTCCTATGTCCTATGACGACTGGTCATTTTACTTTATAAGGTCATTGATATATTACAAATGGAAGCCGTCTAGGAGGTCCTTCTACATGTATATAAGCCCTACATATGACTTTATATTAGCCAGTGAATGGTATCTACATTTGTATATATTGGCCCGGCAAGCATGCATCAAGCTATGTATCCACAAAGTACTGAACATGCGAAACAAAATTTGACATATTAAAATAAAAGTGAGCACATGGCGGTGAGAATATTCTAGAATGAACGGACATTATGCTGGTATTAGTTAGACAGTTATTAAACGTGGAGGTTACGTAGTTTGAAGCTTGCTTTGAAGGGCAAAAATATCTACAAAATAAGTTCAAACCGAAAGAGAGAGAGAGGCCCAACAAGGGGGCATCCAAATGGGTGGTGGACGTATGGGGCAGATACGATGGTAAATGAACGAACACACTGGTGGTACGACCTGATATGTAAGCCTAACTAACAGGCAGCCAACCAGTAGAAGTAAGACTGCTAGTAGTGGTAGTACTAGTACCACAGTAGAAGTAATACTAGTACTATCACAGCCAGTGCTGCTAGTAACACCAGGGAGTAGTAGTAGTAGTAGTAGTAGTAATACTAGGTCTAACGGACAAATGATCTATACCTTTCTATGCCCTAAACTATATAAGCAGGTAAATGTATAATAGCCGGGCCGGGTTCATTGCCTAGTAAAGACTACCGCCCTTCATTACTCAGACTATCATAGGATCTCAGTCTAACAGGTGATACACAATACGAAATAATACAGGAGTTACATCTCAGGATGCTAGTATATAGAGGTTGACTGTTTCCCTAGAGGACATGGATCAATATGCAAACTATGGTATACTTTCAGTAACTAAACATAGCTCAAACATAGCCACAACTTAGAAATTCAAATTTTAAATTAATTTAATTATGACACCTTCATGTTTGAGCTATCTGTACACTGGGGGAGGCTGGCATGAGATAGAGGTAGTTTGGTAACAGCAGTATAATACACTAGTAACTGCAAGTTATGGGAACATAGTACATGTACGTGTAATACATGTACATGTAACACAATAATATATATCAAATAATGACAATGATAATATTACAGTGAGTACACTTAAACACCTACTAACCCAGTCTCACTGTACAACTGATTACTGCATCACTTAGATACATGTGATTACACACTGATAATATTACTCAGCTTCATATAACTATTATTGGATTTGTCTTTCCATGTGAACCTAAACAGCATTATGACAGAGAAATGATTTTATGTGCACAAACCTGTTCCAAAATGAGAACTGAAAAGTTTTCGAAACTTTACCAAATTTATTTACAGTAGTAAGTTGAATTCTTTATCTTTAGTTTAGCCAACTGAGAATGAAGATTATCATTTATTTAGTTTTACAATCATAATTATAACACTGCATGATAGAGGAGTGGGAAGCTCCCAGCAAATGATTTGCTGAAGAGAAGACAAATCCAACACATTCTAAAAACTTAGTAAAAGTAATATCTATATGGATATTGAATTCGACGTCCCAATTTCTGCATGGGTACATAACAGGAAATGAGGTAAGTAGGCTGTTGAAGTGTACATATTATGGAGTAAGTGTAAGTAAAGGAAAGTAGCTGCCATCAAATCTTACCATTCTCTATTCTGGCTCCACCCCCTAATAAACATGTAGATACAAGAGGATAGAAAGTGGGTCAGCTGGTAGTGTATATTATGGGTTGACAGGGGGAGACAATACATAGACAGAGTGTTATATCAACCAAATACATATAACTATGTTAATCAGCCTAACAGCTAATACAAGTGGTGCAGTGTTCAGTTGCTCTGTGCCCCTGTAATTCCATACAAGTCCAACCTGTGTTGGGGTTAGCTACAAATAACCACTTGTATGGGGTTAGCTGCAGATAGCCACTTGCATATTTATGTATGAAATCATCAGGTACGTTACTAGATCACTAACACAGAGAGGTTGAGTATAATAATGATACCAACTTATGAGAATTCATACTGGTATCCTTATTACACTCAACCTAAAGTCAACACAACTCAGTCAGTGCCCTACTTGCCTGGTGGTGCATAGATTTCATGAGAGGACAACTCCCTTACCACTAATACCGCAGGTACATTGTGTGCATATATAACATAATAACCGGGCACTGACTGAACTGTACAATGGTATGCAGTGATTGTTAAACTGTAAATACTAACACCTAATACAATATTAGAAATGAATAAAAATATATATAAATTAAGAATAGAAATCAATCAAGGGACAGATTGAAGATGTTAACATGACTTTCACCACAATATTATGTAACAGTAGTAGTAGTAGTAGGAGGGAATGGGATGAAGAGACAGACAGTCGAGTAACCAAGGCTATTCTATACTTATTGGCTACATACTCTCTGATCAACAAGACAATCACAATTTTAAATAAAAATCTACATATAAGTAGACCTCTCATTGTCCAATCACAGAGTATTTTCTGATGCAGAATTTCTCTTATAATGTGTATGAAAGGTGACCTCAAACAAGCAAAATATTTCCCTGTAGATGAATATCAAGCACAGGTTTCTGGTGTTATGATCGAGCAGAAACCAAAAACCTAAGGCTATGAATACTCGAGAGGAATAGAGCAGAAGGGGAGGGCAACTCTCAATGTCAGACATCATGTTCATCAACGGATAGTACGAAATCTAACTCATCTCAATTCAACTTATTGAGAAGTCTGGGCCAAACAGGGTTCCAAATTCCATTCCCACTGGCATTTTAAAACTCGCGGTAACGCCATGAAGAGAGGAAGGGAGTACAGACTACAGAACAATGACCAAGTACTCTATAAATACATATATTATGTTATAATTACTAATCTATAATACTATGTTATGTAGATATTACCAACTACTATTAACCAGTGTCACACATAAATAGTTACAACATAGTGGAAGTATCTAACCTACAAGTATGTGTTAGGAGTTGTCATCACCTACCTAATAGTATGTGCTTCTCATTCATCTTATCCTTACATTCATACTCTAGTACTGACACTTCATCGTCTAGTCCAGTTTCTTCAACCACAAACAGTACAGAACCCTGTAACCATTAGACTATATGTGTACGTCTAGTGCATAGCAATGGGAACGGGGGAAGCAATCCCTCATTGAGTCGACAATGGTGGTTTTAACTAAACTCGGTGGTAGTAGGTGTACAGTCATAAAAGTTCACAATATACAGTATGTACATTTATGATAATAAACTATTTGAATACATTGTTTGAGTTGTGAGCAATGATAATCTGATCAGTGATTAAAATGAAACAACTAATTTGTTCAAAATGTAGGCTATATAATACTCAAAATATACCAACAGCAATGATTATCAAGGCCAAAATGAGTAAAGTCAAATAGATATAGGATAGTGGGGACTTCACTAGTGCCTACTTACGTTACAACGGGCATAGCCAACAATAGCGTAGACGTTAGCTTCCTCCGATTCGAATGTACACGAACAGGAAGGGTTGGTAACCGACTTAGCCGGGTAGTCTTTGGTAGCAATAGTCATATCCGGTACAGAGGAGGAGATGGCGTTACAGAACGCATATTCTACATAAATATACACAGACATTAATATACAGCGTTGTGACACAGGATCAGTAGTTGTCAAAGCACACATCTCACAGTGTGGTGTGCCGAACCATTCAAACTTAAATAAACACATAAGATAGAATTTGAAAGTAAAGCAAAAGCAATTAACAATAATAGTAATATTGCATAAAGTTATATTAATTGTAAAAAAGAACATTTATACAATTTCAACTTGCTTCACTACTGTAAAACCAAAGTCATCTTACCAAGAAATTTTAGTTGGAGTATAGCATGGAATTTATCATTGACATAGAAATACATTGGAGTTATCTTCCCAAACCAAACCTATATTCTCAGATAGAGAAGCGGTGCTTGCTATGGCTGATGTTAGGCTGGTTAAGATGCACATTATATTTTAATGGCAGCAATAAAAGCAAGCTAATGAACTAACGGTAGAGTGCAGCTAATAGTGAGTCTAATAAAAGACATTGCTGACACGAACATTCAGGTTCGGCCACAGGGAAGTATGTAATAGGTTTTTTGTGCTAAAAATCTATTACATACAGCACACCACTTGACTACTTCAATAGCAGCGCTTTGACCAAACATACTTGAAGAAGTACAAGCAAAGACCAGGATAATACACTGTGCAAGCGATGACAAATCGTGCATGAGGATATAGGCAGCAAAAATAGCGAACTTAAGACCCATATAACAAACAAACTAATACAGCACACAGACAGTGAAGACAGACAGGACTGAAAGACAGGAAATTATACATTTCTATGCACTTAGGCAGACAGGCATGGAAAGAATGGATGAAGCAAAAGCACACCAAGCTAGATTCAACCTAAAACTAAAGATATACAGTGATTGTGTACAACTGAAAGATATTGTCTCTGTTCGAGTCTTGTAACATTTGCTGGCGTTGCAAACATCAGTGTGACAACTCCTAAACACTCTAAGATAATGCGAATCGGGAATTCCAACAAAACAAACTGCTATCACTATCATAGCCTTGCAGATATAACAAAGGGTATATTAGCATAGGCTTTAATGGTTGCACAACCGCTTCCAATAGTAGTAGAATCGGCCTACGAATTTCATTGACTTAGTCTGTTTGAATTAGGTTGAATGATCTATCCTTAATTTGTGTTGGTGGTGTTCAGATCGTCAAAAATCGAGTTGCCACCTGACAACCACCTGCCGACTATTGACAGGAATGATAGCAGACTCGGTTTGCTCTACCAGAACCTCGGTTCACAGAATCTAAGAAGAGGCATGCAGAGTTAAAGCAGTTACAGTCTAAGTCACCTTCTACAGTTTCATCCTTAACATCACTTCCCCCACGACCTCTACCATACAGTGACCTTTCAACTCGATAACTACCAACAATGTCGGCCATTTGCATTTCGGCATCAAGGTCATTGTAAAGGTGATTGTTAGAAGCAGAAGATATAACTGCAATCAATCACAAACCATAGGATTAGTGGAGCACTTGTCTGTGACGAAAAATGGGAAAAATCCGTGAGCAGGATAAAGGATAACCCATTATAAGGAATGCAGTGAATGTCTGTATGTTTTAAATTCACTTCCAGGCAAAACCCGCATTTAATTAAAGGGACATCAACAAATAATTCTTGTTGATTTTCAATCGCATTACGGAACCATCAACTACAGCATATGAAGTCACTCCAGAGAAAGCTACAGCACGTATCGCAATCGTATTTTGAGTGAGGTATTGACAAATCTAAATGTCGGCACCTATTGTATGTCGGCAGCTGAGTATTGACAACTCAGCTGTGGTTTTACATAAAATAATAGACTTTTAACAATCCACCCAAAACATTATGCTAGAGCTATGGCTACAACAAACCATGCCATGTTAAAGCTAAGCATCGAGTGTGTTTAGTTATCGGCCTTCTGCAAGTAAAATCGAGGTAACTTTTCCTGGAGTGATGCTAGGCAATGCATAAATAGAAATCAGACATGTTGACCATGTGCCTTCCTGGAAGCTGACTTAAAATAAACAGAGCCGAATACAATATTAATATTATCATATCATGACCAGACTATAATTTCACAATCAGGTAAGAAAATACTAGTATAGTAACAGCAGGTAATATTATTACATCACAATATGACCACATAGAGCTACAATATATCGCTGGGGAATAGGTTTGCATGACGAGTCTGTGAACAGGAAATTGATAGATATTATAGAAATAAGCCAAATTTCACCAGATTATTACAAAACTTGGAAATTATAAAACATGAATGGGATGACAACTCCCACAACACTTAAATACTCTACTATTGTGGGTGTGGAAGTTAGACAACAGCATTCCCATAACCACGAGCAGGCTACTCCCAACTACCACCTGATACAGTTCACCCCGGGTGACAAATGGAGGGAAACGGGTTCATCTAAGCATACATATGGTGGCATTATATGTTGAGTACTATATAACACCAGTTACAATAGAATTTAAAGTTTGGAGTTCATTCCCAGTAGAATAATTTGTGACTGGCATGCAGTTAGTTGCATAGTGAAGTGTAATCACTTATGAGTCGAGTAGCAGATCAGTACAAGGTACATGCTTGAAATAAACATACACCCACATGTGTGAAAATCAAATAACAACAAGTACAGATGGTATGAACCATAAACACCAATTTTTAATATTTTCACAGCCACATAAATTGCAAGTTTAAATACAGATAGGGTTGTTTTTCATCACACCACAAGCCTCAACTTTTGAAAATTTATTTTCAAAGTTAAAAGTTGCAGGTGAAAAGTAAGTGCAAGAAGGCAGCAGCATCCAGGTGAAGTTATTAGAGTTAGAGTTGTCTTAGCTGATAACATGCGAGACCCGCCTGCACACCCCCAAACTTAACGAAACCCACAAGGAACACTCAGTCTAAATTCTATATTGGTCTATAACAAATGATGCAAAATATAGACCATGAATAATTTTAATTAAACCATTGCCCATCATAGAACATGCACATTTGTAAGTTTTCCAACTGAACTTTAGAGAGAAAATTCAGCAGCTATAACTTAGACCTACATTACAAATTTAATATTGGAATATCCATGGAATGGTCCTCAAACCTTAAAACAGCAATATGGAAAAAACTAAGCCATATCTCCGCATACAGTTAATAGGAAGATACTGTATCAGTTTAACAAACTCCCTGAAACATCATTACCCAACTCACACCTAACCAATGGACACATCACCCACCTAAGGTAACCTAGGGGAAACTCTACATCAACATACCTTCACACTCAAACTTGATCTGCATTATGTTCATTGGGGCAGATTTTACCAGCTGTCTATCGACCCCACAATTAGTCATTTCTCTCTACAATAATAAAATAACAAGTTATTAGATTCTCTGGTGGTGTGCAGTACGAGCTATTCATATAATATTATAGGCCTTACATATAGAAGGGTAAATGCAGTTTATTGGCAACAAAATGGTCTTAAGAACTGCAAAATATATCAAGCTTGAACAGTGCAGCACTAATAGCAACCATTGCAACTCCAGAATCTCAGGCCTTATAGGTAGAACACATACAAATAAAAACACAAATAAAATGTAGTATAATTTAGAGTTATCTGCTCCTGGAGTAGTAACGGTAGGGGGACACAACTCTGAAAGACTGCATACTGCGCACTATTTAGTTGTCAAGTAACGTAAAACTACCACTACTACTAGAGCTACTGTGATTCCATCATGTTTAAACTCAACAACAGTAGCTGTATAACAGACGCACAGTGTATAATACAAATCTACCATCACCATTCATCAGTTATTCAAATTTATTCTGTTACAGTGAATCATCAGGCTTGGAGACTGCTACTCCATGTCCTATATCCACAGGGGAACCTGTAACCACCTACTCCCACAAGTAACCACCTGCACTTACCTGTATCAGCTCTCCCTCACTTGATTGTATTTCACTTTGATATCTGTTTATAGGCAGCACCTCAACCTTACACAGGTTCTTCCCATTACACTTTGACTGAGCTTTCCTCGACAGGTCAGCGCTAAAAGAGAAATATATAGTACAATCATCAGTTAGCACCACATTATAACAACAAAACTAATGTCCACGTTACCATGAACATAATTCCTTAGCTCTCTTGCGGGGTATGCAGTCCTGAAAAAGCAAACCTTAACAAGGGAGGACAACTTCAAATTCATGTGTTTCTATAGCCTGTATACCTTAGAGAAGACGAATTAAGCAATGTAGGGAAGGTACCGTCAAAACCCACTAACCTTGTCTGTACACAGTCGTTATCCTCAGCTGGTTTTGTACAATCAGGTGTGTGGGCATAGGAGACGCTTTTTATATTGATATTAGCATTAACCTTGGGGCACTTGACTATTATATCTTGGTCTGGTTTATTCAGACAACCAGTGGCTGTGAGGACCTCTAGTGTCTTCTTTTTCGCTCCCTCCACAGGATTGTGGGACAGCAGTACTGTAATAAAACACCACAAAGTACAAGTGATAGGTATTACACAGCATATTATAGTAACATCCATACTATAGGTTATAGGCTATACAATATACATTATGTGTCTGTGTCTGCGAGGGTCCGAGAGGGCGCTACCCTATAATATGTATGGAATAGATCTTTCTATACAATCCATTATACATTGTATAACATCAGTATACAAACCCTATACTGTCACTATTTTAATCACAGCAAGTAAAACAGAGATACAAGTAGTGTAAGTGTTAGTGTAAGTAGTGTAAGTGTAAATGTAAGTCTAAGTGTTGTTCCTTCCACTGTCAGATTCTTATCAATTAACAAGCCCACCTACCCATTTGTTGTTATTATTATGTCAGATTGCAGTTAGACAAAACATATATTCTGTAGTGGAATATAATACCATTGTACATAATGTAGGCCTGTGTAGTTGTGTATAGGTAACCTACAGTATATAACCAATTACAGTTACATGTGTGTTGTGCAAATCTCTCTCAACTACCTTTCCAGTAAATCTTGTAACGTGATCAGCAGACAGTCAGCTATCAACACCTCATTATCTGTTGATAGCTGACATTCTATCTAACACCTGCTGAGATGAGCCAGCATACTACACATCACACATGCTATCACCTGTCATAACTAAGTTATTTGACATAATATTATATTGTGAAATCAAAGGAAAAGTTGCATCAACAGATTCGATGCACTAATATACTTATATGATTGTATTCTACCAGCAGAATTGTAATTCTAATTCCCACATATCTGATATCAGCAAGTTTTGTGTCAGATACTGACTTGTAGTATATTGCTAACAGCATAGTCATGGTATTAGGGTTATAGTTGATAATCATAGCATATAGCCTGTAATAGTAAACCACTCACTATGATAAGAATAGGGTAAAATGACTCCCATGGACTGCTAACAATTACTCTGTGGGTAGGTTTGAATTAGCCACTTTGATTTGTTTAGTAAATGATTGATACCATGCTATGTGTGTTGTTAGCAATAAATACCATACAATTACCACTAACAAACTACTATTACTCCCTACATACTGTATATTAGGTATGTAGGTACTGTACATGTATATCCAGTATATGTATATTATTATGCCCTGTGCGTGTCAGCAGGCATATTTATGTAGTAAATCAGAAATTTATGTTAAATTAGGAGTTGCCTTCTCATTGACCTCTGCATTTATACTACTATTAGGCTATAACTGTAATTACAGCACGCCGTACTGTATTTGCCAATTATATATTTAGTAACTGATATCATTTAAAAGAGATTATGTCTGGCAGCACCAGTATTCTGCATCCAAACTAAACAGATGAACTAATTGTAGCTGTAAGATCCTGTAGGGAGAGAACCATTAGACACCAAGGAGATATTTTAGTTCCACTCAGTCATACTAATGGTATTGGAAGATGTGCATCATTGTTATTGACTAGCCATAGACCGACCATATCAGAAAAAAAGCAAATCTAGCCGGAAAATCAGAATCAGGAAGTGGTAGTCACCACAACAACAAAAGGAGCGCTTCCAGTAGCCTGGGCACCAGGCCTACTAGTCCATACCAATCAACAAGCACAGTTTAGTCCAGTCAGTTAACTAAGCTGTACTTACTCAGTGGTACAGACTAGTAGACCTGGTGCCCAGGCTAGGCTTTTGGCTGACCAGGCATCATAACAAAATCATCTCCATGGTAACAAATCCAAATAAAAGCATCATGTTAGACTACAAACCAACTTGTACTACTGTACCCACTACATAGCCTTGTTTTCCTTGTACAATTCTTTCTCCACTGGAAGCTGGTACACATGTACCAATTGATGAAATATTATAATATAATACACTTAAATGCATATCTAGTGGTTTTAACATTATTTTCAGTGAAATTAAAACTGTCATAAAACCAATTGTATTACCAGTCTGTGCTGTGATCACTCAACTGTGCTTGCTGCATAATAAGATACTGAATATTAGATATGAGACTCTTGACTACTGTGACTGGTAGTAGCAGTAGTAGCAGTAGTAGCAGTAGCAGTAGCAGTAGTAGTAGTAGTAGTAGTAGCAGGAGTAGTAGTAGAAGCAGTAGTCGGCAGAACTAACTGTAGGATTACTAGCCTCAACCATTAGTAATGCTACCCCCAAAGACCAAACACTGAATCAGTTACCACTTGTGAACCAGTTCTGGATATCCTACTAGGAATCATGGACTGTATGGCTCAGTTGCTTATTGAATTTGAGATTGCAAAACTGTTGTTTATTTTGTAGAATTCACAATAAAAACTGACATAAATTATGATACAAGACATCAGAAATGGAAACTATAGCAAATGCAGACTGAGTGACAAAGACCACAGGCTAGGATATAGAAGGATACCAGATAAGGGTGACAGAGCACAGGCTAGGATATAGAAGGATACCAGATAAGGGTGACAGAGCACAGGCTAGGATATAAAAGGATACCAGATAAGGGTGACAGAGCCAGTCATAAAAAAACAATGACAGGGACCTGCATGTGATCTCTCACATATACAGCTTTATTGACAGCATATACATGTATATGGATTAATATGCATCAGAGGTTAGATAGTTATACCAGCAAATGAGCAGCGTTGGGAAGCTGATAATGCTAGCTGTTATAGTTTACAATATACTTATACAACTACTAAATCTATATGGCTTGTATAGTGTTGTAGTGAAGCAATTCATGTGCTTATAGTATGCAGCATGTACTTAATTATCTAGCTTGGCAGTTAGGCAACAGCAGAGGCTGCTGCCTTGACTATGCACACCAGCTTCAGTAGTTAGTTGTAAGGTCTCTTCTAGCATACAATGAGACTAGACAAACTACCACATTGTAGACAAATAGGTGGTGGTGGCGGTGTAACGCCCAGTTAGGAACTGCCAGATAGAAAACAGTGATTGATGCATATTAAGATATTACCTAACCATAATATAGAAGCTACACGCTAGATGCAATGTATTGTAGTCACCTGCCGTCTATTGTCATGATGCTAGACAGACAGGTTCGACAAACTTGCATCAAATTGAGTTTTCCAAGTGCAGGTAACCCCCATTCACTCCACCCCATCCACTCCACCCCCACCACTCCACCCCCCTCCACTCCATCCTAGTGAAGCTCACTTATAATAAAATTGACTAGTCTCTCTTTTGTGTGATTCTCACTCATGAATAAACTGATAAGTAGATAATGTATAGACTATCCCTTCTTTTGTATTACATAACAGATTGTTTTGCTTAGTGCATCGCCCACACAGTCTAAGTAAATATTACCTAGTATATAAACCACACGGAGAGCAGTTGACAAAATGTATAATGAGGGTTGTAACAGATGTACTGAAATCCTGTTCAGGCTGAAGTTGAAACACTCCAGAGACAGACAGTCACAAATTATTTGTTCACAGGTCATGGAATAACAACTCCAGTAGTAGCAGCAGTAGTTCCTTGCTGATATATCAAACTACAATATATACTGTCACATAATTTATAAATATTATGAAACTAGAACTAAATATGGGAAAATTCTAAATTAAATCTCGTTACAGTCTAATATAAACACAAGAGAGGAATTGTGTTAACTCAGCAATGTATATTGTGTTGCCGGTGTATAATTGAATCAAGAGAGAGGAATTTCTACACTGACACCAACTGATATCTAGTTGCCAGTTGAACTAGTCTGCAGAGCTATTAGAAATAAACGATAACACCATCATAAATATTATATATACTTGATTAGCAATTAGTATATTTTGAAGAGCCCTCTATGTCACAAATAATACAGTTTGCTAGCTGGTACTGTGGGAGGAACGAATACAACAGGGCACTGACTGAACAAGAACTGAGCAAGCACTTGTCAAATATTGCCTACTCATCACTATGATTTAATAAAGAAATGCATCAATAATAATGAGAGAAAATGATGCTTTCCTGTATACTATAGTATTGATTATATCAAATACTAAGATATGGTTTGTATATAGACATACTTCCCAGCAAGCATCAGAGAACAATAATAATATTGTGTTGGTAGTTCATCTACTATTGTGTAAGAACAAACAAATATCATTATATTACTATTAGTGTGACTCAAGTTGTTTATTATTGTAATTTGGTCATATGGCTATGATGTATAATAGGATTACTTCACACTTCCAAGTTCCAATGACATTTTATAACTACATGTAGTCACAGAACCAAATCTTCAAGCCAAACCATACGAGCATTATACTATTATATTCATAGGCTATTACTACTGCAGCTCTGTGGTCAGCCCACAAAGCTTATTCCAGTTCAACAAAAAATGCTGCTTTTTTATTTACCCCAATGTTGATGAATGCTAAGGATAATATAAACAGTCTACCCCACAGGTTCTGTCAGATATGTGACAGTATTGGCATAAGCAATCAGCGATATTGCACAACTCGGAATTGTCACAGCAAACAAACCTGGCAACCTACTGTGCAGTCTAATGATGTTCAATTAAATTTTGAGAATTTTAAACACTATTTTATGTGACTTTACAGCTATTTTCCATGTCCGATGATACCCTGTAACTACAAGCATTAGCTACCCTGTGTGAATTTACTCCTGGTATGCTATCAAGTTCAATGACTAACTTGTGCTCTTCCAACACAAAATAAGCTAATTGGGCCAAGCAGGCTTAGCTTGGCACATTTCATGATTTAAACTGCAAATGTCAGGCTGGAAGTCTGGGAAAGAATTTGGCATTTCATTGTACTACTGGCAGCATTCTCAAGCTCTATTGATGCTCAACAGCATACCATAACGTCAGCAGATATAAAGTTGTGTATAGAACACTGAAGTGAAACATCTCCAACAAAAATAAAAACACAATTTGTTACTTATGTACACTGCAGAGGTTTTGACTTTGATGTGTATTGCCCTACTTGTGTGCTGTATAATTATGCAGGACAGGCAGCAGTTAGTCTGAAGACAGGCCAACTGCCAGTGCTTCAGTTTGAATACACTTTTTAACCAACATAATTAACAAAGTTAGAGCTTATTGTGTGACTTTTCTGTTCTCACTCCTCCTCCTACTCATGATACATGTGTTAGTGTAGGTACTAGTCTATTGATTGCTGACTATTGAGGCAGCATTTATTATGAGTGCAGAGAGAAACTACATCCAGTAAAAAGACGTTTCTCATTCATTATTTATACCAGAACTATTGGCCAGATCAACTTAGCTGAAGCCGCAGCATTAAAAAGTCATTTAGGACTGTTTATTTCCAACTAAACTTTGGTCCTAAATAATCAAAAAGTTCGACTTCTGTGGGAAATTCAATCACTGTATTGACACCCTCTCTCGGCTTACGGCTTATGACGCACTACAATGAGGTCTACACAACCTCTTCAAACACCCATGAAACTGTGCTACTTTGGCTAGTAAGTTTTGCTGAAGTAACCTTTGGGATGTACTAATTAATGCTAATCAGCTCCCATAACGCTATCATGTATCAATTTACTGTAATTGATATCATAGTGTTTCATGATGTTTGTATCTTGTACCATTTGGCAATACTTAGCATGCAGAGGGAATATTATCTTGCTAGTTCCTGGTCACAGAGTTCTTGGTATAGGCTAATCATAGGGAATTGATACATTATATTTCTACATTAGAACAACTATGCACGCTATTACTAAACCCTAATTGCCTGGTTTACTAGCATCTGAGAGTTTAGTGTAGATAGTGTATTAGCTGAGTGGTTCACATGTTTATGTACTATAAACAGTTATCTACTATTTACATGGGTTGATGTAAACTTTGTGGTTCGGTTTGACAAGTTCAGATAGATAATAATGGAGATTTTAGTCTATCAATAAGATATTACAGATGAAACCAGATGCTGCTGGTCTGCATAAAGAAAAGAAGTTGCTCTGGGGTGGATTCACATTTTTTGGCAGTACAATTGATTCATTGGGATATATGAAACCTGCACTTCTGTTTAGTTAGCTTCAACTTGGAGCATGCTAGAAAATCGCTTATGCTGTGGGGTGACTATCGAATAAACAAAAGTGTTGGTCAGACAACAGAATGAAAACGGGAATTGCAAGTAGCTCCTAGAAACGGCATATATATCTGCTCAAAGTTTTCCAGTTTATAGTATTGAGCCATAGCTTTGATGGTTCTACCAACTGTTCATGTACTTTGGAATAAGAATATAAATATATTGCTTTATACTGTATAGCAATACTTTATACTTTATAAGTATAAGCATATACTTTATACTTTATAAAGTATATATGCTTTATACTGGCATATAAAGCAATGCCAGTAAATTCAATTTTTGTTTATTGTTCTAAAATTACTTTTTATTTCATGTTCATGCAATAATGTACAGCCTATTATATTTAGTGAATTAGTCACAAGAGCTGCCTTAGCAAATTGTTCAGTCTTGTTTGATCTTGAGAGTGGGTGATATAGAACAAATAAAATTAATACTGGCAATTGGGACTCACTACATGTATGTTAACATATAAGTAGAGGCAGCAATTTGGCAGCATTGTATTTACTAATTGAGTATATTATTTAGTACATAATAGCAATGGTTTTCTGATAATGGTGCCATGTATGTCATTGCCCAAGCCTATTATAATAAGTTTACTACCTATTTAGATATCATAGCAGTAATGTGAACCCACAACAATATGTTTATATTCAGTATATTCAGGTACATGATTCAATCTCTATATCAACATAAATAATCCTACAGTTTCCCTTTTATTTGCAATAATAGGTACAGTGATGTCAGAAAGTTTGGAAACACCCACTTTATTTTAGTAACTTCCTAGTTGACAACTTGTTTTTCATTTTTGCATCATTCCTACCCCAGCAAATTATATATCAGTGGATTCAGAAAAGTGTGTAGAATATTTTTAATCTATAATTGTCTTTATTAGCAGTAGCAGCTAAGTTTTGCAGCAAATTTTTGTGTAGGCTATCACCATTTACATCTTATTATAATCACAACGAGTTTCACAAAAATAGTAGTACTTAGAGGGGATGTCACAACAATTACAAATTGGTGAATTTTTTAATGATAATGGTGAACAATGACAGTTCAATAGTGATTGAACTGCAGTATATTGTCAGTACTTAGTGGGGTATCCTTTACTTTTAATAACCAGTCGGCAGTGGTGTGGCATGCTTTTTGCACGTTTGCTGAGCTCCTCGTGGCTGATGGTGTGGTGCCATGCTCCAATTATTTTCTCTATTGACTGTCTCTTCTTCATTGGTTGTTCTTTTCTGACTAGGTTTCCCATGTGTTGCCACAGATTTTCTATGTGGTTAAGGTCAGAGCTTTGTGCCAACCATGGTATGGTTCGAACGTCTTTAGCCGTCATCCATTTCTTCCCAATCTTGGCGCAGTGGCATGGTCATCTTGAAAGTATGAATTTTAGAGCAGAAAATGCTGCCAAGCTCTGCAACTCTTTTTCCTGATAATCAAACTTGGTACTTCCAAAATGACAATGCACCATGCCAGGATTGTGAAGGAATGGATAACTGCTAAAGACGTCCGAACCATACCATGGTCGGCGCAAAGCCCGACCTTAACCACATAGCAAATCTGTGGCAACACATGGGAAACCTAGTCAGAAAACAGCAACCAATGAATAAGAGACAGTTGATAGAGAAAATAATTGGAGCATGGCACTACATCATCAGCCACGGGGAGCTCAGCAAACGTGCAAAAAGTATGCCACACCACTGCCGACTGGTTATCGAGAGTAAAATATACTTTATTAAATACTGACAGCATACTGCAGTTCAATTTACTATTAAACTGTCATTGTTTACCATTGTCTTTAAAAAACTCAACAATTTCTAATTTTTGTGACATCACGTCCTGTAAGTACTACTATCTTTGTGCAACTCGTTGTGATTAATAATATGATGTAAATGGTGATAGCCTATACAAAAAACTTCTGTAAAACTTAGCTGCTACTGCTAATAAAGACAATTATAGCTTAAAAATATTCTACACACTTTTCTGAATCCACTGATATATAATTTGTTGGGGTAGGAATGATGCAAAAGTGAAAAATAATGCCAATTTAGAAATTACTAAAATAAAGTAGGCGTTTCCAAACTTTCTGACACCACTGTAAATAAAAGAATAATATATAGGCCTATAATAGAACAAAGATTTTATTAGGCTATTTCATACTCAGGTATGCTGATGAAAAAACCTTGCTAAAAACTGCAGAGTGATTGCAGGTTCAACGCCGACTGAACAAAGAGAGGCTGGACGTAGATCATTGAAATTATTTATAAATACATTTTAACAGTTTCATATCCACACCAGGATGATTATTGCCAAATAGTGCTCATGAAAATGAGGTCATTTTCATGAGCACATGTGTAACAAAACAATCATACATTGTAGAATTGTCTATCCTTTGTTTGTGATCATGTTTGAAATATCAGCAAGTACTCTGACAACACATAACATTAGACTTCACAAGCTTATCTTATGTTTTGAATATTACCAGAGAAGGAAATCCTAGCATATACAAATGTAGCTTAGAATAGTAAATCAATTCCATACTTCTCCAAATGTTCTTCAGGCAATTGTAGCTGAATATGTTATGTAGGCCACACAAAATTGCAATTCATGTAGGCCTACAATATACCCGCATGTAATAATGTGCTGTCAGTGTGTGCAAGAGAGTGAGCAAGTGAGAGTACATCTCCACTTATATGCTGATGAACTAGTATTGTACCATTAGAAGTGTTAGGAAGAGCAGTTAGAAATCGGATGTTTAGTGAAAGCATAGGGTCTACTTTTAATCAGTTGCTAAGCATTCAGTCTCCAACTACACTATAGTATACAAAAACGGCCCTCTAGTGATACGAAGAAAAGGCAAAATATAGCCGATGGTTGGCGCGTATGGTGCTGCTAGATAAAGGCCACAAATGGATATACAGGATGAAGGCTAGGCCATGAATCAGCTGAAGTTATTCAAATTCCAGACCAATGATGAGGAGCCAATCCCAGAGTTACTGGAACAGAACAACAGATTTGTGATAGAGAGTTATGAAAGAGGCAATTATTCAAGGACAATAAGAAGATAGGCTTTACATCTGGCCTGTTGGTTATGGGTTTGTTTTTAATGCTATATTTATATCTGACATGTGTATATAAATAACATTAATGTGTGAGAATAGATTTGATGGTGCTGTCCATGACTGAGCGAATAGTTCCTAATTGCCATGGCGACAAGTAGCCTGGGTATATATATTATCCTGCTAACAGTATGAAATGCTGGAATACATTGGAAATTTAGTTGGTAATGGAAGTTTCCATAGTGAAGGAGAGCAGTCCTATGATATGATTGATGATGTGCTAGTAATAGTGAATAGTCAAGTCTATCCTAGCTAAATATTTCCAGTGGAAACTACCACTATTATATCTACATATTACTCGAGCATACATGGCAGGGGTGAAGTCACAAGTCCTGTAACATAGTAACCTACTACTGGAGCTGCTATCTAATTACTGTACCTCCAGTATTGTGGAGCATTCCAGGCATTATGTAATGTTATCAGTGCAGTAATCCTGTAACTACTGGGGTGATCACAAACTCATTACATAGGATTCATTAGAATTGCAGGAGGTTTTGATTTCCTGATTTGTTGCAGTTTGTTTATTTTCGAGTGATTAGTGCTTACATAATAGTATACAGGTATGAGTATGCAACTGAGTACAGGTGATTCTCTGTGCGTTTGTAATAATAGAATGTGTGTAATGAAATAGTGGCCAACAACAATATACTGAGTCATCCACCACACATGTGGTATTTTATCATTTTGGTTGTAGTAACCACTTGGAATCGACTATGATTATGTAGTTGATGATGCAACTAGTTGGTGTGGAAGATCACAATATTTTTTTTCGGAAGACTGGGTATTTGATTTTAACATTTGCTCCCACTAAGTAAATGTTGACCGAGTCACAAAGTGTTTGCTTGCCACAGCCAGAACCCAGACTGTTATAAAATGATAATTAATTTTCATTTATTTAAATGTAAGCTAATGAATTCAAAGTCACACAGAACAATAGCATCAAATCTGAAATCCAAATCGAATTAACTTCTCAACTCAAGTGCAGTAGGTATAACATTTCAAAGCCCAGCTTATATGAATATGGTGTCCACTCACCCAATGCCAAGTTTCATTTTAGGTAAGGCGGCACACAAGTTTATACTTTGTACACAGCGAAATAAAGTAAAAATATGTAGATACTACTTTATATGTATAAAACACCATGACATAGGGCTTGGTGACTGATATAATATAGGCCCTAAGCTATATTATAGGCCTACTGAATCAAATGTAAAAAATCTTTTCGAGAAAAGGGGGTAGTTTGATACTTTGGCACTATGACAACCAGGCAGTACAGTCCATACAGTGTTTGTTCTCGGATATATGCCATGACAATTATAGTAAACATCACCGTCATGATGTTTCATAACACATACATTATGTAATAGGCTTACTTACCAATGGCTATAACGGTACATCTAATAAACCATTCTGTATTTAGGTTTGCCATCGTGATAACTGGATAAACATCCACACCAATTATTCCAATTCAGCACAGAGAAGGGTTATATAATATGATGGCTAAATCTAAATAGAAAATATAAAACTCTCAGACTTGGCATATTGGTCTAACTCCAATAGCCTAGATCCTATGTGGCCATAATTGAACCTCGAAAACCAAGCGACTAAGTCACCTCAACATCATTTGAAAATTGACAACTGGTTTAAATGACAAAATTTTAAGGCCTATTAATAATAACAATTAAAATCAATGAAGCCTACAATGCATCCAAAACCAATGGTTGACTTTCTAACATAACTTAGTATGAAACTGTTCAATTTACCAACCAGCTACTCTAATATGGCCTTTTGAGCAAAAGTCAAATTGTTAGTAGCATCCAAATCAAAAATCAATAACACAAGATATGGCATGTCATAGCCGCATTTAGGTGTTATTGCCCCCCCCCACCCTAAAGCATTTTATCAGGTCCAAAAATTATTCTTGTATAATCAAATAATTTTCATGTACATATAACATGTAGGCCTATGTTGTCAGTTAATGCCATAAAGATCAAACACACACTTATATAAACCCACCAAGAATTATAATACAATATTTATTTTGCTATCAATCATATGAGCCGTTATTTATCATCAGGCTAAGTTAACAACAATTACAATACAAATACAATAGCCTAGGTTACTAATCTGAAATTAGATTTACTGACCATTCCTTTTACAAAATAATAATTATAATTGTCATTAAATTATTGCTATAAATAGTAAATATTTTCTCACATGTATTCATTTGATTCTATTGGTATAAACTTTCACAATAATTTCATGAGTATAAATTAAATTTATTACAAACTACTATAACTATATAATTATTATAATAAATTAAAACATAATAAAATAATATAGTTATATTATAATTGCCTTTGACTTAATTTGACATGGAATTTTATCAATTTAAGTGATCAATATTATTATTAATTATTATTATTTAGTTTGTTTTATTACTTAAAACTTTGTATAATATAAATATTAATTAATTATTATTTTATAAAATAATTATATTATTATTATAATTATAAAATAATTTTTTATTTTTATTTTATTCTTCTGTTTATGGATATAGCTGTATGATGATAATTCTTTATAGGAGAGCGCTTTAAATTTTGACTGGTTCACTCTTTTAGCAAACAACTAAACTTACTCTAATGATCATCATCATTCATAAAGTATTCAGCATTGTTAGTAAGGGCACTCACTACTTGTACTACATGACTGTATTATCTTTGTTTATGATGAAGCCAATAAAACAAGTTTCCGGTGCGCCCGCCGCATATATCATCGTAGTGTCGATACGATAACTTTATAATAACGGCAATTATTGCAGCTAGCAGGCAAGAGACAATAACTCCCAATTATCATCATTGCAATTACTTGTACAGTGTATGTACAGTACATTGTACATGACTGTAATGTACATGTACAATGGAGTGGGCAGCATAATCCCATAATGTAATGTAATGAGTCATGACTAATGTGGCCAATAGAATAGAGAGAGTTACCTTCAAGAAAGAAAACTTTACCTGAGCCATATAGAATTATAAGGTAACCAAAACCAAGTCTATGGTCCAAGTCCCATCCGACAGTAGTTTCAATACTTGCAATAAAATGTGGATGACAATGCTTATGGTTGTGAGCTAGATTGTTTGAACAAATAATGCTTTTATTGTACTATGTTATGATTAAATAATAGTGTGTTGTAGCTCACACATCAAGGAACACACCATGTCAGCATTTATGCCTCTGACTCCCAAGGAAACAAGCCAGTAACTTGTGTGTGCATTCAAAAACTATCCAATAGAATTTAATACAATAGCGTTCTACTAAGTTATTATGAAACTACACTACAATAAAACTGTTACTACAAGGTATATACTTGTAGAATAACCACAAAGGAATGTGAATGTCCAGTACAGCATGTTATGCTATTATTATGTTTCTAGAGGTTTTATATTATAATGCTAAGTTCTAATGAGAGGTGACAACTCCTAACATGGAAAGTTCCAGCGCTCCAACTGGGTTTGCAGATGGAGAATATAAGCTAACTGTCAACAATCCGATACAAGATTGTTCAGTGGGGCAACCACACCCTTCTCAAAATACAAATAGGTGTGATTAATAATACTAATAGTACTAGGTTAGTGGGGTCAAGAGTCTTTCACGATTCAATGAAACACAGCCAAGAATATTATTATGAGCACAAATCAGAACTTGATTCATCGAGCACTGTGTATATGTAATGGATCAATGTCATCAATCATCAGAAAAATTCTTACAATAGATGGGACCCAAGTCTTTTGATGTTCAACCAACTGTGTATTCCAAGCTTATGGCTAACTTTCAGAAAATGCACTGGAGTAAGATCAGATGGCACTTTTATTTTCATATTAATAATCTTGAATATATAAATTTAGAAAATTCTACAGGATATGATGCCACTATTCATATTTTAACTTATGCACATGCCGTTGATTTACTATTGTGTATAAACAAGTAGCTATAACAATACAGAATGATGCCACATATAGAGCTATTTTTACACCATAATACTCAAATAAATAACCAGCAAAGACAGGTGTTACGAGTCTAGCTGCAGACATCACTGTACCAGAAACACCAACTAGATAGCCTGAGTGTTCTTTACCAAGTACGAGACTAGTAAAACTTTGTTCCGACACTTTACCTACCATAGTTGAAGAACTCATGCAAGCAATCACAATATATACACCCGTCAATTCAGACACATTAGAGATGATTGCCATAGACAGTGCAGACACTATACAGGATGCTAGGAGCTGGTGGTAACGTGAAGTAAGTACCATGGAGACATATTTCATCCGTGAGCCAATCAGAGTCTGTACTAAACCATTGAATGATACCAGCCAACCAATCTACAATATACAAACAATAACTGCTGCTCATCTGACCCAATAAAACCCAAGGCTAGTTGCCTTTCGTTGTTCTAGGTCCAATATGACACCCCATGTTCCCCTAGTGACGCAGTTTTCACAACCAATGGCTGTTTCTACCTATGTAACGCCCCTGAATGTGAATCATTTCCTGTTCTTCACCAACGATAGTGTAAATGCTGTGAAGCTGTGACATCAAGTAAAAGCTCTAGTCTATCGTAGTAGGTGTCTTCGTGACCTAAAGTTCAGACCAAGGCTGATTTGCGAAAATATTTTCCGTCACACATCCGTCACAGAGTCGCGAACACACCGGCCTGGGCCAAAAGCAAAATCCTCATTTTCGCGCGAAGAAGTCAGGTGTGCCGATGAGCTAGTGATGGTTTCGTCCGGCCAAGCAAAATCCCAGGCCAATAGCTTTTCTGGCCTAGGTCGGACGGCCAACTTGGGAGTTTTATTTGCGACCCGGGTCCGTCCAAAAGGTCATGAAGATACCTTATGCTCTTAATCACCTGGCTAATATAGTATGAGATTTACAGCTACCACATGTATATACCGTATTATATACACACCTGTAAGGGAGTGAGATGGAACAGCTCTTTGAACAACAGGCTACGGCCCAATCTCCACAAATGTCCATTGATTCCCATAAGAAACTTGCTGGTGAACAGCAGATAGAGGGAGACCTGATCCATATCGGAAGGGTCGGCCTTCCCAGTGTGCCTGAAATCACACAACAACTCACTTACATTTGAGTGAAACGTTCTAGTATTAACATACTAATGAACCACATAGTAACTTAGACCAAACATTAGGCCTAATTGAACATCAACAGGAACATAGTATGATACTCATTATAAAATACTGTGTACTACGCTATGTTCTACTGGAGTAAATATTTCACTTTGTGTTGATATCACATGACTACTAAATCAGGAGTTAAAGCTGCACAGTATTCACATATTCTATCATATACCATAGAGAGGTTGACCTACTTGGTGTTGTTGGATGCTGTCTCACCATTAGAGTTACTAACAGACTGCTGACCCATCAAATGAACATCTGATGGTTTATCCTTAGGCAGGTACATGTATATCATAACTACAGAATAACATAAATATATTCATATAAGGTATACTACTGTCTTTATACTTACCAATTTTACTTCCCACTATTAATCCCAGGTAAGAAAGCAAGGATCTAAAGATATCTGCATTTTTTTCCAATTTGGGGTGGAGAAGGCACTTCACCAACGGCAAAGTATCATATGAGGCACAGGAGCAATTGTGGCTGGATGCTCTTCCTAACACCACCAATGACCCTTAGGGGAATTGAACCTGGGACTCCCACATGCAAGTCCAGACCCCTTACCACTGGGCCACGGCCGCTCCAATTTTATGGTTTGTATATGTCCTCCATGGGAGAGATCATATACATGTACATGTACATACACACATAGGGTAGATAAACAAGCACCACACCAAATACATCCTTAGACATATACATGTACATATAATAGAAATATTCAGATATTGCACGTTCAAGCTAAGAACGTGCAGCAATAAGAATCAATTTTATTTAGTACTACACTGCATGCCTGGTAATCACTTACTGCTATAAAAAGCCCCTGACCGCTCACATTGCTTTCGGTTGGACAGACCCGGGTCACAAATAAAAATCAAAAGATGGTCGTCGGACCTAGGCCAGAAGGGCTATTGGCCTGAGATATTGCTAGGCCAGACATAACCATTCCTAGTTCATCAGCACAGCTGACTTCTTCGCGCAAAAATGAGGATTTTTCTTTTGGCCCAGGCCAATGTGTTCACAACTCTATGATGGATGTGTGATGGAAAATATTTTCGCAGATTGGCCTGGGTCTAAAATTTAGGTCGCGAAGACACCTTAAAAGCAGCCTCATAAGAACCAGCACAATATTTACTCTGCAGAGAACAAGAAGTAGTCTATGATATAAACAGTATACAAGCTCAGTCATACAGATGGCAATAGAAATGTCCTAACGATATGATATTACCTGCATTTACCATGTATATACATGAGACACATATCCCTATCTTGGAGTACCCATTCTCTGTCTGCATTAAATACCCAGCTATTGGAGGACAGACGATGAACGCTAAACCACATGCTGATTGGTAGCTGTAATTATAAAAGTAAAGGCAATAGGTCCACTATTACGGTCAGTTGTCTACACCTGGACCAAATGACAACACCGTAGCTGCTGTGTAACTACATGTACACACATGTATTACTTACTATCCCAAAGCTTCAGATTCATTCTGTGCACTTTGACCTTTGGTAAGGTCAGACAATGCAGACTTGATGAGATTCAGAGGATGTTTAAACACACCTGTAATCAAAAGGAAATGATGTAACTAATCTTTTCAGTGTAAATATAATTGGATATGTAAACAATAGCATAGAAATAACTGCTTAGAGTTTTGGGTTAGTCCAATATCCAATAGCACCAATGAAATTATAATAGAGAATTATTGGTATAGGTCTCACACATAAATATATTTCTCTTGCAAAAGTAGAATTGAGAGAGGAGAGAAAAAAGACAATTTCCTGCAAAAAGCCTTTATGGCTAGTTCTCATGTACAACTATATTGGTGATATTTGACTATCAAATCATAAACTTTATCAACTTATTGCTGTGCTCAGAGTTCCTTGCTTGTACATTTAGACCATATGAGGATAGAATGTGCTCCTCATGTATATCCTCCAGATGTATACAGACTATGACCTCAGTCTACTCATCTTACACAAACTAACTACGTACCTGTAGTGTCGTGTAGATAGATTATAGAATATGAATATGTTCTATAAACACATAACTCTTGCTATACTAACTCACCAAGGTATATTCTAAGAGAGGCAATGACCCATAAATTGGACACAAATCCGAGAAGAAAATATCCCAGTGTACATACTGATATACTAAATAGTAATGTCAGCCTTTTACTGTGTCTGTCAGCATAACCTCCCTGAAAATAAAGTATTATATTGTATACCTATAACATACAGTACAGGTGCATATAGTAGTATTATGTACATGTACATGTAGCAGAATGAAGAAATAATATCATTATTAAACAACAAAACAGCTTTGGAGATGAGCTAAGGGCACTGGTATGTACAATGGGAGTTGGACTTGAACTCTCAAAAGCTAATGAGCATAAGAAGTTGTCCTCTCCCAATTGGGAGAAGACAACTTCTTTTTAACAGTAGCTTATTCGTGTTAGATATTAGAAGGGAAACCGATAAAGAGTGATTATGACATTCTTGGCACCAATTCCATGAGCCAGAACATCATCATCTATTGTAGCTCTAAGAATGTCACAATAAAGACTGAATCCTCCAATCAGAAACCTCATAAGAAGCAACAGAATGTAGCAGAGCAAAGAGGAAACAACACAAAAAGCTGTACCCATAGCATACACACTTAGATATAAATATGACTGAGAGCTATAATATATATATATTAACAAACATAGGACTAGCTAGCTATCTACAAAACAAAACACGTACATGTAAGTTACCGATCTGACAGTTAATACGAATTGCTATTTTCGACTGCTAATCATTTTACATGATGCTATAACTACATGTATTACCTTCAATATTCCCCATTATTATCGCTGCTTCAACACATAGTTTGATGGTAAACAGATAGAGGGCAAGAATCGCTCAAGTGTGGAGCAGAATAGAATAGACCTGGCAGAACGTGGCACTGGGGCAATAGCAGAGGATGAGCGAATATTCTAAGAGGAGAGGTAACGAGACTTATGGATGACTCATGAATGAGAGATACATGAGACAGAGTTAGAAAGCTTACTTACCACAAGTGGAGATGAGAGAAGCTGAACAAAACCATACAAAGAGCCTACAAACAACAGATTTGATGATCGTAGAGTATGAACATAGCAGGCTAAGCAAATGCGTAATTCTAAGGCTAAAATCAGAGGATCAACAAAATAATTATATTTGTCATATCTATTCAAGTTTATCGCAACTTACCTATGTATCCAACAGTAGTATGACTTGCTCCAAGCTGCCGCAGGTGATTGGGTAGCTGCATTGTTATCATACCAACTCCACACAGATCCTGACAGAAGACAAACAATTTTATACCTGAATG
This sequence comes from Bugulina stolonifera, assembly GCA_935421135.1. Lineage (NCBI taxonomy): Eukaryota > Metazoa > Bryozoa > Gymnolaemata > Cheilostomatida > Bugulidae > Bugulina > Bugulina stolonifera. The sequence goes on from OW285195.1 coordinate 10,101,100, forward strand.
AACTAATACAATTAATACAATGACATAATAAAGAAGAGTAAAAACAAGTAGATGATATTATGTAACCTTAGATTATTTACTTGGACTGATGTGCACAGATAAATATCTACTATACTGACCTATGAGCTATTAAGGTATTAGATTGATTATTTGTAAATGTATATTACATCTATCTTACTGACCAGAAAAGCAGCAGCATACAGGACAACAAATGTCCTCTGCATGATGAAGTGACCAGCAATGATCTAGCCAACAGAAAGGAGTTGTCTCCACTCTACAATTTAAACCCATGGTTCATTAGGCGGTCTTTTCTTTTCTTTATGGTGGAAATAAATGTTAAGACAGTTCAAAACAAGGCAGTCAGATATATTACGGACACCAAAGGATGGCACAGTGTTTCACAAAGCCTGCGAGCCCTGAACTACAGGGACAGAATGACATACTAGCCCTGTCGATGAGAATTTTCACTGATCACAAAAAGCCCTATACTCGGCATATGATGAAATTATGAATTGCTAAAACAAAGTGTTAACAATCATTAGAGCTCCTGCAAGAGGAAAGTTCCCTCAATTTATGCTGCTTCTCATGTTCACAACAACAGCTATCATGGGTAGCAAGGAGAGGATAAATGCAAAAAGAGACAGTTTAGAGAAGATACAAGAAAAGTAGGTTAGTTAAACAACCTTTGAAGGCATCAGGGTTACCAGGGTACCATGAAAGGAATTAAAAACAGATAACTTTCATCTTTGACGGATTAACTTTTTAGTGGTGGTAGATTACCATTCTAGATGTCTTGTGGTAGTGGGGGAAAAGCAACTTGGGTGGTAGAAATGCGAAATCATATTATACCTTATACAGTTAAGGACGTATTTTGGGCCTTATTTTAATTCTTGAGAATGGAGACTGTACAGGTAAGGTTGGGATTGTGTATAATACTGTATAGTTCGCTGTAACAGCAGAATAACTGAGTTGGAGAAAGGTTTTAAAAAGAGCCGGAACAGGGTGGTGGCTAGCAGTATAATTATGTCGAACAATTATATGTAATGAGATGCTGCATATTATTTACATAATCAAAATTGTTGGAATAGTTATGATTTTTGAGGAAATTGCACATAACTAACTACTGAATTTCAGCACAATCATATTTTTTCAACCATCTACTTAGGTGCTAAACTTTTGGGTGATGTTCAACTTGGAATGGCTTCTCACTTTTTACCTAAGTAAGTAGTCAGCATACAATATTAGATGTTAATGCAATTACTATGTTTTCGAAAAACATGACTTAAATAAAAATTCTCAACAACTTTGTTTCCATACCCATTCTTTGCCGTGTATTGAGTTCTGTGCACTTTACTACCTATCAGCGGCTAGATACAGTAACCAATGTACCAACCTAGCTTTGCTCAAAGGGAAAGCCTCGCTGATTAGTGGTATGTTTACTAAACCAACAGCGCATGCAGCAATTCCTATCGGTACCTTTTCATATTGGCTGCAATCCAAAGGCCTTGTTCACCCGTTAAAAATCCTTTAGACTGGATTGATAGATAATACCAGTATAACCTTCCCACTAGGATCGTGGGATAAAACGTTGACATTAAAACTTGTTTAATTACAGATTACAATGAACATGCAAAATGTTTCTTTGTCTGTAAATGTTGATGTGGGTGAAGACTTTGCGGAATAAAAATGTTTATGTACTACATTTTTGTGTTTTAACTCTGGATCGACATAAACATGCAAATACCATTTTTCTATTGCAGCTACCATTTCTGCTGGTTACAGTATTCGCTTAAGCGATCAATTGGATTTTGAAGAAGGCAAAGGTATAGATAAATTTGTAAGCCTACATGCAGCGCATTGCAATGCATTTTCATGTAAAACTAGCAAACATGCACTGGTGAATAAAATTTTTTATTTGCATGTTTCTTACAAATAGTCTGTATAATTGCTGCAAGGACGAACCAACTACCCCCTAAGACTGCATGTATTAACATGACATAAACAGTCACAAATGGTAAGGAGTTCTTTAGTTTTTCATAACATTTGTTTATGTTTCCAACCAAACTTGTTATCCTAATCAACCTGTTATGGTATGTACAATAATTATTATGAAAGACTATATAGTTGTTCAACCTACGGTGGCTTTCAGGCTGCAGTTTATGCCAACTACTAGCGATGAGCGGCTAATTCTAACCATAACTACATTATATAGTGATACGCTCCAGTGAGCTGTAGGATCAACAAGTTCAACAAGCTATAGTTAACCACATTGTGGATAGCGGCCATCGTTGATCGACCAACGACACTGTAAAAGGCACATTAGCTGAACACCAGTGAACAACAGAGATGTTTTAGTATTATTAGCCATCAGTTTGTTGGCTAAAAATTGTGATCTAGTATACTCTACTACTGTATATGTCATACTCCTTGGCCACTCTTGCTTACATATTTTAATCTCACAAGTTATCTCCGCCTTTAGACTATGTATTCTGTCATAAGACAGGGGACACTTCGCCAAATCCTAAATTAGTGACTAGTGGGTTTCCAAATAAGACTGTCACTAACCCTACCTGTGCATGTACGCTTGCGTCACAGTTTGGCTTAGCAGCGTATACCAGGTGTAATGTAAGTACTAACATTATTTATTACTAGATAAATGTACATAATGCATGCACATATGTACGTAAACAAAGTCGTTTCTAATTTTGGCTGCTGCTATTAATTATTGATCAATGAAATTGGTATAAAGTTGATCCGATATGCATTACATTCATATTACCGCAATGCTTGAGCACATGTAATCAAGGAAAATTACTGCCAAAAATCCTTCCAACTCTTGCAATAAGCAGTGAGTATTTTGATTTTGTTGTAGGGAAGAGTAACATTTCTCTTTACGAAAACTGGAACTGATGGAAGCATTACTACCTCTCGGCATCAATGTGAGGACGTATTAGGAGATCGATATAAGCTATTAGGTAAGGGAAGCTAGTTGCAAGTTGTCTTCTTTAAGAAGAGTGGCCTACTCAACGTGCATGTTGTGATGCAGATCTTGCTTGTAATAATAATTAATGATAACAATATCCGTGGCGCCAAATACAATTCTTTAACGTGGCTGCTCAATAGCAGAGCTAATCGAGGGGCCACCACGGCTCCTAGAGCTGGATATTATTCAGAGCTGTGAAAGAGTCCCTGTGACTCGAGTTTGGAGTCGAGTACGAGTCTGACTCGAGTCAGACTCTCCATGGGTTTTGAGTGAATTGTGCTGAAATGCTAAATTGTAAGACTCTCATTGACTTGCCCTTATTCTTACCTGAAAAGACTCTCATTGACTCTGACTCTATCAGAACTTAATAAGACTCTGCTCTACTCGACTGAACCAGAAATTGACTTGAATTTACCTGCAGTGCTATAGATTCGAGTCTTTTATTTGTGCAAGAACAATTTATTTTGCAAAAAATAAAAAGGAAGTCGCTGTTATAAATATATACGCATTTGGTCGTTATATTTACTTAGCCATTGATATGCTATTGTAAACGTCGGGGCGCATAAGCATGGCCCTCTTATGTTTACGTGATATTTATCATATTTTCTCAAAGGCTTCAGTTCTACCTATTTTTATAATATTGTTTCACTACTACTAGGTTACTATTACGACTACTATTTTTTATTGATCTTACCGAAGCATTAAGAACAATTGCACTTGCAACATTAGGTGTTTTTAATTAACTAACTAGTAACTACTACTGCTAAGAAAGCTACTCACAGGCCTACTAAAAAACTACCGAAATTCGGCTTGATTGGCATTTTTTTGGTTTTTGTTTCAAACCAAAAAAATGCCAATCAAGCCAAATTCTTTTGCAATAACCTAATTAGCTAGCTAGCTACCTCAATAATATAAAGTAAAGATTAACTACCTAGCTAGGGTTGCTGAGATCTTTGCTTAGTTTACTTATTTATTTATTTATCAATTATCATACGATACTGTTTCATCTTTCTTGCTAAGCAAATAACAATACAGAGTTCTTTCAATTCAAACAGTAATATTATATTATAATTATATTCATAAATCATAATTCAATTAGGTGAGAAAGAGTAACAGCAATGGTAGGTAGGTAGGCCTATGTAAGAAAGTATGATCATAAAATAAGTTAAATAACATGTTTGCAGTTTAGAGCATTTTAAATTATATATTTATATTTCATGTTGTAAGCAAATACTGTGGTGAAACAGCCTGCCTGGACACAAACTGAGTTCTTACTCTTCTTGTATATTAACATTAACATTGACATTATTATCCATGTTATCCATATTCATTCATGCATGATGTCTTATCTTATGCAATTATACTCATGCGTGTTATACCACTTATATCCAATCAACTTATATTGTGTGCCTTACTATTATAACCTGTCAATCAGACTATTGGAATTACAACTGTATTACAACTTGGTTTTTCCCATATACTGTAAGCAATTACCTTCTCTTGTCTGATTATATTAAATAGAGTCTTTTGTCAAGTATCACATGTGGCCGATGCTATGGATTAGGCTCATAATTATATATCTTATGTTTCACACTATTGTAAGCACTTTTTGTGCCAAGGCCGACCCTTTTTATGGACGACGTCGGGCGGAACCATCTATGTTGTTGCATCAGTTCCGGACCCGATACCTTATCGGCCTCTTTTGGCCGGAAATAGATATAATATAAAAGGCAGTACATTTTCTGTGTCAAATCAGTTGTTGATTGCGCTCTAATAAAGCAACATCTTCTAACTCAAACCTATAGAGGCTTTCTCTTGTAGGCGGGTAACTCTACCGGCGGATTCATAGATCCATACGGCTCGAGTTCATCCCCATCCTCGTTTAAGCATATCTCTACACCACTTCTACAACTTAGGTCGATCCCGGATTCTACATGAATCTAGCGTCGGGCTTAAAATCCTAGAATACTAGATTTTTCATTGCACTCCTCTGGAGTATAAAGTCTACAAGACCTACGTCGGTCCTGAGCTTTTCAATGAGTCTCGGCATCGGCCTACGTCTGATACAACATATCAACAAGAGCACACATAATAACTGTTCACTCTTTATGTAATGAGCAGAAGGTTACTTGGTCGGCCTCTACCACCTTCCAAGCCCTTCCCATACTAGCACTTTATCGGCCCTCGTATGTAAATACACTCTAAAACATTACAATACTTTTATCATGAATGCAATCTTTCACATGTTCTGATACTTGAGCTGGTTGGGATTAGGAGGATTTAGGACTTGGCATACGAATATTTGTGACTCTCTGCTTGTCAAGACTTGACTCGACTTAACTCGAGCAATTTTTCAGACTCCAGACTTTTGCAGACTCTTGGTACACCGACTTCCTGTGAATTGTGACTTGAAATACAAAGACTTAAACGACTTGCCATTGATTTTATGTGACTTGTGATTCGACTCTTGAAATCAGTGTTGGACTTGAGACTCGTGCTGACTCTTGGGGTGCTAACTCTTGTAGATTCCAGACTCATGACTTTTGGGACTCTTTACAGCTCTGATATTATTGTAGTTCAATATGGCACAAAGGGAACACCTTCGGGACGAAAACCTCCAGGTTGTTGACGGGACTCGAACCTACGTCCTTGCGGATAACTTGCTTAATTGCCGCAAGACCAAAGTGACTAGTGCTAGACCACTCGGCCACCAGCACCCATAATTGTAATTAATTGCGATACATCTTTTATTGTAGGTGAAGGAACACACCAGAAAATCAAAGTCAATGTAGACCGGCATAGCAGCGACCATGAGAGCTCCTATATTATGACATGGTATGGTAAGTATCGTTGTATACATTATTGTATCTAACCTATTTACACGTACATGTATTATATTAAATTCAATGTACATGTCACATTTGGGTTACTTTACACAGTAGTACTACAAACATGTTGTAAATCAGTTATTCATACTCATGCATATTTTTTATTCAGGCTATCATTGCTAATGAGCGAAACTAAATAAGCTGCCCTACACACGGCTTGATCACCGACATCTTGTAACATATTAGATAACAATAATAGATTTGCTTTCAATGCTAAATAGCAATGCTGCACAGCATGTTTGTATGTATGTTTGCATGTTTAGATTACCCGGATGTAGATTTATGCAACTGTAGAAACTATATAATTGCGATATATTTATAGGCTACAAATCTGATGGCAAAGAAAGAGTAGCCCTGGCACCAATTATTGTTTCCTGTGAGAAAGGAAACCCAGATTTCCTCATAGGTATTGCTATTCTCTATTATCATAGGTATTGCTATTCTCGATTATCATAGGTATTGCCATTCTCTATTAACATAGGTATTGCCATTCTCTATTATCATAGGTATTGCTATTCTCTATTATTATAGGTATTGCTACTCTCTATTATTATAGGTATTGCCATTCTCAATATTTTTATTATCATAGGTATTGCCATTCTCTATTACTATAGGTATTGCTACTCTCTATTATCATAGGTATTGCTATTCTCTATTACTATAGGTATTGCCATTCTCTATTATCATAGGTATTGCCATTCTCTATTATCATAGGTATTGCCATTCTCTATTATCATAGGTATTGCCATTCTCTATTATCATAGGTATTGCTACTCTCTATTATCATAAGTATTGCTATTCTCTATTATCATAGGTATTGCTACTCTCTATTATCATAGGTATTGCTATTCTCTATTATCATAGGTATTGCCATTCTCTATTATCATAGGTATTGCTATTCTCTATTATCATAGGTATTGCCATTCTCTATTATCATAGGTATTGCCATTCTCTATTATCATAGGTATTGCTACTCTCTATTATCATAAGTATTGCTATTCTCTATTATCATAGGTATTGCTATTCTCTATTATCATAGGTATTGCCATTCTCTATTATCATAGGTATTGCCATTCTCTATTATCATAGGTATTGCCATTCTCTATTATCATAGGTATTGCTACTCTCTATTATCATAAGTATTGCTATTCTCTATTATCATAGGTATTGCTATTCTCTATTATCATAGGTATTGCCATTCTCTATTATCATAGGTATTGCTACTCTCTATTACTATAGGTATTGCTATTCTCTATTATCATAGGTATTGCTACTCTCTATTATCATAAGTATTGCTATTCTCTATTATCATAGGTATTGCTATTCTCTATTATCATAGGTATTGCCATTCTCTATTATCATAGGTATTGCTACTCTCTATTACTATAGGTATTGCTATTCTCTATTATCATAGGTATTGCTACTCTCTATTATCATAGGTATTGCTATTCTCTATTATCATAGGTATTGCCATTCTCTATTATCATAGGTATTGCTATTCTCTATTATCATAGGTATTGCCATTCTCTATTATCATAGGTATTGCCATTCTCTATTATCATAGGTATTGCCATTCTCTATTATCATAGGTATTGCTATTCTCTATTATCATAGGTATTGCCATTCTCTATTATCATAGGTATTGCCATTCTCTATTATCATAGGTATTGCTACTCTCTATTATCATAAGTATTGCTATTCTCTATTATCATAGGTATTGCTATTCTCTATTATCATAGGTATTGCCATTCTCTATTATCATAGGTATTGCTACTCTCTATTATCATAGGTATTGCCATTCTCTATTATCATAGGTATTGCTACTCTCTATTATCATAGGTATTGCTACTCTCTATTATCATAGGTATTGCTACTCTCTATTATCATAGGTATTGCCATTCTCTATTATCATAGGTATTGCTATTCTCTATTATCATAGGTATTGCTATTCTCTATTACTATAGGTATTGCCATTCTCTATTATCATAGGTATTGCCATTCTCTATTACTATAGGTATTGCTATTCTCTATTATCATAGGTATTGCTACTCTCTATTATCATAGGTATTGCTATTCTCTATTATCATAGGTATTGCCATTCTCTATTACTATAGGTATTGCTACTCTCTATTATCATAGGTATTGCTATTCTCTATTATCATAGGTATTGCTATTCTCTATTACTATAGGTATTGCCATTCTCTATTATCATAGGTATTGCCATTCTCTATTACTATAGGTATTGCTATTCTCTATTATCATAGGTATTGCTACTCTCTATTATCATAGGTATTGCTATTCTCTATTATCATAAGTATTGCTATTCTCTATTATCATAGGTATTGCTATTCTCTATTATCATAGGTATTGCCATTCTCTATTATCATAGGTATTGCCATTCTCTATTATCATAGGTATTGCCATTCTCTATTATCATAGGTATTGCTATTCTCTATTACTATAGGTATTGCCATTCTCTATTATCATAGGTATTGCCATTCTCTATTACTATAGGTATTGCCATTCTCTATTATCATAGGTATTGCTACTCTCTATTATCATAGGTATTGCTATTCTCTATTACTATAGGTATTGCTATTCTCTATTATCATAGGTATTGCCATTCTCTATTATCATAGGTATTGCTACTCTCTATTATCATAGGTATTGCCATTCTCTATTATCATAGGTATTGCCATTCTCTATTATCATAGGTATTGCTATTCTCTATTATCATAGGTATTGCCATTCTCTATTATCATAGGTATTGCCATTCTCTATTATCATAGGTATTGCCATTCTCTATTATCATAGGTATTGCTACTCTCTATTATCATAGGTATTGCCATTCTCTATTATCATAGGTATTGCTATTCTCTATTATCATAGGTATTGCCATTCTCTATTATCATAGGTATTGCCATTCTCTATTATCATAGGTATTGCTATTCTCTATTATCATAGGTATTGCCATTCTCTATTATCATAGGTATTGCTATTCTCTATTACTATAGGTATTGCTACTCTCTATTACTATAGGTATTGCTACTCTCTATTATCATAGGTATTGCTATTCTCTATTATCATAGGTATTGCCATTCTCTATTATCATAGGTATTGCTATTCTCTATTATCATAGGTATTGCCATTCTCTATTATCATAGGTATTGCCATTCTCTATTACTATAGGTATTGCTACTCTCTATTATCATAGGTATTGCTATTCTCTATTATCATAGGTATTGCCATTCTCTATTATCATAGGTATTGCCATTCTCTATTATCATAGGTATTGCTACTCTCTATTATCATAGGTATTGCTATTCTCTATTATCATAGGTATTGCCATTCTCTATTATCATAGGTATTGCCATTCTCTATTATCATAGGTATTGCCATTCTCTATTACTATAGGTATTGCTACTCTCTATTATCATAGGTATTGCTATTCTCTATTATCATAGGTATTGCCATTCTCTATTATCATAGGTATTGCTATTCTCTATTATCATAGGTATTGCTACTCTCTATTATCATAGGTATTGCCATTCTCTATTATCATAGGTATTGCCATTCTCTATTACTATAGGTATTGCTACTCTCTATTATCATAGGTATTGCCATTCTCTATTATCATAGGTATTGCCATTCTCTATTATCATAGGTATTGCTATTCTCTATTATCATAGGTATTGCCATTCTCTATTATCATAGGTATTGCCATTCTCTATTATCATAGGTATTGCCATTCTCTATTATCATAGGTATTGCCATTCTCTATTATCATAGGTATTGCCATTCTCTATTATCATAGGTATTGCTATTCTCTATTATCATAGGTATTGCTATTCTCTATTATCATAGGTATTGCCATTCTCTATTATCATAGGTATTGCCATTCTCTATTACTATAGGTATTGCTATTCTCTATTATTATAGGTATTGCCATTCTCTATTACTATAGGTATTGCTATTCTCTATTATCATAGGTATTGCCATTCTCTATTACTATAGGTATTGCTACTCTCTATTATCATAGGTATTGCTATTCTCTATTATCATAGGTATTGCCATTCTCTATTATCATAGGTATTGCCATTCTCTATTATCATAGGTATTGCTACTCTCTATTACTATAGGTATTGCTACTCTCTATTATCATAGGTATTGCCATTCTCTATTATCATAGGTATTGCCATTCTCTATTATCATAGGTATTGCTATTCTCTATTATCATAGGTATTGCCATTCTCTATTATCATAGGTATTGCTATTCTCTATTACTATAGGTATTGCCATTCTCTATTATCATAGGTATTGCTACTCTTTATTATCATAGGTATTGCCATTCTCTATTATCATAGGTATTGCCATTCTCTATTATCATAGGTATTGCCATTCTCTATTATCATAGGTATTGCTATTCTCTATTATCATAGGTATTGCTATTCTCTATTATCATAGGTATTGCTACTCTCTATTATCATAGGTATTGCTACTCTCTATTATCATAGGTATTGCTATTCTCTATTATCATAGGTATTGCTATTCTCTATTATCATAGGTATTGCCATTCTCTATTACTATAGGTATTGCTACTCTCTATTATCATAGGTATTGCCATTCTCTATTATCATAGGTATTGCTATTCTCTATTATCATAGGTATTGCTATTCTCTATTATCATAGGTATTGCCATTCTCTATTATCATAGGTATTGCTATTCTCTATTATCATAGGTATTGCCATTCTCTATTATCATAGGTATTGCTACTCTCTATTATCATAGGTATTGCTATTCTCTATTATCATAGGTATTGCTATTCTCTATTATCATAGGTATTGCTATTCTCTATTATCATAGGTATTGCCATTCTCTATTACTATAGGTATTGCTACTCTCTATTATCATAGGTATTGCTATTCTCTATTATCATAGGTATTGCTACTCTCTATTATCATAGGTATTGCCATTCTCTATTATCATAGGTATTGCTATTCTCTATTATCATAGGTATTGCTATTCTCTATTACTATAGGTATTGCTATTCTCTATTACTATAGGTATTGCCATTCTCTATTATCATAGGTATTGCTACTCTTTATTATCATAGGTATTGCCATTCTCTATTACTATAGGTATTGCCATTCTCTATTATCATAGGTATTGCTACTCTCTATTATCATAGGTATTGCCATTCTCTATTATCATAGGTATTGCTACTCTCTATTATCATAGGTATTGCTACTCTCTATTATCATAGGTATTGCCATTCTCTATTAAAGTATTCAATTTTTGAGGATTTGACCATTCTAGTCAGTTAGGTAACACTTTTAGCTTCAAGATGATGTGCAAATTGACTATATTTACTTTATTTACTTCAGTGTAATCAGACTGTAAAGTTTATATATTGCCAAAAATGCTCAGCTATTCAACAATAGGTGAATAAGTGACGTCACTTGTTCAGGTTATCACTAGTGCGATCAAGCGGCACGTTGACTACTAGTTCTACGAGCCGCGCAAACACTGATTGTTCTAATGCAAATTACTATGAATCACCGGTCTATATTTAGTATTCATGCAACATGTACATAGCTTAATTCTTCAACTACTAATGTGTAAAGGGAATTCTACTTTTGTCCCGATGATTTGCTGAAATTTGTCAATGAACATGGGCTTGCCTACAATTGGTTTTAATAGGTCAACTAGTCATGTGCACTAGTACAATAAACTAAACTATAATTGTAAACAGCATTATTCCCACAGTAACAATGGTAACAATTGACCTATTTATAACTAACACTCTCTCATTGGTTGTCTTTGTTTCTTTGTTCAACTATGTGAATGCTCTTTCATACTGAACAGACAAGTGACATCAATGAATAGTTGGAAATTCCTGGCAAAATTTCCTGAGCTTTTACAAAATCACTATATTTCAACGATTTTTGGGGTTCAAATACAGCCATTTGTACATGTTCAACCAAGTCAAGTTGCATATCATTTTGAAGCCCAAAATATGAACTTACTAACTAAAATACCTATATTTTGAATCTTGTACTACTTTAACATAGGTATTGCTATTCTTTTATAGGATGATCGTTCTACATTACCAAGTTCTAATAGCCAGGAACTAGTTTTTTTACCAGCATCTTTGTTCATACCTGAGTACCTGTGTATTAATTTGATACCTTAACTACCAGTAACCAATGACACTAGCCTACATCTTTTGGAAAGTATTTAATCTCACTGGTAGGCAGCTTTAAAACCTAGCATTTGACATCATCAATAATACCATGTTACTTGTAGCTCAACAAGCGTTGATAATAGTTGCATCCATCATCAGTTCTGGCTTCTCGATAGCAGTTATCGGCCTATCTGTTTTCTCATGGAGAAAAAGAAGGATGGAATCAATGGCAGAGTAACTTCTTTAACTATCTTTATCATAGTCCTAGTTTCTGAAATTTTGAAAATTGATTCCCTTTAACTTTACAAATTACTGCTTGCAGTTAATCTTTGAACGATTGGAATCATGAGTTACTTGACTGGTATTTTTCCAGCATATAATTTTAGGGTATTGCATGTGTTCATGAAAGCAATTCTTCTCACAAATTTTTCTAGGAAAGTCCAATGTCCCACAACATGGTTCTGCCACTATGTTATGCTTTTTAGCACAAATTAGAAATCCAGTATGATGTGGCCACATCTTCTGGAAAAGCGGCTCTCATTACCAAACTAAGAATGCAATGATCCACTTCCGACAGATTACATCGTGCAACCTAACCAAATCTCGTGAAGTGCTGAAATCTTATTACTGTCATTTGGTTTTGGCTAAATACATGTTGTGCATTGTTGCTTTGAACTTTACGTTTAACAAATTTTATGTTTGGTGGTGCTAACAACCATTTTTATATAGCCTACTCAAAGCAATTAGATGACTTTGTACAATAACATCCAATATTGTATACTGATTGCTTACTTAGGTAAAAAGTGATAAGCCATTCCAAGTTGAACCCGACAAGTATAATAATACTCACTTTGCAGTAACCCTTGCTCATACAACATACATAACAAATTCTATAGGCCTACGCCATCCTTGCTACACTCTCGAGTTCAATACAAAACCAGTCCTACCATCTGATCATTACCTGTTCAACACACATCAATGGATTGCTGTCAATTGTGTTAAAGAGGAGGGTTTTGTTGAATGTAACAGCTGATTAACTACTTTTATATAGTCCTTGTATTGCTTGTAGAGGCTATGAGATTGGCATGCGATAAGATTACCTATTATTATTACACTATTAGGTATACTCCAGTTTTGTAGCTACTATAGGCTAATATGCTGTGCTAGCACAGTAAATATAATATTTTAAATTCATGTTGGAGAGAATTAAGTTAAATAGTTGCACTAGACCAGTGATGCCCAAATAGCTGCCAAATGTGGCCCACCAGCAAATTTAATGTGGCCCACCTTGCATGGTCTATAAAATGGTATTTTTGTGCCTAATTTGACTTGCAAAAGAATTAAAGCTGGACTGTACTGAAAATTTCAGAATGTTTGTCACCAAATTAACTATGCTAGTATTACTTGATACCTATACAAACATATCTAAACTGTTTTAGTAGTGGCTAATAGATGCTAAACTGCAAAAAAGTACCCCAAAACTTCTAAAATACCCATAGTGATGTCAGCATTAGGAGTTATCTCCACCTAGTTTTATGGCAATTCTCAAAACTTCTTCTTTAATTATCTCAACTTTGACACACTATATAGAAGCAATATTGAGTTCTCACAACTGTTTTATAAGAAATACAGTGTTCATTCAATAAAACAGATACTAGCAGTTGTAGTACTACGTTCTACAGGTTTAACACACCAGTCTAATAAGTAGGCATGTTATTAATGAGATAAACAAGTAGCCTATATTGACCAATCAAATTGCAAACTCAAAAGTCATCTGATAATTTTTTGCAACAAATTGCGCTTTTTATTGTCTAGGAATATAATCTAGCATTTGTTCTACATACCCATTTCTTCGTTTTGTGATATTCCCAGTACAACAAGGATAAAATCTCAATTAAAATTTTCTGTTTATAATAACACAATGCCTGGTCTGGCATTCACTCCCTGCAATGATGTATTTCAATAGTTTTAGTCGAGCTGGGTACCATGAAGACATCATAGAACTCAGCTGGTATTGTGCTAACTGGTTCAGCTGCTACTAGGCTTTCTAATGGTGCATTCAACTTATAACCTTAAAATTTCAGTACAGTTCACCTTTAAGGCTGGTGTAGAAAGCTTTACACTGTAGGTAAGGTATTTCTCTGTAGAGATGACTTGCATTACAGTAGTTCTTCTATATTATTATAAAATTGACATGTGCATATAACATTTTATACTTTCACCTAATTGGAACTCGAAATGTTAACCAGAACTCCTGGCACTCCCCTAGAGCTGAAGGACCTTCCCCTAATCATACCATAGCACTGGCTAATCATCACCAAATTTTCACCAGTGAAAGTGCTGCCAGACTGTACATCACTTGCACTTGAAAATTTGTTGCCAATGAGGATGGCCAGATCCTGGCTGACGATATATGCCTCCACATGCCCACATGAGTCAGTATTTTCTAATATGAATCACATCAAAAACAAAACTTAGTCAGCAGCACCTCCACCAACTTATAAGAGTTAGCTGCATACATCTGAACCCAGACTACGAGGCCATCAAAGCTGAGAGATTCATGCTTCATTTGTCACATTGGAACGTAGCACATAATCAGGCTGAATTTCCCAAGGTACTGCTTTGTATACATACAAAATTAATAAAGATTATCTACATGTATATTCCAAATTCATTAACCATATTAATTATTGCTCTGTGTGTAAAGTAAATTTGGTAAGTGAAATATAACAATACTATTTAAGGATGTATTTTGAAGCAAGGAGTTTATTTTATTTTTGAGCAGTCACAGACTTGTTTCAAATCCATGAAAATACCAGTCCCTGACTGAGGTAGCAACTTTATAAAAGGAAGCTTTACCAGTGAGCAGTAGACATGCTCTGAGCGAACTGCACAAAAATGGCCAATGGCAAATAAATTCCTTGCTTAAAATACACTGTACATCATTATACAAAAAATGACCAAACCCCCTAAAAACAATACTAGTATATTACATGTGCATGTACATTGTGACACTCATATACAATTTCACTTCATATCAGCGTAAATTTTGTGGCCCACCACAATTCTGAAAAATTCAATATTGGCCCGCGGTGAGAAACATTTGGGCACCCCTGCACTAGACTACGACAAGATTAAGGAACATTTTAATAGGGCAAATCACTTGCTCAGGAGTTTTGTGGACCGATCTTTCTTTGTGCAGTTCTTTACTCCTTGGCTATATGATATAGTTTTGTGGAATAGTCAAGTGATTTTTCTGTTAGAGTATTCATATCAAATTTATAGAAAATTAAAATACTAACGAGGCTAAATTTTATCTTCATCAGTAATAGGCATACACTCTGCCAAGTGTCCAGATTTTGTCAGGACACCTCCTGGTTTTTGTGTCTATTCCTATTAAAATTCTAGCTGTCCTGATTTTTATCTATGGTAAAAGTGTGACCAAACCTCATAAAACACAAGATAGTCTACAAGATAAATCTATGCTATTTACATTAAAGAAAATATTTTCAATGTCACTAAATAGCATTAAGATGGGTAAATTGTTACTTTTTAGAGACAATTTGTATTCAAATAATATAAACCTGGGAATCTGGTGCTTGTCCAGGGATTTTGAGAATACAAGACCAGATCTATTCCGATTTTCTGCTCCTCCTCTTTGGCAAGTATGGCAATAGGTAAATGGTAATAGTCAGTCGGTATGCGCTAGGGGTTAAAGATGCTTGCCTCCAGTCCAGACAGCCTGGGTTTGATTCCAGGCGGTGACAAGCTTTTCAGGGTTAGGCTGACCACTCAGTCCCTGCGGATCAGGACTTAAAATAATGGAGGTCCCCTGTGTGTATATCATCTGCTTACAGGATAAAGATCCACCTCTGCCTTCTTTGAAACAAGAGCAGCCACATCACAGCGGGGCAGGTGAAACTGGTAGCACAATGTTTGTAGCACAATGTGTCATGCTGGGTTCTTAACGGGCAGTGACTGAAGAATGGCGGTGAGAACTTGGTAAGCTCACACACCACTATAAAAACAAGACACATCTGAGCTGTGGTACATAAAAACGCCACCGACATTCTCGATAACGAGAGTCTGCCATTTATAATAGGTTAGGGCAAGAAGTAAGACTCCTTGGTTAGGGCTATTAATTAATTAAGAATAGAATAGAGTCGAAACCGCCACATCCTAGACTACAGAACCAGAAACTACGCCACACAGCTAACTACATTTGAGATGAAGGTGCTGACAAAAGAACCTACAGACAGCGTACTACCACTACATACTACGTACGACTGGTGAGTCCTAAATACTTTGCCTCCAGTTAGTGTTATAACTGACAATACCATAACCCCCGATTTTAGTTATAACAACTATACTATTAGCCTCAGCCATTCATCCATCATTCAGTCATTCATTTATTCAAAACAATATTATCATACATTGAAACAAAATAATATAATAATATAATTAATAATAATAAGTTTAAAAGTAAAAAATAGACAATTAGTAGTAGTCAATAGAATAAAATGAAAAACTAATAATGAAACAAGAATTATATAATTAATATTAATAATAATAATTCTACAATATTTTAATATAATTAATGATAAACAATAATAATATAATTAGAAATAATTATTATTATTAATTATAAATAATTTAATAACTGTAATAAATAATTATACACTAAAATTATAATAATATAATTATTTTACAATTATAAACAATAGAGAAATATATAATTTAATGATAATAATAATGATAATAATAATAATTAATGTTATGTAATAATTGTTGGTTAGTCAGTTATTTCTCCCAGAGCCTTGGATTGTAACAATCAATTGTCACCATAGAGTTATCTGTATGATTGTCGCGACCAAAGGTTATGATTTTTCCCTTGTTGGTACCAAGGAGTTGATACAGTTGATACAGAACAGTGAACAGTACAGTATAAACAGAAACAATACGAAGTCGCTGGCCCAATGCCCAGTGTTGGCAAAGTTTATAGAAACTTTGGTGCTGGTAAAGATAGTGGCGCTGGTGCAAGATGAAATTACACGTGTTATTATTTTGTTGTTTGCCAAAATATACTCCGGTAACTAATCAGCTATGCATATGATTCAAAACACACTCAGACCTAATATTCATATAGGTATACCTGATGTTCGGGGAACCAACCAATGACTGCTCCAAGTGACTTGTGGCGAGCCCAATATTTGCTTCCTACCACGTGTTTCACACGTGAACAACTGGACTGGACTTTCCATTTGATGTTATCATTGATGTTATGTTATTGGATTCACCGGTTCTAGTTAGATTTTATAGTCATTACCGTTATTACTCCACATCTGCACCTAACTCAAATTTTTTACCTCTTCCTATTTGTCCTAAATCTAAACATGTTCCATTGTAACTGGTGTAGTGTTAGCGGTTGAATTGAATAGCAGGGTTAGCAACCAAAATTTGTAAATAAAAATTGAAGTCAAAATAAATAAATGAAAACAAAAATCAAAATCAAAATGAAAATGGCTCAAAAAATATAAAAATAAGTCGAACATGTGTAAGGAAAATCTTTTAGAATAATTGCGGAATAATGACTGTACAAGTGATACGGCAAAAAAAATTTTGTACTTTTGTACCAAATTGCAAAGATGTTTTAACTAGCAGATTGCAGGATGTACTATATAAAACATACTATAACCAAGGAATAAGTCTTCTAACTACTTGCTATAACTTAACTACATATTATATAATAATTAAAATATATAATATTAAAATAATAATATATATTATCAATATTATATTTTTATTATTTAGCTGCAGGCATTGGGTATGACATGAAAGCAAAAAATAATGAAATAATACGCTAACAAACACTGTTGCTATTCAATAGATTATCAATATAAATAATAGAAAAGAATAGGCCTAGATAAAATAATATAGATAATGAAAACATTAATATTAGCATAGAAGGTGATATCTGCTCTAGTTTGATTAGATTGATGAAATGGACCCTGACCTTCTATCTACAAATGAATTGCGTTGCCTTTTCCTGCTAGCTGTGATAGCCATGTGGCTGGGCCCTGGCCCAGTTATATGTCTATTACAATAGTAATAGTTTGTTGCCAACCTTTTATAAGGAATTTAGTCCTAACCAAGGCTGTGAGAAACAGCTGATTGAACTGGTTAGCGATATTACTACCAATCTTGACAAAGGAAAGGAGATTGACGCTTGTGTGCCCGACTTTAGCAAAGTGTTTGTTGAAGTTAATCACAGCAAACTCTTGTACGAACTCACTACTAATGGGGTCAGCTAACAATTAATATCCTGGATCACGACTTCCTCAAACAGCGATGTTTCTATTCTACATCATTGACCTTCCTGACAACTTAAAGGAGTTATGCCACGTGTTTTCAGGTAGCGTTAAGACGCACTCAGCTATCTAGTGGCACAATATATTGAGTGGCTAGATATTTATTATTCTAGTACTGTTAGTTATCCTATGCTTGCGGCTTCCGGGCTATATTTAGAACAACTAGACCACAACGCAATGTATAGGCATGTAGAATAACACAACGATAGCCGCTGTGTACAGTGTGGCCAGATGAAACACCAGGCCTACCAATAAAGGCAGCTAATTATTGCCAGCAAAAGCAAAGCCCAGAAAAATTCAAAAACTTGCACAAGTTATCCTACTGCTATATTAGTAAATCCTGTAAAAGCATTTGTTCACTACTGTACTCTTTCATGCAAACAGCGGAGTTCAACAATTTTCTCTTTATGACATAAAGCACGCAGTTGCGTCTTCATAACAAAGTTGCGTTTGAATCAGCATCCACTAGTGCTAGTGAGTCAAGCATGGACAAGAGAACACAACTCTGCTTGTAGTAGCACAAATGCAATAAACCTAAGTAAGAGATGCTGCTTTGAACATAGACACAAACCACATGTCATAACCCCTTTAATATCATTCATACGCCTATTTGCTGATGACACTATGGCCTACGATTGGTACTCCGACCATAGATAGTACTCTGCAAGATAACATGATAAAACTTGAACTCTGGGAACAACAATGGGACATGGAACTTCATCTTTTCAGATGCCAACATATTGTGTTTCTCAAGAAACAGACAATCTATCAACAGGAGCCTCTATCTGCACGACACTGAGATTCCAAGAGCTGAGCACATCAAATACCCTCGACACAAAACTCATTTGTAACAAACAGCTATTCTACTATGCACATGTGCTGTATGTTATGAGTATACAATAATATTTTATTTTCAGGGAGGTTATGCTGACATACATAGTAGGCCTAAAAGGCTGACATTACTGTCTTTTATGTCAAAAGTGTGTGCTGTGGGATATCTTCTAGGATATGCATCCAACCTCTAGATCATTGCTTCTCTTATGATATACATGTACTTTGGTAAGTTTGTGTAGCTAGAGTATTGGACACATTCATGTTATATACTACTAAATTTACCCAAAGTACAGCTACATAGTTACCTGTAGTTAGTATAAGATAAGTAGACTGAGCTCATAGTCTGTATACATCTGGAGGGCATACAGGAAGAACCCATTCTAATCTCATATAATCTAAATGTACAAGCAATGGACTCGGAGCACAGCAATAAGTTGATAAGGTTTGTGATTTGGTAGTCAAAATATCACCAATGGGCCATTCCATGGGGACTGATCAAATTTGCGTGCTGGCCCGACTCAGATTCTTTTGAAAATTTACAGGTTGAAAGAGCACCCTTGACTTAGTGGGAAACCACCAATTTTTTTTCTATTTAAGCCCTGTGGTTCCGGCAGCAGCTCGTTGAAAAGTGGGAAAATGTGGTGAGGACAACTCCAAATTGAATTTTTTGAAATTCCTAAACATTCAAATTACTACTGTGGCCACTGTATGATACTTAGAGCTGTAATTTTTGTTACATAGATACTTTTATATATGTGCTTCAGCTCCATTACTTATTCAAGCCTGTATGGTCAACATATTGAGGGCCAGAGGTCACCGAAAACACCTCTCGGAGCTAGTTTGACCCAAATTCACTGAAAATCGACCAGATAGACACTGCTGGATCTGATGAAAAAAGATTGATATACAATAACTAAGTATTGAGGATGCTCAATACAAGGATAAATGAATTTTTGAGAATAAAAAACACTTTCCAGAATAAACTATATGGTGACAGCGGCTCAAATTCAACATGGCCGCCGTCCGAGTTGGTGTTTTGGGGCATTATTCAAGGCTAAATCTACTAAACTTAGTAGTGAAAATTAATGGTGAAAATGTTGCTATATACACAATTCACACCTGTAGATTCCATTTCTGCAATAAAAACTTTGTCTTTTTGGGTCTAAAAGGCTGAATTCTCAGATTCAAATTTTACATATATTCGCTATAATATAGTGACTACATGGCCATGCAGTTACTTGGCTATGGCCATAGAAGTCAGTCAAGACTTAATTTGAGGTACAATTTGCGACTTGGCCTGGTTATACAACCTTATTTGTGAAGAAAAATGGGTGAAATCCTTTTTAATAGCGCAAACATGCAGTTTTGGTAACTTTACCATGACTCGTCCTTTCACACGTTTGTTAAATGAGGTAAGATAGCTAATCTAAGCAGCATTTCAAGGTGTGTGTTATACCAAGTATTTTTTAATGAAAAAGAAGGTGAAGAAAGTGATGCTCCATGGAACTAAGGCATCTTTAATCAGTGGGTGAGGCTGAGGAGTTAAAGGTTATTTAAACTAGTTCAAGACAAATTTTGGGGTCACCATTAGTTATCAAATTCTACTCAAATATATGTACATGCATAACTATAGCCACAGCCCTCGAACAATAACTTTTAACAATTTTTGTATATATTTACATGTAGCTGACAATTTAACCGGTGTTTGCTAATTAACTCCAAAAATATCTTTTTGGTCCTATATAAATGACCACAACTAAGGTAAGTGGTGCGACATGCATTAACTTTTAATCAACAGAGTGATCAAAAATATGAATATGGTTTTGTGAGACTTAGTTTTAGTTGTACCTAGCAAGTTGAAATTATATTACAAGTGTTCGCTTGTTTCCAAAGGTAATAATGTTTAATGTACTTGCTAGCATCACCTCGCCAAATTTACCGGTCCTTATACCGACAACTCGATCTTCAATCAAGATAGTTTTGACCCTTCGAAAGACAAAACCACTTATCTGAAAAAAATTACGCTCAGTGAATAAAAGAAGAGCAGATCTCACCTTTCTAAGTGCATACAACCATATTGACCTGGGCATAATAATTGTTATACTATAGACTGCTGAAATTCAATCTCTTCTAATAAATACTGTACAACACTTATACACCGGAAAAGGAACTATTCACATATCATGAACAAAAAATATTTTTGAAGCTAATTAGTAAAGACTGGTTTAATTGTGAGCTAAATACACGTACATGTATATATACATGTATGTAAGTTTGTCAAAACTATTGTTTGTGGGCTGTGGTTATAATTTTCCATGTATATTTTTGATTAAAATCTGATAACTAATGGTGACCATAAAAAAATCCCGAGCTAAAACAACCTCACCCACTGATTAAAGAAGCCTTAGTTCTATGGAACTCCATCTTCTTCCCCTTCCTTTTCATTAAACAATACTTGGTTAAGTCTGACCTGGAAACACTGCATAGCTTAGCTATTCTGCCTCATTTAACAAACGTGTGAAGGGAAGAGTAATGGCAATGTTAACAAAACTGCATGTTTAGGCTAGTAAAGCGGATTTCACCCATTTTTCTTCCCAAAGTAGGTTGCATAGCCAGGCCTAGCCCCAAACTGCACCTTAAATTAAGTCTTGATTGGCCTTTATGGCCATAGCCAATTAACTGCATTGGTGATATAGTCACAATATTATAGCGAATGTATGTAAAATTTGAATCTGAGAATTCAGCCTTATAGACCCAAAAAGACAAAGTTTTTATTGCAGAAATGGACTCTACAGGTGTGAATTGTGTATATAGCAACATTTTCACCATTAATTTTCACTACTAAGTTTAGTAGATTTAGCCTTGAATAACACCCCAAAACGCCAACTCGGACGACGGCCATGTTGAATTTGAGCCGCTGTCGCCATACAGTTCATTTTGGAGAGTGTTTTTTATTCTCAAAAATTCATTTATCCTTGTATTGAGCATCCTCAATACTTAGTTATTGTATATTAATCTTTTTTTCATCAGATCCAGCAGCGTCTATTTGGTCGATTTTCAGTGAATTTGGGTCAAACTAGCTCCGAGAGGTGTTTTCGGTGACCTCTGACCCTCAATATGTTGACCATACAGGCTTGAATAAATAATGGAGCTGAAGCACATATATAAAAGTATCTATGTAACAAAAATTACAGCTCTAAGTATCATACAGTGGCCACAGTAATAATTTGAATGTTTAGGAATTTCAAAAAATTCAATTTGGAGTTGTCCCCACCACATTTTCCCACTTTTCAACGAGCTGCTGCCGGAACCACAGGGCTCAAATAGAAAAAAAATTGGTGGTTTCCTACTAATTCAAGGGTGCTCTTTCAACCTGTAAATTTTCAAAAGAATCTGAGTCGGGCCAGCACGCAAATTTGATCAGTCCCCATGGAATGGCCCCAATAAAGTTAGTTGTACATGAAAACTCATCGTAAAGTTTTTTTTACAGAAAATTCTCTAGTCTCTTCTCTCTCAATTCTACTTTTGCAAGAGAAATATTTATGTGAAACCTTTACCAACAGTTTTCTATTATAGGGCGTAGATGTAGCCATTCACATACAGGTAGATATCATGACTATGGATAGAAGACCAACTACATTGTAATTATTTTAACTTGATAGCTCTCAAAGATATAGTTTCTGTCAGAGAATCTTTAGTAGTGTAATTTTCACAAGGTCAGCCAGATAGCAACATAACTTCACACTTGGTATCCCCATACTGATTATATCTTACTGTATGCAGTACATTGCTTTAGGAGTAGGCTAGTTTATTTTCACTGAATCACAATCGAATCTAGTTTAATTGTCAAAAATCTATTGCCTTTTTATTTGTATAATTACAGCTACCAGTCAGCATGTGGTTTTTCCTTCATCGTCTGTCCTCCAATAGCTGGGTATTTAATGCAGATAGAGAATGGATACTCCAAGATAGGGGTATGTGTCTCATGTATATACATAGTAAATGCAGGTAATATCATCCTCTGTTTCATCATATTGTTAGTGCATTCCTATGGCCACCTGTTTGACTGAACCCGCAGTCTTATATTATACTGTTTATATGACTAAATATATGACTAAATAAACTAATTCATTTTTTCTTCAGGGTAAATATTTTCTGAAAAATATAATTTCGTATGATCACAAGTATAGGGGAGTAAGCAATTAATCAAATCAGTTTTTTTAGAATTGACCGACAATTTTATGATAGGCCTATTTGTATTTACAATTATGCAAGTCAATAGAAGACAACTCCCCTTTCACTAATCTCCATGTAGCCTAGATACACATAATTATACATGAACATGTATATAACAGTATAATACAGTGTAAGTTCATTACAAGATTCAATCTATTTGTGGTTCAAGCAGTTTGAGAATATATTGTTGACTGTTTCAACAGCTCTTTCATTTCTCTCTCAAAACTTTTTTTTCTGAACAGAAATTATTTTCTGCATGTCGAATACCTTGTATTAGCCAACTCCAGAATTCAAGTCATTTTATAACATTTAATTCTACTATCCTATATTGTAGATCAGTTGGTTGGTATAATTCAATGGCTTAGTACAGACTCTGATTGGCTCACAGATGAAGTATGTCTCCATGGTACTTACTTCACGTTACCACCAGCTCCTAGCATCCTGTATAGTGTCTGCACTCTCTATGGCAGGGGTTCCCAACCTGGGGTACATTTTAGAAATCTAGGGGGTACAAAACAAGTTATCAACTTAATACCTTTCGGACAGTGATTTTCTGTTACAGACTATCAATTATGAATTATCATGATCTATTACTAAACTGAACATCAAATGGCTTGCTGATGCAAATGAAGTTGGGCTAAACCAGTGTGAAAACCCTGAAACACTACAATCTATGAAAGTTACATTATATAGTTATCATTAAATAATTTATAGATAGAAATTACATACCACACTGCATTTATTTACTTGTTTAGCTGACACATTTTGATAATGCACACATGTAATATTAATCGAATTAAACCAAAGATATCCTTGGTTAAACACAGTTTTACAAAGGGGTACGTTGTTCGCTACAAAGGGGTACGTTGTTTGCTACATGACTGCTAAAGGGTACTTAGGCTAAAAAAGGTTTGGAACCCCTGGTCTATGGCAGTCATATCTAATGTGTCTGAATTGACGGGTGTATATATTATTATTGCTTGCATGAGTTCTTCAACTATGGTAGGTAAAGTGTCGGAACAGAGTTTTACTAGTCTCGTACTTGGTAAAAAACACTCAGGCTATCTAGTTGGTGTTTCTGGTACAGTGATGGCTGCAGCTAGACTCATAACACATCCTGTCTTTGCTGGTTATTTATTTGAGTATTATGGTGTAAAAATAGCTCTATATGTGGCATCATTCTGTATTGTTATACCTACTTGTTTATACACAATAGTAAATCAACAGCATATGCATAGTCACATTGTACTATCTCTTAGAATTTTCTAGATTTATGTATTCAAGATTTTTAATGTTAAATTACAAACTGTCATCTGGTTTTAGTGGTTTGTCTGCAAATATTTTGTAGATTGGAATGTATTTAACACCACACCACTGTTCTGCTCTGATTGTCAAGAGAAAGTGGAGACCAGTTGCTTGCTCTGCTCCTCCTCCTTGCAAGTAAAGCTGGTAAGCAGGTTTAGTAACTAGAAACATGGGTTGTAGGTGCAGTGAGTAACACCTACCCAGTATGTTTATTTGCTACCATCACATGAAAAAATGGTCAAACGCCCTGTTATGTATTTTGGAGTTATGCCCTTTTGTTTTATCTATTGTATAGAGTAGACAACTCTGTAAAACAAGTTTATTATAACACACCCGGTTATACTTTACAAATAGAACATTCGTGAATCAAGTACGTTAATGGTGACATGCATTTACAATGTCTACTAGTTGGACTTCTCAAATATATTTCACACCTTGCTGGCACATACAGCCCTATAGCCGTAATAGGAGGAATGACTCCTATGCAGTTAGTTCAGTGCACATCTACTGCCCACCAGCGTAGCTTCTAATTCTTAGAATGCTGAGCTGATGTACTGGTAATTGTGCTAGACCATTAGGTGGCATAGAGGCCTCAGGTTCAAACTGCAGGGATGGGTATATTCATGAATGTGAAATCGAGTGCCTGATGGCTCAATTGACAAATTTAAAGAGTTCCTTGTTGAAACTAATTCCTATGTGCCCTGTGTAATGTCTAAATCCCATAGAATTAAAAGAAGGTCTATTGTGTGTCCTTGACAGTATCAGGTGCCCAAATCTAGCAAACATAACTTTCAGTATTCCAACTACCCCCCCCCCCCTCCTGCACTCCCATCACCTTAATTCGTATGCTATAGTAGTATTTCATTCGGTTCTAATGCCCATGTTCCATATACTTTATTACCTCTTGATGCAGGTGGTATCCCAAAGTCCCTACCAATAAAAGAAATATTAGTTGATTATTGCTGATACTGATACTATCTAGAGTTCTAGACACTCCATCTGCTACATGCATTTCACTCCTTGCGGTATGCAGCACCTTATACTTCAGCCTTTAAACCCACAAGGGCAGCTGAGCTAAATCTGCCTCTTCTAATAAATACATCGACCTATGGCCCGATTCTAGTAAAAGGTCCACCATGTGGTGTTCAATCATCTCACAAGTACACGCTGATGTCAGGGTCTCTTTCCTGCCCATCGTTCTGATTGGAACTTTTCAGCCTGATGTGACCCCTAGTTCCTGTTATCCTACTACTTATTATGGCAGATGCACAAGTAACTAAAAATATAACCTCCTTCTATGCAATTCTTAAATTTGTGTAAAATGAATGGTCATGCACTAAGTTCATTTACCAGTTTAATATTTTCCTGACAATACGTTTTTCCTCTGCCAACGACATGCAAACATACTCTGAATAATTCACTGTCTATTTTTCTCAGGGGTGTTTGAGAGGAGAATTTCTCTCCCACAAATAATCTACATAACTAGATATGAGGTGTGGGGAAGGCAGCATTTCTCTACAAGGCTTGATGACAATTTTCTATTAGCACAAAAGAAAACCTGCAATGCATTATTTCTATTCAGATCTACTAGCAAGCTGTATTGATCATTGACTCTATTGTTATGCAGACTTTTGTTAAAACAAATTCTGCGTTGAACTAGCAACAAAAGGATCAATCAGATGAATGTAAACCTTTTGTGTTTTCTTTTTTATTTGTAGAAGAATTGCATTCAGTGTTTCTAAGGGTAGCTAGCCTAGAACATTTTTTGGGAGTGAGTTGCTACTAACAGGTCCCTGAGCCACACACCCAGCATATAGAGAGGCATGTGTATAACAGAATTTTACTCCATCAACACTGTAACTCAACTATCAACAAGTGAATAAAAAAACAGTTCCGGATCACTTACTGGTATGTAAATATATATTACATGTATATCAATTCAAGATTGCTACGTCATATTGTAATGGTACGGACATTTGTATACGACTCCAACTACCGGACGAAGCTCCACCGCACCTTAAGTGCCTAGTAGTTGTTACAGCACTACTCATCTGACCGCAGAACCAGAACTACGCCGCGCAGCGTTCTACATTGGAGATTAGGATGCTGCCAGCAGGACCTACAGACAGCGTACTACCACTACAGACTACGTACAGCGAGTCCTAGGTACTTTGACATTTATATATTCTAATATATATTCTAACAGATAGTCCAAACTGTCGAATTCCGGAATTTGCGACTGTTCAAATTAGTACGTTTCGAAACTGGACAGTTCGAAATCCCAATCCCCAGATTTCAACTAATTTTTATTTTTAATATTATAACTTTTTAATTAACTAATTAAAATTGATTATCTGTGAGTTGCGTTTTTCTAAATGTAATCTACACAGTTTCGAATTGTCTGTTTCAAAATGTCCCTTTAGCTAAATTCCGCTGCAACAGCCCGGAAAAGAGGATGTAAAGAACGTTATGCTACATTCCTTGATTGTAGATTATAATTTATTGTGTGCGTGTAATTCAGGATTACAACATATATAGTGATGGTTACTAGACTGCTCTTACAAAAGTAAAGAAACCGTTGTCAGAATATCTAGTAAATACACCATGAGCTCTTCTACCTTGTTATGGAGATTATCTAGAGCAGGAGTGCCCAACTACGCGCCCAGACCCACGTGTGACCCTTTGCCTATTTTTCTTTGGCCCTCCCGACCTATGGCTTGCCTCGTTAAAAATTTATTGATTTAGATAACTTAAGAATTAAAATTAATATCCTGCAAGAGTAGTCAGTTGTTTCTTAGTGACGACTTCCTTTCTAAGAGAGTATATCAGTGTTATTTCTATAAGGAGCTCCCTAATGCCTGTCCTAAATTATATGGTTGTTAAGAGGGCTCCATGTAGCTCTCTCAACAAATTGCCTTCCACAACTTTTAGTTTCTAGTAAAAATTGTAAAGGACCCTTTAAATGCGTATTGCGAGCCTATTCCACTATATTCTTAATACCAAGTAACCACTTGCTTTATATTACACAGCATATGAAAGTTGTCTGCCTTTTTAATTCCATTCCTATACTAGGGGTGATAAAATATATCCAGTTTTGTCTCTGTATAAGCATATACTTATATTATTGAGACAAATGTTCATTAATTGCAATTAAGTATATGTAGTTATATCATAATATACATATATAATCTGTGCAGGTGGTAGTTACGAGATGAATAACATGGATTCTGATCTGAAGAGTATATTCAGCAATGGTTCAGGTCAGTAGCGAGTTAATATATGGAGGTTACTTTGTTGTTAGAGTAGACAACTCCTCATTCCATGTACTAACTAACTAACTAATACTCAATACTAAACTGTAGAGTGTAGTACATATGTCAACATGTACATGTACATGTACATGTACATGTAGTGCTAGTTTTCTGAGTTATACAGAGTTATATGGTGATTAGAATACTTTACTGACTTCCATAGAGTTTTTGTATCTGTACAAAACTGTCATTGTAATACAGTGTACACATATTATATAATTATATACCAGTATAATAGTATTAACTATAGTGTATGACTATGTTATATTATCAGTTATGTATGTTAGTATAAATATTGCTGTGACATGTTATCTCTGTAGGATACAAGGTGTGGTTCAGACACACTGGTATGGAGCTACCTGATAAGTGGATGGATGAAGAGACAAGGGAATACACACTGGATGAACTGAAGAGAGAGACTGAAGGTCATAAGGTCACTCACATGGTAATAAAGTCCAGTATCCCACCTGACATACATCTGATAGCTCCAGAGTTGTCACACCTTAGACTGAGGGGAATAACATACAACTATGATCTGTCATTGTAAGTAAAGCACATCATATATAATATTGTGATGGTACGCCAAATCGTATCTTACATCTGACACTCATTATTGTGTGCACATACATGTATATATCTGCTTGTACTTTACTATATGTTATTGTATATAGTTACATGATTGTTACTAAGTCTTTTAATGCCTTTTATACCCATGTACAGAGGCCCGACCTCTCAGAATCCATTGATATTCATTTTGTACATGAATTGGACCATTATAAGCAACTTTTGTAGAACCCGACCTATTTTGGGTCGGCCGTCGGGCTTCCGGCGGCCATCTTGTTGCGCAACTTCCGGACGACCACACGTCGTCTTTTCCCAACGTCACGTCGGCCGGAAGTCCTTATACTATATAAAGGGCATTGTTTTACTGTTCATTGTCTCAGTCTTCACTTGGCTTTCAATAAAGACACATCTATACTTGATACAGAGACTTTCACTTCCTTTTGCCAGGTCATTCGCTTAGCGAACTGCCTACTAGGTCGGATCACTCTCTTTCATTGTATAGTCTGAAGGTCGGACTTGAGATCAGACGGGTCGTCTTTGGTAGTATTTGGGCTACTGAGACCGCTCGATCTTTCATGTAATGCGAAGTCCTATTACCACTCATAGGCACTTCTTTTCTGGGTCGATAGTCGTCCAAGGACGATCGCACCAAAACACAGAAACCATTACAATATATTAATAGTTAGTAATACCACATCTGTCTTTCCTGACAAGGCAGTAATTGTTTAGTAATTTTACACCAGACTCTCCACCCTCCATGTAGATGTACATGTATATTCTTTCTAACACGGTCTATTACAGTAACAGAGTATCACTTACTTCCACTTGTATAAATTATTATGTAGCATCTCATGGATTATTACTATAATGTACAGTAGGTACACTTACAATACACACTGCATACTAGTAATGGTTTCCTACTAAATCTTATTATTAGCCTTAGTTCCTACTAATATTCTGTCTAGTGAGTGTTGAGTAACAGATTGTCATGAATCACAGGCTATATATAGTACGTCTGCTGTACATAATTTATACTCTACTAATTCCACTATATCCATGTTATTGTGTATAATATTGTAGTATGTCTAAGCTGAATAAACTGGAGGTACTGGATATGTCTGGTAATAACTTTGGATCTGAAGGTATATCAGATATATTCACTGACATGGTGTCATTGAGAGAGTTGGATATTAGTAGGTGTAGGCTAACAACTCTCCCAGTGAGGTCAGTATATATCATAATGTACACTACTTATCATATAATAGTACAATGTGTACACTTACAATATTGTGATGGTACGCCCAGTCGTATCTTACATCTGACACTCATTATTGCGTGCATACATGTATATATCTGCTTGTACTCTACTCTTATATTGTTATATATGATTGTATGATTATTTCTAAGTCTTTTAATGCCTTTTATACCCATGTACAGAGGCCCGACCTCTCAGAATCCATTGATATTCATTTTGTACATGAATTGGACCATTATAAGCAACTTTTGTAGAACCCGACCTATTTTGGGTCGGCCGTCGGGCTTCCGGCGGCCATCTTGTTGCGCAACTTCCGGACGACCACACGTCGTCTTTTCCCGACGTCATGTCGGCCGGAAGTCCTTATACTATATAAAGGGCACTGTTTTACTGTTCATTGTCTCAGTCTACGCTTGGCTTTCAATAAAGACACATCTATACTTGATACAGGGACTTTCTCTTCCTTTTACTAGGTCATTCGCTCTGCGAACCGCCTACTAGGTTGAATTACTCTCTTTCATTGTATAGTCTGAAGGTCGGACTTGAGATCAGATGGGTCGTCTTTGGTAGTATTTGGGCTACTGAGACCGCTCGATCTTTCATGTAATGCGAAGTCCTATTACCACTCATAGGCACTTCATTTCTGGGTCGATAGTCGTCCAAGGACGACCGCACCAAAACACAGAAACCATTACATTGGTGGCAGCAGTGGGATTCTAAGGTCGCACTCTTACGATACGAAGAGAAGGAAGGTGACCTCGGACTCGGGTGACCGGCCGACCTCATTCTTCAATACTTCTACGGCGATTTAGGACTCGGACCCGGGAACCTTGGATACGAGAAGGTGACAAACGCTAAAGTGCACCCATAATTCTCGTGGTTCCGCTGGATGTAGCCCGACCTACGCCGGATCTTCAATCAAAGACCGACCTCGGATCCAGAACAGATTGACGGTACTCAGTACGACCATTAGGCCGACACGGCCTAACAAACCAAAGCAGTTTTACTCACTACCCGACACCCTACCGACATGGACCGAATAAGGAACCTGCTTCAGCAGGTAATGTACCAGGCCGAGCAGGACCTCAAAACACTCAGCTACAACGGACAAGAGGACGTCGAACTCTTCATAGAAGACTTCACCGCTATGGCAGAGCGTTGCAACTGGAATGACAGAGCACGCCTCATACGGCTTAGAGCCGCCCTACACGAGCCCGCACAAGAATGCGGCCGACCCCGATCAGTCGAAGAGATATTTTCCCGACTGAGGGAACAGTATGGACTATCTGCCAGAGAAGCCCGATGGAAGCTGTCCACCCTGGAACAGCCAGCCCACACGTCACTCAGAGACTATGCAGCTCTCATCCGCAGACTGATGGCAACAGCCTTTGAAGGAGCACCCCCTGCCTCTTTGGAAGAGTGGGCTGTAGAGAAGTTCTGCCTCTCAGTCCACGACCGTGGCCTACGCTGGTACTACACATGGTTACAGCCCGACGATATGGAGGAAGCCCTGGAAACCGGAACGGCCTTCCAGAGTAACAAGGGTGGCAAGGCCAACCCTCCAAAGCCACAAGAGGAGCTTCCCGCCGACCTCCTACGGAAAGCCCTACATACCCTCCTACAGAAATGTCAAGGCACAGATGAAAGGCCGACGGATACATCAGAACCCGTCCCAGTAGATGAACCCATTCCTACTGAGGCCAAACCCAAGAAGAGTGGACCAAACCACAATGGTCGTCCACAAAGGCCGACGGATACATCAGAACCCGTCCCAGTAGATGAACCCATTCCTACTGAGGCCAAACCCAAGAAGAGTGGACCAAACCACAATGGTCGTCCACAAAGGCCGACGGATACATCAGAACCCGTCCCAGTAGATGAACCCATTCCTACTGTGGCCAAACCCAAGAAGAGTGGACCAGACCACAATGGTCGTCCACTGAGGCCGACGGACACATCAGAACCCGTCCTAGTGGAAGAACCTATACCCACTAAGCCTAAAGTCAAGAGTAGCCACTCCAAACAGAAAACCCCACGGGTAACTAGCCCATCACACTCCAGGCCGACGGCGTCACCTACACCCGTCACAGTGGATGAACCTAAACCCACTAGGCCAACACCAGGCAAGAAACGACCCCACTCAAAGCCGAACACATCCGAAGTGACCACAGATCACCCCCCAAGGCTGAAAGGACGACTCATATGTCCCGCCCCGTCGGACCAAACCTCACAAGGTAAACCCGACCTATCCTCAACTCAGAAGGATCAACAGGATCTGGCCACGTCCAGACCCGACACTAATCAGCAATTGATTCCCGCCCAAATTCAGTATGCCCCGACGGACGACTTATCGTGTGTAGAACTGCCAGACACTACAGTCCAAGTCCGCGGCCTGAGGATCGACACGGAGCAAACCGTGCTGGACCAAACCAGAGAGCTACCTCTGAACCTCTCGAAGAATGTTCAAGTTTCAACAGCCCGACCTGATCCAGAGGACGCGAAATGTCGCGTAGCCGAACCTCAAGACATAATCCCAACGACGGAGATACAGTCTATACTGCCAGCAGTTCAAGTACACAAAGCAAAACGCTCTTGTACGGAATCTAGCATTGCCGAACAGTTTCAGCCGAAGATACAGATTGCCGAACTCTCGAAGTCCCCTAAAGTGGATAAGAAGCAATCGAAGGCAACTATTGCCGTGTTCCCGCGCTTATTTGACGAGTCGAACAAAGAAAATGTGCCTGAGGCATTGCCTACAATTGAGCCAATTGCTCATCCCTCGGCTAGTATAAATACGACAGCTCACAGACGAGTAGTCCTTTCTCGTCCAGCACTTCACCGAAGCACATGTACCCCTACATGTAGCAACTCCTGCACTCCTCGTGTCACTGGTGAAGTTAATAGCAGCACTCGTATCCTTTCTCATTCTCGTGCAGACGAGACGGCTACTCCTCCTAGTATGGATCACTCCAATCAGCCTGTCTTCACGGCTGAAGGTAAGCAAATCTCAGTGTTACCAGTAAGGACCGAATCAGAATTAGAGGTACAATCAACACCTGTGAGACTGTCAGGCATGAATTCTCTCTCCCTCCCCACTCGGCATAGACCAGTCGGGACAGAGGAGAATTCCCCTGAACATTCTCACAGGAAAGAGCATGAGTTAGAAGGCGGAGGCTACACATCAGATGAATTATGTGTTGTAGATGCATCTCCTCTACGGAAGACGCTCACGCCAGACGACACGCCTCCACCCACTCCACCTCCTGTTACCTCTACCCTGAAGTTAGCTACAATTAAGCTGCACAAACTCACTGACAAGCTGCCCATCGAGTCGTCCCAACATTCCGGAGCCACTAAGCCATGGATTAGTACCTTCACTCAACAAGCCCGAGACGACTTGGCTAGAAGGAGTCAACCTAACCTCAAATGTGCAAAGTGTGGCTTCTCCGGCACCCTCAAGAGACTGAACATTCACATTTGGCAGCACTTTGCCCGCTTCTACTGTCGCTGCGGACGCAGCTCAGTTAGCCGTGATGCTCTAGGCCATCACTTCAGTCGGAGATCCAGTATCTGTGGGAAACGTCTCTTCCTCACGGACGGGCCCAGCTATGGGGCCCTCATGGAATGGTGGGGCGTAAAGGATCCCCCACCATTTCTACCAGGTCGTCCTACTATGGACGGACAGTCGGGGACAAATAAACCAGTTTATTTGCCCAGCTCCTCCTCCACAAGGAAGCGACCTCCCAAGAGACGGCACAGCCCATCTCCAGAACAGACCCCCGACTCCGCACCTTCTGATGCTACCTCCTCCTCTTCCTCGTCGCCTACCACTCCTGCTGGACCTTCTCTCTGGCGACCTCCTGCTAGTACCTCCGCAGTAAGTGTCGGCCCCCCTGGCCGACGCGGACGTCTACCCTCTTGGAAGACAAGGCCTGCTCCACGGAAGAGTATGCCTGCTCCTCAGTCAGGCCCTCTCTACGAAGGCTCTCCACCCAAGGTCTCATGTGCAGCTTCTTGTACAGCTTCTCCGACTCTACTGATCGAGCCACTGCAGTCCAGGCCCACACTAGAGGTCTCACCACACCGCTCTCCTTATACACCTGCCAGGGACCTACTCCGAGCCACTCCAGACTCTCCTGCCGTCCAGTCCCCACCTCCTGCATCTCCTGTACTAACTCAGCCGAATGCCACACGTCCTGCATCTCCGGATCCGTCGTTCATGCAACAACTTGCTGAACTCAAGCCACGGATTCACTACCTTGCCAGCCGTCAACAGGTGGGGGACACTCTACGCCAACATCTGGAACCTCTCTATGCTCGAGAAATAGCTCTTCGTGAACTAGCCAACCAGCATCTAAACCACCCCCAACAACTCCAGCTTGTACAAGCAGACTTGGATATAGTATCCAGAGAATCTACACTGTGCCGTACCCTTCTTAACTTGACACTAGAGACACCCATGACCTAGTGTGAGGGGGCTATGTGATGGTACGCCCAGTCGTATCTTACATCTGACACTCATTATTGCGTGCATACATGTATATATCTGCTTGTACTCTACTCTTATATTGTTATATATGATTGTATGATTATTTCTAAGTCTTTTAATGCCTTTTATACCCATGTACAGAGGCCCGACCTCTCAGAATCCATTGATATTCATTTTGTACATGAATTGGACCATTATAAGCAACTTTTGTAGAACCCGACCTATTTTGGGTCGGCCGTCGGGCTTCCGGCGGCCATCTTGTTGCGCAACTTCCGGACGACCACACGTCTTCTTTTCCCGACGTCATGTCGGCCGGAAGTCCTTATACTATATAAAGGGCACTGTTTTACTGTTCATTGTCTCAGTCTACGCTTGGCTTTCAATAAAGACACATCTATACTTGATACAGGGACTTTCTCTTCCTTTTACTAGGTCATTCGCTCTGCGAACCGCCTACTAGGTTGAATTACTCTCTTTCATTGTATAGTCTGAAGGTCGGACTTGAGATCAGATGGGTCGTCTTTGGTAGTATTTGGGCTACTGAGACCGCTCGATCTTTCATGTAATGCGAAGTCCTATTACCACTCATAGGCACTTCATTTCTGGGTCGATAGTCGTCCAAGGACGACCGCACCAAAACACAGAAACCATTACAATATACACTGTATACTAGTAATGGTTTCCAACTAAATCTTGTTATTAGCCTTAGTTCCTACTAATATGCTCTCAAGTGAGTGTTGAGTAACAGATTGACATGAATCACAGGCTATTTATAGTACGTCTGCTGTACATAATTTATATTCTGCTAATTCCGCTATATCCCTGTTATTGTGTATAATATTGTAGTATGTCTAAGCTGAATAAACTGGAGGTACTGAGGATGTCTGGTAATAACTTTGAATCTGAAGGTATACCAGATATAGTCACTGACATGGTGTCATTGAGAGAGTTGTATATTAGTAGGTGTGGGCTAACAACTCTACCAGTGAGGTAAGTATATATCATAATATGCACTACTTATCATATAATAGTACAATATGTACACTTACAATACACAGTGTAGACTAGTAATGGTTTCCTACTAAATCTTATTATTAGCCTTAGTTCCTACTAATATTCTGTCTAGTGAGTGTTGAGTAACACATTGACATGAATCACAGGCTATTTATAGTACGTCTGCTGTACATAATTTATATTCTACTAATTCCACTATATCCATGTTATTGTGTATAATATTGTAGTATGTCTAAGCTGAATAAACTGGAGGTACTGGATATGTCTGGTAATAACTTTGGATCTGAAGGTATACCAGATATATTCACTGACATGGTGTCATTGAGAGAGTTGGCTATTACTGGGTGTAGGCTAACAACTCTCCCAGTGAGGTAAGTATATATCATAATATACACTACTTATCATATAATAGTACAATATGTACACTTACAATACACACTGTATACTAGTAATGGTTTTCTACTAAATCTTGTTATTAGCCTTAGTTCCTACTAATATTCTGTTAAATGAGTGTTGAGTAACACATTGACATGAAACACAGGCTATTTATAGTACGTCTGCTGTACATAATTTATATTCTACTAATTCCACTATATCCATGTTATTGTGTATAATATTGTAGTATGTCTAAGCTGAATAAACTGGAGGTACTGAGGATGTCTAGTAATAACTTTGGATCTGAAGGTATACCAGATATAGTCACTGATATGGTGTCATTGAGAGAGTTGGATATTAGTGGGTGTGGGCTAACAACTCTACCAGTAAGGTAAGTATATATCATAATATACATTACTTATTATATAATAGTGCAATATGTACACTTACAATATACACTGTATACTAGTAATGGTTTCCTACTAAATCTTGTTATTAGCCTTAGTTCCTACTAATATTCTGTCTAGTGAGTGTTGAGTAACAGATTGACATGAATCACAGGCTATTTATAGTACGTCTGCTGTACATAATTTATATTCTAGTAATTCCACTATATCCATGTTATTGTGTATAATATTGTAGTATGTCTAAGCTGAATAAACTGGAGGTACTGAGAATGTCTGATAATTACTTTGGATCTGAAGGTATACCAGGTATAGTCACTGACATGGTGTCATTGAGAGAGTTGGATATTAGTAGCTGTAGACTAACAACTCTCCCAGTGAGGTAAGTATATATCATAATATACACTACTTATCATATAATAGTACAATATGTACACTTACAATACACACTGTATACTAGTAATGGTTTCCTACTAAATCTTGTTATTAGCCTTAGTTCCTACTAGTATTCTGTCTAGTGAGTGTTTAGTAACACATTGACATGAAACACAGGCTATTTATAGTACGTCTGCTGTACATAATTTATATTCTACTAATTCCACTATATCCATATTATTGTGTATAATATTGTAGTATGTCTAAGCTGAATAAACTGGAGGTACTGAGGATGTCTGGTAATAACTTTGAATCTGAGGGTATACCAGATATAGTCACTGACATGGTGTCATTGAGAGAGTTGGATATTGGTCACTGTAGGCTAACAACTCTCCCAGTGAGGTAAGTATATATCATAATATACACTACTTATCATATAATAGTACAATATGTACACTTGCAATACACACTGTATACTAGTAATGGTTTCCAACTAAATCTTGTTATTAGCCTTAGTTCCTACTAATATTCTGTCTAGTGAGTGTTGAGTGACATGAATCACAGGCTATTTATAGTACGACTGCTGTACATAATCTATATTCTACTAATTCCACTATATCCATGTTATTGTGTATAATATTGTAGTATGTCTAAGCTGAATAAACTGGAGGTACTGAGGATGTATGATACTAACTTTGGATCTGAAGGTATACCAGATATATTCACTGACATGGTGTCATTGAGAGAGTTGGCTATTAGTGGGTGTCGGCTAACAACTCTCCCAGTGAGGTAAGTATACATCATAATATACACTACTTATCATATAATAGTGCAATATGTACACTTACAATACACACTGTATACTAGTAATGGTTTCCAACTAAATCTTGTTTTTAGCCTTAGTTCCTACTAGTATACTGTATAGTGAGTGCTGAGTAACAGATTGACATGAATCACAGGCTATTTATAGTACGTCTGCTGTACATAATTTATATTCTACTAATTCCACTATATCCATGTTATTGTGTATAATATTGTAGTATGTCTAAGCTGAATAAACTGGAGGTACTGAGAATGTGTGATAATGACTTTGAATCTGAAGGTATACCAGATATATTCACTGACATGGTGTCATTGAGAGAGTTGGATATTAGTGACTGTAGGCTAACAACTCTACTGGTGAGGTAAGTATATATCATAATATACACTACTTATCATATAATAGTACAATATGTACACTTACAATACACACTGTATACTAGTAATGGTTTCCTACTAAATCTTGTTATTAGCCTCAGCTCCTACTAGTATTCTGTCTAGTGAGTGTTGAGTAACACATTGACATGAAACACAGGCTATTTATAGTACGTCTGCTGTACATAATTTATATTCTACTAATTCCACTATATCCATGTTATTGTGTATAATATTGTAGTATGTCTAAGCTGAATAAACTGGAGGTACTGAGAATGTGTGATAATGACTTTGAATCTGAAGGTACACCAGATATATTCACTGACATGGTGTCATTGAGAGAGTTGGATATTAGTGACTGTAGGCTAACAACTCTACCAGTGAGGTAAGTATATATCATAATATACACCAAGGGCGTTTCTAGCTATTGTCGCAGGAGTCGTGCGACCCCCCTTTGCACTAACCAAAAGTCAAAACGGATTATGTACTACATTGTATTTAACCTTGTTGGTTGTCAGGGCAACCAGCAATAGCCTGTGTGCCCCGTCTAAAATGGAAAGTTGTGTCACCCACGATACCTATTTCATAGAGTTTAGTATACCAAATCTTTGCTAACTTGATCCCTTCTCTCAATCGTTGTGAGTAGCATAGAAAATACTACCATTCTTCGTTTGGATTGAGGGTTTTATGGCAAATTTGCTGCCACTACTAATCTACTTGACTTTTTGAAGTGAGAATGCAACATTTTGTGTCCATATGATATATAACTGACTGGTGACTTTTGTTGTAGTAGAAGTAGTCTAATGCTACTGATAATAAAATAATATAATCATCAATAATTAATAATTTAAATTTTAA
This sequence comes from Bugulina stolonifera, assembly GCA_935421135.1. Taxonomy (NCBI): domain Eukaryota; kingdom Metazoa; phylum Bryozoa; class Gymnolaemata; order Cheilostomatida; family Bugulidae; genus Bugulina; species Bugulina stolonifera. The sequence goes on from OW285195.1 coordinate 10,139,738, forward strand.
TTTGATGAATATAAATAATATCAATTACTGAATTAGTAATAATTATTTATAATATAATTAGTAATTTTTGTTGTTTTTTTATCGCTTTAATTACACAATTTGCTTATTGGCTTACTAGCATAAGCTGTACAACAACTAAAATAATACAATATGAATATTTATTAATTTAATATTATTAAATTAATAAATATTCATATTGTATTATTTTAGTTGTTGTACAGCTTATGCTAGTAAGCCAATAAGCAAATTGTGTAATTGAAGCGATAAAAAACAACAAAAGTTACTAATTATAGTAAAATTAAAAATAGGTATTTATTTTATTGAATTGTTTATTGATGTTAATAATCATAGTAATAATAAATTTTAAAAACATCTTTTATTATAATAATAATAATAATATATAATAAGTAAACTAAAACTACTACTGTCACTGTGGTGACCCTTATGTATATTCATCACAACCTAAGAACTCAGGGAGAAGATAAGTGTTGATGTTAGCCTTAGATTAACGACTGACTTTGTGCGCTTCTCTATAGTAACGTAATAAAGCTGTGCTATGATATAATAATCTACTAGTACTCAGGCAGAGAGAAAATCTGAAAATAAAAATAAATATAAATAATATTGGTTTCTATTATAGATAATATACTAGCATTTTCATAATTTTTTTCATTGATTTGATGGTAAGTGGATGTAGACTAACCTTAGGGATAATCCTTATCTGTTATTAAAGCCTTCAAGGCTTGTTTAGTGAAGGGTAGGTGGTATCGAAGGTAGGGTAGGTGGTTTCGTATGGGTAGGGTAGAGTAGGCAGTTTTGTGGGTAGGGTAGGGGTAGGTGGTTTCGCTACACCCCTAAGCCTACACCCCTAGCGGGTGTAACGTGCGGTGCCTGGATAATCTGTTTGTAACCACTTGTCTTGTTCTCTTCAGGTTTTGAATATGTTGTAGACCTATTTTATATTTTAATACTTACTAGTCTTTAAAAGGTCTGGATATATTTACATGTATATCTTGATAATACTCGGATAATCTTTTTGTAACCGCTTGTCTTGCTCTCTTTAGGTTTTGAATATGATATAGACCTATCTGATATTTGAATACTCAATAGTCTGGTCTGGATATATTTGCATTTATATTTTAATTTCTCGTAATTAGTAAAGAACACATTTGGTGTATTCCAACTATAAGTTGTGTTAAACATGGTTTAGTATTACAATAAATACCAGCCTACATAATATACGCCTACTGCAGTCGTAGAACTTTTATAATTGTAGTCAGTGCTTGGAAGTATGTACACGTAAACTGAGTTATCTAGCCAAACTGAACAACCAATATACTTCAGCCCGTATCTAATCTGTCAGTCTATACCGCATGATTAAATCTAGACATTATCATTCCAAAAGTTACCCTTCCTATACCTGGCTGGTTTATAGTAAAGAGAGGGAAACTCCTTAGAAAGCTTGAACAGGTCAAGGCAACTCCTATGACAAATGATCAGCCTATGTCTAGGCGAGAATTTTCTTGTGGCTAGCAGTTGCTTAGCTACACTAGGAAGAATTAGCTGCATGCACTCTGTTCATACATACAAGGTCGTCTGAAATATATTGATGAAGCACTGAGGTTTGCATAATTCGATGTCTGGGAATTACCATGGCTGACATGGATTACTCGTCCATTTTGACAATATTTTTCACCGGCATCCAAAAAAGAGCTGTTTGAAATACCACAGTTTTGTCTTTTAGATGAGCTCTGGATGCAGCTTTGGACACTGAAATGCGCTCAGCGGCTTCAGCGGCCGGGGCGCTGCCCCAAACCCCGCCAGGAGCCTAGGCGGCCCCCTGGACCCCCGGCCTGCTGATTTCGCCATCCCTTTGATAATTTTCTAGAAACGCCCCTGTACACTACTTATCATATAATAGTACAATATGTACACTTACAATACACACTGTATACTAGTTATGGTTTCCTACTAAATCTTGTTTTTAGCCTTAGTTCCTACTAGTATTCTGTCAAGTGAGTGTTGAGTAACAGATTGACATGAATCACAGGCTATTTATAGTACGTCTGCTGTACATAGTTTATATTCTACTAATTCCACTATATCCATGTTATTGTGTATAATATTGTAGTATGTCTAAGCTGAATAAACTGGTGGTACTGAGGATGTCTAGGAATTACTTTGGATCTGAAGGTATACCAGATATAGTCACTGACATGGTGTCATTGAGAGAGTTGGACATTAGTGAGTGTGGGCTAACAACTCTCCCAGTGAGGTAAGTATATATCATAATATACACTACTTATCATATAATGGTACAATATGTACACTTACAATACACACTGTATACTAGTAATGGTTTCCAAATAAATCTTGTTATTAGCCTTAGTTCCTACTAATATTCTGTCTAGTGAGTGTTGAGTAACATGAATCACAGGCTATTTATAGCACGTCTGCTGTACATAATTTATATTCTACTAATTCCACTACATCCATGTTATTGTGTATAATATTGTAGTATGTCTAAGCTGAATAAACTGGAGGTACTGAGGATGTATGATAATAACTTTGGATCTGAAGGTATACCAGATATATTCACTGACATGGTGTCATTGAGAGAGTTGTATATTAGTGGGTGTAGGCTAACAACTCTCCCAGTGAGGTAAGTATATATCATAATATACACTACTTATTATATAATAGTACAATATGTACACTTACAATACACACTGTATACTAGTAATGGCTTCCAACTAAATCTTGTTATTAGCCTTAGTTCCTACTAGTATTCTGTATAGTGAGTGCTGAGTAACAGATTGACATGAATCACAGGCTATTTATAGTACGTCTGCTGTACATAATTTATGTTCTACTAATTCCACTATATCCATGTTATTGTGTATAATATTGTAGTATGTCTAAGCTGAATAAACTGGAGGTACTGTGGATGTATGATAATAACTTTGAATCTGAAGGTATACCAGATATAGTCACTGACATGGTGTCATTGAGAGAGTTGGATATTAGTGGGTGTGGGCTAACAACTCTCCCAGTGAGGTAAGTATATATCATAATATACACTACTTATCATATAATAGTACAATATGTACACTTACAATACACACTGTATACTAGCAATGGTTTCCCGCTAAATCTTGTTATTAGCCTTAGTTCCTAGTAATATTCTGTCCACTCACTGTTCAGTGGATTATTAGCATGATGACCTGTAGCACCTGTAGCGTAAATAGACACATGATAAATTATACATGCATATGCAGTATATTGTTGTATTACTAATGTAACACTAGTCCAGGCGTTATGTAGATCAATAATAGTATTTTTATGGACTGATCCCCAGTTGAATCCATAGAGGTAGGATAGAGCCAGTACTCGACCGCTATTACTATTACGGTCGTGAAGCCGGTCTGGACCCACTTCTTTGCTTTAGACGCAGTTCCGGTTTGCTATTAAATCCATTGTAACAATATGAAATCGATAACGTTTGCTCAACAAAATCACATATTTTGTGGCTATCAGTACTCTGCAAGTTAAGAACTATCTATGATACATTAAAAATACAACTTGTGATATAATTGAAATTAATGAGAAGTCAACTACATATGCATTATATCTATTATTGCACTGTATTGTATTTTTGTTTTATCATCTGCAGTGCAGAATTGTGGATGGTAAATCATATGACTATCATAACCAGACAAATATATATATGCAAACAAGATTGAAAGCTAGCAAAAAATGTTGTAGACATAGCAATAAAAGAATTAAATACCAAAAAAAAAATGAAAAATTTATGATACACTTATTGTAAAATCATGTTACAAGTATTGAAATGAAGCAAAAGTTCAATGTTTCAAATGTCTATTCATCAGTCGAGAATCGAAATACACTGTATAAACACCTGCTCACATCAAACCACAATCTGCTTTACTAAATCAGTAGCATAAGTGAGGGCACCTCTGTTTTTGGCCTTCATCATCCTACGACATACAAATGATCTCCAAAGTCACCTGCACACTTCCCCAGAAACTGCCGTGTAGAGTTCTTGCAATTTTTCCTGAAATATCCAAGAATATTCAGTGGGTGAGTGCTACAAGTTTGTAGCGATGTTAAACAGAAGGTATTGGAGCTTTTCACTTGCACCACCGTAAAGAAAATAAACCAGAGCTGGAGTCGCAGTCAGCTGAATTGGCTACATTCAAAGTGGACACTTACCGCTTCATCAACAGCTTTCTTGGATCTGCCCTAAAGCCTGTAGCAGTTGGGTTGTTGTTATGCTCTCCCATTCTATGAATCCTGCTAAACAAAGTCTTGAGAAACTCTGAAAGTAACAGAATAAGTAGCATCTGATCTGTAGCAATAAAATATCAAAAATTATTCAAACTTTAGGAAACTCCCACTCAACGCACCTTTACACTGAATGTTATATACATATTATATTTATATATATTATGATAACATACATGTATATAGGTATGTTTATACATTGTACCTTTGTACATATATATTACATGGACACGTGCGTGTGGATGATATAGCCTATTCCATCAAATATTATGGTAACACTGAAATTATTATCTTCCAAGATAAAATGCTATAAAAAGAGACATCAATTCCAATACCAACCTAGATTACTACCATATAAATAATCTACATTCACGCTGACATCTGCTACTGAATCTTTAGGGTTAAGTGACAATACTATACTGGACAGCTGCTGGACTGTCAGTTTGAGGACTGTGCGGCTATTTGAAAATGACGTTTCGAAAGTGGACAGTTCAGCACTGGACAGTTCGAAATGCCTAAGCCCAAACCACCAGACTTTAACTAATTTCTAATATTTTTTTTATTAATTTAATAAGTTAAAATGAACTTTCTGCAAGTTTTGTTCTTCTAAATGTAATCTACACAGTTTTGAATTGTCCTGTTTCTAACTGTCCAGCTGTGAAAAGTCCTGTTTCGAACTGTCTTTTTCTAAATGTCCCTTTACCCAGCTTGAGCACCCGTCTGCCTTTTTTCTTGGACTAAAACTACAAAGGATCAAATATTTATAGCGTATTGAAATTTGTACAAAAATATTTGCGATTGTAGCCACAAGCTACATAGCCTACTTTGTCAACCACCCTGTCAACATCATTGCACTTGGGGTTCAAACATTCAATATTTGGTTCGGAAAGGGAAACAAACATACAATTAATTAGTGAAAAAAGTAGAATCCCAAACAAAACTAGGATCTAAACCTGGTGCTTTACCTGCAAATGGCTAGGGAAGTCCAAATACAGAAAGCATAACACCTTGCTTGAGACACTTCTAGCTTCCAACGAACGTTATGAAGCTGTCTAGCTCGAAGTGATCGGAGCACAGTCTTGAGTATAAATGGTTAGTGTGAAATCTAGACGTCTCAATGCTCTGACTCATTTATCCAAGAGTTTAGAGTTGCATAAAAAAACCTTTGAAATATGAACAGGAAAAGCGTTAATAACATTATTACACAATTATTTCAACGTAATATCATACATCAGCACACATAATACAATAATAAGATAATTACTGTGGTAATGTATATAGGGCCTATAAATTTATTTACAACAGCGCATAACATGAGAATGACGCTAAACATATTCTTGATAATGAACAATAAAGAATGAATATCTATAATATGATCAGTATGATTTATGATGTTAACGTATTATGTCTTGTTTTTTATAACCAAATAAAAACAAGTGCATGCCTGAAAGTTTCACAAGTCCTTTTGTCAACTACTATTAAAATTTTTTCCCACTATTACTGGTTGTTTTGGTAGTTGGTGGTGATAGTAGTTTAATAATTCCAACCTCTCTATTTAGATTATCACTAGCTAGCAATTACATCTACCACTACTACAAATACTATAAAAATAACAATAATAATAATGTGAACAACGCTATTGTTATTTTATTTTCCATTTATTTTTATAAAATTGATTAATAATAATTATAACAAATAATAGCTATAACAACAATATAATATATTATAATATATAATATTATTATTATTATAATATTATATATTATAATATATAATATAATAATAATAATAATAATTATTATAATTATAAATTTAAAATTAATAACAGAAAACCTTTAGGGCCGGTCAGGCTTGCCAAGTTCGAGTGATGAAAATCAGGGAGATTCAGCATTTGGGTGGGGGGCGTCCAGTTTGGGTAGGGTGGGGTACCAAAATTTGAGATGAAAATCAGGGAGTCTCCTGCAGAATCAGGGAGACTTGGCAAGCCTGGGGCCGGCCAGAATACTAAGAAAAGCTTTGAGTCTCCCAGGTTAGTTGTTCTAATCCGAGACCGAAAAAAACTTAAACCAGCTTAACAACATGCTGTGCATACGATACTACCAATAGTACCACAAATGAATTATTATAATTATTATTTATTAGTTGCAATAACAAGAGTGATGGTAGTAGTTCGTAGTAATGTAATTATTATTATTTCAAAAAAATCAAAAAATATACGTTTGGGACGTCAGGGGATGGCAAACCATAGCATCAGCTAACAAATTTTAAACTGTAAAGTAATAGCTTACGTGTGAAATGACTTGTCACGAGTCCTGGGTGAGTTATTACTGCACAAAACTTTGGCATAACTAATTACATTCACGTGCAAAAGTGCAAACCGGAACTTTGTCCAAAGCAAAAAAGTGAGTCCTTATGGCTTCACTGGCTTTCTATATAGTACTGGCTCTATCCTACCTCTATGGTTGAATCTATCTCAGACCAGAGAGAGGCAATTAAGCAACATCTCTCTCTACTTACAACTACTTGTATCTTCTAGTGCTGGCTAGAAACTTCTAGGTTGGGTTCCTAGTAGGAACTAATACAGGGGCGTAGGTTAGAAAAATTGAGTGGGGAGGCAGAAAGTTGGGTGGGAGGGGGGTGCGGGCACGCGCAGCGGAAAATTTTCAAATCTCACTCTCTGAAGTGCAAAAATTAGACATAGCTGCAAGTTAGTTCTAGCATCACTACAACAAGTACTCATTACTACTTCATTACTACTTCTGCTTAATACAGTTACTACTACTTGCAACAGGAGTGAAAGTGTTACAGTACTATTACTAGTTAGTAGAATTTTATAATAACTACAATACTGCATGATTGTATATTTTACAAAAAGTCCATAGGCACAAGTGTATTTTTTAAATTAAGATTTTCAAATTTTAGTAGCTGATCAACAACTGTGGTCATTATAAATTAATTATTTAAAATAAAATGCATGTAAAATAAATATTTTTGCAAGAAAAGTGTAGCAGCCTATTAAAGTTAAGATAATATTAATAGTGTAATTATATTAATTATATATAAATTTAAAATTAAAATATTTAGTTATTATTGTATTATAATTATGTTATTTTTAAATTATATTAGTATTTTTCCTTTACAATACATATTTAGTTGTTAGTAGTGAATGTAGCAGTAGAGTAGTAGCTGTCAGTAGAGTGGCAATTGCTGGAATGAATAACTAAAATGAATGGAAACACTTCTAATTATATTCTATTAAAAGAAAAAATCATAAATATTTTTAAAAGAAGCCAAGATAATATAATATATAATATACATATTGGAATTAAATTTCATGCATCTGCTCGTAGTCAGTGACAGAGAAGAAACCACCTCACTGATAGCAGTGACTTACAAATTGATTCACCTGATTCAACTGTTCATGGTCACTACTTTTACTTTCACATTTATTATTTTTTCCTTGGTATAAATAACTATCCATAAAAATATTTATTCATTCATTCACAAGATCGCAAGTTTTTAACCTTGGCATAACCATAGAGTCTTTTAGCAGATTACATAGTTTCATGGGCCTCTTTGTGTGCCACTTGCAATGTAGTGATTATTCCAAGATTACTGGTTATTGTTACGTCGCAACACCATAGAGTTAAAAGTAGAGTGATAACGCCATAGAGTTAAAACTATAGAGATAACGCTTCGGTCGCAAACAGGAAATGAAGCAAATATTAAGGAAAACAGTGTCAAATTTTCAAAAGTAGTGTTTTTAGGCCACTTTATTTTGAAAACAGGGGCAGCAGTGCCTCCCTGCCGCCCCTTAAAATACACCCCTGTAATACTACTGTAGTAGTGTTTAGGGTATAGTTAGGGAATCACAGTAACAGCTAGGGTCTGACATCCTCACACTTGTACTAATATAACTGTCCAAGCTACATGATATAAGCTTGTTATTACTGTAATGGTTTCTTTGATTTGGTGCGGTCGTCCTTGGACGACTATCGACCCAGAAATGAAGTGCCTATGAGTGGTAATAGGACTTCGCATTACATGAAAGATCGAGCGGTCTCAGTAGCCCAAATACTACCAAAGACGACCCATCTGATCTCAAGTCCGACCTTCAGACTATACAATGAAAGAGAGTAGTTCGACCTAGTAGGCGGTTCGCTAAGCGAATGACCTAGTAAAAGGAAGAGAAAGTCTCTGTATCAAGTATAGATGTGTCTTTATTGAAAGCCAAGTGTAGACTGAGACAATGAACTGTAAAACAGTGCCCTTTATATAGTATAAGGACTTCCGGCCGACATGACGTCGGGAAAAGACGACGTGTGGTCGTCCGGAAGTTGCGCAACAAGATGGCCGCCGGAAGCCCGACGGCCGACCCAAAATAGGTCGGGTTCTACAAAAGTTGCTTATAATGGTCCAATTCATGTACAAAATGAATATCAATGGATTCTGAGAGGTCGGGCCTCTGTACATGGGTATAAAAGGCATTAAAAAAGACTTAGTGATAATCATGTAACTATGCACAATAACATATAGTAAAATACATGAATAAGAATGAATGTAAACACATGGAGACACGTATATAGACGGTAATTAAGTGGTTTGAACATGCAATGCAGTTGAAGGTAAGTATACGAACAATAATTATGAGAATGTTAGTGTCAGGTGAGTAGCGCTGTAACAACTACTAGGCACTTAAGGTGCGATGGAGCTTCGTCCGGGAGTTGGGGTCGTATACAAATGTCCTGTACCATCACATTACAATAAAGAGGTTGATCCTTGGCTATCATCTGCTAGTATCTGTTTGCTGTCCATTTGACCAGATAATTACACTCTGTACTCTCAATTTGGTCCATTCTAGTGTGGGTTTTAGTTAATGGGCCCTATGCCATCCACTCTGATCTTTACAGTATACTACTAATGGTTTCCTATGAAGTCAAGTTTTTAGCCTTAGTTTCTACTGCTATTCTATTTAGTCACCGTTCAACGTCAGATGGACCTGAATCACAGGCTATTTGATGTTTATTATTGGGTATGGTTGTTATAAGATAATGTTATTATAGCTAGATGTTAATAATTTATGGATATTAGTAATTTATATTCTATATTGAGTTGCTAAATAAATTAATATTTGCAGTTACATGTATGACTGTCTGACTATCTGACATGTATAATTTTGTTTTCACATATCTGATGTGTATTTCCTGGTAGTGTATAGCCATAAGTATTGAATATACATAGCACTACACATGTATTTATATTTTATATTCAATATACACACACCTTGCAAAATATTAATCATTATACACCCCACTTGTGTATGCATATACATGTACATATGCATTGTTTATATATAGGCTACATGTACAATGTAAGTACAATGTCGGCTATTGTATATGTTTTAGTTTGAAGACCCTGCAGCACCTACAGACACTGAATCTATCATATAACTCCTTCACCACTTTACCTGCTGTCGTGTGCGAGTTGAAGAATCTACTGACTCTAGAAATTTGTGACAATGACTCTCTAGTATCTCTGAATGCTAAGATACTACAGCTGACCCAGCTGCAGCGTTTGGATGTCAATGATTGCCCCGCTCTTACATCACCACCTACTAAAGTGTGTCAATGTGGACTTTCCACTATTAGACAGCACTACACGGATCTAGCTAAAGGTGAAGGCCAAAACTTAACCTTGTAACTTGTAACCAGTATAGTATATACTTATCTACCCACCATTAGCATACTTACTGTATCTACATCCATAATATACTTTAATTTACTTTACGCTGAATATGTTCATATTATCAGGTAAATTATGGAGTGAATCAAGTAAGCAGAGAACTCTGGTAAAACCTTTCAGAATGTAATATCTTGCCAGTAGGGTGTAACTTTTAAATATAATACATAAAGCAGTGGTAAAATTTTTTGGTTGGGTTTGTCTGATTATAAAGAAAACCAATGTGAGAGGACAAGTATGTAGGCGTAGTTATATCAATGTCTATTTTTACGTTGTAGGATCATCTAGAAAGTCAAGGTGGCTAGCAGGTCGAGGTCACTCAGGAGCTGATCATAGTTTACGATAACAATCTATTGAGGTCCTGTATATGAAAGTAACGCTAGAGATGATGATGAACATACAGTGTATTGTGGTTGTATAAATCACTAAACATTCTACTAGATTACACTAAACATTCTACTAGATTACACTAACATACTGTCTATATATACATGTAAGATTGGATTATTTTATTATATTCTCTACTACATTATGCAATGCTGTGGATATCTGTGGTACTTTCTGGTTGTTCACTATTAGTTCACAGTTACATAACCGTAGGACCTTATAGAATTATTATAAGCAAGGTGGAATAACTCTCTAATGTATAATATTATAATATGTAGGTAAAGTAGTGATATCGAGAGTTCAGAAATGGAAGAGGTATAGAATTCTCCCACAATCTACTAGCTGCTGTACTAGACTGTGGTGCAATAATCATAGTGTACACAATCCAGTTTTCAGTTGGTAAGGGAGTTTTCCCTACACTGAGATATTGAAGGTACACCGTATTTCTCTTCTGCATGTTGTTGTGTAGATGAATGCATTATAGCTGTGTGTGTAGTAGTGGTAGTTCATACTTGTAATTTCTAGTATTTAATCATACACATTATATAATCTTCACCCTCACTAAATTATGTAATAATAAATATACAACTATCAATTTTTAAATTCAAAGGTTATTATTAGCAACACTGTATACAAAAATCATGCATACAACATAGGTATAATCACACATCAAGTATACATTAATACAAAAATAAAACTAAATAACTAATGAATAGAATAAATGGGTTGGCACCTGAGAAATACTTTCACAACTGACTAGGGGATTGTACAATAAATACAAAATAATATAAGATTGTTCCAAACATGTATAATAGTGAATAGATGGGAGATTCATAATAACGTCTGGTAAGTGGAAAACATTACACACTGATTGGGATTGAGTTAGTCAACTGCACAATATTACAAATAAATATAACTCGCTGCTGTAGGCCTCACTCACAGCATGAGGACCAAGAGTCCACAATTCATTTTGGAAGATTAACCTTAGTGGGGGAGGCTGGTGTTGGAGAGAGAGTAGGTACTCTGTACTACCTCCCATCTAGGTTAGGTGGTTGGCTGGTGTTGGAGAGAGAGAGTAGGCACTCTGTACTACCTCCCATCTAGGTTTAGTGGTATGCTGGTGTTGGAGATGTGGAGGACAAGACCAGATGTTAGCTCCAGACTGGGGTCATGATACAGAGACAGGTAGGACTTGGGAACTTTAGGTAGAATCAGCTGATCGTATACCATGACATTAATAGGTGTGGTCAGCCTCTTTCTCACAGCAAGCCGACAGTACTGCTTCAACGTCAGTGGAGTACGTAAATAGTCTATGATATTGTGATCAGTTGAATACAGCATGTCTGAAACAAGAATATAGTCAAATGTCTAGAATAAGAATGTAGTAAGAAATAATGTATAATACATTGTTTCAAATTCCAAGAGTATCAAAAAAGAGTATTCTAAAACTGATATCACATACATGAATGTAAATCATAATTGGAGATTCTACTAGTATAATGAGAACTAAACAATGAGTGATGTAGTCTACACATGACAGATATTCTGTACAATATTCCAAAATTAACCTTGGTACATTATGATGGGGTGCATACAGTATACCGAGTTAATATCATCAGATGATTAGATTATGTAAAACGACTCACTTTGAAAGCATCCAAGATCTAAGAGGACAGCCAGGAACCCCCTTAGATTGTCTACAGAGTACAAACATAATATAAATTTTAATATGTCATTTTAGGTTTTTAATTTGTGATTGAGCAGTCAGAAACTCAATTTCACATCCATAAGATAGCCCATGCTTGTCTGGTGTTTGACCCTCTATAATGGCACCCAGTCATTTAGCATGGATGAGTTATTTTCCTGTAACCCTGCTTGGAAAAACAACGTGTAACTGCAGTATATAAGCACAGTAACTCTCAATGTATAACAATGTAAATACTACACATATAATATTTATAATAAATATCAAACACAAAATATACGCCTTTAGGCAAATATATGCAAATTACTTCAGGCAACTCTAATGTGAGCAGAATAACTTATATCCTACATTTTTCTCTGAGAACAAGTTGCGCTACGTCCCGAAGTATGACCCCTAGAGGGTGAGAGCTCATGTCTCCAGTTATTCTAAGCAGGTGAATGAGAATACCTCCATGCTCAGAACGCCACGTCATCTTTGAAAGACATTTTAAGTCCCATTCCTGAAGCTGGGCTCCGTGTAGCAGCAGTATCTGGACACATTCTAAATGAGCTAAAATTATAAGTGAGAAAGAGATAACTGATAGTCAAGCGATTGATTAGACTACTGTGCAGACGAGGGGCAAGCACCTGATAACATTGTAGCTCTACCGGCCTAAACCTATTCACTGCTGCCTGGTCTTTTACAGGAAGGGCACATGGTAGAAAGAGAGGAATGAAGTAGCTGGAGAGAAACATGTTGTATAAATGTTCACCTTTTTGGATTAGTTTAGTTAGAGGTGTCCAAGAGGCCCAGTTATGTAAGTTGACATTGGCTCCGTGTTCACATAGTAACCTAATCACTCTGCATCTACCTTCACAGCAAGCTAACATCAATGGGGTGTTACCTGCAGATATATGGAGAGATCAGTATATACAGAGATCAATGGGTGCTACCTGCAGTTATATATAGAGTTCAGTGGAGTGGGGTGTTATCTGTACCACACATTACATGGGCAAAGATCACTAACTGAGACGATTAGTACACTGTAGGCTATATAATTCAGTACCAGGCTTGACAGATATATAAAATGTGAGAAATGCATGACCGTGATTCCCAAGATGCCACATGTATTTTATCTCTATATCTAACAATTGATTCAGTAATTTAGACCAAAAATAATTAATGCTACTTTATACACTGCAGTTAAAATTCATTCAAAACATAATCACATACATAAAACTTATAACTGATGAATTATATTATAATGTACATTTACCACCATTGTCCCTAATGTCACAATTCGGTTTGGCTCTGAGAATTGGGCCAAGACAGAACCCAGTTTGAGCAGCGTGATGCAGAGCTGTAGAACCTACGGAGCACTGATGGTTTACGTCTATGCAGCCTTTCTGAAATAAAATTATACACTAAGACACGTGGAGTAAAACAAGCAATATTCTACAAGTAAATTTTCGAATGCTATTGAAAAATTATGGATTAGTGTTAGCAATTCAACATGGCGTCTGCTATTCGTTGCTTTCGAAAATAGAAACTAATGAATGTACTCAGGACTACGAAGTTGCGACTGTTGCTACCCCAAACCTAAATTCCTAATTCCAATCCCCAAATCCCAACCCCTAATCCCCAAACTCCAATCCGAAATTCCAAAATAAAATTTTCGGTACGTCCTGTTTCAAACTGATATTTTCGAAATGTACCTTTATCTAATCCTACATACTATGTCTACATTATGCAATTCAAGAGCAAACTAAATGCAGACAATACTAAAGGAGGAGAGGCTAATCTGTGGAGTAGACTGATATTATGTATATGATATGAACCTCAGTTAGACGTTGAACTTCCTCATAGTTTCTGTTGAGTACTGCAATTCTAAGCTGACTCATTACCACCTCATCTACCTACACAAATAAAACACAAATTAAACAACAGAGTTTGTACCTCAACAAGCCTCTAACAAATAATAATGAGTCATTGGCAGAATATGTCAGATTTATCCAAAATTTAATATGTACAAAGTGGTTGCGAATCCTAGTTGTTGTTTCATGCTAGGTGTGGCAAACTACGTCAGTTCTTTTGAAGTAACAAGGTAGGCCTACAAATTTCAGCCATACATTTATTGATTTAATATAATAATTAATGAAATTCAAATATTTATTTGAACACCAAGTAGAACATCAAGACGAGCCGAGGAGAAGAGATGCAGGGTTCTTGAAAAATTGTTCTAAGCTTTATTGCATTTAATTCTATATAGTATATAAATAGTAAATACAACAAATGAGCAAGGGTTTGTGATATTTACTATAAAAATATTAATAGCAATAATAATTTATAATTCAAGATAGAAATATATATAGTAAGATAATATTTTGAAGAACAATAATTATTAATATTATCATATTTATTATTATAATTAAATAGTAGTAAATATAATATTAACGTCATATAATCTTTTAAGCTATTTGTTACTATAATGATAACTATCATTATTGTAGGCATAGACCAGGGGGATATCACATAGTATGGCAGTGCAGGTTGTCCACACTGAACAACTAGGACGCATAATGAGTCCACAGACGCACTTTAGAGAAACAATTGCTAGTTAGAAGCATGACGCACATACATGACAAGTTGGCCTGACATCAAAGAGGGAGATTTCTACCAGCGTGAGACAACCCTCACCAACTCTGCTAAAATGCCTTTTAACAATGAGCACCACACTTGATGGGCTGTCTGTTGTGAGCGCAGCTCTCAGTTACATGTAGTTTCAAACTAAGCAAGTGAAAAATGTCTTACTTCAAGTAGTAGAAGTACGTGTACTAGTTTGCTACAAATACTAGTACACGGAGTTGTTTGCCCGCACAAAACTAGTGAAGACAGGCTAGGTCTCAGACGAAGGCAACCATGATGTCTCATAGAAGTGTGAAGATAATGTAAGATAAAACAATAGAATATTAATTTAAATTGTTGCAATTAGGTTTAGAGCCTGTCACATAACTCACATTACATATACTGACTGTTTGTAACCAATCTGGCCACTGTTGTGTTTTGAGGCGATCTATTAAAGACCATGAAGGAACATTAATTACTATCTGATACTGTGTATGACCATGAGATACTACATGTATATTCTATCCATTTACTATCTATTGCCAAACAAACAAAAGTTCTTCATTTATATAGTTGGAGAGACTAAGCTTTCATAGCATTAAACAAGATAGCTCCAAAGCAAATTATGTCATATACATGTAAACATTAGATGTACAAGCTGATGTCTGAGTTAGTTAATACAAGATAGGTGTGAAACATGAACATGTATGGGTACTGACAGTCTACACTACACAGATAACATGACCATTACAGCACTATACAATGACTACTGCCTGAACCCTGGGCATGCATTGCATTGCATGAATTTATAGAGCACAGCTAGTATTGCATGCTTGATTGAACACACATCTAGGATGGGTGGGTGCTTATAGCAGCCCCTGAATAATCATCAAATAATAGCAATCGAAAATTATTATTGACTAAGTCCCAAACCGGGAGGGCTTGCAGGAGCTTGGGAGTTAGCAGGAGATTGATTGTGAAAACGGGAGGGTCCCGGTGAAACCGGGAGAGTTGTCATGTATGATGACGCATATTGACTCATTTTGTGCAAGCTGGACGCATATATACTCACTTTGTAGAAGCTGGACTCATTTATTTGCTACAGTGAGCTGTGATTTTAATCTAGCCAATAAATAGCCCGTTTGGCTCAGCTTAGGCCTCTAAGCATTGTTTACATTTCTAGGGAGTTGTCATCTTTTATGTTTCAAACATTTTATGCTAGGGCCACACTGACGCGATTTTTTGTGCGAATAGCGAATTTTGGCCAAAGGCGAATTCGCAAATCGCAAATTTTGTGCGAATTCGCGATAAATTAGCGATTTCGCACTCGCTGATATCAATCAGCTAATTCGCAACTCGCTAATTTGTGATTGGCCAATTTTTACTTGTCACGTTACTGTCACGTGTTCAGAGCCACGGATTTTCAGTCAATCATGAGTTTAAATTATTATATTAAAATATTTATTTTAACTGATGAATAAAATGACTACTTCCGTTTGCAAGAATTGTGTAAAACGAATGAAAGTAAGAATAAAATAATTATTATATTTTTATTTTACATTTTTCGGAGTTCTAGTTCTGCAGTGAATGAGAAACGTGACCGGGGATAATAATTTTTGATCCCTCATTGGGTGAAATCAATGCGAATTCGCTTATAGCTTTTGCAGTGTGGCACGCTCGATTATAATTTGCGAATTCGCCTTTGGCCAAAATTCGCTATTCGCAAGAAAATTCGCGTCAGTGTGGCCCTAGCATTAGTAAACTTCATTCTGCTAAATATTATATGAAAGTTGGTCTGACAATGCAATGGAATACAATATGTAGATAGAAAGTCAGGGTCCATTTCATCAATCTAGTCAATTATCTATTCTATCTTTGAATAATTCTTCTTCTATGATCATAGTCAGTGATAGTCATACGATAGTTGTCCAAGTTTTTAACTTCAATTAACTAGTGTTAGTCACAACATCCAATATTATCTGATTCCTGAATAAAGTGAGTATATTTTTGTGAAAATAGCAAATATATTAAAATAATATTGATCGATAGAATAATCAGCAAATCAATTCTACAAGCCTTGTACAATCTTTGTACACTATCTTTGCCTTGTACACTTTGAATATTTTTAGCCGGTCAACCGAGTCTTTGTTTGGACATGTAAACAAAAGTGTTATTGGTTGATGCTTAGCCGATTCGACTTTGGCCGTGCATGGACATAAGAGGCGGGTCTCTGCGGTACTGATCCTCATATGTAGCTTCAAGTGAATAAGAAACACAGTCTGAGAATTAGATGGTCATAGTTTCCGGTCCTGGTAAAATTGTGAGTGTTAATTTTTGATAGATTGGATAAGCCGACACAATATTGTTTGCTCCCTGGACCCAGCTCCACCAAAATTATCTGCCAACTATTAATAGAATGAGTGAAAAGGGATCTTCAGTTCCAATGAGATCAGAAGATGCTGTTGGAAAGATGTGGGATCGATGTCTTGCAGACACAACTGTCAAAACCGGTAGCCTTTTCTTTCTTATTTATTCTTTCTTATTTATTTCTATTCTTTCTGTTTTAATTCTTTATTTTTATTCTATTTTTAATTATGGATTTTTTAAAATCGTACATCTGATATGCATCCAGCCAACACTTTTGCTTTAGACAACACATGTATTAATTAAAGGAAGTGGCTTTTTCTTTTTGAATAAATCTCAGTTTGCTATGCAAACTGCAGCATGATCATTATGCCGCAGATAATGATATTAATTCATATAAAAATATGCATGTAATAGTATAAATTTATTAATATGATATTATTTATAAGACATATTGATATTACCAGGTAGCCTATATCATAAAAAACCCCGTAGTTAATTTTATTATTTTTATTTTAACAGTAGAATTTTCTTTCATCAGTGTAGTGTGAGTATAAGTATTGCATATTCGTGCATAACTCTTATGAATGGTAGTTTAACAGCTCGTGCACTGTTGACACTATAGAAGACTTCTGTGTCAATCTGCAAGAGGCTGCAGGCCTAGTTTAGATATGGCCTCTCTGGTGCTAACTCGTTGTTTGACATGTCTAACAAATCTGTTTGTACAGATTTGTATAATTTATAACGAGTTAACGTTTCTATTGAGAAAGGGATGCTCTATGGCATCTGTATGCTTTAGTATAGGAAAACAAAGTCCAATATAAGCAAGAATACGCATGCAATTTTTGAAATGTACTACAATGTGTGCTTTATTTTACTACACCTAGTACATTTGACGTTTTTTTTTCTGTTACTAGCAATGTACTGATGTAATTTTATAACAGCCTGCATTATTACTCCTAAGTGCTTCGTACTACTTACCCAATTTACAGAGGCCATTTTAGAGTTCATGTCAGGTTTACCAAATGCGATGACATGACATTCGGTACTATTAAATGGTATATGTATCTTCCAGTCTTCAAATAGGCCTAATTCGTATATTGCATTAATGTCAATTTTGAATAGTGTCGAATCAAAATTGGAAGAAACCCACTGGTATAGCGAGGCATAGACACGGACATTGCAGTCAACTAATATCAGAGAAGCCAGACTCGAGTTAAAGACTCTCACTCGAGTTAATTCAAGCAACATTTCATGGCTTGTTAGAAAGACTCGTAACTTGAATATACAGCTGTCAAACACTTGTAACTTGAATTGCAGTTCAATTATGGCTATGATCAAAGACTCTCAACTCGCACATCATTATGCTGAAATATTCAATAACTCGATTTTTCATTGGGCAGCTGTGAATTGTAATGAATGGAAATAACCACAGTTATAACCACCAACCACAACCACAATTATAACACATTTTACACTAAAACTGTGACATTTTGCTTTGAAATTTGAACTTCTAACACCATTTCCTAACAACATTTCACTATAAGCTAAATAATAACCCAATAACTCTATATAAAGACTCGAGTTAAACAAGAAAAAAATTGAATTGAAACTTGCTTGTAGTTAACTTGGATAACTTGACAAAAACGTGAGTTTCTGGGGACATGTAGATATTTAACTCGTAACTTGAAAGTTTTGATCTGTCACTGAAAAAATTGAATTGTAACTTGAAGAGTCACAACTAAGAGTTGGCCATGGAGACTTGAGTTTCCAAAATAAAACTTGCACACATCTCTGACTAATATTATATAAGAAGCAATACAAGTCTAAGTGCAGACCCCTGGGAACACCAGAAGTAGCTGTATTTTTTTTTATAAAGAGCATCGATGAATAACTAAGAAACTAAGAAACATTGGCAACTCAATGATCCAGGAAATAAAATGGAAAACTAAAATAAGCTATATTCTACTCACAATTCTCTAGTGAGTAACGTAATTCTTTATTATTCCAGGCACTGGACTAATGCTTGGAGCCATATCATCACTCTTATTGTTTAAGAGTAAGTACTTAATATGACTTACTAGGCTTCACATTTATTTTTTATTGAATTATTCAGTCCTGTCTATTACAAAAGTTGTGGAATTTGTAGTAAATGCTTACATGTACAATAAACATTTATTCATGCAAATAACTGTAATAGTTACTTGCTGTGGATAAGTACTGCTGTGTAGTGTACTGAGATTTGTCATTGGTTGTCAATTATTCAAGAGAAAATTGATTAATCCGGGCTATAGTTTCAAAAAAGATTCAATCATATATTTGGCTTTTTAATTTCGGTATCATAATATTATTGTATGTTGCTTGCACATTTTGGCTGCTGTCTGACGGTTTTAGGGAGGTTTTGTGTGATAATTTTGATCACGTTTCAATGTTTCAGAGAAACCATGGCCACTGATACTCGGAGTAGGGATAGGGTTTGGACATGGAGTAGCCAACTGTCAGAATGACTATAAATCTATAGCAACTACTAAACCTGTACCCAAGGTTTGTGGATCTATAGCTGGTTTATTCAGCTACTCAGTTACATTACTGTGGTGGTAAACACAATATATCCATACTAGACAGTCAAACTAGCTGTGTAATAATTATAGCTACACAGGCCTACATGTACTACCAGGTATTTCATCCAATAAAAATTATTGTCACCTGAGTAACAGATATTATATTTATTTATATCCAACCAAATACTCTCAACCAGAACTATAGCTGGGGAATCTCTGCAGTTGGTTATCTGCACATTTACCTCTCAGACTTGCAAGGGCCATGATAGTATTAGCTGGTAACCACAGGCCCTACACAGATGTAGATGCATCGGTGATGGCAGCCCTGCTATCATAGTTGTTTATTGTTATAGTAATTGGTTACTTGAATATGGAGGTATGAATTCGGCTTCACGGACATCCGTTTATCATTATTATTATGTAACACTTTCTTGTGCACGTAGCTGTGATAGAATCCCATTATAAATGGTTTAATTTAAATAGTTGGCAGTATTTGTGTAGCCCTGAACTTTAATTGTGATTAAACGAGTGATCACAAATTGACTAAGTCACAGTCTAACTGATCTATTTTACACTACATGTGAATACACCTTATCTTCATTGAATTCTTCAAACATAAAAGTGTTAGTAGAAAATGTTGATGTCTTATTCAACTTTCTTCCTTAGCAGGTTTTATCTAAACTGGCTCTAGGGACTGGTGTACGACTGGCTAGAGCACCTGCAGTATTATATTGTTGTTCATATATTGTTATTCCTATATTATGTTATATAGAGCACCTGCAGTATTATAATATTATTCCCATATATATGTTATTTAGATGAGTACCACTGAAAGCTCTACACAGACTGAGTCATCTTCATCGTGATCGACAGCTACTTTTCTTCCAACGGATTCTGTATTGTGTGCTGTGAGATAGACTGGACTAAAATATACTAGCTTGGAGTTGTCTTTCTATGAATAATATAATGCTATGTGGAGACAACTTCATATCTGCTTGATATATAACAGTAAGTTCAATATTGTTAGTACAGTCTTTTATAGAGGGCAGATTCAGTAAATACCTGAATGTTTTTGTCAAAATGTTGTCATATGGCATTATTTAACGTTTTATACCAAAAGTTGTTTCTAATAAAAAAATATTGGTTATTTGTAACATAAACCGTAGTTATTGGAACAAAAACAAAGGACACAATATAAGTTTTCAACAATTTTAAACTATAGAAATAATTTTATAATAGTCTAGTGGTGACTGAAATTGGACTACATTGTATAATATCAAGGTAGTCATATGCTAAGCACAAACAGAAATTTACAAGCCCTGTAGTGGCGATATTATACAAACAATGTAAAACTGGCTAACTCTTGCTGATGTAGTAAATATCAACGGGCTCAGGTTGTAACAGTTGAACATTATTAATAAATAATGTAATATTATCTAATGTGATAGATGCATGCAAGGAGTCTCCTGCTCTCTGCATGAGTGGACAACTCTTTATTTAGGCGTGTGCTAGTAAATCTCTCGTTATGGCCCTACAATGTGTGACTGAGGCCTGAATAGTCTAGGGTTATTGACTATTAGTGTGAATAAAACATCAAAAAAGGTAGAAAAATGTGCTGTAGTAAGCACCATTGTGTGCAGTCTGTAGTGTTATATCGGAGGTTTCTTACTTGTAGTTGTGTAGTTAGCCTGCACTTCTCTAATGTAACCCAATCTACCAGGTAGAGGTCTCTTGCTACTGTCTATTGAAGGTATGAAAGATTGCATGTGTAAAAGTTGCCAGACTATCCACAGCACAACCATCAAAGCTATAGTGCTTATCACTCCCATTTTACCTGCGCCTGTCTCACAAAGACTAGGTGCCCATCAGATAATAATATGTAGCTGCAGTACTAGTTTGTATATACCAATGGTTGCAGATGCTACTGACTACATGTGTGTAGTAGGCTGATGAGTTATACTAGATCTGGGCGTAGTAGTGCTCCTATTTCCTGTCTCGATGATAAGCGTCTTGCATATATCTGTATAAGTATAACAGTAACAGATAATAGTTATTAGTAGGCTATACAAAAGCGACGTATGGATGTTTCCAAGTTAAAAAAATGATAAACATTACTAACCCTCATCCCCCCCCCCCCCTGGTCTACATTTATACTACATGCTGTGCATACTATGGGTTTGAAACAGTCCCGTCAAATGTTGATAAATGTTTAGCTGGCTAAGACAGATGAGGCCAAAGGTTGTACACACCACCTGACTAGCTTGTATACCAGCAGCTCTATAGTTTCAGCTCACAGGGCCTGTTTCATGTACATGTATGCTGCAGCTATGTATGTGATTACTTTCCACAGTTGTATGGTACTGCAGTGTACTATGAGTCTACAAAAGCTTGACATAGGCCAAGTTGGTTGAAATTCAAGCAACACAAATTACCTTTGTGTCCCAAGCCACAATGTTAGGATCTATTATAAGGCTGCTAGGATAATGCAGTTTATGTAATATTGCACCAAATTTGACAGTGATATAAATTGTTGTAATGAATGGACTGGTGTTGGCAGTAAGTAGTGTAGCTAGCTGTCTCTATAATAGTGATGCCATTACATAAAGTACAATACGATATAAATACAAAATACCAATGTGACTGTATTGTTGATGATTAGCTATCTGTAATCATGGTAAAGGGACATTTCGTAAAAGACAGCTCGAAACAGGACAGTTGGAAATTGTGTAGATTACATTTAGAAGAACACAACTTGCAGATAATTAATTAAATAAAAAAACATTAAAAAATAAAAATTAGTCAAGTCTGGTGGTTGGGGTTTGGGGTTAAGCGTTTCGGACTGTCGGGTGTTGAACTGTCCACTTTCGAAACGTCCTATTTCAAACTGTCTTTTTCGAACAGTCGCACATTCATCTGTAATAAAGGTACACTGCTTGCATTTTTATGTGTGTAATTGTCACATTATAACAAAAAATCATGTGTAATTTCTATATACATGTAGAATAGTCCACTTCAGTTATTTAGAACTTGGAAGGCATATAACTACATCAATGCTGTACTTGTGGTCTTGTGCATACTAACATAATCATATCTACTAGCTACAGATCCATGCTCTAATCTATTTTATAGATTACCAAGGATGCGGTTCTACCAGGCCATGTCTTACTCTATAAATAATAATAACCTACTCTTCGCTCTAATAAATCACCTTTCAATATGATCCATTTACTAGGGGATAGAATTAGCATTATGAAGAAGTGTGCATATTATAATTATATATGTGTACTTTTAAAGAAATGCATTACACGTCATAATATAATGTCGTACCTGTGTAAGTCTTTACTTGCACTTATATTCCCATGTGCTTGCTGGTGACTGTCATCTACAATACAATAGACAGCTTGTACACGTATTTACAGAGGTGTAATCTGTGCAGTGTGTTTTACTGTGTGACTATTATCCCATCCAAGCGAAAGAAGAATGGTGCTACTAAAGGAAATAGAAGGAAATAGAAGGAAATAAACTAACAGGCTCGACCCACCTATGACTATAAAGAGCTATGGCCAGTAGGACTATAATATTACAACCAAGAGTTACTATTACTAGATAGTTGGATAGTAGACTACTCTGAAATAAAACTGCATCCATTATTTATGTCTATTATCATAACAGTGGAGGTATGCAGGCATTGCAGCCATATGTTTACATTAAAATTGACACTACTTAACTTTGTGGACAATATAAATTTAGCATACACAATAGGAATGCATAATCATGAAAATGCAGCTAGCAAGGTGCTCTCTATTTAGCAAGGTGCTCTCTGTTAGCAAGATGCTCTCTATTTAGCGAGGTGCTCTCTATTTAGCGAGGTGCTCTCTATTTAGCAAGGTGCTCTCTATTTAGCAAGGTGCTCTCTGTTAGCAAGGTGCTCTCTATTTAGCAAGGTGCTCTCTATTTAGCAAGGAGCTCTCTATTTAGCAAGGTGCTCTCTATCTAGCAAAGTGCTCTCTATTTAGCAAGGTGCTCCATATACATGTAGCTGCAAGGTGCTCTCCACTAAGGAGATTACTCGTACCTGAGCGGTGACTTGCGACCAGTTTCCAGTGACCTATTACTTTCTGGCACTTTTTAGCATAAGTTTGATGGAGCTCCCATTTGCTGTGGGGGTGGGATTCTGCAAAGCCCATTATTCAGGCTTTGGGACGGTTCAAAACCATTGGTATGGATAACTGTAGTTTCTACTTTCTCAATCAGGTATGCAAGTATGTACAAGTATGTACGTTTCTTCTCCCCTAAGGGGTGACAACTCTTATCAATGCTGAGCTTGAGTAGCCCAGTCTGGGTTCAACATTGCATAATAAGCAATGTGACATTCCATCTCAAACCAAAACTGCTAGTAGGATAACAGGTATATAACACAATCTAACTGGGACGCATTGTAATTACATGTACCAGGCTGGGATGGGCACATGGGAGGGCTAGGCTCTGTATATATCATCATATGAGGTGGCTAATAAGATAGGGCTCGCAGCCATAATAGGCACGGTAGGATAACTCCACTCGATAATGCACACTAACCTTAATTAACACTGCATAATATAATCATACTATATACTAATTATTCACTGATACTGAAACAGATTAGCAATTTTCAAGCTGTGTTATTCGCCGTGAAACGACAGTAGAGCGACAGAGCATCACAAAATTGAGCAGAAACCCCCTCTTAGTCCAATATCAAGCATGTTTAATATTTTGTGCTTCACTCTCGATGAAGCTGGCTTCTTATTGGTCAACAAGGTTTTTTGGTTGGAGTGAACAGCTTTTAGTTTGAACGCAGATCACATGACAGATGCACTACTGTTTGCTGTCAGGTGTACATGCAGGAAAGACAAAGAAAGATAAATTTTGAATCCTGAATAATTCCAACCTTCCATGAATCACAAGTTGTTGATTGGAATTTCAGTTTTTGCACAGTCACACATTCATGTTACATACAGTAATATAGCATATCAGTCAAGCTAGCCTATAAGGAAAATCTAGACCAAGCTACACGTCATACACCACACATCCATGTAATCCAACCTTCAGGCTATATTGTAAGCTAAGAATGGAGGGGAACCAACAAAATGGTGACCAACATGTATATAGTATGCATATCAATGACTGCTATACTCAGTCACACTAGAGTATTGGTGCCTTAGCATATAGCCCATATTACTCGGGCCATACTTTCACATTTACAGAGGCTAAAATCATCCTGTCACAGTGTAGTTGAACCAGTAAGAAGTGCAGCCATTAGACCGATATCAAGGTTGTTTACTTGCCCACCTAGAGGAGACTGGAGAGTAGAACAGGAGGATTCTCTGTACAATCACTTATGGTATAATGACTGTTACATTATACTTACCAGTTTTTGGCTCCTTGTTATGTACTTTCCTCAGATTTAGAGAGACACTTTTGATATTTGTGGAAATGACGTCAGGAACCGCCAGCTTTCGAACTATCACTTTAGAATCACTTCAAAATTTGTGATTTTCCCCTTTAATATTTGTCACTCAATACCAGCCAGAGTGTACTAGTTATGCTAGTAGTTGCAGTGTCAATAGTCAATACCAGTCAGAGTGTAGGCCTACTAGTTAGTTGCAGTGTGTTGCTAAGGAATACCTCACCAGCTACACATGCTGGTACATCACATACAATGTTATTCTACTGAGGACAGCTGATCTAGCTCAGATACGTTGCCATAGTAACCATATCTAGTATTTACCTTATAATGTAGTCATTTCCATATTATGATATCCTGCACTTGACATAAATGCTCTAATTAGTTAGACTGAATGTCATAGTGAGATGAGTTTGTGATGAAAAAGCAAAAAATAGTCAATTGCAGACTTATGCAAGTAGATTGTACAATGTATATGCATGTATTATACTTGGGTTTTTATTGCAAATCATCAAAATGTGAAGTTGTCCTCTCTCAAATAAGAGATTAATCAAAAGAGGACAACTTCACATAATTATCAATAGCTTGTAAGTGCCTATATATACGTGTTTTACTATGTACATTATGACTAATTTCTTTACAAATAAGAATGTTACTGTGCAATTGTCTCACCACATGTTCATCATCATATACATGTGATATTGCCTCGCAAGAGATTTTATACAGTAGAAATGACAAGAAATTCAGAAGAGGCAGAGAAATGCTGACCATGGTTAAATCACCCTGACAGTGTTATTAGTAGCACAGGGAAAATAGCAAATGGCGATGTAGATATGCAAACAAATGGGTACCAAGTTGATCCCAGAGTGACAAAGCTAGGTCTGAGTACGGGTAGGTAGATGCCATGATTAATTACGAGTCTGAATTTGGAGAAACCAGCTTTGATTTACAATCACTGGCTTGAGATTAGACATAAAAACATTACATGTACACATGTCATACTTTGTGTATTGCATCCCAGATAAAACTACAAGTAAATTTGAAGAGTTTAGACAGTTTTTAATGTAACTATTTGATATGGTTGCATAAGCTAAAAACTCAAAGCTGTAATTCCAAAGATGAGTTATTTTATGTATTTCATGTACATAAAGAAAACCAATCTCCAGCTAGTAGAAAATTAGCAAATGTTCAAGATGATACATTCAAACGTACAAGATGATGCATTCAAACACTGTAAAATCATTTTCGAAATAACTAGTTTGCCAGGATAGAATAGAATTACCCATTGAAAAGCGTGCATGTGTCTGCTCTGTGTATGTTAGCAAATGTGCAACTTTAATATAGTTTAAACATAGATTGTGTAAAACGATAGGCCTATTCCTCTGCTGTTAGGACAATGAACAAAGTAATATCTAACTACACTGTAAAGGTATCACACATGACAGGTGGCTGTGAAGTATTAGCAGGTAGTAGATTCAAATAAGTCAGGTGTCTACAGGTGGTCCAAACTGCTGTATTGTTTCAATAACTAGTGCTAGTGAGTCCATAAAAGAGTTTATGCCAACTCGCAGTTTCTTAGGATCCGTGGCTGTAAATTTTACTTCTAAACTTTTTCCTAAAATAACATAATTTATAAAATTACTTTGTAAGAGCGATATTCTTAACATGAACAGCATTTGAATATTAATGAATCAGTTAGAATCTGTTCAGAAGTCCTAACCTGGTAAAACACCATCACGAGCTCTACAAATAGTAAATTTATACAGAATCTACTAAACAATAGAAATAAACACCTGTACCTGGATTGAATGGCCAAATAAAGGAACAACACAGAATAAGTAATAAAAATAATACCTCATTTGGAATTTGGGTTTACATCGACATAATCATTCCTTACATACCTTGCACAGAAAGAATCTTGGTACATCCTCCACGAGGCGGTTCTTTGTCGACGCGTAAAGTGTTCCACGCCACCTCAGCTTCCTTCTCAGTGTAAAATGGAATGGATATGTTTGAATAGAGAGTAGGAAGTGGATTAGCAGGTGTATTTACATCCATTATGCTACCTACCTACCTACAGTTAAGAGAGGAAATCATTAGTGTTTCACAAAATGTGATAAAAAATATTTCCTCAGCTACCAGCACTTTATTGCTATTTTTAAACTAATAATTTCTTAAAAGCTTTGTCTAAACCTAGTTGTAAAAAGAGATTAACACAACAAAATATGAAAATGGTATGATTAGAATGAGTTTGGTGTGTGAGAAGATTCACATTTAGTATTGGTAATGGCCCAGTCAATCTAATGTTGCTCTACCTGCAAATGCAAACCTCTACCTGCAATAATTGATTATCATAATCACGCAATAATTTTGCAGACAGAGGGACACTAAATTGACTGGACCATTACCAATACTTTACTAAATGTAAATCTCACCAGTATATCAATCTTACAAACTTTTAGAGTACATAATACAGTGGAGTATACACACTGTGGGCTGCATAAAACACAGGATCGTAGTTATGGTATAGATGCAATCAGTAAGAAAATTCACTTTGCATGATCTAATTCTGTGGAAAAATGAATTTTCCTAATGGCTAATGATAGATATGATTACAACTTACTATAACTATACCACAACTATGATTATGCGTTTTATGTAGCCCACGGTGACGGTGTGTATACCGTATTATGTAGGCTACTCTAAAAGTTTGTAAGGAAGATAGATATACTGGTGAGTGTTAGCTTCAAGTGTGAGATGTTCTTTCCTGAGCCTCAGTTACCAGTACACCTACCTGTAAAATACTCGTGATGATGATCGATAGCGATTTGCATAATGATAATTATTAAATGATGATAATAATAATATAATTCATAATAATAATAATAATGGTTATATTACTCATAGCTATTACTTACTTAATTTTTTTAGACAGTAATTTTATTGTCAATTGTTATAATTATTACACTTTAATTGAAAAACTCCTATAGCTTATAAATACACTATGTAATATGATATCATACATGTAGCCTACAGTTACGGGCATAAGTTTAAGACCGCCTGATGTATTGTGGTGAAACAGCCTCCGTGGTTATGGTTCCCTAGGCCAGCCACACAAACATTATCATAGCTGACAATATCATATATAATCTTACCCATACATGACACTTATTATATCGTTCATATACTCATGTATTCATTATTATACTGTCTGATTACACTGCGTGTCTTATATATACATATACTAGCAATCAAGCCTTGGAATTAAGTTCTATTGCAACTTGGTTTTTCCCACATTTATATACATATTTAGTAATTGTCTACTCTCGCTTGATTGTAAATTGTTAGAGTCTTTTTGCCATTTTATACAGTAACTTCATGGCCGACCTTATAGAATAAGCTCATAATTATATGAAATGTTTCTCCTTATTGTAAGCACATTTTGTGCCAAGGTTGACCTTTTATGTGGCCGACGTCGGGCGGAACCATCCATATTGTTGCATCAGTTCCGGAGCCGATACCATGTCGGATAGCCGATACCATGTCGGGCTCTTTTGGCCGGAAGTTTGTTATGTATATAAGGCAGTGCATTTTGTGTTGTAATTCAGTTGTTGATTTCGCTTGAATAAAGCAACATCTCCTAACTCAAACCTACAGAGGCTTACTCTTTAGGCAGGTAACTCCACCTGAGGATCTTATGATTCAGTACGGCTCGAGTTCACCTCATCCTAGGCTAAGCACATCTCTATCCACCCCTTAGACTTAGGCAGATCCCGGGTTCTAATGAACCTAGCGTCGAGCTTAGGATCTCAAGGCTAGACAATCTTTCTCTACACTCCCTCGGAGTATAAACTCTTCTTGACCTACGTCGGTCCTGAGCTCCAATGAGTTTCGGCATCGGCCTACGTCTGATATAATCTACACTATACACATAAAGAGCACGCATAACTGTTCACTCTTTTATGTAATGAGTCGAAGGTACACTTGGTCGGCCTCTACCACCTTCCAAGCCCTTCACATACTTGCAGCCCTCGGCTCTCGTATGTAACAACACACTCAAAAACATTACAGTATTATGGCTTATCTTGACATGTTATGGCTGGTGTTATAGCATTGAAACATTTTTAACACTGTACTGACTGTCATTAGCATTGCGAGGAACAAATACTGAAAGTGCTCAATGTTCACGACATTCACGGATGCCAAATTTTCATGCATGATGGTGCTCCTTGCCATTGTGCGAAAAACCTTACGAATCTCATTAAATCGCAAATGGTACCTGAATAGTCTGAGAGCAGATCAGATCTGAAAGCATGTGGATGTTGATGATAGGGTTGCATTGCAGAAACCATCTAGTCTTGCTAAATTAAAACTGATAGAAATCATTAACAAAGTGTGGGTGATGGAGATATCATCATCAGGGAGCACTATGAGACACTGATTAGGAGTATGCCCCAACGATTTGCTGCCATCATCGCTAGTGGTGGTGGACCAATCAAATAATAATTTTTTGAGAATATCAATATGAATATAGAATAAGAATTGCTAGGCGTTGAGAGCAAAACTTTTTTTGGATAATATTGGTAAGACGTAGGGCTCATATTCATATTGGTAAGAGACAGTAAGACTCATTCTTCAACAAAAGATAAAAATGTTTAGAAATTTATTTAGTTTCTTCCTCACAATGTCTAAATAAATGTGGTCTTAAACTTATGCCCGTGATTGACTGTATATTGTTATGGATTGTACTGTTCATTCAACTGTCATTCCATAAACCTTCTCTGGGTTGTCTAGACACTTGGAGATCTAACTTTTACTTTATTAACACTTCAACTTCTCTTCCACTTTCTCTCTACTTACTCTACTCCTTCTCTCTACTGTATATAAAAATCCCTTATATATAAGTATCTAAAATAGCTACATGCAGCTAGAGCTACATGTAGCTAACTCCTATTATATAGGTAAAAAAGCAACAGCTTCCCTAGCCTTACAACACCAGCTTGCAAAAACACTTCTAGAATCTACCACATTCTCCCCTTCTAGATGAGGTGTGGGTATTACCTACACCTACATCTATAAACACAATGGATAACCTGATCATAAAAAGTAGAAGAAAGTTTTAGTATATGTCCATTAGTTTTAAAACTTAGTTTCTATACAATTGTCTTGTCTGGTCTTTAGCATCAGCGGTAGCAGATACAAAGATATTCCTTTGCCTCCTCAATATTATGGACATCACACTTGTGCTCACTCCGATGTTAGTAGTATACGTCCCACAAATAGAAGGTTAGAGGCTCCTATAGGTTGCATTATACCATTCTACAGTAGACACTGGATACACCATCTGAACATCACACCAGTGCTCTCTTCAATGCAAGCAGTATCAGTCCAACCAAGCAGAGGTTTAGAGGCTCCTATAGGTTGCATTAAACCGTGTTAAGCTACAGTAGACTTCGGATATGCCAGCTGAACATCAATATATAGTAGGCAACAGACAAGTACTCCTTAGTTAGAAATCTCCGTTTTTATACCACTGTCCTGTTTTGTCTTTAGCACCATTAGTAGATACAAGTGATTCTCGTGTCTCCTCCATATGTTTGAACATCACACCTGTGCTCATTTCGATGTTAGTAGTATACGTCCCACAAATAGAAGGTTAGAGGCTCCTATAGGTTGCATTATACCATTCTACAGTAGACACTGGATACACCATCTGAACATCACACCTGTCCTCACTTTAATGTTAGTAGCATCGATTCCACAAATAGAAGGTTAGAGGCTCCTATAGGTTGCATTATACCATTCTACCGTAGATTCTGGATGCACCATCTGAACGACGAGATATAACAGACACCAACAAACAGTACTCATGAAATTAAAATAATTACAAAACTAAAATAAATACATAACACAATAATTTCTATCTAATTGTCATTAGAGAGAAAGTATCCTCCAGCTTCCTGGCTCACTACTCTTAGGTGTAGATCCTGATGAGCTATACACAGCTTGATAGGCTATGGCATAAACACCACGCTCACGCTGGACTCTTACAAGATAGTCTACCCTATCCATCTAAGCATGACTTTCCATACGAGTTGTAAGTGTTACAGAGAAAGTATCCTCCAGCTTCCTGGCTCACTACTCCTAGGTGTAGATCCTGATGAGCTATACACAGCTTGATAGGCTATGGCATAAACACCATGCTCACGCTGGACTCTTACAAGATAGTCTACCCTATCCATCTAAGCATGACTGTCCGTTGTAAGTGTTGAGCAGTTAGAGTATTTAGACCGAAATCCCACTGCTGCCACTTCTCTTCCACTTTCTCTCTACTTACTCTACTTCCCCTCTCTACTGTATATAAAAATCCCTTATATATAAGTATCTAAAATAGCTACATGCAGCTAGAGCTACATGTAGCTAACTCCTATTATATAGGTAAAAAAGCAACAGCTTCCCTAGCCTTACAACACCAGCTTGCAAAAACACTTCTAGAATCTACCACAATATGCGTGTGCCTTTCCAAAGAGAGTTTATTTGGCCTTTCCTTGATTTTTACCACACACGGAAGTTAGAGCAAAATGTATTAATCGAACCGCTGTGCTGTAGTAATGCAGCTGCTGCGAGGAAGGGGTCGTAAACCTCATGATAACGACCATTTAGATGCAGGGCGCGCTAGAAATAACCAAGAATCTTCATTGCCAACCCTCGCGCTTCCTTTTTCTACAAAATGGGATTCCAAACGCAGGTAAGTAAAATTCATTATTATTTTATTCAAGTGGACATCTAATCTAAGAATTGTATACAGTTAATTTTAAGTGCGAATATATTGCCTTGTTCGACAGTTCATCAAATATGTTTTAAAACCAGTGAAGTAAAAAACGAAGAGGTATAAGTAACAACTATGTTGCCCCACTAAAGCTAGGCTAGACCGTACACACTGACACTGTGACTGTATTGTAGAATCGATTCTGTGTCTAGTAAAATAATTCTATTTATACTAATTTTTTTCAGCCTGTTTTGATAGATGCCCGTGGGCATCTTCTTGGCCGCCTAGCCGCTACAATTGCCAAGACTCTTCTTCGAGGCCAAAAAGTTGTGGTTGTAAGATGTGAGGAGATCAACATCTCTGGATCTTTCTACAGAAACAAGCGTAAGTTGCCTCATTCTGCTTCGAATTCTTGTGATCTTCTGCTAAACATTCAAACTGCAAGCCCTAGCTGCAGTAGTCATGGATATGTTTTGTAAGTAAAGTATTTTTAATTTTAGGTTTTTTGTTACATGATTATCTAGAAATTTTTTGTATGCTGTCATGTTATTTAATTTAATTGGATTATTTATGTAACTTTTTCAAACTTGTACTTTCAGTAAAATACTTGGATTTTATGAGGAAGAGATGTAACACTAACCCCAACAAAGGTCCATACCATTTGAGAGCTCCCTCCAAGATCTTGTGGAGAGTAATCAGAGGTGAGTAATGATATTTTGTTTTTATTTAGCTGTAGTGATCCCTTGACATTGACCCTAAACCATACTGTATTTTATGGATCCAGGTACCCTGAATATAAGCTGCTGTGTGTTAACATTTTACAAAGTAACTTCTGATTTTTCCAACATACAATCCGCTTCGTTTATACAAAGTCATCAGCCACTTAAACTTTCGGGTTTGTTCTTAAAGGGGTTATGCCACGTGTTTTAAGGTAGCATTAAGACGCACTCAGCTACATATGTATTTAGTGGCACAATATATTGAGTGCCTAGATATTTTGTTATTCTAGTATTGTAGCTATCCTATTGTTTGTGCCTTCCAGGCTATACTTAGAACAACTAGACCACAACACAATGTATAGGCATGTAGAAGAACGCAACAATATAGCCGCCGTATATAGTGTGGCCAGATGAAATACCGGACCTACCAATAAAGGCAGCTAGTTATTGCCAGCAAAAGGAAAGCCCAGAAAAATTCAAAAACTTGCACAAGTTATCCTGCAGCAATATTAGTAAACGCTGTGAAATCATTTGTTTGCTACTGTACACTTTCTATGCAAACAGCTTGAATTCAACAATTTTCTCTATAAGACAAAGCACGAAGTTGCGTCTTCATAACAAAGTCGCGTTTGAAGCAGCATTGAATAGTGCTAACGAGTCAAGCATGGGCAAGAGGACACAACTCCGCTTAAAGTAGCACAAATGCAATAAACCCAAATAAGAGGTGCTGCATTGAATATAGACATAAACCACATGTCATAACTCCATTAATTGGTTTCTGTTGCTTTCTTCAGTTGGTTTGTTTTAGGGGGTAATGTGAAACATATACACAATTCCTCATTGTAATTGTATGTCCTCTCATTAGGTATGTTGCCACACAAAACTAACAGAGGTAAGGAAGCTTTGTACCTCTTCAGATCGTTCGAGGGTATCCCTGCTCCTTATGACAAGATGAAAAGAATGGTCATCCCATCAGCTCTTAAGATAGCTAGAATGAAACCCACTCGCAAGGTAAGCACTCCATATTATAAAACATAGTGAAAGCATGACTTGTTTACTCAAAGAATTGTTCAGCTATAAATACAGTTTGGTAGAGAACATTTTGTGGTAACAACAGTTACATGTACTAAGGCTATGTTGCACGCAGTTAGCTAGTTATTCTTTGAATTCTCATAGACGGCTACCCTTCTGTTTATAGTACTGCCGACTGGGACGCCTCTCGCATGAGGTCGGATGGAAATACCAGTCTGTTATTGCTACACTAGAAGAAAAGAGGAAGGTCAGATCACAAAAGTTCTACCTCCAGAAGCGAAAAACTGCTGTAAGTTTAGTTATAATTGTGATAAGTCAATGTTTTGTCTTGACATTGTGAGGAAATCTATGGGAACATTAATTCCTCTCTGCTTGGAAAGTTTACATTGGACAAGAGAACTAGGCTTGGTATCAACTTGCATATCAACATGTCACTTGGTGTATTCCATTGGTTGTTGCGAGTTGCGTTCTACTGAAATATATGTATGTATACATTATCTTATGTCACAATGTATTTTTCTCAATTGTAGAAACTAGAAAGAGCGGCCAAGAAAGTCTTGTTGCAAACAAACAGAGCTGCTAAAGCACAGAAAGTCATCGAGTCTTATGGTTACAACTAGAATGATATATTAGATTATTTATTGGTTTGTTTATATTCCACCAGTAAATAAACCAATGGTATCACAAACCTCGCTACTATTAATTTATCAGTAGTTCATCAATCAAACTTGCTAACTACATTTTATTTTTACTTATAAATGAGTCAATTGGTACAGTGTCCACTGTACCAATTGGTACAGTGGACACTGTACCAATTGATACAGTGTCCACTGTACCAATTGGTACAGTGTCCACTGTACTAATTGGTACAGTGGACACTGTACCAATTGGTACAGTGGACACTGTACCATGTCTACAAATTCTCAAAGGTTAAATCGATCAGAAATGCTTATAAAAATTAGAATTGGAAATATGTCCAACAAAATGCACTACAAAAGAATAAATATCAACACTACTTCTGACTGGACGGACTATTAAAGCACAACTAGAGCTACATGGTTGTATAATGTTACAGTACAAAATAAGTATGCAAATAATACACAAAAAGTGGAAAAGGGAATCAGATAACTAGCTATTTGATACAAGAGAGCGAGCACAAGGTTGCATAGTTTACCTGTATTAGTAAACCTGTGCATAACAAAAGTTGTCTTCTCTCGAACAGATTAATAATAAGTTTGAGTAAAAAGAAGTTGTCCACTCTCGGGTCCGATCAAAATAGGAGAGGACAACTTCTTGAGAGTGTCCTTATAATTACATGTATGATAACAAGTGCTGCATTCTTGTGTCTGGCAAGTATGGACTAATTGAGTATAGTATAGATCAATAACGTTAACTTGGTACGTCATCCCAAGTAGGTGACCGGCTTCTAAACATGGCAGTACTGAGCACTAGACTAGTGTAATTGTCATCGTTTGCTGCAGATTTTATATTGGCCAACTGGTTCAGCTCTGGGGTACCTAGTCTAAAATTAAATAAACATCAATAATATTACACTGCAAGGACAGTGGAACATAAAACATACATCAGAAAAATTAATTTCTGAACTAAGTTTGCACTGACACATTTTGTGATAGTTTATGCTAGGCTTATCTGCAGTGTTCCAAGTGGAACAAAATTAATGAGGTGGGTACACGGTGCATGTAATCTTATAGATTAGTATTGCATAGCTATCCACTTAATCTGATAGTTGCTAACAAATTAGTGAATTACTACAATGAAAAAATTAGGCTCTGGTGAAATTTGAACTCAAGACCCTAATAATGAGAGTCAAGCACTCTACAACTAGGCTATTACAGTGACAGCATAGGAGAAACTAGCTATTAAAATGAGGGTGCACACTGTATAACCACTAAAATTGAGGTGGGTACACACCGTATACTCCCGTATAACCACACTTCAAACATTGCTTATCTGGGTAAACTAGAGTAGAAAATTTGCAGCCAATAAAATTATTATCTAGTCTCTATCAGAGTTCACATGACTGTAGTAAATGTACATTATCTTACTTAGGCTTAGGTATGTGTAAGGTCTTCCTCTTAGACCAGTCATGATTCGTTGAAGATAAATTAGCCTCTGCTCCACTTGTTGGGGCAGGCAGTGTAGACGACATTGGCTTAGATGAATCCATCACCCATGCTGACGTCTGAGTAGAGAGCCCAGTCTAAAATATAGTAGTAATATTGAAAAAGCTTCAACTAAAATTCTGGTATTTTTGTCCAAACTTGAAGCAAGGCAATCACTGGACATGGATAAAAAGCTACCATATGCATTATCAACCAATCACACAGTAACTACTGTACATGTAGGTAGCTTCCATAAAACTGTTATTTATAGGTGACTTACTAGTTAGATTCAATTTATAAATGTTTAACCAATCAGTACAGAGTATAGTATTAGATCGCTTCTGCAGACAAAGCTTGAGCATTTTGGAAGTGTGTAAACATGCCCCCAACAGGATGTGATTTTAGCTTAGGAACTGATAATAGAAATAACAATTGATCATCAGTCAATTTTCAAACATGAACAATAATGTAATATAATTGTGACAACCATGTGTGACTTGTCTTTTTTGTGAATTTGTTCTAAAATAACTCTATGTAAATACAGAGAGATGCAGATACAGGATCTCGCACCATTGTACAAGCTTGTTGTATGCCTGAAAATATTCTCACCTGTTGTAGCTTAGCCACTTGATCACTAGCTGTATAAGGGGAGACAGCAAATTGTGAGTAAGGGTCACCTGTAGAACCAAGGCTAAGTGGCTCATGGGCAGTTACTTTCTCCTCATCTAAATTAGACAATAGAATTACAGTAATAAATGGAAGAAGACATAGACATATTTTTATGTGATTTAATGACGTTAGATTTCAGAATAAATAATACGCTTTCACACAAAAACATGGCTGAAATATGATGCAGGTGGTTGAGTTCTCACTGTCTAACAAGCATTCATCACAGTAAGCAATGGTACAAATGTACCTGCTTCAGGTAGGAAACCACCATTTGTCATCATTAGTGACAATTCTGAGGCACTCAAATCTAGTGAAATCTGAAGAGTTTGGAGTTATTAGCACTTTCATTATATGCATGAAGGGAATGACAACTCCAGCTTGGCAACATGTTGATGGTATAATTATGTATTTATTGAGTGAACTTCCTGGGAGGGTAGTTACTAGTTAGTATAACATTAAATCATCTAACCTTTTTCTTTGGAAGATTTTTCTTTTTTACTTTTCTTTTCCTTGTCTTTTTTATCTTTCTTTTTCTTCTTTTTATCCTTCTTATCAGATGATTTACTATCCTTATCAGATTTCTTATCCTTAGAGTCCCTGTAAGTAAACCACCCATAGTATTAAATACATCTACTTGCTGTCTACCTAGCAACCAAGTGTCACCTACTGCACAGCACTGTTAGACACCTTGTAGCCCATGTCAACAAGCTAGTTGGTGCTCCCATATTGATAGTAATACTGTCGCTAATAGAATGGAAACCTGTGCTATATTTAGGTCACCTACATCAACTATTGGTCAAACATTCATGTGGTGGTCCTAAATGCACATTACAGTTAGTTTTAAATAACCTTGCTACATGTGTCAGGCTAACAGCAACATAGTGTCCCTTGTCACCAGAACTACGGAGTATATGACTGTAACATAAAGCTTTCAATTACTAAAGCACACATACTTGGAAGAACTGCTGCTAGAACTGCTGCTGCCGCTGCTTGAGCTGCTGCTACTAGAACTTCGTTTCTTCTTCTTTTTCTTGCTACAAAATACATGTCAAACAGGGCACTTGTCACTGTGCGTCATATACATACACAGTGAATGTGTACATGACCATATTAGTACGTATTATCATCTACTTGTTTCAGTGTGCCATATGATGTTGTAACTCATATGCATTTAGAGATAATAAGAAACAATGGCACAGAGTCATAACATTGTGAGTGTAATGACCAGAGTTTGGTAATCGTAGTTTGCATTCTTCATAATATATTGAGACTGTGTCTAAGTTACAGCAACTCAGGAATCCAGTAGCACCAGCACTTGAGCTGACTCAAGTTGATGACTAGGCCGACACTGATCAATAATTGACTTGATAAAAGCTCTAGTTGACAACCGTTGTATTCCTCATAATAACTGGTCATGTGACCAACCTGGTAGTTCTAGATGAAGGGGGAGAGGAGGCAACTGCTAACATATCATCTAGTAGCCTATGCATCCTTGACCTGTTACTATCCATTCCCTCTATGATGTCATCAGTTTCCATACCAGTATCACTATTGTCATGCTGTAACAGTTGATATAATAATACTGCTCTATTAAAATGTAAATGTGTGCGCTAGGTGATTAGGTGCCATAGAAACCCTGGGTTCAAACCTTGGTCCGCGACTAGTATTTTCATGGATGTGAAACAAGTCTCTGACTGCTCAAAGATAAACTCCTTGCTCAAAAACACAATATAAATATACAGCAGAGCTCTATAACACTATGACCAGAACAAAATTAAATTTAAAACACTGCTACATAATCGCAAAGCCGTCTTACATCAACGTCTGCCATGGTATACTACATATTGTAAGATTTTATGGTAACTAGAAATAGGTCTAAAGAAATTGTAGCTTCCATTATTATGAACTAAGGTTACGAAATTGGTACCCTACCAATATTTACACAAATTTACAACTAGTTTTTAGTTCCTACCGTATCTCTGTGTCTTTTTGATTTGTTAGCCGAGGTTCTAGAACGTGACCTAGCAGAGCTCCTTAAAGACCTGTTGTGTTGTTTATTCCTGTAGTATTCTAGCTCTGCCATATCCGTCTGCCAAATAATATTAACAATACATTATTCATTCTGACTGGGAAACGTTATGCTGCAAGAAATGTTGAACTACGTGTTTATTATCAGATGCAAAGCATTATGCTCGTCTTGAATAAGCACACACCTCTGCAATAGATGCAGTGAGTCACCTACCAATACTGTAGACAACTCACAGCAATGTAGTGACCTATAGTGTCGAGACATTGTGTAGAAAAGATGGGCATTAAATTATTAATCAGTTAACAATGCTATTACTAATTTCATTTATTTCAAATATTTAAAAAATACTTTTGCTAATTAAAATATTTCCGGTGATGTCACAAATACGATTAGTAAACACCAAAATATATTGTAAATTTAAGAACACAATGAGAACAGGATGTCCGTTTCCTTACTGAGTAATAATTTAGTGGAATACAGTAGACGGTGCTACACTTACCTCACCAGATACAAGGTAACGTCTAGAACTATCAAGGGGAGGTAACTTGTGTATGCTGGAATAAATGGGGTCTGTATATATATCACTGACTAGACTCGGTGCAATTCTATTGTGCTGTCTCATAGATCTGCTAGTATATGACCTTGACGAGTGTCTGCTGACTGGAGGAGTGCTAAAACATAAGCAAGGTGCAATCTGCAGACAGGAAACGGGAATAATATACAAATTAAGTAGTTAGATTTTAGTTTGGAAAATATAGACTCAGGTCTCATCCATGCCTACAGTAAAATACAGAATCACATTAGACCTTCCCTCCTGCTTCTTAGGTACAATTGAGGTTTTGGGAAATAATAGGCATATAAATAGTTGACCAATCCCAATAAGATACTGGGACTGATTACTAACATCCAGTAAACCTGTCATTTCGGCTACCCGTACAGGGTCAAATTTACAAATCAAGAAACACAATTTCGATGCAACATATTTTTAAGCACAGTTAAATGAGACTATTTTAATAAAGTAAATGTTCCACATTTATGTAGCTGCCATGTTATATAGTACCTGGATGAAGAAGCGTTAGATCGCTTAGTTTTGGAGTCATCATCTGAAAAGCCATCATCAGGGGATTCAGTTTTGTATTTACTAGCTGTGGTTTCTGCTGCAGGAGTAGTAGTAGCTGTGAGGGCGGGAAGTGGGCGCCTCGTATTACTACTATTCAGTTGCCCTCCAACTATTGGAGTCAATGCAGGTTCCTGTAAAATAGCGTCTTTCACACATGAAATTCTAAAATATCAAGTTTTATTTTTAATTTGGTATAAATATAACTTTCCATGACATGCCTTTGGATTAGATGCTAAAATTTTGTTAAAACAGCTCTAGTTAGTTAGACGTCTAGTTAGAGGCCTTGTGTAGAACAACATGCTGTCACTGATGTTTATTGTGTATATTAGCAAGATTGATAATTTAAAAACCTTCAGCCTTTTGCACATTTAGCTGCCTAATCACAACTGTTGGAGGTTTGGTTTAAAACTTGCATCACGTTAGGCTGCAATGTGGCATGTTACAAAATTATTGCTTTAGTGTTACTAACAAGAATGTACTAAAATATAATAAAAATAATAATTTTTACTACTAAATTCAATAAAATATTCCAAGTATGATAAAAATAAAAATAAATTGATGTTTAAAATATTTCAGATATTCGTTTACGAAAACATACTAAAATCCTAGTAGGATAATTATACAGCACATTGTACTTTCGGATAAATTATGTCAGCGTATTATAATTACAGCTATTACATGTTTCAGAAAAAGCTTGTATAGACCGCCCTCTCACTATCATATTTCACAAGAGACAGGCACTTTTAAGTCTCTCCCTATAAAAGGATAGAGGTGGATAGTTACCTTTGCTAAAGGTGTTGCTGAGACAAGCTGAGGCGCTGACCCTTCTACATCTACCCTCCTGAACTCTGCCCTGTTCCTCTTCTGTACTGCCAGGCAGCAGCAAACGAGCCAGAAGATGATACCTACAGTGATAGTATGAGCAGTCAGCACACAGACAGCATACAGTCAGCTAATATGAACAATCAGCATATTACGAAGAGGTACGTATCTATTTCTTAAATATACGAGTCCTACTCTTCCACGTTACACATAAGGAGCAATCCTATCTTCGAGTTAACCCCAGCTTTACTGGAAATTCGGTAGAACCGAAAGCTATTAATACTATATCGCATATCCATTGATATTCGCCGCTGATCGTTATCTTAAGTCTAATAAGCCAGGATGGAATTATGCAGAATTTACAAGAGACATAACTCCAACTACAGCATGCTGGTGATGCATTGTTACCATTGAGTACATGGAGATAGCCTTGGCAATCCTTGCACCTCTTTACTTTCCAAAGACAATAATTATGAGAAGACAAATCCCACTGTAAAAGTAGTTTACTAGACTTCATTTTGAGAGTAATTGAGATCATTGCTTATTGGAAAATACATACAACCCTACTAAGTTGTCTGCTTACATATAACAGCAATAACACATTTCATACCTAGGATAATCAATCCACCAATCACTGAAAGTGAAATAGTTAGCCCAAGTTCCAATTTAGATAACTTGGGTGGGTCTGTAGAGTTATATAGCTGGGTCCCTTGAGAGGCTAAAATAAACACAGCAATGGGATTATAGAGATGCATTTAGCATTGAGCATGTGGTACAATTATAAGGGGTACATTATTATACATTAGCTGAGAGAAAGAATTGTTTGGATGAGACCCGTTACTATTGAACCATCTAACAGATTATATATAATCAATTCCACCGTCAGTAACATAGTGTCTTCGTTACCTAAGTTTTAGGCACTGGCCAAATTGTTCAACAATTTTCTGGCCCACTTCCTTCACAGAATCGTGAACACACCGGCCTGGGCCAAAAGCAAAATCCTCATGAGTGCGCGAGAAACCTGAGTGTACCGACCAGCTAGGGATGATTTTGTTCGACCAGGTCAGTAGCTGTTTGGGCCTAGGCCAGATGGCTATCTTAAAATTTCAATTTGTAACCCAGGCTGGTCCAAGAGGTCGTGAAGGCACTAATAGATATAATACACACACGTGTATAGTACCTTCAGCTGGTACCACCACAGGGTACTGCATCTGTAATGCTGCCTCCTGATTGGTCAGACTAGCAATTGCTTTCTCGACTTGCAGTGAAGAGAGCAGTGTATCCTGCTGTGAAGCTGCATAGGTCAAGGTCACTCTTTCTGGTACTGAAGGGTTCAAGCGAGCCGTATGCAGTAGCTACAAATAATTCACAAAAATAATTAAGCTGTACAGCAGAGAGAGGATAACTCCAGAAAATTGACCAAACGCGACCAATTAACATGATTCCGCCTGTTCTTCAGCCCATAAAAAGTTGGTTGCTTTCAAAGTTCCCTATTCCAGAGTTTGTAGTACAAGACTGTATAGATGTGTCATCACGAATTATCGCAAAATATAAGAAAATGAAAAATTTATAAGTATGAATAGGGCTAACTAGGCTAAGCAAACTTGGAACTTGTATCAAACTAGCAGTTGCACTGAATAAGAACAAGCCAAAAGCATGGATTACATTTGGAGTTGTCATCTCACTGCAGATAATTTGGAAAAAATTGAACCCATTAATCTACGAGCATTTGAGGTGCTCCTAGCAAAAACTATCTGATTTCCGAAACCAGTGACTGTTGCAGATATAGACTGACCTGAACATTGAAGTCGCCGGACTTTGCTATTTCCCTTTTACGTCGACCAGAGAAGACATATTGTAGAAACCCTTGTCTAATTAGATTAGCCAACCTGAGTGCCATCTTGGACTTCCAGCCTTCTGATCTTATGTTCTCTGATAGTGGAACTGTGATGACTAAAATAGGAACCCAGTCTATGTTTATAAGCAGTGGGAACATAACTCTCAATTGTATATATGAAAAGAGGAAAGCCTCTTTGATGGGACTTAGCTGGTCCCCACTTGTTTTAACTGCAATTTCTGTGATATTATTAGATAACTTGCCTAAGTAGCCTCTATAAACTGTATGCGTTACATAATGTGACTATAATACATGTATGGTAAACAGTAGATCATCACCCCTACATCTAGGTAGCAACAAATAATAGAATTGGGCCATTGAGGTTACTTTTAGGATCTCAAAAATAATAATTGTAATGATGAAAATAAAATAATTAATAACACTTATAACAGTGTAACACAAGAATGTAACACTATATTACTGTATTTCCAGGTAACGTTGATATGTTTAAACCACAGGGGAGAGTTCTGAAGTTAATTACTGAATTGTCAATGACCTCCTCATGTCCAGCTGCACAAAGTGCACTCCTGTATATAGCACATGGTTAGATGTCATTGTATTAGACTAAAGGACACTGACTGATGCCACAGTAAGTAGATTGTTATTATAAGGAGACATGAGTAGTATATAGTATTACTATCAAAGAGTGTGAATATTTCACTTGGAGTTGCGATTCCAACACAACATGCAAGGAGTAACAACTCCAAGCTCATGGTTGACATGATTTTAACTAACATAATACTCGTACTATTCCACTAACAATAGGATAAAAAATTTTAATATCTTTTTGCATGTGTGTGCGTGTCGGGGCTGATATCTTTTCCAACAAGTCTAAACCATATAGGCTTAGGTACAACACATGCGCAGGTCGTATGATGAAATTTATGTCGAAATGCTACAGATATTAC
The DNA here is from genome assembly GCA_935421135.1 of Bugulina stolonifera. Classification (NCBI taxonomy): domain Eukaryota; kingdom Metazoa; phylum Bryozoa; class Gymnolaemata; order Cheilostomatida; family Bugulidae; genus Bugulina; species Bugulina stolonifera. Next base: position 10,182,934 of record OW285195.1, read on the forward strand.
AGTGAAATAGGACTTAGTGAATATACTTGTACAGTATAAGGTAGTGAATATACTTGTACAGTATAAGGTAGTGAATATACTTGTACAGTATAAGGTAGTGAATATACTTGTACAGTATAAGGTAGTGAACAGACCAGTGCTAGGGTTTATAACTCACCAGTAAATATAACTTTATCACGGTAAAGTGATATAAATGCAGCTGAAATGAGAGTTGAACCTCCAATAATTGGCTGAGTTGTGGTAGAGGGTGTAGTGGTGCTAGTAGTAGTGGGCTTAGGTGGTGTAGTAGTCCGGGTAGTCACAGTTGTTGTTGTTTCTGCCACAGAAATGTACATAATAATGGTAAATTATATAGCTTTAGATCTTTACGTTAGAGACTTACACTACGGTAGTGCAAGATACATAATTTACTATTTCAGCAGACTCAGTATGATTCACTAAATGAAGTCTGGTGTATTCAATGTTACAGTGTAGTGCTAGAACATGTGTTCACTTCGAACAGAGATGTTATTCGGCCATGATGAAAAATTTGTGGGTTGACACAGAGTCAAACTCTATTGTGGCAGTTTACATCTATAAATCACAAGGTAAATGTTTTTACAAATGGGCAAGCAAATCCAAATCATTAAGCCAAACACAAATTTGAAGCCGGAAAGCTGTTGTCAGATTTTTTTAAGCTGAAGCAAGGGAGCTAAACTACAGGGTATGCTTACAGGTTACAGATGGGAAAGTCTACTCTTATAAGCACATGGCAAGTATGGGTCTACCTGGAGTAGGTACAGATGTGGTGGGAACAATCAATGTTGTCAGTTTAGTGGTAGTCTTCTCGGTTGTTGTTGGTGGAGGTGTAGATGTAGACATCACTGATGATATAGGGGTGGATGTAGACATAAATGGTGTTGTAGGTGTAGATGTAGACACCAATGATGTTGTAGGGGTGGATGTAGACACCAATGGTGTTGTAGGAGTAGATGCAGACATCACTGATGATGTAGGGGTGGATGTAGACATAAATGGTGTTGTAGGGGTAGATGTAGACACCAATGATGTTGTAGGGGTGGATGTAGACACCAATAGTGTTGTAGGGGTAGATGCAGACATCACTGATGATGTAGGGGTGGATGTAGACATAAATGGTGTTGTAGGGGTAGATGTAGACACCAATGGTGCTGCTGTTGAAATCAGTCTAGTTGTAGACGTTGTTGTGGACGATGTGGTTGTAGGTGGCAATGCAGTTGTAGAGGTGCTTGTAACTAGTGCAGCTATTGTAGAAGTATTTGTTGAAGGTAGAGCTGTAGTTGTTATTGGTGATGTTGCTGTGCCCAGTGAAGTCATTGTGGTTGACGTAGTGGTGCCGTTTGCATCCATCTTGATTGTAGAACTAGTTATCATAGAAGTGAACAAGGTCATAGGAGCTACAGAAGAATCACTAGTGACAGTGTCTGCTGTTGTAGTCACACCAGCAGTTGATGGACTACTAATGCTAAACGGAGTGGGTGTGGTTCCATTAGACTCAATAGGTGTAGCTGATGTCCTAGTAGCATTTACATGTCCTACTGGGGTGATTGTAAGGTTTGTAGTGGTAACTGTGGTTGTTGTGTTAACATCATATGTTGTGTTGACTGAGCTTGTTGTGACAGTAGATGTGGCTGTTGCAGTAGTTGTGTTCACAGGACTCGACATCGTATTTATATCTGAAGTTGCTGCAGCTGTAGACATGTTGGTGGGTCGTGTTGTTGCGTTGTCAGAAGTTGGAACCATTTGTGTAGTTATCGTATCGGTATAATTTGGTGACATGGCGGTTGTTACAACCGTTGAGTTCAAATTATTACTTGTTATAGCGTTAGTGGTAGAGAGAGTAGTTATTGTGCCTGTTGAAAGCGTTGGGGTTTCGACACTAGTGTGTGTAAGATTCTGTAGTACAGTAGTTGTCTCATTCGTAGCGGTTGTATCTGCTCCTGTAGAGGTAGAAGGAAATGTAGTGGTTGTGGTGGTAACATTTGTCATAGTGTTGTTTGGCGCAGTAGAGTTTATCAGTTTTGTTGGGATAGAAGTGGCAGCATATTCTACTCTGGTACTATAATTGGCTGTAGACTTTATCGTATTAATCGTACTTAGGGGTGTATTATTGGTTACAGTCGTAATGTTTGCAGGTTCCATCGTGAGTGCACCAGAGCTAGTTGAACTTTCAGGTGTGGAGTTCGATTGCGTTTGAGTTGACATTTTCATTACTGCGCTGGTAGACAGAGGACTGTTGGTTGCTGTAGAGTGTGATGTTGTATCAATTGTTATATTTTGTGTAGCATTTATCATTGAAGTTGTTACAGTTGACATGTTTAAAGGAGTTGATTCCCTCACTAGTGTAGAGTTTAAAATTATACCTGCATACGTTGTTACATTCGATGCAGAAGATGAAGTGCTCAGCTGCGACACCGCAGTACTGTTTGCCAATGTTGTAGACATACTTGACTGCCTTGACACGGTTGTGTTAGATTCAACGGCGGCTGTTGTAGGTGTGGCTTCAGTCTGTAGAATACTCACTGTCTGGTTATTTATTGAGGTCAGTGTTTTGCTTGTCATTGTATCGATAGTGGTTGATGAAGTATCTGGCGACAAAGTGTTCTCTGATTGTGATGTTGTTATACTCTGATCGTTCATCGTCGATTCCGTTGGGTCGGTCGGTGTTGTAGTTTCAGGTTGTTCCAGTGAAGAACCATTGATCACATTGGACACCTGTGGGATACCTGTCATGAGGACTGTGTTAGTAGAGAGAGTGGAATTTTCCAACCAGGATGTTGTTGACTGAGTAGAAGTCGGAGTAGAAGAAGTTTGACTGCGTTGGGTGACATTGCTGATAGTCATAGTAATAGTTGTTGACTGGTGACTTGCAGATGTTGAGCTTTCACTCGCCGTTGTAGAGTCTGTAGCGAATAACGTGTTGTTATACATTGTTGTATGCTGCGTGTTGTCAGTTGAGCCACCATGAGTTGTTAGTGCAGTGCCTGTTGTCATATCGCTTGCATTCTGTACTACAGTCTGATTTGGAGTTGAGATTGTGACTGAGGCATCTGTTCCTATTACAGTCTCGTTACCATGAGAAAAAGTTGCATTCTGTACTTGGGGTGTCAAGGTAGAAATTCCATTTGTTAATGTTGTATTGGATCCCAGTTGCTGCTGCGTAGTTGTCCAACTTCCAATCTCGTCTGCAGTAAAGGCTTGTGACATTTCTGTGGTGTTCTCTGTAGTAGAGGTGAGACTCTGTGTGGAAGTGTGAGACTCACTTACAGCTGAAACTGTTGTTCGATCAGCAACTCTAGTAGGGCTCTCTGTTACCATGGTTGAGTGATCAGTTGTTGTTGTAAAGGTTGATGTCACACTTGTAGGCTCCGACTGAATGGTAACAGTTGTTGGAACACCGGTGGTCGATGTTAAGTTTTCAGTTGTAGATTTAACTTGATCTGTAGTTGTTCCTGTAGCTTGTGTTCCACTTGTCGTTTGATTAGGAAAGGTGGCATTAGTTGAAGTGAAGTGTGAAAGGTTTTGAGTTGTGGTTGGTGAATCAGATGTAGTACTTGTGCCAGGTGTAATTGAGGAAGTAGAAGTTGGACTCTCAGTTGAAGTTTTGGTGGAGATAATCAATGAAGTCTCTACAGACCTCATTGGTGTTGTTGTCTCCACCTGCATTATAGTTGTTGCCGTCCTTTTAGCAGATGATTCTGAACTACCTTCGGTAGATCGGTTTTCATTTGCAGATGACACTAAATTGTTACTTGTGGTTACTGTTAAACCACTTGTAGTCTCCATGGCACTATCTGTGGAAGATTCTAGACTTGTAGAAAAGGATGAGGTCATTTCCTGTACAGAGTATGATATTGATTGCGGTTGCTGAAAAGTGTTAGTTGGGTTAATAGCAGTAGACAGACTGGACAAACTAGTAGTTATATCTAAAGTAGCAGTTTTTGTAGGGCTACGATTGGCTAGAGTGTTAGTCAGAGTTGGAAGCGTACTAGAGTCAGTTCTAGTTTGTGTCGTTGTAAGCTCAATCATAGCATCAGAAGTAACATTGGGAAAATCTGAAACATTATAATACCATGATAGAGGGAAACAGAATTTCAAATCGCAAAGTCGTAACAACAAGCACATGCACATACAGAGGTATCGATGGAATACCTTTTAATAGATTACTAATGGACTAGATGCATGTGCTTGTGGTTGGAAATGTATAGTTGGACAATGAAAGCCTAACACATTCTAATAAAAGTGGGATGATGGTATCACTGGGATCTAGAACATTTTAGGACAGTAAGAAGAAGAGTGTGTTGATATAATATCGAGAAAACCTCCTATGATCTTAATCAATGCTAGGGTTTAGAACTGTCACATCTTAGCATTTGTTATGAACACAGGTTGGTATTATAATTATCTTAGCTTATGTAACTATGTGCAATAGGCTCTGGGGTGTCTTTACTAACCAGGTTAGTCTAACACACTAAGCACCTTAGTTTGCTTTAGCAATAGCCAATAAGCAAATGGAGTATCCTAGATCGTTTACTAGTTTACCTGCTGTGTTGACTGTCGTGTTGACCAATGTGGAATTGATAGCCGTTGCATTAGCCAATGTGGCTACTGTAGTGCCATTGGTCAACATGGTAGTCATCATTGAACTGCTAACGGTGATGTTAGTGAGATCAGCTCCGGCACGGAGTATTGCAGCTCCTGAAATTACAAAACAGATTTACATGTATTACATAAATTAACTGAAGTTAGGACTGGCAATGTAGCTTCTGTAGTATGGCTGCCCAATTTACACAAGCCAGTCCCATATCATATAACTTTCACCACACTGTCGACTACTAGAGGAACTAAAGAATTATAAAATACATTCACCCAATAGGCGCCAGTTTGAGCAGTCGATCGGTTTCTTGGTAAATGCATAGAATATGCAGGGAAAGTCTGTGGTCACAGGAACAAGGTGTATTCAAACAGAGAGCAGTTGTTGAGGGCAGCACAAGTTGATACTATCATTTACCGATTATAATCAATTGTCAAAACACCAAAAACTCCGTTTGTAGATTGGACTTTTTTTGTTTTAATCATTACAATTTCTTGCTTTCTTCCTTCCACCATATTATCATTGCAAAGCAGAGCTCAAGTTCTAGGATGCAAAAGCTCGCAAGGGAATAACAAACAGACTAGAATGCAATTATAATCTTGTCGAACACTATTATCTAAGATACAGAATGTTAAATTATTATGATTAAATATTTGCACATACTTACCACACACGACAAATGTCAACAGAAATGTCAACCCTATACCCATGTTGAAGATAAGGCTACTAGGCTACATCAGGACTGAAAAGAAACAATTATTTAGATAAATTACTATTTTGTTTAGTGGTGTAGTAATATCTAAGGGGAACTAGATACTATCTGGAATTTTGAATATTAGTAAAGCTGTCTCCGACTAGGCAGCAGCCGTTAGCGCATACCAGAAGCTAGTCGATTAACCAGGCAGACAGCCAATATGACCAAAAAGGGTGCTACTCCGTATTAATAATCTAAGGTGTTGTCTGCTGGAATCAGTGGACATAGTAGAGTGTGTAATCTAGTACAGTAGAGATAGACATTAAAAGGCGTAACAATGTCTGACACCAGTTATGTTGTTGATGAAGTTTAGTAGGCCTATGTAGTGAGAGGATCCTTGAGACTAGACTAAAAACCCTTGTTCCAGCAGAGAAAGCTTGTGCTATGTGTTGGCAGTAAACACAGTAAGAGGTGTGACTACCACAAACAAATGAAAACCACAGAAAAGTGGGGCTGGTGAAAGATCAAAGAAAATGAATGACCATGTTATACACTGTAGTTATGATAACCGCAAAAAGTGACATTACCTCAATAAAAGCTTAATAGGGATATTTTGTAAAAGAAGCTCTAATTTTACATGCTGCTTGTTGGCGTACTAATAAAATAACATCTTTTACTAATGTAATATGCACATATATGAGGCTTTATACTGCTTACTACCAGTTGAACTCCATAGTTCCAACGCTTGGAACGGCTGGTGTATACCTTATAGAAGATGAACAATGCATCTTACAGTCAAACTGGGTGCCACATTCGACAACTAGGCTAGTCGGAAATGCCACCACCTACCCCTGGTAATACCGGTCTTCATTGACCCATACATCAGTGAGGTCGCAAGTGTGGAATTGTCTCCCTTTAGTATAGGGCAATCATAGGGGTGGCGAGTAGAAAACAGCTGTAGTCAAGTGGTTAGAGTGCTGGAGGGTCCAGGTTCGAATCCTGGTCATGGTGGTGTTAGGAAGAGCATCCAGCCACAATTGCTCCTGTGCCTCAACAAAGTCCTTGAGGTCATGAAAGCCAACATGGCTTCAAGGCAACTCCTCTACTCCCACCTTGCCAAAAAGTCTTCTGGGCCTTACCCACAAGAAGTATAAGCCGGTGAGCTTTCACTGAGGTTGGCAAGTACTATTATCAGTGCCTGCCTGATTGGCACTGCACTTGCACTGGTACCTCTCTCTCTCTCTCTGTAACATGTGGTATGGCGGTGAGAGCAACCCAATTCCATGGAGTAAGAAGCTTAAGAAAATAAATTGTATGTGTATTATTAATACTCAATTTCTTATTTCTACTAATGCTACTATTACTTTGACATGTGGTTGATATTTTCCTATGTTACTATATTTTAGTGCTTAATCAAAAATATTATGGCTAATAAAACATAAATTTTATTTTATGATTATCAATATAAATAATCAATCAATCAATCAATCATAATCTCATGATATAATAATCTCATGCAGCATGAGATTATGATTGATCATCACAATCAGCTTTCACCGGACCAAGTTCAAAATAAAAATTAATCTAATTAAACTAGTTATGATAAGCTATTCAACTACTTTTTACTCAGTGAAAGCAACTTCTTACTAGTTGAGGTTGATTACTGAATGGGAGGGAAAATTAGGCTTGCAGGTGCTCTAGCTTCTTTAGTTACTGTCGGGATGTTGGTTATAGCCTTAAAAATGTCACATATACTCGCTCTTGTTATGACGATACAAATTCAATTTTACAATGCACATGTTAATATTATTTTTTATATATGTTTGGTAAATATTTTAAGTTTGTTTTTTCATAAATTCATAAGGAAACTATTACAAAAAACACTATTATTTTCGGCTATAATACAAATTACAAGTTTTCCATCAGATCATTTTCTTCGCAAGTTCCGGTTATTACAAATTTGCAAGGATAGTAGGTCTACTATCCTTGAAATTTGAGCAAAAACAGCTCAAAGTTCATAATTATAATTTAAAATTGCCACTAACTCCTGTGAGATCACTGATTTTTATTAGGCGCGGTGTTCTAACTTAAAGTATTTATTATTTTGTTTTTGACTGATCACTTCACTGTTTCCTTTTCTTGTATCAGATAAAAAGTTTACAGCTACATCCATGCACATGTATCATTGTATGTATATACATGTATGTTAGTAGGCAAGGAGTAAGCTACTGTTTTTAGTTTTAGTTTTATTATAATTGTATTAATATTATTGTCAACTCTAACTCAGTACTTACAGTTACAGTATTTATTATTGTAATGGCAGCTTTCTACAAATCATCTGATCCTACAAACGCGAGGATACACTCACTTCTCGTGTGGGCATACGAAACCAACTACATTGTATTTACTAGACTATGACTATGCAGACCAACCCAAGCCCAAGTGAAACCCTAAACTAAATGAACCAACTCTGCAAGCACTGCATTACAAGTAGGCCTAATGCTTAAAAGTCAACTAACAACTAAATCTGTTGACCTAGGCCTACATGCTAACAGGCTGAAGACATTAACAGTGCGTTCTCTTCCACTTACTACGGAATTGTGAAAGATCGTTTAAATATGAGCTTAAGTCTATTTCTCCAACTTCCAAGTGCTGCCATAAAAGCTTCTTACCGTGTGAAGTAAGAGGCCTCATGTTTAATGAGTAATAAGCCAAATTCACAAATGAGGCACTCTACTACTCAAGGGTATTATTAGAAGTAATCGAAAGGAGAAGAGTAGCTCAGTAGTCAGTAGTCAGTAGTCAGTAGTAATATTATACTGTGCTGGTTTTATGCACTTTTATAAATCGGAGGTTGCTTTTCTAGTTTGTTTCTTGTTAGGGAGAACAGTGTTAATGTATCAGATTCTTTGCTTTGAGAAAGGAAAAGCTTGTTGTGAAGTTGTCCCCTCTTATCATCAAGTTGAGTACATCGCGTACTGGTGCTGGCCTACCACTATACTATCTAATTTAGTTAATTTATTGAGTCTATTATTTATTTGATGATACACATCAATTTGGTGTATCAAGTTATGTGTGTTTCTGGGGGACTTGCACAGAGGACGAGTCTTTTACATAGCTTGTTATGATACATGTATTTAGTATAGCTATCACCAAGTCTTGGTTCATAGTAATAGCTTTAGATCTATGTTTGTGTTTGGCCAGAATTATATCAGGGGTAGACAAGTTAGAAATAGATAAAATTGGCCGGTAGATGTCTTCAAGTAAAACTTTTCTTACTTTTATTGAACTCGTATTCGATCGTGTAATCTAAAACCGGAAAATGAGTTAAACGAGTGTAAATAAAAATATTTTACAGATTATTTTATTTGCAGGTGTTACTCAGCAGCTATTGACAGTGTTAACAGGGAGGGCAGGGCTCAAAGTGATAGATGTGAGTGAGATTTTATGAACAACACTCTATTTGCATGTATTTATTATTATTTGAGGAGTTGTTTCCTCTTGTCTGTATTACCTATTAGTATAATATGATTGTACAGTGTGATATCATGTAATGCTACGATATCAAAGTAGAACTGTAGCTACTGTAATTGTAAGTCGTCCATGACACTAATAGATTTATAATGCTCACAATCCACGTTAGAAAACAATTACTCTGTGCATATAAATGCAATACCACCGATTCACGAGATCTCTGCACTTGTGAGGTCTCTGAACTGATGAATATGTGAAATATGCTCATGAAGTCTAACAACAAGAACACAGTACAGTAGGCCTGGTTGCGATATTCACACAAACTAACAAGTGGTTGTACTTCTATCCGTTATCTCACTCTTTTCAGTGTTGTTGAACAGGAAATAGACTTTTTGAAGTTCATCATCGACGTGAGATAGGACTAGGGTTAACCTAATGTTATTCGATGTATTGTTTCACAAATGTCCATTTGGTTTACTTTTATGGCTAATTCTAATTGCTCCTCTTTCGTTCTAGAACACAGGCATTTTCAATGTCATTGTTATTCCAAGTGGTAGTTATCTCCCTTGTCTAAATTTCAATAAGGTTGGCACTAGAGGTTTTAGAGTTATAATATAATATATATTATTGTAGCCTTCTTTTGTAGTAATAATGCATGTACTAAACAATCCGCTGGAAAAAATTTGCAAATTGAAGGATATTTTGTCTAAATAGATCTAGCACACCCATATTTATAGAAACACGTAGTCACTAGACTACTTCCACCAGCCGTTATCGATAGTCATCCGAGGTTATTTTGATTGATCCTTGGTGATTGATTATCATTATGATTATTATTTTTAGAACTGGGAAACCAGTTGGTCAACAAAGTAAACTACATGAATATGTTTAAGGCCCTTTCCATTGTGTATGTTTATTGATTAATTGGTCCTTGGGACAACATTAGACAAAAATCTAGAATAATTTTGGCGCCGGGACTGCATAGTATTTTACTTTAGCTTCAAAATGTGCAAAATGTTACAAGCTAGATAATATACATAATATTATGTAAAGCTTTGAGGGGAAATAATGTTGTGTATATGGTTGATGGTTACATGTAAAAGGCCCTTTCCAGTCTGTATGTTTATTGGTTCCTGAGTAGTTGTTAAACTAGTAGCAGGTCCTTGAGGAACACATTGGACAAAATCTAGAATAATATTGCCTCCACTAACTGCGTAGTGCTTTACTTCAGTTTCAAAATGTGCAAAATGTTACAAGCTAGATAATATACATAATATGATGGTGATGGATATACATCGAAATACATGTATAAGGAGTTAACAAAAATATAAAATGTGTCTCGTCTTATTATTCATAATATGTAAAGCTTTGACCTGAAATAATCAATGTATCATGGATATGTTGTGTATAATGGTTCATGTTTGTGAATTTTAGACGATTATTAGTTAGGGAGGCTATAACACTGAACTCCTGTTTTTCTCTTCGGCAGATTCCTGGTGACCAGGTATCGATGGCGAATACACATTTCTCCAGACCCAGAGGTGCGTCTCAAGGTGGGTTCTGCCATGGACTCAAGAAAACACGCAAAGGACCATTTATTATTGGTATTGCCGGAGGTACTGCCTCAGGCAAGGTGAGTGAGTAAGCAGCGCACACTGTAACTAAGTATACACTTGGTAAATGATTATTTGGAAAAGTGCAACCATGCATAGTTCAGCTCTAACTGATCCCTGTAAAATCGATGCAAGTTTAAGACAACTTTCACACTGCAGTTGGTCACTGCAACACGTGCTTACTACAGTATGGTTAACTATATAGCTGGTAGACGGTTAAAACTGCAGGGAGAAACTGCTGTGTGAAACCAATCATTAGTTAGCAGCTAATATATAGCAGCTGTTAGTAATCTTGGGATAATTTCCATAAGCAAACTTGCATTATATCTTTAAATCACCCATTTTAGTCATCCGTGTGTCAAAAGATAGTGGAGGCCATACAGAAAGATGTCTCCAGTGAGAATAGTACGATAGTTAGTGTCTCATTAGACAACATGTATAGAGATCTTGGTGCTGAAGATGCAGAGAGGGCTCGTCAGGGAAACTTCAATTTTGACCATCCAGGTATATTCATGTGACCAATCCTGTCTGCTCTGCCTATAGTAGAACTTTATGAAATGGCTGAGATGAAAGTATGAATAGAATAAAGAGTACAATATTGTGCAACGTGTGTATAGGACAGACAACTTCTCACTGTCCAGTCTTTCTTTAGTATCCCTGTGCTCTGTTAGGACAATGTTTTATTTTTCCCTTACAGATGCGTTTGACTATGAACTGCTCATGCAGATACTCAATGACATTAAGGAGAGAAAAGTGGCCCGAGTGCCTAAGTATGACTACATAACAAATGCCAGGTTAGTGTTAATGTACTAGGTACTGTCATACAGAGCACCTGCTCCGGTATCAGAGAGAGCACCTGCTGTGGTATCTTAGAGAGTGCCTGCTATGGTATTAGAAAGAGTACCTGCTGTGGTATTAGAGAAAGAACCTGCTATAATATTAGAGGGAGTACCTGTTATGGTATCATAGAGAGTACCTGCTATGGTCTCAGGGGGAGCACCTGCTCTCTCTCTGGTGCTACAGATATAGAGCATTCGTTGTTATATCATGGAGAACACCTGGTGGAATAATAGCTTACTCGTACTGTTTATCTCAATGGAACTGTTGACACACTTTGTCACTCTTGATAGGACAACTCCTTGTTATTATGATGAACATAATTTTTATGGATGCTCACAAATTCTTACACAAGGGTGAGAATGGAGTTAGGAGTTTACTAACCCATAATATCATCTTCTGCTGTTAAATATAGGAAACCCGGTGAGTTTGAGACTATAAAACCAGCAGATGTTGTAATTGTGGAAGGAATCCTTGCTTTCTATTGGCCAGAGCTTAGAGACAAGTTTGATATGAAACTGTTTGTGGATACAGATGCTGACACGAGGTTGGCACGGAGAGGTAATTTACTATAACTACTATACTGCCGAGAGTTTAGTGTATTTCATGCAAGGCTTGTATTACTAAATAATACAAATTGAATTAGAACATTCTAGTACCAGAGATTGAACAAGATCGGGTGAGTTGATTATTATTGAGCTTATATTTCAAAAATTATGGCACATGCACTCAGATCCATATTCATGTATGTACGTAGTAATTATTACAAGACGTGTACTATTGTGCTGAAAAATTTCATATTGCATTCCTTTTAAGTTTTCCTACAGTGTCTTTGATCTAGCCATGAGAAATATCTGTCACAAATCCAAAGTCATATTTTATTATTTACCAATTGTTTTCTGTTTTTCAGACTATTTGGTAAATCATCGACTTGTCCATCATAGTACCTTCACCTACTAGCCATTAACTTGAAACATAGCTTCGGTTCCAAACCCAATTAACCTGATGAATCAGGGCATGCATCCTGATCCAAGGCTTAGCCTTAGGCTTGTAGACCTAACAACTGTAGTAAGAGGGGCAATATGCTTAGCATGCGAGCGAATAGTACCCCTACTGCAGTGCTATTTAAACTAAGTCATATTATTTAGTTGAACTAAGTCATATTATTTAGTTGAATTAAGCCATATTATTTAGTTGAATTAAGCCATATTATTTAGTTGAACTAAGTCATATTATTTAGTTGAACTAAGTCATATTATTTAGTTGAACTAAGTCATATTATTTAGTTGAACTAAGTCATATTATTTAGTTGAACTAAGTCTTATTATTTAGTTGAACTAAGTCATATTATTTAGTTGAATTAAGTCATATTATTTAGTTGAATCAAGTCTTATTATTTAGTTGAATTAAGTCATATTATTTAGTTGAATCAAGTTTTATTATTTAGTTGAACTAAGTCATATTATTTAGTTGAATTAAGTCATATTATTTAGTTGAACTAAGTCATATTATTTAGTTGAATTAAGTCATATTATTTAGTTGAACTAAGTCATATTATTTAGTTGAATTAAGCCATATTATTTAGTTGAACTAAGTCATATTATTTAGTTGAACTAAGTCATATTATTTAGTTGAACTAAGTCATATTATTTAGTTGAATTAAGTCGTATTATTTAGTTGAATCAAGTCATATTATTTAGTTGAACTAAGTCATATTATTTAGTTGAATTAAGTCGTATTATTTAGTTGAATCAAGTCTTATTATTTAGTTGAATTAAGTCATATTATTTAGTTGAATCAAGTCTTATTATTTAGTTGAATTAAGTCATATTATTTAGTTGAATCAAGTCATATTATTTAGTTGAACTAAGTCATATTATTTAGTTGAATTAAGCCATATTATTTAGTTGAACTAAGTCATATTATTTAGTTGAACTAAGTCATATTATTTAGTTGAACTAAGTCATATTATTTAGTTGAACTAAGTCATATTATTTAGTTGAATTAAGTCGTATTATTTAGTTGAATCAAGTCATATTATTTAGTTGAACTAAGTCATATTATTTAGTTGAATTAAGTCGTATTATTTAGTTGAATCAAGTCTTATTATTTAGTTGAACTAAGTCATATTATTTAGTTGAATCAAGTCATATTATTTAGTTGAACTAAGTCATATTATTTAGTTGAACTAAGTCTTATTATTTAGTTGAACTAAGTCTTATTATTTAGTTGAACTAAGTCATATTATTTAGTTGGATTAAGTCATATTATTTAGTTGAATCAAGTCTTATTATTTAGTTGAATTAAGTCATATTATTTAGTTGAATCAAGTCTTATTATTTAGTTGAACTAAGTCATATTATTTAGTTGAATTAAGTCATATTATTTAGTTGAACTAAGTCATATTATTTAGTTGAATCAAGTCTTATTATTTAGTTGAATTAAGTCATATTATTTAGTTGAATCAAGTCTTATTATTTAGTTGAACTAAGTCATATTATTTAGTTGAATTAAGTCAAATTATTTAGTTGAACTAAGTCATATTATTTAGTTGAATTAAGTCATATTATTTAGTTGAACTAAGTCATATTATTTAGTTGAACTAAGTCATATTATTTCGTTGAATTAAGTCATATTATTTAGTTGAACTAAGTCATATTATTTAGTTGAATTAAGCCATATTATTTAGTTGAACTAAGTCATATTATTTAGTTGAACTAAGTCATATTATTTAGTTGAACTAAGTCATATTATTTAGTTGAATTAAGTCGTATTATTTAGTTGAATCAAGTCTTATTATTTAGTTGAACTAAGTCATATTATTTAGTTGAATCAAGTCATATTATTTAGTTGAACTAAGTCATATTATTTAGTTGAATCAAGTCTTATTATTTAGTTAAACTAAGTCATATTATTTAGTTGAACTAAGTCATATTATTTAGTTGAATTAAGTCATATTATTTAGTTGAACTAAGTCATATTATTTAGTTGAACTAAGTCATATTATTTAGTTGAACTAAGTCATATTATTTAGTTGAATTAAGTCATATTATTTAGTTGAACTAAGTCATATTATTTAGTTGAATTAAGTCATATAATTTAGTTGAACTAAGTCATATTATTTAGTTGAACTAAGTCATATTATTTATTTGAACTACGCCATATTATTTAGTTGAATTAAGTCATATTATTTAGTTGAACTAAGTCATATTATTTAGTTGAACTAAGTAATATTATTTAGTTGAACTAAGTCATATTATTTAGTTGAACTAAGTCATATTATTTAGTTGAACTAAGTCATATTATTTAGTTGAACTAAGTCATATTATTTAGTTGAACTAAGTCATATTATTTAGTTGAATTAAGTCATATTATTTAGTTGAACTAGGACTAAACTCTGCTGGTTTGAGTATTATGTTCTGTGAAATTCTTATTAATACTCTTGCCGCTGGATTTAAGTTTTTATTTTATTTAACATGATGCTGGTATATATTACATGTACACTATGTTATATTGCACATTAAATAAAGTTATAATATATATATATATATATTATACATTGTAATGTATGTCTATATTATGTACTCACAATAATATTATATTAACAGCGTGAGTGGAGACTTATTTATTACTACTAATAGTATAGTATACATATTGTTTATAATGGCATTCAGGCTACCATGACATGCAATGCAGTCACTAATAGTCTGCAAGCCAATTTTGGGAGTTATACTTTCCCAATAATAGATAAGTGCATGAGTGCATAACTCCCATGACACAACATGTTTACCATCGTCTACATGTATCTTTTTATTTCATTGAGCCTATTAGGAAGTATATAATGTTTCACCTTTTCTTTTAATAATAATGTTAGTAAAGTGCGGTTTTGAACTCTGTCATGCGACTTGGCTTTACTTACTTCTATAATAATACATATATAATGGTAATTATTCCTGATTATTAAAAGTTGTCCTCTCTCCATTGAAGTATTAGTAAAGGGATGACAACTCCTAGACGTAGTTATGTTTTACAGTGAGGAGAGATATAACAGAGAGAGGCAGGTCATTGGACACCATACTCAACCAGTACATCACGACAGTCAAACCTGCTTTTGAGGAATTCTGTCTCCCTACCAAGAAGTTTGCTGATATAATAATACCTAGAGGGGCTGATAATACAGGTTAGTGCTACCACTAGCAGTATGTCATGACAGAGGCTCGCACTCGATTGACCTATTGACCTATAAGTCACTGCATAAACTATCTTTGTGTGAAAAAAAAACTTACCAATTTTACTTCCCGCTATTAATCCCAGGTAAGAAAGCAAAGATCTAAAGAGATCTGCATGTTTTCTAATTTGGGGTGGAGAAGGCACTTCACCAACGGTAAAGTTAACTGATGTAGCACAGGAGCCTTATAAGGTTGGATGCCCTTCCTACCACCACCAATGACCCTTATGGGAATCGAACCTGGGTCTCCCACATGAAAGTCCAGAGCCCTTACCACTAGGCCACAGCAGCTTTGTGTAAGATATAATGAAACCTTTTTGGTCTGCCTACAATTATAAACTCTCACTCGTAGGGGCATCATTTGGAAGTTCCAGATGATGGAAACAAGTCTACACTGTTATTGCAGTATTTAGTGAAAATGTCCTTTTGGCTTTGAAAGGTTTAACAATCGGTATTATTTCTGTCATGGAATGTTTAATAATTGATATTTTTGTTGAAGAATTTTAGTCTGGTCATTGTTATAATTATAATTGAATCTAGTTTGAAGACATTGTCTAGGAGTGTTGGATGAAGTTAAAGCTGGGAGGTAAGACGTAGTATTTGCTTTTATGCAGTCGCCATTGACCTGATAGTACAGAGTATCAAAGATGTGTTGGCAAGTGATGCAGGCTCAAACATTGAGGCTAAACCTGATCAACACGGGGACGGTCCACCGCCCCCTCCCTTAGTTAAAAGAAGCTCCGACTCAAAGACTTCACGTCTACACTGACCGCAGTATTCAAGTGAGTCACCAAACATAGCCTGAGTTCAAATTATACCATTCTATCTATGAGAAAATCAAGGTAGGTGGGTTCTAATAAAATCGTTTGAGGGCAGAGGTCAAAGTTTGAATTAAAGAATGCTGGCCCACATTCGCTCACATGTGATATCACATTAGGGTCCAATGTCAACATTGCTATCACTGAATGCTGTTTATTTGGCAGTCTGCCACTGCATTTGGTGTACATATGCATTGTACACTATCTACATTGGGTGAATATAATAATGAATTTGCAGTAACTAGCAAGCAATATTGGTGAATAATTATTATGAATGCGGCATTGATTAGTAATTACCTCCCCTTGGTTTTACACAACTTACTGCTGATTTCAGTCACAAACAGAAACTTGTCTTTGTCCATGCCTGTTCATCTTCATTGCCATTGACTGGTTGTATCAACAGGGAGTATCCATATGGGTTCCTCCCACCAATACTTTGTGTCCCACCAATGCCTCACTGTCCCACCAATGATTTGTGTCCCACCACTCCTTGGGTCCCATCAATACATAGTGTCCCATTAATTCTTTGTGTCTCACCAATGCTTAGTATTCGACCAATACTAGTGTCCCACCACATCTTAGCGATGGCCAGATGGCCAGAACTCAATGTGTTACCAGCATATCATAGTTGGAGAGATCATGTCTCAAACTAACATAACACCTTCAGATTTTAAATGGAAGACCCCATAATTATTGGCAGTTTTAGCTGTTACTCAAGTCTACAGTCAGCCAATCTATCACTCGCACTTGATAGCCAATAGTCTGGGAGATTCCTCGGTTAATATGAAGTTTTTATGTTTTAGAATATGAACCAGATACTCCACCCACCACATTATGCTGCGTGCTGCGTCAAGGTGAAGACTATAATGTAGCTTTCCATCACGGATGTTGTAAACATAACTACATGTTCTCAGATTAGGTCAACTCTACACAGCTTAATCCAGAATCAAAATTTTGTATCATTCCTGATTAATAGTGTCTAGTACACGGACAGTGATACCATTCACACACAGTGTAATGCTATAATAATACTATTCATATGCAGTACTGGAGATATAAACATAAACCATTGTGTGAGGGTATTATATATTGCAATAGTACTGTTGATAATAATCTTATTGTTATATTATTCTTTAATGTTGATATCAGAATTAATGTAATATCCTGTAACCAATTGAATTAGTGCTATTATCTGATATAATAATCCCATTACTCTTGAACAGTACCTCAGCATTAACTGGTTATCATTACCACCCCTAAGCCCCATTGTTACATTCATTAGTTAGTTACCACTCCTAAAACTGACCATTCTATTTTCCACCCCTAAAATTGGCCATTCTATTTACCAGTTAGTTGCCACCCTAGTTCATTATCAGTTAGTTGCCACCCCTAAGTCTATTTACTAGTTAATTATCATCCATGCTGCCCCATCTTGTACAGGCAGCTTCCATTACTAGTTTAAAGAGTGAGCCGTCAAATATATATATTATCTTATTTTTATATTTTTGTCACTTCTGATTCGTAAAAAATTTATATTTCAGTATTTTAAGTCCTCTCTACTAGCCAATGGCAACGGTAGGTGAATTGAATTACTTTATGTAAATAAGATGATTGTAAAGGAATAAATCACCTAAGTATAAGTTCCTATGCTAATGCCAACACAATCTATGTGGAGACGATTGCTCAATTTATATACATGACATGGTGTAGAAGTCAGTGTAGCCTGTGTTCTACTATTATATCCCCTGATTGATGTGATGGTAGGCTAAGTACAATCACTACAACGTAAATTCTACAGGGTGTTTAATTTTGGGCAAATTGTAGATAATTTTTGTTAATTTACTGTATTACACATAACATTCATAGCAAAACTGTTATTGTCAAGTCATGTAAACTTGTTATTTTCATAATATTATTTTCAATTATCTAATTATATTATAACCATAACCAGATAAATATAATGATGTAATGAATATCTTATGAAACATAAAATAAAATTTAAAATTTCAAAAAATGTAAAACCCCATACTCCCTTGTTACTCCCTGATTAGCCCAGGTTCCAACTCATCTGCTCTAGAAATTAAGGGCAAGTTCTCCAGCGTGACATAACCCAATCCAAAACTACAAAGGACCTGGACCCAGGCTGTTACAACAGTAAATCAAAAGTTCATGTAATATTGTTGCATCACACACTGCATGTAGTTATGCCGCTGCATGTGGTACATACACCAGGTGGGGGATATACACATCATGTTTATTATAGATCACATCCTTTGGAGTTCTGGAACACAGGAAGTGGCGTGCATTAAACTCTCCTCTGTGTTTATATAGATGTGAAGCATATTATAGTCATATCACTGCCAGCAACACAGTACTTTAGGGTGTGGTATACATGTACATAATAAATACACTATACTACATAATTATGTAAGATAATTATAGTAATACATACATTAAAGTAGTACCTAGTAGTATATACTTGTAATTATAATAATATACCAGTTCAATTCTACCACTACATTCTGTATGTGTGTAGAATTACACATAATAATAATGTAAAAATTATTAATTGACAAGAACAAACAATATGGCCCATGCAGCAATTATAATACATACAATATACACTGTATGTCTCTATGTGGAATATAAACAGACACCAATAATTTTATTACTTCCTGCTCATTGATGATAAGTGTACTTGTACATCAAAATTTTTATAACTTTAGGTAATATGTAAAGTTGATGCCTTATAGGTAAGTACTGTACATGACGTACTTGTATATACACTTACACATCATGCATTGTATTATACCATCATGTGTGTTATCTGCTGTAGTAAAATACTGCATACACAGATGTTACATGAAGGTTGGGGTTTAACTCCACCTGGTGGTTTCGTGGTGGTAAGGTATCATAAAATTCACCAGTAGACCATTGGTATATTATTATTATAATTTTTTATGAAATTAGCATTTTGGTGACACATCTCCTACTACTGATACAGCTGTGAATCCATAATATATGCAAGCCTGGCAACTAGCACAAATTATGGAACAATACCTCTACAGCTTTGGTGGGGTGGTAGCCTTGAATAACAAAATATAGGCCTTACAATTTTGTGCTTACGTGTATTATTACTAATTGGCGTTGTGTGAGTACATCACATGTACACAAATTGACTATTATAAACATGTAATATATTGTACATTCCAAATAATATTATTAGCTTATCTATCAGGGACTGGAAATGGATTACTAAAGTCCTCCTTAGATTTAGCATCCCCTTCAAGTGCATTTACAAGGCATACCCCAGACCTCTAAGGCTAATATTGATGCTGGGGGAGGGGTTATGTAGAGAATAGAAACTACAGATGAAAATATGGGCCAAGTTCATCATATGTAGCTTATAGTAATTGTATAGTATCGTATTACTGGCTGAGAGCATGTGATAGTAATACTGATAGTGCAACAGGAACCAGTGCATTGTGAGAGGTGAAAGGGAGAGAGAGAGGACAACTACCATATTATTAGGATATTATTGATGATATTACATATACATGTACATGTACGATTGTATGCCATACCAAAGCTAACCACAATATACGCCATGTACATAGGTGCTCTTGAGCTATCATTATAATATTACACCTTATCTACTAGGTATCTAAACTGTCACTAGTTGTTATGCATATCACTATGATAACAATGGGACATCCTGTTGATCTGTCTCACTAAACATTGATATCTACAATAAATTCTAACACAATAATGCAATCTACTAAAATATAGACAGTAAGAGGTCAATGTACCTGTTATTCAATCAAATGTAACATCTAACTGCTCTATTATAGTGACAGCAGTCTAGCCTGGCAGGCAGCAGCTCTCTGAGTAATGGTAAGTACATGTTGTCTAGAGACAGAACTAACACTAACAGTACACTATTATTATGCGAGCTAAAGTAGGTAAATATAGTCACATCATTACTGTACTTGTATGTCAGGTGGAATTCTGCATATTATTGATATTTATTGAGGCTTTTTGTAAGTTTGCACCTAAGATTTGTTAAAAGTAACTTGGTGACCATATATATGTACATGTGTAGAGAGGGGGGCTTATGTTGCCCCTCAGTAGGTCTTGTTTGGGAAATGTTAAAAAAGTCAAAACATCACGCAAATTGCAAATCCTAGCCTATGAACCAGTCTTGACCCATCTATTTGAAATGCTTAGTAATATTTCTATTTGTAAGAGATGAGACTGTTGTGTGGTCCAGTGGCTATTATCAGCTGATATATCTGGTCATCAGCGGTGATTCTGTCCAATTGTCCATTATTGACCACCTTATAGAGCCCCTATTTCTTAAAAGATTTCAAAAAACTTGAATTAATGTCCATTATGCCCATGTATAGATTTACACACGAACATAATAAGACAACAGGCTGCTAATATAGCAAGTCACCATAGACTCAGGATTATTTATAGAGCAGTATAGGCTACATGGCAAGTCAATTTGGTTTAAGAAATTATTACTTTGTTCCATGCTTGCAGTCTACTGTCTACAAGACCAATCAATATGATTCTCTCAAGCAAGTTCTTTAAAGTGCTTTAAAGTGCTCTAATGTGCTTTAAGGTGCCCATATGCCATGATTACTGTTTGAAAAGTAGGAGCATTGAATGGGAACATCTGTCACCTTTACAATCACACTTCAGAACTTGAAAATAATCCCATTCACTATGACTTGCTTTCTTTTGGGATGACAATTATTTAGTTGTGCTACTAGCAGTATATCACAAAACCATAGTGGATGCTGTAGCTCTATAAGTGAGACAATCACATGACTCATATATGTTATAAATGTGACAGGTTCTTGTTCTTTTGCTTTTCCTACTAACAAGTGTCACCATGGCAACTGATGGGAGATGCATGTTGGTACTATTTTGTCCCAAAGCTATTTATGAGCTATGGTTCAGCATGAGTAGACCATTTGATATTTTGTTACCTACAACGCCATGGTTGACCTTAAGAAAGCCACAAGCAAAGCACAATACTGTACAACATGCTACAATAACAAGTAGTGTATAGATAAGACACATGATTCACAATGTAAACACTGAGATTCCCTTACTGATGCATATCTAAGCCGAGAGATAATTAAGTTGCCCACTACAATACTAAAGCACCTGCCCATTGTTTTATCTACTTGTCAATTGATTTTCTTAGACTTGAAGGCATCAAATAAACGGGACAGCAGCTGACTAAATACTGATCTAGCTGAGTCTAGTTTAAGTAGGACTAGCAGCGAGTGAAGTAAATGCGGTTTGAAGTCATCTCCTTCCTTCCACTGAGTGTTATCTTGAGTTATTATTTCTATATTTTAGATAGTAGCTATTTCCTACTATTGTTAGACAGTCTGTTGTAAACATACTTGTATATAGAGATGCTGAAGTACTAAGTACCAGCATAATTACATTGGCAAACTATAGAAACAATTATTGTTCAACTCCGACTCTGTCATCATCTTATAGCTTTCTCACTACATTCTGTATAATCCAAGGAGGGACTTTATTTCACTGGGTGGGTGACTGGTTTGGGAATTCCTATTACTGCCTACTTTGACCTCCTACATTAGTTTCAATGGAAGAATAACGTAAAACTGTTAAAGGAAAGCTCCGTTGTGGAACTTTCTATAGAGGAAAGACCTACTCTATGTAGCTTACTGTGTTTTCCTTTATAAGACTCTACTAATCTACTATCCTGGCATCACAGTTAGTGATGTACCAGTAACTGGTCTGATAATCCATCTGAGATAATCTCCATTATCTGAGCAATAAGAGTAGATAAACTTAGATTAATATTCTTTAAGTAATATCTTTCACTGGTACCAGTTGATAATAACATTATTATATAGACTTTACTTGACTTTTTACAGTTACCAAAGAATTCCTGTTGTAAAATAATTGTATGTCACATTGTGTTATAGTTTCAATGTGTATAGGCATTGTACAGGTTGGCTTGACATAACAATGTACTCTAATGTCAGTGACATTAGAGTACATTGTTAACTCTGAACTGTACATACGGAAGGTCTGAGAGTTGTAGAACCTTAGGCTAGGCCTAAGTTATATTATAATGTAAATAAACAGTTTTTCAAAACAGGATGTTTACCCATCGATATCCTGATTGGGGCATGTGCCGAGGGGGATGGGGTCTTTCGCCGAATATGATAGGTTTTCCAACAGTTTTGTAGGAGTAAACGCACATTCAAACCTGTAGACTGTGTATGGATATCCATATAATTTTCATTCCTTTCCATTCTATAAATACAATTCTAATATTAGGCTCAAGTATGGAAAAGTTTTGCTGACTAGCACTGTGTGTTGTATCCCAGACTGTGGCGGAAGGATTGCAGTTTCTAGGGGAAACTTGGGGTTTATGATAATATTATGGCATATCACATCCAGAAAAAAACAGATTAATTTTATGAGTCACTTGGTCACAACAAGAACAAGTTACCAAAGGTGTTTTACTATGGAAAACACAATCATAACACACAGTAATACACTACTTGGATTTTCCAACTAGTTTAATACTTTCCTTATTATGTTGGAAGTTACTCAGCTCAAGCTTGATTCTTATTGGCTAAGAGTGGAACAATGGGGGAAGTAATTTAAACTGAATTAAAACCATTTTGATTGGTTGAAATTATGCTACTTTATTAAAGTACCAGTAGTATAGAGTGGAACATTTACTATAATTCTTGTTGGCAGGTTGGGGGTTGAAAAATACTTCTCGTAAATTCATCCTTTGTTACCAGTTTTCTTTAGGTAAGTTAAGTAGACTATGTTCCATAAAATTAGTTCACAAAAGTTTACACATAGGTTTAACACACGCTTATAGATTTTGATTAAGTTTGAAGCTAAGGCTATTGGCCAGCACACATGGCATTTATCATTCGTGACAACTTCCATGGAATACTTGCCTAGTGAATATTTTTGACAGGCTTATCAAGTGTTAATGCGATAGAGTGGTTTATGATGCATGGATGTGTGATTTACGTACAGCTTTAGGAACACAGTTGACGTTTTATGGTGATGAAATCACTATGAGGTAAACATTACTAATTCAGTGACATTAGAGGACACAACACTGCTCTTAGACCATAACACATTATCTCTAGATATAGTGAAGACATCTTGCTCATGCATGAGTATTTATCAAAGTTATTTCATAGTTGAATGTTATAAAATTGTATCTTTAGAAGAATCATTCTACTGATATTCTGATATGGCTACATGTAAGTGCATACTTTACTTTATATTTTGTAATATCACTAAGGTATTTTATTGCTGATCTGTGTGGATAGGCCTACTGCCATTTTACTTTTTCTAGTAGTTATATAGCCTTTGCTAAAGGTAACAGCAATAGAAAAGCAAATATATTTCAGACAGGCACATGTATATAGGCAGGATGTAAGCTTTAACTGATGTATTTTGATAAGAATCTATGCCAACTTTCTACTCTGATAGGTTACACACTTTAACTTAATTATGTACAATCAACTAACATACTTGTGACTGCTTTCTTATCACTAAAGTATTACGTAAGTAGCCTACATTGACAGGAAGCTGTGACATCACACAGTTCTGTGTCCATATGCTGCTGGGGGGCAGCTAGGCACTGTATATTATATTCCTCAACAACTGAAAGGTCAAAAAATTTATATATTAGATTTACATAACACTCGACTATAAGTACATGTAGTAGTAATCTTTAGCTCCTTCTCTCTCCGCTCTTAGGCTTGGAAGGTAAGATACATGTAGTTTTAGAAGATTTACTTTTCTGTGAAGTAAATGATAAACTGTAAAAGCATATTTCACAAGAATATTGGTGGACTAACCAATAGCCTTGTTTTCTCAGATAAGTAAAAGGGGTCAAACTGTTTCGGTCTCATAGTAGATCTGATGCTGTGAAATCCTATGGGTGTAGATGAACTTTGCATGGCTTCTATGTGTGTCACAGTGGTTGTATAATAAATATATCTACTGACTTTGTGAAGATTCGGCTCTAAAGCTAATACCCCAAGTAATATCTGTAATGGCTGCCTTTGTGTTAATAGCCTGAGTTTTGTCTTTGCAGGTAGTAATATGATTTATGGTCTCGAATGCTGGCAAACAGTTAGCATAATGGCAGTAATAATCATACTCGTAGTCGTTCCCGTCATTTCCTGGATTATACACAGACGTCTAAAGAACAGAAAGATGGCCAAAGCACCCGCACCACTCATGTATATTACCACAGTATCGGCTGGCCGAACCTCCGACATTGATATACCGGTAAGTAAGGGTGGCATATAATACTACCTTTAACTATTCATTAAATTGGCTTAGACTTAGTGGTAGTTGAGAAATTTTATACATCCTATGTTCAAGGTTTAAACTTTCAGATATGAAAGACTGCTGGTAAGTCTATAACAGAATACAATGAGCTATAGAGATAGCAATAATATACATAATATTATTATATAACACAATATAATATTGTATATTGCATATTTCCTATTAGATTGTGACAATAACATTATACTGTATTATGATAAAGTAACTCCTTGTGCACAACACTGTATACAATAATATTATTGTCAAGTAACACCCATTATTGCATGCTTTGACGAATATGAATTAGATCTTCTGGCATCTCACTGAACACTGACACTATAATATACAATATAACTAACAGCTAATTTAATATGCAGTGTGTATACGCCCTAAACTTACAATGTACATGAACTGGGTGATATGGTGTACACCCACATGCATTCTCCAATGACGATCAGCTGTTAGTCTAGCTTACTAGTTGGTGTTTAGTTAGGAGTTGTCCACACACTGTGACAGAGTAATTCACAATATTACCAATAATGTTACAAGACTGAAATGTTGAAATGCTCATACTCCATGGTCAGTAAATCCTGCAATTACAGGAGTATATCAAGAAATAGTTCAGATTGTGGTGCATGTCTATTATTACCCCTAATGTAGGCCTAAGGCTATATTAACACGACTTGATGAACTTGAACATGACAGGTACAGTGTCTTGATTTCCTGAATGCTCTTATTGATGATTTCCTTTCCCCTAATATTATTAAATTGAGAAAAAAGATTAATAAAAAATAATAAATGATATCACCTGACCATGATACGGTACAGGATATGGCACAGTATGAATACTAAATAGGGAGCACCTGTGGCATAGTGCCACAGGTAATGTTGAAGAAAGCATCTACACCCTATATTGTTCCTGTAGCCCAGAGACATCACGTTTGCTTGTTGCCAACATGGGGAGGGCACAAGCCACCCACTCTCTTAGTAAAGAGATTTCACCAAAGGAAACAAATCTGGTAAAAAATTGGTAAATTCTGCATGGCTGATGTGAATAGGAATGCATAATATTTTGTTGATAAATATATGTACTTTGCCTTAGTCCTACAGTGTCAGTCAGTATCGTTCATAACAAGTGCCTGCAAGTGTTTGCAGGCTTCTTTCAGTCCTAAGAAAGGGCAGTGTGGGTTTAGCTTGGTTTCCTACTTGCAATTAATTATATGCCATATGAATCTAGAAGAAGAGAGATTTTTTATCAAACCGCTTTGGTTTTCATCTGAATCACGCCATAAATTGAAATCAATTCATCACTCTGATCAGTGACTAACTGGAATGACGAGGCAGAATGTTAATCCAAAATAACGGCAACCTCGTATCTGACCATCAATCACTCTAGTCTCCGCGACTTCTGCCTAACTGCCACTAAATTTAGATTTCAGTTAATTGGAGTCTTTCATTTCCACATCACTCCGACACAAGACTGCTGGCAGAGAGCCAGGAATATTAATAGTAGCTACACCTCAAATTGTCAACAGCTCTTTCCATGCCAAGTATGAAAATGATAAAGAATATATTCACAAGATAAAAGTTTCCCATAGCATTAGAATGATATATAATACTACAGCTCTACAGCTGTTACTGTGAGTTGAAAGTCTAATTCTAGGGTATCTACAACGTGACGTGACGCATGTACATGTATATGCATGGCCTTATCAGTATAATATTAACTTTCCATTATCCTATGATAGTAATAGTATTATTATAAATATAACTAGGATATATACAAGCATGTACACTTATTTTACATGTATATGTTATAATATATCATACACTGACTTATACCCTGTAGCCCATGTAGGGCACAGTGGTTAGAAGTTGTTAAGAGAAGATAACTCTGCATCGGAAGTGTATTCTGCCTATCAGCAATATGATGATACAATTATATTTATGTACATGTACATGGATTGTACATATTCATTTCATTGGCCGAAGCCAAAGTTAGTGTAATACAAAGATATTTACGTGTTTATGAATTTAATTCATGACTTAATGTTTATATTTGCAGCATTTGCCGAGCCCAGGGGAAGCAAATTTCCTACCTCCTTCTTACGAGGATTTATGCAACAACGCCGATAACAAAGGCTATCTCACTACATCGGCCATAACACTGAACGTAGATAACGATCTCCCAGAATACCCGGCTGTATCGAGTCACAGGAGCTCTATGGTTCTCTCCACATTCTACAGTGACAATCACAGCGCTAGAATATCCTCTGTCTCTGCTAGGAGCGAGTCTGGCACCGACAGTGACTCTGATGACGCCATAGAACCTCCCACTTCAATATCTCCGTCAACAGAGACAGGATATGACATCACTACAGATAGAGACTCTCATGGAGTATTTGTGGCGTAATGTCACCTAACTGACTTGATGAATTTTATATTTTATGTCAGAAAGTTGTGATCCATGGTCAGGAGTTAGTCGAGTGAACAGAAGTCGAAGGTCGGAAATAAGAGTGTCGAGCTGGCCTGGGTCATACCTTATCCCAAGGACACAATGTCATTGATCTCAAAGTTCAAAACAGATGGATTTTATATGAAGCCAAATTCTTAGATCAAAGTTTGTTCTGTATTCTGAGGACTTTATAACCCATTATGTAATCAAAACATTGGACTTGCTGCTCTACATTTGTACACAACACTATTTGAAGAAGTGGACAGACAACTCCACGGCCATATGAAAAATTAGTTGTTTCTATAACAGTATAGGGAAGTGTAGAAGATGGTCTATTTATATAGAATTAGATTATTCTAACAAAATAATTACAATTAGCAATGGAGTCCCAGTGACATACCAACAGGTTCAATATCAGTGCAATCATATCAGCCATTTTATAACTTAGGCTATCAGAGTTGGTTTTAATTTAAATTCCTTTTACAGAAATATTTTATTCCATCACTTCCATTTTACATCTTGATAGCTGAACACTATTAACATTCCAATTGCTTTAGAGCTATACTATACTGGTGTGTTACATTGTACATGTACACTGTACAATTGTATATACACTGACTATATTTACTGTATACAAACGTAAGACTGCACTGTGTAGGCGTACAGTATATGCTGCAGATTGATATTTATCTGCTCTACCTTTGAAATATGATGCTGATAACCACTGCTGTATAGCCTGTGGAACATGATTGTACATTACATGCCCCTGCCAATTATCTAGACAAAATGTATCCATATATTGTGGTCCATTGTTGCATGTATTTTATTTGTTGCCACTTTCAATTATGATGCATATACATACATATATACATGTACATGTACATACTGTCATATTATAACTATGCATCAAATTATTCTAGCCTAAATTATATTCCCCTACAATAATATACCGATACATGTAGGTAATAGGTAGCACCTATTATATTATTGTTAGAGTAGGAACATAGTAGCTTTCTTCCCATCAGTTAACTGATCCACTGTGCTGCCATTTTTATTATAATCACAGTTTGTGTTCTTTTGAATTATTTCTGAATTAAACTATGGACTGTCCTTTTGCATAGCCTACATACTACATGTAGTTACATGATTGTGGTACACATTTATAGTCCATAAGACATGGTTAGTTTTGTTCTACCTTGTATACCAATGAAGATTAAAAGACTGTTTTTTATTTTTGTAACTGTTTATATTGTTTACTATTATACAATGTACATGTATATACAATGTACAATAGTTTTGGCTGTAAGAATCTGTAATTTTTGATAGTATATTTGATTATCTACATGTAAGTCAGTTATTTATATAAAATATCCTTCACATTAATTACTCCAAGTTCATACAGCTTCTAAGTATAAGCATGCAAGTGCCCAGTCTAAAGAGCATATAATTACATTTGTATAATGTCTGATCTTCTAGCTGACATATGATACTGTATAACTATTACTATAAATTATAATAATTATAATTTATATCTTAGTCACCATTGTCTCACACTGTACACTGTACAACATACAGATTCTATATTTAGCTACCTGTATTAAATTTAGAATATTTCCTAAGGGTTTCACCTTAAACAGAGCTGAGGTTGCAAGTATAACGGTAGAATAATCCTCATATTGAATAAATTAATGCATTGGTGCTTATAGTTAACACTCTTAAAGGTAGGCCTGCAGATAGTTCACCTGGAGCACCTTGCACACTGTGTCACTGTGATGATAACTTGGAGCACCTTGCACACTGTGTCACTGTGGTGATAACTTGGAGCACCTTGCACACTGTGTCACTGTGGTGATAACTTGGAGCACCTTGCACACTGTGTCACTGTGGTGATAACTTGGAGCACCTTGCACACTGTGGTGATCTACGGTTGACCTGACATGACAGAGTTGGCAGTAGCGCAGTTTGGGAGGAGTAGACAAATTATCATGCATGTTATAATACGATGCATTATGTTTTGCAGTGCAGAATGTCACATAGGTCTATCATGATTTGTTCCACTGTATAGATGTAGACGTCCCACAGTTAACAAGAGGAAAAGCAGGCTAACTATTAGAAAATTCCACCATAGTAGTTGGTTTACCGACAGCTTACAGATAGTGTTCAGGGCTTTTTATAGAATACCATAGGTAATGATCTGAATCAACATGTATGTGTGATATTTGATTTTGTTTGTTTACTAGATGTTCATGATGTATATGATATGATATCAATTAACTCCATTAGCTTAGTATGACCTTAGTATGACCTCATGTATAATGAATACATAGCAATAATTATTATACGTACATGTGCACATACTGTAGATT
This sequence comes from Bugulina stolonifera, assembly GCA_935421135.1. NCBI lineage: Eukaryota > Metazoa > Bryozoa > Gymnolaemata > Cheilostomatida > Bugulidae > Bugulina > Bugulina stolonifera. The sequence continues at coordinate 10,212,404 of OW285195.1, forward strand.
GTTGTAGTTCAGATACTGGAGTTACCTACCGTCTAAATTTGCGGCAATACAGTGCAGACAACTCTGAATTGTACAACTACATCACCATCTCTACATTATGTAGCTACATGTACACCACATTATATTAATTAGGTGTCTGCAGAGGAAGACTTCATGTGCAATTAAGGACACAGTTCACCAGTGGAACTGATGAAGTAATGTAGTCTATAGACTGCATTAAGTAAATACTTGTTGTAGAGCTTATTTTAGTAGCCATTAGTAGCTACTAAACCCAGGCATGAGAAGACAACTCCGCCAACCAAATATTCTGAGTAATCTGACTTACCTAACTTTTAACAAACATCTCGGGAGGATCAGCGCCCAAAGAGAAATTTATGTTGGCGACAAAACAAACGATAAAAAACACTTTGAACAATAACAATACTAAATACTGTCAGTAGAATGTAGTTGTCTTTTTAGCAAGTATAATTTTCTAGAAGATGTTTTCTTACGTATGTTACCATTACTGATAGTTACTTACTGAATGTCTAAACAGTGTTGAATGCATAACAGAAAACCTTTACAGTCACTTCCGACTTGTTGTATCAAGTTCTAGGATATCGGTTTGTTTTAATTGTTGTCAGTGTGCCAATCATTTATTAGTTCATTTTCTCAGACCAACTCATGAAAATAGCAGCAGTCTTGGAGTTGTTTCTCTTACCGTTCTGAGCTACAGTATGTTATATTACTGGCTGATTTGGTACATACCATGTAGACTAGAAATAGTGTCACTCAATCAGGTTAGCTAGTTAGGTAACTGACCAAGGGAATTTATCATCGGGGCATATAGGTGAGTACTGCAGACCCTCATGAAACTAAGCAAACAGAGAATTTCCATAAAAAGCACCACACATATTTAGCCAATGAGGTTTCCCAACTATGTACATGTACAATATGTAGACGCAAGTGTGCAATTATGATTAACAATGCTAATTAATACACCACAAAGCAATATAACGATTAATATATTGATTAATTTAAAAAGAGAAGTGTGCGTTCATCTTAATATTTTTTTCCTAATTTCTGTTTGTGCTTGCTGGTTCTACAATATCTTGGTTACGAGTTTCCTTTAGAAATGGCCGTGATTACAGGTAAACAGTCAGTAGAAGGGAAGAGTCACATAAGTCCATCTCTGTATCACCCAAAAATTCAGCAGTTGAAAAGACCAAAGCCTGTAACAGCTTTTACATCTGGTGGCAAAAGAACAGCTCACCGCACTAAATCTGCACAGAGTTGTCTAGGTGGTAAACAGCCAGAATCTCTGAGGCGGATACACTCTGTCCCAGAGAACAAGAACAGAAAACTATCAAGTTCTTTTTCAGAAGAATCTTTTAATGATGTCATCAGCAGGTCAGTAGAAATTTGCATTTTACTCTTTTTATTCATTACATTAGTTGATTATGTCTTTGGAAAATGCAATATTAACTGAGCATGTAAATCTTTTTACTGGATTTGCAACTAAAAACCTTCTGAGAAAATTTCCGAAACCATTTACACGAATGTGATTCACTGTTTTATTGACTGCCGCAACAATTCCGAATTCTTCATTTTAAAAAATAAAGAATCGAGCTACAAGTTTGGTAAATCTATGTTTCATTTAAAAATGATTCTTAATTTATCCAAGATTTTGTTTAAGGCTCTGTACGAAGCACCACTTAGAGGATGTCTTGTGGTATCAGTCTCCATCAGACGAGAATAAAGTGATAATTGCTGGTTCAGGGGTTGACAAGATTGGATCAGAAGTCAACAGTGCATTTCCTCATACAAGGGTTGTTCTCAGAGAAAGTGGTCCCTTGCACACGACACAGTATTCCATCTAGTCTGATTACAAAGTTGCCAAGACCAATGCCTTTATGCAGTATAATCATTAAATACTCTATGCTTCAGCCTTGTTACTTTTACCAATATTGTTTATTTTTGCTATTTATAAATGTAGTGAATAATATTATAGTGTAATTATATAATATACGAGTTTGTAACTTCTTTGATTCAATATGACACTATAATAGGTAGGCCTGCACGGTGTTTCGGTTTCAAACGATGTAAACGGTGTGTGAACCCTCGGTGTTACACATCGGCAAATTTTTTATGCACCGAATCGTACCGGCACCGTGCCCAAACGATACCTCGATGGTTCAGTGTAGTTCGATGTTATCGAACCGGACCGCTATGCCAGTAGTCATTCAATATTCATGCGGTCTAATATCACGTGTTCTTGTTTACCTCACTTCAAACTAGGTTGCATACCTTCGCTAATCCGTTTCAACATTAACTGCCATCGTGGCTGTGATTGATTATCAATGTTGTGGAGGTAATAATTATTATTAAATTATAATAAATTGATTCATAATTACGTAACTTAGCAGATTCTGGTATATTATATTCTATCGTTTGCATATGATTGCTTTGTTCATGAATAGTGTGCTGAAATAGAACAGTAGTATACGATCGAATATAATGGATTATTATAGTATAAAATAATTAAATTTAAACATACCATTGGATTAATTATTTCTATTATAATTAATCTACTACTAATGTTTAAGTTTGGTTATATTCGCTTGTAACTAAGAATAGCTACAATGCTTATAATAGTTAATCATTATTAATTATGGCTTTTTAATTTAAAATCGTTGTGTAGTTATGCTTTTGGTAAGCACCAGCTCTTTATTTATTTAAAATAAGCTAAGCTAATACTAATGTTCAATCAATATTTTGTAGGTAGAATTCATCGGACTGAGCCATCGTAATATCCCATCTGAAGACAAATCTGCTAGATTCAATCGGTGGACACACTGAATTATACCAAATCAGCAATCTATCAAGAAATCTTGCAAGAAAGATTCCCTACATTATCATTACATCATATGCAACTATGCTAGCGTTTCTTCTTTCTCTTGTGATATGAAGTTAGCCCATGTCATTTTAAATTTGTTATCTTTTTGTGTCAATGGTACAGTGTGGTGGAAACAATGTTTGCTGTTTTTCTTCTGTAATTTGGTCACAATCAGTAATAAATCTAATAAATTATATTATGTAGTCGGTTGGGTGTGTGTCCAGCCTCATGTTTTTATATTTAATATATTTATTAAAATTACATAAAATAGGTGAAGTAAGACCCAATGCAACTTAAGACTCACTAGACTACATGGGCAAATACAAAATCTTGGGAGTAGGAGTAAGCACTGATTACTTTCATTAACCCAATAGCCACTTAAATAAAAATAATATACATAATACTATGTTTTAATGAAGCCCTGTCTGCCTGCCATATCCAGGGCTTAAAGTGTACCGGAACGCACCGGAACGCACCGGAACGCACCGGAACGCACCGGAACGCACCGGAACGCACCGGAACGCACCGGAACGCACCGGAACGCCGTTCTGGTAAGAAATTATTAGAGCTATTCTTACAGGAACGCGTTCCGGTTGCATTTTGAGTACACTAACTAGTCTACTACGTAGTTGTTTTAAGAAAGGTATAGCTCCATTACTAACTACTCAATTGAATAGGGTCATTAATGGGTGTCTCAAGTATTTTTCATTTTAATATTAATATCTCCTACACATTAACACATGAAAATTAGGTGAAAATATGTGTGGCAAACATTTTTATATTAGAAGATCCAAATTACTACTGTTTACTCAAAAATACATAACATTTTAAATATTGACAGGAAAACAAGGGAGACAAATCTAAACAGCTAAACTTCTCAAACATTTTCTGCAAGCACCTTCCAACACTGGCTCAATACCACTCTTCTAAACAGAAATGTAGATATAACTATTATATTTATTAAATGCTTGTTTACACACAGAGAACAGGAGTTAGTAAAAAATATTTATTGTAAAAACATCTTATCGATGTGCTACTTCTTTGAATTTAGCCAGATATAAGCGGACTTCCTGTTTGATAGTGAAAGTCATGTGATGTTGATGCGTTCCTGTAAAAGTAATGTTGATGCGTTCCTGTAAAAGTAATGTTGATGCGTTCCTGTAAGAAAAATTTTACACTTTAAGCCCTGGCCATATCTGAAAATAAAATAAACAATGATTGGCATGAACTCATGTTGGAAGAAAGTGTTGAGGATTTTTGTTCCCTTGTATTGAACGGTCATGATGGGACAACTCTATTAGGCGAACTAGCTCCTGGACCGGTTCGATCCGGTATATCGAACCAAAGTTGACACCGTCTAACACCGCTTGAGACCAGGATCAAGGGGTCCGGTGCGGTTCGGTATATCTATCCAAATTTGGCATCGGTTGACACCGAATGAGACTAGGCACAAGAGAACCGGTGTCAACCGGTGTTTGATTACCACCACCCCAAAAACCGAATATCAGTGGGGAGGCAACACCGGTGCAGGCCTAATAATAGGCTGCTCTTTGTGGCAGTAGAAGGTAAATCTATTGATGCAGGTAGTGTAGGTGCTGGACCAAACGGAAAATGTCTTTTTATCCGGAATTGTCTTCTTTTTTATCTATTATTGGGCAAGCTTCAGCCCAGTTTCTCCAAATGCCTGCATTAATTGTGATGTGCTAAAATAGTGTACAATATTCCACTTGCCTAATTTATGGTTGTAAAACTGTTAAACTCCATATTAATATGGCCCGCAGTGATCAAGTGTCAGATGTTCTGGCGGAATTCCTTATTTTATAACAACGCTGTCAATATACATGCACTTTCTACTTCTGTATTTAGACTTTGGTATTTCACTCTGAAGACATGTAACTACACATGTTATGACTTTGTGATGCATGATATAATGCATGGTTGTATATTTCCATTTATATTTCTAATAAAAGAGACTAATGAATTTTGTATAATTTAGTTAATTACATAGTAGTAAAAAAAAAATTTAAAACAGGTTTTCTTCTTTTGGCTTTTTCTTCTTTTGTCACAACAGCAAATCTTCTCTCCCACTCCTTCCAGGTCCCTGACATTTCCTGAATCGCACCATTTATTACTATGACTTCCTTCTTGTTGAGAACATCTATGTACATTTTGTCATTAGTCATCCTTTACGCCATATCCCTGTATCTCCATCTCCATTCCTCTCCATCTTCTATGTAGCCTCAACCTCTTCTTTATACATGTCTGAACCATCTCAATACTGCCCCCCCCCCCGTACTTTGCCTCCAAACTTGCTTACTTACTCTGCCTCTATATGTATCAAGTATAGCCTTGTTTTCTCACAGTAGCCAGCTTCCATCCAAGTTTTGCATCTCTTAGTTTTGTATTCTGTGTTACAAGAGTCTAAGTCTAAATAATGTTGACTATTTTCTCTTGAGATTAGATAGTAGTAGTATAGTCAGTGCACTTCTAGACAGACACGCACTCATTGACCCCTGTTTTCAACCAATCACAAGCCGGTATTTCCGATTTCAACCAATCACAGAAGAGCACAAAAATTTTGCACACGACCTTGCCAAGGTCACCCCAAAATCCCCCCTTCTGATTGGTCGAAAAAACATTTGCACACTTGACCCCGAACCCGGCCACGACCCCTTCCCTTCCTCCTTCCCACCCTCCTCCCCTCCCCCTCCCCCACCTCCCACTCCTCCCTCCTCCCCGCCACCGCCCTCGTCCCGTCCGCGCCACCGCCGTCGCCGCCGCCGCCACCGCCGCCCTCACCACCGCCGCCGCCGCCGCCACCACCACCGCCCTCACCACCGTCGCCGCCACCGCCGCCGCCGCCACCACCGCCACCACCACCACCGCCGCCACCACCACCACCGCCACCGCCGCCGCCGCCGCCACCACCACCACCACCGCCGCCGCCGCCGCCGCCATCACCGTCATCACCGCCACCCCTCCTCCGCCGCCGCCCACCCTCCCCACCCCGCAACCCCCACTCACCCGAACGACCAATCGTTTGAGGCGGTCAAGCCGCGTCCGCCCACGTTGCGTGCGGCGCCGACCGTACACGTGGAGGCGACGCCGGTGCCCCGTATCCACCGGGCCAAGCGACTAGGCAGCGGCCCGCCGCCCATTCCGAGTTCCACTGGGGTGGGACTATAAAAGATAAGTTTGACTGATGATAGTATTAATACAAAGAAGACTTAGTCATAGCAAACATGTCTTTTCTCACCAAAGGAGCAGCGGGGAGATATGTACTTTTAAAGGAAGTCCTCCCGAAGTCTGTATGGGAATATATGATCAAAAGTAATATCGAAGAAACGAATAGTCCATGGATGTGGTATTGGGTTGACAGACTCGCTCATAATTCCTTAGTGGTAGAGCTTGCCATCTATTTTAGAACACTTTCACTCTCTATGAATATCCCTTTTAAGATAGGAGAGGAAAAGTTGAGGAAAATGGCACTTTGTTATGAAGACTTAACAGGAGCTAGGTCAAGATTTTCATCTATGGTAGAAACAAAAAACGCATCCGTTTCTTCTCCCTTACTCCTTCTTAGGAATGCAGAGTTGTCAACCTGGTGTAGAGTGGAGGTTGAGAAGATTATTGAAGATAGAAACTGGGATGAAACTGGTGTGGGAGCGGAGGCCACTTTTAACACTCACTTCTTACTATATCTGGATAATGAACCTGGTGGGGAAGGTTCAAAGAATGAACTCTATCATAGAGTATTGAACATATTAAAGGATGGGGCAAGAAGATGTCGCTTTGAGGATGGGAAGGAGAAATCGCGAGCGAAGAGGAGTTACAATGAAGAAAGCATCCCTGGTTTAATTCTTAGTAGAGGTAATACGCTATATGCAGGGCGATTGTTTGGAGAACTAGATCCATCCAAAAATGGGTTAGAGGTGATAAGAAGTCCTTCACCAGGAGATGCTAGATTAGAGGTGAGAGAGACTTCTACAGGAGAGACTAACCAGGTTATGATAGAAGAGGTTGAAATGTGTGACATTGGAGAACTAGATTCATCCAAAAACGGGTTAGAGGAGATAAGAAGCCCTTCACCAGGAGAAGCTAGGGTGGAAGTGAGAGAGACTTCTACAGGAGAGAATAAGCAGATTATGATAGAAGAGCAAACTCATGTAGAAACTAAAGAAGAGGATGAAATGTGTGACAAAAGGGAACAAGAGATTAGAAAGATAGAACAAGAATTGGCACTAAAGAAAGTGGAATTGGCGGGAGCACTGGGGTGGAAAGAAGCACTAGAGATGCAACAGAGAATTGATGCAAGAAAAGAGAGAAGAACAAATCGCATTGCCTTCTTAGAAAAAAAGTTAACAGAGGAAAGAATGGAAAAAGAGAGGTTAATGATGGAAATCGAGCGTTTGCAAAAAGAAGAAGAAGAAGAAAAAATGGATAGTGTATCAATTATTGATCACATAATTCCCCACCTGGCTAACAAACTAGATGATAATGATGCAAAAGCAGAAGGGGAAGATAGTAAACTGCCACAGTGGGTTCCAACAGGAGAAAGTAATGATGAATAAAAGTGTATAGATTCCAATCGTTCTCTCAAACAAGGGCAAGATGTCAAAGCAAGAGGTAGTATGTAGAAATGAGAATTATGAAGATGTGGCTGATGGTCTCTTAGATGAAGTAGTAGCTATCTCTGCTGAAGAGGGAAGGGAGCAAATAGGAGAGAGAAGCAACAAAAGAAAGAAGTTCACATTCTACATAATCATAATACTATTTATACTTTCTTGCTCATCTTTATCACCATCAGTTTACACATATCTAAGTGATAGGGAACCACCCAATGGCAAAGACAAAGGAGTACTTAAGCAAGGACACTTTTTAAAAACAAACACAACTCTATTAGCTACTCAACTGGATCAGCATGCGTCCACACCAAGAAATCGATCTTCGCTTGCAGAGTCCCTTCACAGCTCTAGTCTGTGGTCCAACAGGGAGTGGAAAAACGGAACTACTATTTAGTCTTATTAGGAGAGTTGATGAAATTGCTTCACCCACTCCTGTTGAAATCATTTACTGCTATGGAGTTTGGCAACGCCGCTTTGAGGATTACAAGGATAAAGTAAGGTTTCATTCAGGACTCATTGATGTAGAAATGGATATAGAGCGTGATGGGAAGAATCGCTGGCTCATCATTGATGACTTGATGGGTGAAGTCGGGGGGAAAGAGACTACTAATGCAATCTTTACAAAGTTCAGTCACCACCTGAACATAAGCGTCTTTTTCTTACTACAGAACCTTTTCCCGAAAGATAATAGAACAGTGTCAATAAACTCACAGTACTTTTTCTTGTTCAAGAACCCCAGAGACGGAATGTCTGTTACCAATCTTGCAAAGCAGGCTTTTCCTCAGAGTACAAGAGCTGTTCAAGAAGCTTTTAGTGATGCTACACGTAAGCCACACTCTTTTCTATTCTTGAATCTTCGCCAGGAAACCCCGGAGTGGGCTAGACTGATCGGTAATTTTGCTTCTGAGCACTCTCCCATGACTGTATATATCCCGAATACCCTGGAATATAAGTAGCATTCACATCTCTACTCTCTCCATAAACTGTCTTGGACTCGAAGAGAGCGCATCCATCATCAAGCATGAGATACATTAATTCACCCGAGTATTCTCCAAGGTTGAGGAGGAATGCCTTGAGTATATATGCACTGACGAAAGCATCTGCAACCATCAGAGATTCAACCATTGCTGAGGCTAACAAAGACCTTATACTCGCTCTTGTTGAGTGTGCTAGAAATGTATTATTAGGTAATGTTCATCTAACTACCGCTCAGTTGAACTCTCTACGTCGACATAGAAGGGCCATTGAGGATCTCACCAACTCTCGTACTAGTGTGAGGCAGAAAAAGTTAATCCTACAACGTGGCGGATTTTTAGGTCTTCTTTTGAAGCCATTGGCAAGTTTACTCGGAGGTGTGCTTGGTGGATTAGGCGGTGGACGAAGGTGAAATGAGTCTCAAGTTTTCTAAAAAGTATCTTCTTATGGATAAACATACATATGAATCAATGAATAGTAGAAACAACAAAAAAGAAGGAGAGCATCTACCCTCACTCTCTACAAATGGGGATCTACTCCTGGCAGAAAAAAGCAGAAAAGATGTAATATCTAACCTCAAAAACTCTGATACAGACATCTACTCTCAGCTAGAGCAACATGCTCATAAAATGAATAAGTTCCTAAAAGAGTTGGAGAGATCACGCCATCCGCAGCAGGAGTTGTATAATACATTAGAGGGAATTAACACTAGGTTTAATGAAATGCATACATGGAGACAAAGAGAAGAAGAAGCACAAGAGCGAGGGCGAGAGAAAAAAAGAGATGATGAAAAGAGGCGAAGTGGCTCAAGGTCACCACTACCACACCCATATAGGAGAGAAACAAAACCAGAGAGGTCAGAAGCTGGCGCACGTTGGAGTGGGAAGGGTGAAAATAGAAGTCCTATCAAAACTAGGTCTAGGCGAAAGCTTCCTAAAACCCCTCTTGCAAGCAATAGTAAAACAGAAAGATGGATGATATAGATGAAGGTCTACGTGATATTTACTTCTCCCCTCCTCAACCACCGTCTTTTGGAGGAAAGAGAAAGTTAGTTTTAGCTTCTCCTCCTGGTATTAATGAGAATGATGTTGAGAAGTGGTTGAGAAGTCAAGACGCATACACTCTTCATCGCCCGATTAGAATGAAGTTTACAAGGAGAAAAACGTTTGTGAGTGGGATTGGTGAACAACTCCAGGCAGATCTCGTGGATGTGCGTGCGCACAAGGACTCAAATGATGGAGTAACATTTTTGCTCACCTGCATAGATGCCTTCTCACGGAAAGCATGGGTCTTTCCTCTTCATTCCAAGTCTGGTCTGGAAGTGTCCAATGCACTCATCTCTCTATTCGAAAATGAAAGCTTTAGACAAATACAAACTGATAAAGGTAAGGAGTTCCTAAACAGAAGGGTGAGTGAAGTGCTAAAGAAGTATGGAGTTAGCCATTTCACCTCTGAGAATGAGATCATCAAGGCTGCTCTTGTTGAACGCTTTAATAGAACATTGAGAGGGAAAATTCATCGTCTACTCACTTATAGAGGGGATGGACGCTACTTAGAAGATGTAGAAGACCTAGTCCAAGGATATAACAACAGTTTTAATAGGTCAATTGGAATGAAACCTATTGAGGTTGATTACGATAATCAAGAAGAGGTTTGGGTTCGGTTAAATGAGTTCTCACCTAAACGATGGTTAAAGAAAACAAGAGTAAAATACTCACCAGGTGATCATGTTCGGATTTCGATGGCTCGTAGTAGCTTTGAGCGAGGGTTCACACCAAACTGGTCAACCGAGATATTCACCATAAAAGCAGTCAAGGCACATACCTCACCTCCTGTCTATACACTGGAAGACCTAAACAAAGAAGGAGTAGATGGAACATTCTATGCACAAGAATTGCAACATGTTAACCTACCTGAAATCTTTAGAGTTGAGAAAGTCATACGTAAACGGAGAAGGAGAGGAAAAGAAGAGAGTTTCGTGAAATGGAGTGGTTATCCCTCTTCATTTAATAGTTGGATAGATTCTAGTCAGTTTGTGTAAGACCAAAGGTAGTATAAATTCGATATGTAAGTTCAGTTTTGCTCACTCTCAAAGATGGCCTTCAATGTCACACTTACCTCAAATGTACGCATCGGTGGGAGTGACACAAACACCAATGCTCACTTCATTACGAAGCTAGCCAAGACATTGAAGCTTCACTCATCACAGTGGGAGGTTGGGTTACTTGACATTCAGTACCCTGCATCCTGGAGAAATGTGGAAGATGGCTATGTAGTGGTTACGAATACAAAAGATGGAGTCAAACGAAAATGTGAAATCAGGAGTGGAAGGTATGCTTCCATGGGTGAACTTTTGAGTGAGATCAATAGAATACTAATAAACTACGACTTAGAAAAAGTAGTGAGCTTTTACTATGATAGTCTACGGAATGAAACCTTCCTCATGTTGAGAGAACAGGAACACTCTGTCATGATGTCACGTGATGTTGCGTGGGTGTTGGGATTCGAACCTGATGTAGAATATGCTGCGGAAATCAACAGGAGTCAAAACCCTCCAGACATCAATGCTGGTTTCACATCCCTCTATGTCTACTCCTCCGTAGTCTCACCAAGACATGTTGGAGATAGTCTAGTCCCCCTACTTCGCACAGTTCCTATAACAGAGAGTGAAAGAAATAGCACCGTTTTCTTTGAGTTTTCGAATGTTCAATACTCTCCAGTGTCTAATACAAGCACAGACCTCATCGAGGTAGATATAAGACGTGATGATGGAGAAAGGGTCTCATTTCGCAGTGGAAAGGTTGTGCTGACGGTTCGTTTCAGACCGCGTGGAGAGAAATAACATGGCCCCTCGCATAGTTCCATATTTTCCTGATGAGTCAGGTGAGATGTATGAAGACTATTATGCAAACCAGGTGGGAGAGGGAATGAGTGTGTACAGGGGAAAACCTATTATGACGGGTAATGGGATCGGCTCACTCTTTTCTGGACTGGCCCGAGGGGTCCTTCCCATGCTAAAGAATGGTGCCAAAACTATTGGGAAAAAGCTATTGACTACTGGAGCTTCGGTTCTGGGAGATGTAATCAAGGGAGAGAACTTCAAATCCTCTGCAGCAAAACGTTTTCGTGAAGCTGGTGGGGATCTTCTAGGTGATGTAGAAGATGAATTACGTGAACCACCTGCCAAACGTGCACGAGTTAGTCAAAAGTCTACAAAGAAAAAGCGTAAAGGAAGAAAAACAGTTTTTGACTAAATGAAAGATAAATATATAATCCACACCTAGACTCACCACTCCCCACTCTTAGACAAGCGACTGTAGGAGCAAGTACTAGATGGAACAACTCTCACACTATCGAACATGTCCGTCACACATCGAGCCATCTCTCTCTCCAAGGTTTCTGAAGACTCTCCAGACACGGTTGACTCCAGTTTTGACTTATTTGCCACTCCGCCAACTCATACTAGCGTGCTCAGAGGTGAGTGGGTACCTTTGGCTCCTGTTACGGACTCCCCTGATGGCACTATTGAATTTAACATCCCGCCCGCAGACGAACTCTACACAGATCTATCAAGGTCTTACTTACACACCACAGTAAAGGTGAGCAAGGCTGATGGAAGCGTACTACCTGCGGAAGAACAACTAAAGGTTGTTCCAGGGGACAATTTTATGCACAGTCTCTTTTCTTCTGCCACTGTTCAACTGGCCGGGCAAGATGTTGAGTATGAACCAAACTATGGACATAGAGCTTATGTCGAGAATCTCCTAAACTATGGTAAAGATGCTAAGAGCACATATATGAAAGTTGGGAGTGGGTGGATGGAGGATGAAGGAACTGGAGAAGACTATGATGGTATACCTCCCGAAGTGGTTGAAAAAAGAAAGAAACTTATAGCCACAAGTAAAGAGATGAGCTTCTATGGGAGACCTAGGTTGAGTATGTTTTCTCAAGGAAGACTTATTCCACCAGGAGTTCGCTCTCGCCTTACTCTACAACGTGCTATTCCACAAATGGCCCTCTTAGCAGAAACAGACAACCCTGCAGGAGGGGCGAAGATTTCTATAACTAAGACAGAATTGTGGATTCGACGTGTACAAGCCAATCCGGCCTTACAAAAAGCACAAATGGATGTTTGGGTTGTGCAACAAGAGTCTATAAAACTACCAATTGACCGAATAAAAACTCATTTCCATGTCATCCCTGCTGGACACCAGTCAGTGAGAGTAAACTTTGATCAAGCGGGACAGAAGCCAAACAGAGTCTTTGTCGGACTAGTCAACCATACTGCAAAGAGTGGAACGTATAAGCAAAATCCCTTCAAATTTGGACATAACAATCTAAGTTCATTAGAATTACTAATTGATGGAACACCGGTGACCCGAAGATATGAACCAAATTTTGCAAGTGGAAAGTTTGCTCGTGAATTCATGAATTTGTTCACTGTCACAAATACATCCGATGCTGACACAGGGAATGAGATCTCCCCTAGCAAATACAAGTCCTGCGCTGCTCTCTACGCCTTTGACATTTCAGGAGATTTGTGTGATGACAACTTTCACTTGTTATCAAATGGGAGTCTATCTATTAATCTAGCATTTGCTAATCAAACTCAAAATACACTTGGACTGTTTGTATACGAAGAAAAAGATGACATTATCTACTTGAATGCAAATCACGAAGTATCTATGGTAGCCGGGATGATGTAAAAAAAATGGATACATTCTCAATCTCGAATATTCTATCTGATGATAAACTCTCATCAACCTCCTTTAGAGGGGTTATGCCAAGGGATCACTTCTTAGACTCCTTCTCCCCATCTGGATCTTTTGTTTTCAACACTCAAACAAGTGAGAAAAGTGGCGAGCATTGGATCTCTGTTTTTTCGAATGGAAAAGAAATAGAGTATTTCGACTCCTATGGTCTCCCCCCTTCTATTTATCCTGATGTGGGTAAGATGTTACAACAATGGGGAATACCAATAGTATGGAATGGAGAGTGTCTACAAGAAGAGAGTACTAACGTGTGTGGAGACTACTGCATCTTGTTCTGTCTCCTTCGAGCTCGAGGGTGGAGTATGGAGGGAATAATTACACGGCTAAGCAGAGTAGAAGGAAGAGTTCGAGATCATTCTATAAGAGCTCTATTACAACGTTTATACTATAATAAAAGAAATAATACTTTCCCACTCACAACGCATGTAAACAATATTATGCTTTTTTCACCTTTTCACTTTGACTAGAGAGAAATACTTCACCTTACTTATAATTCGTTTTTATACTACTATAACTAAAAAAAAAAAAAAAAAAAAAGAGACCAATAGTTTTTATCTTACCTGCATTCTTTTTTTTTTTTCTTTGCTTTTTAGATTTCTGCTTGATTCTTGATTCTTTTATTTTTTCTCTATTTATCTTCGTAATAAAACAATACTACTGAAGAAAGCTGCATCTTTTCTATCTTGGAATAATACTCATCCATGGGTTGTTGTGGTCTCGCCCCTATCCGAGGCCCGCTCCGGGGAGGACGGAGAGTCCACCATGTTAGAAAGATCCTTTCGGGCAGGACTCCCCACTCCTATTATTTTCCCCTTCTTCCGTGCCTCTTTTAACGCATCCACCTCTTCTTTCCTCTTCTGACTGCACTCTTCTTCCTCAATAATTCCATCCATTTGTGAGTCCGTTAAGCCCGCAAATAACTCTTCTTGGTTTTGTACTATGTTGTCAGTATCCATTGATAATGTACTATTGTAGTAGTGTAGCTGTACAGTAGTGATGTGGTGAACTTTGAATGCTGAGACTGTGATCCCACTCTCCCTTTATACAACTGCTCATTTCTTGACTCCTCCCTTTTTTTATCCAATCCCAATGTGACCCGATGTGAATCCGAAGCCTCCCGATGCATCCCGATGTGAATCCGAAGCCTTCCGATGCATCCCGATGTGATTCCGAAGCTTCCCGATGCATCCCGATGTGAATCCGAAGCTTCCCGATGCATCCCGATGTGAATCCGAAGCTTCCCGATGCATCCCGATGTGATTCCGAAGCTTCCCGATGCATCCCGATGTGATTCCGAAGCTTCCCGATGCATCCCGATGTGAATCCGAAGCTTCCCGATGCATCCCGATGTGATTCCGAAGCTTCCCGATGCATCCCGATGTGATTCCGAAGCTTCCCGATGCATCCCGATGTGATTCCGAAGCTTCCCGATGCATCCCGATGTGATTCCGAAGCTTCCCGATGCATCCCGATGCATCCCGATGTGAATTGACACATCGGGGTGCATCGGGAAGCTTCGGGATGCATCGGGATGCATCGGGAAGCTTCGGAATCACATCGGGAAGCTTCGGATTCACATCGGGATGCATCGGGAAGCTTCGGAATCACATCGGGATGCATCGGGAAGCTTCGGAATCACATCGGGATGCATCGGGAGGCTTCGGATTCACATCGGGGTGCATCGGGAGGCTTCGGATTCACATCGGGGTGCATCGGGAGGCTTCGGATTCACATCGGGGTGCATCGGGAGGCTTCGGATTCACATCGGGGTGCATCGGGAGGCTTCGGATTCACATCGGGAGGCTTCGGATTCACATCGGGGTGGGGAAATGGTTAGACTCCGCCCACTGAATACTACTATTTAAGGTATAAGTTTCTCACTCTAGCAGTATGAACAATCAGCCTCTAGTCAACAGAGTGAGAGTAAACAGAGACAGCTACCTACTAGTCAGTGCCTGATCAGAGATGTCAACAAGTAGAACATAAGGTTAGTGTTAAATGGAGTAATTGGCAGCAATTGTGAAGTGTTTATTGTATAAAATGCTATCAAGCTAAAAAATAACTCACACCCTACTACTATATATTTTTATAGGGAGGCTAAACAATTTAATATATTACATTATAGTCCCACCCCAGTGGAACTCGGAATGGGCGGCGGGCCGCTGCCTAGTCGCTTGGCCCGGTGGATACGGGGCACCGGCGTCGCCTCCACGTGTACGGTCGGCGCCGCACGCAACGTGGGCGGACGCGGCTTGACCGCCTCAAACGATTGGTCGTTCGGGTGAGTGGGGGTTGCGGGGTGGGGAGGGTGGGCGGCGGCGGAGGAGGGGTGGCGGTGATGACGGTGATGGCGGCGGCGGCGGCGGCGGTGGTGGTGGTGGTGGCGGCGGCGGCGGCGGTGGCGGTGGTGGTGGTGGCGGCGGTGGTGGTGGTGGCGGTGGTGGCGGCGGCGGCGGTGGCGGCGACGGTGGTGAGGGCGGTGGTGGTGGCGGCGGCGGCGGCGGTGGTGAGGGCGGCGGTGGCGGCGGCGGCGACGGCGGTGGCGCGGACGGGACGAGGGCGGTGGCGGGGAGGAGGGAGGAGTGGGAGGTGGGGGAGGGGGAGGGGAGGAGGGTGGGAAGGAGGAAGGGAAGGGGTCGTGGCCGGGTTCGGGGTCAAGTGTGCAAATGTTTTTTCGACCAATCAGAAGGGGGGATTTTGGGGTGACCTTGGCAAGGTCGTGTGCAAAATTTTTGTGCTCTTCTGTGATTGGTTGAAATCGGAAATACCGGCTTGTGATTGGTTGAAAACAGGGGTCAATGAGTGCGTGTCTGTCTAGAAGTGCACTGACTATACTACTGATAGTGGAAAGGTCGCTTTTATGTTAAAAGAAGATCCCAAACGGTTTTTTAGCAAATTAAGACTGCATATAAATAAAGATATTGTTGATAAATTTAAAATGCTAAGATGTTTACATCACCCTTAAAATTGGGATTTGGTTTTTAAGGACTCTCCAACTTATTTATTTGGGATTTACATAAAAACTTGATGATGTAGGGAAATTGAGTGCTGATCATAATATACCGGCTAAATAACAATGAATACAAATTGATTTTTTCCTTCTGCTGACAAACATAAAACATGTCTACCATTAGCCACACCATTGACAGCATTCAACAGATATTATAGTTATTATGGATTATAGATTCATATTGCACCAAACACTCACGCGGATCGATAATGTTATTAAATTATATAAAAGATTTTATTGATTAATAATAGCTCTCATGATTTGTGCAATAAATAAATTTGTTGAAAACAATACAGGAGAAATTATCTACTCTGTTTTGGAATATCTCAATCACTAGCAACAACAGAGACAAGAAATTAATTTAATAATTTCTCCTTTAGTGCTACCATGTATTATAGTAAAAGCTAAATATTCAAAAGTTAGAAAAACCTCCTAAAAAACCTCAGTTCAGACAGCATGCCTGGTGCTGGCTGTGCCTGAGACAATATATCACACTTGGTTACACGCAGTTAGACCTGGCAATTGGCAAAATTAACATTAGCATGTTTATAGAAAGTTAATTACATTATAAGAATGGGAGAAAAATTATAAACATTTTCGCTGTTATTATCACAGCATTACATGTTATTGAGATAAATTGTGGCGAAATCGGGATAATAGCGTAATGTGACTGAAAGTATATCTGTAATAATAACTTATTCCTAATTAATGTGCAAGTCTGTTTTGTATATGTTGAAATACTGTAAGTCGATGCTATGCCGGCCCTATTGATATGTTGTAAATGTTTTAACTACACTGCAATCCACCACCTGACATTAGTAGGCCAACTTTTGTGTCATACCCCTTAGATGTTTTGTAACGTTGTAGTCGTACCTTCTGATGATATAATGCAGTATAAGTTGGTCCTAAGCAGTCAAGAAGTGTCAGGCCAGCCTTTACGTTTCGCTTCACTAGACACAGTGAGCTTTAATTGGTTGAAATCCGATGCACGTGGTGTGCCGGCTAGTGTGATATCCATAGCCCAACATTACAGTATCATCATTAAAACGAAAGCTACCAAGAAAATAGCTTTGGTAAATAGAAACTTTCAGGTTTTTGATAAACTGGAGTTGTCTTCTTTGGCATTAAAATAAATGACAGTTTATTGTCGTAAGCTAATTATAGTTCTATGCGTTTCTAAGGACTTCAGTGCATTTATAACAAATGAAAGTAAAGTTTTTAGTTTTAGTCAGTTTATGAATACTAGATTGGACTGGGCCCCCTTCAAATTCAGTTTAAAATCATACTTAATAAAATGCAATAGTATAATTGCAGTTAATTTGTTATATTTTGAATACTATTTCAAAATTGCTTGCTCACAATAATATATGTTACAGTAGATAAAACCATGAAAAATACTCCATTGTGGGTAACTTCACAACACAAGCTGTTGGACTTTTTCATTGAAATCCAAAATTGGCTATCAATGCAAATGTCACAAATTGTAGGACATGATCTGAATATGCTTGCTGTATCGGCTGATATACTGTAATGTTTTTGAGTATAGTTACATACGAGTGCCGATAGGACACAGGTATGTGAAGGGCTTGGAAGGTGGTAGAGGCCGACCAAGTAACCTTCTGCTCATTACATAAAAGAGTGAACAGCTATTAGGTGCTCTTGTGATTATGTATCTGATGTAGGCCGATGCCAAGACTCATTGAAGAGCTCAGGACCGACGTAGGTATCTTAGATTTTATACTCCAGAGGAGTACAATAAAAGATTTAGTGTTCTAGGGTCTTAAGCCCGACGCTGGATTAATATAGAACCCGGGATCGACCTAAGCCGTAGAAGTGGTGTAGAGATATGCTTAGCACGAGGATGGGGATGAACTCGAGCTGTATGGATCAATGGATCCGCCGGTGGAGTTACCCGCCTACAAGAGTAAGCCTCTATAGGTTTGAGTTAAGAGATGTTGCTTTATTAGAGCGCAATCAACAACAGATTTCATACAGAAAATGTGCTGTCTTATATACTAGTTCTATTTCCGGCCAAAAGAGGCCGATAAGGCATCGGGTCCAGAACTGATGCAACAACATGGACGGTTCCGCTCGACGACGGTCACATAAAGGGTCGGCCTTGGCACAAAAAGGGCTTACAATAATCCAAAACATAAAGTATATAAGTGTGAGTCTATTCCAAAGCATCGGCCCTAAGTGATACTCACAGTACATGGCAAAAGACTCTATTTAATATAATCAGACAAGAGAAGATAATTACTAACAATATGTGGAAAAAACCAAGTTGTAATTCCAATAGTCTGATTGACAGATAATAATAGTAAAGCACACAATAGCAGCTGATTATATATATATATGGTATAAACATGCATGAATAGATAAGGATAACGTGGATAAGTATGCAATGTCAATGCAAAAATGTTAATGCTAATGCTTGACTAACCAAGGGAGGATAGCCACTAGAGTTTCCTTAGAGCTATCCAGGAGGGACAGCGCCCATCTAGGTATCATGGCTCTCTTAATGACGTCTGCATACGTCGGCCTGGTGGTGGGGCTGGCTGGCCGTTCCATCACAATACTGTCTTCAAGTT
Source organism: Bugulina stolonifera (assembly GCA_935421135.1). Classification (NCBI taxonomy): domain Eukaryota; kingdom Metazoa; phylum Bryozoa; class Gymnolaemata; order Cheilostomatida; family Bugulidae; genus Bugulina; species Bugulina stolonifera. The sequence continues at coordinate 10,231,252 of OW285195.1, forward strand.
GCAGTCGTCACAGTCTCCCAAGCTTTGTGTTTTTTGGTCATAGCCAGGGTTCTTTGGTGAAATTCCAGGAGAGGAAGTTGTCTTCTCTATTACATATGGTTTCCACTCCAAGACTCAGTTGTCCACAAACAACAGTCTAAGGCTACGTGAACTTGTGCAATATTACAGAGTCTTACCTGCACAGGTAAATAGAGTCAAGCAAATTTTTCCCCTTTACATTTGCATTAAGTAATTCAGGGGTGTTTGGATGATGTAAAATATCATAACATCGCTCTTGGATAGTTGCCTGCAACAATCCTTCTGTTTTGTGTATAACCAAAAATAACAGTACTAGCTGTACTGACAGTCAGAAATTATGTGAAATAGATGCAAGATAATAAAAACAAGGATACAAATTGTGAACATTGAAACTTTTGATTTTCGTTAACATAATATATCATTTACAGAAAATTAATGTAATTATAGTAAAGACCTTATAAAATCACAATATTGTTTTTCACAAATCTTTTCAATTCATAGTCTTTCTTTTTACAGGCGATCTCAGCCAACTTTTCATTGCTGTGAAAGCTTAGTTCACGTGGATGTAAAATGTCAACAGTGCACTTATTGTCTTGCAGTATTTACATTGTAGGTGTCAGACAGGTGGGCGAACTGTCGAAGATGATCTGCTGAAATTATTTCTATTACTGGAGAGACATTCAGTTGGATTAAAGTATTCCAACTCATTGATATCATCATAATCCATTTTAATGTCGCACAGTGCTGGTTTCAAAAGAATTGCTTGGTAGATTTTTGCTGATGTATCAAAAGCACCAATAAAAATGCCAATGGCATATCGTTTACCGTCTTCCTTTACAACATATACTATAGATCCACTGTCACCGGGTTGTAACTCCTTTCTGAAACATGAAATTTATTTTTGTTCAAAACATAACATTTTGCGATTAAACCTTCAAGTACGTTAAAACAAAAGCAGAACGGGGAATTAAGTAGACGAGATTAAGAATGCTATGCAAGACAAAAGGTAAAACGTTGGAGCGAGAGTAGTATAGTCAGTGCAGATCTACACAGACACCCGGCCATTTCCGCGTCGTATTAGCCCTAGATCCAAAAACTCCCCGGGCGGACGACCACCTCACCCGTCCTCTCGCCCCCTCCTCTCCCCTAAACCTCACTCTATGTGCAAAGCCCTAGAACCTACTCCCCCCCCATCGCGGGTGGGGTTTCAAAAACCTCATCGGCTGTTCCGCGGAACCCAGTCTAAAGAGCAAACCCCGCGCCCCGCCCTCGCCCCGTCCCACGGCTCGGGCGAGGGGGCGCGCGCGTACGCGCGCGCCCCCCCGCCCCGCGAACCCCACCCGTCCTCCCTCCACCCGTCCCCGCCCCTCCCCACCCCTCCCCACCCCAAACCCCTCCGCCTCGCCCTCCGCCTCGCGGCGGTTCTCGTTTGCGAGTCCAGCCGTGGCCCCACGCCGCCCTCCCCCCGCCCCTTCCCCGCTCTCCCGCCCCAACGACCCGTCGCGGCCCTCGCGGGCGGACCGTCGGCTGGAGTAGGGTGAAGCGAAGGAAAATACGGGTTAGAGTAATGGTGTGTGATGTATTCTAGAATAGATGATATACGACTATGAAAAATATGAGTCAGGGTAATGATACACGAGTTTGTTTTAATTTTCAATGCGTTTGAGAGTAATAATATAAAATCAATCGATAAAAAACTTGATATGTGACTACGAAAAAAAATATGAGTAAGGGTAATGATACGCGAGTTTGTTTTAATTTTCAATACGTTTGAGAGTAATAATATAAAATCAAGCGATAAAAAACTTAATATACGACTATGAAAAATATGAGTAAGGGTAATGATACACGAGTTTGAGAGTAATAATATAAAATCAATTGATAAGTAGACACGAATGAGTGTGAATGACAAAAGTTTTTGCCTCAAAACTGTGCAGTGGCGGGGAGGAGACGCTCGCCGAGGATGGAGTCTAGAATGGCACAATCGTAGAATGTTCTCCCGCTCTTGGAAGTCTTCTGTCCCTTGTACACCATCACGGAGGGGAGGAGCTCTTTCATCGAAACTGCCAGACGTCCCGGAAGGAAGACCTCTCCCTTTTTTTCTTCGTTTCCAATCCGGCACTCGTAGGTGGCAATGGAGTTGCTCGCACTATCACCATCACCGCATCTTGGGACGTATGTGGGTCGGAGCGCGGTCACCACCAGCACAGAACCAACGGGGAATGAAGATAGCGTTTGCACTCGAAAAAATTCCTCCAACTGGGCCAAAGTCTTCTTTCTCAAGTCACCGGCCAGCTTTTTCATGGCTGCTCCTGGCAGGGAGCACACGCTCTCGATACGATTGAATGTGTTTTGTCCTTTAGCGGTCTCCTGCTGTCCCAAGTACACCATGATCCTAGGTGGAAGGGTAAGGTCCTTTAGCTCCTCTTCTTTGACATCCGCTAGCTTGGGCATGGCGTGACGAATGTTGGTGTGAAAGCTGATGCAATGTCTCATCCCCTTGTCATCCACATAGCTTGCCCTGGCTAAGAATGCTTTTCCGAATGCCGTTTCAACCACCGAACCTCCACTCACTTCTAGCACAGTTCCTGGCTCTAGCTCTGACAGCTTCACCGTTGTCTGCAGAGAGCTCCTCTTCTCCGCTCCCATGCTCCTACAATAACGAAAGTGGTGTATATAGATCTGACAAAGCGGTTAAACGGGAGAAAGATAGTACGGTAATTTATAACGAATAGGGCTACTTACATTAGGGTTGCCGCCACTGCACGAGCTTTCTCCAGGCTTAGTCCCCCGCTCTTTTTCTTCCCCTTGCAAGGGGACTTGGTAGCTTTTTTTCCCTTCGTCGTCTCACCACCATCCATTTCTTCCGTGGCCGTTTCGGCTCCGTGGCCATCATCATCATCATCATCTGATATTACAATCACCTGGGGTTTCTTCTTTTTCTTAGCACAGATTTCATCTCCTTTTGGGTTCTTCCTCTTCTTGGTTGTTGTGGTCTCGCCCCTATCCGAGGCCCGCTCCGGGGAGGATGGAGAGTCCGCCATGTTAGAAAGATCCTTTCGGGCAAGACTCCCCACTCCTATTATTTTCCCCTTCTTCCGTGCCTCTTTTAACGCATCCACCTCTTCTTTCCTCTTCTGACTGCACTCTTCTTCTTCAATAATTCCATCCATTTGTGAGTCCGTTAAGCCCGCAAATAACTCTTCTTGGTTTTGGACTATGTTGTCAGTATCCATTGATAATGTACTATTGTAGTAGTGTAGCTGTACAGTAGTGATGTGCTGAACTTTGAATGCTGAGACTGTGATCCCACTCTCCCTTTATACAACTGCTCATTTCTTGACTCCTCCCTTTTTTTATCCAATCCCAATGTGACCCGATGCACCCCGATGTGAATCCGAAGCCTCCCGATGCACCCCGATGTGAATCCGAAGCCTCCCGATGTGAATCCGAAGCCTCCCGATGCATCCCGATGTGAATCCGAAGCCTCCCGATGCATCCCGATGTGAATCCGAAGCCTCCCGATGCACCCCGATGTGAATCCGAAGCCTCCCGATGCATCCCGATGTGAATCCGAAGCTTCCCGATGCATCCCGATGTGATTCCGAAGCTTCCCGATGCATCCCGATGTGAATCCGAAGCTTCCCGATGCATCCCGATGTGATTCCGAAGCTTCCCGATGCATCCCGATGTGAATCCGAAGCTTCCCGATGCATCCCGATGTGAATCCGAAGCTTCCCGATGCATCCCGATGTGATTCCGAAGCTTCCCGATGCATCCCGATGTGATTCCGAAGCTTCCCGATGCATCCCGATGTGATTCCGAAGCTTCCCGATGCATCCCGATGTGATTCCGAAGCTTCCCGATGCATCCCGATGTGTCCCGATGTGTCAATTCACATCGGGGTGCATCGGGAAGCTTCGGATTCACATCGGGATGCATCGGGAAGCTTCGGATTCACATCGGGATGCATCGGGAAGCTTCGGAATCACATCGGGATGCATCGGGAAGCTTCGGATTCACATCGGGATGCATCGGGAAGCTTCGGATTCACATCGGGATGCATCGGGAAGCTTCGGAATCACATCGGGATGCATCGGGAAGCTTCGGATTCACATCGGGATGCATCGGGAAGCTTCGGAATCACATCGGGATGCATCGGGAAGCTTCGGATTCACATCGGGATGCATCGGGAGGCTTCGGATTCACATCGGGAAGCTTCGGAATCACATCGGGATGCATCGGGAAGCTTCGGATTCACATCGGGAAGCTTCGGATTCACATCGGGGTGGTATTGCCAAGGGTGGGGAAATGGTTAGACTCCGCCCACTGAATACTACTATTTAAGGTATGAGTTTCTCACTCTAGCAGTATGAACAATCAGCCTCTAGTCAACAGAGTGAGAGTAAACAGAGACAGCTACCTACTAGTCAGCGCCTGATCAGAGATGTCAACAAGTACAACATAAGGTTAGTGCTAAATAGGGTAATCGGCAGCAATTGTGAAGTGTCTATTGTATATAACGCTATTGAGCCAAAAACAAAAAAAATTAACTTACACCCTACTACTATATATTTTTTATAGGGAGACTAAACAGAGACACTTACCTACTAGTCAGCACCTGATCAGAGATGTCAACAAGTAAAAAAGGTTAGTGCTAAATGAGGTAGTTGGTAACAATTGTGGATTGCTAATAGTAGTATGAGGTAAAAGAATAACTTACACCCTACTATTTTGTATTTTTATAGGGGGGGAGAGCTCTCGTCAGGCCGAGCACACCTGTCAACTATGCGGTCTGGTTCTCAAAACAGCGTTTTCTCTAGACAGGCACACGAAGAGAATGCATGCGCAGGCTCACCCACACAAGTGCCCGGTTTGTGGCGGATGTTTTGATGGGAGGAGAAAGCTAGGTCATCACATGAGACGATTTCATAGCGAGGCCAAGGCGGAAAAAGATGAGGGGGATGCAGAGAAGTTTGATGATGTTTTCTGGTCCAAACCTCCAACAGCTGAAGAGAGGGATGAGATGGGGGTGCTACTAGCCCGCTATTGGAGTTCGATCAGGTCCACAAAACACTCTCGTCCTGTAGAAGACATTCTCAACGTTCGAGTGTGGAGAGGGGAATGTGAAGATGAAGGAGATGAAGAGGTGTGGACTAAATTGAGAGCGATGTGGAAGAGAGTACCTTGTACTGTGAAGATTAACTGTAGCGCTGGAGTCATCCTCGAGCATAAGACCAGTGGAGAGTTGCGCTACTTTCACTCATCAAGCAACAATGCCGCGTTCTTTCCCAAGCCAAGACTGATCAGAGCAGAGAATGAGATGAGAGAGTTTTGCGAATCTGTGCAGGAGCTCGACTTGAGAGAGAGGTCAGCACAAAGGAGACCGAACACCGCTTGGGCTTTACGTCACATTGCAAATTTGACATTCTACATCTATAAACTCCTAGAGATTGGCAAGGTGGGTGGTGTAGTGAGCAAACTCCCAGACTACATACTTAACAACCGACATGTGATAGCACTAGATGTAGACTTTTGGGCCAGAGGAGGTGCCCGTCCCTACCCAGACAAATTGTGTTTCTTTAGATGTTTGGCCATGATGTATGACTGTAACTGCGACCCAAAGAAGGGATGTTGCTGTCATCGCCCCTCTCAGACCACAACACATCGCTTGTTTAAACAATACATGAGACAATCTAGATCTTCTTCCCCACCCTCATCAACTTTGTCAGACTTTCCCGGGGTGGGCGCGAGTGATCTGCTGGCCTTGGAAGATCATTTTGACATATCTATAATAGTCTTCTGCCTAACTGATGAGGGGGTAGCTCCGATAGTTTGGTCATCTGGGGCACGAAACAAAGCCCGTAAACTCTTTGTCAACATGTACGAAAAACACTTCAGCTGGATAAAGAATGTTGATTCGTTTGCCAGATGTTTCACCTGCAAGTTGTGCGATGGCGCTTTCACACTTTTGTCCAGCCTACGGCGACATAAGTGCTCGCCAGAGGAAGCATCGGTGTTTGTTTTTCCTGGTGGAACGTTTGGACCCCCGCCAACCATATTCACAAAACTCAAGCGAGTGGCGGGAATAGAGGTGGTGAACCCCGACCTCTTATACTACCCCTACTATATCACCTATGATATTGAATGCTTCATGCCAAAAGACAACCTACAAACTAACACCTCCACAATGACTTTTAGTGCAAGACACGAGTTACTGAGCATATCTGTATGTTCTAACGTCCCGGGGTTTGAGCAGGCCAAGTGTTTTGTGAGGAGTGTCGACAGCAAGGATGGAACGAAGTGCATTCGTCAATTCGTCCAATACATAGCAAAGATTGCTGACGTGGCAGGAGATTTGTTCGGAGAAAGATTCCGGGATGTACGCAAGCGACTCTCTACTTTCCTTGCGGATCGGGCGGATAGAGAAGAAGCCTTTGCTGACGAAAAGTTCTCTAACGTCTCGACTTACAGGGTGAAGTCCGGTCTCTCCGGATTAGAAAGAGAGTTAGAACAGCACATCTCCAGCGTTCCGGTGGTTGGTTTCAACTCACAAAAGTATGACCTAAATATACTAAAGGGACCTTTGCTTCGCTCTCTACAAGAGGAGGAGGGAGAAGATTTTGTCTTCATCGTTAAGCGTGTTAACAGTATGTCCTGCGTGGAGAGTAGACGTTTTAGGTTCCTTGACATATGCAACTTTATCGCACCGGGCTTCAACTACTCCAAATACTTGAAGGCATTTGGTGTGTCAGAGAGTAAGGGATTCTTTCCTTACGACTGGGTAGATTCCCTGAGAAGGTTGGATTATTATGGACTCCCTCCCCGAGAGAGTTTTTTCAACTCGCTGACTCAGCAAGAATTGAGCGAGCAAGATTATCACCACTGTCAGGTCGTGTGGGAAAGAGAGAACATGGAAACGTTCAGGGATTTTCTCATCTGGTACAACAACCTCGATGTGGCCCCATTCATCGAGGCCATTGCACGTCAGAGCTCTATCTATCGACAAAAGGGTATTGACATGTTGAAATCCGCAATCTCGCTTCCAGGCTTGGCTATCAGATGGTTGTTTATGGAGGTGGAGGCCCGACCTTATGGCTACTCTCCTCCACAAGCCGCTCTTCCGCTGCATAGGTTAATGTCTCTCCGAGACGAACTTTGCAACTCGCAACCCATATGTCTGTTCGATGAGGAGAGCAAAAGTCTGTACCATACTCTTCGTGATAACCTCGTGGGAGGGCCGAGCATTATCTTTCACAGACATCATGAAGTTGGAGTGACCTCTATTCGAGAGAAGATGTATGGCACATCCGCAAAACCCTGTAGGTCCATTCTGGGAGTTGATGCCAACGCCCTCTACCTATACTGTATGATGGGGAATATGCCTACGGGTTATCCCAGGCGGAGGCTAGAGAGCCGAGGCTTTGCTCTAGAACCTATTAAAAAGTTCAGCAAAGTGGCGCATGGTTGGTTAGAGTTCCAATCGTGGAAGAGAGGAGAGGTCATCCTTCACCAACAGAATGGAGGAGAAATGAGGATAGGCTGTCACAACCTACCAGTGGATGGTTATAGCGAACAGAGTCGGACGGTGTACCAATTCCACGGTTGCTACTGGCATGGGCACGAGTGCGAGCTAGGAGGGAACGGAAAAGGTGTCAGAAACATGACGAATGAAGAGCTCCGGGTGGACACTGCAAGGAAAGAAGATTACATCAAGGCTCTAGGCTATAAGCTCATCACCACTTGGCAGTGTGAGTGGGAAGCGCGAGTTCGTTCGGATGTAGAAGTTAGGACATTTCTCGCCATCTTCTTTTCTTCTCTCTATCCGGAGAGGGGTTACGTCAACCTCGATAAGATAATCAATAACATTCGTAGTGGAGAGTACTATGGTTTAGTGGAGTGTGACATTTCCGTACCCGAAGAGCTAAAAGCGAAGTTCTCTTAGATGGCACCTATTTTCAAGAATATAAACGTGGGAAGAGAACACCTTAGCGAACACATGCGCGCTTTTGCCGAACAGAACGGATTCTTGAAGAGACCTCAGCGAATGCTCGTGGGGAGTCTTTTTGGCGAGCGAATCACACTACTCTCCGATCTGGCTAGATGGTATCTAGATCAAGGTTTGATAATTACCAGGATCTATCAGTTTGTTCACTTTATCCCACGAGCCATCTACAAAGACTTTGGTTCTTCGGTCTCAGACGCAAGAAGAGGTGGGGATGTGAACCCCGACCTGGCCCTCTTGGCCAGCACCAGCAAGCTCGTTGGGAATTCAGCCTACGGAAAGACCATAACAAATAAAGAGAAACATAAGACTGTCAAGTATGTGGAGACAGTAGAGGAGGCGGCTGTCAAAGTGAGGAGTAGGCACTTTTCTAGTCTCAACGAAGTTGATGAAAACTACTTTGAGATAGAGCTTCACAAGAAAAAGGCAAGTGTTGACAATCTTTTTTTTATTTTGATTCTTGATTTGACGAAACTTTTTCTGAGTGGTAGGGTAAACTCTCTCTCTCTCTTTCTTTCTTTTAGATTCGAATGGATGTTCCATCTGTCGTAGGATTCGTTATCCTCCAGAGAGCCAAGTTGAGAATGCTAGAATTCTACTACGACTTTATGGATAGGTAAGTAGAACTAGACTATACAAAGATTTTATCAAATCCTTCTCTATTTATTCTTTGGTGTCAACCCCAACCCCCCGCCCCCCCTACAACCCGTCCGTTTTATTTTCACAGATTCGTCAGCAGAGAGGATTTTGAGTACGTAGAAATGGACACGGATAGCGCTTACATGGCTCTGAGTGCTCGTAGTATAGATGAGGTCATCCGAAAAGATAAAAAAGAAGAGTTCTACAGGGAATATGGTAGATGGTTTCCCAGACCCTTCTGCGATAGGCACAAGGGAGACTTTATCACGACCAAGGTGCTCGGCCAAGAGTGGGAGATGAGGGAATGTTGTGAGAAGGTGCAACGATACGAAACACGAACCCCCGGCCTGTTTAAGGAGGAGTTTCGGGGGGAGGGGGTCATCGCGCTCAACTCAAAAACATACTTTTGCTGGTCCGCTGATGGTGATAGCAAGTATAGCAGCAAAGGACTAAACAAAAGAGGAAACGCCCTAACCAAAGAGAAGTTCCTCTCCGTGCTCAGGACAGGGGAGTCGGTGAGAGGGGACAATCGGGGTTTTATCAGAAGAGGAAACCAAACGTATAGCTACACCCAGCTAAAGACCGGACTCACCTACTTCTATGGTAAGCGGAAGGTTGCAGAAGACGGGGTGAGTACGAGTCCTATAGAATGCTAGTACTGATTTCTCGGAGATGAGACTACTTCATTCGATAAATTGGAGAGTAAACGAACAGTGCATCATAACCCTTGTACATATACCCGTATAATTTTTTTCACATTCACTCTCTATTGTAAGGGGTCTCCGTCCTCAAAACGGAGGGTTTACCGGTTGTAGCCTTAAAACCGAGCAATAAAACACTAGCTAATACATTAAAAACCATTTACCTCGCCAAACCAAAGGGGTAGACGGTACTAGCGCAGCTTCCGCTCATACTCACCCCTTATCAGTTCACATTTCTTCTATTGTCTTCATTCGTAGGTGGGGGGTGACATCGCACGCGCACGATGCGCTCTCTCCCTATCGGAGTTTGCTACCCGGGGGAAAGTGGACGCGGTGGTCAAAGAAATTGGTGGCGAGTCAACGACATCATCGTAGAGGCGGGTCTATTTGTAGGATGATGATGATGATGATGATGATGATGATGATGATGATGATGATGGCGATGAGAAGACAAGCATCCATCTATCCCGTTTATCTATTTCTATTTCTACCCCTCCGAGCGATGATGTCGTCGGCTAACCTCCTCGCGAAGTCTACGGTTTGAAGCGCGGAAGAGCCACCGCCTTCACTTTCCCTCGCCGCTCGTCACGGGGACGGGCGATTTCCCTAGGGGAGGGTCCGGGGGAAATGAGGGTTAAGGCGCGAGTCTTTCATCGAAGGTCCGGGGGCGCTCGAACGGAGGAGCGCGCGAGTGCGGTGTCACCCCGACCAGTTCAGTCTCAACAGTCCCCGGCGAAGAAATCATCCGGAAGCACCACCACCACTCGGTAAGTTTCTTATAGTAGTATAGTCAGCGTCGTAAACTCTGCACGGGCACTCCGCACGGGTGTAGCCTATCATTACTCTAACCCGTATTTTCCTTCGCTTCACCCTACTCCAGCCGACGGTCTGCCCGCGAGGGCCGCGACGGGTCGTTGGGGCGGGAGGGCGGGGGAGGGGCGGGGGATGGGCGGGGGGAGGGCGGCGTGGGGCCACGGCTGGACTCGCAAACGAGAACCGCCGCGAGGCGGAGGGCGAGGCGGAGGGGTTTGGGGTGGGGAGGGGTGGGGAGGGGCGGGGACGGGTGGAGGGAGGACGGGTGGGGTTCGCGGGGCGGGGGGGCGCGCGCGTACGCGCGCGCCCCCTCGCCCGAGCCGTGGGACGGGGCGAGGGCGGGGCGCGGGGTTTGCTCTTTAGACTGGGTTCCGCGGAACAGCCGATGAGGTTTTTGAAACCCCACCCGCGATGGGGGGGAGTAGGTTCTAGGGCTTTGCACATAGAGTGAGGTTTAGGGGAGAGGAGGGGGCGAGAGGACGGGTGGGGTGGTCGTCCGCCCGGGGAGTTTTTGGATCTAGGGCTAATACGACGCGGAAATGGCCGGGTGTCTGTGTAGATCTGCACTGACTATACTACTAGCGAGCTTGTAAGTAATAACTTACCCCTTATTCTCAGTGCCATCATCAGGACGAAACATTAAATTGTGGGCATATTTTCTTCCTGAAATAGTAGGTGTATGTATGCCATTCCAACGCTTGTAAGACCATGGGCCAAGATAAATTCTTTCAGAAATGCTTTCCCCCCACAGTGGACCAACTTCAATTGACTTTATTCCTTCAAAACAACAATCGAAGAACCTGGAATGATCGCCAGTTATTTTTTCATACAACTCTTGTGCTGTTTCATTTGGTAAACGAAACACTGCTATGTCATTCATGTAGTGGTGATGACATTGAGATTTTTCTGACGATAGTTTGCATGTGCCAATACTGCAGTAATGTTTGCCATCTTGTGTTAAGACATTCGGGTAGAAGTAATGGCGGTAGCAAAATGATGGCGAATCGAGAGAACGTTTGGACACACTTCCATCTTGAACCTGAAAACTGAAAGTGAACTTTGACGACTTAATGTTTTCTCTCATTGTCGCAATAGTAGTTGGATTTTCTTTGCGCAAAAGCTCTTCACACTGGAGATCTGATAAAAATAAGTGAGCACATGTAACAGCATACAGCTTTCTACTGCCATTTGACGGGGTTGAATCTTCTTCCATAGAAGATGAATCGTCTTTTAATATAAGCCCACAGGTAGATTTGTGTGTAGTATTTGACTGCTCATATTCTATAGAAAGTGGGCTGGTTCTATATGGTGTAGTTAGTAAGTTAGTACTGCCTCTCAGTACTAGATTAAACATACTAAACTCAGTCTGTATTTCATTAAATGCCAACAAATCATCCTCCGCCGTGACACCCAGAATAATGATCTTTTCTTTATCTGTCGGAGACTGGTACCAGATCACATCTTCAATGTTCTGCCTCTGACATGCACTGAAATACAAAATGTTGAATACTGTGTGAAACATAATAGATCAATACGGTCGTACGCTGTAAATATACAGTAGTGCCAAGGTGTGCTCCTAGGCATATCTCTGAGCTGCACTGATGAGGTGTCAAACACCGAAACAGTACACTGTATGCAGATTGAGTAGATCGATACATATGGGTAGAATACAGTAATTTTTTCTGACAAAAGTAGCGGACTATATTAGAATCAAGTATTAATGGTCCTAGTCAATAAAACTTCATGAGTAGGTTATTAGGTTGTGTATAGAACCGAGAGAATGAAGATGCTATGTGAAAAAAGGATCGTCCTCAGACCTGTCTATTGAGGAATATAGCTTCTCCTGAAGAACGTCCAACTCTCTTCTGTTATCAATATCATCATTCTGTCCGGCACCCCTTCCTTCCTTCACATCCAGGTTCCCATATGCTGTTGCCATTGTTTGATAGGGTACACCTATGGAATCTACAGACATTTCGGTAAGGGAATAATAAATGTATATAACTTGTGAGATTGCTGCTGTTATATTTTGTCACCAATAATAATGTTTACACTAACAGAATGTCAAAGTCATTACTTGCTATTATTCTAAGTTATGACCTGAAAGAGCTAGGTTATTCCAACAGGCTAAACTACTTTTGAATTTGTGGTAAAAGTTGACTGGCCAGCTTTAACTATTTGACGCATTGCTTAACTGCTATATTAGTGACACAAAATGCTGCAATGCACATGCAAGTCTACCACTAGCTCTTAAGCAATACCACTTAAGAAATTAAATTACATTGATATGTGATGTAATAATAGTGCCAAGATAACCCACATGAAGCACATGTAAATATAAAATAAATGTTGTGAGATATAAAATACAATTTCCAACCTACCTCAGATGTTGTCGCTGACTTGGGACTTTCCAATTAATGTTACAAAAGGAAAATTATGCGTATCTTCTCCAATCAACATGAGATACACTAAAATACCCAGCCGGGGAATAAATAATGGTGATCAGCAATACATTACGATATAACAGACAAATAATACAAAAAAGTACAGAATATTGATGACTCTTTGCAGCATATTGATTATTGTTTGCTTCCAGATCAAGGTGCTTTGCAATTAATATTCTTAATCAATTAATAACCATTCATTGTAGAGCTCAATAGCCAGTAGAACATAAGTATCTTATATACAAAGTACAACAGTATCGGCTATTTAGTGTTTGCTCACAAAATCAAATTATAATTTGCTAATTTTGAGTTTATCTATTTAGTTAATCAACAATATAGTATATAAGATGTTGATATGCGAGTACCAACATTTATTTGTTGCTTGGTTTGCCCTTGATTTTTGTATCATGAAAACTTCTTACTGAAATACAGTGGAACTTGGATAACTCAGCCTCGCATAACTCAGATAATTGGATAACTCAGCCTACCCCACAAGGTCCCAGCCTGGGCAATGATAATTGGCTTTAGATAACTCAGACTTTACTGCTCTAACTGTAGATGGTTCACACTGCACCTGTTAGAACATGTCTGGCCATTGTACTGTGATGTTCACACTATAGTTAAACTGCAGCTAGCAGTGATAGCATAGTCGCTGACCATGGTGTGGTCTATATACTAAGCACATGATAACGTCTGCTGCCTTGAAACAAGATTCTTTCTTATCTAAGTTGGCTAAGTTCGTCTCTGTGGTGCCAACTATTCCAGATATCCACCACCACGATTGTGTCAATGAGAAGTATTAAATAATATCACAGGTGCTAAGGCATGGGCACTCATAAACTATTGATTATAATTAGAAGTTGTCATCTCTCAATTTATCTCCCTCGAAGAGAGAGGACAACTTCTAATTGTGATCATATAAATGCCCATGTGCGAAGGTTTGTAGTTTACCAGGTCAGAGTAACGTGTGAATTTTTTATTTAGTTTGCTTTATATTAATTCGAATGACACATAAGCTTTCCATGACACTGAAGTCGCTTCAATTTACACTGAACATACATTGTAGCCTACATACATTGTACATACATTGTACATACATTGTACATACATTGTACATACATTGTACATACATTGTACATACATTGTACATACATTGTACATACATTGTACATACATTGTACATACATTGTACATACAAGGTACATACATTGTACATACATTGTACATACAAGGTACATACATTGTACATACATTGTACACACATTGTACATACATTGTACATACATTGTACATACATTGTACATACATTGTACATACATTGTACATACATTGTACATACATTGTACATACATTGTACATACAAGGTACATACATTGTACATACATTGTACATACAAGGTACATACATTGTACATACATTGTACATACATTGTACATACATTGTACATACATTGTACATACATTGTACATACATTGTACATACATTGTACATACATTGTACATACATTGTACATACATTGTACATACATTGTACACACATTGTACATACATTGTACATACATTGTACATACATTGTACACACATTGTACATACACGGTACATACATTGTACATACATTGTACATACAAGGTACATACATTGTACATACATTGTACACACATTGTACATACATTGTACATACATTGTACATACATTGTACATACATTGTACATACATTGTACATACATTGTACACACATTGTACATACATTGTACATACATTGTACATACATTGTACATACATTGTACATACAAGGTACATACATTGTACATACATTGTACACACATTGTACATACATTGTACATACATTGTACATACATTGTACATACATTGTACACACATTGTACATACATTGTACATACATTGTACATACATTGTACATACATTGTACATACATTGTACGTACATTGTACACACATTGTACATACAAGGTACATACAAGGTACATCATTAGGTTTGTTGACAAGTAAATGTAGCAGTCTCATACATACTCCACTCTACTGTTGATTTTTCTTGCAGCAAACACACAAATATTGACACTTTAGCATTCCAATAATTACTCTAATACAATGTATGTACATGTAATTTATGCTATGTATGCATTGTAACGATGAGACAATATTAGCATAGTAGAATGCAACAATGGAATCCTCGCTGCTGTAAAGTCACTAGTTCCAATGGGAATGGGATAGCAGCTCAGAGCTAAATAATACTACACAACTGTATAATCTTAGATTTTTCGCGACAAACCTTTCAGGTAGGTTTTACAGTGTAAAATTGCTATAGCATTGTATAGCATGACATAACTTGGTATAGTATGGTATGGTACAGTATGGTATAGTATAGTGCAGTATAGTATAATACAGTATAGTATAATACAGTATAGTATAGTACAGTATATAGTATGGTGCAGTAAAATATTATACATGTAGTATAGTACAGTATAGTACAGTATAGTACAGTATAGCATTTAGCATAACATAGTATTATAGTACAGTATTAGTCTGCTATAGTACAGTAACAGGTATATAAAATGGTTGTGATTTATTTTATTGTTTTAGGTATATTTACCGATTTATAACATGCTGTGCATGTATACCTCAGCCTTCTCAAACTGAAGTACAATGTAATGAATGTTTTTGGGCAAAATAAAAAAAAATAAGTGAATCTCCTGGCAACTCATCCAATAGTCCAGTGAAAGTTATCTGTGTATCTGAGCACATTGACTTCTACTCTCTTCTTGTAGATGACTGGAATTCTAAAATGCAGTTCTAAAAGCTCTGCTGGAGGCTTCCTGCTTTTTGCTCTCTTCTGTCTAGTGATGTTCCAGTTTAAATCCCCTATTTTATTTATTTATACCAAATCCTCAACAAAATCTCTCAAAATTGTCAGGTTAATAAATATAAATGAGCTAAAGTAAGTAAAACTTTAATTTCTTACTAACTCGTTAGGCTAGATAGTGGTGAGATACTAGGATTAATCTATTGGCCATGAGTAATAAAAACTCGAAAATCATAGAAATAGCCAACGTAATGTACTATGCCCATCTAGCAATAGGCAAGCTTATGAAAATATATTTAGTCCTATTAGACAAGGAAGCAAACCTTTCAGTAGAAGATAGTCATAGCAAATTGTGAAATTGGTGATTTCTTCTTTCCTTAAATTTGATTTGAAGTTCTAATGCTTCACCGCCATTTTGGTCAAAACCAACTCAGCAAGTCTCTAGCTCGGTAGATAGATACATATATATGGTATGTGAAAATAGTGCCTGGAGCTGGATGCTGTAGTTTTGAAACAACTAGCGTCATTAGTTGCTGAAAAAGTTTTTGCAATGTTTCCCTTTGTGCAATATGTCTACTGTAATTTTAGAGAAACCCCTGGATATTTGGGATGTTATTTACTAACTAGGGAAGAGATTTCTTATCACAACACGGCCAGAAAAGAAGTTGAAACACCGTATGACTGTATCTCGTATTGCCAGTCTACATCTCACATGTATTCATACTATAAGGTAAGCTTATGGTATGTTGAAATGTCTTATACCATACACAGATTTCTAGTCATAAGTTGTTATGTAATTGGACTAGATTATAGTGTAATACTGGTAACTCTCTTTCAAAGTTACAGCTATTTCATTCCTTTTCTATCTCAGCCTTCCTCTGTACCCATCTCTAATCTCCAACTGACTAGTTCTACTTTCTCCCTTTTACCATTCTCTTTAATACTCAAAAGAGAAGAGCGAGAGAAAATATATGTTCTAACTAGGGTAAGAGTTTAGAGTATCTACATGCAGGAGTACAATCGAGTTTGCGTAGATCTATGCAACATGAACCTCGTTTACTAATATAAACATGTTGTCTTTCGTTGATTTTGACTTGTGTTCTAAAGGTAACCACTAAGCTCTGTGCATGTGATAATCAGTTCTACACCAGAGGGTTGAGTACCTTACCATGTGGCAGCAGTAAGAGTCAGTCAGCTGATGTCTACGTAACAGGCACGTATCACCATACTTCTCTACGATGTTAGTTTGCTATGCTATGCGATTGTGCCATAGGCCACAATGTCTACTCTTCTGTTTTTCTCTTTCAGTGGCATTTTAATGTGTTGGATGAAAACTAAATGAAATTAAACTGAACTCAACTATTGGCGGGGGTCAAGGGTAGGATAACACCTAAAAATTGAACACAATTGCTTGAATATGATAGCCTCATTTTCACAAGTAATTTTCTATCACAAGTTTCGGTAATTCAGTCGAAATTTAAGAATAGATATCATCTCATGCAGTGCTTCTAACTACTCTTACAGGTAACATTACGCGGACTAAGTACAGCTTGTTAAACAGAAACTGGAGACAGGCTGAATGTAACTGTGTGGGTGGTCTATGCTCAACACTCAGCTGTTCCAACTCTAAACAGATATGCTATGTGGGGCCTAAGGCTGAGTTTTTGCAGGAAGTGCAGGAACCTAAGTGTAACCATACAACTGTAGAACCATTTTACCATCAGAAGGTACAATGCAATAGTTTAAATGTTTAGTTCTACTAGCCAATTTTATTGAGAATTGAGGGAGGGGATTGATAACTTTAGGTGGGTAGGATGCCAAAGCCTGGGCAAGACATGGGCAATCTGTAAACTGCAACAGACCTTTTGGCCATGGGCACTAATAAGCTATTGATTACAATTAGAAGTTGTCCTCCCTCAATTTGAGAGAGGACAACTTCTAACTATGATCAATAGCTTATTAGCGCCCATATTTGTGGGTTTTTGAATGGTTTTTATAAATGTGGCCTGGTCTATATTTCAACTAACTACAAAGAACAAATTTCTTATTGAATAGTAATGCCATGTTTAGATCATAGATGATACTGTTTATTCAAAAATTGTTTATAACAACAATTACGTGTTAGCATAACTAGCTAACCTAGTACAATGAAAAGATTGGCACGAATAAAACGCTGTGAGAATTTTTTAGCATGATTTTGAAGCATTTATAAATAAGGCATGTACACATACAGATGCACTTGCACACATGCATACTAGCCAATAAGCATAATTTTACCGATATTGCACTGTACTAATGTAGGTATAGTTTGAAGTTTCAGTTTAGTTTGAGTATAATTTAGTTTTTTGTACATCATTTTACACAGTTTGTACCTATTTCCTTTGAATATGAGGGGAAATATCATGCAGAAAAAATGATAACAATGCCCTTCCTTTTAGCTTCTTCAAATTGAATATCTACGATTTGTGCAGTTTGGTATTACATATAAGCATTACACTTAATGTTAGGTTGACCGGTTTAAATTATTGGTGTGTGTCTATGTTATTGTAGACCAGGACACAATACTGTACTAAGTCTTTGCATGGATTTTTACCTGCGAGATGCGAGAGTTGGAACAAACAGAGGCAAAATTTATATAACTTGAGATTTTACAGACTACATACGAATATAAAGCATGAGAACGGTAAGTTGGGTCATGTTTCTACATTGTAAATGTATGTAGCACATGTTACAGATTTGTTAATTCCTACAGGTTTGTTCATCGAACCTTAGGAGTCATTTTCATCACTATTATTTTGCTGCCGCATAGAGATTGTACGGCATTACCATATCAACCTGTTTTTAGTCTAAAACAACTGCACGCATACGTCAAACATCTACATAATCGTGGTCAATGTACCAAGCGTCTGTTGATTTCACAGGCTAGAAAGTGTTTAGTTCCTCAATGTCTTCTGGCTATTCTAAGAAACTAAATTAGTTTAAGTTTATTGGCTCTCAGACTATTTCCTGTTTACAGTCATGATCCCGCTAACTCCGATGACCAATCAGAAAAAGGTTCTTCTATTGACTTTTTGGAGAAGTGGTTCTACATTTCTATCAGAGTTCTTTAAAGGATATCCAAACTCATACTATATGTAAGTAATTAAAAATGTAATGCTAATTAAAAATATTATTTGTTACATGCTACGTGTTACGTTACGTGTAGGTGTTATAATATATACACTATGGTTATTTTTAAGCTTAGAACACTGGCTTACTTTGCTGCTGCACTTGTACAGCCCTGATCATTGACTACAATTTCATGCAAATTATATGCATTTACATGCAGTACAAGATGTGTTACACAAATATTGCAAATGAAAAAGTTGCTATAGTACTTTAGAACTTTCATAAGTCATAAAGAGATTAATTTTTGAATTTTAATCTCAAAAGAACTTTTGCAAATGTCCAATACAATAAGTCTCTGACAGTCATAACACATGCCAGTGTTTACCTGCCAAAATTGAAAAAGAGACATTACTTTGCAGGTTTGAGCCTCTTTACGGCTTGGTTTCCAATGAGATCCACAGTGCGCATGAAGGAAACAATACACATCATATAAACAAGAGGTCAATGGAGTTATTAGATAGGTCATTCAGATGTGAATTTGATGTAATCTCAGGATCTGAACTGGAATTTCCAAATAGTAGACTAGATCAATTCTTTAAAGGTAAAAGTCGTACATAGCCTCAGAGATGCAGGGGTTATCTACCCTCCATTTCAGATACCCTATGGTCACATTTTAGTCTGTACTAGGTGCATAAGACTTGCTGTTGTGTTTATGTACTAAAATATAGTGATGCATGTGGCGTAATGTAACTCTTTCCCTGCTCAATTCACACTTTTTAGTAACATCATCTGACTAGCTATGTTGTGCATTATTTTTGATTTAATACTGTGGCAGAATTTCACTTACTTTGCTCACAGGTTCTCTAATGAGATTTTAGTTAATTTCAGATTTGCAAATACAAAATCTTATGAATTTCTGAGGAAGAACTTAAATAAAGCGTTTAGAGATCAAATTAGATCATCAAGCCATCGTGTACTTGTATGTGACTTTTACATCGATTAGACATATTTTATATTGTTTTATATAGCATGCAGAATTAAGGAGAAAAGTTCCAGACTGTCCTGTATCCAAGCCCACTACTCCAGCTGTCTAAGTAGTGATATGATAGCCATCAAGACTATAAGAGCCAGACTAGACTGGACCTGGCAGCTACTGGAAGGTGCTCACCAGGATCTTAAGGTGTGGATATTCATTTATTGTTATTCACTCTCTCCAGAAAACGTCTTGTTTTAGTTATCAGCATAAATGTCTTTCTTTCCAAGATTTTGTTGCCCATAACTACATTATTTGTGTGATCTGATTTTCCCTCTGTTATTCCCCTGCTCAGTTGATCTCTCCACTTTTTTACAACTCCGAGTTTCCCAGTTCAGGTGGGATTTCCATTTTCACAGCTTGTGACAACAGGCTACAGTGTTAGCTCTGTTTGGCCGAGTGGTCAACATATTGCCATCTTTCATTGTCACATCGCCAAAGTCCATTTCGATTTAGGTGTACAATGGCTAGTGCTTTGGGTGCTTCTGCCGACATATGCATTGGAAAACAAACCAGAACAGGAAAAAGAAAGAAGCATGGTGATAATTTCATATTGTGGTCTATCTAGGTTCATAGGTGTGAGATATCAGACCTTTAAATTCAGAAAATTTAGTAAAATAAATAATAGCCTATTTGTACATACCTATGCAGGTACATAACTAGGCAGGTGAATAACTAAGCAGGTAAATACCTACGCAGGTACATACCCACGCAGGTACATAACTACGCAGGTACATAATTACGCAGGTAAATAGCTACGCAGGTATATAGCTACGCAGGTACATAACTACACAGGTACATACCTATGCAGCTAAATTGTACACACCTACGTGGGTACACTCCTATGCAGGTAAAAGATTATGCAGGTAGATGACTACGCAGGTACATAACTATGTAGGTCCATACTTTATACTTTAGATTGTGTACATGGTTCGAGATCCCAGAGGTATACTCAACTCAAGAAGAGGAGTGGCCGGTGGACTCCCTAAAAGTCTGAGAAGTAGATCCGCAGGTTAAATATTTTATAATACAATAGATCATAGGATTAACAGGGTAGTATATTTTGACACTTTACCAGATAAAACAGTAACTCATAACACTGTTTATTGCAAATCCAAAAGTTCCAAACTTACTTAGTTAGCTGGTATGACTTGAATATCCTTTGATGCTGTGATTCTGTTTTGTCCAATGAATTGCTATTGATCTATTGTAATACATTAAGCCAGGGCTATAACGTTTAAGGGGGCACGGTGGGTATTTGCTTCCTCAAAAACTAACTCAACCACAAATATGTCATGTCTACTTTCACGGTTTAACAGAAAAGGTTGGTAAACTGGTTGCCTTCAAAACTAAGTCAATAGTAGATGGATAAGTTTGTGTGACTTTTTTAGAAGTAAGAGTCTGTGGCTTAAAATTCAAATAGACTGAAATTCATACATCTGATTGGGGCAATCGAGTTGAACTTAACAGGAAAAGCAAATAAATGCACTTGGTTCCTAGTAATTGCACATTCAGCATTTGCTTCCAATTAATTTTTCAGTATAGTGAAAAATTTTTAATCTTCATTCTTCAATAATAAGGTTATACACAGACGTATTACATAATACTGTAATGGTTTCTGGTTTTTCGTGCGGTTGACCTTGGACGACTGCCGATCCCAAAATGAAGTGCCTATGAGTGGTGATAGGCTTTCTCATTACATGAAAGATCGAGCGGTCTCAGTAGTCAAAGTACTACCAGAGACGACCCATCTGGTCCCGAGTCTAGCCTGGAGACTATACTTAGAAAGAGAGTGATCCGACCTAGTAGGCGGTTCGCTGTGCGAATGACCTGACAAAAGGAAGTGAAAGTCTCTGTATAATAAGTATAGATGTGTCTTTATTGAGATCCAAGCAAAGACTGAGACAACAATCGTAAAAACAATGCCCTTTATATAGTATAAGAACTTCCGCCCGACGTAGTGTCGGGAAAAGACGACGTAGGGTCGTCTGGAAGTTGTGCAACAACA
Organism: Bugulina stolonifera; assembly: GCA_935421135.1. Taxonomy (NCBI): domain Eukaryota; kingdom Metazoa; phylum Bryozoa; class Gymnolaemata; order Cheilostomatida; family Bugulidae; genus Bugulina; species Bugulina stolonifera. Next base: position 10,252,840 of record OW285195.1, read on the forward strand.
TGGTGGCCGGAAGCCCGATGGCCGACCCAAAATGGGTCGAGTTATACAAAAGTTGCTTATAATCATCCAATTCATATACAAAATGAATATCAAGTGATTCTGAGAGGTCGGGCTTCTTTACATGGGTATAAAAGGCACTAAAAGACTTAGTAATTACCATACATGAATGTACGATGGTATATGGTTAAGTGGAATGGATATAAACACATATATACACGTATGTAGACATTAGATGAATGGTTTAGACATGCAATATAGTTAAGTATGAGTACACGAGCAGCTAGGTACGAGAGTACAAGTGTTAGATGAGTAGTGCTGTGGCAACTACTAGGCACTTAAGGTGCTATGGGATTTATCTGGGTAGCTGGAGTCGTATACAAATGTCCTGTACCATTACAATACATGTATGTATTAAATTACGCATGCGATATTCTTTCAGCTCTGTGTGATGCTATTGCTAGAGATTACACTACTGCTAAACTTCTCAGGAAGTCAAAGTATAGAGATCAAGTTTTAGTGATACGTTATGAAGATATTGTTACAGATAATATTGAAGCTGCTAAATATATATACAAGTGAGTACATGGCATATATTTTATCACAGACTAGCCATATAGCCATATAAAGTTTTCTGCAGAATCTACATTATAGTTACGTAAAATAAAATTTATCTAGTAATAGGGACATTACTGTTAGGAGTTTGATAGATTTTCTTAAATTAATAGACTCATTACTGTAAATTTGCGACTGTTCGAAAAATGTCAGTTAGAAACAGGACGCTTCGAAAACATTTATTTGGAAAACAACCATTTAGAAACTCTAAATCCCAAACCCCAAGTCCCAGCTTTCAACTAATTTCTATTTTTAATGTTATATTTTTTGTTTTTACTGCTACTATCTTTTAGAACACTAAAAATAATTCATTATCTGTGAGTTGTGTTCTTCTAAGTGTAATCTACACAGTTTCGTGATGGCTGTTTTCTAAGTGAATGTTTTCGAAACATCCTGTTTCTAACTGACATTTTTGAAATGTTCCTTCGCCATCAAAGTTAGGATTTCTGTAGAAATTTATGTGTTATGGACTCACTACTGCTAGGATTTCTGTAGATCTATATCTATTGGAGAAGTACCAAATTCTTTAGTCTCTCATATTCATGGTTTGACTTCTACTGGAAAAGAGAGGACATACACAACTAGAAGGTAAACTAACACATCTCTATCGGTCATGTTTCAAACTACATGTCACTATATTATTATTGTATATTACATTAAATTTAATTGGGAAAACCTGATATGAGCTTTCATTAGAAATTGAACATCACATGACCGGCACACACTGATCACATGACTGGCACACACTGATCACATGACCTGCACACACTGATCAGATGACCTACACACACAGATCACATGACCTGCACACGCTGATCACATGACCTGCACACACTGATCACGTGACCTGCACACACTGATCACATGACCAGCACACACTGATCACATGACCTGCATACATTGATTACTACCGTCAATATAAATCTTTTAATGATTTTACAGAAAGGACAGTCTTGAGACAGCCTATAAGTGGAAGCAAACAATGGAATATGAAACTGTCAAAATTATAGATTCTGAATGTGAAAACGTATACAAAATGCTTGGATATTTAACTATAGACAATGAGCAGATGTTAAGAAACAAGTCGGCCTTTCACATCAAACTTGGATATAATATACTACCTTGACTCCAGTATGCTAGTGTGATTAGGTGGCGGGGGGGAGGGCGTTCCTCTAAACGGCCAACAAAGTGGATTTAAATGTAGAATTTTAGTGCTTTCTCGCTCTAAGAAGATAAAGGGATAGTCATTTGACAAGACATGCACTATGTACTACTATTACTACTTGCTGTGGTCTACAGTGCGTTGGTTGAAGATGTTTATTGCCTACTGCTGATTTTTTGTTCAATATGAATTCTGATACATGTACATACTAACACTTTTCGATGTTGTTTATTTTAATATAGCATCGGTTCCATAAATAAATAAATAATAAGATGAGTAAGAAAATTGAATAAATAGATTCTCTCACTGAATATTGAGATTAAAATATAAGTAGGATTATATTTGAACAAGAAGTACTGATCTGTCTGGCTGGTACAACATACAAGCCATAGTACCTGGAAGAAGAAGTCAGAACTGTTTAAATAACCGTATGGACTGTTTGGGTATCTACCTACAGACAGCAGCTTTCATGCAGTTCATGCACAGTCGGTTAGTCAGTCAGTCGGTCGGTCAGTCAGTCAATTAGTCAGTTAGTCACTTGGTCGGCCAGTTACATGTAGTTACAGCAGTTGTGACTTGTGACCAGGGCTTAAAGTGTACCGGAACGCACCCGAACGCCGTTCTGGTAAGAATTTATTAGAGCTATTCTTACAGGAACGCATTTTCCTTGGGCTATTACTACAGTCATAGTTGGAAGCCTGTTAGTACATTAGCTAGTCTACTAGTTGTTTTAGTAAACTAACTACAACTAACTAACTACAACCAGTCAGACCGCCCTCGCCCAAAACGTTGAAAAGTCGTTAGCCTAGTCACTTTATTACGGTTATTAAATGGGTGTCTAAAGTATTTTCATTTTGATATTAATATCTTTTTTAAGTTAACACATGAGAATTAGGTGATAATATCAGGGCTCTCAAGTTGCTCAGTCAAAAAATCCGAGCAGCTGTACAATGTACTGCAGTGCAGCAGTATTACTCTATAAGCAATTGGTCAGATATATAAATAAAGCTGTTGGTCACTTACATACACATATCTATTGCTCTAGGAGTTAGCATTAGTAATTTCTCACAGCCTAATAATCTCAGTACACACATGTAATTCAGTCCTTGCCCTTGGAAAGTAATAGAATTAGTAGCTTTTTCTTAAGAATTCCTAAGCAACTCACAAGCTGTGAAATAAGATGAATATTAATTGGGAGATTGTAAAGCATTTCAACAGAAAATATAGCTAATGTGAGAAAATCTCGCAAAATCCGAGCAAATCATTAATAATGGAAAACCTCCCGAGCTCTCCTAGCAAGCACTGAAAATCCGAACTGCTCGGGGAAAACCCGAGAACTTGAGAGCCCTGATAATGTGTGTGGCAAACATTCTTATATTAGAAGGTCTAAAGTACTACCGTTTACCCAAAAATACACAACATTTTAGATATTGACAGGGAAACGAGGGAGACAAATCTAAATTTCTCAAACATTTTCTGCAAGCACTATGTGCCCACCTTATTTGTTCCACTTCGAACACTGACTCAATACCACTCATCTAAACACAAAAAATAAAGATATAACTATTATATTTATTAAATGTTTGTTTACACACAAAGAACAGGAGTTGATAAAAACATCTTGTTGATGTGCTACTTTTTAGAATTTGGCCAGATATATGCGGACGTCGAACATCTGAATGAATGAATGAATCTGCATTTAAATTTATGCAACAAAATATACATAAGAATGCCTCTATTTGCAGGCGAAGTTGTTTGAACAAATATTACTCTGAGCATTCCTGTTTGATAGTGAAAGTCGTGTAATGTTGATGCGTTCCTGTAAAAAATTTTTACACTTTAAGCCCTGCTTGTGACTCATTAAACCTAAAAAGCTGTTGCCATGTGAGTTGTTTGCTCTTACTTTGTATATCTCTAACTGGTACAGCATACTAAACTAACTCATTGAAAAGCTTTATGCTTTTTAATATACAAATTCATGTGTGATGCTTTTGTCTTCCTGATGAATGACATTCATTATTCAATTTAAAGAATTTATTGATCGAAACACATATTTAGAATAGCAAACCAATGGTCTATTGAGATAACACACAAGGGCAAGTGTTTTACAATAATACCTTGCTTTTGCCGGAGTAGTTTGATTGTTAGTAAATTTCCTATAAAATACATTCTACCTTCTAATTTGGAAATATAACGTTTACTGCGCATATCAGAACTGAAGAATATGCTTAGAATTGTGAAAAGTCGTTTAATAGTCATAGCAGCTGTATGTTGTCTTACACTGTTAATGTATAAATTGTCAACTACACACTCATACGATGAAACATCAGCAAACAGTTTGTGTGATGACAGCCATCAGCTTCAAGGAGGGTATGCAGTATTTCATTTATTTAGTCCTGGTATTAGTGCACTAGATTCTTGTAATATTATTGTAGTTTTGTTTTGTTTCTTAAATTCCAACAATTCTATAGACATAACCTAGCCATTGATGAAATTTTTTCAATATTGAAAAGATTTTGATTAGAAGTACATCGTATAAAATAACACAATATGCATTTGAGTTATTTTCACATAAGATTTGTACTGCGAAAATGTTTAAACACCCAGGCGAGAACAAACAGGCTGTGATTATTCACCTTCATAAGCAAGCACTAGGCAGACTTGTCAGCATACTTCAGCTGTTAGGTACACCATAAAACAATTTATCAATGAGGATGCAACACAAACTACAGACTGCAGTAAACGGAGGAAACTATTACTAAATCAATCTTAGCTCTTTGATCAATTAAACAAAACGTGAGCCTTGAAATTCAATTTTAGCATACAATACTATCTTATCTCAGAGTTCTAGGTCTAGATAAAAGTTCAACGGTTGAATAAAATAATATAATACTCAATACTATTCATTGGATATAGTATCTGCATGCATGTATTTCCTTTGAGAGAAGTAGTACCAATGATAGTGGAAGGAAATATCGGACACTCAATGATAATACACTGTCCAACCAAATACACCCAATTTGGCGTCCACCTTCCTGCCATATATTAATTGATCTTTTAGATAGTTGTTTGACCAGTATCGCAGTTTCACGGCTTAACTATTGCACATTCTGTAATAATATATCATTTATATCAGTAGACTGTATATTCGATGCCGCTGTTAACAATAATATTATCTGATTGGCCGGCAGAACACCAATAGGAAGAGCAGATTTGTACACTCATGGTAGCACAACTCCTTGCTTAATTCAGACCGCGTTTGGAGGCAGAGAATGGACAGTTTTTGGCCTGAGTGTCCGATCTTCCATTTCATTATCATTGGTGGTACTTCACAGCACTTTATCCTCTTGAGCTCACTAGGAGCGTGCCGGCTACAGATTACTTCATAGCTACAACCAAGCTACTACATCAACTCTACCTTTCCTGTTGTCTAGCTGGATACTTGAGTGGCAGACTTTATATTTCTTACTCTGGGTGTACATGTTGATGAAACAATAATAGTATATAAATTATGCTTCATGCTTGAATTTTGCAACGCTGACAGATAATGTCAACCTTAAGATTTCCTACGCAATATTGCAATGACAATTAATTTAGTTATCTTTTGTCACGCTTTACAACCAGAATGTCTCATGTATGACAATTATTGTTTAGAAGTTTATGCCCAGTGTCCACTTCCAGGTCAGTGCTGGTAGACGGGCCTGGTACCATATGCAGCATCTTTATTGCAAAATAACACAACATATTGCTCTTAATTTCTAGCATCAATCTGGCAGCTGGTCACTCTGGATATTTAGGGTGCTATTTGCTTACTAAAGAAGAGGTTTCTTACCAAAAACTAACTAGCAGGATAATGAATACATCGCATGACTGCATCCTGTACTGTCAGGACACATCACATATGTACTCCTATTACCAGGTAAATGTTTGCCAATAAACTCCAACCAACGTTTAACAGTTATACGGAGGTCGTAACCACTGGAGAGGTTCTAGATAGTATCCACTAACCACACACGCTACCCATCAGTCAATGCATATTATACGTATGTTACAGACAGTCAATAAGATGTGTGCATGTGATAATCAGTTCTACACCAGTGGGTTGAGTTTCTTACCATGTGGCAGCAGCAAGAGTCAGTCAGCTGATGTCTATGTAACAGGTACGTATACTAAGTTCCTACTGAAGATGATGGAACTTAGGCTATTGAGGCTATGATAGGTGTCTATGTGACCTAGACTTTAGACATGTGTTGATTTGGCCAATAATATAATAATAATATAATATCCATAGTGCCAAACACAATTCTTTAACGTGGCTGCCCAATGGCAGAGCTAATTGAGGGGCCACCACGACTCCTAGAGCTGGATCTTATTGTAGTTTGATATAGTACAGAGGGAAAACCTTCTTCGGGACGAAAACTTCCAGGTCGTTGGCAGGACTCGAACCCACGTCCTTACAGATAACTTGTGTCATATCTGCAAGACCAGAGTGACTAGCACTAGACCACTCAGCTACCAACACCTACATGTATAATTAATGTTGTGTAAAACAGGTTGCAGATGCAGTAGCCAGTTAAATTATTATTTTCCATAAAACACCAGTGTGTCAATGAGTTGGAAATGATTTTCGTCAATCAACACCAAAGAAATTTTTTCTAAAGTCGTGTGACCAGCTTGGAAACTTGTTCCAGTTAAAACTGCTCAAACTGGTACTGGATTCTATAGCGCTGAGTAAATACCCAGTAGATAACCCTAGGTAAACCTCTTATTCTTAGAATTGTGCAATAATATTATGTCCTGCGCGGTCATGTCACCTCCAAGAGACAGTAACTTTTACAGTTGTTCATGTTAACTCTAATGCATGTTATACAAACTACTATGTCAGCTGCATTAGTTGTACTTCACATACCTCTTCTGTATCATGCTTACTAATAATGTCTAGTAAATCATCACCCTAACTGACTGAAATCTTCTAAAACTGGAACCTTTACTGTATAAGCACTGGTTTAACGTAATCTCCTACAAAGTGCAGTGCAGTACAGTACGAACCCTATACTTGATTAGAGTTACAATGTATGTTGGTAGGCTAGTGTTTCATATCCACCTCTTAACTGAAGAGGCATGACAGTAGTCGGGTTTTGAGAAGTCAATTACCGCTAGACTGCAGCAACCCTTGTCTGGAGAAAGACCAGAGACCATCTGGCATGAACACTTGTAACCACTTGCTAGAGGTCCAGTCTAGTATAAACAGACGTTTACATTCCAGCAGAATGTTACCCTCTGCTGTAAAAACAGTGTCAGTTTTCTGGTAAAAATGTTTTCGTTCTTACAGATAACATTGCACAAACAAAATACAGCTTGCTAAATAGAATCTGGAAACAGAGTGAATGTAACTGTGTGGATGGTCTATGCTCAAGTCTCCGCTGCTCAAATTCTAAACAGATATGCTATGTGGGACCTAAGGCTGAGTTTCTAGAGGAAGTGCAGGAACCTAAGTGTAACCATACAACTGTAGAACCATTCTACCCTGAAGAGGTACATAAATATATAGAGCAGCCTGATGTAACAAATAATTAATTGTCCTGCATGCCCAATATATCTAAAATTTTATGTTTAGTTTAGAATGGGCAACCAATTCTGAATGCAGAATTTAATTGATCACAAACAAACAATTCCGGCAGCAATCACTATAACAAAGTAATACTGCGCTATGTTATCCAAGCTACATGTTCATGTATAACTGGTATTCTCTCTGCAAACTTGGCTGTTGACATACTGTACTACCAGGCTATATCTTTGTTAGCTTATTAGTCAGCATAAATTATTTACAGTGTAGAACCACATTCCGAAAACCAGGTTTTGCTTGACACGATGAAATAAGGATGAGGTATTGAATTCTTGGATTTGACAGGGTAGTATAGGCAAAATAAATGATATTTCTTATTAATTACATTCGGCATCATGATTGTTGCTTTCACGTAGCAGTTGGTCGCTACAAGACGGTTGCTAACCACAATGTGGCTAACGATTACTATACTATTAATAGCTGGCATGTGTTAGTCAGCGTTGGGGTTTAAAGTTAACCTTGTTGAACTCAGTAACCCTTCCATCTCACTGAACCCTCTCACTATATAATGCAGGTGTGGTTAGCGTTGGTCACTGCAGCTAGTAGTTGGCATAAACTGTAGTTTGAAACCCCTTTCAAATGTACATTCATAATGACATTGCTACAACAATGGAGCGGGTTGCTACTACTATACAAAAGGTGTCACACTGTCGTAGATTTGCCTCTTAATAAAACAAATTTCTTTGTAGACTTACGTACAATACTGCACTAAACGGTTACATGGATTTGTACCAGCCAATTGCAAGAGTTGGGATAAAGGAAAAATAGCTTTAGGTGAATCGAGGCTCTACAAATTATGGAAAAATTCAGCAGATAAGACAGGTAAAGCAAGTCGCTGCTGATGAATTATTTATCCAAATCTTCCATTAATGGAAATGATATTAATTGCTAAATCAAGATTTGCTCGGTCTAATTATGATAGCGCAGCCTCAACATCATGCTGCGCTATGAGCTATTACGCCTTTACCTGGTAAAAAGCAATAGAAACTATCGATAACTGTATCGCCATAGAGGTTTAAATTAAAAAAATGAGGTCATAACACACTTCGTGTGGACTAAATATCTTTAGAGATCATTGATACTGTTTACTTAAAAAAAAGTGGTGGTACATCAGGTGCTCTAAACTCAAAGTGGAATTCTGAAAGACACCATAAGTTGAATCACAGAGTGCACGTACCCGTATCGTGTTCAGGTGTCCAAACTTTGAGTGACTGCATACTAATTATTATGTGCTGATGAATTCCATCCTATCTACATGACGTATTATTGTCTATTTATAAAATTATCAACACTTTATGCCGGGTGAACGGCCAAGAGTACCTGCTCTCTAAAGAGAGACAAAAGTCATTTCAGGAAATCAACTAGATAGTAGCAGAGTTAAGTTGAATAAAGAAAATTTGCAGGCTTACACTATGCTCTGAGAACAGCTATCATGCTTTTAATTGTTGGCCATGGTCTGAGAAATATTACAGCCACGCCCCCACCCTGTACTTGCTTTGAGGTTCCATATAATTATATAGATTTAAATGATTAGAGTTTGAAAACATGGATGGACAAAATGCTTATATTGGTCGTTTCACTGTTTATTATTATGTCAATGTTTTTATGAGCATAATAGAGTACTCAATGAGCCCCCCACCCCCTCTTCCCCATCCTTAGCAGCCCATATATAGCTAGGTAGACATAGAGAGTGTCCCGCGTCTACATGGTCTGCTCTCCGACAAAGCTTTATTTTCAGTATACAGAGATGGCGAAGTGGTAATGTGTTTTGACCACTCTACCAGGCGATTAGGCGCTGTAGAGGCCTCGGATTCAAACCCAAGTCGGCTATGGGCCATTTTCATAGATGTGGAACCGAGTCTACGACTGATCAAAAAGTCTCCTTGCAGCGAAATAAATATGTCATTAAACTACATTCTTTCACGTTACTTGTATCAATTTTTAAAGTAAATGTAGTTACATTATTTAATCATGGATTTTTATGACTTTTGTTGAAACTACTATAATATTTGAATTCTATTCTGGTTATAGTAACAATCCCCCTAACTCCGCTGACCAATCAGCAAAAGGTTCTTTTAGTCACATTTTGGAGAAGTGGTTCTACATTTCTATCAGAGTTCTTTAAAGGATATCCAAACTCATATCATATGTAAGTAATATATCCAAACTCATATTACATGTAAGTAATATATCCAAACTCATATTACATGTAAGTAATATATCTAAACTCATATTATATGTAAATAATATATCCAAACGACATGCTATGTGTAAGTAATATATTTGCACGTGTAAGTAGTACATGTATAAAAAACGCACAGACTTATACTCCACGGCATGACCAGCCCCTTGCACTGCCAGCTGCCAGTGGTGGCCCACTCCCTGTGAGAAAGGCCCAGATAACATGGCCTGTTTTTGGCAGGAGTAGAGAAGTTCCTTTGAAGCCATGCTGGCTTTCATGACCCCAAGGACTTTTATATAAGGCACAGGAGCAATAGTGGCTGGATGCTCTTCCTAACACCACCATGACCGGGATTCGAACCTGGAACGCTCAACATGAAAGTTGAGCATTTTAACCACTAGGCCACGGCTGCTTCCTTTAAGGAGTACATGTATATCCAAACTATACTATGTGCAAGTAATATATCTAAAATCATATTATATGTAAGTAATATATCCAAACTCGGAAATTTGCCTGGTTTACATGAGACTGTACTTAATAACTGAATGTAATCTGAGAGCTCAGGCTTGACTAACGATTGTTCTAAAAGGAAGTTCCCTTTTTTTAAATAAATACTTTTACCAGGCATGTCTAGCCAGAGGGTGATAGCTGCTGTGCATTACTGGATAAAATCAGCTGTCATTGCTGCATATAGCATTTTATTCAGCGCTCAGGTACAATATCTAGATATGCCTAATATGCATATTATGCTTCTTAGCATCTCGCTGGCCTAGTTCTCAAACCCCCTAACTGGCTCAAACCATAAAATTTGAGATAAGGGCATAATTCTATATTTCTCAGTTATCTCTATTGATGTGTGAATTTTTTTCTTTCAAATCTTATTCATTGCTGAGTTATCAATGTTACAAACCAGTCAATTGCCTTTTACCAATGTGTACTCTCAGTTCTCAAACCATCTAATTGGTCAGCCAATCAAAACAATGCAACTGACCAATCAAATAACAATGATGCAGCCTTCTGCACTTCAATACTTTGTGAATTATTATTATGGAGGGAAATTCAACAAGGCCAAGAACAATGGATGCTGCACAAATATTGGATAAACTTACAAGGTAAATTATCACATTTTGCAACTATAGAAAGTGTTTAATTTATCTAGATTTTAGCAAAAACGTAATTTTGTGAAAGCTACAAACAGCATGTAGTTAATACTAGTATTGGTAGTAAAGAATTGGGTTGTAGTCATTCTGTAGTACTTGCATTGAAAACTTTTTCACATTTAAATCTAACATTGTAGTGAAAGTAAAGGGACTCCCAACAGCAACAATGCAGTGGTCATGTCACGTAGTTATGCTAACAGTAAAGCTGTGTCTCCTGAATCATCTACTAGCAACAGTGATTTTATAACAACTCCAAGGTGCAACCGACAGCTGCAACTGTTATCCAGCTCAACTCCTGCACAGTCGACATCAACACCTCTGCGGGATGCTACTAATGGATACCTGTCTAACTTAGAACAAAGTCAAACCACTGATATGTCTACTACATCTACTGATGATAGTGCTGGAACCATGAATCGATCTAGAAAGCGTAAAAGAAATGAGAAAGAGTGGGCTAAAAATGTAAGATTTATGTTATTATTTAAACATACTTTTAAGTGTGCTTGGAAACAAAAGTGGATATGCATGCAAAGTCATGTACATTTAGGTACAGTGCCAACCTAACAAATAATAATGACTATTGAATTGCTCTATCACCTTGAAAAACTTGAGTATTTTGTTTGCCGGCCTTTTGATCATTAAAAGTTGCATAGTTTGCATGCCAATGGATTGACATCACACTTATGTTTATCTAGGTACTAACTCTTGTTTAGACATCAAAATGCAAATTATATAACATGGAATCAAGTTCACGATCTCATGCTCCTAATTTGAATAATTTTCATTGCAAAAATTGTCCAAATAATATTGGCAAGTACTATTAGTTCTCTCTAATTTTAGATTCGTCAACGAAAAAGGCAGTGTGGAGAAGAGTACACTTCGAGAGATGGGAAACGTCGTCGCCAGAGAACTGTTCAGGTTGTGGACTGTTCTAGATGTGCGTATCGGTGTCAGCACAAAATTACTGACGAGTCTCGTCAAAAAATATTCAGTTTTTTTTGGCAACAGGGTTGGAACAGCCAACAACATTTTTTTTCGGCAACAACAAAGATGGGAGAAGCTAACAGCAGGAAAAGAAAGGATTACAAAGGCCAAAGAAAATGCAGTATCAAGTACTTCTTTGAAGTTGAAGGGTCTACTATACAAGTTTGTAAAAAGTTTTATCTGAAGACATTGGATATAGATAAATCCAGAGTGAGTGCATTTCATGACAAACATAAAAATGAAGTGACAAACCAACCAGACATTAAGGAACGCCCTTTCAACGGCAAGCAGTATTCAACAGAAGCAGTGCAGACTGTTATGAATCACATTGGCAGCTTTCCCAAAGTGGAGTCACATTATTGCCGTAGTGACAGCAGCAGAGAATACTTGGACTCAGACTTGAATATAACAAAAATGTATCGACTCTATTACCAAGAGCAACTTGACCAACGGCAGACACCAGTTATGGAATGGAAATATAGGGAAATTTTTGTGGAAAAGTTCAATCTGTTCTTCCACAAACCAAAGAAGGACAGATGTGACAACTGTGAATGATATCAGCAGACAAAGATCAATGGCTCAACAACAGAGGCAGAGGATGTAGAACATGAAATACATAGGAAGCTCGTGATGGCAACACGTGAAGAAAGAAAGCTAGATAGAGAGAATGGCTCAGATGACACACTCGTCATTGCATTTGATCTGGAGAACATATTTGCTCTTCCAAAGTGCCAGGTTTCCTCATGTTTCTACAAGAGGAAATTAACAACATATAATCTAACTGCATTTGTTGAAAAGAGTAAAAAAACCTACTGCAGCATCTGGAATGAGAAACTCTCTGGAAGAAGCGGTAATGACATAGCCAGTGCTCTCATAGCTATTCTTGAAAAGGTGATGAAGAATCACCCGGAAACCAAGCACATGATATTGTGGTCAGACAGCTGCGTTCCACAGAACCGGAACAGCATAATGTCGTATGCACTACAATACTTCCTGAAGTCTCATCCAAGTTTAATTAGCATAAAGCAGAAGTATTGTGAGCCTGGACATAGTGCAATACAGGAAATCGACTCTGTGCATAGTGTCATAGAAAGAGCTCTGCAGCCCCATGATATCTATAGTCCACTGTCTTTGGTTCGTCATCTCTTTAACATCAAACCAAATCAGATACCAATGGATATCACACTTCTTACGCAAAAGCACATTAAGACTTACAGTGATTGCACAAAGGGAGCTCGCTATAATCTGATCCGCTACACCAAAGTCAAGGAGCTAACCTATCACACGGCTAAGCTAGAGGTGATATCTTCAAGACATAGTTGGGATGAACCTAGGCCAGTTGAAAGTTGTGTAATAAACAAGACACAGACAAGGAATAGCACCTCTAGCAGAGCCAAGTTCATAAAACCTGCCGAAGACAAGAAAATTGTGACACTCTCTGATGCTAAAATAAAAGATCTAAAATCTATGTTGTCATTCATGTCTACATCTGACAGAGAGTACATGGAATCTATTATCAACTGAATTATCTTAGAATATAATATTATACAAATAGTTCAAGTTATACAAACCATGTACATTTTGCTTGCATTCCTTTGGTTAGACAATGGAATGCCAGCCAGTTGACTGTATTGTACTCTAATTTCAATGAACATTCATGAACAAACCAGCTAACTGTCATTTGGTGAATGTGGTTTTGACCAAATTAATTAAATTATGTAATTTTTTTTTGGTCCATGATGTACATGCTATGTGAATACATTCCTATTCCAAATTCATAACCAATAACTCTGATATGTGTGAAAATACAGCACTTTGAAACTTTAAACTCTTCTAGCCAAAATTTCATTATTGTCCACTTGGCTGGTTTGAGAACTAGCCCTTATTAGATTCTAATGCATAAAAGCCTATAAAAAGTAACATCTTACATATATCTCAGTGATAGTTGTTGTTTCGACGTTCTAGGTATGAGCCTTTGTTTGGTTTGATGTCAGATGAATTCCGGCAAGGTGATGAAAGACATAATACTCATATTATGGGAAAGAGATCAATTGAGGTGTTAGATAGGTTATTCAGGTGTGACTTCAACTCAATTTCTGGACTAGATCTCTCAAAACCTGTTCTTTCTATGGATAGCTTTTTTGATGGTAAAGTATATGCCTATTTACCCACCAAGCTAATAATAGTTGTGCATTCCATAGTGTAGTTAGTAGATTTTTCATTCGGAAATTATGCTACCTAAGGTTAGTTTTTACATACATAGTACATGCTTTTACATAACAAGCACTTCACGCAGACATGTTGCAGTGACCTCATGAGAAGTTGCATTTCCTTGTATTAGGGATACAACTCCAAGTCCTAGCCCAAGCTCTCACACCAATATAGTGGATGGGTTGGGTACCCACTAACCCTGAGTCGAAGTCAAGGGCCTAAGGCTATGGCACCACCCCTGCAGCAAAGCCCTAGCACCATCCGGAACCGAGATTCTGACTGACAGCATATATAAATCGAGGATCCTGGAGGAACTCCGCAGCCGGCTTAGCTCAAGGTCCAAGATGCATTTAGCAGGTGGGGTGGGTCGAGCACTCCCCACTTTGGGTCGGGTTCGAGGGCCTAAGGCTTGGACCGTCCCCAGCAGCGATGTTGGTAGACCCAGCCCCAAGGACCTAGCACCACCCAGAGCAGAGATCCTAACCGGTAACATAAATTATATAAATCGTCCCGATTTTCGACCCCAAGTCTGATTGGAGGACGATAGACCGCAGACCACAGATCGCAGACTCACGACCGTTACATTTGTAGTTATATGATGTTAGTACACATTTCTGCATAGTGTAATTTATTTTTTGTAATAGTTAGTTAATAAAATAGCTAAATGGATATTTACAAATTTTAGCACACTACAAGCTATTCCATGTAACTTGTACCATATGATTGTTAGGCGCTATTAGTGCAATTAATTTTAAAAAGTAGCCCTTTGGGTATTACTAATATCAGTCAAGGAAAGCAAGGTGTAATAATATTCTATTGGCAACTAAAGCAGAAAAATGATTCTAAATTTGAACCAATAATTGCACAGCACAAATTACTGAACTAGTTATAAAATATTCTTCTAGCTTGTAACCACTCGGAGCCAGATTCTAGACGGTCATGTGTTCAAGCCCACTACTCCAGTTGTCTAAGTAGTGATATGATTGCTATCAAGACTGTAAGATCCACACTGGACTGGGCTAGACAGCTGTTGGAAAGTACTCGCCAAAATCTGAAGGTGATTAAAAGTTCATTTATTCCCAAATGGCATTTTCAGCGTTCCCTTTAAGTTTAGAGGGAATACTTAAAATGCCATTTACAAAGGTATTAGCTACTTTGCCTATACAAGGCCATTGGAAATAATCTATGTTTATTGGGCAAAATTTCCCACTCTTACTTAATGTAGCAAAATCGGCTCCCAATAGGCACTCTCGAATTTTGAACTATCATTTATACATGTAGTTGTTTTCCCTTGAATAGGTGATCTCCAAAAGAGATCCAATGTATGTGCAGCATGAATTATTAGTGATATTGATCAAAGAGGGAGTATTTGAATAGTACTTGCTTAGAGCTATCCAAAATGGTCTGCCAGTGCAACAGCAGATGATGTCATCTACCACAAATGGATCTCAAACAAAGGCAGTCTATGTCATCTGAGTAACCCAGTTAACCTTGTAATAAAGCACATGAAAAAGCTTTTTTCAATAACTTTTCTATTAACCAAGAGTTTATAAATTCCTTCTACACTTTTGGTAACATGGTACTTGACCACCTATATTCACTTGTCTTTTCGATTTTAAACATCAAGAAAATGCAATTAGCAAGAAAACTTCTCATTTATTTGAGGGCATACAACATTGATAAGACAACTTCTTCATATTTCCTAAGAACTCCCATGAGTGAATAGAGGCAGTGGGTGTCCTATTTTCCAGTATTTTTCAAAAATACACATAACTACTTGTGGTAAAACAATATTAGCACTGAAAGAGAAATAGAGAACTAAATTTAGCATAATTGGTTTCCAATTATATTTCTCTGCTCATACAAGAGGGGACAACTCAGGAAGACTACCCAGTCTTTGAGCATTCTTCTATTTATTAGCAGTTGTGCTACCGTGTTCACTGCATAATTAGGAGTTACATGCACCTGTCAATGAGATCCAACAGTGAATGTCATCTAGCATGATGTAATTCAAATTCAGTAATACACGTGATACACAAGTCATGTATTCCTATTGTTGCAAGTCAGAAGCTCTCACCTCTGTTCACCATGGTCTATGACATAATAGTGTAATTGATTTAGGTCGTGTACCTGGTCCGAGACCCAAGAGGAGTAATCAACTCAAGAATTCACCTTCCAACTGATTGGTTTAATTCTGAGGCTATTAAAAAGAGTGCACAAGGTAAGACAGTTGAAACACAGTCAAATAGCATATGCCAAAGCAGTTCAAAGATTCTACGACTTACGTGAATCTGCGACTGACCGAAAAAGACAGTTAGAAACAGGACATTTCAAAAGTAGACAGTTCAACACTGGACAGTTCGAAATGCCTAACCCCAAACCCCAACCACCAGATTTCAACTAATTTTTATCTTTAGTATTATTTTTCTATTTAATTAATTAAATTAAATGATTAAAAATTAATTATCTGCAAGTTGTGTTCTTCTAAATGTAATCTACACAGTTTCGGACTGTCCTGTTTCGAACTGTCCACTTTCAAAACGTCCTGTTCGAACTGTTTTTTTTTAAATGTCCCTTTACCGACTTACGTATTCACAAATTCTGTGCATCCCCTTACGTTCAAGTTGGGATCATAATTTAGGTTTCTCTCGCTTATTTTGCCTCTTTGACTAAATTTTCTACCAAGAATAATCCCAGGCACATAATAGGTTCTTGTCGCACAAGTATGCATTTATATGTCATCATAGGTCATAAGAAATACTATGGCTAAGAAAAACTAAGAAAACTGAATAATCTTGAGATCCGGGTCATTGGCACAACCAACTTAGTAAGATTGCGAACAGTGAACAACAATTTGAAACAGCGTTTTGTAAGTTTAATTCAACACTGGTTTTGAAATATTTATTATTTATCTAATTTCAGCTCTGTGCAGTGATATGATTGACAACTACGCTGTTGCTCAAGTTCTCAAGAAGTCAAAGTATAGAGATCAAATTTTAGTGATCAGATATGAAGATATTGTTCCAGATAATATTGAAGCAGCTAAATATATATACAAGTGAGTGTCTTCTCTTAGTGCTAATATTTAATGGAAACTAAATATGCTGGCAAGGACATTAAATTTAAATAAATTTATTAATAATTTGAAGTTACTTAGTAGGGTCCTACGATAACATAACGCTATTTTATCTTCGGTCATATGGTAACGTGACCATTCAAATTTTAGATCGATTTAGTATCATATAAAATGGTAGTTGTTTCCTATAAGCCAATATAAAACTTTGTCTTGTTTCTTGTTTCACAATGGAAATAGTGGCGGTTGTTGGTCTAAATATATTAAGTTTAATTCATTGCGCCATTGAACAACTTTCATTTAGCACATCGTTCTAATTTCACAATGATTACCTGGTGCCCACCTTTATGCTTCAGTTTCCCATTGGTCAATTACCTAACTAGCCAACCTGATTACGTGACAGATCAATAAGTTTAACCAGCTGAACTTTGAACCTATCGCTTACACATGCCAATTATAATTTAGTAAACCAAACTGCAGCCAACTACAGTCTGAACACAACATTAAGGAACCTGAGGCTATAGCGCAAGGCTATCAGTCTTAAGGTACTAAGGCTAGTATGAAGGGTGTCTAGATAGATGTATATGTTACAGCTTTCTCTCTTCTCACAAGATTTGACTTAGTTCTATCTATCCTCCAGATCACTGTCTCTTGGAGATGTCCCAACTTCTCTAATCTCTCATATTAAAAGACTAACAGATGTCAAAGGAAAAAAGCCTAATACATACAATACTAAAAGGTAAGGTTCTTTGAGTGCCAGATTCTATATGCTTTGCTGATGCAATATCCGAGATCTACGATGTGATATCTACTTCAAATTTCTGGAAACTACTAAAGAAATACGGGGTATTACTGTCAGGGATTAATTTTCAACATATCATGGTACTTAAAAAGTCGCTTGAATTTAAACTAAATTTCCCATGCAATAACAAATAACAATCTCTTATGGTATGTAGCCTGAGTTCCTGTATCTCTGCTGATTTATAAATATTGCGTGTAGCATACCTTTCATGAGTTTCCTCAAAGCCATTGAATGTGAGGGTAATATATTGACCAATGTAATTTGTTGATACAGGCCAAATATAAATATATCTACATTCACTAAATACGTGATAAGAAACTTTGTATATGTTATAATGTAGCGAATCTTCAAAAAATAAGAGTTTTCTTCTCTTCACTTTATAAGTTGTCCGCTCTTACCTCAAACCACAACCTCAACATAATTATACATTTAGACATTTCTTATCATGTATTTAGTAACTGTTAATTCCTGCTAGATGGCAATACAGGCCCAATATGGCACACTGCATGCTTCCACAACCAAGTCTTCTTCTATTATTATAGAGATGACAGCGTTAAGACAGCATATAAATGGACTCGACAGCTAGCATATGAAACAGCCAAAGTTGTTGATGCCCAGTGCCAAGAAGCTTACAAACTTTATGGCTATTTGCCAATAGATACTAAACAACAAATGAGAGCCAAAGCAGCATTTCACGTCGAATCCAAATATAAGTTTTATTTTACTTAGGAACACCAGCATACACCACATCCGACTTAGAATGATGACTAACTACTGGTCACCAGTGGCTAACTACTGGTCACCAGTGGTTAGAGAATGGACTATTGTTCACTTCTCAAAATTAGGTGGAAATCCACAACGATATAGTAACATTCAGAGCCACTAACGGACTAAGGTTTGTGTGTGCTCTATTTGAATGCTGTATAACTACTGAAAGTTCACACTATATTATGACTTGAGTGACTTCATTCACTTGTAAGCTAATAAAACTGTAATGAAACGACAGCTTGCATTCTTGTTATATATGTCTGTGTCTGTGTAAGTTATATTCAAAATAGCCTGCCATGCTACCCACTGACAACCGCCCCCATGCCAAACACAACGGCCCAGCTCAACTGCTTCAACGCCAAGCTCAGCTCTCATAACTACAGATTGCCTGTTCTTAGTGATATTTTTGAGCTCAGAAAGAGCTTTGCAGTATTGCAATTGGAACTTATTAGAGCATTGTTGAGGAAGACTGAACCTAAATCCCGGACTCATTGCTTGGCTAGTTACAAAATGGATGAAAGCTTTATAAATATATTTTATATATGCATTTATCTGTCTACTAACATTTTGTGCTTATAATGACAGATAATAACTAAATTACCCATCCAATAGATGAAACCATTAAATCATTAAAACTTGAAGTTGAAATTTATTAGTTTTTCAGTTGAATTCTAATCACCTCATGCTAGACGACCTGCTGGACGATTGGGGCTCCTGAGAGGTTACCCATGCAACCAAAAACATTCAATATATTATACACATGTTTATCTAATTGCTTCAAAGTTTTTGAATAATTTAAACAATAACTAATTAACTAACTAATCTACATGTAGCTTAGAAATCTCCGGGTAAAGAGTAAAATTATTAATCTGTACAACCATTTTAACCACAATATAGCATGGAAGCAAGAAAATATTTCGGTTTTTACAATATTTTAACTTTTATTACATTTACGAGTACTTGACTGGTAAATCAATATCAGATTCAATCAAGAAAAAAGTTGTGTTTTGGTTGAATATGGAGTGTTTTCTCATCTCTTAGTTGCTGTATGCTGTCTATAGGTAAATATCCAAACAGTCTGTATGCTTCTATACATGCAGAATCTAGCATTTTTGTTGTTCTATAGTCCATCATTTGTTTCCATTTATATGCAGTTTTGAGGCTATCCTTCCTGTAAAGTCATGAGATATATTAGTATGTACTGCATACTGTACTTGCAGGTACTTGCAGGTGCTTGCAGGTACTTGCAGGTACTTGCAGGTACTTGCAGGTACTTGCAGGTACTTGCAGGTACTTGCAGGTACTTGCAGGTACTTGCAGGTACTTGCAGGTACTTGCAGGTACTTGCAGGTACTTGCAGGTACTTGCAGGTACTTGCAGGTGGTATAAGTTTTTTAGTGCATTGTAAACAAAAGACACAATATTTTTATGGTATTTGTTTCCTATCAGGCTTGGGAGAAAACAGTATCTACCCCAACATTTGACCTCACAAACGGTAGGCCCACAGACTCACAGAATGTTTAGTGTTACATCACTGGTAGTGGTAAATGACGTGAGCACGTGAGGGATAAATAGCGTCATAGCATGAAGACAACTCCAACTAGCATTAGAATGTCTATACTAGGATGAACTAAGGACGGAAATATAACTTTTGGTTATCAAAATTGGGTTTTGGAGTTACAGTCTTTAGCTCTGCTCTAGTGTAGGTATTCTACATGTAGCTTTAGTCATGCACTTTGGTTAGAATGGTCTTCTTGTAATCTCACGTCATTTCATTGTCACGTCACGTTTTTTACCACTGCCCTTGCACCACCTTGTTACTTGGGCCAGACAAAGGTGGTTATTTATGATAATTCTTATTCATTTTCAGGTGGTAATATTTTGTTGACAGCTCGTTATTTTACACCTAAGTGTCAGAAAGGTGGAGCACAAACTGTGACAAAGAGTTCAATCTCGCTAAGTTCAGTGTATGTGCACTACTCACTGCTGAGCTACAATATACAAGTCTATCATCAATATAATAATATACTAAATAATAAACATTAGCTAGTAGTTAGTTTAGTCTGTTATAAAACAGTGGGTAAAATTTAGAGTGTTTACCGTTTTGTATTGTATGGTCTTTCTTCCGTGTCTGTGACGGCTGTTAGGTTTCTAATGTGAGCAATTAGAGATGTTGGCACCTCTCCAAGAGACAGTGATCTGGTAAATAAAGTAGTATTACAAAGTGACTTTTGAGTAGAGTTATCTTCTCTCAACCACAGAAACTCTTTAGTATAAACCAATCAGTATGCACCTAAAATATATGTGACTTATGTGTAGTAATCAACTTTGTAAAAAAACACTCTTGTTATTTGCCAACTCTCAACCTGACAAAGCAATGGGAAGTGGAATTACATTCTCAAATGCAATTCCTAAAATATACTCACTTAAATATATATTTAGCAGCTTCCGCATTATCTCTAACAATATCTTCATAACGTATCACTAAAATCTGATCTCTATACTCAGACTCCTTGAGAAGTTTAGCAGCAGCATAGTTTTCTATCATAGCAGCGCACAGAGCTGAAATTGGAATGATGTGAATGTCAGTGAAGTATCTGTTGATGACTAATAAACCTGTGTACTAGTTAGTCTACAAAAGCTATTTTATGTTCAACAGGTATTGCTTAGCATTGGTATTTGTCCAGGTTGTTTGACCAAGGAGTAAAAGGGGAAGGAGGCTCGTCTTTGGAAACCTGTATATATGTTACAATGGGCTTCCGGTGTTCAATGTCCGCCTCGGGTACTTAGAAACTTTCTGTGGAGGAGGGGAGATTGAACTACATATAAAGTACTTAAGGGTTTGTAGATTGTATAACATAAGAGGTGTGAGATAGCAAATGAGCAATGTGTTAGGTGTATTATGATACTGTCTGGTTCTGTCAGGACGGTACTCTCTTATGTGGGTAGACTGACACTATCATTGTAAACTGTATAATGGTAAATAGACATTGACCTACATGTACATACTGGTGAATGCAACATTATAGCCTACTGGCCTATAAATACTGGCAAATAAAAATGTGCGACTGTTCGAAAATTTGATATTATACCGTTTGTTGTTACTACTACTAACTTGTAGAACACTAAAATACATTAATTATCTGCGAGTTGTGTTCGTCTAAATAATACAATCAACACAGTTTCGAAATGATTGTTTCTTAAACACCCTGTTTCGAAATGTCCTGTTACTAATTGTCTTTTTCGAATTGTCCCTTTACTGGTAACTAAACTGACTTACAAACTGGTAAGTGGACACTGACCTCCATGTATATATTGGTAACCACAATTATACTACTAGTAATTACTAGCAATACTCCTACAACAGCTGTTTGAGTACGATAGTCTGACTGGTACACGCATAATTCAAGATAACTTACACTTAGCTCTCTGATGAAAATCTTGAGAATACTCGGGATGTCCCTGCATGCCCATCCTTGATTTAATAATTCCCCTTGGATCTCGGACTAAATACACAATCTGAATAAAACGAAGTACAGTGTATAACTATTACAATACAATGCAGCTAGTGTTCAAATTGTAACCATGAGCTTCACTTACATGTACAATCAGTGCTAGTAATCAAATCCTGTACAATCAGGCGCACCTTGCATTCTTACAGGATGAACAAATAAAATTAATGACACGACTTGATGCAAGGTTCTAGATTCGAGTGTCTATTAAGCATAGGCCAGACTGCAGCGAAGTTTTTGCGAATAGCGAAATCACAAAATATGTGCAGATAATTTGAGAAATCGTAGTAGCTGGACTGAACCAACTAATTCGCAATTAGCAAATATGTGATTGGACAATTTTACTTGGCACGCTACTGTCACGTGTCCAGAGCCCGGATTTTTAATCAATCATGAGTTTATTTTAACCGATGGATGAAATAAATAGACCTACTTCCGTTTGCAAGAATTGTGTAACTATTAATAGTTTTATTTTATATATTTCAGAGTACTGAACTAGTTTTAGTTCTAGTTCTAGTTCTGCAGTGAATGAGAAATATGCCCGAGGATAATATTTTTCGATTTCTCATTGGGTGAATCAAACCATTCAGAATGAAAATTTGACTACTGCTTTTCCCGTGAGGCACAGTAAATGCGATTTTGCTAACTTGCCATTGGGGAAAAAAATCGCTCTTTCCAAAAAAGTTTGCAGCAGTGTGGCCTATGCTTTACTAAGCTCAGGTGGTCAAGTAGTATTGGGTCTCAGTCGGACAGGTGGTTTAACAGAGCTGTTGTTCTGAGAGTTTAATCATGTTCCACACTGAGGTGTAGTAAGTAAAAGGCTTCCGTTCAGTCACTAATGACAATGGAATGCTGGGAAATACCCAGCAGCCAGCAGAGCCTATAGCAATGAAGCTTCCTGCTAGTTATACAACATTGCTCTTTATCTCATGTGGGGGGTAATCTGGTGTGATCACAGGAATGGGAAAAAAACCAGGCCACACATGGATGGAACTGAAGCACTGCCGATTCCCACAGCGTGTGCCCAGGATCTTTTACGTGCCCGATTGAATTTGGTACACGAGACCTCCTGTATTTTAGGTCCTGATCCGAACAGACCCAGCAAGTTGGGGTGAAAAGCTTGCTGAAGGCCCAACTGGGATTTGAACCCACAACCTCCAGAATGAAAGCTGTGTGCTCTACCAACTGAGGTGTACAAGTATAAGTACAAGTAATTTTTTCACATTGACAGCAAGTACAAGCACAAATCATTCAGTTCAAGTGCAAACAAAAGTGTGGTAATATTGTAATGGTTCAGGACATTTGTACATACGACTCCAGCCACCCTGATGGACCTTATAGCACCCTAAGTGCCTAGTAGTTGCCACAGCACTACTCATCTAACTCTTATTCTTTTGCACTTAGCTGTTTCTATATTCATACTTGCCTTGTATTGCATGTCTAACCATACATTGATAATTACATACCTGTGTATAGCATTACTGAGTCATTATACTGTTTTTATACCCATGTAAAGAGGCCCGACCTCTCAGAATTACTTGATATTCATTTTGTATATGAATTGGATGATTCTAAGCATCTTTTGTATAACCCGACCCATTTTGGGTCGGCCATCGGGCTTCCGGCCGCCATGTTGTTGCGCAATTTCCGGACGATCCTACGTCGTCTTTTCCCGACACTACGTCGGCCTTTTCACCGGAACTTCCTCCGGAAGTTCTATTACTATATAAAAGGCATTGTTTTTATGTGTGTTATCTCAGTTCTTGCTTGGATCTCAATAAAGACACATTCTCACTTATATATAAAGACTTTCACTTCGTAGATAGGTCAATTTAGTTGTTAAGGTCTTCGACCTTGCAACATGAACTGCCTACTAGGTCGAATCACTCTTTTTCTCAGAATAGTAAACAAGCATTGACTCGGGATCGTATGAGTCGTCTTTGGTAGTTCTTTGACTACTGACACCGATCAATCTTTCATGTAATGAGAAGGCCTAGCACCACTCATAGGCACTTCACTTTGGACTCGGGAGTCGTCTTAGGACGACCATACTAGAAACCAAAAACCATTACAATATGGTGTCTCACCAGAAAATTATAAATAACATGGTGTCCCTCTCGGTTCCATGCCAAAACCTAGTCTTGACTTCTACATGTAGCATGCGCAAGTACGAGCACATGCAAGCACCAGTGCTGGCAAGTAAGTACAAGTATATTTTTGAATAAGCACGTAAGTATCTGGTATTTTTACCATACATTATTGTACATGTAAGTATCGCATGCTCCAGTATACCCGAGAACAACAGCTCTGCTGCTTAGTATAAAATGATTGAATGCTGCCGATGTCCCTATAAAAGATGTCATAGTTACATGTAGAGTTGGCATAGCCGAGGTTCTTCACAGAAAATCCTGCAAAAACTAATTTTATCTTATTGATAATCAAAAGCGGGTTCCCTTACCTTCAAACTCTGGTGGGTGGTTACTAGCAGCTGTGTGGCCCAGTCCATTGTGGCTCTTACGGTTTTGATGGCTATCATATGACTGCTTTGGCAACTGGAGTAGTTAGCTTGGAGAAAGGACAGCCTAGAATCTATATGCATGTTAGAAAGTTCACATGCAGGTAATGGAAATTCAATTCATGTCATTAGATAGTTGTGTTTCATTCCTTTTTCACTGTGGCTAGGCTGACTAAATTTTTCCAACCCAAATAGGTGCATGTAGGGCCTTTAAATTCAAACCCACGATCACGGTGTTGGCTGCAGCAACATTAATTTTAATAGGTATCACCAATGGGGCAATCGTTGCAACTCAGTACAATATTGTTGTGTCTGGCTGGGTAGCTGAGGGGATGTCGTACAAGATGTGGGTTAGAGTACAGGGAAGAGAGTCAGAGCTGGCTGACCAAGCAAGAGAGGGCTAGGGCTAGCAAGAGTGAGAAGCTCCAACCGGCACACTGTAAACACACAACAAGGTAGTTGAAGAGATTCCTGGGGCCCCAAGATACTTTCAAAGTTCTTAGAGGTCATGCAAGACTTGGTGGTGTGGGATCCACTCCAATAGCTAGGTTGAACTAGTATGAGCAAGGCCTAGAGCTGTGAGGAGGGGTTGGACTGCTGTGTCCTAGTACTAGTCACGCTGGTGTACTTGGTGGTTGCCCGAAAATAAACTGAAGAGTCAGCTTCACTACTTGAGTTTATATTTGAAGAACCAAGGCTGTCTTAATCCCCTTCATTTTAGTACCCAATAATTAGAGCACTAAACCAGTGGCCTCCAATACAATGCAGGTCTACATGGGTTATACCTTAGCCTGATACATTGCTATAGCCTTTAGAAGGAACAATTGGTGCTCTCTCATATGCAATTCAGTTCTGGACTGACACCGTCTTGCACTTACCCCGTATCTACAATACTGCCTAGATCATGCATCCCCTCCGCTGTCCCGCATTAGCCTGTGCTTTGTAGAGGTTATTGGTAAGAAAATAAAAATAATTTCCCAGCATTCGAGTCATTCCTTGCTCATCTGTTATGTGAAGAAGTGGGCTATTGTTTATATAATTATAACCGTACAGCCTACCTGAGAAAGATCTTTCAAACTTGCTGTTTGGGTAGTCGATAGACAGACCAGCAATGAGGTCTAAGTCACACCTAAATGATTTGTCTAACAGCTCAATTGATCTCTTGTCTATCTCATGTAAAGGCTTGCCTTCAGGTGTAATGTAGTCAGTCTTTGGCGTCAACCCACGGAGCGGCTCATACCTAACAAGTATAAAGTAGTACGACACTTAGATGTATATATATTTCTATTTTTTGTTCCTGAAGCTTCCAGACTACATGTAGTCCTAGTATCATTATTAGAGGATAAAATATAAACTTTCTCTCCTATTACTTCCTACCCACACTTACATCTCCAAATATAATAAAAGATAAATGTATTTCATTCAGTCATAATGGCGGAGTTAATTGGTTGAATTTCCACTTTATACATACTTTGCATCATTTAATAATCTTGGAAGATAAATTTGTCAGGACTAGAATGATGCTAAAATAGCTATACAACATTGCAGTGCCATGATGGTGCTTTCGAAACACGCGCCGGTATTCTTAATTTTAAAGTAGCAGATAAGATATGTTGCTAATTAAAAGAATGTAAATAACTAATAGACGACTACATTGTTAAATACATGATAATATAATAAAAATTTTCTAACAAAAAGTGACATTGTGAATCCTAAATGGTGTTTTATCATAAAATTGTAAGGTATCAAGTTTCAAGGAAAACTATGTTCTTTCCACGAATTCACTCATCTAGGGAGGTGGTTAATCTACGCAATAACTTCACAGTATACTGTAGTTACATACAATTTGCGTTTTGAATAATTATAGCATTTTTATCGACATGTTTACATGTAAATATGGGTTTTGCAGTGGCTTAGCTACTAGCAAAGGGGTCTATTAAGAAAGTGGCGACAACGGCAATGTTGACCTTCACCTTGTGGATGCCATCTTAGGTCAATTTTTCAGACAAGAGCTAGCTAGTGAACTGCCGGGGTGCTGTGCTTATGGCTGTTCTGACAACAGCAAAGATGGCTTTTTAATGCACAAATTTTCATCAGATCCTAATCGACGAGCAGCCTGGGCTCATAGAGTGTCACGGAGAGGATGGGAGCCTACTAACAACAGTGTTTTATGCAGTGTTAGTACTTAACAAACTTTCACTATCACAACTACTACCAAATTTAAATTATTATTATATTATTAGTCCTGCATGCATATTTATAATATATGAACCAGAGTAAATGAAAATGTACCTTAGGGGCATGTTGGGACATTTGGAGTTATTAAATCCTTGTTGTTCTAGAGATTCTGTTTATTCTAATGGTGTTTTCATTTTTGTTCTAGCATGATTCTAACCAAACCTATGATAGTTTGAATTCGAACCTCTGCTGGAACTGTGAAAAGTCAATGATGGAGAAATTGAGGGTTAAAGTTGACCTATTCGAAAGGAGCTATGATTATTGTTTGGTCCATAGCAATGGGTGTTTTATCAAAATATAGGTCTTTAGGTAATAGCCTATTTAAATTCGAATTTTATGAGGAATTCAAAAAGCATAACTATATTCTAGTGAGAAAACAAGTTTTTTCAACAAAAGCATCGGATAAATAATTGTAAATAAAAAATCGGAATCATAAAGATGGCAGATATACTATTAAAAAAGCAACAATGGTTTGTTTGCCTTTGGTGAGAGCTACTAGTAGAACCAACTCTACATTTAGCCGATTAGCTGAAACATTAGCTGGTACTGAGATTAATAGTTGTGGGTCATCATTCTTAGCTGACCTGCTTTCGGACTTACTGCTATAACCCGCAACTTCCGGACGACCCTACGTCGTCTTTTCCCGACACTACGTCGGCCTTTTTACCGGAACTTCCTCCGGAAGTTCTGTTACTATATAAAGGGCATTGTTTTTATGTTTGTTGTCTCAGTCTTTGCTTGGATCTCAATAAAGAAACATCTATACTTATTATACAGAGACTTTCACTTCGTAGATAGGTCATTCTAGTTGTTAAGGTCCTAAACCTTGCAACACGAACCGCCTACTAGGTCAGATCACTCTCTTTCTAAGTATAGTACCCAGGCAACACTCGGGACCAGATGGGTCGTCTCTGGTAGTACTTGGACTACTGAGACCGCTCAATCTTTCATGTAATGCGAAGGCCTAGCACCACTCATAGGCTCTTCACTTTGGGATCGGGAGTCGTCTTAGGACGACCGTACCAGAAACCAAAAACCATTACAATATTATATATTATTTTTGTTAGTTAGTTTTTCTCACAACACCCCGAGTTTGGACATACTACTTACGAATGTATATACATGTATAATACGAATCTGGATATACTACTTACATATAATATGACTTTGCACATATATGGTACTTACATGAATAATATGATTTTGGATATATTACTTACTTATACATGCAATATGAGCTTGGATATAATATTATGCATTAGTTACATATAGTATGAATTTGGAGATATTACTTACACATATTATATATTACTTACATGTAATATGGGCTTGGATATGTTACTTACATGTCATATGAGTTTGGATATATTACTTACATGTCATATGAGTTTGGATATATTACTTACATATAATATGAGTTTGGATATATTACTTACATATAATGTGAGTTTGGATATATTACTTACGTATAATATGAGTTTGGATATATTACTTACATATAATATGAGTTTGGATATATTACTTAGATATATTATGAGTTTGGATATATTACTTACATATAATATGACTTTGCATATATATGGTACTTACATAAATAATATGATTTTGGATATATTACTTACTTATACATGCAATATGAGCTTGGATATAATATTATGCATTAGTTACATATAGTATGAATTTGGATATATTACTTACATATAATATGAGTTTGGATATATTACTTACATATAATATGAGTTTGGATATATTACTTACATATAATATGAGTTTGGATATATTACATAGATATATTATGAGCTTGGATATATTACTTACATATAATATGAGTTTGGATATCCTTTAAAGAACTCCGATAGAAATGTAGAACCACTTCTCATATGAGTCAGCAGTAGGACTTTCTTCTGATTTAAAACTGGAGTCATCGGAATCATTACTGGAATAAAAGCGAGATAGATACTCATAAACATGAAGTCATGTCAAACATATCAGTCAACATCAAATTAAACGAACTGTAAGCTTCTCATGGTCGTTTAGTTTGTGTCCAACATGAATTTATTCTTTGCCGTTTACGGATAAGTTAGCAACTCACGATTCCCATGTGCCATTTCTGCATATATTCTATAAATTCTCTTGTCATCAGAGTCTAAATTTTCACTGTTCCAACTCTCACATCTTGCTGGCAAGAATCCATTTAAACTCTTCACACAGTATTGTGGTCGAGACTACAAGAGTATCAGAAGGCCAAGGCCCAAGATAAGCAGCAATATTATTTTAATTTGCTGATAAAATTATCTATAACTAAGCTCTTACAAATAAAATGATATTTAAATTTTAGAACATTAGCCTACTTATCAATTTGCAATAAAACATACTTTTTAAAAAAGTAAATGTTTTGAAGTTATCCCATCTCTACTGAAAAGAGGACAACTCCTGTAAGAAAATTAACTCATGTTATTGTACATGTACATGTACATGTATGAAAATATGGAGGGTAAAATATTACATGTACCTTCTCATTGTAAAATGATTCTACAGTTGTATAGTTACACTTAGATCTCCTCACTTCCTGTAGAAACTCAGCCTTAGGTCCCACATAGCATATCTGTTTAGAGTTGGAACAGTTGAGTGTTGAGCACAGACCACCCACACAGTTACATTCACCCTGTTTCCAGTATCTGCTTAATAAGCTGTACTTGGTTTGTGTTATGTTACCTGTAAAAAATAAGTAAGTTAGGCTGATTTATTCTTTTTTTCTCCTTATTTTGTCAAACAATAGTCTTCGATTAACACAGTTTTATACTCACTTGTATAATAAACGTCAGCTGACTGCGCATTGTCGCTGCCACATGGTAAGGATCCCAACCCTCTGGTATAGAACAGATTATCACAGCTGCACTCTTTACTCAGTACCTACATGTATGGGTAAGAAGGAGTTATGTACACATTGAGATAACTAGGCAGATATTAATACTAGCCTAGTACTACTAACAAATATCCACCACAGTTACACAGTTAATATTAGGTTAGTTACTATTCACAGTATTCCTGTCATAGCTTAAGCTTAGGTTTTGTATGAACTTACGGAATAATTTTTATACGCAGGAGATGATGGGTTTCTCATAGACACATGTGTGAGATACATGATCTTATCTTCAACCATCAATCAGCTAATATATTCCGTTAAAGATTTATTGTTTCTTAAATATGTAGGCTTATTAATTTAGTTTCCAATCAGCTGGTTGTGACAGAATAACACCTGGATGGAGTCATGGAGTCACGTGATCACAGGTGACAGCAGGTGACCACAGGTGACCGCAGGTGTCCTCAAACGACTTCGAGTGACCACAGGTGACCTCAGGTGGCCTAAGATGGCCTCAGGTGACCACAGGTGACCACAGGTTTGTTTTACTTTTACCATAGTCTGTGCTAAACCCGCTGACAGGGAATACCACCTCCAGGTACTTTCATGTAGTGGGACAGGTTACCTGGGGACAGGTTACCTAGAGACAGGTTACCTGGGTACAGGCTACCTGTAGATGTAAACCACAATACCCCAACTACCTGCTGGCTGCCGACTAGACACCAGGCTGTCAGTCTACATATTGCATCTTATAAGCTTCCATGTGTAGCAGAGACAGAGTGTTATATCTTTATACCTTATTATGGTTATGAGTGGTGGAATTAGTCATCAATAAATAAAGAAAATAATGAAAATCTGTGATTTCTGCAAACTTCTGCAATGAACTTACCTTATAATATGAATACATATGAGATGTGGACTGGCAATATGTGATACAGTCATACAATGTATCCATTTCTCTGCTGGTCGCATTGTGGTAAGAAATCTCTTCCGTAGTCAGCAAATAACATCCTAAATATCCGGGTGTTTCGCTGAAATTATACAAAATCTTATAATATAATCCTCTGAATTACAGGGCTAGTTGCTCACAAATTCCTCCTCTATCTGGAGTTTCAGTAAAAAATCCTGGCTATGTTAATACCATATGAAATTGTACATGTATCACCAGACATATGCACAATCAATTGCTAACAGTTGAAAGGTACACTGCATGATAAAGTAGTAAAACTTTGGAATTTCCAATATAGCCTTAGCAAAGGTGTAAATTAGCCATTAGGTAAAAGTTCTTTTGAGGTCATACATGTATATATAACTGGGGTTGTCAGGGATGCACTGAATTAAATTTGATATGGAGCATTGGAGAGTTAGGGTAAGGCGTCCTATCTAGTGTTCATATTATATTTCTGTAATTTTGTATGTTATGTAGTAGTTTGATGCTGAACATGCGCATATAAATGATGTATATTCCTATAAAGTATGTAAATATTCAACACTTTTGCATACACATACACACATGTAATGTTGTCTTGAACTCCCTATGCATTACAAAAAAACAAGCCACCTGGTAATATCCAAGATATTTTTATGTTGAAGATTATATAGAAAATTCAAATGGTTATACGGTACATGCGAATCATTAGTCACTGAGTGAAAATAGTGTAAGGTACCTGTGTTGGGAAATCATATAACTGATTGCTGATCAAAGACACCAGAAAAATAATATTATGTAGAATAAAGTTCTGCCAGCCACCCTCACAAAGGTACATACATTGAATGTACATGTAACTTATAGTGTTATATACATACCTTGACTGTTTACTGAAGTTTATAATGCCCATATATCCTGAGAAAGATTTTTTCTGCACATATTAAATTCCATATATGTATTGTAGTGCTACTAGTAAGCGTACTGTTGCTACGGCAACAAATAAACAACTGATAAAGTATCCACTCTTTTTCTTCACCACTCCAGGCATCTGTGGAAGAAATCTATACTTATAAATAATAAAATGCTGGTAACACATAAGCTGTAACATTTCGCAACTAAGTTTACTTCTTGCAGAGTTTACCTGAATGGCCGGCACGACAGTGCATGTAGCTGTAGTTACATCCCTATAGAGAATGTGTACAAAATTATAATGTAATAAAACTTAATATGATGTACATGTACTAGTATATGTTGCCTTCTTATGAGTATGGGCGAGATTCACCCTTTCCCATCGAGGGGGGGGGGAAGTTTTTGACTGCTCAAAGATAATTTCCTTGCTAAAAATACATCATAGTTATACAATGTATAATACATAAATTTACAGTAGGTATATGATAATATATACATTGTACATTACCTTTCACCTGCTTCTTCACACCATTCACTGCGTTTGTTCTACCCGGGTGAAGGGCTTTAACGACGTTTATTTTGACTAAATTGGGTTTGAGACCAAGAACAGGAGCTGAAGACGCCAGATGTAGTGCTACTGGTGCTGGCACTTTCAGGTTTGAACATATGATAGTGCACTACTGCGCTCAGCACTTTAGGAGTAATGTTATACTACTTCTTAATGCTACTTTTGTGCTCATGTTTTTAGTTGCATATAGAACAGACAAAAAGATGAATATTTCTATTGTTATCGCTTTATTTACATAAAGCATACTACGTACCATTGTGTAGAATAATGCAGTTGTATAGCTCAGCACTAGATATGTGCTACTACAAAAACTACATTTACTCCTGAACAGTGTACACCCATAACCTTGTGTAAAAAAAGTGTAGTGTAGGATCTACAATATTTGTTACTTCTAGTTTTATCAAGTACTTTACAATCACAAGTATACTCCTCTTGTACCCTGCTTGACTGTGCTATATATAATATATTATTCAGTAAATCTGATCTCTGATCCACAAACCTTCTAAATTAAATACTGAATTTTATTACTCAAAACCCTGTCTGTTCAGGTATAAAAAACATCACAATCAATTCAACAATTTGTACTCATTATAAAAGGCTAAAAGTATAATATCAAGATCTTCAATGAACTAATTTGTTATTTGATGCCACTTGGATATAATTATACATTGTAAAGGCAAGCAGCCTTTAGAATTCACAAGGTGGCAATAATATTAATGAAGTACATAAATCAGTCTAAACTGAATCAAGAAAAAAAGATATGTTTTGGCTGAATATGGAGTGTTTTCTCTTCTCTTAGTTGCTGTATGCTGTCTATAGGTAAATATCCAAACAGTCTGTATGCTTCTATACACGCAGAATCCACCATTTTTATTATTCTATAGTCCATTGTTTGTTTCCATCTATATGCAGTTTTGAGGCTATCCTTCCTGTAAAATCATGTGTATTAGTATGTACTGCATAATACATGTATTGCTCTTGCATGTACTTGCAAGGAAAGCTAAAACAAAAATAATGAAGCACGACATTGTGTGTAACAGGTAGTAATGCTCTTACATAATAGAAAATTTTATATTTTATATTAGCAAATAATTACAAGATATTATTTATTGATTTTGCCAGTATAATATAACTATGCCACTACACCACTGGAAGCATAGTGTAATAGTGTGAACATGTTATAAATTATATGTTGTAATGTATAATTATATACCAGAGAAAGTTATCACTTAGACAAAGATAGCACAATCTAATAAGAGCTAGAAAATGACCTTAACATTACCATTATTTTATCCAAACCTAATAGATGGATGCATTTGCCTGCCATTTCTAAAGAGCGCTTACCTTTTTGTATTGTATGTCTTTGGTATTTCTTCTGTGATGTCTGTTAGGCTTCTAATACGACTGATTAAAGATTTTGGCACTTCTCCAAGAGACAGCGATCTAGGAAACACAACAATAGAGTTGTCTTCTCCCAACCATAGAAAGCTTCCAAGTTTAAATCTGCCAGTATACACCTAAATTATCTGTTCAGCACAAATAGACAGATAGTATTCTTGTTTTGCCACTAAACAATAATATTCCTCATTTCCGAAAATATATACTCACTTATATATATATTTAGCAGCTTTAACATTATCTGTAACAACATCTTCATAACGTATCACTAAAACTTGATCTTTATACTTTGACTTCTTGAGAAGTTTAGCTGTAGCATAGTTTTCTAGCATAGCACCACACAGAGCTGAAATCAGAGTGAAGGAGTTTTTGGTGACTGCATCACTGGCACTAATAAGCTATTGATCATAATTAGAAGTTGTCCTCTCCCAATTTAACTTCCTCTTCTTTTTTCTCCGGGAGAAAAAAAGAGACCT
The DNA here is from genome assembly GCA_935421135.1 of Bugulina stolonifera. Lineage (NCBI taxonomy): Eukaryota > Metazoa > Bryozoa > Gymnolaemata > Cheilostomatida > Bugulidae > Bugulina > Bugulina stolonifera. Next base: position 10,286,827 of record OW285195.1, read on the forward strand.
ATGTCCTAATAAACACAGGCCTGAATATTAGTAACAGGTATTCCCATAGTTGTACCATTATTAGTAATTATACCAGAAATAGTTGAGTACGATAGTCTGGATAGTCTGGTTGGTACACGATAGTCTGGTTGGTACACCCATAATTCTACATGTAGATATCTTACACTTGGCTCTCTGATGAAAATCCTGAGAATACTTGGGATGGCCCGGCATGCCCATTCTTGAGTTGATAATTCCCCTTGGATCTCGGACTAAATACACAATCTGAATAAAACAAAGTGAAATTATTGATTGATTTGATCCAAAGTTTCAATTTGAGTGTTTGCCACTGCTACACCGCCACTTGTCACACCGCCACTGCCACACCGCCACTGCCACACCGCCACTGCCACACCGCCACTGCCACACCGCCACTGCCACACCGCCACTGCCACACCGCCACTGCCACACCGCCACTGCCACACCGCCACTTGCCACACCGCCACTTGCCACACCGCCACTGCCACACCGCCACTTGCCACACCGCCACTGCCACACCGCCACTTGCCACACCGCCACTTGCCACACCGCCACTTGCCACACCGCCACTGCCACACCTCCACTTGCCACACCGCTACTGCCACACCGCCACTTGCCACACCGCCACTGCCACACCGCCACTGCCACACCACCACTGCCACTTAACACACCGGATATAGAACATGAGAGTTAAAATTACCACTTGATATTTACTATAAGACAAACATTTCTTATCAATGCTAATTACTAATATAGTACCATGTTAGCAGATGTTATACATGTACCAGAACTCGTGTTGTTTGCTGTAGAATGCTGCCGATAGCTAGTGTAGGAACAGTCAATTCTCTAAGTTTATAACATTGCCATAGTTAAAGATCGGCTTACAAAATTCTGAGTTGGCATAACCAAGGGTTTTCATTAATAATCCACCAAGGATTGAATTTTCTTTTATCTAAGTGATTTCAGATAATAAAAGAAGACTGCCTTACCTTCAAACCTTGGTGCGTGGTTACTAGCAGTTGCCTAGCCCAGTCTAGTCTGGCTCGTATAGTTTTGATAGCTATCATATTACTACTTTGGCAACTGGAGTAGTGAGCTTGAACGCAGGATAGTCTGGAATCTGCGTTAGTAAGTTCACATTCTAAAAATTCAAATAAATCAAGCTCATTAGACTTCTGCTGGGGCCAGGCTGACAACAAATGAGTACGTGTAGGAAGGGCTTTTACTATTACACCCCAAGAACATTATGTTGGCTGCATCAACATTTAAGAGAAACTACCAATGCCTACGACTCAGTTTAATAACAAGTACTAGAGTGTGTGGGTAGTTTACATAGCATGGGGCATGGCCAATACCACTTTATTTTTCATGCATGATGATTGCTGCCGGGCTGAAAAGTTGCATAATAACTCTAAATCATGGTAGATCTGGAAATTCCAGCTTCTACATACACAAATAGATTTGGAATTTCCAGCTTCTACTACAGAAATAGATTTGGAATTTCCAGCTTCTGTAGATTAAATGGTTAGTGAGAGCTAGTCGTTAGATGATTGAAACAGACTAGCGTTTTTCAAACCATTATTCTTAACACAAAATAGAGTGAAATAAGATGTGGTGTTGGCCCAAAAATGAACTGAAGAGTCAGCTTCTTTGCTTTAGTTTAATTTTGGAGAACCAAGGCTATCTTAAGCTGTTCCATTTCAGCACCCAACCACAAGAAGACTAAACAAGCTTTGTGCAATATGACTCATGTCGTTCAATTAACCATCAGACTAAAATGTTGTTATAGCTTTTGCAAAAAATAATTACTGCGCTCTTATTTGCAGCTCAGTCCATGCACTTACCCCCACCCCTGCGTAAATCCTGCACCTCTCACCGTCCTACACCTCCCCCAATCCCGTATTTGTCCAAATTCTACACTTACCCGACTATACGTTTGACTCATTGCATCAGTGCCTTATAGATGCAACAACCTCTCAGCATTCAAATTTAGCTTGGGGGGGGGGGGGGGGTTGTGAAGAAACCAGCTCTTGTTTATACAAAGACCACCTTTTATATTAAATCTATGAGATAGACATACAGCATACCTGAGAAGAACCTTTCAAACTTTCTATTTGGGTAGTTGATAGACATGCCTGAAACGAGGTCTAAATCACACCTAAACGACCTGTCCAACAGTTCAATTGATCTCTTGTCTATCTCATGGAAAATCTTTCCTTCATGTGCACTATAGACAGCCTCCGACGTCAACCCATGAAGCGGCTCATACCTAAAAGATGTAATGTAATACTAAATGCGCTTGTTTGATCTTGCATTCCTGAAATCTCGAGACTAGTTCTATTATCCGAGGATAAACTCTAAACTGTTCCTCCTATTCCTTCTTGAAATCTAACAAATGATAAATTTTATTTCAAAACGCTCCGATATTTTTAATTTCAAAGTTAATGCTAATAGGTTATAAACAACTGCTTACGACAAAAAGTAGCATTGTGAATTCTGAACACACTTTGTCATGAATTCGTAGTGTACCAAGTATCTAGAAAGGATGTGTTACTTGCATATAATATGAGTTTGGATATATTACTTGCATATAATATGTGTTTGGATATATTACTTACATATAATATGAGTTTGGATATATTACTTACATATAATATGAGTTTGGATATATTACTTACATATAATATGTGTTTGGATATATTACTTACATATAATATGAGTTTGGATATATTACTTACATGTAATATGAGTTTGGATATCCTTTAAAGAACTCCGATAGAAATGTAGAACCACTTCTCATATGAGTCAGCAGGAGAACTTTCTTCTGATTTAAAACTGGGGTTAATGGAATCATAGCTGGAATCAAAGCGAGATACTTGCAAGCGTGAAGTCAAACATATCAGTCATCATCAACTTAGATGAACTATTAGTTTTTTACAATTATTTAGTCGGTGAATAAGATAAAAATTGTATTCTTTGCAGTTTGTGAATGTGTTAACAACTTACGATTCCCACGTGTCATCTCTGCGTGCATTCTATAAAACCTGCTGTCATCAAGGCCTAAGTTTTTACTCTTCCAACTCTCACATCTTGCTGGTAAAAATCCATTTAAACTGTTCACGCAGTATTGTGGCCGAGACTGCAAAGTTATTAAAACTTATTAAAATTGGTAAGGCTGATATTTTTAGCCCTGATCTCCATTAGCGCAGTTGCTAACACTATTATAACAGTGTAATTAATAAAACAGATGAAGCTAAAATATTTAGTATATAGAATTACCTCCTCATTGTAAAATGGTTCTACAGTTGTATGGTTACACTTAGATCCCTTCACTTCCTGTAGAAACTCGGCCTTAGGTCCCACATAGCATATCTGTTTAGAGTTGGAACAGCTGAGTGTTGAGCACAGACCACCCACACAGTTACATTCACCCTGTTTCCAGTTTCTGTTTAATAAGTTGTACTTGGTTTGTGATATGTTACCTAAAAGGAATAGGTAAGCAATAGTAATTTATTCCTGTGTTGCTTCTTACTCTGATAAAGAATAGTCTTTGACTAGCAGAATTTTTATACATTTACTTACTTGTATAATAAACGTCAGCTGACTGAGCAATGTCGCTGCCACACGGTAAGGATCCCAAACCTCTGGTGTAGAACAGATTATCACAGCTGCACTCTTTACTGAGCCTCTACATGTATGGGTAGGAAGGAGTTGTGTACACATTGACATACTGGACACTAAGTAACTTAGTAATACTAACATTGTGTACCACATACTTTGGTTTACTGTGGCTTTATGTAATAATATACATGTATAATAATCGCAGGAGATGATTGGTTTCTAAAAACACCTACTCTCATAGACACAGGTATTTTCTAGGTCAATAATCAATATTATCTGAGATACATGACATGATCCTTTGCTTCAACCATCAATCAGTTAATATATTCTGTTAGAAATTCATTATCCTAAATGTATTTAAGCTTATTAGTTTAGTTTCCAATCAGTTGCCTGTGACAGAATAAAAGATGGATTGAGTAATGCCTGTGTCATGGAGACCGAGTACATCGAAAAACGTGGAAGATATAAGGTCTATCACAGGTGAGGTGACAATTCAACCTGCCTGCAGCCATTCGCTGCTACAGGTTTGTTTTAACAAACACACTTAACGCAAACACAACTATGCCATGTAGTCTGTGCTAAACCTGCTGACAGGGGATACAACCATCCTCTTGTCCTTCTGGTATCTTCATGTAGCAGAACAGGCTACCCAAATGAAGCCCCAGACTACCAGCAGGTTGCCTGTTGATTGGCCGTGCTGACTAGAAGCCAGCCTTTCTACCTACTGGAATGAGAGGCCATGACCGTTGACAGAATGACTTTATTTTTCGTCGACACTGCTCTAATAGGCAATGTGTAGCACCAGTCTACCTCCACCAATGGCCTTCATTAATTAATATCCAGCCAACAACCAACAATGATTCTTAATAACTACATGTAACTTACATGTATATACATGTAAGTTACATGTATATACATGTAACTTACATGTATATACATGTAACTTACATGTATATACATGCACATGTAATTAGAGTCATTGTATCTAATTAACCAATTACCAACATCCTGGATGGAAAAGCTGAAAAAGGACAATCGGTCTCTAGGGTAGCCTAGGTTTCAGAAACTTTTATGCGTAGTAGAAAAAATGTTATATGTATCTCTAGACCTTATTATGGTTATTGTTGGTGGAATTATTTATAATAAACAAAGAGAATGATGGAAATCTGTGATTTCTACAGACTCCTGCTATGAACTCACCTTATAATATGAATACATATGAGATGTGGACTGGCAATATGAGATACAGTCATACAGTGTATCCATTTCTCTGCTGGTCGCATTGTGGTAAGAAATCTCTTCCGTAGTCAGTAAATAACATCCTAAATATCCGGGTACTTCGCTGAAATCATACAACATCTTATAGTATAAACCTCTGCGGTCCAGGGATAGTTGCTCACAAGTTTCCCCTCTATCTGGAGTTTTAGTGAAGAATCCTGGCTATATTAATACCATATACATCTGTACGTGTATCACAAGAGTGCAATCAATTGCTAACAGGTTAAGGGTACGATAATGTAACATCTTAGAATTTTCAGCATAGCCATCAGGTAGAAATCCCTTTAAGCGATCAACTGCTTACACATGTAATGATTTCGTAGACATAGAGCAATATAAAAATTGGGTCATCCTGCAATATTGACAATTTTTAATGTTGAAAAACAAAATTTATGTACGGAATTCTAACATGTATGCATGTAAGTCGTTCGCCACTGAGTGGAAGTTTAAGTTGTGTTGACAACTGACACGAGTAATTAGTATGTCTTAAAATTGGACTGTACTGAAAATATCGAAGTTCTTTCTTACTTGATACCTCCATAAATATATCTAACTATTAGATACTAAACGGCAAAGAAGTAGCCTCAAAACTTCTGAAATCCCACAAAGATATCTTCAGTGGGAGTTATCTGCTCCTATTCTTATGTTAATTCACAAAACTCTTCTTTGATTATCTCAACTCCGCCACACAATATAGTCAGAGATATCAAGTAGTCACAACTGCTTTTATAAAGAATACAGTGTACACCCAATAAACTGATATTTGCAAATACACATACTAGTACTGTATGCTGCAGATCCAACACACTCTGCTAGTGTGTAGGGATGTTATTCATTAGGTAAACAAGTAGCCTTTATTTAGTTCAGTCAATTCAATCCTCAGTATTTGTTAATAACTTGTATAATTGGAGCCGTTGTATCTAATATTAACCAATTACAGTGTTCAACACCGCTCGGTGACGCCGGAGACTGAAAAGACCAAAATCTTGGTATTGCATTGCCGAAAAAAACAATCAGCTTCTAGTGTAGCCGAGGCCCAAATTCTAAACTCAAAACTGATTTGATGTCTTTTGCTACGTACTGTCAATTTTATTGTCTAGAAAAATTATTTAGCATTTGTTCTACGTACGTAATTAATTTTTAATTTTGTGATGTCCTAGTGTAACAAAAACAAAAATTCCTGTTTATAATAACATACATTAATATGTGATCTGGCATTCACTTCCTACAATGATGTAATTTATTAGTTTTTACCAAGCTGAAACCTAACATGATTCCACGCTGCCCAGCTGGTGTTGTGCTAACTGGCTCAGCTGCCACTAGACTTTCTAATGGTTTATTCAGCTAACAATCTCACAACTTCAGTTCTGTCCATCTTTAATTGTTGATCAAAGACTTGCACTGTAGAAATATGTAAAGTCCTGCCAGCCACCCTCACAAAGGTACATACATTGTAACTATGTAACTTATAGTGTTATATACATACCTTGACTGTTTACTGAAGCGTATTATGCCCATATATCCTGAGAAAGATTTCTTCTGCACATAGGAAATTCCATATATATATTGTAAACTGGCTAGCAAGCACACTGTTACTACGGCAACAAATAAACAACTGAAAAAGTATCCACTCTTATTCTTCATAACTCCAGGCATCTGTGGAAGAAAGCTATACTTATAAATAATAATATGCCAACGAAACACACACTGTAACATCTCAAAACTAAACTCCCTTGATCTCATTCACTAATCACAATTAAATGATTTTTTTTATAAAATGCACCCAAATGGCTGCTACAATAAGCTGTGGGTTCATCTCTATAGAGAATGCCGACAGTATTTTGATTTATATGTTACTGATTAGATCTGAACAATGATGTCTCTATTATAGGTTCATTATATTGCCTAGGAAGATGCAGCTATCAAATGACAATGTACACTATCATAGTATGTCTATTAATGTTTTGCACAACATATAAATTAATACATGATGTCAGCAGTGATATTGTGGTGAAACAGCCTCCGTGGTAATGGCACCTAGGCCAGCCACACTGACAATATTATTAGCTGACATTTAATCACATTATCTTATCCATGCATCGATATCCATATTCATCTATGCATTCATTATTATCTTATATACTGCGTGTCTTATTATATATCTGTACTAGCAATCAAGCCTTGGGATTACGTTCTATTGCAACTTGGTTTTTCCCACAGTTATATACCTATTTAGTAATTGTCTGTTCTTACTTGATTGTGCATTATTAGAGTCTTTTGCCACTTTACATAGTAACTTTGTGGCCGACCTTATAGATTTAGCTCATAATTATACATGTATACGACATGTTTCTCCTTATTGTAAGCACATTTTGTGCAAAAGCCGACCATTTATGTGGCCGAGTCGGGCGGAACCAGACATATTGTTGCATCAGTTCCGGAGCCGACCTCATGTCGGCTGGACGACACCATGTCGTACACTTTTGCCGGAAGTTTGTTATGTATATAAGGCAGTGCATTTTGTGTTGTAATTCAGTTGTTGATTGCGCTTGAATAAAGCAACATCTCCTAACTCAACCTACAGAGGCTTACTCTTTAGGCGGGTAGCTCCTCCTGAGAATCCTTTGGATTCAGTACGGTTCGAGCTCACCTCATCCTAGGCTAAGCACATCTCTATCCACCCCTTGGGCTTAGGCCGATCTCGGGTTCTAATGAACCTAGCGTCGGACTTAGGTTCTTAAGGTTAGACACTCTTTCTCTACACTCCCTTGGAGTATAAACCCTGCATGACCTACGTCGGTCCTGGGCTCCAATGAGTCTCGGCATCGGCCTACGTCTGATATAATCTACAATCTACACCATAAAGAGCACCCATAACTGTTCACTCTTTTATGTATTGAGCAGAAGGTACACTTGGTCGACCTCTACCACCTTCCAAGCCCTTCGCATACTTGCGGCCCTCGGCTCTCGTATGCAATAGCATTCAAAAACATTACAATATGCATGTACATGTACATGTACACTAGGCTGAGTTGTTTATCTGCTCTAATGTGTTCACACATGCTATAGCTGTCAAGTTCTTTCTAAGGGGAATAGGAAGATTTGGTATCCAATGAGGGGCACAGAGTACAAAAATTTGTGTTGAAAATCAAGGAGACCCCTTGCAGAGTGTGGTATTAGTAATACAAGTAATGCAAGTAATACAAGTAATAAAAGTAATACAAGTAATACAAGCAATACAAGTAATACAAGTAAACTAGTACTAGAATAATTAATTATACATGTATTATAGGTTTAAAGTAGATATATAGCCTAATAAGATATACGCTATACATTACCTTTCCGCTACTTTCATTCCCACCAAATTTATCGTAATACGTACATTTGTACAATAGCAGACGTAGGTATTAGCAGTACTACTGGTGTTGTAGCTTCTACATTGTGTTAGCACTTGTATATTAGACTACTGCGTTCAACACATCACATTAGGGTCGTATTATGCTGCCCTTATACACACACATTTTAACTGTTCAATGCAATGTCTATATGAACAATTTTTTCATGTTTGCATAAAGTATTTGCTCTCCTGAGTAGCGTGATGCTGTCCATAGATACCCATAGACATAGATACCTATAGACATAGATACCCATAGACATAGATACCCATAGACATAGATACCCATAGACATAGATACCCATAGACATATATTAGGTAGATAATCACTACATGACTTGTATTTTACCAACAACAACCTACTGATGCACAGACTACACTTTTAACCACTTGCTCACACATGCCAAAAATACCATTCTAATGACTTTGAAATATGATTAATAATATAAGTGTTATAAATATAATTCAACATATTATGGATGTAATGTATTGTCTGTACATGTGCATTAAATCTTTTGTCTACTATGGTCAGCAAAATAGCAATCATATTGTGAGAGCATGATCTGTGCATACACACATCTAGTATATTATTATACATTCATTTTATGTAATATTATATATGTAGGCATATAAAATAATATGTAGATCCTACCTTCTAATGCAGGAGATAGTACTTCTACTGCGTTTAGTTAAACTCAGTTGCTCTTTAACTGCTGCCTAAGGCTTGTATGGTAGTCGTAATGGATTCAATAACTACAACATTAATGGATATTGCAGCTCAATAATTAATGATTTAGCATTTGTGATATTATTATTTAAATTTCTACAGTTGAAATTCAAAGTCGTTGGTAATTCTTCACCATGACAGGAAATTTTCTACAAGAAGATTGATTGATGTTTGATATGACCATCTTAGTAGCATAGAGGGAAAAATTTTTGAACACAAATTTTGTAGTAATTCATTTATTGGTTTGGAGAAAAACCTAAAAAGTACAGTGTACAGTGAATGCACACATGTGCTTAACGATAGCACACATATACAGTCATGTACATATACGTGTACATGTGTACTTACATATACGTGTGTGCTATTGGTATGCACATGTGTACTTACATGGCACATGGACCCCGCAGGTGAAACTGGTCCCCACTTGTCGGGTGTGTGTGCAGACGAATGTCCCCGCAACTGTAGCTTAAGCTGAGCACATGTGCATAACAATAGCACACACATAGGTGTACATGTAAGTACACATGTGTATAACAATAGCACACACATACATGTACATGTAAGTACACATGTGTATAACAATAGCACACACATACATGTACATGTAAGTACACATGTGTATAACAATAGCACACACATAGGTGTACATGTAAGTACACATGTGTATAACAATAGCACACACACAGAACAAGAACACATACAGTACACATGCGTGTACATGTTATAATGAGATAAAGAAGAGGGTTGAGTTTGTCAGCTAGGCAGTTCATATAATGATACAAGTACATGTATCATTATATACTGACTAGTTATCCCATAAACAGATGTGGAAGAAGTTACTTACATACACATTCCATGACCTATGACCATAGTTTCACTAACTTCTGCAGTTATATATTAAAAGCAGATAACTCCCAACTGTTTTTGTACAATAATATACTTGCATGCACTACTTTGAATGTCAGCTCTACTCATTGTATTGTGTTCAACTGTAGTCGTGATAATTATGATTATGGGGGTGCATTCAACAGCCAAGAGAGCAAAATCATGGAAAAGCTATATATGTTGTAGCAGCAACTGGTATTATGCTAGCCAATTTGGCTCCGTAGAAAGCATGCTATTACAAAAGTTATAAAGCTATATTCATTATTCAAAAGATTTAGATTTTTCTACAAGTTTTCCACAAGTTTTCCCTTTCACAGATATTAGTGCCGATGAATGATCATGGTTGAATAGATGGTTTCTTACAGACTATGAAAGACCAATACAGATTATTTGTACAAACCTTCGGAGACTATCACATAATAGGGGGTTTGACCATTTTAACTAATATACACCTGTGTGATGTTATTGTATGCTAGGAATTTCTTTATTGTATTGAGCAGTCAGAGACATGAAAATGTCAGTTCCTAACTGCAGTTTGAACCAGGGAGGGGGCCTCCACAACGCATCAAACTAGCACAGTGAACACTGGTGGTAATGGATTCTGTTCACCGGGTGATTAGGTGCCGTAGATGCCTAAATAACATCAAGATGTGACATACATGTATATTTGAAATTTATTCTCTTGGGTAGCGTACATTACAAAGTCATAATTATGGCTTAGAACAGACCTATGTACATTTAGTTATTTTGTAGTTATATTCAATAGACTTGTACTGAACAGTATAGTATATTGGGGTGACTGTAAATAGTGTATAAACTGAAAATTATTCATCTGCATAATCGTGAACGACTCTAGTGCTGTTCTGATGGTTGTCCTACAGACTCCCTGATTCAATCAGAGAGTAATGTTGCATTCTGTCTTCTACATGTATATCATCATTGTCTAGGCCATGCATTCTTAGGTCGGAATTGATGGAATCTCTCCATCTCTGTTTTGGCTTCCTTTTATCAGGTCAACGACTTTTATCAGTAGTGATTTTCAGGTCAACGACTTTTCAAATGTCCTCATCTTCCTTTTGGCGATAGATAAAAGTGGCCAAACCTCTCCACTATAGAACTTGATAGTTTCTTAGCTGAGTTTTGATGGCAAGTACAACCAAAGAAGAACAGCAGACATTGCTGACTCCATGTACGTTTAACTTCAGGTATTGTACAAGTTGACTTGATGACGTTTATTTGTTCGAAAATTTAATATTTATTGTCAGATCATCTTAGAAATTATAACACCCCTAATGACACACATAGTGCAGTGGATTTCAAATGGCAAATTAATTCTATGTCAGATCAATGTTGTTTGTGTGGCTGGTACACTGCAGTACCTAGATCTATTTAGTATGTTCAGCAACAGGTAGAACATACATACAGCATGCCTTGTAACATCAGTAACTACTGGCAGTATAAATAAATATGGTTGCACAATACATAAGTAACAAATATTATATTATGTAACCTTATAACCAGATTAATTGAGCTAGTGGCTATAGATGCTACATGTCACTCAATAAATGCATCAATTAGCTATTATGTTAACAAGTCATTGATCATTAATTTGTTTAAAAATCGATATCCGTTTGCTAACAACCCTCATCAAGATGATAAGACTGCCACGATGGGTGAACATGTACATGTATATAATATACTGATTATTGTTACATTGCTAGGGAAATGAACTATCAGACGATACAGAAGATAACATACAATATTTCAATGATATAGAAATATGACTCGGAATAAAAATGAACGCGAAATAGACTTTTCAAATAATGTATTGTGATGTACCACAACCAGACTCACGCAGCAAATTATATTTAAAAAAGCAACATGGCTGCAGGATTAGTTCACTTTGTGAGTGAGATTAGGGTTCCTAAGATCGTCTTCACTGTTGATAGGGAGATATCCGGACATTCTATAAGCTTTCTTACAATGAGCATCTATCACCTTGACATTATAATAGTACATATTCTGTTTCCATTTGAAAGCTGTCTCAAAACTATTCTCTCTAAAAAACATCAATGACTAATACATGATAAGACTGTTGAGGACGCAGATGTTAGAGCCCTGCCTCACAGGAAGTAGACGATGTCTGGTTAGTCTAACATGTCCACTCATTACAATTGCAGGTATGTACTCATGCTAACCGGCTACACAAACCAGGACCGCAGTCGATGGATGTTAGCCACCCGAGTGGCACAAGTTCAGTGACTCTTAGTTTCAGCTGCTATCCAGGTAGTATGAATACTTCAGGTAATATATAGATGTGAACTCTACTGTATATACATTATACAGAATGAATGGTGCTAATCTCTACTGGATCAGTACTCATATACTAATAGATTACGGATAAAACATGGCTGGGCCGAATTGACTGATAGAAGTTTTAGTCAAGTACAAACGCGAGACGAGCATCTGTGACATTTGTTAGTAAAGCTAGCATTAGTAAATGATAACTAAGGTGAGTACCTCCTGGTGCTGTACATTCTCCACTCATTGGTCTCTGAGGGTTCCCTTAGTTTTTTAATGTGAGTTATGAGCTGTTCTGGCACTTGTCCAAGGTTTAAATATCTACAAAACAAGTCAGTGGATATTATGTAATTTAGCTGCAACACTGGTATGTTATATTTTATGAGCAAGGTTAACCATACTGCTTGATTACCTCAAAAGTAGAAATCGCTTGCATATTTCTAGACTGAAAATCCAAGGAAGAGTATTTAGGGTAGCAGAATAGTAACAATACTGTTTAGAATCATCGATGCAAAAATACAGAACTAACAAATTATTTCTTTAAGTGGAAATTCTCTCTAAGAAGACAACTCCCCAAGAGAAACCAATATGTACACAACTCTGATATAAGGATAAGGGAAATATATATGTAAATATATACATGATTTAATTTCTTAGGTTGTGGTACTGTTACCTGTATGCTAAACTATAATATACATGTAACACTACTTTAGCCTACTTGTATATGTATCTAGCAGCAGCAATGTTATCTCTAACTATATCTTCATATCTGAGCAACAAGACCTGATCTTTATACGTAGAATTCATCAGTTTTTTATAAACCAGTAGATCTTCTATCAGAGCGTCGCAGTACCCTATAAATGCACGAGAAAATTCTCTGAGGTTGAGAAGATTTCAAATTTCAAAGTTTCAGTGTTTAACAGATAATATAATCATGTACAGGCATATAATGTTATATCACATAGGGTTGCAGAAAAAGCAGCACCGACATCGAAGTTGCACTCACAGACGACCTCCAAACTATCCAAGACAAATGACGACCCACCAAAGAGCTCATGCAAATACATGAACCTTGCGCTATTAATAGATCACGGAACGGTCAAGTTCATCTGATTACAATATGGGAGATTCAGCATTGAGGTGGGGTGGGGTACCACAGGCCTCAATTAGTGAGGCAAATTTGACATATTATATGGAACTGCGAGTAGAGCTACATTTACATGTACCTTTAGATGACTGGCTGTAATACTTTATAGAATTAGTTTTCATCTTCATTCTAGAGACAAGCAATCCTCGAGGGTCTCGAATCAAATAAACAATCTACAAAACACACAAACATAAGAGAATGGGCTGAAATTGTGTGAAGTAATGGATATGTGTAGAAATTACATAAGAACGATGTTGGGGCTGTATCCTTGGAATTGTCAATTTGGTTTAAGCTGAAAGTTGTTTATAAGTTGATAACATACAAAAGTGTATTATTGCACAGGATGTCGATTTTATGTCTACATAAATAGTAGTTGTCCAACCAGAGTGGCACTAGTTTTTAGAAGGACAAGTTCTTGCACAAATTCATCAGGACATTCTATAATACTCTACCTTGAGATCTTTGGGGCCTGTTTCCAGTAGCTGTCTGGCCCAGTCCAGTTTGGCTCTTATAGTCTTGATGGCTATCATATCACTACTTAGACAGCTGGAGTAATGAGCTTGAACACATGACAGCCTGGAATCTGGCCTTGAGTGGTTGCATGCTAAAAAAATTATTGTGTACCCTGATTTGTTAATTATTCACAACTCACTGCAACCAAAGGAATTTTCTGGCAGTACACTTTCTCGATACTCTGTACATACAAACACATGACATTATATATACTCCTGGGCCTAAGTGTCGGGGCAATTGTACAATAGTGTCAGCAGACATATTTACATGTAAACAATGTTTAGCGTCATATCTCTGCTATACATTGATTGACATGACCCTCAATCTCGTCTGACTGTCAACTGGTCTGTATTGGTAGCAACTCGTGCATTCTACATCTGGGTGTGCTTAATACACTCAGAGTAACAGAGAGAAAGAAATACCATGTGAGAGTACGTCTGGATCTCAGGGTACACACCTGGACCTCAGGGTACACACCTAGATCTCAGGGTACACACCTGGATCTCAGAATACACACCTTTGAAGAAGTCGTTCATTTTAAGAACAGTGTAGGTAATGCTACTCAGAGGAATTTGGTCAAACTGACATCGATAGGCTCTGTTTAGAAGTTCAACAGACCTGGATGCTACTTGATGTCTGCTAACTTCTTCGTGCTCACATCCAACAACGTCAGATGTCAATCCATACAGTGGCTCATACCTATTGTTAACACATATTATACATAATATAGTAATAGTATAATATGATATAAAATAGTATCGTATAATATAATATAACATAATACAATATAATTATATAATGTAATATGATATTATGAAGTATAATATAGTGCTATGTTATAACATGTAATATTATATTATATTACATGATAGAATACAATATGACGCAACAATACAACTCAACACAACACAACACAATACAATGCAACGCAGTGCAATGCACCGCGATGCAATACTATACGATACAATAAATGTGATATAATAAAATATGATAATATATAATTTACAATAATTTTTGCAATAAAAGACATTCTAGTAATTACAACTACAGAGGTAAGGTAAGAAAACAGGTGGTCGTAGTACATTGTACATGTGTATACAAACTGTTAACAACTGAGTCAACCATAACCTCCTATAGTACCTCTGGTATTACTAATCTTCCGTATTACTTACTATTACTTACTATTACTCACTATTACTTACTATTACTTACTATTACTTACTATTATTTATTATTACTTACTATTACTTACTATTATTTACGTATAATTATTATGGCCTTATGGGTTTTGATATGCTACTTATGTATAATATGAGTTTGGATATATTACTTACATAATATAATATGAATTTGGATATATTACTTACATATAATATGAGTTTGGATATATTACTTACATGTAATAGGAGTTTGGATATCCTTTAAAGAACTCCGATAGAAATGTAGAACCACTTCTCATATGAGTCAGCAATAGAACCTTCTTCTGATTGGTCCTTGGAGTCAAGGGTGACATCACTAAGTTAAAAGAATAATATATTAATAAAATTATAATTTTTTAGTAATCCTTGTTCAGCCCAAAATGTAGCAGATCGAAGATTGTTGGAATTATTGGCATCTATGCGGTGAATGTATGAAATCTGAAAAAACCAATGTCCTTGCTGCATCAAGAGCTATTTAATGTGAATTCTGGTTTCTAAGTGAAAGGGAAAACAGAAGTGTTTAACATAACCATCGACAAGCTAACCACCCAAGCATCTTACCACTCTCTTACATCTACTCTGTAATTTTACTTTATTATGAAGACTAAAAGGAAAAAAAGCAGAATATTATTGTTAACTAAGATCAGCTGTCCGACTTGCTCACCTTTGGAAGTCCTAGAACCTCGAAGCACTTTGTACAATCTGGTTTTAATGGACTCAAGAGGATGGCTCTCACTTTCCTCCCTTTCCTCACATCTTGCTGGTAGAAATCCGTGAAGACTGTCAGCACAATACTGATGGTCCTGTAAGTAAACATCAAAGAACATAAAATACTGTAAGAAATAATCAAAGAAGGTAAGTAAGGTAGGTAAGGTAAGTCAAGTAAGTGGAGTAAGTAAGGTAAGTGAGAGTAATGGGGCTAGGTAATAGTGAGGTAAGTATGGTAAGTAATTGTTGGCTCAAAGTTGAAATTGTAAGAAACATTTATGAACTCATGTATGACATTTTTCAGATACAATCTACTAACAGTATCCGTGATATACGGACATTGTGTATAGCTTGGGCCATAGTCTATGTATGTATACTCTGTAAGATCAAAATGTAGAGTTGATGCAGTTTTAGTTTCATTAGTTTTTAGATTTGGCTGAAGAACTTTAGTATTGACTGAATAAACTTGCAATAATATACATATACAGTAAGTGCTATGAGTCGAGTTGAATTTATTACATAAAAAATGACAGCTTTATAACCCTTAAAATGATGCCCAAAAACTTCGAATCAGTTGCGAAATATTCAGCTGGGGCCATCATTCTCAAGTTGTGTCTTTACTAAATATAACATGACTGTACACACCTTGTCTGTACCATAAAAGTGTTTTACAGTAGCATTAGAACATGGCCTACTAGAGACATTGCGTAAAAGTTTGGGTATAGGACCAACATAGCACAGGCTATCGGAGTGGAGACAACTCAGCTGAGAGCATTGGTTGGATGTGCAGCCACAGTGAAGGTTTGAGTGCCTTCCTATCAACAGCTTGTACTTGGTAGTTGTTATATTTGCTGCAATTAATACCAAGATGATGTAGAGAAAGCATAAAGTGGGTTTTATTTGTCAATAATCTTTGAGTTTAAACTGGTGAAAGGTCTTAAAAGTCACCAAAAAGTCAAACCTGTGACAGTCACCAATACATTCACCAAGTCTAATTTTTATGTTATACGAACCATGTTTGTGGGCGGAGTCAGTGAAGCAACGTTTTTAAACATCCTACCATCGTTTTCGAAGTTTATGTTTTGCAACCGAAAGTAGATTTACAGAGCAGCTACAGTTACAGTAATAAGTCATGAGGTAGAAAATTCCTCTCTGCTTGCTCAAAATATGTAGAGAAATGCAACAGACAACACAGTCATTGGAATGTACTCAGAAAATTCATATAAATTTCATTTTATTTTTTAATTTCTGCAAACTCGCTTATCCACTATTACTACTACTCAGGCACTGTGAGTGCTGACTACCTGTATGGTAAACATCAGCTGACTGAGTTTCACTGCTGCCACATGGTAAGGTGCCCAACCCTCTGGTGTAGAATTGATTATCACAGCTGCACAGTTGCTTCTTTATCTACAAAAAACACAGACATAGAACAGAGACAAATTTGTGTTAAGCGATGATTGTAACACTTTTCAGCCAAAAACAAGCCCAATATATTGTTTTTGCAGAGATGTAGGCTACTTGCAGCCTTACTTTCTTAGACTAGTGTACATGCTATGCTGTATTGTGATATACAACATAGAAGATTACCTTGTAATACGCATACATATGATCCGTTGATTGGCAGTAATATATGCAATCTCCCGGTGTTGTCATCTTTCTGCTAGTAGCTCTCTGGTAGGTCCTTTCTGTGTCAGTTGGAATGAAACAGCCTAAATAGCCTGCTGGGTGAGTTGATACTGCTTTGGATCTAAAAACATTGTTTAAAATTATTCTTATCACAGAAGTTGCAACGATACATTTCACATGGCTCAAAGCAAAGTTGTAAAAGTAGGATTGTGAACAGATTTTTTCAGATTTCATATTTTGTAATAACTTATACTTTGAGCATGATCTTATGCTGTCAGCCGCAGAGATACTCAGCATGGTGAAGTCTCAAGAGTACGAGTGTCCATAATACATCATTATTATGTGTTATGGACACTCGTCAGTTTTGATTATAGTGAAGTTGTCCTCTCTCTTTTATTTTTCTCCATTTTGTATCATAAATTACTACTGATTCCCCATGCCTTAAATATTCACCACCTCTACTTTGGTGATAGTACCTACAGTTTGTGCTAATTAAGCTAAAAGTACTGATTAAAGTGGATGATCGCCACACTCTAGCTTTGCTCAGGGAATGATAGTTTGCATTCAACTTGGTCAGTGTGTTCACAACATACATGTCAAACGTGGGTCTGAAATCTGTTGACCAAGTTGGATTGTGCCAAAACCTTGGATCCTGAAGACTATTACTGAAAGTTTCAGGAGAAGTTTCCTATGTTCCCTTTCATCATTTTTACTGCAGCTTCTACCAGTACTGTCACTACCTTTACAGCTGTTCATACTTACCTGTCTCTCTGTGTATAGTCAACAGGAACTGAATGGGTTCGACCATGGCCGCCGTCTGTTTCACTGTCAACATATATGATTGTAGCACCCATGTAGATGTAAAACAATACAGAGCCGACTGTCAGACAGATAAGCAACAGTTTTATTCTGCTCTGTGTCAGACGTAGCTGCATGTCTGCAACATACAATGTAGAGCAATGTGTAGAATTCGTATGCTCACTGATGATACCCAAAATATATAATGTAAGCCCAATAAAATTTGATTTCGTTTATTTTGCAACATAAGCATCAATGATTGAAACAGACATACATGTATCAGTTAAATATAAATACCATACAATCTATCATGATACTTCTTTCTGCTAATGGCAACAGAGATTGACCAGAGACATTATAGTGGTAATATAACACAGATATAGCCTACAGTATTAGGTATGGCACTGTGTGTTGTGATTTGTCAGCAGGACTAAAATTATTTATTTAATATTACAAGAGATCAAGCTAAAACAGAATGGATTTAGAGTAGTCAGGCCGGTAGTTACTATGTTATATAATTCACATTTTATCTTCAATATTTTACACAATGCAAAGATGCCATATCTGGAAGTTGTCTTACCATTGCACCATTCAGTATGATGAGGCAACTCCAAAGTACACAAGAGTACACAGTCACAATGTGTATCAGACAGTTCTACATCTACATAATATAAAAATTGCAGATATAATGTACATAAGTGTATGCATAGTATAGTGTACATATCTGCAAATGAGATGTAT
The DNA here is from genome assembly GCA_935421135.1 of Bugulina stolonifera. Taxonomy (NCBI): domain Eukaryota; kingdom Metazoa; phylum Bryozoa; class Gymnolaemata; order Cheilostomatida; family Bugulidae; genus Bugulina; species Bugulina stolonifera. The sequence goes on from OW285195.1 coordinate 10,305,786, forward strand.
TAATGTCCTCATAGGTACGCAATGAGCTACAACTACATCTACAAGGTTTCCGTTCCTCCAGGTTTTTTAACAACCATCTCCTAGTTGCCAAACATACAATATTATATAGCTGTCAATTTCTATTGTATTATTGATTGTTGATTTTCTACAACATGACGTATTATCTGCTTTCTGCTTCAAAAGAGTTAAAATTACACGGTACCCTGGGCTCCAAGCCCTTCGAAAATGGCAGAAAGGGTTACATAATTTTGTCCATTGATGAAAGGTGTTTGAAGTATACCTGGTCCTATGTACAGTTCAAATCTGGGAGAGATAAAAATTGTTCTATTTTTGCAATTAGTTATATCAAAATGGATACTGATACACAGCCTCTCTATGTGCAACAATCTGTTATGGAGCCACCACATACATGACATGAAAATATAGTAACAAATAAAGGAATGATTGTCACTTACCTTGATACTTCAAAATAAAAAAAGATGAGGGGCAACTACAAAATAGAATTGTAAATATCCAAAGATCTATTTTGTAAAAATATATGGTTCAGGCTATCATGGTGGTAACACTTCCAGTTTGATTGTTGTGTTTTACTTCTTTGTGAATTTGTCCTATTGTTGGACTAATACTTGGAATGTTTGGTTCAAAATTACTACTTAATTAGAATTCAAAGGATTTACCTTACGCAAGTTTAATGTAACATGATTTGTGTGTGTTTATAACAAAAAGACATTTTCTGTAGCATTTTATCATAGCTTAATTTTACCTGATAATGATAATCATGTAGAACTGTAGGACACAAACTCGAACCAATAAGGAGATCTGGATTGTGCTGATGCGATAGAGATAATTTGCTTTGACTGAAGTCGCATGTCAATAACCTAATTAAGCGAGATCGAGTTTTCAAAAACACCTTGTGCCATTTATCAAAGTCTCAATAGAGTCTAAACCAAAGAGTATAATTATATATGTGTGAACAACTAGCCAAAGAGTATATATATATGTGTGTAGACAACTAATTATATTTGTGTGCATTGTATGTGGCAGCTATGGCATAACGCCCTTATAAAAGATTAATTTATACCGATACATCTATATTTATTTGTGCATATGTATAAAAATATCATTTAAAGGCATATAAAAACTGAACTTGCATATCAATTGTACATGTACATGTAGTAACAATGCTATTCTAAAGAGGATTCCTGAAAATATGAGCTAATTCAGAGTTATCTCCTACTGCTGGGTAAGACAACTCCAGGATGTTCCAGGAAATTTCCTGTGAAAACAACTTTATAGTACTTGATTTAAATCACATGGTATAATAGTATAATCATAGAAATATTTATGAGTAGAATGTACAAACCAATCCAGTAGGAATTTTAAAAGAGTAAAGTTGATATAATAGACTTGTAATAATAATTATACCCTGCAATACGGTTATATCTTATAGTAAAATATTAGGCCCTATGATAAAGCATTTAAATACAACAAAGCAGAGCCATTGATTGCGAAAGTGGTGCCAAGTCAACAAGCAGCCATATTGGGTCCATAGCAACGGATCACATGGTTAAACTTTTCTTTCAACCGCTGCCATTCATTACTATAGACTCAATATGGTGACATAACTTCCATAATTAATGTCCCGGCAATTAAATAATACTAAATTAGTTTCTCCGAAGCTGTTGATAATAATATCCACCTGTGGAAACATTCTATCAATAGTTGCAGTAATAACAGTCGCGGTATGAATACAATCTGAACTGATATACATGTAAGCTACTTCACCTTGACATTGCTAAGGTAAACTAGAATAGTGTTAACTTACGCCTAAATCAGTTTTTACGCCATATCTTACGGTGCCTTTTGAAGATACTAGTGTCCTGTTTGGAAGCTTACGTCCGCTAAAAGTCTCTCTAATTCGTACCTTTGTAATATAGATAATACTCGACCCACCTGTTTTAGTCGAGCGTTTTCTACTCGGTCCATCTGATGCCAACGACTTGGCTTCAAATTGAGGGTTTTCTGGTAATGGTGAGATTTGTTGGTCACTATGGTCACTGTCTATGGTGTGGGTTGACTGGTGACCACTGTCCACCACATCTCTAGGTATAGGCATGTTGGGATATGAGTAGTTTAAATGGCTACTACTCTCAAGTGCATAGTTTGTGTAGCTGCAGTCATGTGAACTGCCATCAACTCGAGGAGTTTGGAAAGCCTCATAGAATCTGTGTGAAGCCAACGGTTGTTTACAGGAGGACATTTCTGTTAATAGCTTAGGTTCCATTTTTGATGAATCTAGCCTCAGCTCACCATTTCCTGAATCGAGATTGTCATTTTCAGCCTTAGGGGACCCTTTAGTTAACCTGCTGGGGAGGGTGCTATACGTCAAGTTATCAACAGCATTGTCATAGCTTGTGCTTGGTGTAGCCTTAGTTCGCGATAATAGCAGAGTATTGTATTCTGGTATATAGCCCGAGTTAGTTCTACTGTTACTCTGTGTAGAACTAAGTCTATGATACTCCCCTGTGATTGGATTGATATGTTCAGTGATATAAGTATTATTATGTAGTGGGGAATATATCACTTCTTGCTCTTTAGTACCTGCAAAATAATAAACCAAATAGGCAATCAGGGTATAAGCACTGCAAAATTATCTAGTTTATCATAATATCTATCCCCCCACAGGCTATATACATGTATATCAAATAAGGCACCTACACGAGTTGGCTGCTTTATTTCCCTACAATGGATACATAATGAAATACATGCAATGAAAAATATATTCCAGATACACATAGATGCCTTCCACATTCCCTGCTGCATTTTTACTTCATATGATAAAAGCCAGAAAAATCCAACACAAAAATAACCCACCACCAGCGCAGTATAAAGAGCTAAGCTGGAATATTTTCTCTTTTTACACCACCAGTATTACAATCATGCATTATGAATAAGATATTGACTATAGAATCCACTACTATTTCGGAGTCGCCCACTCTTGAATCAATTAAAACGCGAGAGGACAACTTCAATAAAGTTATGTGTCATTAGAATTTATAGTGTAGATATGGAATCAATCATTAAATTATTCCCTGTCTTCAAAATAGTATAAACTTGACCAAATTTGCTGCAATTAACTCCAAATTAACTCCAAATTTGAGAAACAACAGGTTAAGTGTTGAGAAACTAAATCTTTAGACATATTTTTAGAGTTTAGCATGAAAAATAAAATATTCAGCTGTGCTAAAAGTTATGATGAGACAGTTTGGCACCCCCCTCCCCCCATGTCTAAGTAGCCTGTGATCTAAAGCATTCCCTGTAGAAGTGCAAACATAATTATCCTAAATATTTTGATTTCACATGGAAATGTAATTTCCTAGAGAAACCAAACAATTGATAAGCAGTTCTATATCTAATTACAGATCCTCCATCTGGCTGGTTAACCTTCACCATCCATACATTATTATATTCAAACTAATCCTTTAATCCCTTACGGTGTTAGTCAAGTGATATTATAATGATACAACACATCTGTTACATAACTACATGTAATTAACATTAAATAGGTATTCTGGGGATAATCACCCATTTGAATTTCAGTGATTGAAATAGCCAACATCAAAATAAAAGTTGAAACATCTCACTAACCAACTACTATTTGAGATTATACATACTACAAACTAGCGTTAGCAGATGATGATATTCTCCTAGAAAACACACTACTATAAAATAAACAGTATTATGATAATTTTCAAGGGCAGCTATTTGTTAATCTCCTATTCTATACCTCATCCCCTAAATGTATTCACTTGTATTTAAATATTACTGGAGAGAGGTTAGTCAGAGCTACCCAACTTCAAGTACCACCTGTTTGGACCTGGGCCAAAACACACCTGTTGTTACTCATACCCATCAAGGTAGATATAGTCAGGGCACAAGTAGCCATTCCTCAGGCTTCACCAGGAAACCACAACAGAATTACTTATGGAGTTGTTTGGTTAAGTAACAGAACTGAGAGACAGTATAGCTACACCAGAGCTGAACCAGAACCCAAGTAGCTAAACACTGATGACACAATGGTACACATAGCATGGGTTCCCAATCTATTAGAATAGTAGGTGGTGAGAAAGCTGGTGACTGATAATAGAGCCCAGGCTATAGATACCCCACTCACAATGAACAAGAAGAGTAGGAGCACGGGTAAAGCAGATAGCAATTATAGTTAGTGGTATAGTAAACAGCCACCATGGTCAACAGCTGAACCTGAGACTGAGCTCCAATCACTCTCAACTAGCCAGGAAGGGGGGATATCAACCACACCACAAGGAAGAGAATAAATTTGTTAGTAATTATTCCCATAATAATATTCATGCAGGAGAGACAACTCTATCTACATAGACATAGAGAAGAGCTGCACACTGTACCTACCATATAAACTGAAGAGTTGAACTAATAGCTGTATCAGTGGTGTGGGTCTAAACAAACAAACAGTTCATGGAAACTATTTGGAATAAACATGTATGCAGATAATAGCCTGTGATCAGTGAGGTGATGAGTCTCTAAGGCTTTACATCAAACGCAAGATTCAAGTGCTTAGTACCCATGCGCTAGTCAGAGCAACCTCTCTAACAGTCAAAGATATCTGTTGAATCAAATCCAACATCAAATTCAAAAATTTAATTTAATTTTGGAAATACCTACAATATCAGGGGAAATCATCTAATCAATTACTAACTAAAAATTCACAGGCAAACTGAAGAGATAAAAAAATAAAACAAACAATTGAGTTCACACTAGTTTACCAAATATAAACTACATTATTGTTCTATCAATGTTACCATGCTGCCTATGGGAGGCTAACATACCTGGATTAAGTTGAATATCAGAGTTTGCTGTGGGTTCTACGTCAACCGTTATGGTACTAGCACCTGCTGGTTCTGCTCTTGGTGTCTATACAACATCAAAGACAACAGTAAGTATAAGCCTAGCTAGCAGTATTATCAATTCCTAACGATTCACTCAATTTACCTGCAGTAACTACAGTGAAACTTGCTTAATTCAAACTCCAAGGGACTCGATGGACATCAGTTTTGAAACTGTAGTCGCTACTCTGAGTTAATAATTGGCTAATAGACCAGCTAATGATTGGCTGACAGAAGTGATAAGTGGTAACTGAGCGATTGAATAACTGAGTAATCACCAATACTATAAACAATGTCCCAATGAGCTCTAGAATACCTGTTGGCCGTGTTTATTTAAGGTCCAGCTGTTGATGTCCATCCTGAAGTTTTCTTCTCTCCTGTCTTCAGAGATGTCAACTGTTGGGGCCTCCGTCTTGTACAAGTTTTCATCCACTCTCTTCGGATTCTGTAGTGAATTGTATCCCACTGTAAAATATAAACAATAGGGAGTTGTGCTTTACTGTAAAAAATAAACAATATGGAGCATTCTAATTATGTACATTTATAAATAAACAAAACAACACCGTCGAGCATCGATGAATAATGCTTATTTTCCAAAGTAAAAATATTTAACCAGAGTCGGGAACTTTGCAGTGCGGCCTATTAAGTAGCTCACTGGGGTTTCAGAGCAAGCTGCCAAAGAAGTGCAACTGATGCACTATAATTTGTCTGCAGACTTTTTATCTTTTTATCTATTTTTATTTGATACCAGCTTTGATTTTATCAAGGCAATGTGTAGCATAGTACATCTAAAGGGGTTACTATAAAACAAAGTGTTAACAGAATACTGTTATTTGGGGGGGGGGGGGGATTCAAGACAATATCAGTTTGTGTGACAAATATTTGAGTGCCAGGCCACTTTGGAGTTACCCCACCCTGGTTAATAAACGATTCCATAGATACAGGCACTAGCTCTTGAAGAATGGCTCAGGCCTACAGAGATAATTCATTGTACATCTAAAACGTAGGAAAATTAGCTAGCATGTGTCATCAAATAAACACCGGTTTTGGTGCCCATTGCTCCATACTTGGGTCCCACGCCATGAGACTCAGCACATTTACTATACTACTCTAGTAATGGGTCTGATGTTCAGTACAAAATTAGTGATAACCCATCAGTAGTAAGACTACTAAGTAGCGGACGGTAGATAAGCTGTGCTCCAGGTCATTCGTCACAAAGTAGTAGGGGATAAAATAGGTTATAACCCAGAGTTCTCTATACCCACTGACCTCTACTAGCATTCCACTCTATTGCCATTATGATTGATAGATTATACTTCCTAGTGGCACACTTACCAGTACATCACATAGCCTGTGATCCACACCAACTTACACCTAACAAACGCAGGGGAGGTACCCGGCCACCCTTAATATCAGTTTGGATTAGGTTTAGGGAAATAATTACTCAGGTGATATTTTACATCTTCGCTCCTTGTTATACACTGTATTATATGAGTTGAAACATTTAATTTAGTGCATCATTAGATTGGAATTTGGTAATCAATTCTATCAACTGCTTGACTACCATCAAAACGTGTCGATTCTTTTGAACTATGATGGAGATGATCAAACCGAATAATGTAGTTCCACAACTTCACTTACGATTATCAGGGTTGGGTTGAATGCACACATGTTAGAATAATATACTAGAATATAAATATATTCATATAGATAATCACAGATACCCACTTGTACATTTCATTAGTCCAAATAATCTTATGCTACACCAACTTTCACTTCTAGAATATCGATAAAGGTCAAGAACTAAGAAAAGGGGCGTGTCAGTAGTAACCAACCAACTCAGTTCTTGTTGCCAAGAATTCAGCTAACTGACTAATACGTCTCTTATATGTCTAGCTGACTAGTGAATGTGTGTAGCAGATGAGTAATGCTGAGGTGGGGAGCATCATACGGTCCGCACAATGCCTTCACATTAGCTATCACTCAGGCTACTTTAAAAGTAAGTATCCATTGGACCAAAGACCATATTGGTGAATCCAAGATTTAGAATTACAGACTCAAACTGGTAAATTACAATAACATTTGTTAACCAGCCTGAAGAATTCTACTTCTAAAGCAATACAACTAACTTGGGACTAAATAGAGCACAAGGTCAAACCACTTTGGAAAACAATTACCTACTTCAAATGCAACATTTACCATTTCAGAACTTAATCTGAAACAAAGTCAATGGTAACTGTATGAGCCTTCGGCTTTAAGCTTCGATTTTTAAAATGTGATGCATTTTAGCCATAGATCTTATTCTTCCATGATATCTATAACAGGGGTGGGTGAGGAATGCATTCCTCGGTAGATATTACTAGATCTACAATCACTACTGAGTTTAGTTTCACCCTGAAATTCATAGAAATGTACGAGTTAGTTGAAAGATCATCAATTCAAATGCGAAAGCTGTCAGCTTAAACGACATACTTGGATTGACTAATGGTGACTTTGCTTGCTTCTTCATTGTGTAAGACACAAAGTCATCATGGCAGGTGTCAGTGTCATCATAGAGGCCATGTTTCAACCTGCTGTCGTATGTCGTACTACCAATACCACTAGAAGAGTCATCACCTTGCTACAATATAACATAAAATTGCAGATTATTTGTCAATGGTGAGTTTTATTTGTCAAACGATGAGTTCGAAGTTTGAAATACTCATCCTCAAATTTTAAATTAACAAGCCAGGGTTAATTTTAGGTTTTCTTTTTCGCTCGCTAGTCTGAAATTTTCATCTGTAACTCTTACCTATCAATCGACCTACCATATACATTTAAATATAGTTTACAAGGTAGATAATGCTCTTTAAAATAACAGAGACTTCAATTCCTCAAGGATTGATACGCCCAGCTAGCAGGTAAACTGAGATATTAGATACAGGTAGATATGCAGCAGAGAAAGACGGAACAAATGAGGCATCAGAACTAAAAACTTATTTAATGTTCCGAGTTGTTATTATGGAAATCGTAAAAAAGTCGATATTATATTCCAGCTATAGATATAGAATACGATTATCACATTAAATATTTGATAAGATTGGTATCACATGGTATCACATACAGACGTTAATTATATTACGATATATTATTAGACCTACAGCAGCCATGTTTTCTTAGAAACCGAATTCAAAGTTTCATGGAAATGCGTGGAACATAAACATTACCGGATCTTTTAACATCCTCGGCATATTATCATTCTTACAAGAGTAGACATCCATTGTGAGACAAAGAATTTTCTAAGCTTGAGTTGGAGTAATCTTATCAACGTCAGTAATACGGAATATAAGAGTCACGTGTTAAAGGGATTATACAAAAAAAGACTTTAGAAATTTCCTTTTTTTGTCAAAATACGCAACAGTTTCAACTGCAATTATGTAAAAATTGATGAAGGCCTGGGCATATCCACTGTTTACACTGACACGCCAGACTATTTGAGAAGTGTTTTCATGGCTTCTACTAGTCTTTTCTACACCCAAGTATTTTGTAATACTTTTGTGCCACAAACTCAAATTTTGCATAATTTCTCAACAGAGAAGGTCAACGACCTCTACTGTTGCCCCAAATATATTTCGGGATTAAATTTAGATTCTGACGCAATCCCACAATCTGGAAATAACATGTGTTGACATCTATGATTTATAGTCAATTCTACCGAAACTTTTTGAACTGCTAGTAAGTCCCTTTAACTTAGAGTACAACTACTCACTATTGTCATAGATACACAAGCAAGTAGACTCAGAATTAAAACAACAAAAAACAAACTGTGTATTCATCAACAGGAAATGAATGACTAGTCATATCTGTCGTCTGAATCAATCTGGCATAAAATTATATCCATGATGACACTCAAATAGCTGCTCATTCACTAAATATGGAGTCGTGTGAGAATGCGTATACTTTTATAAGTAGTTACACTGGGTGAATTTAGACAGCGTACTGTACATGTATGACCACTCATGGTTTCATATGACATCATTATCGTGTTTAGTCGGGACTTGTGTAGGCTACCTAATAACAACCTTACCAAATGTGTCTACTCTCTACTTACATAGTACAGTTTACTGTTAGCTTCACCTGACGCTCCGTCCCCACTGCTCCTTCTACTGTCCAATGTAGAGTTAATACCAACACCAAAGTGCTTCCTGAAAGTATTCCAATAACATGTGATCATAACTCCTGTCATATAGTTTAAGGTATTGAAATCAATTTTGTAAATAGGTAACCCACCACCTAATAGCTTAAGAGCTTGGGTTAGTCATAATATAATGCTGTTGGGATAGAAGTTGAGCCTCCCTTACCGGCATACCCATCACTGCTAGGTTACAGGGCTAACAGTCCCAACTTACATATTTTTGTCTGCTTTCCTGGCTGTTCCAAACTGAGCTCTTACTTCATCGATCTCTTCCTGGCTCACTTCCTTTTTAATTGGAGCTCTGTGTAGTGTACTCATACTGACACTACGGGAGTTGAGTGTGCTCCCCAGGTTAGAGTGGGTGGGGGTGCTCACCACAAACTTAGGTTGTTCTTGGTTTAGCAGTTTATAGCAACTACAACAACACGACACAACGTTTACTTATAATAAGACACTGATTACTGTAAAGGAAGCAATATTCTGAGTGAAAATTTCCATACGCCAATCACCACATAGACCAAGTCATTGTCAGGTCAGCCATGACAGGGTTTCATTCATCGATAGCGCTTACTTTATATATAAAATGGTCAAGACTTGGCAATAATATGAATTGATACCCGGTATGTTTTCATTAAATTACTAAACTGTTTTTAAAACTATGTGAAACATTCGACACTCCCTCCTGCATGTAGCAATTTTTGTCAAGGAAACTAGGTGGCACTTTGCCAACATGGGTAGGGCTGTGAAATGTTTCATGAAATTAGAAGAAGTCAATAATTCCTGGCAGGTATAATAATCTCACATAGGCAATAGTTCGTGTGAACACAGTTACAACAGTAGAGTAGAAGGAAAACGATAGGAGGAAATCCACTGTACACATACAGGTGACGTACATATGGCTCATCAATGATGATCCTCAAATCACTTTATTTAATTTACGAAACTAATTCAATGTTTTTGTTATCGCCTTCAGTCGTAACTGGTCATTTGCCTAAACAGGGTTATTTTTCTTTCAGATATTCATTTTTTATAAAGATAGGGTTATGATTTTTATATTCGTAGCTGGCGCACTGTATGCATATTGTATAGACCTTTGGGAACTATTTAAGAGATTAAGTATATTAATCCTAATCTACATCCTGCACGCCTTCATATTTAACTTTAAACTGTCTAAAACACCCAAGTACTAGCTATATGGTTGTGCTTAGCATGTACATTGTATGCTTTCATTTTGAATGAAAATATTAGCAGATCAAAGTTGTTTTAAAATAAAGTACAAACTTATTTACAGAAAAAATTAAAATGGTAAATATAATAGAAAACTAGCTTCTCACAGTCAGACACTGTTACAATGAGTATAGCAATTAGGACAATGTGGAAGAGATGTGAATAAATTATGGATGAATGGAATATTGTTTACTACTCTTGCATGTTTATATAAGAGAGATGAGAGACAGACTGAGGTAGGAATGGAGTAAATAGTGTGCAATTTATCACTGATTATAAATTAGGTTGTCAACTTTCAACCCTCTGACTCACTGACTTACTTCTCCGTAGACGTAGAAAGCTTGTAATCAGCACAGTGGGTCCTAGTAACTAAAACCTAGATATTCATTCTCACAGGATCTGGTTCGAAGAAATGGTTCGGAGGATAGAGTATGGAGTATGGACAATTGGTTTCATTTATTCATAACCCAGAGTGCAGATTTCAGTTTCATAAGGTGGAAGTTCTTGCCTTATCTTAAACCCATAGGTTGTAGTGATAATGGACAGTCAACCAGTTTAGAGACAACCCAATCTGGTGCATATCTAATACTAGTAACTAGCCTCTTGGGTTTACAGCCAGACATGACATGGTGACTGTATATGTGCAATGGTAGTAGTAGACTCACCCATTAAATTGTGTGTACACATGCAGTAGTTTACTTACCACCTGTTTGCCAGCATGACGATAAGTATGATGAGCGCCACTAAAACCACAGCTATTATAATCCATATGATAGCCCACTGCCATGAACCCAGGTCCTTTTGCCATTGGCCATCTGCAAAATAACAGGTCCCAGCATGAGTTTGCATGTATGAATTACCTACATGACTGTGATGTTGTGAACCTTGCCTTCTTCTTTCACTAATACATAGACTATTACTATTATATAACCTACACACATATTATTGAAGTCGGTGGGGGGGGGGGGGGGGGTACTGTGTTGACGCACCTCCCCCCCCCCAGGCAATATAAACTATGCACCACTAACCAGTAACTCCATCTGTATTCACTGTTCTCTTGGTAGTTGCGCTCCCCTGGATACATTCAAACTTAATTGTGGCAGCACATTTTTTACCAATCTGTGAACGCCTCACTTTACAGGAAGATTGAAAGCTACAATCTTCTGTAAGGATGTCCCTGATAACGTCCAGAGTTGATTGGTCACAAGAAGGTATGTTCGGGCAACCCGTATCGCTGACTACTTCCTTTATGTTGACCCATTCATTCCGGTCTGCATTACAGTGAGGGGAGGCGGAGTCACTTGAGCACAATGATGTATCCTGCGATTGCACTCCTATACACAGAGCTACAAAATGCAATAGAATCATACATAATATAGTGCATTGTGACGTACTTGCTTATCTACCTACACATACCTACCTACACCGTACATACTTAAACCGTACATACCTCCCATACGTACCTTCCTACCTACCCGCCTATTTACATTGTCTGATTACCTACATTCCTACCCATCTACAGTACCAACTGTACATACACTAGGATCTATCCCAATGCAGTGTTCCATCACCTCACATTGCATAAGAGGAATTATCCCCTCTTTCATCATCTATTTCTACTACATATTTAACATGGCTCCTATGAGGGGAGGAGAGGGGGGGGGGAGAGTAACTCCTTAATTTTGGATTTTTGTTATAAAATATAGATAATAACATTTTGACTGTACAGTACAGTAACTATACAGTGATATTAATTATATTTATCATTCCACTTGTCGTGTGGAATAAAGTGGAAGTATAGAATACCTGGTACAAACTAGTCCTTGTTTGATCCAGTTGAACTCTACCAATTGCTTGACAGTACTAACCTACTACTTGCCCATCTCTCCACTGTTGATGAGTGAAGGAGAGTTTAAATTCAAAGTATTGTGTAATTTACAGAGAGATTTTATTGCTGCATGTGAAAGTCAGTAAACTGTCCTTGCATGATTCAGTATTACTGTGCTAATCCCTGATAGAACAAAATAGGATTTCATGTCAAACAATCCAATTAACTAAATTCATCCCAAAAAACTCTAAGCTGAAAAAGCTGATAGCGAAATCTAACTGATGTGGAATTCATTGTTTTTGCTCAAGGACTTGCAAAATAATAGTAAGGCAAATGGATAAAAATATAAAGGTACACGATATTCTAGTTCAACATAAAAGTAATTTGTGTATTCTATAAGGTATAAGGTAATACCACTTCAGCTAACAGCTACCAGATATCTAACTATTTTACCAGGAACGCAACCACCAGTACCACTAACCACGAGGTATCCTAGGAGAAGTAGAACCATAATGTGGTTATGGCTACATCCAAAAACATACCAATCAGGGTAAATGAAAGGAAACAGTAGACCATTACTCAAATACATGGCTATATAGTTGTATTTGAGTAGAGGCAATATGTTAGAAATATTATTTCCATGCCTAAAACATCCACTGGCCATAGAGTGATTTTATGCGTAACACTCATTACACCAACTAGGGATGCTCCCAAGTGGACTGTTTCCACAGCTTTTATGAAGTATATTACTGTTTAGCCGATGCCCTACACGATGCCCTATGATGCCCTAGACTATGCCCTATATGGTGTTGGTTTGATGGGGCATATGTCAGACTAGTAGGCATGTAGAGATTCCCTTCCAAACTCTTACATATTACCTCACTGTATATCTTGTAAACTAAAGGGTAGTAGCAGTCATTTTACACTAGAGCCAACTCCAAGCAAGGTCTGATAACTCCAAGTGAGAGGACAATAATAAAGGTGGGAGTTACACAAAAAGATAATTCAGAGCAGCAATTAAACCAATCATGTGGAGATCATTGAATTAAGGTACGGAATAGTCTAATAGAGATCAAGTTACTCAGCACTAAATGTGACATATTTGTGTACGTTTTCTGGGTTTGGATACTCAGTAGGCCTATTATAATAATGGTAGGGTTACGGAAGGGATTAATTTTTGCATCAATAAATAAGAATAAAAGGATGACATGACAGCTCTGAGAATATTCCTGGTGGTTCTCACTGATTGAATGACACTGGTGATAGTTTAGCAAGTGTAAGTGTGTACCATGTATCATTAGCTATTACTAGGTAATTATATACTAGCATACATCATTAACTAATGGCAGGGTAAATCAAGTGCAGTCAATGTAAACTTTGTCTTCCACTGAACTGAATCTGTACAATTTCTAGAAATTCGGCCTCTCAAAGTTCCTATGATCATGTATCATTGTAAACAATCGAAGTTGTCCTCTCTCTTTCTAATTTAAATTCACAACACACCGTACTTTGTCCTGTTTTAGACTCTCATAAAATACATATAAGTAGTACAAAAGTAAATAACTTCTAACAGTCTTCATCTACTCATACTTAACCACATGTGTGTATAATAGTTTGTTTAACATATTTATATGAGATATAGCCAGCTGACAACACTATTATATGCACGCACACTGTAATATGCATTAGATCCACATACTGCATAACCTATGTAGTTTACACTTGACACCAAATATAGTCATAATGCTATTTTGATACACATTGTCATAAATGTAACAATACTAGTATGTGAATAATAATAATGTTAATTTGCATACATTGTATAAACAAATAGAATATATTTATTAGTTTAGTAATATTTTGGCTATAGAGATTAAATCATTGCACAACGTAATGAATAAATTAAATCAGCAAAATTATACATTGTGTGCTCTAATTTAAAGGAATCATGGACCTGGATGTTGCTAAACAATATAAATGATATAACGGATAAAATAACATCAACAAAATAAATATTGCTGATCCGTAGACTGATAGAATTGTTTTCTCATTTCTGCATATATTACACCAAATTATTGGAAACTATCTTTACTACCATGATAGAATATGAGTGAATCACACAATAACACATGCTAGGAAGTAGAGGCTATCAGTTTCTATGTAGAGGAAGACACAAATCACAACAGTTCTTAGTTAGTTAGCAGATGGATGGTAAATTGTGGTAAATTCACTGGACTGTGTAGTGGAATGCAGATAAGGTAAACCTGGAGTATTTCGTAATAAGCTATTGCTTATTTGGCGTAACAATCCAATATGTCAGCCGTAGTAAGTGCATTACTAGTAGGTCTACCACTTGTGTGAAGCAGAGAGCTCTAGAGCATGAGGGCCCTACGAAGACTGACAATAAATAAGTCAATGATGACGTGATACCATACCACTGACAGACATTGATGATAGTCCGAGACCTTGCACTTTGCCTCAAATTTTACCAATTATAACTGCCAAAACTTTTTGAACAATTCAAGAAGTAACAATAGGAAAAGGTGCTATATCCATCAAACAGAAACATCCATGTTTATGTTATGCATGAGTTCAATAGCTGGTCATCTTGCAGCCGAGTCATGGATTGGAGGCTACAATAGACTTGGATCTCTAGATTCACTCTCCAGACAGGCTCTTGAGAGAAAGGCTTTGGAAACCAAACCATTACAGCTAGCTTACTAATACTTCAGCCTATCACAACTAACAACTTATACTCCAGGACTAGGAGAATGACCAATTTACATAATAGTCACATACACCATACAGACAAGATTAGACGAAATATATCTAAATATGTAGAAGTGATGTTAGGTGGTAGAGGTGGTAGAGAACATACACCATACAGACAACATTAGACGAAATATATCTAAATATGTAGAAGTGATGTTAGGTGGTAGAGGTGGTAGAGGTGGTAGAGGTGGTAGAGGTGGTAGAGGTGGTAGAGGTGGTAGAGGTGGTAGAGGTGGTAGAGGTGGTAGAGGTGGTAGAGGTGGTAGAGAACAGTGTGCAAGTGTAGGTGTAGGGTAAATCTATATCCATGCTGAGTATACCACAGCAAAGGAATGTATTATCTCCATCAGGATGGATTAACAAAATAAATTACTTTTATTCCAAGATCAAGTGGTATTAGGACATGAAACAAGATAAAATATGATTAATATGATATCAAAGAATAACACTGAAACCAGAGAGATACTAAAAGTATAAAAAAAACAAGATTGCTATGAAATGGGTCGCTGAGAAAGTCGTTTCTGTGTTACTGTTAGTTTCAGCGAGTTTAGCTTTCGTCACTATTAGAGTATGACAAGTGTCTACCAGAGCATAATGAAAAAATAAAAATTAGCCTACATGGCCCTATTTATCAACCTATTAGATATACACGTATTTGGTTAGCAAAAACTCAGCCAATTACAACACCGTTTATGATCAGGTTTAATTCCTAGCATTACTGAGGGACATTGCTAGTTTACAGATCTGCACTACACAAAAACCAGTAAAACTAGGAAGCATGGATATTACATTTTGTAATAGCTCCTACACCTAGGGCCACATGTAAACTTGTAATTTAATTGCACACTTTACATTATAACAATAGCCGGTGTGATAGGCTGCAAATTTTATTATTTTTGTATAATGGTGCAATGCAAAAATAGTCTTATTTTAGAAGCAACTTACAATGATTTTTAGTTTTGTAATCAAGTTTATACACATTATATGTTCAGCTTATGCATTACTATCATTATTATGCTGCTTAATTATGAATATAAATAGGTAAGTTGGGTATAACATTTCCGTAAATATGGCATATGATAATGTAGATATATCAAAGACTACAGTCTACTAGGTTGCAGAGTGGTGACATGAATTACACTCTAACTAGGTCAGAAAAGGATAATATATTCAGCACAGGTAGAATTAACACAGAAGGGCTAGGATTACCTATGCTAAGACACTATTCATGGTATGCATCTACATATGATTTACATAATCTTACATCTATGCCCCTGTATGCCCCTGTATGCCCCTGTATACCCCTGTATGCTCCTATATGCCCCTGTATACCCTTGTATGCATCTGTATGCCCCGGCATACCCCTGTACGCCCTGCATCCTACAGCTTATCATGTTAAAGTATACACACCACATACATCTTATAGTGAAAGAACTAGAAAGTTCGGAAACTGGGAAATTATCTCCCCATTTATAGCAAGTAGTAATACACAACACTGGCCACATTGGTACATTGCTATTCACAATGTAGTTACATTGTGTGTGTAGAAACGCAACTTTTGTAAACAATGTACTACATGTACATGCAATAGATTAACAAGTGAAAGAATACGCTAAACTAAGTTAGCCTACTACAATTTAGGTGTGATAATATACATCGGGTGGGTAGAGCTACACCCCTTCCAAGTAAGCTAATGTTTCACCATCTACAAGAATAAGACTATCATCTAGTCTGCTTACCTGAGAATATAAACACCAGAAGGTAGTGTTTATATGATATCTCCACCATGATCATTAATCAGTTATACCGAAATACTCTCCAACTTTCTCTAGAATAACACAATAGCACATACAGTCCTCTCAGATATATATGTACTCCTTCAGAGGTCAATGTTGACGGTTCCTTGTTCAATCAGTAGAAATATATCTATGGTAGTAGCTTCAGTTACTCGAGGTTTATTTGTTATATCAAACTAACAGGTCAAGAATGGAAGGAAAATTACATCGTACAACACTAGTAAGCGCAAGCAAACTAACTTCTGTTCTGTCGAGGCGATTAAGGTATGTCGTAAGCTGGTCTAACTCCATACCAATGCTAAGCCAATTGGAGCTCAACCAACCATGACAGCATACGCCAATGCAGCGCCAGTCGAGTAAAGTCATACATCATGATATGCAAATTAGTAGTCATACGTTACGTTCACCACCTTATACATGACAATCACATCTCCCTTTCTATCACCCGTGACTGACTATGCAGTAGTCATAAATAATATCTCATTTGATGAATTCAGAATAATACATTCCATATTAATATTATATCCATATTAATATTGCAGATAAGCTCAGGACTCAGGGTGACTATTTGACATGGAATTCGGGAAAGGTTAGGCCTATATGCTCTAGCATGCATAATCACCATTTACACCTTATAATAAATGCTTTCGCGGCAATTTGACCTGTACCTGTAGGCTACTCCATTCATTTGCTTAACAAACTAAACCAGTATAGGCAGTATCACTTAGTTTTTAATTAAAAATATGTCTTAAACCACAACATTATCACTGTTAAAAAGCTAAAAGCTAAGAATAAATGTGAACTACAATATTGATAGTTTCAACTATATTTAGAGTTGTCAGCTCTCTTAATTGAATAACGTAAGAGTGGACAACTTCTAAAAAGTTTGTTGCAAATAGACAAAAGTTACCGTAAGGTTTTCTTTATGCAAAATATGTAGATGTTGAGGACACAGAGAAGCCAAAGTAAATTATCATGAGAGTTGTGCACCATGTTGGGCTTTTTCCAAACCCAGCAAAACTACGGAAAGAAGTCTGACCGATGTAATTCTTTGTTACAGGCCCAATATTGGCAACTCTCACAATCAACAGCTTAGAGAGAAATATACCACTCTGATATTATTGGTTCAACTAGTAGTACCCAGTGAGAGTAGGCTACCAATATACGTATGCTGTACACTCTATGCACAGGTTTGTTTTGCTAAAGAACCATCTCAATCAGGTAAATACATTTCTTATTATGTTGGAGTACCGGATTATAACCAGTATGTATAATAGTGTGCTTTCTATCCTATAAAACTGGTAGTTTGGTGAAATGAGTGGTTTGTGTAGTAGTCTGCTCCTACTAACTGTAGTAATTGGTGCGCTAGTGAGCTGAGTTGCCCCTCAAACTTGAGAGCATTGACTACCTGATCCTACTGCCATGTGAGTGATGTACTGATGTATGTATACGCAGCTTACAATAATCACAAGTGGACAAGGCGGCTACCATAATATATTTACAAGTAATACGACAATACCTGGATGAATTGTATATGATGTTATATATATATTATGACGGATGATTTACCATGAACTAAAATGACATGGGCACTGGATATAAGGTCATGAGAAAGTGTTGGAATCCGGCAGGTACAGTATTAAGCAGGGCCCACTTCATGCATTTTGCTTGTCTACAAGATAGTGGTAATGAGCTGTGATGACTTGTTCAAGGATTGATAATACTATAATAATATTTTGATAGCAGTGAGGTACAATGACGCTATGGTACTCAACAGAGAGGTGACTACAGTGATGCAGGCTACAGCAATCCCAATATTCAAAGGGAGCTATAGAGTATTCTCGTTAGCCTATATAACAGTAAAACTGGATCATCCAGGGATTAGCTCATTAATATTAGTCTATTTGGTTACAAATTATAGAAGTTGAAAAGCTGTATTATTATAAATAAATATATAATGAAAACCTACACGTACATCTATATTAATTTAAACTGAATTAATCTCCAATATAGAGGTCTTGTATAGCTTATTGTATGTTATACTATAACGCCAACATATCCATATACCAGGGCTATCTCTGAGCTACACAGAGTGTTATATTATAATAACTCAGTATGTATTATACTAGGACTAAATACTAACCTCCTTAAGACTTCTTGTGTGTGTTGCAAAGACATCTACTACTGTAAGATTGGGAGTAAAACTGATGTATACGTGTAGGTGCAGTTAGCTGCTGCCAATGGATTGAAGTCAATTATTTATTCAGCCTGAACCCAAAAACTGGTTGGTAACAAAGGAGTGTTATTTACCTATTACAAAGGATTAGAGAGAAAACACTATTTATATATTACTATTATTATTTACTAGGATCAATACAACAAATAAGATGAATTACTGTCCACTAAAAGGCCTACTACCTACACACTGTAGACAAGTAAATCAATTTGAGACATAAATTGTTCAATAATCTATATTCTATTAGTCCAGCATGCACTCACAATCACAGTGATTGGACAATCTTTGTCCAGATGGAATGGGAACACAACTCCTAAGACTCCATGCATACAATAACCACATGTACCTACATGTACTTACCAAACTGATGTATTTGTTAGAAGATACACATGGCATGTATTTACATATGACTGTAACTGTGTATTGTGAATAATAAGTGTATACATTCTTAGAGCACTTGTATCAGTGATCAGGAAAGTCTACCATTTCCTATTTTTGTTATAGAGGGAACTTTTGAGAAAACAATAGTATCCACAACATTATTTGAATTATAATGTATAACACAGTCATATTGCCTAACCAGGACACATAAATATACAATATACAGTGGTGATGGAAATAATGGGACCGCCTAAGAGAATATGTACTATTCGCACTTGAGCCTGAATTCTATCTTTCTACTTCATTGCAATGTACTCAAGTTATACACCATTTGAAAGCAAATTTTCTCCTTATTCTCCACAGCCTCTTTCATACTATCTGGGGAAAGATGGAGGTATTTAGAGAGTTTTAACTGAACCAACTCTGAAATCTCCATTTTTATTAAAATTTGCGAGTTCAAGATTACATCTTAAGCTCTTTGATTTTGCAAGGAATATTTTGCACTCTCCCTGTTATTGCCTTGTGACAGTTGAAGACTCCATATGAGATGCTGTGTGAACTTTGTGCAGTGTATAACTCTGCTACAAAGTGTCTGTTTCAAGATAAAGTTTTCGGTTCATTTTCATTGCTGTGATGACGCTCATATTTCTTAAAAAAAGCATGCCATCATAATCCATCTGCATAACTAAGGGAAAACACACCATGAGATGGTCAACGAACTTTTTTGCTGAATGGATGGGGTGCTAGCAACAATTAGGTGGTGGAAGGAGGGTGGTAGCCTGAAGAAATATCAATATCGCGGACAAAGGAAACTGACAACACGGAGAGTTGCAAGGAAGCTTGCACACATCTGACTAGTCAATAAGCATCTCACTGAGCCCCAACTGCCCAGAGAGCTCTGAGTACCTGCTGGTGCTAAATTGACTCCATTCACTATTTGTGGGGTGTACGGAAAAGACTCGCATTCGAGTGCAAAGCTTAAAGAAAGCTTCCGCAGACAGAAATAAAAAGCCGAGCAAAACTGAAACTGATCAAGGCACACCTCTATTGGATAGGAGACTAGTGCAAGAAGGTGCCATTTAGTGATAGAGGAACTTTTACCATCCTAAACCATAGTGGAACCAATAATATGAGAGATGCAGGTAAAGAGTTGATCCCAAGGTGCCTAGTACCACCCATCAAGCATTGCGCATCCGCCCTCGTGCGGGACAACTTTCGCCTAACTGGTCCGAGACATCTTTATTTCTTTATTGAGGCAAACAAATCTATCAAATGCTGCAAGATATTCAAAATTGTAGTGTTGCCAGCTGCCAGGAAGCTCTGTAGTGATGATTGAATCTTAAACCAAGGTGAAACAGCCTGTCACACAGCTCGGCTTGACAAAAAGTGGATAAAACGATTACCATGTCCAAGTCCTTCCATGGTCAGTACTGCCGCCTGACTTGAACCCTAATGAAAATATATCAATCACCAATGGATAAATGTTATCTAAAGACAAGATAACAAACATCAGAAGACTAAAGCACCTGAAAACTCAGTCCTAGTATTGAATTCGGTCACTAGAACACCTCAACGCCCTTGCTGATATTATGCCCGAGGCTGCTACACCGTTATTGAACAAAAAAGGCTGGCTACCAAGATGCTAGGCCACATACAAACCCCGAAGACCCTTTTCAAGGTCAGAACATAGTTTCTAAGAGCTACAGTCCCATAAATCTAAAATATTTGAGCTGACTATGTTCAAACCCAATTCGATAAAAATCGTAAAATGTCGCCAATTTTGACATACCGTAGGAATATGCTTTGAAAATTTCTAAATTTTAAATCTATATGCATAAAATCATGCTTATTTGAAAGCTGAGGTTCTAAGCTTTCTATTGATATACTATTTCATACATTTCTGTGGAAAAAAGTGACTACAAATAGGGCATTCTCTCAGAGAATGAAAAATTCCAAGGGCGGTCCCATTATTTCCATCACCACTGTAGATCCAATTGACTATTTGATTACAATCCGAAGTTGTGCTCTCCCAATTACAGCAACAATAATTATTATTATAACAATAATTATAACAGATGGGAGTATAATTTCACAGCTTGGAGTTACTTTCTCTCTTTTGAAGGAAAGAATACAACTCCTAAAATGTTTGGCCCAGCAAAATACATGTAATACTGGAGCTACAAATAAATACATTGCACAATATAGTGATTAAATTACATAACAGTATCAGCAGCAAACTACAATTATAAGCCAATGACTAGCAATAAGAGCCACAATGGCTATTTATTCACGATAATAATAGCCAGGCAGCTAAAAAAACAAAATAGCTGTTATTAGTCTCGCTCTCTGATCATAGAGTATGGTGAAAGTCAAATCCTAGTCAAGTGACCTACCATACTGTAAGACACCTAAGATTGGTGCAATGACAACACATAAATGAACAGCACGGAACAATAAAAAATTGATTTACAAGCACAGACTGTATTTATGGTTCAGATGTATGTAAGCCAAGTAACACTCCAATAAATGTTATAGACAATCACATGCACAATATAATGCGACACCAACTATTGTTGCTACCATGTGTCATCTGACATGAATGAATTAGTTTAGTCAAATCCTAAGGTAGAGCGTAGCCAAAGGAGTTGATTTCAAATCGAGTATGTTCAATTTGAGTATGTTCAAGTCGACCAAGTTCAAGTCGAACATGTTCAAGTCGAGCATGTTCAAGTCAAGCATGTTCAAGTCGAGCATGTTCAAGTCGAGTATGTTCAAGTCGAGCATGTTCAAGTCGAGCATGTTCAAGTCGAGCATGTTCAAGTCAAGCATGTTCAAGTCAAGCATGTTCAAGTCGAGCATGTTCAAGTCGAGCATGTTCAAGTCGAGTATGTTCAAATCAAGTGAGTATGTTCAAACCAATATGAGTGGGTTCAAATTAAACTAGTTGATACAAGCCAATATTGGCTCTTATCAAATGATTTAACTTGACTTAAGAAAAGACAATGCCCCATCTGCTGTCGCTGACCTAAAGCTGTAAGAGATAACAAGAATCATTGAATGCAAAGCATTATCATTGAAAAAGATGCTGCCTACAAAAGAGGCTGTTTGCTCCGTTCAGAGGAAACAGTATGTCCATTGTTCGCATAGGTAAAAATCCTTTTCAGCCCTGTTGGAATTGGTTAATATGAGATGCAAAGAATGTTCAAAAATATAAATCATAAGAACAACAGTTCTTCAGAACTTTTATAGTACATAATTAGTGCAAATAGAGAAGCAGGTCATTTGAATGAGTTTCAAACTGTAAAATTAACTTATCTTTCCTACGCTGCTGTGTTTGTCTATCTACATGCCTACGTTTGTGCAAGATTTCGCATGCAACCAAAGTATTCGACTGCAAACCTTCAGGATAGAAACCTCAGAATATCAGGAATAAAACTATTTAATTCCCCTGAACATATTCGTTTAATTTCTCTCTTGCGATGACTATAAATTATAATAACAGTAAAAAGTCGAATTATAATCTCATACTAGGTTGCGTAGGAGACCCTGTGTGTTAAAGCTAAACGCATTCAGTTGTGTTCAGAATGCTTATACCGTTCAGAATAGATACCTCCAGGAAATTCTCATGTCAGAAGGTTATCAAATATTCCCTAAAAGAATCATCAAGGGCTACAATGAGGTGGATTGATGGCCCATTCATTACTTTTTGAGTCATAATCACTTATTTACTCCTCCTTCCCCTTTCCTTTCACAAAGTATAAGGATCGTGATAAGCAGCCAGTGGAATGACAATCATTAACTCAGTCACTCAGTTAACGAATCAAAATCGCTTTAGGAAGAGCACTGTGAGCACTGTGAAGTAAATGAAAATGAATGATGAGTTGATACAAGTTTAATCCAATTCATCATTTTAGCGACTATCGTAGTGTAGTTATAATAATTAAATACATTCTAAAAAAGCAAAATCATATGAACTGTCATAAAATATATAAACGGAATAGATATTGGGAATATCCAGTTAGGTAAACTCCTAATTATCAAGCCAATTACACAGTCAACATGCATTGGTTATTTTGGTGTGCCAATTGTACAACAACTGAGAAGTTACAAAATGGAACCCTATCTACACCGTAAATGTTATAAAAAGAAATGTATTTTGTGTTCTTTAGCTGGAGCTTATAACAATAGAATTTGACTCATTGCAATGAAATTTTATTCTAAAATAGAAAAGATACCATTGTCATTCGGAAAAATTACCAACTACATTCACACACTCACTTGGGCCTGTCGCATGAAATGTAGGCCTAACTCCATGACATTATGTATTCGCATGGAGAAAGTATTCACTATTCATGATTGGCCACTGTGTACATTGTTACAATGCGCTGTTGTTACCCGAGATAAGTGAAGTTTTAGCTAGTATTACTGATTAACTGTTAGTCACTTTAGCAAAACCTTTTTGGCTAGTATAAATAATAAACCCCATTAATTACTGCCAGCATTGTAAAGGTATATCCAGTATATACGAAATGTCATCTAGATATGTGTACCAACAGGATTCTCTATCAACTATAATAGATTTCTTTACCGCTAACTGATCAATCAAATTACAATTCCTCTAACTACATGTCAACCCTCTCACCAGTACACAATCAACAAAGAAAAAATAAATGTTATTGAGAGTGATTATGGGTGCCTTCAGAATATAGCCTGTTGAATAATGTACATACAGTAAGTATATAGACCTATGGTTTAGGCCTATATCTGAACAACATAAAAACACCGACTCGATATTTTGAACCAATATGTTGTCCAAGTCTCATTTATGGAGTGCTAAATTTAAATTTTACTATTAAATATGTGATAACGACCTCGATATCTACTGAAGTTACTTTACATACCCAGATACAAAAATCACATGTTGATTACATGAACGGAATCGGGATAATATGCTGATTGTGCTGAATCCTGATTGAAATTAACAATTTGAAATAATTCTATATAGTATATTATATTGGTGTATTAAGCATATCCTCTGCCATGTCACAACATATCAAAGTATTACAAAGTCAATGTAGCAGATAAAATAAAATAAAAGTAAACGTATCATCTTGGTTAATGTTAACTATAGTTACATAACAGTAAATCTACATTATATACACGTAACATGGGATGGAGGGTAAAACATCAAGAAGAGTCGACGACATTGCAGTGATGTCACTGTAATGGAAGCTCTACATAGAATAATACAATTCTGCAATACTCCAAATTAAAAACACTTATGGCTCGTAATGCAACAATATTTTTACTCACATTACCAGCTTACAGACGAACTATTAGTTAAGTATTAACGTAGTGAGAATAACAGGTAGAATTAGGTAACAACTCCGTCAATTTGACTCTCTTGTGGCACACGGCTCAATATTCTGTGTAATTCTTGTTACATATACACTGCTATGGTGAACATATTTGGTTAGGGTACGGCGAATCGCCTTGACATGACGTAGATTTGACATCTCAAGTACATGTGTTTAAAAGCCAGTCGCTGACCCACTTTATGGGTGAGGAAAACTCTCACAATGACGCAGAGCTATGTGTTCGTGCAACGCAGAGAAAGTATATGCTAGCTATGATAAACAGAGTTCAAGATAGTAGTGTGGACAGAGTAACAACTATAGGAATACACAGCGTTAGTGATGTATGTCTATACAAATCTTAAAGTTAGATATTATTTCAATGTCGACACTTGGCTAATGAGCCTGTAGTATCTCAGGGATAATAACTCACAACACCATAACGTATCTAGAGTTCACTCTAAAGCTATTTACAGTCTTGATTTACATGTATATGCATATACTCAAGCTAAGGTCATACTGCCAGTATGTAAAGTAAGAGTTATTCAATATCTCCTAGGCCTCTTAGCATCTGTGGGCCCAGGGCCTCTCTCATTGAACATTCGGTTTTGCTGCTGCAGATGTTGAAAATTATTCAAAGTTGCCCCACGAGGGTTTGGCCCAAGTAACGATGGCCCGGGGTGTCTTTGCATACCTTGTGAAACATTTCTAGGTGGTCCCTGATCAAATCGGGCAGGCCGCTACAACGTAAGAGATTGAATAACATACAGGTTGGTAATTCTTCAGTGTTCGGATCTACAAATATCTCATCTCATAAACTAAGACAAACCACGGAGGCATATGAAACATAATGATGATATAGAAAGCTGACACTCACACTATAGAATGTGATACATAGGTATAGGTGTTGGTGGCTGAGTGCTATAGCGCTAGCCACTCTGATCTTGCAGCAATGACGCAAGTTATCTGCAAGGACGTGGGTTCGAGTCCCGCCAATAACCTGGGGGTTTTTGCCCTGAAGAAGGTTTCACTCTGTGCCATATCGAACTATAATAATATTCAGCTCTAGGAGCCGTGGTGGCCCCTCCACTAGCTCTACTATTGGGCAGCCACGTTAAAAGAATTGTGTTTGGCGCCACAGATATTATAGCAAGAATTTGAATAGCTGTTTCCACTTGGTTTGTGGCCCCGTGTTGAATGGAACGCTAGACTGGCAAAAGCTGACAATATCACTTTTAAATAGCCTATTGCTGTTACTTTCTATTTAGTCATGTGGTGAAAAGTCGCAAAAACTCATTTTATCCTATACATATTGTTATGATCACTAAGCTTTGTGCAGTAACCCTCAAAACATTAGGTTTTATAAGTGCAAAATTATGTCCAAGCAGGACAACTCTCAAAATGTTCAAAAGTATAATGCTTCACCTTTGCACACAATATCACTGATATATAATAGGTGACCAGTTTAGCAGTGAGGCACTCAAGTATCTATAGCCTTGGGTCTGTATAACCAGAAATTATCAGAAGATGAGACGCGGAGCTGAAAGCTATGGTAAACATAAAGCAGTTGAAAACGGGGAGAGTTCATTTTTTGGTATATCTATTCAAGACCTGAAAGTACCAGGGAGCAATTAGAACTACTAGAAAATCCATGAGCATATGAGTATTACGATAGACTCATGGCCAGCCAGGTCAACCTTGACACCCAAACTGTAGTGTTAGATATAAGAGTCCACCTGGCCAATGGTAAAAATACTCTAAGTGGAAGGCGAACAGCTGTAAACTTAAATGAGCAAGGGACTGATGCACAGTAAACGACAATAATATAAATGTATAAACACTATTTTAATATACAGTTTACACATAAAGACAGTTGAACATAATTATAGAAAAGCACTTAAGGTTTCGCACTTAAAAATAATGATTTTCTCCTCCTGTTAACGAAATTTAGTAAAACAACCAGCAAGAGTAAGAAAACAAATTGTTACCTCTCCCAATTGCAAAGGTTTACAAGGAGCACGGACTACAACTAGGTTTCTCAAGTGTTGAGTTAGCGGCTGCATCCAGTGCATGGATAACATGCACTAATTATTATTTATAAAAACCAATAAGCAACCTATCACTCAAACATACTGCTTGAAAAAACCCTAAACAATAAATTTCTAAAAAAAATATGATTTGCTGTTGGATCAACTTCAAACTGCTACCTCCTCCCCCACACTGGTTTGTTATTTCCTAGTAATCTAGTAATCTGGCTCGCCTTGACCAATTGCTGGAGTTATATCAAGCTTCAAGTAGACTACATATTCAACAGAATGCACAGATACTCAATATGCTTACAGTTTAGGGCCTAAAGCGCTGACTGGTGTCATATTCAATGTCCGACCGGCAGCAACTCACCAGAATAGTGAGCTCAAATCTAACTCAATACTTTAAAAATCGTACAAAGTTTCAGACCTAGTGAGTCTGTTTCACTGGACTATTCAGATATACATCATTGCACTATAGAACATAAATTATTATTAGCTACTAAAACTACATGATGGTCACTAGCAAAAGTTCAATCACATCTCAATATGATTGTGTTTACGCTTTCATTACGATACCATCTCTAAGAGACCAATAGCATAGGAAGCTAATGACTTTTAGAGTAACCTCTTATTTCAAACTTCAAGTTGTATATCCGGCCCGATAATAAAAACGGTTTGGGCAATACTTATTATAGCTTAGTATGTGTAAACTTAGGCTACTGATATTAACAAAAATTCATATTTGGCGCTTATTTGACCCATTCAATACAAGGACACTGACTGGCCTTCATGCTAGCGCTAACTCAATTGACGTGGACTATTTTAATAAGAGTGTTCACCGCTGGCAAACCTCATTTGTAAATACTAACAGAATATTATTATATTATATATACACGTATATCATGGCTGACAAATCAGAGTATAAATTTAGCAGAAATTAGTCTCAATTGTAGAACCTACGTATAGAGATAGGCAGTATTATGTTGGCACCTGGACCAATCTATCAAATTCATATTACGAAGGACCCCCCCCCCCCCCTAGCTAGAGAGTTGAGCTAAAATATACTCTCTGTGAACTAATTTGGAGTCGTATCCTCCACTAACTCAGTAAAATCTAAACACATTATTTTATACTATTGGAAATGGACGTACATGTATAATAATCTGACTGGCTATAAAGTATAACTCTCCTTCATGTTATGATGTATCATCTACATGTAGTTTGAATGTACATAGTGTAGGCCTATTAATTAGTCGAATGAACAGTACATAATGCTACCTATTTCTATGTAATCCGCTATGAAATTGTTTTATGTTGTACACCTGAGACAACAGCATTAGCTTCATACTATAATTCTATACTACATGTTGTAAAATACTAGATAACACTACCTTATATTATACTATTACAGTGTTATCCTATATGTCATACTCTGCTATGCTATGCTACACTAGACTCTACACTGTGATTCTATACTATACACCATGCTATGCTATACTGTGCTACACTATACTATGCTATGTTACGCTATGCTACGCTATACTATGCTACACTATACTATGCTACACTGTACTATACTACACTATGCTATGCTACACTATACTATGCTACGCTATACTATTATTACTACACTATACTATGCTACACTATACTATGCTACACTGTACTATACTACACTATACTATGTTATGCTACGCTATACTATGATAATTTATATGAAGTACGAGTTAAGATAACTACTAAGGCTATAGTTGTTAATACACTTACATGTATATACCAGAGATATAATACTCGATAGCATACGCTAACACTATGCATATGACAAGGGGAGATAACATACCACCTGTCCTCCACCTTTGTGCATTCCACCAAAGTTATCAGGACCTCCTCCCATACCACGTCCCATGTGCCCAGGTCCATTGTTACGACCTGATAATGAGGTGCATACAAATACAGTCGTGTATATCAGACTAAAGCTCATTAGAGAGTAGGGAGTAGAGTTAGCCAATCACAGAGGGAAGACAACACCTAAATGAGGTGATGGGATAGCAATGATTCACTATGTTGGTCGCATACAGAAGTGATATTTTGATATGGACCACCATCCATGGAGCATGATTTGTATACCTACATACACCAGAGTAATAGCAGAGTGTAAGAACATCAATCACCATACGCGTAGTAGACAACTCCAATCTATTGATGGGCCTTCCCTCCCCAGTGCATGAATATAACACATGAATATAACACATCACTTACCTGATTCATTCATGTACTGTGGTGGATTAGGTGGAGGCTGGAGCACTCTGTTACCCTGACCTCCGCCTACTCCTGAAGCACCCCCATGCTGATGCTGCTGTTGCTGTTGCTGCTGCCTTAGCTGCATGATCTGTCGCTCCCTTAGCATTTGTTGTTCACGTAATACTTGCTGTTGCTGCTACAGAACATAACAAGGATACATCAGAACACATTATGGTGTAATATCCTAAATCTATAAAATTAGATTTCGCATTTGTAAATATTGCATTTGAACTTTTGATGAAAAGTAGCTGGATACTCATTAATGATTACGTTGTGTTAGCAGTTGGGTTAAATATCGGAACGTCATCATTACACCCGACAGATAGACAGTGAAGACATGTATTGAACTCCACATAAGTAATTAGTATACAGTGCATGTGAATAGTATATTATTGTATATATTATATTGGGGCGTATTATCTATATGATTTAAGTAATATAATATATTACTTACATGCATTAAAATCTCATGTGTGTTCCCTCCGAACCCGCCACTTTGTTTACCACCAGAGAAGTCACCGTCTCGTTTCACACCTAAAGAGCTGCTGGAACTGGAACCACCTCTGCTCATCTGGTTACCACCCCCACCCATCCTATTCGCCTGATTGGGCCCACCCAAATTCATTTGGTTAGCTCCGCCCATGCCCATTTGGTTAGCTCCGCCCATGTTCATTTGATTAGCTCCGCTCATATTCAGTTGGTTAGCTCCGCCCATGTTCATTTGGCTAGCTCCGCCCATGTTCATTTGGTTGTTCTTCTGCTGTTGGTTCATCTGCATTCGCCTCATCTATGAAAATAGTAGAATGATTTCAGTTCAGCTACAACACAGCTTAAGCTAAGACAAAACAAACTTATTGTAGCTCCACCCAATAGAAGATGGCATACAGCAAATCTATTTCAAATGTAACCAAGGAACTTAAAGGGATATTATATAAATAGCTGCCACATGATGGAATGACACCAAACTGTGTATTTCTTTATTGCCAGACCTAAATCGTCTGAGCAAGATGACTATCCTTGAAGATGAAAGTTTGTCAAAGTAGGCTTGAACAACTTTCTGCGACTTTCCAGTAAGTGAAATATCAACAACAGTAACGAACCTCAAGCTCCCGAAGTTTTTGCTCCTCTCGTTGTTTCCTCTGCGCCTCCAAAGCGTTAAGTTCTGCTTGACGTCTCATCATATCCTGTCGGAGCATGTTAGCTTTGTGTTCATGTACCATAGACTCGACTTCCAGCTCCATCTCTAGCCTCTTCTGGCTCATTTCATCCTAAAGGAGGGAAATCAGCAAATGAACTGTAGAAAGACAAGCTGAGTCCTACCACTATATATACTGATAAATTATATGAAAACCGAGATCAGCTGATTTAAACCATTCTCAAACTCTAGTTTGCTAATTTGAATTAAATTGATAATTGATAATAATAATAAACATTTCAAATTTTTATTCAAAATTGAATTGCATTCAAAATCAATCAGAGCTGGATATCTACAATGCAATAGCAATACGAATACCCGAATTGTGTAAATAGTACAGAAGCAAAAACTTCACTCTTTTAACAAATTCAGATTTGTGTACATGTATTATACGAATGGTGCCTTCTACAACACATGTATGATAGCTAACAGATTCAGATGTTCACAGTAGCTACCTCCAGTTGCTTCTTCTTTTCCGCCTCCAACTGCTCCAACTCTTTCCACTTCATACCGACGTCGTACTCGAATGAACCGGGTTCTGCTATTCTCGCACTTACCCCCATTTCTCTATCAAGGATAATACAATATTACAGTATAGCTCAGTAAATAAAAAGTCATATCAGAGTTCAATACTACACGAAAAGAGATATGTGCCAGTTATTAAAAGGAAATTAAAATATTATATCGGCATATAACATACAATGTATGTAGTTATCAGGTTTAAACAATAGAAACTTACTCAAACCACTCTTGGGTTTTCTGTGCATACTTCTCTGGTAGCCCGTCCTCTTCATCCTTCTGTTCTAGTGGTTCCACACAGACAGGACGCATTGACCTATATAAGAAAGATACATTGATAGTATACATGTTGACCTATATAAGTTAAACATTGACCTATGTGTATATCAGTTATGCCTTGACTTGTACAAGAAACAAACAATTTACGCACACTTACTGTAGGCCTACATGGTAAGCCAAACTGGACTACACAGTAATAAAAAGACAGTAATTTTGGTCTATATAATGTACAACAGTAGACTATGTATAACATAAACTGTGTACTGACACACTGTACCGTATATTGAGTTATAGAGACGATAAGATGCATGTTTACCTACAAGTCCTACATAATATTATACACTGACTGTTATATTGCGTACTGTTCAGTAGCACATGACAGAGTTTTATATGTGTAGGAGTAGATGTTATTAACATACTTTGAGACTAGAAAGACGCCATTAGATATAGTCTCGAGTGCTTTCAGATAAGAGGCTCTCCTAGAGAACTCGACTATTCCTGTACCTTGAGACTTTCCTCTATCATCCACTACCACTACTGCCCTCTCAACCTGCAGGGTTAACACAGGACTGTGAGTAGAGCTATCACGGGCTTTACTTTGATGTGAAAGACTACTAACATTATAACCTAAATTCCTCAACATTTCGTCTTACATAACGTCCATATAATCCCTGAGTAGGGTACCAAATATCTCCAGTGTGGTATTCGATTTATATACACTTACAGTCCTAAATACAAACATGGTACATAAGCCCTAATGACTAATTTAGAATCATGTTGTATGACATGTACTTGTCCTCTCTACAAATCAAAATATTAACGAGTTGATGACACTTCATTCGAATTACCAGGCTAAAACTTTTGACATCAGTACTCAGGAAGAGGCCTATGCGTCAATAAAACATTGTCTATTTGTAATGCTCTTCGTAAACCATTACAGTACAAGAAGAATTCCCACTTACTGTTCCAAATATAGAGAAAGCCTGCTCCAGCGACTCATTGGTACAGTGCTGAGTGAGGTTCTTCACCTGCAAGGCTGCTGAATGTGTGGCATACCGTACTCTCAGGCTACGGTTCTGAAGTTCCATTCCATCGAGTCCATTTTTACACGCTTCAGCAGCTGCCCTTGTTTCCTGTAAAGGTAGATCAGCTATTTATTATGGCATACGGTAGCTATATCCCTGAACAGTTGACCAAATTTTCAAAATATCCGACACTGACCCATGTCAAAATAACACAATGCATTATAAGAACCCTATAAAGTAATGAGAAAGGCGGAAAGAGAAAGCAAGAGAATTGCAGACAGGATAAATATCTAACACTAACTACCAGTCTGTACACGAGTGTACCGAAGCTGTACTACTACCTAACTTTTGTCACAAAGGACTATGAACCCAAGCATTTAAACCGCGTTCTGTGCTGCGTCAAAGCGGTAGGCTTAATGGGGACAAACTTGTCAGACAGTATTGTAAATTGTTAAAAAAACAAACTTACTAATTTTACAAATCCAAAACCTTTCTTGGCATTCAGAAAGAGGTCTTCTGTTTCCCCATATGGTTTGATTATATTGTTGAATTCTTCCTCTGTTAGAGATAACGGTATGTTACCAAAGAACAGCCGGCATCGACCTAGATAACACAGTAAGTAGCATAATAATTATTTTCAATAAATTGGACCAGAAACTGAGTAAATGGAAGAAATACAGTGAACGTGAAGACTATACTAAACAGCATTTCAACATGAATTCTATCAACAATGTTACATTCCATTATATTGTTTTGCAGTTAGAAACGAAATATAAAAAAATAGCTCAAATCATAAATATGTTTCTAGGCATTAGAACTACATTAAATTTAGCCACCTATCTAAAAGGTAGTCATAAACTGAGGATGTATATTAGACGCACTGAATGTACAAGCAAACCTGTGAATTTCTTTCTTGAATCATTATGCGACTGTGGATATGAGTGGGTAGATTTAGCAGCAGCAGATGACTGCATATTACTCTGATCACCGGTCCCACCATTATCAGTTAAGGAACTGGATTTAGCTTTTTCCGTCTCATTAGAATTGAATGAGTCATTCCCTACTTCCTTCTTGACCGTAGTTGTGTTATGCTGTTTGTCTTTGGTAGAATAACTGCTGTTGCTATTGTGGTACGAGTTGCCACCACCACTCGATCTACTTTGGTTGCGGTCCCCTCCAGAATACCTGTTATCGTCTCGATTCATATTTAAGACCTGGTAGAGGAATAGTCAACGTAGCTAGTAAATTTTTAAAAGGGGCAGACAAATCTTGTAAACATTGGTTTATTGAAGTCTAACTAACTTCTGACGTAAATTTGGTGTTCGTAAGTGAATATGCATCAGAACTATTTGTGAACTTGCAGTCAATCCTTTTTAAGGTTTTGACAACAGGGGTGAAGAAAGCTATGACTGACGCAACTCTGGGAGAAGTTCAAGTTGTATTACAAATCTGCCTGTAAAAGATGACACTGACTTTGAACAGGCTGTATTTTCACAAAACTGCATTTTACTTTAGGCCCATATTTTATACATAATTACTATGTAATAATAATAATCATAATCGATAATGCAATCATAATCATAAGAATCTATCTAAGTCTAATGATTTTCTAATGACTTGTAATCAAATGTAAAAAAGTGTAACAGTACAGTGCAGTTATTTATCGCAGGCTTATCTTCGCTTAATATTATGAAACTAGTGACAAGTGTGCCCTGATTGTATCAATATTGCATTGATCAATTGCATATAGTAACAATGAAAAAATTATTCACTGCCTTATAATAATTTAATTCTATTATTCTAACCTGTGTAATTGTGGTTGACAAAATTTTGAGGTATATTTACACATCAATTTTGACTTTCAGACTCGTTAACAGACTTTCTAGGTCAACTTTTCACACAGCGTGTCAAGTACATCACATTGTATCAGCTTCCTTTCTAACTCCACGAAATGTAGATGCTTTTATGAAAACTGTGATATTAATGTTATGATTATATTCGTGAATCATTGCTCATAGTTTACGGCGGAGTAAATGTCTGAGTTATTTAGCTTAGGAAAGTAGACTGTGTCACATTGGTAGGTAGAACACTAGGCCTAAACAAAACATCAATTAGACGAATATAATGGAAAAATAATCGGATTTCAGTTCAATAGAGCTATTACTATAGTTAATACTATAGCCTACATAATACTATAAATTATTAAGATCAACGTCATATTGATATTCACTCGGATATTGAGTTGAATTTGTTGCATTTACATTTATTGGGGTTTTCTAAAAGTTTACAGATAACATGAACATCTGTTAAAAGTAACTTGAATAAAACCTGTTGGTCACACACAGGGCTGTAACAACTATTTTTGGCTGAGGGGGCAAAAAGCCCAGGCTGTAGCATCGAGCTGCCCAGACAGATACTAAAAATAGCTTAAAATTTTCTCTAACAAATTTCAGTCAAATATGCAGGATCACAGGCCGCTTATACTGTCTTTTAAACATTAACACTGCCCATAACTGTGTGATCAATGTGTACAAAGGTCACCTTTGGAGAATTTACACCAACAAATTTTTGCTTTTGGGCAGATTTCTGGGGTGGCAAATGCCCACCTTGCCCCCCTGGTTGTTACAGCCCTGGTCACACATATAAATATATATTATAATTATTATAATTAATATATTTATATTGTATTATAATAATACAACTGAACTTATAGGAGAGAACAAATAAATTATTAAAGAAGATATTTATATTAGCATAAGCATTGAGTATTTGTTTTGGTAAATTGTAGCTGGATGACTCTGACTGTTACTGTAAGAACAAACTTCAAAGCAAAATTAATTATTAAAGTTTTACTGGTAGAGTGTAAATTTTACTACTAATTTTTGTTTTATTTATGTTCATTGTTCAATTCATAACGTCTTCTTAACAAAAACATGAAGAGTTCAATATAGGCGTACTTCAGAATAATGGAGTGTAAAATAACCTTAATTGAGTCTTCGTGATCATTTTGATAGCTATACCTTGAGTTAAGAGTCATATTTTTATTGACTGTAAAATGTTGCGTGAATTAACCCAAGTGAGAACCCGAGTGAGAGTCATCAAACCCTAAAGTAGTATTTTTGATTAAATTTAATACACTTATAAATACCAGCTCTCATCGTTGGTTTAGATTAGCTGTACACAACACAATGGAGGTAAGGGAACATAGATAAATTACTGCGATTGTCATTCACCCGGTAGGTGTATCTGGAGGCTTTGTATCATCAGTATTGTATTAAATTATATTTTATCCAATTGTAATTTAAATATACCTTGGTAATTAATTTAATTTCATTAAGTTAAAATTTTAGAAATTAAATTTGATGAAGCTTAGTGTAAGCTTCACATTATAAATACTTGACTAGTCGATTAGTAGATGTTGTCAAAGTTCCTTTTCACTGATACTGTTAGGCATAACTATGATTAGCCTAGTTATAGGCCTAGTTGACGACTATGGGTTACTTGCTTGCACCACGAAGAAACATCTGAAAGATGTTGGCAGGGCAGACCATTGGGAATGAGTAAACATTGCAGGAGTAGCCTATATGGGACCAGAATACAGTAATGCAGCAACAGCAAGAAGTCAAAAATTAAGCATACAAATCACTATAAGTGATTTACTTTATGGCGAAGAGTTATATTGACATTGTTTAGGTCATAACTCACCGGCTTATACTTCCCAGCAACTTGCACTGCCTGATGACTTCATCTGAGGCACAGGAGCAATTGTGGATGGACGCTCTTTCTAGCATCACCTTGACCGGAATTCGAACCTGGAACCTTCAGCATGAAAGTCTCGTCGCACTGAAAACCCTTCATCTATTGATGACTGTACTGATCGATGAGAACACTCACCCAACAGTGCACGTCATCACAAAAGTTTTTTGTCAACAACAATTTTAGGTTTTAAAATTGGTCTGTATATCAAGTACATGTGCATCTGCCATTGACAGGTAATACCCGCACTGTAAAGCAATTTTTTTAAAACTCCTTGGAATACCTAATAGAATATAGCAAATTCATCCAATTGAACGCTCCATAACAATACACAAAAACACTAAATGCATTTGAATGTAAATCGATCTGAGGGGCATTTTGTATTTGTATGGCAGTTAGTATCCGAGATATGCAACCTAAAATATGACCAATGACAAAATGACCAATAAATCAAGCCAAAACTTTAAACACATGATGTGCCCATCTTTGCACCTAATGAAATCATAGTTCAAGTTACAAGCTTTTTATAGCTGTTGAACATTCGTTTACTTTGCAAAAATTAAACAATCGGAACACAAGATTTGGTATGATAAAAGGCTAATAAGTTTGTCGGTTAAAAATCTTCAATTTTTGTTTAGTTTGAAAATGTGGTAGCTTACTCTTGTTTCAATGAGTGCAAAATGTGTTTCATGCTAGTGTAGATATCTCTACAATGCTTGTTTTATATTCGTTGGACTGTACTGAAACTTTGAGGTTATAAGCTAAATACACCATTAGAAAGCCTAGTAGCAGCTGGATCAGTTAGCATAATACCAGCTGGGCTCTATGATGTCATGGTGGGTCTCAGCTCTGTTAAAACAGTTAATTACATCATTGCAGGGACTGAATGCGAGACCACCATTATAGGCCTATTATTATAAGCAGAACATTTTAATTGAGTTTTTATCTTTATTATACTGGGACTATCACAAAACAAAAAATGAGTATGTAGAACAAATGCCAATTAATATTCCTAGACAAAAAAAATCACAATTTGTTGCAAAAAATTATAAATTGATTTTTGATATACAGTGTGTCAGATAATCAAAGAGGTATCAAGTAAGACTTACGTAGTTAGTTTGGTGAAATATATTTTTAACTTCGCAGTCAAACTTTAAGGATGCATCATTTGACTCTTTATGACATCACTCTAATTTCTGGGACACCAAACCAATATGCACTGAACCCACAAATGTTATCAGTTATAATTGAAATTTCAGTGCTCCTACTTTACTGCAAGTAATAGCAAGAAATTATATTGTAATTGTAATACTTGCAACAAATGAAAACTTCTGGTGTGGGCCCATCTAACTATGCTGGTGTTTGCTGGCATTACGCTGGGTGCGTTATAGTATACAGCTTATTTACGAGCTATCCTCGATTTTTATTAGAGTCTATAAAATGTGCTCTGTATCTTTTACTTCACATGGTTAGAATGGCTCAACAGAAGGAAATTTGCTAAGTGTAATAAAAATAGCCAAATTCGGAATATCGAACAATTTCTCAACAAAATTTTTGACTGATTCTATTATTTGTCATGTGAATATTAGTCAACTATTTGGAAATGTAGTGAATGAAAACTGGGATTGTATAGTTGTTGTCTTATGTACCATGTACATATTAGGGCCTATATAATCATTGTGTTTATTTGTAAAATTTCTAAATTTTAGGTGTTCATTTGGATATACTGGTCAAGTAGTATCTCAACTCTCAAAGAATGAGTTCAGATTTTAATGAGCAGGTAAGATTTGTGAAAAATTAAATTAGTAGTTCTATTGGAAGAATGCACGTGTATTATGGTTGAAATAGGCTACCGAATATACTCGCATTGGCGCAAAGCTTGGCCAGCATGCCGGCATTTTTCCTACTGGACATAGCACATGTGCGATATTTAGTTCACGAAAGCGATCTCTAGTCTGAGTGTGTGCGCCAAGGCTAGCAATTATTTTTATATACGATTCAATGTACAGCTTCTACATGTACATCACATTATAACAGCTACTCCTCTTTTTGCAGAAAAAAGTGTAGAATCAAGTTGGTGAATAATAGCCTGAGACTCGCTAGCCTGTTTCCACTTTTAGAGTCATATTTTTTACAGGTAAAAAGGCTTCGTCGGAAAAGAAAAGCATGGCTTATTACAAATACTGATGGTACAGTCAATGTCAGATCAAGTAAAAATGTTCCTTCCTACTACTGCAGTAAGTTTTAAATATATTTTTCAAATGATACCTCACAATATCTCTATGTTAAAATGATGTACATGCAATGTAATGCTATTAGTCATATTGTAATAATTTACACAGAAATTGAGACTATTGGAGCTCTGACACACAAATATATAAAAGTTGGCAATATCTTTATGAAGAAACATTGCAAATTTTGTCTCCAGTTCAAAATTACTGTCTCGTTTCACTTCTACTGTACATATTACTGTCTTGTTTTACCTCTACTATACATATTACTGTCTCGTTGCACCCTCTACTGTACATATTACTAAATTTGTAGGTAAATCTAAACAGGTTGAAACAAGGCTTGCTGCTACTGATAGCAATTTCTGTGAAACCAGTGCTTCGGAAATAGACCCATTTGCCACTTGCAGCTCACATGAACCAGGACTTCTAGACACTATGTAAGTTCTACAATGTTTTGGTAAGCCCATAAGAGGTATGGTTGGGATTTGTATGTATTGCAGTTTTATAAACTTTGAATGAGATTATGAATGTATAACACTTTGTGCTTATATTCTAGCATCGATGATGATGAAGATGCTAAAGTGCTGACTACTAAATTGGTAAGGTTGTAGGCCTTACACTTACAAATGTATGCAGTAGCAAGTTTCATCATTACAGGTACTAGATGTAGGTTAGTACATGTGTGTCCATCATAAGTTAGATGGTAGTTGTTGAGTCAACAAGAAAGGTACTAATCTCCTCTTAGGTCTTCCCCTTTTTCTTGCTCTAGGTAGTTTGATGCCCATTACTATCCTCCCCATATAATTACCATCTCTTCTTACCACATGCCCATACCATATCAACCTGCTTTGCTTCCCAATCTTAGTACACTTGCTGTGCCCCTGTTGTACTCATTCCTACTTTTATCAAGTCTTACAATGTAAGCATTCATTATTCCGCCATCTCTAACTCAGTCTCCTGCCTCTTAGTCAGATCTACAGTCTCCATTCCATGTAGTATTGCTAGTCAAACTGCTGTATTGTATATTCTTTCCTTTAGCTTGGCTGACAGCATAATAATGTCTGATACTTTCTTCCATTCGCACCATCCAGCTTGTATTCTCTTCTTTACTTTTCCTCCACACTCCTCATTCTACTGTAATTTAGATTCAAGGTATTTTCTCAACTCACTCCCCTGCATTCTTATTGTGCCGCCACCTGTATTTTCATTCAAGCACAAATACATATACTCCGTTCTGGCTCTGCTTACTCTCATTCCCCTCTTCTCCAGTGCGAACCTCCAACTCTCTAGACTGACCTTAGCTTGCTCTTCACCCTGTTTGCAAATAACAATGTGATCTGCAAACATCATGTCCCAAGGGGCTCCTCTCTCACCTCATTAATTAGCCTGTCCATCTGGTCATACTGAGTTTCCCATCTTTGCTTTCTTCCATAGTTTTCACACCTCTTCTTTTCTAATTTCCTCCACTATTTCATAATATGTCATCTTGGCTTTCTCTGTTCTTTCATTTAACGAAACATCATGTATACTTTGTCGATGTAGCTTATTGATACAGTTCTGTTATTTTTAGTGTGCTGGTTAGATAGGAGCATTAACAATCAAGACGACCATTTCTATGAGAAGTAGAAATCGAATGAGCAGGTACTTACGCATATTGCTATCTGTGATAAACAGTTTTAGTCTTTTTCAAGTTTAAATTACATCTGCAAGGCTATTATACTAATGGAAGAATACTAGGTTAGCTATTTAAAGTTTTTACATAATATATGAAACTTATTTTATGGTCAAGTAAAGTTTTCCATAGTGCTCTGCTCTGTATTTGCATGTACTTGGATAAGATTTATGATGTATTTCTGTCTTACATTTAAATATTTGGAGTGAGCAAAGCATGTCTGTGCATCTTCCTGGATAATCAGTTCAGCACTGTGAATCTTAGAGGATGCAGTTGCCGTGGTCATCTTGAAAGCAAATGTCCGTTCATCTCAGCTGTTGAAAAGAGGTTCACCAGAACAAGACCGTCCAGATTATGTACAGCTCTTTAAGAATTCTCTCGAAGAATATCAACCTAGCTATAGAAAAACCATGCAGCAGGTCGCTCATTCTTTCAAGAGAATAGATTTTTCGAAACCAGCGTGAGTATATTATGGTACTTATTTTGAAGCTGTTCTATGATCTTTTCTGTTCGGTGGTGAAGTGCATGTCGACAGTTTCTAACCTGTTATAACACATGTTATACTTCTGACATAGTCTTGCTATTGTATTTGCTGTTGTTACATTACATCCTTGACACATAGACCCCTCAGGATCAGTAAGTTGACCAACGTGCTCTTCTCAGTTTTAAATGATCTGCTGGCAACGAATTAGATCCTCAACTCAAAGTGTTTAAGTCATTGAATCAGTTATCATGTTGGCTACTTATCAACGGCCTTTCCTGCCAAGTTGAGTGTTTAGCTCCATTGAGCAGATTAATTATCCAAAAGTGTTATGCTTTGTTACATCTGTGTCGTTGACTGTTGCTTGGTCCTGTGTTAGTTCTGCTTATTGCCATAATGCTAAGTTGTACTGAAATTCTCTATACCAACAATGTGTCATAACATTGTTTTGTAACTTTTATAGAGCTGATAGTAAACCATCTATGGAAGCTGAAGTGGTTGCTGACACTTGCAAGAAATGTGGGAGAAATTTATTCTCCAGTCATTTCTTAGAATACCCATGTTATTCTTTCACTAGGAATCTTATCATAGTTGGTAATAATTTTAGAAAACTTTAAGAATGAATAAGGTTGAAGTTGTAATTTTAATATGTTTGCCAGCACTTGCAGTTTGTAAGCGTAAAAACTCGGCTACCCGGGGGCTGATTGGTTTTTTTAGCCAACACGTTTATCTTTTCAGCCTTCACGGTCACGGAGCATCGTTATAGATTGTTAATATTAAATAAAACCTATTTACTTACATTGTTGTTGTAGTGCCATTCTTCGATGTCTAGCTTGTAATATGGAGGTCCACTGATGGTAAAGATGTTGGCATCATCAACATGGGTGATTATTCTGTGGCCCATGACTTACTGCGGGATTATCTGAAGCTCTTTGTTGGTGATGGGTGGTGATGGGTGGTGATGGGTGGTGATGGGTATGGTTAGCAAGTTGATCCAAATCACTTAATTACTATGGAGTTGTTTGCACTTTTTTAGAGTAACTAGACATGGTAGCGCAGCTGACGGAATTGATGAGCCTTTGGCATAGTCTTTTCCTAATCACTTGGAGTTTTACGTTACTGGCAGCCTGTCCTAGCCGCTAACTGTTATATTTAAGCATAAGCAGCATTAATTAGGTAAATTAATGTGAAGGCATTAACTTGAATTTGCATAAAAGGGCTATTATGTAATATAAACCACCCCTCCTAGAGAAAAATGCTAATGATTTATTGCTTGGTATTGATTCTGGGTAGATCCCGAGCCATCAACATTTACATTGTTACTTTGAGCTGAATTGAATTAAAAGTTGGGTTCAGTTTTAGTAATTGACATACACGTAATTGTTCTACTTATTGCTGATTAGGCGAAGTGTATGTACGTACTAGTAACATTATTTCCATGTAGAATTAGTATTGCTGAACATAAGCGCACATTTCTAATAATCATCTTAATTTCTCTCTATTGTAGTTTAACTAGCTGCATAGCTATTACCGTAAGTGGCGATGGACAGTTGCCGAAGGTTTCAGAGATCTACTTTCCAAGTGTTCCTACCTGGGAGTGTTCCTACCTGCGATTCCGCGTTACCTAGCTGTGTTTTATAAATCTTCTTCAGCTTCCTGCAGTAAAATTCTTCTGTGAAACTTGTGGTGGTGAGCCATTTGGGGTAATTGCAGGTGGCATTAGTCTTGCGTTTCAAAAAGAGCAGTACTTAAAACTGGATGAGTTAGTTAATAATGTATCATTTGGTAAACCTCTAAAAGGTTCTAGGTAAAAAGGTTTGCTAGAAATATTGATCCTGTAACTTATTGACTCAGTTTTACGGCCAACTGCATAATTATGTTCTATCACGGTGTTTTGTTTACTTAGAGCTGGTAGCTCTGAAGTAGAGCATCAGATATTTCTCTGAAGGTTGTAGGTTCAAATCCTACCTAGCTCAAACTAACATCTGTGAAAGAACTCTAATGTGGTTAAGTTCACTTGAAGTCAGGCAAACTAAATTGTCGGAATGCCAATTTACTCGTACATCATCTGTTTCTCTACTTAGAGAAAGGGGCAAATGTTACTCTTCTTTTGGTGGCAATTTGCTTAATAAATAATCACATAGTATAATTATTTACAAATCATAGTTTTATGCTGAACTAAATGCTGACGTTTATTTATTTCAGATTTTCTGAGTATACCTATATCAAACATAGTAACTTCAGGAAGGCACTTCTGGAGGCAACGGAGGTTACTGATGATTTCCTAGCTAAAGCAAATTCAATCAGGGGATTAGTGTCTTCCCTCTACTATCTCGATGCTTATGGGGAGTTCCCCAATCGTTGGAGGATTTTGTAAGTATTGCAGGAATATAAAGAACAGCAAATCACAGGTAGTTTATCAGCTGAAACTTTTGCAGAGATATAGACTGCCTCTCCTATCCTTTTTTAACTTCCTGTCTACAAGCTCAGAAGAAGACAGAGTAGCAAAGATGTCTGTAGTGGATGAGCTACTAGAGATCAGATAGAATATTCAACAACCAATTCATCATCTAAATGTTGCCACCCATGATTCCTCACTATCGTCATTCTTTCCATGCTTCCCACGGCTAGTTGAACGGGGCATGTATCAGATGGACAAGACCAAGACGAAATGCTCGAAAAAAGTCATTATTTCTGCTTCCAGGAATATTCCTTCTCCATTGCTCCCATGGTATGATAAATATCATTCCTCTATCAATAAGCTGTTTCTTAATACTGCTGATCAGCATGGCAAACATATAGGTATTTGGAAGTTGTCCACTCATGCTTATACTTCGTGCTTTTAGCATTTGAACAAAGAAATACAAGTGTGCAAATACATACATATTTCATGAATATATGTGCATAAAAGCTGTCTGCCATATAATCCTATCAATGTAGGTATGTAGTTTATAATTATGGCTGACTACAATCATGTAAATAGTTTGCATGCACAGAATAACTGTTATACTTTGTGTTAACAGAGCTAGGCATCTCTTTATTTGAGGAACTTTATGTAATGCTACCATTTTAGGAGTATGCCTGGGTTATGAGTTGATGGAAACTGGGGAATCACCAAATATTCTTTTTACTATACTTCCTGCCAGGTTTGAGAACGGTAAGACAGTACTTTTGTCAATCTCAAAGAAAGGTTACCATTGTAGCCTACATGACTGTACAACAGCAATTAGAAATCAATTTAACAAATCATGATCAGAATTTTTCGACTTGAAGTTTTCAACCTGTTTTAATGATATAGTAATCTCAAGATATTGACAAAGGTAACACCTCTGAGCGGAGGATCTAACTTAAAACTAATAGCAGGTTTTCACTATCCTGTCTCTAAGAAATATCTGACCTTACTACTTTTATCCAACCCCATTGACCTTGTTATTCTCATGTAACCATGAAACCTGTAAATATAACAATTATGTAATTTTTTCAAAATTGAATACACATGCATACATGCATGTGTATTCATATATGTTATGTGGGTAATGTTCGGAGTTGTGTAATGACATCCAGATAACTGTGGTTTTATTTCGTTTTACATGTATGTAACGAATTTTTAGGGTTATTTTCATGAATGTTGAATGAAGTCTCTGGCTGCTCAATGGCAAATCCTAAAAAACTCTTGCATAATATGGAAAAATAGCTAAAACCCCCAACATCCAGGGACATATTTTGCCAAATCCCCACTATTATTTTATGAAAATATGAAGCCATGCCATTTATGATGACAATTAAATTTAGTCTTTTATACGAGGGAAAGTGCAGTGAGTAATATTAACAATGACAGTCTGCAATGTACCATCTCTCAGCTTTGATTTAGCCAACAATCTCTAAATGTACGCTGTACTCCTATAAAAGACCCAATGAATATAGCATATTAATTATACGACCGTGCCTATACCTGTTTATAATACACCTACACGGAGCTAGTTAACATCAGCATAATTATATATTATGTCTTTAATGACTATTGTAGCTCCTTCGGTAGTTGTATATGATAATGCTTGCAGCCTCCATCGCTACTGATTGAACAGAGACCCTGGCTTCTTCTGTAAGACCAAGTTCTTTGTTGACCGATTACATGGGTGGAACCACACAGGTGAGAAATTTTGTTGTATTAGCATGCTATGAATATTTTAACAATGCAAGCATTTTATTCCATATATAACGCAAATAAACACATAAAATCCTCAGAAACGTAGCTATGCATGCTTTGGTGTAGGATATTAAGCGTTGACATAGTATTCTAACTAATATTTTTCAACAATTATTTGACGTGTGTATTAGAGTGAATTTATTTTGTGTTAGACACTACCCTCCAGATTCTTAAAGTCATATTTTTGATAAGCATTATTTTGTCTGCTCTAATCTCAAGCAGTCAAATGTTTATACGTTCGTTTTAGGCTGCTCCCGGGGTTATAACATCCGGCTATACCATTACCACTATGACCTCAACAAGAGCAAAG
Organism: Bugulina stolonifera; assembly: GCA_935421135.1. Classification (NCBI taxonomy): domain Eukaryota; kingdom Metazoa; phylum Bryozoa; class Gymnolaemata; order Cheilostomatida; family Bugulidae; genus Bugulina; species Bugulina stolonifera. The sequence goes on from OW285195.1 coordinate 10,350,482, forward strand.
AAATTCTGCTCTTAGACGGTTAAAATCAATGCTTTGCTAAATGATTGAAGCTAATTTTCATTCTCACCTAAAATTATTTATATCTTTTCGGAATGCTATTGTTGTTTCTAAACCTGAGGATAATTACAACAATGTTCTCCAGAGCATTTATAATCAATGTAATAGAATAGAATATTATTAAGAGATGTTGCGTTTGAGACACCAAACAACATACATGTACATGTACCTAGTTAAGAAGTGAATAATTGTTTATTTTGTAGCCACTGGTGATTAGTAGCTAGTTGTCTAGTGTTATTATAGGGACTCATGTAAACTAGTAGTAATTTATTTGCAGTTTCACTTATACATGTATGTTGTTTTATTATATGAAATTATAATAATATACAATGTATGCCTACCTATAAACCAGTCTTGGACCCTGATTCATATGGAGGGTTGTGTAATGATTATTTTGCAGTAATTATTATATGCTGTTAATAATATTTTTTCTATTTTGTAGACAATTTATCAAAATTCTTGATAGCATTTATTTGTAGTTCTGAAACCTTGACTATTTACAATAGCTTTTTTGTACCTTTATGTCTTGCGAAATATTTTTACTGGGAATAGTTTTAGTATAAAAGGAAAAGCATTTTGCTGTTGATTTTGGCTTGTTCTTGGAGCTGCAATAAAGACACTTCTATTACTTTATACAAGCTAGAGTGGTGCTTACAAACTAGAAACCTCTCATCAGGCTTCCCTTGTGAGATCTGACTCCATAGCACCTAGGCTAGGTCTACCCATAACATAAAGATGTTTGTAGCAGACAGTATATTTGGACCGACAGATCACCGAATAAAAAACAAGTATTAAGTACTGGTCATACTTATTTATACCTTGCACTCAGTACATGCAATTGACAAGGTCGATAGACCACTCCCAACCTCTACCCAGGTACACTATTGTATTCTATTGTTGTTGGTGATTGACTGTGGTAATGATAAGTAAAGTGGCAGTAGTATTTGCAGACATGGAACTAAAACGACAAAGTATCTAACCTGTTCTAGTTGCAATGTTTATTTTGATATGGATATGCTTGGAAACTTGTGTCTTCATCTTCCATATTTTCTAGTTTGGTATCTTCTACAATGTATTAGGACTATTAGTTATTTTGCACATATTGTGGAGTTATCTTATTTTCAATCTATTACGTGCGTTATAATAAAGAGGACAACTCCAACGATATTGCATTACATGTACAGGACATGAGATACCATAATTATACACGTATAATATTATAAGCCAATATACTGTAATGACTTGTAATAAGCGAAGCCGTTGCATATAGTTATTGTAGTTGTCTCCTCTTATCTATGGACCCAGTAATGTGAAAAGAAAGACAACTCTATAAATGTGGTGCAATCCTTCACCTACATAAAAATGACTGTGTATAATTATGCTTGTGCCAATTTCTTGCAATTTTTGTCGATGTAGATGTATGTACATGTACATGTATATGCAAGAACACCAGTGTTCATTGTTTTTATAACTACAAGTATTCTGTTGATAATCACCTGAATATCATTAGTAAATAATTACAATGAGCAAATATTATGATATTATCTTTATATCAACTGCATCTGTAACAGTAACTGAATAACTTGATAACCTGATAACCGGATAGAATATAGGCCAGTTTATTCCTGCTATTGATGTCCTGGAAGCGATGGTAAATAACGTCAAAGCAATCCATGCAGTTCAATGTCACAATAAAACTGCTTGCACATACACATACACATATGTGGTAGTGCACTAAGTGTAACAGTAGAATTGACTATCATGGGGCTATCACTGCATATTATACACACATGTATTATAGAAGAAACTACATGTACCTATCTCATTGACACAATGTTATGTGCAACTCTACACTCCAGTGTATAATTTATGAGCTGTGGACATGAACAGCAATATTGTCAGGATGACAGGTTATTGTCATTGTAGCTACATGTAATAGTAAGTGACATGTACTTACCATTACGCATATAAGCATACAAGCATTATTGCTTACTAAAATTATATAATTGCACAAATTGTACTATGTACATGTAATTTATAATTATATTTTACTATTCATACCCAGGATCAACTAACCGACTATACATTATTAAAAAGTTATACTACCAAAATTTTAAGTTTTATAACCTCCCAATAGCACTTTTTCTCACATTTTCACACATTGTGCCTTACAAAAGTGTGCATGATACAGCAGAATTGTTGCGACCTACTCATATCCATGTAGTCATGTACGTATATCTGCAATATACATGTATAATTAGAATAATAGTTACATGTACACTACATAAAAAAAACAGTACTCCTGTTTGCTATCACTACTTGGTACTCCAATATACATTCACATGGCAGTATCCACTATCTTTTTGTTTAACGAGTTGCATTCATTGGTTCTTGAATACAAAGTATAACTACTGTGGGTTATAGTGCAAGAGAAGACAAAACATCGTAATATTGTTTTAGATTATGCTGAATTTATCCCCTGGTAAGATATAAACCAAAGGTGTAGCATACCCTTTAGTGTTATAAGTTTATACATTTTAGTGTTATGCAGCATATTGAGGGTAAGAGTGGGAGTAAGGGGTATTGTTCTTGCATACATGTATACATGGTATACATGGTATACATGTATACCATGTATACATGGTATACATGTATACCATGTATACATGTATGTATATACTAGATACAATATTATGCTTAATTATATTATAATGATTCTCTTTACATGCATTATTTGTATTCTCTTTACATGCAGTTGTAATAGAAATTTACCAAACACAATTGCAAGAGTTTATTACGAAAGGTTTATTCTAAAGGGAGCCACCACACCATCATGTTTTGAAGAAGATAATGCTGCCAGCAGCTTCTGGGTTGGATAACTACATGTATATTCTCTGTTGCCACTTTGACCGATTCCTTTGTTTGCTAAATTTAAATCGGCATACATAGTTCCTTAAATATATAATATTTTTATAAAAATAAATATATTCAAAACTGTTAACCATCCAAGAAATGAACAAAATATTCAAGAATTAGTGTAATAGCAAACTTGCCATAATAAAGGCCCATTTTAAAAATGCCAAGACAGACACACCACAATCATTCCCTAAAATCAAGTTATGCTAGTATATTAGCATATAAGCATTATGCACCATACATTACATGATTAACTAACTCTTGAATAGTATAAAACAACCTTGAGTAGGAGCTATGCTAGTTGTGGAAGCTTTCATCAATACCTGTGAAAAAATAAATATGTATAATTAAAGTCAATTGACTAATCTAAGGTTCACTAGTCACTGTTTAACATTAGCTATATTAGCTCTTCATCTCACACCAAACATAGGCACGCACCAGTGTATAACTAGTGAGTATCTAGAATAAAATAATGTAGAGTATTAGGCAAAGGAATGCTGTAATATGTTACTATGAAAAAGATCAGGTTGTATGGTTTCAGGCATCAGCAACATTTCTAGCCATGGCAACCTACATGTATACAGTACACTGTATATTGGTTATCAAAGCTGTGGATGTTCCAATAGTTCTCACACTTTCAGCAATGTGTGCAATTTTAGCAATCACAACAAAATTAAAGGTCCTGTGAATGGTGCTTCAAGATAAAATTGAAAACATTCTACTGTATTATTGAATAATATATTGGTACCTGGCCTTGTGTGTACATATACCTGTAGCTACTGTGGTAAACTAAATGTTTTGCCAATGGCTATATTTACACCATGCTTATTATATACAATGGCGAAGAAAAACATCCTAAGTGCTTCATAAGTATAGTGTGACCAGAAAAAATATTGAGCCTATATAACCGCAGCTATAAGGACCAGGAAAATTAAAAAAATTGCAAAAGTAACCATACACATAAATAAACTCTGTGAAATCATTATACTGAGGTGAGGAGAACAATACATTATATATATATGGCCTACCCACAATGTTCAGTAACCATTGATTAGTTACTATACTTGTACCCTAATTCCATGTCATATGCTCTATTATTACCATACTAGTCAACTACTTGTTGCTTAACCTACCTTTATGCTTTGCTACATTGGACTAAGGCCCCTATTAATAGTTACAATCCATTTATTATACTAAGTACATTGTTATATGCATTTTTGGCTGTGACCTGGGTCGGCCCTAGTACCTTTTTCCTCCATGTTGTTACACAATACCTATGCCGATGCTATGTCGTACTTAACCGAAACTTTTGCCGGAAACGCAACTACTATATAAAGCAAATGCTCTTCATATGTTAGTTAGTTGTTGCTTGGATTTCAATAAATATTACACATCTATACAGATCTACAGAGCCTTCTTTCTTAGCTAAGCTAGTTCGAGCTCTAGGTCCTTTCGAACTTAGAAGCCCTAACTTACTACTAAGCAAGAACAGACAATTATAGATAATAACTCAGTATGATTTATGGGTCGTACCTACAGGTCACAGCAATAACTACAAGTCATCACACATACTACTTCAGTCTCTATGTAATGAGGAAGGTCTAGCACCACTCACAGGTCCTTCCCATACTTGTGTCTACCATACAATGCACAATACAAACATTGGCAGAAACATCACAATATTCCTACAGTAATCTTTTTATGTAAACCACTAGAATTACAATTTCTAGATCAGGCAACTGTATGGCGGCCAGCAGGATTGATGTTTGCTTCGTGAGCTTTTTAAATCTCCTGCAAAGTAATTAATATTATTAGTATATTACCCATACACATTTTGCTAAGCCACGACATTCACTTTCTATGTGACAATTATATGTCCAATATGGACTCTAGTATAAAGCTGCATGAAAATTCAATTCACAAAGAACTTGATATACAATTGAATTGACCAGTAAAAACCACAAAACATTAAAATTGTGATTAAAGAGCCAAGTTCAGACCAACAACAAGGGAATCAGGTTACAAGTTTTACTAACGCCATTCTTTGGTCTTTTACAATAGTACAAAATATATTCCAAGTATCATACATGTAGAATAAAACATTCTGAAATTTTTACAGGGATTCTTTGAACAGCAATACTCCAGCAAATCTTTGCAGTTTGCGATAATATATCTAAGGTGAAAACTGTATTCTCACCACTATGGCCATGGCTATAGATTGACGTCCCTGAAAGAAATCTGCGCAAATATAATTTTTAAAGATTCTGAAGAGCCTGCCAAGTGACTCATATTTAGCCTCGACTGATACGCCCATAACATGATGTCAGCTACACATGTTCACACTCTGACACATAGGAACTCTGACTAAGTGTCTCCGAACACACCCAATTTTCACATTTTCACTTAAAGATCATCATGAGCTGTAGCAGTAACTACATTTGTACATGTAGATCGCAAAGAAAACACTGTTGCTTCTGACAAAAATCCGTTTAGTAGTGAAACATCTGTACTGTAAACAGTTGAATTACCGACTTGGACCACATTGTTAAGGTAAAAGCAGGTAAGTAAACTATTAACAGGTAGATCGGATGTAAATCTGTGTATAGTAACCATCTCCCATGGGCATGTAGAACCGCCAGTGTTTATTTACTTCCTCTACCAATTCATTCAAGTAAAGTAAAGCAATAAACCAGGTTCTAGGCTATAATCCTGCAAAGCACACAATTTCCAACACTGATCACCATAAGATAATATAATAATCAGCATATTAACATTACTTACCTAGTAAATATCAAGTCAGTTTGGAGGCATGACCACCACAAGTGGGTGATATCCTCAAAATACCAGATACTAGTTGGAATACTCAACAGCTGCGAAAGGATGCCACTTGTTCAACCATGATAACTCAGAAAAATGATTACATACCTCAGCCATTACTTATCCTGTATTGTTGGTCTGGTCTAAAAAATGTCTATTCAAAACAATAGGGCTACGACATGTAAATTTATAATAATACATGTATATTCGAAAAAAACTTACCTAAAACTGCACGCCGAAGCAATTTTTGCTTTTCTGCTGCATTCAGCAATATCAGGTCCATTTCATCTATTACAAGGAGAGGATTTTCATCTGCAGAATCCTCTGTAATAATATTATACTCGTGTCAATGAAATTACTGTTGAGTGAACTTTGCTCATCCTGTAAGTATCAGTATAAAGACATAGTAGATGTATAACAAGTCTACTCACCAGTATCTGTTTCATATTCCTCTTTCATGGGAATGATACACTTACCAACTGCCTCCTTTATCACTTTGGCTGAGGCTTCGTTCACAAACATGGGCGAACCTAAAATTGTATTAAAACTACTGGGAGGGCCAGTTAATAAGTAAAAATGATTTCATTATAAAATTCGATAAAATAGTAACACAGTTGCATACCTAACTTTTCAAGAGACAAGAGACTATTCGCAATATTCAAATTAATGAAAATACAAATGTAAACATAGTTCTAGTTCACCATTTCCATTATTGTGCACAAAAGCACATGGTAACTGCTATGAAAACTCCTCAACCTACAAATGCAACAATAGATTGATGCAATAGCACAGAATTTAAAACCGACTGCAATGTTGGCAATGAGGATAACATAAGCATAAAACTAACTTATTTAAGACGACAATTTATTAAAAGAACTTATTTTTTTATACACGTTTCGTTTGAAACGACTTTAATTTTCTTTCTTTGAAGATCTTTTTTGTACCTAAACATAAATAAATGAAACCTTGGTAATTGGAGTCTGGTGCCACATAACTGATGATTTGATTGGCCTATATTCAAAGATCTATGATAATTTAAGTAACAGTCTATGTATTAGCAGAATTACCAGATAACAAACTAGCCTACCAGTTACCAAACACAAAAGATTGTGCATTTTGATATGATGATGCGGAAACATGTAGGCCTACACATCTGGATGCATCAATATGCAGGGCCCACTCATATTTCACATGGAACTTTTGGAATTTATTCAATGTCTTAGCGACCATTTTTCAGGCATAGGCCAACATTCAGCCAAGTTTTCGGCCCACTTCTGTCACAGAGTCGAGAGCACCCCACCCTAGCATGAGCCAAAAGCAATACCCTCACTACCGTGCAAAGAACCGTGCGCCGATGATCTAGGGATGGCCTTTGGGCCTAGGCGGATGGCCACCTTCGAATTTTTATTTGCGATCTAGGTCGGTCCAAGAGGTAGTGAAAACACTAATAAGCTCAGAAATAAATATACTGTTATGATAAATGAAGATTGCATGCACAGCCCTTTCCACTATCTTACATGCAGCAATAACACATGCTTTGTAAGACATTACCTACATTGACTCACACAAAGTTCATTGTCACGTTAGACTACCTAGGATGTGGAAGTGGCTTGCCTCATATGGGACAGTGGGCAACATGAGTTGGAACAGTATTTCATTTATTAGTTCACGAGTTATTAAAAGTTGTGCTGTACAGGTCAGTGCTACCTGTCATTTGGGGATTACTCAAAGTATCAGCAGGGATGTTCTATCTTTAAATCTCAAACTGCTCTCGGTAGAAAGCTGTTATGGTACTGGTTGTAATTGGTTCTGATGGATCTTGGTAGGGCCTATGCCTTTGGTCTGGGCTCTCATTTGTATCTGACTATTGTTGCAATGTTGCTGGACATAAACATATATCCAATAACGTCAACACCGTGAATAAGACATTGTGATATATTAAATATGCACTCCCCTATGCTTCTGTACACACAAAACTAGTAGCATACACAAAGACGTTTTGAAAGTGGACAGTTCAACACCGGACAATTTGAAATGCCTAACCCCAACTACCAGATTTTAACTAATTTTTATTTTCAATGTTGTTTTTTATTTAATTAAATTAATTAATTAAAATTAATTATCTGCAAGTTGTGTTCTTCTAAATGCAATCCACACGATTTCGAACTGTCCTGTTTCGAACTGTCCAGTTGTGAAGTGTCCTGCTTCGAACTGTCTTTTTCGAAATGTCCCTTTACCAATAATATAATGCAAATGTTAAATGTATAAAATTTATATTTAACATAAACATGATAAATATGTTAATGTTTCATTTATTCTCAATGATAGAACATTTATACTACTTATTACTATTATTATATTTACATTAACATAATATTATAATAATTATTATAATAAAGGTAATATATTTTGTATTATAATAATTTAATTTTAAATTTAATAATAAAAATATAATTAATAATTATATAATTTAATAACATAATTATTATCTTATGATATCAATTATAATAAATTATTACCTTGGTTTCTCCAACAAACTTTTTGGACTTTCGACCTTCAGTATCATTAGATAACTGAAATAAGAATAGAATTGCCAACGTATATGTATAAAGATTGCAAAGATGGTAAAAGGACTTCTAATCTGTAGAGTAGGCTAGTGGAGCGGCATGTAATATCGGGGAAGGCCTAAAAGGGATAACAGATTTTCACCAGATTGCGCAATTAGGCTATGGACCTAAATACTGAAGACGGGTGAGACTTTATCATTAATTACAGGTCAAGGTCGCTAAACAAAAAGATAACACATTTTCATACTTGCCACACGCTTGACATGTTGTATATGTATTTTTGATTTTATAAAAAGGATAAAACATTTGCACACTATATTTTATATTTTAACTTCATTTCAGTAATCTAAAAATGGTAACGCATTTCCACACCCTATATTTACCATTGTGATTGTTATATTATTATAATTATAGTTAGTACTTACGTAGTCTAAATAAAAACTAAAAAAGGGATAACACATTTTTACACTATAGACACTCACACTGTATAGTGTATATTATTATAGCAGTCTTGAGGGGATGATATATTTTCACACGGTTTTATTTTGTATTTCAATTTTATTTTGGTAGTCTAAGGGTATGAAGCATTTCCACACCCTATATTTATTATCATCATGATCATTGTGATTGTTATGATTATATTATTATTATTTATTATTATATTTATATTCAATATTGTTATTTATATTATTAATTATAGTTAGTAGTCTAAAAGGGATAACACATTTTCACACTAGATATTTTATATTTTAGTTTTACTTTAGTAGGCGTAGTCTATAGGGAATAATGTATTTTCACACCATATTTTTTTAAGGTAATCTAAAGGGGATAGGGATAGCACAGTGACAGTGAGTTTCACATTGTATATTATCATAGCAGTCTAAAGAGTATGACCCATTTTCACGCTAAAGGCCTATATTATGGTAGCCTAAAGGGGATAACACTATGTAACTGTGCATGACAAAACTTAATAGATATGCATTGTCATATGTGCATGATCACTGGATGATGGACCATCTACATTCTTCAAGTATGTCGTTTGAAGATCATATTATCTGCCTACTTCACGTTGTTGCACAAACCTGACAACTGTAAATATCAGGTTTAGCTTTGGTTCATTGTCTACACATTCTAGATTGAATGTAATCCCAAGCATTGATCTGGGTGTGTTGCTGCTGAACTATTGCGACAAAATCTATCTACGCTGAAATCAACGACAAAACTTGTGAGGTATACTACAGTAGTACATATATAGATTGTAGTACTGCATGGTGGACCCTCTACGTTCAACAGGCACCGTTCTGGTTCACACTGTGGTGAGCTAGTCAGCAGTCGCACAGACTCGAGACTCACAGTCTGGTAGGGACTCGTGGCCACACATTTCGATCTGAATGACACTTCTACTTCTACAGCATTTATCCTTGTAGGTGGGCTTCTCTCCACAACCAGAATTGGACAAATGAGTTGTGCTCTCTCTTCAACATGTGCCATGCTACCCTGGCTGCCCCCTCCCCCACTACTCTCTAGCGCCGGTTTGGTTGGTCTGGCTACTCTCCTGGTACTCTGGCCTGTATGCTGTGTGGTTGCACCCCTGGTACTGGGACACAACAATATACAGTGTGAAAATGTGTTATCCCTTTTTAGATTACTATAATATGCAGTGTGAAAATGTGTTATCCCCTTTCGACTACTATAATATACAGTGTGAAAATGTGTTATCCCTTTTTAGACTACTATAATATACAGTGTGAAAATGTGTTATCCCTTTTCGACTACTATAATATACAGTGTGAAAATGTGTTATCCCTTTTAGACTACTATAATATACAGTGTGAAAATGTGTTATCCCTTTTTGGATTACTAAATATCCAGTGTGAAAATGTGTTATCCCTTTTTAGACTACTATAATATACAGTGTGAAAATGTGTTATCCCTTTTTAGATTACTAAATATGCAGTGTGAAAATGTGTTATTCCTTTTAGACTACTATAATATACAGTGTGAAAATCTGTTATCCCTTTTTGGACTACTATAATATACAGTGTGAAAATGTGTTATCCCCTTTTAGACTGCTATATTATACAGTGTGAAAATGTGTTATCCCCTTTTAGACTACTATAATATACAGTGTGGAAATGTGTTATCCCTTTTTGGACTACTATAATATACAGTGTGAAAATGTATTATCCCCTTTTAGACTGCTATATTATACAGTGTGAAAATGTGTTATCCCTTTTAGACTACTATAATATACAGTGTGAAAATGTGTTATCCCTTTTTGGATTACTAAATATCCAGTGTGAAAATGTGTTATCCCTTTTTAGACTACTATAATATACAGTGTGAAAATGTGTTATCCCTTTTTAGATTACTAAATATGCAGTGTGAAAATGTGTTATTCCTTTTAGACTACTATAATATACAGTGTGAAAATCTGTTATCCCTTTTTGGACTACTATAATATACAGTGTGAAAATGTGTTATCCCCTTTTAGACTGCTATATTATACAGTGTGAAAATGTGTTATCCCCTTTTAGACTACTATAATATACAGTGTGGAAATGTGTTATCCCTTTTTGGACTACTATAATATACAGTGTGAAAATGTATTATCCCCTTTTAGACTGCTATATTATACAGTGTGAAAATGTGTTATCCCTTTTTAGACTACTATAATATACAGTGTGAAAATGTGTTATCCCCTTTTAGACTGCTATATTATACAGTGTGAAAATGTGTTATCCCCTTTTAGACTACTATAATATACAGTGTGAAAATGTGTTATCCCTTTCTGGACTACTATAATATACAGTGTGAAAATGTGTTATCCCTTTCTGGACTTCTATAATATACAGTGTGAAAATGTGTTATCCTTTTTCGACTACTATAATATAGTGTGAAAATGTGTTATCCCTTTTTAGACTACTATAATATACAGTGTGAAAATGTGTTATCCCTTTTTGGACTGCTATAATATACAGTGTGAAAATGTGTTATCCCTTTTTAGATTACTAAATATCCAGTGTGAAAATGTGTTATCCCTTTTAGACTACTATAATATACAGTGTGAAAATGTATTATCCCCTTTTAGACTGCTATATTATACAGTGTGAAAATGTGTTATCCCTTTCTGGACTTCTATAATATACAGTGTGAAAATGTGTTATCCTTTTTCGACTACTATAATATACAGTGTGAAAATGTGTTATCCCTTTTTAGATTACTAAGTATACAGTACGAAAATGTGTTATCCCCTTTTAGACTGCTATATTATACAGTGTGAAAATGTGTTATCCCTTTTTAGACTACTATAATATCCAGTGTGAAAATATGTTATCCCTTTCTGGACTTCTATAATATACAGTGTGAAAATGTGTTATCCCTTTTAGATTACTATAATATACAGTGTGAAAATGTGTTATTCCTTTTTCGACTACTATAATATACAGTGTGAAAATCTGTTATCCCTTTTTGGACTACTATAATATACAGTGTGAAAATCTGTTATCCCTTTTTGGACTACTATAATATACAGTGTGAAAATCTGTTATCCCTTTTAGACTACTATAATATCCAGTGTGAAAATGTGTTATCCCTTTTTAGACTACTATAATATACAGTGTGAAAATGTGTTATCCCTTTTTAGACTACTATAATATACAGTGTGAAAATGTGTTATCCCTTTTAGACTACTATAATATAGTGTGAAAATGTGTTATCCCTTTTTAGACTACTATAATATACAGTGTGAAAATGTGTTATCCCTTTTTGGACTACTATAATATACAGTGTGAAAATGTGTTATCCCTTTTTAGACTACTATAATATACAGTGTGAAAATGTGTTATCCCTTTTAGACTACTATAATATACAGTGTGGAAATGTGTTATCCCTTTTTGGACTACTATAATATACAGTGTGAAAATGTGTTATCCCTTTTTGGACTACTATAATATACAGTGTGAAAATGTATTATCCCCTTTTAGACTGCTATAATATACAGTGTGAAAATGTGTTATCCCTTTCTGGACTTCTATAATATACAGTGTGAAAATGTGTTATCCTTTTTCGACTACTATAATATCCAGTGTGAAAATGTGTTATCCCTTTTTAGACTACTATAATATACAGTGTGAAAATGTGTTATCCCTTTTTAGATTACCAAATATGCAGTGTGAAAATGTGTTATCCCTTTTAGACTACTATAATATACAGTGTGAAAATGTGTTATCCCTTTTTAGATTACTAAGTATACAGTACGAAAATGTGTTATCCTTTTTCGACTACTATAATATACAGTGTGAAAATGTGTTATCCCTTTTTAGATTACTAAGTATACAGTACGAAAATGTGTTATCCCCTTTTAGACTGCTATATTATACAGTGTGAAAATGTGTTATCCCTTTTTAGACTACTATAATATACAGTGTGAAAATGTGTTATCCCCTTTTAGACTGCTATATTATACAGTGTGAAAATGTGTTATCCCTTTTTAGACTACTATAATATACAGTGTGAAAATGTGTTATCCCTTTTAGACAGGAAAATAAAGTAAGGGAGGACAACTTAATTATCACCAATGGCTTATGAGTAGGCCTGCCCATGCTTTTAAACTATTACATTATACAGTGTGAAAATGTGTCATCCCTTTAGACTGCAGATTCCAAGAATATACCAGTAAAATTATTATCCTTTGTAGTCAACTAGTAGCCAGAGTATAAAGCATCATAATATATACAACGTATAGTAAGAGATGTAACTTTATTAGAAGCCAATAAGCAACTGAAAAATATAAAAAGCTGGGGCAATGTTAAGGAAAAATATAGTCTCATATCCAACATGAATAAGCAAGAGTTGTGTGAATGTACGTAAAAGTTCTCAGCAGAGCAAAAATATATATCAGTTTGAGATAAAAGTGCACAACATAGGACAATGTAAGAATGGGCATGCGCATTATGGAATAATACAAAAGTAGATGTCAAGACGGCACTGACAATAATATCACATTGGTCCTACCGGACCTGTACATTAACAATGAAACAAAACAAGTTAGTACATATAGGTCAGTACATATAGGTCAGTACGATAACATTACAGCAAGATATAATTATATATGAGGATACAAGGATTTGAATGATACCCATGATTTGTGTCTTTGGAGTCGAGTTGGACTTCTAATTCTTGTAATTATCCATATACCCATACATGTATATAATGTAGATGCGAGGCATATACAATAGTAACTAACCATACGTAGGTCTGTTCACTTGATATTCTGTTAGTTGCTTCAGAAACCCTAAAACAAGAATAAACCCAATTCATAAAGTGTAAACTGGCGACGCATGCATAGTTTTAGTCTTATGACAATTCACACGTATATCTATAACTTTTATTCACAAAGCATTGACTAGTAATGTATATGAATGTAAAATTATAGATCAGGGAGGCCCGATAATTTTTGGTAGGGGACCAAACAGCAGACTGGGCCCCAAGCTTGGCCAGGTATTAGTACAAAGATAGATACATTATGGATGCTTACGGGTGTTTCAATGTGTAAGCATGCATAAGATGTATTCGAATGTGACATGAATGTAGCCATCAGATTTACACTTCTCAAATAAACATTTATTACAAGTGGATCTGATCTTCAACATAATCAATTGTACAAGAGAAGTAGTGAGGGTGACAGGTGAAAACGATCTTGATTTCAGTAAATAATTGGCAAACCCTCGGCCAAACAAGCTTATCGGAATTTGTATGAAATTTTTACACAAGTGGAGGGCTTGATGAAGTTAGCTAGGGAGCCATATCAGACCCATGGGCATCTATTTGGGCACCACTGTTATAGACATTGCAATACCTAGTGATATAGGCCTATTATACAATTAACCAAAAAAGGAAGAGGAAAAGATGAACAAATATCAACAGCTGGAACTTGACTTCGGAAGGTTGTGAGGTGTTAGACCAAGAGTTACACCCAGAAGCCATATAGTGATCGGAACACTTGGTACAACACCAATCGTACTCTGCAGTAAGATGATGATACAGGTGAAAACCTTTTGGCCCTTAGTTGAGACGGGCTCAGTTACTACCATTGATATACCCATATGATATGCACCATATTAATCAACAATATGATTACACCGAGATAATATCCTACCAGCCCTGCTTGGGATAGACGTATTTATTGAGGCATTTAAAAAAGCAGCTGCGCTTTAGTGTGCATGGTAGGCCTATATGGAAAGCATTACAGACTGATCCTTTGACCAGCCACAGTTTTTTAGGAAAAAAATTGGTAAGCTACCAGCTTAAGATAAACCAGTCAAGACGCTGTTAGAAAAAAAAGTAGTAGGCCATTATAATATAGATAATTACAATTTGATTTAATAAAAACATTTATAATAGGACTATATTTATTATAATAATACATTTAATTGTTATCTATATTTAAATACTTTTCAATACATTTTGACAACAAAAATTGAATGCTCTGGGATGTCTCAGTTGTCTAACAGTCAGCATGCTTGATGTCATAGGTGTTTGGCCACAGAGGTTACATCAACCTGCTATTTATTCTACATGAGTGGCTATGTTAGTAGTAGTCTAGTCTTCTACAGTTACAAGGGGTTGAAGTGCATTCGTTCCTCAGTAAATTTAGGACACTCTTAAACCACCATCATGGTATAAAAATACAGTGTCTCAAACGTGTAGGCCTAACATAAGGGCACCAGAGGTTGTACAGGTTTCCAGCATTTTCATTTTGCTGTTTTCAGATTTGGATTGTCATTGTGGAGGCCCTATCCATGTGGTACTCGGCACAAAAATGCTGTGCTAGATATGTGATGCAGCATAAATTGAGGCAGCTCTTGTTAGTACAGACATCTGCTGTTAGTGTTTATGATATATATTATCATTGAAAATTATCATGTCATCGTATGCAGAGAATAGGGGTTCATGCTTATCTTCTGGTACACACTTTATTTTCGGCTGAATGTGCTGCTGTATATTGTCCCTTTACATCGCCTGTGTCTCCTGACCAGGATTCTTCAGAATGAAGAACAACATTCCACTCTATCCAGAGCATATGATGATATTGTGGGTGACAGAGAGATGGTAACAATGACCACTAGAGCAGCTACCAGAGGAGAGCCAACCTCAATATCAGCAAAAAAATGCATTTACCACTCTAGGTTTCCTGCCACGAACAATTGGTGAGATAAGATGAGAAACCGACCTCCAATCCTAAACAGTGATATACTGTAAAAATTGCAGACCCCCTGGTCCAAAAATAGTGAAAACTAGAGGCTCCCTTATAGATTTACATGAAATTGCTGGCGGAGTGCTACCTCATCTGAGGTAAATTCTGAGGTTCTCCGTAAAGTTCATGATGGTTCTGGGTAGAAAACTACCGAAGTAAACTCACTGTCCTGTGATGGTGCTATGCTGGGTCCTGGAAGTTCAGCTTGACTTTGGCAGGAGCTCTAGCTCGTTGACAAGGTGAGGTGTTTGTTTGTTTCTTCTTTTATTTACGGTAGGCCTAACAGCTTTAAGTTTAGTAAGTAAAGTTAAAGTATTATAATTATTATAATTATATAGGTATTCAAATCGTAAGAATATCACGTGACTAAATTCGCGTTCGCACAACTGTGTTATTTATGTACAGCCTTAGTCCGCACACTCTCCGCACACTCATGCTTGTGGAAAAGTTTAATAACTTTAAATCTATTAAGTCTATCACCACCAAATAAAGTAGTATAGATTGATCACAGACCACAGGCTACATTCCCAGTGTCAATTAACCAATCACTATGCAGGATAGACCACTGGAGCCTTTCTAAAAATCATGATTTTCATGTGGTGTTAAAACCATGTTAAACTATGAGAAAAGTTTTAATTTACATCTAATCATGTGCAAAAATATCTAATTACCTATATTATATACTCTATTGTAGTGGATGGCTTTTAAATCTTTCAAAATAAAAAGATTAAAACCAAGTTGTATGAAAAATCATTCTCAACCATTTTTATTTTTGTATCCAATGAGATGGCCTCCTTGGACAATATAGCCAATCAGCAGCGAGCACACGATTTCTTGGATAGAGTTATCTTCTCATATTATGCTTAGTTGTAAACTACAATATATCATAATACATGTACATGCATACTATGTTTTACTTGTACTACACTGATTCTAGCAAGTATTGCATAGAGTTATCTTCTCACATGCTTAGTTGCAAGCTATTAGATCATATTTTGTTCTACTTGTACACTGATTCTAACAAGTATTGCAATATGAAAGTGTTTTACATGCAATAATTATATAATGAGTTGCATGACAATGTTATTTATGTTCTTGATCCTTGTTTAGATTGGATTCTACATTTGAACTCTTGAATATTTAAGTAACACACATCTAGCATTACATATTAGGGAACAGTCTTACCTCACAGTATTGAGTATATACATGTAAATGTATATAATATAATAATAATAATTTTATATACATGTATGATAATTTAGATCCGTAATAGAAATAGTTGTAATTAAAAGTAATATTCTCCAGCTCTATAGTTCTATGTATGATTTAACATGTTTATGACTACACTTAGGCATAGTACAGCATAGAATATACAATATGATATTAGGATTATTGTGTTCTGGTGATGCAGCATTTTATGTCAGAATGTTTGCCTCCTGGTCAAAGCTGATAGTGACATGTATGACTATATAGCAAGCATGAAAACATATATATTTTATACAGATCATAAGGTGTAATACGATTTCAATTGTTTGACTAATTAATCGCACTTCTTTTCTGTCTTCTGTTCTACATGTAAGCCAGCTGGCTAAAGGGTAATGGTGTACTTTGCCAGCCATTATCTACATTGCGTGTGTCTCTCGCTTTCTTCATGTATTTGCTCTGTTTGTGTTCTAAAACATGAAAGTACAAGTTCAATTTTATGAGTCTTGATCTTGTAAAACCTAATTCCCCATATAATTGTTTCTGTGTTGGGCTGTATTGTTATCATTAGTAGGCTGCATTACTATTACTAGTAGGCTGCATTACTATTACTAGTAGGCTGCATTACTATTACTAGTAGGCTGCATTACTATTACTAGTAGGCTGCATCACTATGCACTAGTAGGCTGTATATGAAACTACTATATTATCATTATGTACAATATATTATTCAAGTTAGTAGTGAAGTACAATGTACATGTACATTGCTTGGCATTATGGCCCTGCTGCACTGCTAAGTAGCCAATAGCTGGCAAGTATAGTAGCTCTTAGTAAATAACATACCGCATGACATGACGCCGTAGGAATTATTGTCAACACTAAGCCAAGTACGGTTTTCCCCACCTCTGGGCAGGCAATACAGCTCTTCTTTAAATCCTTATAACTTGGAAACTTTTGATAGCAGATACATAAATTATATATTAGAATGATGCTGAGAAGTTACTCTATCCATCCATGTAAAAAAAATGATAAAATTGTCATTTATGATTTTGTAAAAATGGGTTAGAAACCCTAAATTATAATTATTATTATACAATATTTACCATGCAACTAAAAGTATAATATTATACTAGTTTAATAATCGGTGATTAATTTTAAACTATTTTTAAAAACAATCACAATCCCAATGCAATCAAATTCGGAAATTGAAATTGACTTGAATCACTCCTTGCTTGAATCAATCTTATTGATTGATTAGTTATTTACAATATTTTATTACACTTAGTTTACTAAATAACTTACTTACTATCCACTTTCCAATGACCACCCGTGGCTTTAAACGTTATCTTTATTATTCTTATTGTTAGTTTAAGTTTAGTTATCACTTTTCATTCTTTCATTCCCTTTATTGAAGCTTAGAAGCATGGATGGCGCCAATAGAGGGGCGTAATAAAAACTGTTCTCACAACCCCGTTTTTATGTTCATTCGCAACTCCATAGTCCACATAGTGGGTACTTGGGAGAAATAACTTGATCCACTCCTGCGTTCACCTTGAGCTCTTAGAACCACATTAACAGAATACTATATCATTGCTGAGGGCGAGCTCAAGGCTTTTAAGCCCCGAACTTGGAAATAAGCTATTTGGGTCTGTAGGCAATTTTGTGAAAATCCGTTATCCCTTTTAGGCGGTCCCGTAATATCGGAAATAACGGAAATGAGTCGTATAAATGAAATATAAGATGCTGCTGCTCGCTGTTTGATAGGTTGGGAATTCCAAATAATGCTTTTATCTCCCAAAATCTTTCTTCTGCATCTTAATCAGCTTATCTAATAATGTAACATACTTTTTTGTATACTAAAGATTAGTATACTATTAATCTTTTCCCAATTTTTTTGTTTTTAAGAGGAGAAACCGGCGAGTCTGTTAGCGAGTCTGAACGTCAAAATTGATGGGACGATATACCTGAAATTTTCCAAAATCAGAAATTTAAATGTGGCGCAACAGTGGAAATTCTATAAATACTTGAATGCTAATAGATTACTGTGTTTGATTTATTTTTTATTTAAAACATGGTAAACGTAGGTTTTTTAAACGTTTTTTGTTTTTAAACACATTTTGCTTCAGTTAGTTTTCATTTTCACCTCTGTTGTTATGGTTTCATAAGTAAAGTGTTGCCATGTTACGCTGCTTAGCGTGCGGTCAGTTATAAAAAGTCCGTTCTAACAATTCTGCAATGGTTTACTATGCTCTCTAGGCGGTGGAATGCACTAACATCCGCACACCGAGGCATTTTTTAACATTGTTTCACTGGGAATTTGAAAATTGTAAGTTTTTCACTCCTCACAGTCGGTGACTCATCTGCTTTTATGTTGCGTGTGTACTGTGTAGAATGTAGTATTTCATTAATAACGAGTCTTGCAAATTCTACGACAAGAGATATTCGTGGTGACTGGTGAGACAAATAATGTTTAATTTTTTCCCAAAACAGTACTCTGATTCAGCTGGAGTCTAGTCTAGATATGCATTGCAATGCATGTAACCCACTGGTCTGATATAGATTAGATGACTAAATTATTATATAATAATTGTTATGCATCACAATCATATAAAATAATTATTTAGGGTTTCTAACCCATTTTTACAAAATGACAATTTTATCATTTTTTTTACATGGATGGATAGAGTAACTTCTCAGCATCATTCTAATATATAATTTATGTATCTGCTATCAAAAGTTTCCAAGTTATAAGGATTTAAAGAAGAGCTGTATTGCCTGCCCAGAGGTGGGGAAAACCATACTTGGCTTAGTGTTGACAATAATTCCTACGGCGTCATGCCATGCGGTATGTTATTTACTAAGAGCTACTATACTTGCCAGCTATTGGCTACTTAGCAGTGCAGCAGAGCCATAATGCCAAGCAATGTACATGTACATTGTACTTCACTACTAACTTGTATAATATATTGTACATAATGATAATATAGTAGTTTCATACACAGCCTACTAGTGCATAGTGATGCAGCCTACTAGTAATAGTAATGCAGCCTACTAGTGATAGTAATGCAGCCTACTAGTAATAGTAATGCAGCCTACTAGTAATAGTAATGCAGCCTACTAATGATAATAATACAGCCCAACACAGAAACAATTATATGGGGAATTAGGTTTTACAAGATCAAGACTCATAAAATTGAACTTGTACTTTCATGTTTTAGAACACAAACAGAGCAAATACATGAAGAGAGCGAGAGACACACGCAATGTAGATAATGGCTGGCATAGTACACCATTACCCTTTAGCCAGCTGGCTTACATGTAGAACAGAAGACAGAAAAGAAGTGCGATTAATTAGTCAAACAATTGAAATCATATTACACCTTATGATCTGTATAAAATATATATGTTTTTCATGCTTGCTATATAGTCATACATGTCACTATCAGCTTTGACCAGGAGGCAAACATTCTGACATAAAATGCTGCATCACCAGAACACAATAATCCTAATATTATATTGTATATTCTATGCTGTACTATGCCTAAGTGTAGTCACAAACATGTTAAATCATACATAGAACTATAGAGCTGGAGAATATTACTTTTAATTACAACTATTTCTATTACGGATCTAAATTATCATACATGTATATACAATTACTATTATTATATTATATACATTTACATGTATATACTCAATACTGTGAGGTAGGACTGTTCCCTAATATGTAATGCTAGATGTGTGTTACTTAAATATTCAAGAGTTCAAATGTAGAATCCAATCTAAACAAGGATCAAGAACATAAATAACATTGTCATGCAGCTCATTATATAATTATTGCATGTAAAACACTTTCATATTGCAATACTTGTTAGAATCAGTGTACAAGTAGAACAAAATGTGATCTAATAGCTTGCAACTAAGCATGTGAGAAGATAACTCTATGCAATACTTGCTAGAATCAGTGTAGTACAAGTAAAACATAGTATGCATGTACATGTATTATGATACATTGTAGTTTACAACTAAGCATAATATGAGAAGATAACTCTATCCAAGAAATCGTGTGCTCGCTGCTGATTGGCTATATTGTCCAAGGCGGCCATCTCATTGGATACAAAAATAAAAATGGTTGAGAATGATTTTTCATACAGCTTGGTTTTAATCTTTTTATTTTGAAAGATTTAAAAGCCATCCACTACAATAGAGTATATAATATAGGTAATTAGATATTTTTGCACATGATTAGATGTAAATTAAAACTTTTCTCATAGTTTAACATGGTTTTAACACCACATGAAAATCATGATTTTTAGAGAGGCTCCAGTGGTCTATCCTGCATAGTGATTGGTTAATTGACACTGGGAATGTAGCCTGTGGTCTGTGATCAATCTATACTACTTTATTTGGTGGTGATAGACTTAATAGATTTAAAGTTATTAAACTTTTCCACAAGCATGAGTGTGCGGAGAGTGTGCGGACTAAGGCTGTACATAAATAACACAGTTGTGCGAACGCGAATTTAGTCACGTGATATTCTTACGATTTGAATACCTAAATTATTTGGTTATTATCATTATATTTTGAATTTTAATATTTATATTAAATTATATTATTCATGTTTGTTTAATTTGATATTCATATTGAAGCCGATGAAGCGCCCAAAGTGGATTCCAGTACTGCCTAATAGGCTACAACTAAGTTCTATATTGACTTATATTGCCAGGTAAATTCTACCTACAGGTAGTAAAGAATGGCAGGTTCCAGCATAAACATGCAGATAGATCATGAGTCCAGTTTGGAGTCGTATGATGAACGCCGAGTTAATCAACTAAAGGCACAACTTGTTCAAATGGAAAGACAGGTAATCTCATATCCTTTGTAGTAGTTAGCTACGAGTCTGTTTTCCATGGGTTGCATACAGCTTTCATTTTAGTTCCTACTTATAGAATATCATTTACATTCAGCTTATCGCACTCACAAATAATATTTCTATATTCATGCCATTCACATTCGCACTTTGTCAATAAGCTCATTCCAACACCAGAGGTTGTATGGCACAAACATGTTATATCCTAAGCCTACAGCAGCGTCACCCCCATATTAAAATCTCTTCCTATAATTTACAATAACATTGTTCTTAGGTTCAATACATAGTAAAGAGAGCATAACTCCTAATTAAGCTATATCATGATAGTGACGATTGTGTCCATGTTTCAGCTATCTTAGTGGTATCAGTGTAGACTGGGATCAAGACTTTGTAACACAGTGGTTTAAAGCTCCATAACTATGCAGTTCCAGACCTCAGGTTATGTGAGCCGGCCCTCACCACAAGCCATCTACTGCATGTACTCATGCTGAGTATTCTTTGTTTAACAGGTTATACTATTTACTAGAAGTATTTCTGCATATAAGGAGAAGCTGCATCTCACAGAAGGTATTATTCAACAAACGATAGATTTCCTGAGACCACCGGCTGATGGGAATTCCTCTATTGGTAACATTACTTTACCTCGCAGTTCTGTATTAAGCCACATAAGACTGTTAGAAGACATGTTAGAACGTCTTTCTATGTCTCAATCTGGTGAAACCCCTTCAGCTGCTGATATGTTTACATCTAATATCACTTTTCTAAAGAGTAAGCATACATGTACGCTCGCAGAGATCTCTAGTGGTACAACAAAACACATGAATCTTTCACAGGTTACTAAACTAGAACAGAGACTTTGTAATTTATATGGCGAAGTAAATGCATATATGAAACAGCTACGGACTTTACCCTCTAACAAGTCATCGCTACAGAGCAGCAGTAAATTATTAACTTCCTTGGAGAGATCTTGTAATGATTTGATGCAGCTGTCATTCCTGGTTCCAAATGTTCCATGGTCAAACAGTGGTTCACTGCCTGAAGTATCTGCTGATAATATCATGAAAGCGTTACCTAAGTTGACACATTCCAAGCAACAGGAAGTTAAAAATCTGCTGACAGCCGCGCTTAAACTCTCCGAATATCGATTCAAACTTTTACAAAACAAGCATAAATTTCTTGAATTGGAGCTAAATAATACAAATTCTGAGAAAGAGGCTTCGATGACTCACAAGAAGTTGGTTTCTCAGGGTCTACTGAGGGAATTTGACACTTATCACAACAGTATTAAAGATAACATGGTCGCTCCTCTTCGAGCATTACTAGACAAATTCACACATCTATCAAATTCACCAACTGATGAAAATTTAAAGATATTTTTAAATGATTTTAAAGAACAATCAACATCGCTTGGGGAGATTTGTGACACTATAGATTCACATGATTTAGACGATGAATGCATTGAACAAATGGAAACCCAAATGAACAAAGAATTGCAAAAATCGTTAAAACATTTGAAGAAGAAGAAGATAGACTTGGAAGATGAAGAGAGCTATTATCGGCAATTAGAGAATGAAATGAGAGATGAAGTCTCTGACAGAATCTCCCAGCTATCTGTTTCAGCGTCTGCATCTGACAGTACACCCAGATCAGGCAAACTAGGTCACGGTGACGGTAAGAAGTTAGTTCCAATCAAACTTGACAACAAACGCAAGATTCCACGATCAAAGGCTGCAGACTCATTTTTGTCGAAATATGAAACTGTTGAGAACCAAACAGACGTAGACAAACCAGGGAAAGCTAATTCCAAACGGCTATAGTCAAGTTACCTGAATGCCTCCATTTACTGCTTGTATATTTCAATCAATCAAGGGGTCACCCTTCAAGGCGCCTTTCAACACCTTGTTGTAGAGTTAACAATATTAATAATTCGATGTATTATACTAGACCTTACTAATGTGTATGGTCTGTAAGGTTCTGTACAGTTATAATTGATCACAACTGTGTGTTGGACTAAGTATATTATTGTTCCAATGCCATACAGTGGCGTTTAGCTAGTAAGGTGTGTAGTGATTCATGATTGGTTATAGCGTAGCCGTAGGCCAATAAATACTTGACTTGAATCTTAACCCGAAGTTGTCCTCTCTCAGTTCGTTTTATCCAAATGTCAAAGGACAACTTCTCATTATGATCAGCATCTTTTGCACTCCTATTTATGATTAAACTTGGTGATTCTTATTGCTTTTTATTATGTGGTTGACAGAAGATAGACAAATGGTGCACAAACCTTTAAATAACATTGTTATAGGAATGATAA
Organism: Bugulina stolonifera; assembly: GCA_935421135.1. NCBI lineage: Eukaryota > Metazoa > Bryozoa > Gymnolaemata > Cheilostomatida > Bugulidae > Bugulina > Bugulina stolonifera. The sequence goes on from OW285195.1 coordinate 10,374,484, forward strand.
ACACAATAGTGCACTGTGAATATTCACCCTTTTCTCAAATAAGATTCATTTCAAAAGTGGGTGAATATGTTTCCTAACAGGTGAGTAACATAACTACAGGTATCTTGAACTGTTGAAAGTGTTGTATTGACAGCTAAGAGTATTTTAATGGCACTCTTTATACAGAGTGAGAGTAGGCAGCTGATACTGATATCTCTATTCCTTGATTTCTGGTGAAATATTGAAGCTTCAAGGTTTGTGAAAATCTTGGCATATTGGAGTTGTGCCCCTTTCAATTATGTGTGTTTCGCACAGTAACTCTGCGGCAGATTGCTCGATATGTTGTTTTGAGGAGCCGGAAAAGGATCTTTTGAACCGAAAGTGAAACAAACATCCGTTAACGCCTTTGCACATTTGCGCCTCTTTTTCCTGATATTATATAATTATTATTATATTAATTTAGCTTTTATCAGTTTTATGCAATTTATCATAAAAGCTAAAGTAGTATGCAGCAATAAAGTTTTATGCTGCATGTCCAGGCTCTCTGATTTTCAACTCAAATTTTGACACACCTCCACCCAAATGCGGAATCTCCCCGATTTTATTTTATTTTCATCAGTGGAACCAAGAAGTAAGAGAGAGGAGGCTCCTCCATGATAACCTGTGTATATGTTACAATGAGCTTCCGGTGTTCGATGTGCGCTTCGGGTACTTGGTAAAGTCAAAAGAAAAGATGATGAATATACAATATAATAATAATATTTTTAAGAAAGTAAAATTCACACATCAGCTAAAGTTAAAATATTATATAATCAATGTCAATAGTTGGTAACACTCTAATGAACAGGCTGACTATATACACACTACATATTTCAATGGGATACGATAGATATCGGCAAGTAAGTTCGCCAGATTTGAAGAAAATTGCTTTTCTCAACATAAAATGACACTTTTTGCAAATGCCAACATGCTCAACAAATTAGGCAAAAATAATCTTGATAGATTTAAACTTGCTGCAATTGGTTAAGTTGAAATCTAAATTTAAACTTTCCTCCTTCATAATAAAAAAAAACGTACAAACACCGAAATCGCGGTTAAAACGAGCAAATTTGTGGAACACGTTTCTCTAGCATCAGGACTCCATATACTTAATTTGATTTATGGTGTATAGTTCAAATACCATTTTAGTTGGTAGGCTAGTTTGTGGGCCCTGCAACATGCCCACACTAAATAAAAATAGTGCTCAAACTATAGGCTATGTCAATAAACAATAATGTTTATCTCCCCATAGAAATTATTTTGATTGGATGCTATAGCTGTGACGTAATAAGCGCCAGAGCCGTGCACATGTGCATTGCTTTTATACCTGTTTAGCAATGAAGAAGCGCATCACGATTCAACGGAGTTGTCTACTCGCTTCATGCCAGCAACTCATGTGCTCATATTTTTAAACCGAGGAGCACATCGAACACAAAATTCTCATAGACGAGCCTCCTTCTCTCTCTTACTCCTTGGTGGAACTAATCTTAATCTATCCTATGCAAGCCTGGGAATCAGAATGTTGCCGTTCACATCTATATTTACGTAAAGATTGTTCACACCCTTGCCAAAAATTTGAGTCCCAATGACCTCTCTGACTGATATTCCACTTGCAATCCAGTTCTATTGACATTCAGACTTGGACTCGCCCTGAACCATCCCATGGCGTGACAAGAAAAGAACGGATGCTGAACTGACAACCACTATGACTATGATTATTATGGCTTATCTATGTCTAACTCAACGTTCTAATCTAAATCTAATACTCAGCTTTTAATTTAGAAGTGCCCTACTGGGCTATAATTTGGCTGGTATTGGCTAGAAATATGACAGTTCATGTTTATACTTCTTAGCAGCTGAGATTTGACTTTTAATCTGAGAATTTAATAACATAAATATATCATAATTTCCATTAAATTTAACTAAGCATTAATCAAATTAGGGGAAAAATATTTTACTAAGTGAGTAAGACAAGTCAATGCCATTTCTTTTCTTGTCCCTTCTGATTTCACGATGCAGATACTTTTATGTGATTTAAATCCTCTCACTGGAGTGATTCTTATCCTGAGCATTAAAGTTTTACCACACTGCCAATTGAAGCATTGGTCGCTAACCACCATTTGGTTTTGCTATGTTATACTAGGCACACTCATTTGTGTGTTCAAAGCTTAACTACATGTAAATACAGCTGCGCTTTGAACCCATCACTCTGTTAACCAACAAACAATCACAATCAAGTGAGAGCATTGCAAAACTGTCAATAATCCACAATTGCAACATTGTGTTGTTGTGACTGTAGGGTTATCCGACACTTTTGCAATTAACTATTTTAAGAATGTCTGCTGCATCATTGAGAGAGAAAGTTGTGCTGATCACAGGTGAGCTGTATAGCCTAGTTAATCACAGACATAATGAGTTGTTTGTTATGTTCAAATGATGCTCTCTGTCCTCAATTCTGTACATACTTTTTATTATATTATAACCAATCAGTAGCTTTATTCGATCCTGCAAACATTTTTTAGTACTACAAAGTATTTGTTATGTAATGTGACGTTAGGAGATAATACTAACTGGTGTTTCAAATCATCCACTATACTCAATAATTATAAGTAGTATAGTCAGTGCACTTCTAGACAGACACGCACTCATTGACCCCTGTTTTCAACCAATCACAAGCCGGTATTTCCGATTTCAACCAATCACAGAAGAGCACAAAAATTTTGCACACGACCTTGCCAAGGTCACCCCAAAATCCCCCCTTCTGATTGGTCGAAAAAACATTTGCACACTTGACCCCGAACCCGGCCACGACCCCTTCCCTTCCTCCTTCCCACCCTCCTCCCCTCCCCCTCCCCCACCTCCCACTCCTCCCCGCCACCGCCCTCGTCCCGTCCGCGCCACCGCCGTCGCCGCCGCCGCCACCGCCGCCCTCACCACCGCCGCCGCCACCACCACCGCCCTCACCACCGTCGCCGCCACCGCCGCCGCCGCCACCACCGCCACCACCACCACCGCCGCCACCACCACCACCGCCGCCGCCACCACCACCACCACCACCGCCGCCGCCGCCATCACCGTCATCACCGCCACCCCTCCTCCACCGCCGCCCACCCTCCCCCCCGCAACCCCCACTCACCCGAACGACCAATCGTTTGAGGCGGTCAAGCCGCGTCCGCCCACGTTGCGTGCGGCGCCGACCGTACACGTGGAGGCGACGCCGGTGCCCCGTATCCACCGGGCCAAGCGACTAGGCAGCGGCCCGCCGCCCATTCCGAGTTCCACTGGGGTGGGACTATAATGTAATATATTAAATTGTTTAGCCTCCCTATAAAAATATATAGTAGTAGGGTGTGAGTTATTTTTTAGCTTGATAGCATTTTATACAATAAACACTTCACAATTGCTGCCAATTACTCCATTTAACACTAACCTTATGTTCTACTTGTTGACATCTCTGATCAGGCACTGACTAGTAGGTAGCTGTCTCTGTTTACTCTCACTCTGTTGACTAGAGGCTGATTGTTCATACTGCTAGAGTGAGAAACTTATACCTTAAATAGTAGTATTCAGTGGGCGGAGTCTAACCATTTCCCCACCCCGATGTGAATCCGAAGCCTCCCGATGTGAATCCGAAGCCTCCCGATGCACCCCGATGTGAATCCGAAGCCTCCCGATGCACCCCGATGTGAATCCGAAGCCTCCCGATGCACCCCGATGTGAATCCGAAGCCTCCCGATGCACCCCGATGTGAATCCGAAGCCTCCCGATGCATCCCGATGTGATTCCGAAGCTTCCCGATGTGATTCCGAAGCTTCCCGATGCATCCCGATGTGAATCCGAAGCTTCCCGATGCATCCCGATGTGATTCCGAAGCTTCCCGATGCATCCCGATGCATCCCGATGTGATTCCGAAGCTTCCCGATGCATCCCGATGTGTCAATTCACATCGGGATGCATCGGGATGCATCGGGAAGCTTCGGAATCACATCGGGATGCATCGGGAAGCTTCGGAATCACATCGGGATGCATCGGGAAGCTTCGGAATCACATCGGGATGCATCGGGAAGCTTCGGAATCACATCGGGATGCATCGGGAAGCTTCGGATTCACATCGGGATGCATCGGGAAGCTTCGGAATCACATCGGGATGCATCGGGAAGCTTCGGAATCACATCGGGATGCATCGGGAAGCTTCGGATTCACATCGGGATGCATCGGGATGCATCGGGAAGCTTCGGAATCACATCGGGATGCATCGGAAGGCTTCGGATTCACATCGGGATGCATCGGGAGGCTTCGGATTCACATCGGAAGGCTTCGGATTCACATCGGGTCACATTGGGATTGGATAAAAAAAAGGGAGGAGTCAAGAAATGAGCAGTTGTATAAAGGGAGAGTGGGATCACAGTCTCAGCATTCAAAGTTCACCACATCACTACTGTACAGCTACACTACTACAATAGTACATTATCAATGGATACTGACAACATAGTACAAAACCAAGAAGAGTTATTTGCGGGCTTAACGGACTCACAAATGGATGGAATTATTGAGGAAGAAGAGTGCAGTCAGAAGAGGAAAGAAGAGGTGGATGCGTTAAAAGAGGCACGGAAGAAGGGGAAAATAATAGGAGTGGGGAGTCCTGCCCGAAAGGATCTTTCTAACATGGTGGACTCTCCGTCCTCCCCGGAGCGGGCCTCGGATAGGGGCGAGACCACAACAACCCATGGATGAGTATTATTCCAAGATAGAAAAGATGCAGCTTTCTTCAGTAGTATTGTTTTATTACGAGGTGGACTCTCCGTCCTCCCCGGAGCGGGCCTCGGATAGGGGCGAGACCACAACAACCCATGGATGAGTATTATTCCAAGATAGAAAAGATGCAGCTTTCTTCAGTAGTATTGTTTTATTACGAAGATAAATAGAGAAAAAATAAAAGAATCAAGAATCAAGCAGAAATCTAAAAAGCAAAGAAAAAAAAAAAAAAAAAGAATGCAGGTAAGATAAAAACTATTGGTCTCTTTTTTTTTTTTTTTAGTTATAGTAGTATAAAAACGAATTATAAGTAAGGTGAAGTATTTCTCTCTAGTCAAAGTGAAAAGGTGAAAAAAGCATAATATTGTTTACATGCGTTGTGAGTGGGAAAGTATTATTTCTTTTATTATAGTATAAACGTTGAAATAGAGCTCTTATAGAATGATCTCGAACTCTTCCTTCTACTCTGCTTAGCCGTGTAATTATTCCCTCCATACTCCACCCTCGAGCTCGAAGGAGACAGAACAAGATGCAGTAGTCTCCACACACGTTAGTACTCTCTTCTTGTAGACACTCTCCATTCCATACTATTGGTATTCCCCATTGTTGTAACATCTTACCCACATCAGGATAAATAGAAGGGGGGAGACCATAGGAGTCGAAATACTCTATTTCTTTTCCATTCGAAAAAACAGAGATCCAATGCTCGCCACTTTTCTCACTTGTTTGAGTGTTGAAAACAAAAGATCCAGATGGGGAGAAGGAGTCTAAGAAGTGATCCCTTGGCATAACTCCTCTAAAGGAGGTTGATGAGAGTTTATCATCAGATAGAATATTCGAGATTGAGAATGTATCCATTTTTTTTTTTACATCATCCCGGCTACCATAGATACTTCGTGATTTGCATTCAAGTAGATAATGTCATCTTTTTCTTCGTATACAAACAGTCCAAGTGTATTTTGAGTTTGATTAGCAAATGCTAGATTAATAGATAGACTCCCATTTGATAACAAGTGAAAGTTGTCATCACACAAATCTCCTGAAATGTCAAAGGCGTAGAGAGCAGCGCAGGACTTGTATTTGCTAGGGGAGATCTCATTCCCTGTGTCAGCATCGGATGTATTTGTGACAGTGAACAAATTCATGAATTCACGAGCAAACTTTCCACTTGCAAAATTTGGTTCATATCTTCGGGTCACCGGTGTTCCATCAATTAGTAATTCTAATGAACTTAGATTGTTATGTCCAAATTTGAAGGGATTTTGCTTATACGTTCCACTCTTTGCAGTATGGTTGACTAGTCCGACAAAGACTCTGTTTGGCTTCTGTCCCGCTTGATCAAAGTTTACTCTCACTGACTGGTGTCCAGCAGGGATGACATGGAAATGAGTTTTTATTCGGTCAATTGGTAGTTTTATAGACTCTTGTTGCACAACCCAAACATCCATTTGTGCTTTTTGTAAGGCCGGATTGGCTTGTACACGTCGAATCCACAATTCTGTCTTAGTTATAGAAATCTTCGCCCCTCCTGCAGGGTTGTCTGTTTCTGCTAAGAGGGCCATTTGTGGAATAGCACGTTGTAGAGTAAGGCGAGAGCGAACTCCTGGTGGAATAAGTCTTCCTTGAGAAAACATACTCAACCTAGGTCTCCCATAGAAGCTCATCTCTTTACTTGTGGCTATAAGTTTCTTTCTTTTTTCAACCACTTCGGGAGGTATACCATCATAGTCTTCTCCAGTTCCTTCATCCTCCATCCACCCACTCCCAACTTTCATATATGTGCTCTTAGCATCTTTACCATAGTTTAGGAGATTCTCGACATAAGCTCTATGTCCATAGTTTGGTTCATACTCAACATCTTGCCCGGCCAGTTGAACAGTGGCAGAAGAAAAGAGACTGTGCATAAAATTGTCCCCTGGAACAACCTTTAGTTGTTCTTCCGCAGGTAGTACGCTTCCATCAGCCTTGCTCACCTTTACTGTGGTGTGTAAGTAAGACCTTGATAGATCTGTGTAGAGTTCGTCTGCGGGCGGGATGTTAAATTCAATAGTGCCATCAGGGGAGTCCGTAACAGGAGCCAAAGGTACCCACTCACCTCTGAGCACGCTAGTATGAGTTGGCGGAGTGGCAAATAAGTCAAAACTGGAGTCAACCGTGTCTGGAGAGTCTTCAGAAACCTTGGAGAGAGAGATGGCTCGATGTGTGACGGACATGTTCGATAGTGTGAGAGTTGTTCCATCTAGTACTTGCTCCTACAGTCGCTTGTCTAAGAGTGGGGAGTGGTGAGTCTAGGTGTGGATTATATATTTATCTTTCATTTAGTCAAAAACTGTTTTTCTTCCTTTACGCTTTTTCTTTGTAGACTTTTGACTAACTCGTGCACGTTTGGCAGGTGGTTCACGTAATTCATCTTCTACATCACCTAGAAGATCCCCACCAGCTTCACGAAAACGTTTTGCTGCAGAGGATTTGAAGTTCTCTCCCTTGATTACATCTCCCAGAACCGAAGCTCCAGTAGTCAATAGCTTTTTCCCAATAGTTTTGGCACCATTCTTTAGCATGGGAAGGACCCCTCGGGCCAGTCCAGAAAAGAGTGAGCCGATCCCATTACCCGTCATAATAGGTTTTCCCCTGTACACACTCATTCCCTCTCCCACCTGGTTTGCATAATAGTCTTCATACATCTCACCTGACTCATCAGGAAAATATGGAACTATGCGAGGGGCCATGTTATTTCTCTCCACGCGGTCTGAAACGAACCGTCAGCACAACCTTTCCACTGCGAAATGAGACCCTTTCTCCATCATCACGTCTTATATCTACCTCGATGAGGTCTGTGCTTGTATTAGACACTGGAGAGTATTGAACATTCGAAAACTCAAAGAAAACGGTGCTATTTCTTTCACTCTCTGTTATAGGAACTGTGCGAAGTAGGGGGACTAGACTATCTCCAACATGTCTTGGTGAGACTACGGAGGAGTAGACATAGAGGGATGTGAAACCAGCATTGATGTCTGGAGGGTTTTGACTCCTGTTGATTTCCGCAGCATATTCTACATCAGGTTCGAATCCCAACACCCACGCAACATCACGTGACATCATGACAGAGTGTTCCTGTTCTCTCAACATGAGGAAGGTTTCATTCCGTAGACTATCATAGTAAAAGCTCACTACTTTTTCTAAGTCGTAGTTTATTAGTATTCTATTGATCTCACTCAAAAGTTCACCCATGGAAGCATACCTTCCACTCCTGATTTCACATTTTCGTTTGACTCCATCTTTTGTATTCGTAACCACTACATAGCCATCTTCCACATTTCTCCAGGATGCAGGGTACTGAATGTCAAGTAACCCAACCTCCCACTGTGATGAGTGAAGCTTCAATGTCTTGGCTAGCTTCGTAATGAAGTGAGCATTGGTGTTTGTGTCACTCCCACCGATGCGTACATTTGAGGTAAGTGTGACATTGAAGGCCATCTTTGAGAGTGAGCAAAACTGAACTTACATATCGAATTTATACTACCTTTGATCTTACACAAACTGACTAGAATCTATCCAACTATTAAATGAAGAGGGATAACCACTCCATTTCACGAAACTCTCTTCTTTTCCTCTCCTTCTCCGTTTACGTATGACTTTCTCAACTCTAAAGATTTCAGGTAGGTTAACATGTTGCAATTCTTGTGCATAGAATGTTCCATCTACTCCTTCTTTGTTTAGGTCTTCCAGTGTATAGACAGGAGGTGAGGTATGTGCCTTGACTGCTTTTATGGTGAATATCTCGGTTGACCAGTTTGGTGTGAACCCTCGCTCAAAGCTACTACGAGCCATCGAAATCCGAACATGATCACCTGGTGAGTATTTTACTCTTGTTTTCTTTAACCATCGTTTAGGTGAGAACTCATTTAACCGAACCCAAACCTCTTCTTGATTATCGTAATCAACCTCAATAGGTTTCATTCCAATTGACCTATTAAAACTGTTGTTATATCCTTGGACTAGGTCTTCTACATCTTCTAAGTAGCGTCCATCCCCTCTATAAGTGAGTAGACGATGAATTTTCCCTCTCAATGTTCTATTAAAGCGTTCAACAAGAGCAGCCTTGATGATCTCATTCTCAGAGGTGAAATGGCTAACTCCATACTTCTTTAGCACTTCACTCACCCTTCTGTTTAGGAACTCCTTACCTTTATCAGTTTGTATTTGTCTAAAGCTTTCATTTTCGAATAGAGAGATGAGTGCATTGGACACTTCCAGACCAGACTTGGAATGAAGAGGAAAGACCCATGCTTTCCGTGAGAAGGCATCTATGCAGGTGAGCAAAAATGTTACTCCATCATTTGAGTCCTTGTGCGCACGCACATCCACGAGATCTGCCTGGAGTTGTTCACCAATCCCACTCACAAACGTTTTTCTCCTTGTAAACTTCATTCTAATCGGGCGATGAAGAGTGTATGCGTCTTGACTTCTCAACCACTTCTCAACATCATTCTCATTAATACCAGGAGGAGAAGCTAAAACTAACTTTCTCTTTCCTCCAAAAGATGGTGGTTGAGGAGGGGAGAAGTAAATATCACGTAGACCTTCATCTATATCATCCATCTTTCTGTTTTACTATTGCTTGCAAGAGGGGTTTTAGGAAGCTTTCGCCTAGACCTAGTTTTGATAGGACTTCTATTTTCACCCTTCCCACTCCAACGTGCGCCAGCTTCTGACCTCTCTGGTTTTGTTTCTCTCCTATATGGGTGTGGTAGTGGTGACCTTGAGCCACTTCGCCTCTTTTCATCATCTCTTTTTTTCTCTCGCCCTCGCTCTTGTGCTTCTTCTTCTCTTTGTCTCCATGTATGCATTTCATTAAACCTAGTGTTAATTCCCTCTAATGTATTATACAACTCCTGCTGCGGATGGCGTGATCTCTCCAACTCTTTTAGGAACTTATTCATTTTATGAGCATGTTGCTCTAGCTGAGAGTAGATGTCTGTATCAGAGTTTTTGAGGTTAGATATTACATCTTTTCTGCTTTTTTCTGCCAGGAGTAGATCCCCATTTGTAGAGAGTGAGGGTAGATGCTCTCCTTCTTTTTTGTTGTTTCTACTATTCATTGATTCATATGTATGTTTATCCATAAGAAGATACTTTTTAGAAAACTTGAGACTCATTTCACCTTCGTCCACCGCCTAATCCACCAAGCACACCTCCAAGTAAACTTGCCAATGGCTTCAAAAGAAGACCTAAAAATCCGCCACGTTGTAGGATTAACTTTTTCTGCCTCACACTAGTACGAGAGTTGGTGAGATCCTCAATGGCCCTTCTATGTCGACGTAGAGAGTTCAACTGAGCGGTAGTTAGATGAACATTACCTAATAATACATTTCTAGCACACTCAACAAGAGCGAGTATAAGGTCTTTGTTAGCCTCAGCAATGGTTGAATCTCTGATGGTTGCAGATGCTTTCGTCAGTGCATATATACTCAAGGCATTCCTCCTCAACCTTGGAGAATACTCGGGTGAATTAATGTATCTCATGCTTGATGATGGATGCGCTCTCTTCGAGTCCAAGACAGTTTATGGAGAGAGTAGAGATGTGAATGCTACTTATATTCCAGGGTATTCGGGATATATACAGTCATGGGAGAGTGCTCAGAAGCAAAATTACCGATCAGTCTAGCCCACTCCGGGGTTTCCTGGCGAAGATTCAAGAATAGAAAAGAGTGTGGCTTACGTGTAGCATCACTAAAAGCTTCTTGAACAGCTCTTGTACTCTGAGGAAAAGCCTGCTTTGCAAGATTGGTAACAGACATTCCGTCTCTGGGGTTCTTGAACAAGAAAAAGTACTGCGAGTTTATTGACACTGTTCTATTATCTTTCGGGAAAAGGTTCTGTAGTAAGAAAAAGACGCTTATGTTCAGGTGGTGACTGAACTTTGTAAAGATTGCATTAGTAGTCTCTTTCCCCCCGACTTCACCCATCAAGTCATCAATGATGAGCCAGCGATTCTTCCCATCACGCTCTATATCCATTTCTACATCAATGAGTCCTGAATGAAACCTTACTTTATCCTTGTAATCCTCAAAGCGGCGTTGCCAAACTCCATAGCAGTAAATGATTTCAACAGGAGTGGGTGAAGCAATTTCATCAACTCTCCTAATAAGACTAAATAGTAGTTCCGTTTTTCCACTCCCTGTTGGACCACAGACTAGAGCTGTGAAGGGACTCTGCAAGCGAAGATCGATTTCTTGGTGTGGACGCATGCTGATCCAGTTGAGTAGCTAATAGAGTTGTGTTTGTTTTTAAAAAGTGTCCTTGCTTAAGTACTCCTTTGTCTTTGCCATTGGGTGGTTCCCTATCACTTAGATATGTGTAAACTGATGGTGATAAAGATGAGCAAGAAAGTATAAATAGTATTATGATTATGTAGAATGTGAACTTCTTTCTTTTGTTGCTTCTCTCTCCTATTTGCTCCCTTCCCTCTTCAGCAGAGATAGCTACTACTTCATCTAAGAGACCATCAGCCACATCTTCATAATTCTCATTTCTACATACTACCTCTTGCTTTGACATCTTGCCCTTGTTTGAGAGAACGATTGGAATCTATACACTTTTATTCATCATTACTTTCTCCTGTTGGAACCCACTGTGGCAGTTTACTATCTTCCCCTTCTGCTTTTGCATCATTATCATCTAGTTTGTTAGCCAGGTGGGGAATTATGTGATCAATAATTGATACACTATCCATTTTTTCTTCTTCTTCTTCTTTTTGCAAACGCTCGATTTCCATCATTAACCTCTCTTTTTCCATTCTTTCCTCTGTTAACTTTTTTTCTAAGAAGGCAATGCGATTTGTTCTTCTCTCTTTTCTTGCATCAATTCTCTGTTGCATCTCTAGTGCTTCTTTCCACCCCAGTGCTCCTGCCAATTCCACTTTCTTTAGTGCCAATTCTTGTTCTATCTTTCTAATCTCTTGTTCCCTTTTGTCACACATTTCAACCTCTTCTTTAGTTTCTACATGAGTTTGCTCTTCTATCATAATCTGCTTATTCTCTCCTGTAGAAGTCTCTCTCACTTCCACCCTAGCTTCTCCTGGTGAAGGGCTTCTTATCTCCTCTAACCCGTTTTTGGATGAATCTAGTTCTCCAATGTCACACATTTCAACCTCTTCTATCATAACCTGGTTAGTCTCTCCTGTAGAAGTCTCTCTCACCTCTAATCTAGCATCTCCTGGTGAAGGACTTCTTATCACCTCTAACCCATTTTTGGATGGATCTAGTTCTCCAAACAATCGCCCTGCATATAGCGTATTACCTCTACTAAGAATTAAACCAGGGATGCTTTCTTCATTGTAACTCCTCTTCGCTCGCGATTTCTCCTTCCCATCCTCAAAGCGACATCTTCTTGCCCCATCCTTTAATATGTTCAATACTCTATGATAGAGTTCATTCTTTGAATCTTCCCCACCAGGTTCATTATCCAGATATAGTAAGAAGTGAGTGTTAAAAGTGGCCTCCGCTCCCACACCAGTTTCATCCCAGTTTCTATCTTCAATAATCTTCTCAACCTCCACTCTACACCAGGTTGACAACTCTGCATTCCTAAGAAGGAGTAAGGGAGAAGAAACGGATGCGTTTTTTGTTTCTACCATAGATGAAAATCTTGACCTAGCTCCTGTTAAGTCTTCATAACAAAGTGCCATTTTCCTCAACTTTTCCTCTCCTATCTTAAAAGGGATATTCATAGAGAGTGAAAGTGTTCTAAAATAGATGGCAAGCTCTACCACTAAGGAATTATGAGCGAGTCTGTCAACCCAATACCACATCCATGGACTATTCGTTTCTTCGATATTACTTTTGATCATATAATCCCATACAGACTTCGGGAGGACTTCCTTTAAAAGTACATATCTCCCCGCTGCTCCTTTGGTGAGAAAAGACATGTTTGCTATGACTAAGTCTTCTTTGTATTAATACTATCATCAGTCAAACTTATCTTTTATAGTCCCACCCCAGTGGAACTCGGAATGGGCGGCGGGCCGCTGCCTAGTCGCTTGGCCCGGTGGATACGGGGCACCGGCGTCGCCTCCACGTGTACGGTCGGCGCCGCACGCAACGTGGGCGGACGCGGCTTGACCGCCTCAAACGATTGGTCGTTCGGGTGAGTGGGGGTTGCGGGGGGGAGGGTGGGCGGCGGTGGAGGAGGGGTGGCGGTGATGACGGTGATGGCGGCGGCGGCGGTGGTGGTGGTGGTGGTGGCGGCGGCGGCGGCGGTGGCGGTGGTGGTGGTGGCGGCGGTGGTGGTGGTGGCGGTGATGGCGGCGGCGGCGGTGGCGGCGACGGTGGTGAGGGCGGTGGTGGTGGCGGCGGTGGTGAGGGCGGCGGTGGCGGCGGCGGCGACGGCGGTGGCGGCGGCGGCGACGGCGGTGGCGCGGACGGGACGAGGGCGGTGGCGGGGAGGAGGGAGGAGTGGGAGGTGGGGGAGGGGGAGGGGAGGAGGGTGGGAAGGAGGAAGGGAAGGGGTCGTGGCCGGGTTCGGGGTCAAGTGTGCAAATGTTTTTTCGACCAATCAGAAGGGGGGATTTTGGGGTGACCTTGGCAAGGTCGTGTGCAAAATTTTTGTGCTCTTCTGTGATTGGTTGAAATCGGAAATACCGGCTTGTGATTGGTTGAAAACAGGGGTCAATGAGTGCGTGTCTGTCTAGAAGTGCACTGACTATACTACTATTATAACCAGTGTCAATGTACATAGCTTACAATATACATGCCCTACGTTTAGGTGCTAGTTCAGGAATTGGGAAGGCAACTGCCATACACTTTGCTTCTCTTGGATCTAAACTAGTTCTTTGTGGAAGGGATGAATCAGCACTTCAGGTACATTCACTCGGTTATTGCATGTACAATGTACTTTTAAGTTGCATTGCAGTTTAACACAGATATACATTGTACAATGTAAAATAAACTAGCTTTAAATGTAGGTTAGTACAATGTGTTTGAAGACATGTTACTAAAGAAAGAGTTGATTCTGATGTGTTCATTCTTGTATTATTATATGCAGTGTAGATCATGACTGAACTTCTATCTACATTCTTAGCTGCTCTGTATGTACGTGTATATGTATGTAACTGATTGAATTGTGTTCTCACGGTGTTCTTACAGGAAACAGTAAAAAAGTGTGAGGGAGCTGCTGATGTCATCACCGTAGCTGGAGATCTTTCAGTGGAACCTGATGTTGAGAGAACAGTAGAGAAAGCTATCGAACATTACAAGCAGCTAGATGTGCTGGTAAGGTACAAGTCTATGGTTTTAGTACTCTCTTCCATGCACCTCTTAGAGTGACTGAGCTGGGTATTTGGACAAAGTTCGTCTCAAATCGTAAAACTAATCATTGACACTGTGAAACTTTAATACATGTATCACTGTATTATTTCACATAAAATGGGCCTATATGTTGCCATTCACTTGGATGTAGGTTAACAATGCTGGTACCATAGCCTCAGGATCTATAGAGACCGCCTCTCTAGAGCAGTACGATAAGGTTATGAATATTAATGTGAGGTCAATCTACCATCTTACTATGCTATGTGTGCCTCATCTAATAGCAACTAAAGGAGCCATCGTCAATGTATCCAGTGTTACTGGTCTAAGAGCCGTAAGTATAGGAGTGAACCGAATAATCTCTTTTACTTCCTGTGAAAGACCATTTACTCCTGCCTACTTGCACACGAATCGTGATCGTTTTTTGTGAGAACTCAGAAAGCTACATAATTCCTTGCATAATAAAAAATTTAAACAAATCATCCACACAATCATGGTTTACCAGGAATACACTTCCAGCCCTATTATTGGACATGATTTCCAAGTGTAATTAAAGTAGTTATGTTGGTTGCTTTAGTTGGCGATCTTCTAATTTCTGTTTCAGTTCCCTGGAGTTCTGACGTACTGTATGTCTAAGTCTGCTATCGACCAGTTTACCAAATGTGTAGCTTTAGATCTTGCATCTAAACAGGTCAGAGTGAACAGTGTCAAGTAAGTAACATTTACTTTAAGTCAAAATCCAGAGTAAAACTTAGCCATAAATAGCTAGCTTCTTACTATCATCATAAATTTGTTACTCTGAAGAATTACACTAGTTGTACTGCTTGTAGCCCTGGAGTCATTGTTACTGACCTACATAGACGGGGTGGTCAATCAGAAGAACAGTATGCAGCTGTAAGTATTTTAAGTGATTATTTTCGAAGAAAACGTGCATTGGGTTGTCATTAGGCTTTCCACATCAGTAGTATCTATTCGTTTGTATAATGTTTATTTCACATTTGTCTATCTAGTTGCCAATCAGCTTAGCAGAACCTGTGTTATCAATAGTTTGTGACACGCCTACCTGTTTCCATGACTCTTCCATCTCCCAGGACGTGTATGGCTTACTTGTTATTTTTTGTTGGTAACTAACACAGACTTGTGTAGTTTGTTGTGTCAGTAATAAAAAACTAATGCGAGACGATCAGAAAATTTTCATCAGGCGCTATGAGCCCTTGAGAGCAGAATTCTTACATTAAATTATTATTGGTCATAGATTATTCAACATCGAATTACACCCATTGGTTTGAATTGATGCTGGCACCTTCCTGTATTCATCATCCAGTGCAGTTAAAAATACAATAATTAATTATTTGTTGACTGTCACAAATCTTTCTCATTTGTAGTTTCTAGAGAAGAGTAAGGCTACGCATGCCCTCGGTAGAGTGGGAGACGCGGAGGAAGTGGCTAAGGCTATTGCTTTCTTAGCTAGTAGTGACTCTAGCTTTACGACTGGAACTCAGCTACCAGTAGATGGGGGTCGTAGCCTTATGTGCCCTAGATAGATACTTGTGTATTGGAAATTGGCAGTTTTCGTGCCTTTGATTCAATCAATGACTTATTTTCTGATTAATATTGCTAGCGCTAGAATGTTAGAGCTGTTTTCATGTTAATCATTTGATTATACAGTAAGATAGTGAGCCAATTTATAGCCATACCAGTTCAATTCAACTCCATTTTTTAAGTTTAATATAGGTTAATGAACTCTGCTACATGTTTCATATTATGCAAAGCTTTTACTCAAATAAACATGGTATATCTGCAATAAAGGTTTCTTCTTATTTACTCTGCCCATGGTATCATTACTTCTATGGATGACTAAAACATTTTGAGGTTCGTCAAAACATTTCATCTGCACTCAAATTCCGGAATAGTGTTAATTATCCCAAGGTTTCTATGTGTACATATCATATAATTCGTCTAGAGCCCAAGTTTTTGATGCATTTTTTGCAATTCCTGAGATATTCAGTGGTGTATGCTGTTGAACCTCTGGTGTCATTCTGCTGAAGCTCCATTAGCTAATAATAATGGCTTCCTACTAAGTCATGTGATGGCGATTCTCATGCTTTGTGGAATAGAGAATAGCAGACCTGTGAGACATTGGATTTTATCCATTTGATGTCTGATTATTGTAAACATTATAAATTATTCTATAGATAACTTTATGTTGTAGACGTCTGTGCATAGAAATTTTCTGTTCTCGCTGATTACAAATGGCAGCTTCACTAAAAGACAAGGTTGTGCTCATTACAGGTTAGTGGATAACGTAGCAATAGCAACACTGACTAGTCATTGCAATAGCACCCTGCATTCAAACTAATTCCCTCGATTATTATTGAGGAATTTTTCATCTTCTAATTGAAAGAGCTCGTATGTAAATAAAATTAAGTAAATTTGAGCTGATAGCTTTTTCATTGGATACACTTTTTTAAGTTCAGCCAACAGGTATATATACAGTTACAAAACCTACGTATGTATTACATCTTATCTGCAATGTCTGAAGTTACGAGGTACTTGGTAACTCAAATTTTTTTGCTAATCAAAAGCAAACTCACTAGGCCTACATGTATGTTATGCTATTGCAGCTTATTGCTAGTAATAAATATACTGATACGTCTACATGTACATGTATGTCTAGGTGCTAGTTCAGGAATTGGGAAGGCAACTGCTATACACTTTGCTTCTCTCGGATCTAAACTAGTTCTTTGTGGAAGAGATGAATCAGCACTTCAGGTAAGCCCGTCCATATGTCACTCCTCGATGTAATTTCTTAGAGACATTCTAAGAATAACTGTGTGAAAAACAGATCGGTGTATTTATCCAATCATATGAGACATACTCGAATTCTATCACCGTCTCTTCAGACTTCACATTGAGAGCTTGCTATGTAAGCCACGACTACACCTTGTATTGTTTCTGATTGACCCAAATTCCTTGCTGTTCTTACAGGATACCGTGAGCAAGTGTGAGGGAGCTGCTGATGTCATCACCGTAGCTGGAGATCTTACTGTGGAGCCTGATGTTGAGAGAACGGTAGAGAAAGCTATCGAACATTACAAGCAGCTAGATGTGCTGGTAAGGTACAAGGCTATACTTTTTTCCGTGAAACTGAGATGTACAATTTATTAGCAAAAGTCCTCATGTATACGTGCATTACAATGTATATGCATTTGGTTTTTTATCTTCAACTTTACGGAATCACAGGTGGGGTCTTAAACTTTTTGCTCTTATATGCTCCATCTATACGCTGTGACGTTTCCATATTCCCCATTTTCATCATTCACTACGTCGTTACTGAGCTCATCATGTTCAGTGTGTACTTGTAGGTTAACAATGCTGGCATTGTAGCTCCAGGATCCATAGAGACCACCTCTCTAGAGCAGTACGATAAGGTCATGAACATTAACGTGAGGTCAATCTACCATCTGACTATGCTATGTGTGCCTCATCTAATAGCTACTAAAGGAGCCATCGTCAATGTATCCAGTGTTACTGGTCCAAGAGCTGTAAGTACATGTACATCGGTATTCCTCCACTTTGGTTTGGCCTTACTTTCCGATTTTCTGTTATCAAACTTGACCAAAGCCATGGATTGTGAGAGTGGTGCCACAGGACGTAAACAGACGCCATATTGGGCCTATGGTAATGAGTCACACAGTGGAGATTTATTTATTTAGGCCCAATATGGTGATTTTTACTTCTGTTGGCACTACTCTCACATTCAATGGCTCTGGAGTGTATTGTTAAGTTTTAACAATACACCCCAGAGTTGTGTAGGGCCTGGTTTGTAAATTCCTGTTTTCTATGTGAATAGGTTGATACCTGCAGCAATCACCCACATCCAAACAAGGAATCTTTCGACGCTTCCGAATGTAAATAAAATAAAGATTATTATCTCGTGATACAGAACATGCTTGCTAAGTGCTAATTTTTTTTCTTTTTCAGATTTTATCATTGAGTAATAATATTGTAGTTGAGACATCCCATGGATCTGCATTGTGGCTACTAGTCGGTGTATGTTCTGCCTTCCCTTTTAGTTCCCTGGAATTCTGGCGTACTGTATGTCCAAGTCTGCTATAGACCAGTTTACCAGATGTGTAGCCTTAGATCTAGCAGCTAAACAGGTCAGAGTGAACAGCGTCAAGTAAGTCACCCTTACCCTAGTCTATCTGCATTTATATGGCCACTGTCTATCATACCCAAATGAAGTTGACTTTGCATAAGGGTTTATAAAATTGAATTCAATGCTTGTTCAGTGGTTAATTGGTATTCAAGTGGTAGAGCCTTGTATGATAGTAATTATATTCATGACTTGTTTACTGTCAGTCCATACTGGGTGAATATCCACATGTGAATGACTGTTTCCAAAAAATATGTTACCTGTCATCATTTAACAATACTATTATCTATTCTGCCAAATTCAAACTCACCTGTCAGCAACCACAGAATTACCCGACCAAGGTCAAATTTTTTCTGTTTGTGGAAATGATTTGCTGTTTAGATAACTGTATCCATAGCTTCACTTTCAAATTCACGAAATTCTATTTTTTCACACGGGGGGGGTGGGGGGTGGGGGTAATCCATTGGATACATACATTGCATACACCAAAGTTATTCTCGTTATTTCAGAGTTATCCTCTCAATATGTAAAGTAAGGCAACTCCAAACAAAACAACTTTGTCATAATATACTAATTTCTACCTTGCTTTATATGAGTGCTATCTACACGCACATCCAAACTTATTTTTGCACTGCAACTGTTCTAAATATGTTAATATTTGGTTGTAGCCCTGGAGTTATTGTAACTAATGTACATAAGAGGGGTGGTCAGTCAAAGGAGCAGTATGAAGCGGTAAGTCATAGCCCTAGTCAGTTTTTACTGTCCATGAAAGTCACTCTCGATTCTCTATAACGTTGCAAATCACTTTGTAGAATGAAGTTTCAAGTGGCTTAAAAAATGTCTTGCACATCCTGATAAGCAATAATACCTGTCACACACATCCCACAGGTTTTTATTACCTGGAAAGTTCCTATTCTATTAGTTGCAAATATTAATGCCACAGGTTGTTTTTCTAAATCGGCCTGGCAGCAAACTGCGATTTCTTTCATTCCTAGGAAATACGCACATATATACTGTATGTATATCATGAAGCCAATTTTTATGAAGGAAAGATTTACCCTTACATCTGCAACCTGTTTTATCTTCCTACGATGAAAGATTTTACATGATTGCTGAAGTCTGGATAATACAAAATATTTACCTTTTTTGTTAGTGATTGTGAGAGTTATACTTTCAGTTTCTTGAGAAGAGCAAGACCACCCATGCTATGGGAAGAGTGGGGGACGCAGAGGAAGTTGCTAAGGCTATAGTTTTCTTAGCTAGTAGTGACTCTAGCTTTACAACTGGAACTCAGCTACCAATAGATGGAGGCCGAGGTATTATGTGTCCAAGATAGGAATCTCAACACTGACTCTATTCCCTTTCGATACTGTGCAGGTGTATACACAGCTGGAATCTCTTTTATACGCCAAACTGTTTTAGTAAACTATGCCAATTTTGTGGTCTTGTACTGATTTTATGTGCAGGTATATCATGTTATATAACCTTGTGTTATGCTTGAAATAATGTTAAAGAATAAAGCCTTGTACCTTATATTGGTTGAAATACTTGACAGTTTCTGCGAGCATTCTCCCTACATAACAGTGGTAACTATTATAAGCGGTCACTATTATAAGCGGTCACTATTATAAGCGGTCACTATTATAAGCGGTCACTATTATAAGCACTACTGCTAGAGCTCTTGGGTCTTTATAAGGCACTCATTGTAATGTAAAGTTGTCCTCTCTTGATTCTGTTTAGCATAAACATACATGTACTTGTATGCTTTGAGCAAGATAAACGTAACTAAGTGAGGACAGATATAATACCTGGTATGGTTGTTAGCCATCAATGTATGAGGTGTCTCCCATTCCTACACTAAACTGTAAATAAAATATTATGAAATATATCATAATATAAATAATGTTGGGATAAAAGATAACAATAAACATGAAAATTAATTTTAACCAAAAGGAAGTAGCAAATAGGGATTCAATACTGTTTATGGAAGTACAAACATGTTACTGCACATGCTTCCATATCTCAGCCTAAATTATTTTCAAAATTTTAATAAAGTGAATATAACAGCGTCAGGGCATAAAGTTTAGATATACCAAACATTTTATTTGCATTTCTGTAACCCTTTAAATACTATTCACAAAATAAGTAAATATTACTATATTAGTATTCACACACTTATCCATTATGCACAATATTGATTCATCTACATAACTAGTACCCTTCCACTACCCACCATAGTCTATGCATGTGTGGTTACATAGCAAATTACACTACTATGTTGATTGTATTTATTTGGATCCATTGCACATGTACCTATGTATGTATGTATGTATGTATGTATGTATGTATGTATGTATGTATGTATGTATGTATGTGTGTATGTATGTATGTATGTATGTATGTATGTATGTATGTATGTATGTATGTATGTATGTATGTATGTATGTGTGTATGTATGTATGTATGTATGTATGTATGTATGTATGTATGTATGTATGTATGTATGTAGGTATGTAGGTATGTATGATACAGTATGAGTATAATGATGGCAAGTTGTAATGAATCAGTTGAAGTTATGAATTATGATAGGAGGTAAAAGCATGGGCACTAATTATTAGTGCCCATGCTTTTACCTCCTAGAAGCTATTGCTCATAATTGGAAGTTGTCCTCTCCCAATTTATCCTCTTCTTTTTTTTCTCCATAGTGGGAGAAAAAAAGAAGAGGAAGATAACTTGGGAGAGGAAAACTTCTAATCATGATCAATAGCTTATTCGTGCCCATGGGTAAAAGTCAATATGCTGGGGCTGATATAACATGGTTAACATAGAAGTACATGTGCTTATAAGAATGGAGAGTAAATTGATAACTCTATGCATGTTGCACATTAGACTGTCTGATTGTTGTTCCCACAGTCAGCAGAGAATGTAGTGTACAACAATGGGCAGCAGTTAATTGTCCCCCATGGCAAGTTTTAGTACAACTTCACAGCCGAGTACAGCATGTGCATTGTTCAGTAATCGCCATGTACTCTACCAAATCAAAAGAGAGTCCAAGATAGTACACAAGATTACTAGAGACCCTCAAGGTATCAACTTAGAGAAGTCCTGTATACCAACAGAGAACATCCTCTATGTGTAGTAGAATCAATAACTCCCAGGATACAAAGGCAAGGGAAATACCCATTGAAATATGGCTGGTAAGGTAAAACTCACACCCTAAATAAGATGTTCCCTAAATACATTTATCGTCGTCATAATTTCATACTTCATGCAGTTCCTCTGTAGAAGCCCGATTGAGAAGTGAATGTTTTATGACACAATATTATTCTTCTGCCTGTAGACACCATATCATGTGGAGAATATTATTATGGAATGTGTCATATAATGTACAGTAGAACCAAGTTAATAATCATGTCTTGTGTCTTTATACAGATGCGTTGTTCCCACCTGGATTCTTTACTGCAATGACTGTGATAGCCCTATTCTTAGCAGTGGTGTTGGTGGTGTGTTGCATTTGGTTATGGTAAGTGCACTGTATATAATATTAATACATACACGTATTTGTTGAGATCTGTAGCTATTTACTATATTATGGCTTGTTTGCTCTTCTCAACTTACTCTGGAAGGAATAGACTGGTTGCAATAATATTCTTACCCGTCAGTGTAAGTGTGGATTATGTGTACAATACATAGATACACTCATGAACTTTTTACTAATGCATGGAAAACATGAGTCTGTGTTACAAGTACATGTAGAAAGCATGTATTTGTGTTACATGTACAATGCACAAGCCAATAAAGTGCATTAGCTCTATAATAAAACTGGCAAAGTAGACTAAATGTACACAACGTTATATTAAGTACTCTTACACATGCCTTTTGTGCAAAAAATAGAGTTGCTGAGCACAGCTGTATGTGCCTTACACTGTGCTAGTTACAACAATCCAGACAAAAAATTAAGGTTGATTGATTAAAATATAAAACTGTAGAATGACTTCCGTCATAATGTGATGGGCTTTGTCTTGGCAACAATATTTATTACAATATCTTTAAAACAGTGGAATTTCAGAAAATAAATGGAGACAGCAATTCGTTGGAAAAATACAACCTAGCAGGCGTGCCAAGTTCGACTGATGAAAATCAGAGAGATTTAGCATTTGGGTGGGGTACCAGAATTTGAGTTGAAAATCAGGGAGTCTCCTGCGGAATCAGGGAGACTTGGTAAGCCTGCAACCTAGCCTATCTGATATAGCTGCCATCGCTTCACTTGACTTCTACAATGGGTTTCTAGCAGAAATGCTAAATATTTAATCAGTTGTAGCTTTCGCTGTGTAGCCTTCTTTCTATGCTCAGTTACAGGATGGGTATTACTGGAAAAAAGTCATCAAGGAAAAGTACTGTTGTTGACCCATATACTATAGACCCGAATCTTTATGGAGACAGCTACTATTATCCCAGACCTGTCGCATCCATTAGATCCATTTGGAATGCAAAGTATGGTGAACCAGTGCAAGGGACTCCTGGGGGATATGTCGGAGTTCCCAGTCAGTTTATGAATCAAAACCATTTAATGAATCAAAGTCAGTTGATGAGTCAAAAAGTGAGTCCAGCTATGAATCAAGTTATGGGAAATAATAGTCAATATGCTAGTAACCACACTAAGCAGTACTACTAGCTAATCATTCAAGTATCCGACTCAATCGCCTACGAAAACACAGTAACACATCATTCGGTATCAGTAACACGTCATATGGTTTTAGTTGCACTTCGTATGAATTCAGTATACCTGACTGCATCCCAAAGTCCTACACAACCTACTTGCAGTGTAGTTATTTAACTTTGTTTAATCCATAACAGTTATTTATCTACTGGACACCAAATACAGAACCTTTTGATTGGTCTCAAAGCAAATATCGAAAATGTGATGTTTATAACCTTAGTTCTTTACTGCATAGGCAGAGGGAACGTACAGATTTATGTCCAAAATATATACATAAAATACATTTTGAACTATATTGTAGTTTTATCATAATAGTTGAGCAAATCTCTTTTGTTTTAGGATAATAAAATGTGAAAGATACTGTCGTCAATACCATCGTAGCAGTATACAAAGTAACATCTGGTAGTACACTTAGTACGCATGTATAATAACTAATTCACTCAAACCTTTTCAGAAAATATATATCAGTGTGACCCATGTCAGAATATAGTCTTCTGTTCTGAACTGGCATAGCACAGCAAACCTGAGACCTACATGTACATGTATCATGCTATGTTTTACCTTGACTGAGTGAAGACAGAAACTACAGGTTCAAAGAGCAAATGGAAAAGCCTGTGTTCTTTTCCAAAACTAAAGCAGAAAAATTAGTCTTCCAAGGCTATCTATTCTACTGTATCTATGCTACAACGATCTTAAGGCACTCTATTAATGTGAATGAATTTTAGCACCCAATCTACTCCATTTTATTCTTTGCAGATATATACATGTAGAACATAATTTATCTTGAAGTGCAAGTCTGTTCAAAGATCTTCATGTGCTACCTGCTGATACTGTGTGCTACCTGCTGATACTGTGTGCTACCTGCTGATACTGTGTGCTACCTGCTGATACTGTGTGCTACCTGCTGATACTGTGTGCTACCTGCTGATACTGTGTGCTACCTGCTGATACTGTGTGCTACCTGCTGATACTGTGTGCTACCTGCTGATACTGTGTGCTACCTGCTGATACTGTGTGCTACCTGCTGATACTGTGTGCTACCTGCTGATACTGTGTGCTACCTGCTGATACTGTGTGCTACCTGCTGATACTGTGTGCTACCTGCTGATACTGTGTGCTACCTGCTGATACTGTGTGCTACCTGCTGATACTGTGTGCTACCTGCTGATACTGTGTGCTACCTGCTGATACTGTGTGCTACCTGCTGATACTGTGTGCTACCTGCTGATACTGTGTGCTACCTGCTGATACTGTGTGCTACCTGCTGATACTGTGTGCTACCTGCTGATACTGTGTGCTACCTGCTGATACTGTGTGCTACCTGCTGATACTGTGTGCTACCTGCTGATACTGTGTGCTACCTGCTGATACTGTGTGCTACCTGCTGATACTGTGTGCTACCTGCTGATACTGTGTGCTACCTGCTGATACTGTGTGCTACCTGCTGATACTGTGTGCTACCTGCTGATACTGTGTGCTACCTGCTGATACTGTGTGCTACCTGCTGATACTGTGTGCTACCTGCTGATACTGTGTGCTACCTGCTGATACTGTGTGCTACCTGCTGATACTGTGTGCTACCTGCTGATACTGTGTGCTACCTGCTGATACTGTGTGCTACCTGCTGATACTGTGTGCTACCTGCTGATACTGTGTGCTACCTGCTGATACTGTGTGCTACCTGCTGATACTGTGTGCTACCTGCTGATACTGTGTGCTACCTGCTGATACTGTGTGCTACCTGCTGATACTGTGTGCTACCTGCTGATACTGTGTGCTACCTGCTGATACTGTGTGCTACCTGCTGATACTGTGTGCTAGTGTTGCATTTTATTTTAGCTTCGAAATAACCTTTCATTTCAAAAGTTTTATGACTTGACTTTGAAGCAACGCTAAATGTGTATAAAATATAGCTTCATGTAGGGCTGTAGGCATTACTTAGTTCAACAAAGTGCCAATTATCGCATTGAGATCATAATTATATCATCAGGTGGGAGACAATTTAAGGGCACTTATTTTGGCCATTAGTTTCTGCTTTACATTTCCCACTGCAGACAGCTGTGGATATCAAGCTACACTATTATTTGGAGCTACATCTGTAGCTCTCTGTAATAGCTTAACAGCTGCTGCTGTCTCTGAACTAGCTTTATGTAGCTGTAAGAAGATGGCTTGTAGTGTAAACATATATAAGTGGTATTACATTAGACAGTAGGAGCATCAGGAGAGTAGATAGTCTTCTCCTGTTATACAGACCTGGCAGGATTTTAAAGGATTTTAGCAGGTGAGTAACTAACTCATGTACATGTATATGGTAAGCTGAGGTTAGACAACGGGTTTGTTGAACTACACGTACATGTACATACAGTATACATGTATTATGCTGTCTATAAATAAAAATGTAATGCATGTTGCAATGCATTATGTTACATTGTGCACATTTTAATATCTGTACACTTTGTGACATATACCATCTGTTTTATACGTACACATTGTTCTACGTAGATTCTGAATTGCGATATGCGTGTGCAATGTCAAACATGAGATGAAAGCAATGTACAATTGGAGGAATTTGATATCGCCTCTGTTCTTTACAATAACTAAAGCAAGAAAAGTTGTATTCTCTGCACATCATTTATAGACCTAAGGCTATCCAAATTCTAGCACTAGTGCACCGAACAGTAAAATTGAGATTAGCCACAAATCATAGGACCTGTAAACGGGGTATTGAACACTCTTTTCTTTTCATTATCTCTACGTAACATTGTACACCGTGTGGAACTTTGCATACTTATATTTAGATGTGCTGTATGAAGATCTGGTTCTAGAGCCATAGTGACGGTTAGCAAATCAGTAACATGGCGTGCTAAATTGTGTTTCGCAGGGTTATTTTATGCTTGCGCTGAGAAAGACAGACAGACATGGCGGGTGTCAACAGAAATGTGGCAGACGAATTTTACCCAGTAGAGCTTCAACCAATGAACCCTGAGGAACGTGATAATGAGGTAGTGTTATAACAAAATAATAAATACTTTTCAATATTTTAACATCTGCGTTGTATAAATTATTTGTGCACTTTTTTAAGCAAGACAACCAAATGCTTGTTGGAGAGGTTCCAATTTTCAACAAAAATAAAACTTGGTGCAGGAATGATGACTGATTTGAAACTATTTTCATGTCAAGAAGCCATTGTATTGCCGTTATCATTGTGGGTGGACCTTTAGTTTGTTGGGTCTTACCTGGCTATAGCGCAAGGTGTCTTGATTTAGCCCGAGTATTACTTGCATGTAGCACTAGATTTTACCAATCTTGAGCGTTGAATTGATTAATACTGCAACTGTGACATTGTTGTTTATAGTCACTATTTTCTTAGGAGAGGCCTAATGACGACGGATCAGATGAAGAAGAGGCTGGCAACGACGGTTTGCGAGATGCATTAAGAAGACTTTGTCAGAGACGCTGGAAGGAGTTTAGTATTTTAATGGCCGCCGTTGTGCCTTTAATAATTGCTATTTCTGCACTTGCGGCAACTGGAACTTGGAAAGAAATCGAATGCCACTACCTGAAGACATGTTCTTTGAATATACCTATTGTAGACAAAGGCTTACTTCGTGGAGAAGAGATGTTTTCTGGTCTTGCACCCCACGAAACTGAACAGGTTATAAACTTTATGATGGACCAGCATGAATTGAATTTAAAAAAGGCAGAAAACGCCACCTTAGGGGACAACTACATTTATTCCATTGAAGAAGAGTTGCCTCCCAAGGAAGATGTGCTTCAATTTTTAGATGGCTACTGTGAGGAGCTGCCAGCGCGAAAAGCCAAAGTTATTCTCTTTATGGGAAAGACGAAGGAAATTGCAGTTTATATGGTGTCGCCAGTCCCATTTCCAGTCCTAAAAGTGAGAATCTCTGATGTTGGTGAGAAGAATCGGTTGACTTGGAAAGCTCGTCCACTTTGCAATACTGTAGAGACGCCCATCATCACTAATTTTATCATAGAACAGCTCAGCACAATTTCTGACATATTTTTAGCAAGCTTCACTCCAAACTGCAAACAAATATCAGATTGTATTTATATGAACATTGCGCCAAGAGTGGTGATTGGCTCACCAGAGAGACATCTTGTAGTTTGGTTCAACATTCCTCCGGACATGATTGCGGACTATTATGTGTACCCATTACCCTTATATATAATTATCAAGACACCAGGGAATGGAATTGAATATACTATTGTTAAAGTTTACTATCATGGAGATAAATATGATTCTTTTGAAGAGCTGAAAGCTGCCTATGCTGCCAGTAAGGAAGCTCGTTATGAACTACCAGATCTAAACTCGCAAAGATCTGGATATGGTTCTCCAGATCCTGTTCCACATGGAGACGAGTCCTGGCAGAAGAGGCCACCCCTTAACTACCACCCAGATGGACCTCGGTTATCAGTTGGAAACTCGTCTGTTGAATGGCTTGGGTGGTCGTTCAACATCCATCCCCGTACACAATCAGGTTTGCAGCTATTCAATGTTAAATTCAAGCACGAGAGGGTAGCGTATGAACTAAGCATGCAAGACATTCTCGTGTTATATTCTGGAGGCTCTCCTGACAACTATTTTAGAAACTTTTTTGACAATGGTTGGAGTATTGGTAGATTCAGTATGCCACTGATACGTGGTCAGGACTGCCCACAGAATGCCATCTTCCTTGATGCCAATGTCTACGGTGTCAGTCAGGATCGGGGCGTTGTCATGCCAGATGCAATTTGTGTGTTTGAATATAGAAACTCTCTTCCTCTGCGCAGACACTTTTCTGCAACCTTCTATGATTGGGGTTACAGATATGCTTTTAGCATGCCAGACACAGTTTTAATAGTACGTCAAATACTTACTGTCTGGAATTATGATTACATTTTTGATTATGAGTTTCATCAGAACGGCATGATTGATATCAAAGCTTCCTCCACCGGATATGTGGCAATGACTAACTTCCATGATACAACTAAAGATAATTATGGCTATCTAATGAATGACCATTGGCAAACTACTGGGAACGTACATCAGCATCTGTTTAACTTCAAGATGGATTTGGATGTCGGAGGTACAACAAACAAATTCAAGATAATTGATATCAAGAAAGAGAAGCTACCAAACAATGAGTATGCAGGCAACACCAACTGGCAGCAGATGCACATGGAGCAACGGTTAGTAGAAAATGAAAAGGACGCAGCCATCAAATACGACTTTGAGAAACCAAAGTTCTATGTTATACAAAGTAACGAAGAACCCAACCCTCGCGGTTACCGTATTGTAAGTAATCACTTTAGCTACGTTGTGGGAACTGGTTCTCCATTTCTAACAGGAGCAGGCTCTTGGGCAAAGTATCAGCTAGCTGTGACCAAGTTTAATGAAAGTGAAAGGACGACCGTCTCCGAGTTTTCTCAAGGTGATCCCTTTGATGCTGCCGTAAACTTTGGTGAATTTATAAACAACAATGACAGTATCAAGGATGAAGATCTTGTAGTCTGGGCGACTCTTGGCTTGACACATGTACCTACCAGAGAAGATCTTCCTGTTACAACTATCCCTGGAAAAACGCTTGTAGTTTCTCTGGCACCCTTTAACTACTTCCAAAGAGATCCCTCCACTACTTCTAGAGACGTTGCCTTATTCTGGAACAAGTCCTTCAAGAAAACTAATGTGTACTTTCACCAAAATAATACTTGCAAAGCTCCTAATAGTGAGCCCTCAATTCATACCTAGCCACTCTTGCTTTCCGTGTCCTATCCTGCTGTGCCTTTTTACCAGCAGGTGTACAGAGAGGACATAACTTCCTTTGCTTGACTGCTTTACTAATTATTATCAATGACTAGTATGTAAACTTAGTGTAACCGAGCAACTTGACTACCTACAAGCGCAACTGTGCCTACAAAGTGTGCTTATAGAATTTTTTTATACAATCATCACATCATTTACCTTTAGTCTGTGACTCCAATAAAAGAATTATTTTATCCAGCATTCAGAAGTTTATATATTTTGCTGCTTTGTTGTACAAGTTTCATAATAGCATATTTAAAAAGTACTGCATTCACATGTCTTGAGCTGGCACACAGTACGTTTAACCTAACTTTGCCATAATGAAGATGGTAAAAAAGTAGCATTTCTACATGTATCTGCCATGTTGTTAGCTGCAGGTGCTTTGAGGCTAGTATCACTTATACTTGGGGGCATAATTGAGTAGTACTATGTAATATTGCAATAGTAATTTTAAGATTGCTTTCAATGATGTCTTACCAACCTTATCACGCATTATATTATGTCAGCATCTACTTGTATAAGGCAGCAACACGTTTC
The DNA here is from genome assembly GCA_935421135.1 of Bugulina stolonifera. Taxonomy (NCBI): domain Eukaryota; kingdom Metazoa; phylum Bryozoa; class Gymnolaemata; order Cheilostomatida; family Bugulidae; genus Bugulina; species Bugulina stolonifera. The sequence continues at coordinate 10,403,784 of OW285195.1, forward strand.
CATAGTAATAAATGAGTAGCCCCAGCCTAGAATAAAAGGTGTAGCTATACAAATGTAGATAGCACTACATGGCAAGCAGTTGGTTTTTATAGTTTTTGAATTAGCCCAGTATGAATGCATGGTTAATGGAACTGCACTCAGAGGAGGAGACTGAAGGAGGCATTATGGAAAGTTTCCAATATTTTAACTTCTTATCTTCATGCTCAGCATTTACATGAAGAACTTCAACACACGATAATGATGGAAAATACATTGTATAGGGTCTGCTATTGGTCTAGCTTTTCGGGCCCTGCTATTGGTCTAGCTCTCCTGCTAAGTGCTATATTTTCCAGCTCCTTATGGAGTTGGCTAGAGAAATTCGACCACACTTTGGAACCCTTTCCTGGGTTAGTCAGTACTCGGCATTTTATACTCTGCAGTAGGCTCTACCTGAAAGAATAGGCTGCCACTTAGCTACTAAAATGACAATCAATTGGGACATTATTTCATTATACTGGTGTCTGGCATACAATATACATGTACACAACATGTATATTGTATAATTATCAACAGACTATTCTAGTTTGCAGTAGCAAAATTTTATTGTCTGAGAGCAAACATTTTCATATGCCTATTACATTATTATAACTAATACAATAATATAAATAAAATAATGTTAATTATTTAGCAGATAGAAGGAATTATTAAATTATATCATTCTGTTGAATCAGGAAATAAGAAATCAAATTATAAAAAAATATCAACCCAGTGAAACGTGGCAAATAAAACAAATACTAATCCAAATGGTAAATTATACACATGTGCATGTAGATGCTTAGTCATAATCACATAATATAGAAATAGTCAAATATCAATGAATTTATAGCAATATAATAACAAACTAATGTATTTAGAGTACTGCTTTCCACAGTAGATATGCTTTGTGATAAGATAATCTTTTGCCAGTTAGTTTCACCTCTGGACAGCTACCGTGTGACAATATTCCGTGTGACAATATTCCGTCGCTGGACAGCTACAGTACCATGTGACGATATTCCTTCTCTGGACAGCTACCACGTGACGATATACCCGCCATTACTGAGGCAGCAATCTGGTTCTGTGGTGCCCCAACAATAGCTAATGAAGTGCATCGCCCCAAAATGATATCTGTCCACCATCCTTATAACTGTCCAGCGTCCACTCTTAGCATCCAGTATCATATTATACCAGCATATCATATCGACACATCATATTATATTGGTGGTATATATTATTCCTTAGCTAATAGTTGCTTAGTGGTCACTACCACTGGTCAGCATATACTGTCGTAGTTCCAATTAGTCGCATTTCTGGCAGCATCAGTGTGATAATGCATTCTATTCTTACATCTGTGCCAGCCATATTGTATCACTAGTCATCTAATTAAATAAGCATATCATATAAAGTCACACTGTCTCTCCTTTGAGCTGTATGTTCCAATAGAGTAGTTATGTATTATATCCTATATCCCATGTATCCCCTCATGGCGGACAGGTAACAGGTACATAGTAGTAGAAATATATCATAATCAATATCAGTTTTCCAAGTAGCAGCATTATATGTATATATAACAGTATTCCACGTCAACACCCTTTCCGTACACAATCATGTACGCTGCTGCAGCAGTAGTTAGTATATCAGTGTTCCGTATCAGCGCTATATATAACAGTAATCCACGTGTATGTCCTCCGTGTCTACAGGCATATTGTAGTAACAGTCAATCCATAGAGCTGCATACAAGCATAGAGTTCTGTGTATGTGTATGTGTATGTGTATGAGGAGAATAGTAGTATAATAATAGTAGTTATATCTTAGTGTTCCGTATAGCCATCACCATATAAATTACATATACGAAGTATTGTATTCTGTCCATATAGATATCAGCATATCAGTGGGTATATACCTTCAATAGGTCTGCTGAGTTATTATTAACTGTGTTCCCTGCCAGTTCTGAAGGATAAAGACACTTTGCCAGCATAAAGTCTCTCAGAAGAAAAGTGTAGTATAATATATCTCTTGGGCTATGTGTAGACATATCTAGGGCTATATGTGTACATCTTCTCAAGTATTGAATCATTATGTTTGGGCAGTAACGTGTCATCATCACACATGTTGTAGTGTGAACTACACTGCAGACCTAAAAACAATAAACTACTAATACCAATCCATACATTTTAGGCCTAATGATAATACAGTGACAGCAACTGTAATAACGCTGTTATTGGCTGTTATTGGAGGAATTCGACAAACTACCATACAGCACTATAACTGAAAAACATAGCTGGTAGTGAATTCCCTCTAAACACTGGTAGGAGAGGAGCTATTGGAGAATTCCGAATTCTAAGCCTTGAGGTCATCTGTCAGCTTAGGGAGATACATAGGTACTATAAGGTGCAACAATTTCGACTGACTTATTACTACATGAGAAACTCCATGTACAATGAATAACAATCTCATAGTTTCTGAGATTAGAATCGGTATCATACAATGGTATTACATTCTACTCAAAGAAAAGGATGACCAGGTCCACCCAGTGCCCATAGGTAGTTGTGTAGCTCTCAGAGAAAAGCAGATATATATTATCATCACAGGATCGACTTGAACTACACTTACCTTGCCAGGGCTAGTTGAAGAAGAAACGGAAAGATCCGGTCAAAGGAGCTCCGCACCTATCAAAGGGACATCTAGATTTATACGCACGGTCTCTGTCGACCTTGACCTTCTCCTCTCGGCTACATCTTTCACAGTAAATAACATGGCCACAGGGCAACCCAATCTGTGTGGCCTACAAGATCGGTAGACTAATTAAAACAACAAGTTTCGCTTCGAGTTAAAGCGCAAATCTCAAATCATACTAAATCGAATACTCGACGCAATATTGTCAAACAACTATTATGGTGATTCTTCACATAAGACCCCTTTAGGTAACAACTATGCATTCTGAGTTTGTCTTCTTTGAAACTGATCACACAATATTACATAGAGATTTACACTGTGAATACAATCTATAGTAACATTTACTTAGAAAAACACAATCACAATCTTAGTATAAAATATAACAGTTACAACATCTTATATATATTATTTGTTAGGTATAACACTGATGCATGTGAAGATGTATGTCGTTCAACAGTATTACGTGAAGTAAACAGTTGAGAATTGGACGATGAGTGGTAAATAATTGTCGTGCTGTGTCTCATGCTATGTTATAGTTTGTGAGAGTATTTACGTGTATTTATTTCATTATAAAAGTTTCATTGCACAAATCACTCCATGGAAAAGTAAAGTGAATGATGATAATGATGAGTGGAAGATATTAAGAACATTCAGCTTCTTATCTAATAAATGCCATTAACATAGGACACTGACACTTTGGTCAGTATCACTTTATGAAATTTAATGTATAGCATACATGTCGGACTATATGCTGTGCTAACCATACTCGGAGTTAACTCGTTAGTCTGAACTTAAAGGGGTACTGACATTTATTTCTTATTGTACCACCTGAATCAGTTTCCTATGCTCATTCGGAATTACATAATCTTTTGTGTATTTGATCTCGACTTTTTTAACTGCTCTAGGCCAAAGTTAGCAATTTCACCAAATATACCCAAATGATACCTAAAAACGCTTAAAATTGCTAAATTTGACCTAGAGTAGTTAAAACAGTGGATATCAAATACATGAAAACTTATGTGCTTCTGAATGAGAATAAAAAACTGATTCAAATGGTGCAATAAAAAATAACTGTCAGTACCCCTTTTAAGGATAATATGAGTAAATTTTGTCAAACGCAAAAAAATCATCTACCCAGCTCTAACACAGAATGCAGCAGTCAATTTAGCCACTCTAAAATTAAAAACTAAAGTCTATATTCTGATTTGTAAATAAGTTCAGTGAAAACTGCAAGTAATTCACTTCTTTCCATTTATCCAGAATTACGGAATTATGAAACTGAAACATTTCATTATAGTGAGAAACTACTAGTGGATTATTCTTACATTTGTACATTAGATTTCAATATTCAGTGTTTAAAGTTTAAAATTAAAGTACTACTGAAATCATGCCTTTTCATGTAGCAATTATGTTATATAGGTTATTATTTTTCAATATATGCAACAAAAATTCATATAACATAATCAGTTTGTCTGTTTTATGCAAATGGAAAACACTGCAAGCCCTCATTCTGCCATATTGAATTACAAAGGATGTAAACTTTGTTTACTCTGTAACTGTGGAAACAAAATGGAAGTTGTTACATAACAAAGCCTAGCCAATTAAATTAGTGTGGTTAATTTAGCTGAAATTCCAGCATAGGTAATGGGTGGGAATTAATGCCAGCAGTACCCAATGTCTTCATCTAATCTGCTATTCCAAGTCTAGGCTTCAAACAGAAACTTGGATCTAGTTAATCACTGTGTCTTTGGTAAAATTTTGCTTGTTACAACAGAGTAACTCAGTTCTGCCATGTTTTCTTGTTTTATGTGCATTTGCTTACTACAGCATGTGGCCCCAAATGGTGTATGCCACACTTACACCACTCTCAACTGGCTTGAATAACTGTTGCATTACTTCCTATCCTATCCGATGAAATATTTATTTGTATTAGAGTGCAGTTCATTTTAATGTACAGTAATACAATGCATGCACATTGTAGTACACGTACATACTGATACTGTATTAGACCATAACGCAGTATAATGTTATTATATGCATGTAGTTATACTATATGTATATACTGTGTTTATAATTCAGTGTAATATAACATATTATAGTCTATCTAGTATATACTACAAAATGTATATAGTATCTACTCTATATTTTCATGCAAGTACTACTGTATATCTGTACCTACATGTACATGATTTGTATTAATAAGTAAGATGGTTGAACATATTTATAATCACAAACAGGTCTGGATGTACATGTAGGTCTATATATAATAATTATTACATGCATCTTATATTACCACTTGTAATTTAAATATCAAAATTATTTTGCATGTATACATATAATATACTAACAATATCTGCATAAGTATTATATTGCTACAACATAGTCATTAGCCCTCAACAAGCTTTGGTCAGCAACTATAGGATTTTTTGTCTCAATATCCTCACTCACAGCTTCCTTTGCTTGCTGTAATAGTCCTTGATTATACTGTATCATTCAATGGCTGGTCATATTATTGAGAAAACCATAGGATTACATAAGCCAAATAATTACAGAAAGCTCATAGCTGTGAGATTGTAGTGTAAGTATGGGGCAGCTGGTAACTCCCCTACACAGGGCTATAATTAGAGAGCCAAGCTATGGGCCTTCACACGTCATACAGGATGTGAACAACACCCCTGTAACTTGGGACTTCCTTTTCCAGAACCCACTTTTCATGATAATTTTATATGCTGTCATATCCCAGCCCAAATTATTTTCAGAGTTTTAATAAAGTGAATATAGCAGCCTCAGGGCTTAAAGTTTAGATATACCAAACAAAATATTATCATTTCTGTAGCCCTTTAACTATACTGCCACTACTTATCGTCCCTCCCAGTTGTAAATAAATATATTTACATACAGTCAGTCATTAACGAGAAGCCGATTTATTTGTACAGCAGATCGAGAAATCTACTCGTTTGTTTTATAGTGAAGATGGTCAAGGTTATACAGTATGGTCGGCTGCTTAATTCGAACCCCAAGGGGCCACCACACTTGGTTTGAATTGTGCAAGTTTCACAGTATTTATATAGTTATGCCAATATGTTTATACGGTTAGAGACTAACCAGTCACACAAACCTACAGATTACTAGATAAGATGTCTGCTACTACAGCTGAGCAGACTGTATAACCTTAAAATCCAAGGGACCGTCATATTTGGTTTGGATAAGACCTGAGTTTGAATCGTAAGATCACTTCACTTAATTGAGACCATTTATATAGTGCTCAGCAGGGATGAAAGCTAATAGTTTGAACTATCCAAATTTTTGAATTATCCGAGGCTGAATTAAGCAAGTTCCACTGTACTTGGAGTTTACCTACCTAGTCAATGTTAATGATTATAAATACGTGTAGATACCCATTTAATTAGAGATACTACTTGGGATTTATCTCACCTTTACATGTGTACGTTATCACCCTATAATAAATGATGACTGATTGTGTTCATGATGAAGTTGGTGGATGAGTTTAGAAGAAAACAGGAAGCAACCTCGTGGTGAGAGAGCAATCAATATTGTCACAGATGCAAGTAGCTTTACAGCTTATTAGCAGGTGCATGCAATCGATTTATGCACAAATGAGTGCATGATATTTAGTAATGGGTTGGCAGAGAAGATTAGATAACCTGGCTTGCAAGAGGTAACAATATGAAGGTGGTATACAGCAGCCATCTCGGTGACCCAATTATATCTCAGAGACCATTTTTGATTTGATCTTTTTCAGAATCAACATGCACTAAGCTGCCTTTGCATAAAGAAAAAAAGTTGAGAAAACTATTTTTCAGTGGCTTTTAATCAATCAGCTTTCAGATCCAAAGTTGGGTACTTCATTATTTTTCAATGAAATGTGAACAAGTCCCATTAATATGGTGCATGGTACAAAAAAATTTAACAAACACTGGCTTCATAATTATAATGAGGCATCAGCATCAGTGGGTCACCGAGAGACATTAAAGTATAGCAACAGAATAATATATAGTAGCGCCCATTACATGCCAATCTAGAGTTTAGCAACTCCCAGCTATTAGCATGAGAGCATATTAATACAAATAATTACACAGGGATTCTAAAAGGCTGTTGATATGCGTTTCTGTATAAAATCAGTTGACAAATGCAGGACATTATAAAGCTAACCTGGCTACTGGGAGTGTTTTTGGGTCAACTAGTATAGTGGAATAGATTTACCTAATCTGCCGTTTCCAGGTAACATAAATATTACAGCAATAGACTAATAACAGACCTCTTGGAATTCATGGTGCCATTAACATCAAGTCATATGATTTCTTCCTACTTCCAATATGATGAAGATAGAACAGGCTTTAATCTGATATTAAGATGACAATCTTTCTGTCTCTTCCTCTCCTCCCAACACTCCTTCTATTAGTCTTTTTCTTTCTCAGCTATCCTCTCTTCCTCTTTTCTTCCTCCTCTTTTCCTTCTCCTCTTTCCCATCTCTTGTCTCTTCTTTTCCTTCTCCTGACTCTTCTTTTCCTTCTCCTGGTTACTCTTTTCCTTCTCCTGGCTCCTCTTTTCCTTCTCCTGGCTCCTCTTTTCCTTCTTCTGGCTCCTCTTTTCCTTCTCTTGTCTCCTCTTTTCCTTCTTCTGGCTCCTCTTTTCCTTCTCCAGGCCCCTCTTTTCCTTCTCCTGGCTCCGCTTTTCCTTCTCCTGGCTCCTCTTTTCCTTCTCCTGGCTCCTCTTTTCCTTCTTCTGGCTCCTCTTTTCCTTCTCTTGTCTCCTCTTTTCCTTCTTCTGGCTCCTCTTTTCCTTCTCCAGGCTCTTCTCTTCCTTCTCCTGGCCCCTCTTTTCCTTCTCCTGGCTCCTCTTTTCCTTCTTCTGGCTCCTCTTTTCCTTCTTCTGGCTCCTCTTTTCCTTCTCCTGACTCTTCTTTTCCTTCTCTTGGCTCTTCTTTTCCTTCTCTTGCCTCCTCTTTTCCTACTTCGGTCCTCTCTTTTCCTTCTCTGGTCTCCTTTTTTCCTCCTGTTTTCTCTCCCACCACTCCTTTCCGTTTCAGTTCTCTGCTTTCTCCATTAACTCCTTTTTTCCAGATCCTCTTTCTTTTCTCCTCCTCACCATTCCCTCCATTTCATCTCTTTTCTCATTTCTATACTTCCTGTTTCTATCTACATATACTTTGCTACGGTCAACTTATCAATGCAGCTGCAGTATTGATAAGTCTAATCTTATGGAATAATTGGACAATTGCTTCAGAATAGAAGAAACAGCAATCGATACGGATTTGTAATTTTCTACAGAACCCCCAGAAATACGTCTTATTTATAATAGGCATAAAAATCATTATTATTGCATTCTAAGCCATGGTGAAAGAAAAAAAATGGTTAGCCTTTATCCATGTTAATTTTACTAACAACAAGCTCAGAATATATCCTACACATATGACACTCAACTACAACTTGGTTACCATATAATGATATACATGTATACATTTGTACAATACACGTATCATATTATACAAGTACATAATTTTAATTAGATATAGCATGGGATAGCAGAAGATCACTGATTTTCATTACTCAGAGACTAACAGAAGCTGCAGATGGCAGATAACAAACACACTGCACAAGCACACTGGAATTAAATGTTACTAAATACATGTTAAAATACAGGTATATGCTTCTAAGATAGGGTTTAGGGTAAGGGCAGACAACTAACTAAATAAAAAGTGGACAACTTCTCTTAGTTACAAACCCACAACATGACTTCTCTATAGGACGGATCTTATTAAGTATTTGGTGCAGATTTATACCTCCCAAGCCAGGCTGCTCTATGGCGGTCTATGTCAGTGTTTATGTGCAAGAAGAGTGCAATGCAAAAGACCACAGCAAGCGTAAAGGCCTACTATAGAAATATAGATATACATGTACATGATTATGCTAAATAATGAAATACCAAGAAAGTAGAGGTGGAACGAGACAGCATTTTTAAATCCGAGACGAGATTTAAGACACTACTTCTAAAAAATTCGAGAAGAGACGAGACTGGGTTTTAGAATTCAAGGGAATTTTCTTAAAAAGTTTGCCAAATTTTATATATCTGCATGTTAGAACTGCAATAATTTCAATTGCTACTCTGTAAGCTCTGTATTTTATCATTATGCATTTCAATAAAAGGTGAACAGGAGGCTGTGAAATACATTGCACATGTATTCTATCAAGGAGTAAGAAGAGAAGGAGGCTCGTCCACGAAAACCTGTATTTATGTTACAATGGGCTTCCGGTGTTCGATGTGCGCCTTGGGTACTTGGTAAAGTCTGAAGAAAAGATGATGAATATTTTTAAAAAAGGAAAATTCACACATTAACTATAATCAATGTCACTAATTGGTAATAGCCTGGTGAACACAATGACTATAAACACAATACTTATGTCACTGGGATACGAAAGATATAGCCGAGTAAAATCGCCATATTTGAAGAAAATTGCGTATCTCGATATAAAATGACACTTTTTGTAAATACCAACATGATCAACAAAATAAACAAAAAAAAACACTAATAGATTTAAGTTTGCTACAGTGAGTGAGCTTGAATTCCATATTTAAACTTTGCTCCTTCATAATAAATAAAACGTACAAACACTTAAATCGCGGTTGAAATGAGTCAATTTGTGCAACACGTTTCTCGTACATCAGGACTCCATATACTTAGTCTGTTTTATGGCATATAGTTCAGATACCAGTTCAGTGCTTAGGCTAGTTTGTGGGCCCTACAAGATGCCCAAACTAAATGAAAATAGTGCTGCAGAGAAATAATTTTCATTAGATGCTATAACTGTGACGTCATAAGCGCCAAAATGTGCACATGTACATTGCTGTTTAGCAATGAGGAATCGCATCACAATTCATCAGAGTTGTCTACTCGCTTAATGCCAGCGACTCATGTGATAATCTTTTTAAACCGAGGAGCACATCGAACACAAAATCCTCTTGGACGAGCCTCCTTCTCTTCTTACTCCTTGATTCTATGTACATTATATTGCATGTACTAAAATAATAATGTTATTTGACAAATTAGTATGGAGTTATGTTTCCTTTAATGAAATAATCTCACGAGTGGACAACTTTTGGTAAGAACATAACATTGCATTATGGGAATGGTGATTGACAGTCGTTAGTAATTCTGTATGACTTGTAGTGATCTACTAGTAGCTCAGCGTTAGCTGCAATGCTATTACTAGTAAATCAGTGCTAGGAATGTACATGTAGGGAGTATAAGTATTACTAAATAATTTGAATAATAATTTTCTATTTGATATATTTATTGTTGATTAGCAATTAACTGTATTATATTTATTGATTTATTTTAAATAAAAATTATTAGCTGCTATTTTGTTTTCCAGTCTCGAATACTAATTGCCATCTCGAGACGACTTCCGAGACAAGACAAGTCGATACGAGACTCGAGAAATTTCGAGTCTCGTTCCACCTCCACAAGAAAGGGCTGTTTCCAGCCATATAGCTCACGGGTTCTACATGTATAGCTTCACTAATATTATAGATTTTATTCCTGTACATACAAACAATGACTCTCTCTCTGAAGACTGTATGCTCAATAATGGCCATTCACCAATTTTGGGAAATTTGAAAATACCAATTAGGAATAAAAATACCAAAATTGTTCATTGAACGTTTGCTAATAATAATTTGGAGCTGTGTCATCTATAAAATGATACAATGGGCGACTACATAAAAATGAAACAACTTTTGTATGGTCATCAATTTTGTACCCCAAATTCAAGGCAACACAACTCTAAATTAGTGACAAATTTTTGTGCAGCGGAAAGAAATCACCTACTGCTCTTCCACTTTGTTTACCAAAGCTTTGCTTTGAGTACATATGTATAATTAAAAACTCACTCAACTTTAAAATAGGTGTAACTCTGCTAGTCTGAGAACAACAGCCCACCACAATACGACTTAGACTCGTCCTCTCAACAAATTAGAGATATTTTGAGAACGGATAAGCAACGCCACAACTCGCATTAAGCAAATTAATCAATGAATAGAAAAAATATTCAAGACTTTTTCGATATTTAACTGGATACTGAATGAAAACACCCACCTCTAACCCAATTCTTATTGTCAGCCATCTTTACCAACCTTACTTGACATGTTGCTGAGTGACACACAAAAATGTACATGTATTTGTACAAAGCATAACTAATCCAATAGGTCACCGTGTGGTCATGCCTATGTAGGGTAGAAATAGCACACACACACTAAGACAAGTTGATGTTTATTTACTGCTGCGTATTTAGCCATTCTATTTACATGTAATGGGGAAAACAGGAGTGAGCTTTGAGTGAAAGAGTTCTATTCTAACTGGGCTGCAAGTGTTTTGACCACTTGCAGCCCAGTGAGTTAACCACTGCACCATCCAGCCATCCTTTGAAAAATTGTTTACCCTAGCCAAAAAGGTGTGGGTACACGCTATTTGTGCCATTATTAAGTTGGTAAATATTTTGCAATCCTGACATGCATAGTGAGAGTTAAACTGATGATGTGTTTTAGATAGTAACAACTACAAACTCCAGCTCCAGTTCAAGCTAAACTAGAGTTAGTTGATGAGCTAGATATGGCTTGGTTCAACCAATTAGAAACACATATCGGAAGTCTATTTGGGTAAAAGGGGTCACAAAGACACTTACAATGACTTCTTAGCTATATGTATATAGAGTATTAGGTGAATTATCAAACAACCAGGTGAGAGGACAAGAAGCAGGAAAACTAACACTTATGCTGAAGCACTTACAGTTTCAGTTCTGTTTGCCTTCCTAAAGCAGAGAATACATGTGCCAGGAGCAGCTTTCCTGCCGAGTGTTGTATCCATTACACCATCCACAGAATCTGTATCTATGAATAACATGATAATGATCATACACTGTACATACATGTACATACATTGAGCATACACACATACATTGCGATGTACTTCAGAAGAAGGAGTAATCAAGCGAAAACAGAATTTCCCTACATACTGTAGGTTTCCATCTAGCTAACGGTAAGATAAATAAGAAAACGTTCAGAAACTCTGTATATGTGACAATATGTGCATAGATTGATTGATTGATTAACTGATTGATTGATAGGACATTGAATAACCTGTATAAAATACATAAGTACTTCCTTGTGTTTATGTACGTACAGTGCACATGTACAGTGTACATGTACAGTGCACATGTACATACACATTATCTCAATACGATACAATCCAAACATATGCAGACAATACAAAGACACACTATGTATGCTGCAGCAAATCAATTACGTTATGTATATGCCTATTATACACACACGTGCCATCTACACAGTGCCACCTACCCACATGCCACCTACAACTGTACCACCTACAACTGTACCACCTACACACGTGCCACCTACACACGTGCCATCTACACACGTGCCACCTACCCACGTGCCACCTACACACGTACCACCTACAACCATACCACCTACAACCATACCACCTACAACCGTACCACCTACACATGTACCACCTGCACACATACCGAAGTCTCCAAGCCTGTGTCTACGTATGTCTGCCTCAGGTACAGAGACTGGCTGGTCAGTTAGCCTAGGCGCAGCGCAGGCCCCGGCACCAGCAACGACATAGTCACTCATGTCTCCCTAGAATACAATAAGGCCATTGCGTGATGGCGTGATGGTGATGATGTGATGTGAGTACAATACGTTAGCAGCTCTGACAGTTATGAGTATATGATACATTATGTTGGCAAGTCTGTGTGTTGTCAAAATAATACTTTGGAGAGTTGACACATATATAAACACAAAGATTCAAATATCATAGTTTAGTAATTGGTTTAAAAAAAAGTAAGCTATGGGAGATATTTTTGACAGAGAAATCTTCGGGAGTAGACTTGGTCAGCCAGCTCAGCTTAATCTCCAATGAAGCAGAGTAAAGCAATGCCTGGGCAACCATTATCTTTGCTGATAAAGTGAGACTGTGATAGTAATCTCATTACCAAGAACAAGAATGGAGAAATGTACTGTAATAGAGATAACCGGATAACTAGAAGATAACCAGATAAGATAGCCAGACATGTTGGCACAACTTCCCAGACCAACATTGGGTACCAGTGTACAATATATTCACATTGAAAAGAATGAACTGGTATTGCCTAATCAGCACCCTCTGCTACAATGGAACTACATTCATGTTAGGCGTTATATTTTTGAAATTCACATAATATCATTCATGATGAGAATAAACTTGATTATTTGGATTGCCAGTATTGACAGGCGTTGTCTACTCACATCTTGAAATCCTGAATCAAATCCATCAGTGAGGCTATAAATAGCATCAATCAGCTTATCAGGTTTAGAGAATGGTCCACCATTTCTTCTCACTGCTTCGTTGATATCACGGAGACTGTGTCCCATCTTACGACAGAACGATACCATAGCTGTAGTTGGGAAATAACTAACATTACATGTATTATGATGCAAATAAGAACCACAGATGGTATTCGAGAAATATAAATGGTCATTTGGCTGGTACTGTGTGACCTGAATTCAACTATTACTGCATAGAAATTCCCCAAAAACAGAATACAGGCCTCACAACGAATATGAGAGAACACACCAAGCTTTCTAACTAGCAGCCTACTACTAATACAGAAAACCTAGGTTTCAGTATTAGATAAAAATTATCTATAAGCACAAATTCCCATAATATTATATCACCTTCAGCATAACAGAAATTAACTAATATTTATGTAAATTGATCTTAGGATGATGACAGTATAAGAGTTATATTCCAGATCAATGTACACTTGACAAACTGCCATATCTTTATGACATTACACCTTGCATGTACGCATGATACTCATGCCTGCTATATAAGGATGGAGAGGTCTACGTTACCAAGGTGATTAATATGCCATAAGATTGGAGTGGCCAATGTCTGTATGCTATGACATAAGTAGGGAGAAGTCAATGTTACCTTGGTGATTCATATACAACAGAGATGGAGAGATCAATGTTACCTTGGTGATTGGTCTGTAGCTGTTTCTGTTCAGTTTCTGCTCTCTTCTGTGACACTGTGGCTCTAGTACACTACACAAGAAACAGGTGAGTGTTAGCCAAGGAAATCATACAGAGTGTGATAACTCTCAAAAGCTGGTATAATACAGTCATAAGTGTAGGTGATCAACTTCCTGGACCACTGGAATAAATAAACCATGGACAGACTCGCAGTCATTTTATCATGACATGAACTGTCCAATGGGAATGTAAAACTGGATGAGGAACTACTAGGCCTACATGAACTTATAGCTCAGCCATACCTTTCTAAAAAAATAGGTGGGAAACTTACTGAGTCTCATTCCCTATTATCCAACACAAAGAGAACAATATTGACATTATTGAAGAGGACTTGTAAATTATGCACAGCAACTCCCTGCTCTAATCAATAATTATATACCCAAACAATAGCAATACCAAGCTTATTTGCATAACATAATGCATTGAATAATAATATTATGTATGAACATACATTTAGTATTTTTTGTCCAAGAAGTCCATGAAGTTTAGTTTAATGATATCAAACTGAGTGCATAGAAAGCTGATAATAAATTGTGCTGATTCAGGTTAGACCTATTTAAAGTACTAGAACCCAAAGCAAATTTCTATGGCTTTGATAACAACCGTGTTAGAATGTTATTATTATCAGCCTATAATGATGTAACAGCGAGTAATGAGAAAATAAATTTTTGGAAAAAGTTTGAAAACTCCTATGACTCACCTTATCAACATTACTATGTCAAGAGGATACAAATGAGCTATTTACACACTGATAACAAATAAGTAAGACTCTACTTGAATATCCTAGTGTTAGATAAGCATGCCAATCAATGCATTATGGATAATGGTCACACAGTCATCAAATGGCGTTCACATTTTGGGATTGTAAATTTTTGTTTTAAAGGACATGGTTGCTAACAAGGTTTAGAAAATACTGTCCAATCAGTGTAATAAAATGAGTATTTTTCCAAGATTTTTATATATTAACCATTAATCAAGTAATAAGAAATAAGTTGACCAATAACAAACGCTCTGCTACATTCACATCTATCACATCTTAACCTCATTCGCTTGCTACGATATTCCACAAATATGATGATGGATACCATGATACTAGGCTTGTGGTTAGCGATTTAAACACCGGAAATAATTTGACACACAATTTGGAAAACTGTTTCTTTGCATGTAGGCTACATCTAGTTCGTACAAGTACCTGTAGCTAGCTACCCAACAAGAAAGTAACTCAGGTGAAAACATTATGGAAAACTCTTTGAAGTTAATTTTAACTTGCAAGCTGACACTGTGTTTAGGTAATTATATGTAAATCAAAAAGAAAAATATTTTTGAATAACAAAGCATATAGCAATAATAAAGCATGTACACCACAATGTATTTCAATGAACTGAAGTTACAATAGAAATGAAGCAGGTCATGCAAGTTTAAGCCATAAAAGTTTGATTTATTGTCCATTATTCAAACTTGCATCAGTACTGAACATTTTTCCATTCTGCAAATATTCCAAAGTACCCAGACTATAGCTTATTAATACATTCCAATATGTATAAATATGTCAATATGTTTACACTAGTTTACCTACCTTGTTAAAATATGGTGCAGTAGTACTGACACACAAACAACATTTATAGTTGCAAATATAATTATATTGGCATAACAGCCCAGTTAGTTGCTCAGGCCTTCCAAGCTTGTAATGGTGGAGGGTGGGGAGTGACTGGGCAGTATATTCAAAACATAACCTTGACCTTTAACCTTTAGGCTATATAATTGAACCACCTTACCCTGCATGCTACTAAACCAATCATCCATAAATGGAGCAAGATGGTTATAGTTACTGCAATACCACAAGCTATAATACAAGTATTGTGGCTTATCACACAGTTTAGGGAGGGTATCATTTTGCATGCCTGGGCCCTACCTTCTTATTAGCCGGAGTTCTAGCATGGACATCAGCAATGTAATCTTCTCCTTTCTGCTGGAGGAGATAAGAACATTCCGGAAACCACCTGAGGAAATACACCACATCATTACATAACTGGTACAGCATGGCATGAGTGGTGAGTACAATAATTCTTAGAATATACAGTCTTTGGTATCCAATCTGTTGAGCTCAAATGTTTGCAGAGAAATAGATGTTGTGATAACAGTAAGGTGAACTCCTAACGGCTAATGAAATCGGCTGGAGATCTCGCACCTCGGAAATGAGGATAGTCTTGCAAGCTTCATCGGCATAACGCCCTTGAGTGAGACATTGGAGATCAAATTAGCATGTTTCCACTTTTGCACCTCAATGCAATACAATAGCTTTAAACTCTAAAGAAAGATACCACATCGATGTGAGAAGAGGATTTACTGTTAACCTACCTGGCATGTTCCTCCCATGGATCATCATTTTCCCGCCATTCCCTGATACTTCCTGAGCAGTAGAAGCACCGAACTTGATCATCAAATCCAGTGAAATAGAACCCTTAGAAAAAAGAGATAATTCAGTATAATCTCGCCTCGAAATATGGATGATTCAGTCAGTTATTGGTTCTTACAAAGCTTCTAAGTTAGAGAATTTTCAATTAAACAATTTTTAAGGCAGAATTAACTTGGAAGTTGAAACTTTAAATTTGGAAGACATGATTGACAACATAAATAAAGTCGACTAAATACAAGAATTCAATGAACCAGTATCTACCAGAACGGTGCCTCATGTACAGTTGGCTTGTGCATGTCTACTGCTGAAAGGCGATGCTTCTGTTTTAAGGTTGATAAGCTGGTATAGTGGGTATTGTGTTCTGTCCCCTGTGTTAGGCGATTAAGCGCCGTAGAGGCCCCAGGTTCAAACCCCAGTCAGGGTCAGGTATTTTTATGGACGCGAAATCGAGTATCTGACTGCACAAATAACAAACTTAAAATCCTTGCATAAGATAACTGCTAATGTGCACATGGGCCCCAGCATCATTAATGTATTCTTTCAATCTAGCTTGAATAATTTCTTTATTTACAAATCATTTAACAACCTTAATTTTTGTTTCTTTTATTTCTACAAGTTGTTATTGTTCACTAGTTCTTCTTTGATGCAAATAAATAAACAAACTAACAAACAAACAAAAAACAAATAAATAACAGCAAACACATTAATATATACTCCTACATTATTATGCACAACATTTAAAAGTTCTCATTGAGTTGTTACCTGCTACGCAAAGTCTCTTGGCAGTTATGGGACTACTAGCAGGCCAGCGGGCAAATGTCTTGAGGCGGGTTGGTTCAGGAGCATACTGAACTGTATCTGCTCTGTTGGTGGAAATGCCCAGGACACGGCTGTCTGTAGACACACTTCCATCCCTGTTTCTCTTCATTTCTGGTTCAGAACATCACAAAATCATTTAGCAATACATTTTATCTACGAGAAAATTTTTATACCAAGAAAAATAGAAAGCAGTCCGACAGACTTCTGCTTCCCATTCGAGAGTATTGTGATTTCCCATTGGTTATACTCTGGAAACAAACACTCTCAATAACAATTGTGTCCATTTTTAGGTTCTAAATTACATGTACATTCAAAGCCTTTAAAATCGAACCTTGTAAGCTACTTATCACAAGCAAACAATCAACTTGGTTGATGGCTGCTCTAAGAAATCCATTTATCACTCCGCAAAAACACAATTCTAAAACACCTAATATTCTAAAACATATAGGACCTTATTTTAAAACAAACAGTACCCCTAACCCTATTCTACAATAAACAGTACCCTATTCTAAAGCATACCAGGTGGTTGGCCATAGAACATGATGTTCTTCAACTCATCAGCCGTAAGCACGTCACTCTTGTACTCTCTGTTACCACACTCGAGTCCTTTCACAAATCGACAGAAGGTGAAGGAGCGAGCATGCTCAGTCATAGGGTTATCTTCGGGTTCCCATCTGTGCAGAGAACCACGACAGAAGACGCACTGAACTCTATCAAAGTTGTCTGAAATAACAGGAGATTTGTAGCTGAATACTAAATAAACAATCAAATATTGTTTTGGATTAAATTGCTATTAGCTAACGATATTAGACCACAATCCATCCAGTTATGAAAAGATTGAACTGCTAGTACATGCTAATACTTGTACATGTGTGAATAATAAGACGAGACACATTTTATATTTTTATTGACTCCTAATATTTCGATGTATGTCCATACATCATCATCAGAGGAATGATGATGATGTATGGACATACATCGAAATATAAGGAGTCAATAAAATATAAAATGCGTCTCGTCTTATTATTCATTCTTAAGATACTTGCTCGCACCAACATTGTACATGTGTATATTGCAAAATAAAAAAAACTACTAGTTAGTCTGGTGCCTTTATAAAAAGCAGTCTCGAACAAAGCAATATTGTCCATGGAGCATTTGATAATATATGACACCAGGTGGTTAATCAAAGAGGGAATGTCTTTTAATAGTAGTAGTCACCATGAGTGACCATGTTTGATTTGTGTACACATGTTCCATTATGAGTAATGTTGTAGAAAGTTTCCACTGATCCTACAGACCCTATGTATCCGCATGAATAAAGTATTCACCTATTCATGATTGGCCAGTCACCAATATTAGACTTGCATGATCAATCTTGGAATTATGAATAACTTGGAATTCCATGCTTGGTAAATTTGTTTGACAATATGTATTCACTATTATTATTTGCCAGTAACCCGTAATTATTGGCACCATGCCAAGAAACTGAATACAAAAGGCCAGTAGGGTATAAGTTTATAAGTACATGATTACTCACCAACACAGTAGAATCCTGCCTGGGCCATTTTTACTCCAGACAAGTTATTCTCACGTGGCCAGTTGACAAGAAAGGTCTTCCTTCTCTGTCTTTCATCTACCATCAGTGATTCTCTTTCTTCAAGAGTCAACTCTCTGAGTACATAAGTCAGGTACTCTCTAGGTGGCATGTCATCTGAATTAAGAAAAATAATTAAAAATTTGAACTCTTGGCACACAAAAAGACTTTGATCACATGCCTCAGTATTACCTATACTATTATGTCGTATAATACGAGCAAACAGATTAATCTTTGGGCTATTTCTTGTAGAGTATTTCCGCTTGGAAATTCCAAGATGTCTCCAGTTGAAAAATCCAGAATAGTTTGCAATCAGCTGGTAGTTAGTTGGTGGGTAGAACCTGCATATAGGTGATTGGATTGCATTGAACAAAATACATTCGAAATATCTATCCATACGAGTAAGATATCGATGGAATGACTCACCCAGTTTCTTCTGTAGAGATAATGGAAGGAGAGGATTGTGATTATCTGGGTACCGAGGTACTGTATAACACCAGAGGTCAGTCTGTGCAGGAGCTAGATATCTATAGTCTGATTTCAATCCCTTCAACACTTCCTGCAACTCATCGGTCTTGTAGGCACGGGATCCGGGCGCATCGAAATCTAAAGTGTATAAATAAAAATGTGGCGATTGACGCAACTACCAAAAATCCTAAACAACACACTAATTTGCAAAATTATATTCAGCACGGCGCTGCTGTGCTGCTTCAAACGATACCAACCTACATCGTAAAAACCGCTATACCAGAAACCACAATGTGCATGGTTGCATGGTATTAATAGGGGGACCGGCAAAACCTATCCATGTGTCATACACATATTTTTAATCCAGTTCTATCATTATCACCTAGGTGCTGCAAGATTCATCTAGGGCAGTGATACCTGAACTAATTCCACTACATATATCTGAGGTAAGGAGACACCCCCCCCCCCCCCGAGTTCTTTGACCAAGTAGCCCAAAACCTTGTCAATGAGGCCCTTCAGAGTTACTAAAGTACTTTTGAAAACAGATTCAGCAATGTAAGGTGAAAATCTTAGTGAAGACCTTTGCCAGAGCTGGCTCACACAATCTCCGGGTCCAGATTCCAGAGCTGAGCATTCTACCAACTGAGACGTCCTGAAACCCTTGGTCTACAGGACTTAGGTCATTTTATTGATTTATAAAGAGTTATTATTGATAGGTATGTGGTATGTTTATCAATGTCTGTTCTTTAAACCTACCGACAGCATCATGGAGGGTCTTGGGAGGCTGCCAAGGCTTATCTAGATTTCGGTCATATGGATAGTTCTTCCCCCACGGGTAAAACTCTAGCAACAGAAACATAACATGCAACATTAGCAACATATTTTATTTATATTGTATAATTATGTTTTTCGAAGTACAGTATATTGTTTATAATGTACAATATACAAGTATTTACATTGTAGATAACATGCATTATACATGCACGGTACGCGTGTATCGCCACATCAACAATGTACATGTACATGTACAATGTACAATGTACATTTCCATCCTACAGAAATCCTCCCCAAAAACTGGAGAGATAGCAAAAACTTGTTTCTAGTGAAGCAAACATTTCAAAGACAATATTTTCATTTAGTACAACTGAAATAGATAACACTAAAGGGATACTTTACCATCTTCAAAGTCGGAGTGCTCACTAACCCTGCACTCTCTGTCATAGCATTCCTAGAGGAAAAGGACAATACAGCTCAATAGGAGAGAAACATTTAAATACATGTACATTGACTACTCATTGGTTTGTTATGCTCACTATGTGACTCAAGTAATGATTTCTTTTTCTACACTAGGTCAAATTTTTCCAAACGGTACCTAAATACCACTCAAAAACTGTTGGAAAGTTCACATTTGACTCAAATGTAGCCAAACAAGTTCTAAATCAGATTATAAAAATCATGTCCTTATTAGGAAACACAAGAAACTTATTCCATGTAAAGAAAATAACCGTCAGTACCCCTTTACCTGCCGGCACCTCTTTACCTGCCGGCACCTCTTTACCTGCCGGTACCCCTTCAGCCATCGGGACTCCTTTACCTGTTGGTACTCATTGGAACTTTTGTTCAATGATTCTCCTGTTCTGCAGGTTGTAGACTGATTGTTATCATCAATCAGTTAATAACAGAATAAATGCCCATAGGATTACTGCTATGGTAACAGCACAGACTTTCAGCACTTAACAGACTTTCAGTTTCCCTTTCAATTACCAATGCTTGGTAAGAAAGTAATGATTTAAACATATCTGTATTCTCTCTAGTTTGAGGTAGGGGAACAGTGCCTTGCCTTGTGGTTCAGTATAGCATAGTGACCAAGGAGCACAGGCGCATTACAAGGTTAGATGCCCTTCCTACCACCACCAAGGATCTTCACAGAGACTGAACCTCCCACATGAAAATCTAAAGCTTTAACCACTAGGCCTACGGCTGCTCCCTTAAGGTTTCAGCCCTTAATAGAGGAGTAATTATCTCCCCCGCCCAATAGGATTCTTGCGGTATTCCAAATGTCTAACTGCAACTGAAATTCTTGCTTGAGCAGTTATTAGCTGCTCAAATATGAATCTTAGTGTGTTTACCAGTTCACAGTTGTCTTGGGAACTCCTCTTCTCCTCCGTGCTCGCTCTTTCTGCTTGTGGTAATTCATTCACATAGTAGTCCAGTCCATGACTCATTGCAACCATAAACATAATGGTCTGTGAATAGCCACGTGCCATCAACTCCACTTTAATGAATAATAAATATTAATTAAAAAGTAAAGAACATTTTCATTTGAAGAGACAAAACATTTGTATTTAAAATTTACTGGCATTTTTGAAAAAATTGGCTGAAAGAGAACACTAGTTTTACTGGCAATAATTACAGCAACAGTACTATTTGAATGTATGGAAACCCATTGAATATTTGACACGTTGTCAGCAGTAACTGAACAATACGTAACAATACTTACTGGCAAGTACAGCAGAACGTACATCTGGTTCATCTGTCTGTCTGTTTGGGTAATCTTCACTCCATGTCCGGAGGTCTGCACAAATAAATACTTATACACTGGATGTTAATTCCAAATACAGCTATTTGCTCAAAAAATAATTGAGACCAACTGCTAAGAAGTTAAAAGTGCTTTGCAAATGTTAGGGATTTGGCCATTTTATTTAATATGCATAATTTTATTTATACAAGGAATTTGCTTTTGCCTCTGACTGCTCAATAGTCAAATTTCTTGGATAAATTATAGCATCGCATACTGAGTATTTGTTTTCATCTTTTTTACATTCTCGCAACTTCCTATTGTTTACTGCCCTTCAATCAAGTTTAAAATAAAAATTCCAGTTGTTGATGTGAAACAGCTACAAAGCCTGAAGACATGTAGCAGTTTTCTCCGTTATTTCATGTGAAGGCTAAGATGCAACTAGCTAAATGACTATTACTTACAATCACATTACCTATTTCATTTTATAATCACACAATAACATTTATTTTACCATCATCAGAGTGACTGTCAGCGCTGTCTTCTTTTAATTCACCAATATATCCCTAAAAGCAGCAAAAATTGCACCAAAACGTTTTAGAATGTCCATACTAATCAATAGCATGTGTGTAGATGTACATTAGAAGATAGCAATACCAATACTTATATATAATGTATTACTACTAAGTCTAAAATAAAATGTAATGTATTGTGAAACAATCTGAACGTAGAAAACGTAGGAAAATGAAGACTATTAATATCATCTTATAGTCATAGAGGTAAAAACTTACAACTTTACAGACTGTATTGTTTCTGTGAGCTTTTTGTCTTTCTTTGTTTCTCTCGGGTACTCCAATGGACGGCAAATAGCTAAACAGACATCCGTTCACCTGATCAAACGTATCATCTCTTCTAAACACAGGCGCTGAAAAATTTTTACGTTTGTTCTCATAAGTAGATAGACAGGCACGTCCTAACCAGATATCTGATCATTAGAGAACCACAAGTACCCTCTTTTCTGGACAGTTGGAGAAGAAGTGAATATAATAGCAAAAGTGCTACTATGGAATGTCCGTTTCATTAATCCGGGTCTAATAACAATAGGAAAATGTTCCTGTTGCCCAAATGAGCTCATGTGGAATGCCTCGGGCAAAAGTTAACAATGGATAAAAACAGACGGTAACTTCAACTGACCAAAAAATTTCAACATAACCCAATAATAGTACATGTATGATTAATAATGCTATAACATCTACACAACACAATTTCCACTCAAAACTAGACTTTGTTACTACAAGGTCATCACAATTAAGTTTAGTAATGAATTTTTAGGCCGAGTCATCATCAGGAACAGCCATATGGGTACCTTTATCACATCCATCTAGTCTCTCTGGTGAGATAAGAATAAACATCATACTTGTATATTACAGAATATACTTGACGTAATGTGCATGATATACTGACAAATCAAAATGAGTCCTTTGGAAATAGATCACCAAATGATGGCCATAATACCACCAAAGGGTGGGGGCGTACCCTATACAACAAACCCTACAAGTCAGTTCTAGAACTAATTCTATGGTGCAATGAAAGTCAAAGACCATGATGTCCTGATGTACATGTACACTGTATGTGGAAATGAATACAAGTAGTAGTAATAGAAGCTGGGTATCTCATTGGAGAAGTTGTCTACTCTCACAATGGTGAGCTACACATCAGTATTACATCAGGATAGGTGTATGGTATAGTAGTTAGTATATAGGAGTAAGTCAGTTCCAGTTAGTCGGTTGAGACTCATAATATGGGTCTTACTAATGTAGTTCCATGGGTGACTTGTGTTGGTGACAAATTTATGTCTCACAAAATGTATGATCTACTCCACCTCTAAATCCAGCTTTTGTAACTCCTTGTGGAAATTGTTTAAGAACAGTTTTGACAAAAATTTCCGTAACTTAAAGAGAACATTGTGACTCTCCTACTAGAATGAAGTCGTCACCACCAAACCCAGTAGACATATAATTCCTTATAGCACCACCAGGTAGTTGAACACAGATCTAGTAATCTTACAGGCTACTCCCAGGTCTGTACAACTACAGCACATTGAATATGTAATAGACACAAACCATGTGGAGGAAATATTGACAAACATAAACGCACTTACTTAAAATAGTTTTAAAAAGCCTTCCAGGGAAGTCGAAAGGAGTGAACAGATCATAGAAATAATCTTGCAGTTTGGGACGCTGTAGAAGAATGGTTGAGCCAGATAGCCCCTGCTCAGAACCTTTAAAATCAAACAATACTTAGCTTTGTTGTTTAATACATGTAGATGGCCACCTCGTCTCCTATTTACAATGTAGGTACATCAAACTTACTTATTACAATATCACTCAAAAATTTGGATATGTGGATGCCAACATTTATTGAATGGTGACGCTTAGCAATGATGAGAAAGCAAAATATTCTGCATAACCTGATTGAATATAACAGTAACCAAAGGAAGCTGTCGGGTATCTTACAGTCATGTGACCAATATGAAACTAGCAGCATCTACCACTTACAGTAGTATGTTATTTTCTTCATCGACACCATGTCAGTGAATATATCTGGTATACCTTCAGATCCAAAGTTATTACAAGACATCCACAGTACCTCCAGTTTATTCAGCTTAGACATACTACAATATTGTAATATTATATGATAAGTAGTTTATAATGTGGCCTGGGATTGTTGCAAGCCAGCACACCCCCGGCTGGTCTGAAGCCCGGGTAAACACAGAGGGTTGGTGACAGGGAGATTGCTGCGTTGATGAAAGCACGGAAATTAGACATTCTTTGCATATAGGATACAAGGTGGACTGGTGGAAAATCAAAAGGGAAGGCTCGTGACCTGAGCGATTGATGTAAATTATACTACAGTGAAGGAAACAAAGCAAGAAGTGGAGTTGGCATCTGTCTAAGTGACTAGTAGGTCAAGGTGATATCAGTAGGGAGGGGAGATCAGACAGGTCAATGTTAATGAAACTGGTAGCAGCAGGAAAGAACGACAGTATTAGCTGTGCTTATTCACAACAGCAGGGCTGCAGCCAAGAAGAGAACAAAGAGTTTTAGAACAAACTGGAAGATGTCAGGTGCCTAGTACTGAACAGCTACTGTTAGCAGGAAGTCTGAATGGTCACGCAGGACGAGATAGAGCGGGGTACAGAAGATGGCATGGTGGTGAGACAGTTGGACAGAGAAATGAGAAAGGAGACCGTGTCTTGGAGATAGCTCGGATATACGATCGGGTGATTGTCAACACATTTTCCCCAAAAAAATGGAGTGGGAGGTACTATTCTGTTATCGGCTATATACAATGTACTTGTGAGGAGGGAGAGATGACGCAAGATCGGCAACTGCAAGGTCATTCCCGGTGAGTCCATAGCTATATATGTACAGCTTAGACTCGCGGACATGAGAGAAAGCAGGAAAAAGAGAGAAGATGACAGCGACCTGAGAGAGATGACGTTACTGAACTACCAGCAGCGTCCAAGTTCAAGTATCTGGATAAACTGATAGACCCGGAGGGAGGCAGAAGTTTCTAAGAAAATCGGTGTGGCTTGGGATCGATGGAGAGATCTGTCAGGAGTGAGTTTAGAGTTTAGTTTTATATACCATACGTTATCAGTCAGTAATAATCACTGATGATACATTATCAGTCAGTAACAAGCACTGATGATACATTATCAGTCAGTAATAATCACTGATGATACATATCAGTCAGTAACAAGCACTGATGATAGAATTGATGGTATATGTACATATAAATACTCTCTATTCAATATTCACATAGTGTAGATATTACCATTGTTAAAAAATTTCATAAAATATTGAAAAAACTGTTGGATCGATGGTGATAGAGAGTACCAACCACGCTGAAAGCGCTTTTATACAAAGCATCCATCAAACCTACATTCTGTATGAGAATGAGACAGGGCCCATAACCCGGAGACAAGAGGGAAAAAATGAGGCCAATGAGATGAGCATACTCAGGCACATAAATATACGGAATCAGTTGAGGGGATCATGTAAACTAAAACTTGTCTCGACACACATGAGAGTGAGACGGCTTCAATGGTATGACCATGTGGAGCGCAGGGATAGTGAGGAAGACATTAGATATGTGACAGAGATGAAGGTAACTGGCAAGATGAAAAAGGGAAGGCCCAAACAAAGATGGATGGACACATATAAGATCGATCTGAAGCGATGGGCCCTGAAGCAAGGAGACACTGAGGATTGAATAAGATGGGGCTCACTGATCGAGCTTGGCAGCCTGCAGTACGGTCACAAGAACAGGAAACTTACTTTGACAGATTAGAGTTGTCTGGTATTCTCCTCAGTCTAAGGTGAGTCAACTCTGGAGCTATCAGATGTATGTCAGGTGGGATACTGGACTCTATTACCATGTGAGTGACCTTATGACCGCCAGTCTCTCTCTTCAGTTCATCCAGTGTGTATTCCCTTGTATCTTCATCCATCCACTCATCAGGTAGCTCCATACCAGTGTGTCTGAACCACACTTTGTATCCTACAGAGTTACAGGCAAACAATGTTATTTATACTAACGCTACATCGGGGGCAGCCGGTGGCCAAGTGCTTAGAATGCTGGACACGTACACGTAGCTATGTGTACAATTACGTATGTAGCCAAGTGTACATATGCATGTAACTATGTAAATACTAGGCTACATGCATATGTACACTCTAAAAATGACCCTCACACACCTAAGCAAGGGTCGGATCTGATTGCGAGTTATGCTACCTTGTAACCAAATAGCGTATTTCTATTGGCAGGATCTTGGAATAGTGAAATGTGCACTCTAAATGAGATGTTACATAAACGCTTCTCATATAACTTTAGTGCAGGAATCGAAAAATTCGAATGATAAACCTCAACTATTAAATATAAGCTAGCAACTTGCGGTGAAGTCAATAATTATTTTACAACACAGAACATTTTAGTACCTGCTAAGCTTCTGCTGTCAAATTCAGTCGAAGTGCCCATCATCACCATGGATCCCCATGGAGAGTCAATGTCGTATACTCCAATGTGCTATGTAAGAATGTATAGTGTAAAACTATACACAGTTTAGTTAAGGTGCACATAAAGCGAAAAAAATGTGAACATAACATCAGTATCAACCCAGACTATTTGGAAACTCTAAACTCTAAGCTTATTGATCAACAGACCACCTTAGTTCTCATATTTTACAAATTTGCAAAATTCAACCACAAGTCATAGAAACTGTGCAATACTTCTGACTAACCTCTGACAGTGAACTATTGCTTTCATACTCATCACCACTTCCCTCAACCATCTGCTCATCATATACAGGTTCAACAGCGTCCCTTAGTTGGTCATCATATAAACATGAGCTTACAGGCTCATCAACACAACGCTGGGTATTTATATCTACCGACAAACCGCTGAAAGATTCAGCATAGTCGTAGTTATCCTCCCATGACACCGTGCGAGCAGTACTCTCCTCTTGTACAGGTTGAAGGAATGGCAGGCCATGTGGTATATCATAGCTGGCATCTATATTCACTCCTTTAGCGCAATCTGTTTTAGGCTGAGTTGATAAATCAACTGCTGAAAATTAAAGGGTAGCTTTAGTGTTGATACAAGCCATGGAATCACCGAGAGTAATAGTCCAATATTTTTTGTAAAACATTTCTGGATCCTTTTTGAATAGATTGGCCCAAAGCATACGGAAACCACCATCTTATAGCAAGAGACTCGAATGTGTCGATGAACTATGGATAGTTTGCTTTAGAGAAGCAAAGAAACAAGCAGCAAACACTGTGTACAAAAATAATTTTCAACCGAGATGGGTTGTTTGAAAAGTAAGGGTCGCTGACTAACACTAACAGCTAACACCTTGCAGTCTTACATTATACACCAACACATGAATTCAACTTTTAAACTGTTACCACAAAAATCTGGCATACAGTCGGTTTCATTTCCGTCTTCTATTTGTGTCACCGTTTCGTCTCTAATGAGTTCTGCATCATATTGATAACCTGGATTACAAATACAGTGAGAATATAATATTCCTAGAATACAAACTGAGTAAATGCAGAAGCAACAATTACTATCTACTACATGTGTAATGTACAAACAAGAAAGCAGATTGGGTTCGACCCTGTATAATGGTTATACAAAATGACAGTATAGGACATGTACAATAATCGAAGCAAGTTAATTTAAATCTATCAAAGTTTTAAAAAAGATTTACCATGAATTTGAACCAAGACAATATCCTATGATCCAGCCATGTAGTTTGTTGACAAAAGATTCGTCACAGTAAAAAGGGCCATAAAATAAACTTGTTACACAATAGGAATAATGCCCGAATATTCGATATGTACTACCATTCTATAAGATTGTATTGTGAAATTTTTAAGGAATTAAAATAAAATATATTGCGTCTCAAGAAAATTGGGATTGTTGACAAAAAATTTTGTTAGATGGAGGCAGTAAGTAACTCATAAAAAATTAAATTATTGTGTCAACATAATTTATGTAAACGATTTTATTACCTGAAATACCATATGTAGTTGCCAAGTTTTCATCCATCAGTTTTTTCTCTAGAATCATGTTATTAGAAGCACCTAATAATAGAAATTGATAGGATTGGTGGAAATACTTGAAATTTTCATGGTGAGGGCTAAATAAATAAACAAAAATAATTGTGTTTACTTACTGTTTATATTTCACCTAGTTTGTCTTTGCTGTGAATAATTATTTATTGTCATTCTCTTACAAATATTGGTCATGCTTGGATATCCATATGTCTTCAGTTATTAAACACAGTAATGTTGCTATTGGACAGATAATTTTGTCGAACAATAATTCCAGCCCAATCATATTGCTCAAACCACAAAACACAACTGTTTACATTGTGTCCTGCAGTGGATACGTTAAAAGCACACATGGGGGAACTACATAAACATGTAGATCCAGCCATAACATTACTTTCAGTACAGGCGGCCAAGCTCGTAGGGCATTCTTCAGTATGCAAGTGATAAATGTCTCTATCGTCCTCGTCATCATCATTTGGGAAGGACACCAGGCTGTCACATTCACCACCTGCAATGTTATGAACATGACGCAGGCAAGCACATAACGCAGGTAGAACATTAATGATGTAAGCACAAGACACAGGTAAGCATATGAAGCATGTAAGCACATGACGCAGGCAAGCACATAACGCAGGTAAGCACGTGACGCAGGTAAGCACAGTAACTTAGTGAAGCTAATTTTAATAATAATTGCACAACAGCACTTGACTGTAGCTATGACAAGAGAATTACAAATGAGTAAAAAAGAAGTAAGATTGTAAACAGTTAAGAAGATAATTATATGAGTGACTGTAATATGAACCTTTTAGCAATCACATCTATACTGTTTTCGAGTACAATCAAAATGAATTCAATGCCAATGAAATGTGCACCTCTAGTATAATAAAAACTACCAATACTAACTTGGTTCATATTCGGAGTCATGTTCCCTGACGTGGCTGCTAGACCTTTCATTAGGCAGCTTGGTCTTGGCATAATCTGGGACAAAACATAGACATATTATTAATGTTTCAAAGATGCTGTTCAAATTTAACTCTAATGAATTTTTAGACATTAGGCGTGGTGGAACTATGAAAACAGTAATAGCATAAAATTTTATTTTTCTATAAATTAAATTCAAAAATTAATTAAAAAAATAGCAGTAAATCCATCTCCGGCACAACAATTCTAGTCTAACACACAATGTGCTGTAGACACAAAGTTCGATATATCTGTATATCTAAACTAGGCAGTTGTTGTGCTTACGTGGTCTAACAACTTCAGACGCCCACTATTATAAAAATATGATTATACAATACCATGTTCAAAGCCTTCACTGCTGCTTATCCAATCATCATCGACCTCTGAAAACGAAGAACCATCTTCTAAAACCCAAATAATTGCTCCTGTACAGTTCAGTTTAAAAAGTATAGTAGACAAGATAAACACGCAACTTTACTATGATGTACATGTACACATACTTAACACAGCATAGATCACTTTTGGAAGCATTTTATAGTACAGTTTTATAAAGATGGCCCGAAGCAATACTATGACTATGTGTAAAAGCTCACAAGGTCACAAGTTTTGGCCCTTTGGCACTCTCATCCTTGCAGAAGAGTGTTGGACACAGCAGATGTTTGTGCTAGTACCTATATTATTGTAGGTTTATGGGGCTTCCACTGTAGAATTGGTATACATTAGGGATGATCCCTAGCAGAAAAAATTGTTGCTAGCCATTCAACTGGGTGATGCATCTACAGCCCAGAGGTCACTGGCATCGGAAATATCAGTGTGTAGGGATATATAGACCTATTACAGGTCTACATATGCACACACACTGATATAGGCATATCTAGGAGACCTATATAGGCATATATAGGTCTATATTATAGGGCATAGGCGTATATAGTTTTGAATTGCATACATAATGCTATTAATTTGATTAGTGTAAACATCAAAATGAAACTAACAAGAATTTCTAAGACACAGTAACAATGAAAAGTTCTGCTAGTTTGGTGATGTTAGTAGTAGACATTTCGGTCCAACTGCATATACAGTGTGCAATGTAAGCTAACTTTTGATTATTACCAAGAACCAGTAGAAACTATTACTGCAACTGCAACCTGTGTTGGAGTTGTTATAAGTTATTAGGGAATATTTAAGCTATAGCTATAGCTAAAATATTCCCAAATAACAGAATGAAATACGAGTATATCCATATTTCATCATGTGAATAGACATTCTATAGATTATACTAATGCATGATACCAGTACCAGTAATTGATATTAATTACTCCAAAAGAAGATGAATTTCAAGTCTACACCACGATGACAGCGCACGTATCACATACCAACTAGGCAAACGTATTTACATACCCGTCACATCTTCAGCTCCGACATCGATCTTGTCGATGTTCGATAATTCATACATATCAACTTCTAAAATAACAGCTTAGAGTTAATTTCAATCATATTTTATGCATAACTACAGAAACTGTCTTTTAGTTCAGTCTAACGCATAAATTAAATTAAAATAATATTTTAATTGTGATATTATCATATCAGCACACAAATCATTCAAATCAACCAATGAATTTGAAGATGTTGATGTAGGTTAATAGTTCAATGAGATACAGTAATGCTAGATGAATTTATATGATTCTTTCCTTATATTTTGATACTAATCCTAGTATCATCAAAGGAAAAGAAATTTTCACTCCGATGATGATACTAGGATTAGTATGGAAATACAAAGAATAAAATCATAAAAACGTGTCTAATATTACTGAACATAATCAAGCAATCAATCAATCAATCAATCAATCAATCAATCAATCAATCAATCAATCAATCAATCAATCAATCAATCAATCAATCAATCAATCAATCAATCAATCAATCAATCAATCAATCAATCAATCAATCAATCAATCAATCAGTCAATCAATCAATCAGTCAATCAATCAAGTATACCAATGAATGTGAACTAATTAAACATCATACCTTCATTTTGAAAGTATTCTCCATCATCACTAGCTTGAGACACTGGCTATAAGTACAGAAATTGGTCTCTAAATATTAGAACATCAAACACATTATATTGCAGTAAGCTCTGCAGAAATCCCGTTGGGTAAATGGTCATAGCATTGGCATCAAAAACCAAAAGCTATAGAACCAAAGACTAGCAGCACTTTTGTTTTCAAAAAAAGACAAAATAAGCGGAATAAAATTAAACAATTTGTTAAAATTCTAAGACAAGCTCAAATATGATCCCTTTCACAACCATAAATATTCAACACCAGTGAACTAAGTTGAAGTTTCAACTCCAAGGAATAATGAGGTAATTTACCTATACATGTAGCCTACATGAGTGGTGAATTTATATCTGTGAGGTTAAATTAAATATGAATTGATCTCATCAAAAAAGTGTTCTACCACTAACAATAAATTATAATATACACAAGCTCCCATTGTAGTCCATGTGTTTTGGATTAGGAAAGATTGTCCATTGGAAATAGATTATGAAGCCCAAGGACTGTGAATTGGCAGTCTTTAAGTTAATAAGCCCCACATACAGATTACTAGTTATTGATATTCATCACCATTTTTAACGACTAACTGCAACAAATACTAAGCTAATATCACAATTATCATAACATCATATTAATCACGCTCAGTCATACTCCACCTTGGCATCTTTTTTCCGTTTATACTTTTTCCTCCAAAATTTTAAACTACGTGGAAAGAAGAAAAAATTATTAGCTGCTACTTTGTGAAAAGGCAACTCCTTGTTGTCTTCACATCTCTTATGTTTGATGGTATAGTTGTTGAGAGTTTCAGACTTGGTTGGTGTTTCTTGTTGAGAACCTAAGCGATCAAAACACAATGTATTAAACAAATAATAAATAAATATTAAAAAAATAACTGCTCACTGAAAATGAAACAAAACATAGGCTTTAGAGTAGCAAATCCTAGCCTGCAGTATTTTATAAATAATAGTGCAGTAGAAAAACCAGTAATGAGCCCTCAAAATCCAACACAGTAAAACTTTTGCAGGAAGTACACCGACAGGCTATATTTCGGAGTTAAAAATAATATTATTCCTGAATAGAAGGAATCGCTGTAATGATTACACAAAGTAAAACTGTCTTGCAGGAAATGTAGGCATATGTATTGATGATTCACATCAATCAAAATTTTTATGCGATGTATGCCACTTACCTGCAATCTAGTAACAGAACGCAGGCCACTTTCATACTTAGTGAAGAAAACACCACTTAAAATTGCAAAACACAAAAGATATTTACCTACTCAATTGCTATCTACGCAATGCTAGTACCAAGATTCTATCAAACATTACATTGCTCTGATTTAAACATTCAGCACTTTAGCTGGGAATAAGCAGCGCACAAACGCATACACTTCAACAATGCTAGTACTATATAGTCCCTATGTTATGCAATACATGAATATGCATCGACTAAATCAAGTGACAACAGCAAACAGATGTATGTGATTACCTCTAATCCTCTCTTCACCAGTTGTTTGTTCTCTACCCACTTTAGAAAGACTTGCATACAAGGACTCCATGTGTTCAGTATTTCGTTTATTTACTATCTTTAAACAGAACACCAATATTAGACATAACACGAGATATCCAGCCATATGATGTAAGAGTGATACCCCAGCCGCCGTTGAAGTTTTCTCACATATCAATCACCTTTGGATTGAATCACGTTGAGTTTGGGTTAAGAAAAGGTGTCTTCCCGACATTGGGTCGATGAGGTCACAAAAAATTTTTAAAAAATTTATTTTCAGAAGGAGGTCGCAAAAATTAATTTGCGTGTTAGCGAAGAGAGTCAGTAAAAACCATCACCAGCAGTTGTGACCCCCTTGTTTACCAATATTATCGCCCTATTCTTAATTGGCCTGGGAGGATCGATCTCGCAGCTTTCCTAATCTGATTGGTTGATCAAGAATCTCCATTTACAACAGGCCAATATACAAGTAGACTCGTAAATTTGTTCTTCTGGCTTTCTCACCTGACTAGCCCAGCACACACATGTAATTCAGTTCTTGCCTTTGGAAGGTAATAGGATTAGTAGCTTTTTCCTAAGAATCCCTAAGCAATTTACAAGCTATGAGATCAGCTGCAGATTAATTTGGAGATTGTAAAGCATTCCAATTCGAAATATAGCTGTTGTGAGCAGATCATTAATAATGGAAAACCTCCCGAGCAAACACTGAAAATCCGAATTGCTCGGATAAAATCCTAGAACTTGTTCATGGAAAATGGAATGCAAACCAAATAAGCAAAGTCTGATCATTTTGATTTGCTTATATTATTTTCATAATTAATCAATCATTAAGATAGGAATTATGTAAAGCTAAGATGTGGACTCGCGCAGAGCCCAGTTGACAGGCAAAGGGGTATTTATCTAAGGAGTAGTTGGGGGGAAAAAACTGCGATTGGAAAAAAAGCAGACTCTGGACAGTGCAAAGACTATTCCAGAGTGGATAACAGGTGCTGCTTCAAGACCGTCTTAAAAGTCACTGTATTTTTGATTTTGCGGACATCAACTGATAGTTGATTTCACGCCATCGAAACTTGGTAGAAGGGCTGACGTTGACTATTGGTAGATGAAGGAATAGGTGGGGTCAGATCTATGGTAGATTGACGAGTCGAGTAATGGGGTGTTGGATTGATGTTGCTATGAAAGATTTTATGAGCAAGGAGGCTGATACGATGCTTTTAGCGGTCATACGAACGAGGCATTAATTAGAGAGCATGCTTTAGGAGAATTCAAATGCTGCCTACATTGGTATTCAGCAACAAATCACACATGTGATGCAGTTCTGTGTCCCGTGCAACATTGTCTTCCCCCCCCCCCCCAAAGACAGTAACTCTTAATGTTTATTCATCCCATTCACTTCAATGCATGTCTTGTTTCATTCGAATTTTTGTCGCGTTAATTGCATATAGTGACATCATTACTTCACTATTGTCTTGGAAATTACACTAATGTACTGTTGTAAGTTATTTCTGAACTACCTGTTGTACTTTGTGCATGATTCTACCCTTTGAGCTTTTCATTATACAAGTGATGTCAGTTTGTTTGTACCGACTGTAATCTGGACCAATTTTGGTCCAACATCGACATTAATGTACCTGTCGACCTCAGACCAGAGCCAGATTGAATAAGATGAGTAGCGTAATTTTTCATTGCAATTTCAGTTGTTTGTAGGCTGTTGTTGAATAAATTTATTTTACAGAACTGAACAATACAGTATGCTAACAGTAGGTAATCAGAGACTCTCTCTTGTCCTTGAGTCCTTCCAAGTGCAACCTCATGATTAGTAATAGAACCTAGCGGGAATCCCGCAACTGTAGGTCCGATTCCTGTCAGTTTTTTCTAGCTATGAGCTGTTCTCACACTTCTGGTCGTGTGCTGACTCTGAGGACATCGACGGTACCATCGGACGCCGAGAGTTCTTCTGTCTCACCACATTACCTCGTTGTGTGTTTAGTGTGTCAGGCTGGACCAGCTCACTTTCTCTAACCTTAGCCCACTCTTGCTTGGTCAGCCGGTTCTGACTCCTCTGCGGTACTCTGGCTTATAAGTTATGTTGCACAGCTGAGTGTCAGTCACCCAGCTGGACACAACAGTCGTTATAGTAAATCCAACGTTAATCTTTCTGCATCACAAACTACATAGACTAGAGACACGCCATCTACTTGGTCAGTTACTGCAATCATTCGGTTTACAGCAGTGGTGTTGTGAAGCCCCAACAGTCTCCAACGACGTTGGGGTAAGAAAATTTAATCATATTTTGACCCCAACGGGCATTGGGGTAAGAAGTTTTCCCAAAGCGAATGCATTTTCATCATTGGGCTATTGCTTACTATTCAGGCTTACCTGAACATAATTATTAGTATCAACGCAGGAATTTGCTATTGTTTATTTCTCACTTACAGTTGAAATATATGCTGTGTGTACATGAGATTACACAGCACTTAGTCGCAAGTACACCCAATGAAAGTAGTGTAAGTGTACTGCAAGTGTGGTGCATATGGTGACTACAATAATTACTAGATTGGAAATGTATGACTGGCCAGTGGAGACCCTGCACTGTACCACGTGCTGTTTATATGCTATGTAGCATTACATGTGTTATAGATTAGTATATAGCTGTACATAGCTTGCTAACTTTAACAGCTGTAGCCTATGTAGCTTGTGCTGTACAAAGTGGTCACTTAATAAATGCCATCAGCAAAGATAAAAAAACTCAGAACTCAGTGTTTTGGCCAGGAATGAGAAGAAGGGTAGAGGAGAAGTGCTTATCTTGTGAGCAGTGTAGGGAATTTGAGAAAGCTGAGAGCAGAGAGCCACTGGTATCAATGCCAGTGCCTGATTATCCATTCCAGGTAGTGGGTGCAGATTTGTTCACGGTAGAGGGCTGTGATTATCTTTTAGTAGTAGACTATCTGAGTAAGTTCCCAGTGGTCAAATGCCTTCAGCAAACAACAGTGGCAGCCCAAGTAATTAATTGTATGAGGGAAGTGTTCGCAGATTTTGGATGCCCAGAAGTAATAGTTTCAGATAATGGCCCACAGTTTAGAGGCATGGATTTTGCAAAGTTTTGCAAGGATTGGACAGTGGAGCACCGCACCAGCTCTCCCTTACATCCCTCAAGCAGCGGACAAGTGGAGCGCTGGGTAGGTACAGTTAAAAATATGATCAAAAAATGCAGTGCAGAAGGTAAGGATTGGATGAAAGGCTTGTTATTATTGAGAAACACACCTGTTGATCAGGGTTTGCCCTCTCCAGCGCAACTCCTTCAAGGTAGAGTATTGCGAGACAATGTTCCAGTAATGCAGAGTAAGTACTTAGTACATGGCTATAACATGGAGAGTATAAAAGTGCAATTAGGAGACAGACAATCTAAACAGAAATACTATCATGATCGTAAGTGTGGTAGAGAGAAACCTCCTTTGAATGTAGGACAAAATTGTTACTTTAAAACAAGTAAAGGCAAATGGATACCAGGTAGGGTAGAGAATATAGAAAGTCCAAGATCATATAGGTCTATGATAAACACACCAAGTGGAAACACATTTAGGCGAAATAGAGTGGACATTCGACCTAGCTTGGTTGGCGACCCTCGGGGTGGTCCTCCGGCACCACAGGTTGTGGGAGGAGCACTGGAGGTTGAGCCGGATGTTCCTGGGGCTGGCACGGGGTTGGGTCCGGCACCGGGTGGTCCTGGGGCAAGGGATCCGGCAGAGAATGTACAAAATGAGGGCATTTTGCATGCAGGTATTTCAGCAAGGAATGAAATCAGGGTACCTGACAGGGTAGGCTTGGAGAGGACTACTCGTAGTGGGCGGCAGGTACGATTACCTGCAAAATATGCAGATTATCGCTATGAGATGTAGGAGCTCACTGGGTGTAGCTTGGCTTGTAGCGGTTGCACCAATTTATTTATTAATATTATTATTATTATTATTATGAGTGGTAGTAGTATTTCTGTTCATGTTCACTGTCCAGTAGTTACAAGTTATACTGAAGTCTAATGAATTGTCTATGTATGTATTGTGATGGTACGCCAAATCGTATCTTACATCTGACACTCATTATTGTGTGCACATACATGTATTTGTCTGCTTGTACTTTACTATATGTTATTGTATATAGTTACATGATTGTTACTAAGTCTTTTAATGCCTTTTATACCCATGTACAGAGGCCTGACCTCTCAGAATCCATTGATATTCATTTTGTACATGAATTGGACCATTATAAGCAACTTTTGTAGAACCCGACCTATTTTGGGTCGGCCGTCGGGCTTCCGGCGGCCATCTTGTTGCGCAACTTCCGGACGACCACACGTCGTCTTTTCCCGACGTCACGTCGGCCGGAAGTCCTTATACTATATAAAGGGCATTGTTTTACTGTTCATTGTCTCAGTCTACACTTGGCTTTCAATAAAGACACATCTATACTTGATACAGAGACTTTCACTTCCTTTTGCCAGGTCATTCGCTTTGCGAACCGCCTACTAGGTCGGATCACTCTCTTTCATTGTATAGTCTGAAGGCCGGACTTGGGATCAGATGGGTCGTCTTTGGTAGTATTTGGGCTACTGAGACCGCTCGATCTTTCATGTAATGCGAAGTCCTATTACCACTCATAGGCACTTCATTTCTGGGTCGATAGTCGTCCAAGGACGACCGTACCAAAACACAGAAACCATTACAGTATTATATCGAATTGTCTATGTCTTTAAATGTACTGTAGTCTTTTATAATTCGTCAGTTTATTCAAGGAAAAAAGGGTGATGTTATAGATTAGTATATAGCTGTACGTAGCTTGCTAACTTTAATAGCTGTAGCCTATGTAGCGTGTTAACTTGTGCTGTACAAAGTGGTCACTTAACAAATGCCATCAGCAAAGATAAGACAGTCTGTGTAAGAAAAAAAAACTAGCTGGTACCAGTTGAGTACGTAGTAGGTTAATAAAGTTGCATTGGGACATCGCAAAGCACCAACTACTACTAGTACGGCTAGTAAGTCGATAGTAGTAAAAGCAGAGCTCTGGTTTTAAATTAATAAGGAATTACTTACTGACGAATACTTACTTTAACTTACTCCTTGAACTAAAACTGACCATGGAATTCTATGAATCTGACTCGGAATAGCGGGCTATTCCAATGCGCAACAGTCAAACTTTAGGGGAAATTCATAACCATGCCACCAGGGCGGGCGGGCCAAAGCAGTATATTTTGGCCCGGCCCACGCTAACCATGGATAGTAGTGGTTAAAAGACGTTAGCGTGACGTGAAAAATAAAAGGCGCGAGAGAAAAAAGAAGACAACCCAAACTGGTGTTATTGCTGTTAGAATACCAGTACTAGGAGGAGCTAAAGACGGAAATAGTTACGGTCAAGGTTAACATGGGGGAAATCCAAATCAAAAATTTATTTTGTTATGAAAGTGATTTATTTATAGCATTGTCTAAATGGTTTTAAAATGTTCAATGACTCAAAGTTACTATTGTGATAGAAATACGCACAATACAAATTAGTGAAGTTATAACAAATTTTGCACAAAAACACTCAACAGTAACATTTTTATTTTGCTGTCCATCATGATTATTTAGTTACAATATTTCACCAAAACTAAATAATAGCCCAAAATATCTAAAGGAGGCGTGAGCTAAACAAACAATTGAATAATAGTTTGTGTAGATGAGCCTTTGCAATAATGTAAATTAATTCCAACGTATTTCTGTTTAATGTTATTTTGTTTCTCATGACTTTGATTTACTATTATTATTATAATTATTTGCAATCACTCAGCCTATAACTGTGTTGCATGTACATAGTGACAATTGGTATATTTAAGAGTTGTCCACTCTTGCGCACTTGAGAGAATATAACTCCTCACTAAAATTGATTTGCTGACTGTAGATAGGACAGGGATATATAGGAGAGAAGTACCTACACTGTAGAGTAGTCTCAGTAGAGAGATAGATAGACAGATACCTAGAGTAGACTGTGAAAATGAGGCATGGAGAGGCAGCAGTATAGACTGTCGACATACCTGTAGATAAGTCACACAGTGACAAGAGTGGACGACGACATAGACGTTACACGTACATATTATACAAATGTATAAGCTAGTAGAAAACACCAGAGCTGGGTCCAAGTCATAGATTTGACTTGACTTGCCAAGTCAAGTCAAGTCACAGGTCGACTTGACTTGGACTTGCCAACTTGCTGACTTGACTTGACTTTGACTTGCACATCAATGTGACTTGACTTGGACACATGAATGACTTGTGATTTTGACTTGACTTTGACTTGCACATCAATATGATTTGACTTGACTTGACTTGAACACAGGAATGACTTGTGATCTTGACTTGGGTTTTGCCAAGTCAATCTGGCAAATAAAAATTTTGTGCAGTGTTTAGCCAACATGGAAAAAAGGTCTCAATTGCCTACCTAATTATCATTTTTACTAGATCAGTGCTACTAGCAGCACTCAGAGTATATCAAGGTTAGCTATGAGGATACACAATTCAGGCACTATCTAAGCTGTGTGTACGTGGGACTACACAGCGACAATGCATAGTCACAAGTACACACAGTGTAAGTGTAAGTGTAAGTGTAAGTGTAAGTGTAGTATAGATGTGGTGTAAGTAGTGAATACAATGTACAGTGCAATAGTTACTAGAGTTAAATTGCAGGACTGGCCAGTGAACACTCCTTGCTGTACCATGTGCTGTTTATATGCTATGTAACACTGCATCACCATTACAATATACAGTATATAATACTATATGACCAGTCTCGACCGTAGTGCCAATAATACTACTTATACAGACTAGTTCTTTACCATGATTGCATCACATACATGTCCATGCCCTGCTACACCTTGGCATAGGTTTTTCATGGATTGGAATGCCTACTAAAAGAAAAAAAATTATGTTTTGAAAAATGTAAACTTTATTGAAGTTATCTTCCATTTGACTTGCATTTTGACTTAACTTGACTTTGAATTGACTTGACTTGTGACTTGCATGACAGCTGACTTGACTTGACTTGACTTGAGGCAGCACTGACTTGACTTGGACTTGACTTGCCTCCAAAATTTTAGAAATGACTTGACTTGTTGACTTGCAAGTCGACTTGGACCCAACTCTGGAAAACACAAAAATGAAAGAAAAACTACAAAATAGAAAACCAAATAAAAACTAATAAAACACTAAAACAAAAACACTAAAAACTAAACTACAACAGTGTGGAGTGTGTGGAGTGTAGGTGGACCGTATGCTACTCAGTAACTCATATCAATGCGTACTAAGGAGCAAGGATATATGCGGAACAACTATCTCGTTGTAGACCTCAGAATAGAGTCGACACCATCACATCCTAGATCACAGAGCCAGAACCTACCCCACACAGCTTACTACATTGGAGATCAAGGTGCTGACGAAAGGACCTACAGACAGCGTACTACTACTG
Organism: Bugulina stolonifera; assembly: GCA_935421135.1. NCBI lineage: Eukaryota > Metazoa > Bryozoa > Gymnolaemata > Cheilostomatida > Bugulidae > Bugulina > Bugulina stolonifera. The sequence goes on from OW285195.1 coordinate 10,444,045, forward strand.
CATACTACGTACAGCTGGTGAGTCCTAAGTACTTTGGCTCCAATTAAATGTTATAACTGACAATACTAAAACCCCCAATTTTAGTTATAACAACTGTCTGATAACCGTTTGTTGTAGGTCTAGTGGAAGTTTCACCTCTTACTTGAATTACATCTTCCCATGGAATTTCACAGGACCCTAATGACTGGTAAGTGCAGGAACTGAGCAAAATATTATACTAATTATAGCCTATCTGCTCCAAGCCTCGTCTTTGTGGCCCCTTTACCCGCACTTGACACGTTGTCGTCTAAGGTACCTGTAGAAAAGTTTGCAGTTATTTACAATCATATTAGTATTTACAGCAATGTTTGTCAGGTAACTGTAGACACTGTAACTGTAGACCACCATCTGTTGAAGTACCATGTGTATGTTTGAGTACAGTTAGAATAATCATTTTAACTCAACTCTGTTATTATTATTATCATCAATGCTATCGTAGTTTTGTGAAAGCGTGATTATCTCCTTATAATGTTTCAATTTTGTTTAGGAAATATCTCTACTTTGCCTTCTCATCACTGTCAGATCTCAATTACTTCTTCTCCTGCATAACCAGAATAATGTGAAAATTAGTTATTTTCCTTCACATTGAGAGATAGGGAGCTATGTACTCGTGTACATAACGAGATGAGATAACTCCGAGAGAAGGCGAACGGGAATCGCGGGCGACAGGAGAAGGGGACTGATGATTGAGACGAGGAACAAGGCGGACAGTCAAAACAGAACAAGCAATAGAATAACACGAGGTAAGAACCTTTACCTCAACACTACACACATCATATTATTCTCTTCATTTCTGCAGGTTATGTTGGTCAACACGTTGATGCACACTACTATCATAATATCATCACTAACAAGGATTTTTCTTCTGTCAGCGAAGAATAGTGGATTTATAGATGCACTGTGTTTACTCGCTAATCTGTTCAGTACTTCATAGTAAACAGCAAATAGTTGCAGAATCAATTGTGTTAGATTTCAAATACCTCAAACTGTTCGATAATATTCACTAACTGTGGATTTATACAATTATGCACTTATTGTGGTGAAACAGACATTTCTTACCTCACATTGTGTAAATACATATATATAAATTGCATTCTATTGTATGATTGTCTAAGACAGAGTGCCAAGTTAAAGTGTACCTCATTTTCTGTATGATATACTTGCGTTTTCTGTACTGTTTTGTATTTTACGCGCTCTGAAGGAGGGGAACAATCATTGGTAGGTCGGTCTTCGGACGCTTGATTTTAAGTCTCAGTCGTCCTTCTAGATACCTGCTTATTGTATTCTTATTGCATACTGTGAGATTGACTGTTCGTCGTCTTTTGCTGGAAGTAACCAAAAGCAGCTTTTGCATTGATGTTTTTATATGTTCGTGTAGTTGTTTTTTGGAGTTCAATACAGACACATCTGTTCTATTTAAACAAAAACTGGGGTTATCTTTTTAGACTAATATGCTCTCAGCCTAAGTTCCTAAATCTAGAGTGAACCAGGGCGGAAAGCCTACCTGCAGCAAATTTTGTCTTAACAGAGTTTGGTTAGCCAACCCTCATGGGAATTGCACCCACAAATCAGCTGTAGGACAAGGCGATCCCCACCCATACCATATAATCAGTAATCACCAATTACCATCATCACCTACCACGATTGGTGTCCCATAATTTGTCAGAAATATTATGCATATCCATTTTTTAATAGATGTAGAAACTTGGCAGTGAAAAAGTGTAACCCGTCTACATATATAACTTAGTTTACCTGTTAGCTGGTAGGCTATAGCACTAGATTTAGATAATTACCACTATCAATAGTTGGAAGAACGTGAGCTGATATTCCATCTGACCCATGCTACTACTTTCGATTCATATTCTTGCCGTCTTCACCACATAATTTTCTTCTATTATAGATTGTTGACAAACATTTTTGCTTAGTTCCCATTGTACATACTTAATTTTTAGTTGGTTTCCAGGTGCTCCTTCATTTTGAGCTCTCATCAGTATTCAGCAACGCAACAGTAGAGTTGAACTTGAACCTAATTGTTCTTGTCGATTACACCCAACATCTCACCGCCCAAATTGATGTAGTAGATTAGCGACGACCAGGCATACCAAGTCTCTCTGACTCCACATGAGACTCCCTGTTTTTAAACTTAGATTTTTGTACCCCAATTCACCCCACCCAAAATGGACACCTTCACCTAAATGCTGAATCTCCCTGATTTTCATCAGTGGAACTTGGCAAGCCTGGCAAAGACCCTGTTGCAGCACCTACCAACGCGCACGCAACATATTGCGAAGGACAGACAACAGGGCTGTCATTATGTGCTCATGTGCCAAGCCTCACTCCTTCCCTCCTATGCCACAGTTTAGCTGTTTATTACATGATGTATGTAATATTTCAAAGACACAGATAAAATGTGACTTTACAATGACTTCAGTCTACTTACATAGATATAAAAGACGATGAAGCTTTTCCAGCACAGCCACCTCCCTTACAGTTAGAATATATCACATGTAACTGATGCATACATGTACTACAACAAGTATACTTACATGTACAATGTATATACTGTAGGTGATCCAGGTAGTTCAGGTAATTGCTTAGCAAAGCATTGTGTATACAGTCATATACATACATAACAATATTATTTCAAAAAGAGCAGTAATTTGCATTTATTAAGAATATTTAAGATGATTGCACTGGTACTAAAATGAGTCATCATGAGTCATCCTGCTAGAATATAGATCTTTACATGTGTAATATGACGTCCACAACATCAACACTTTACCCTAGCCAAAGATAATCCTGCTAGATGTTCCTTGCGGTTTTAACCTTATGCATAATGTGGTCTATTCTGTGTTGTCAAATGATTAAGACATTATGAGCTGCATTGCTATTATGTAGGGCTATTTATAGAAATTTCATATTACTAACAAAAAGTTTTACTTGATGATTAGCCAGAGTTGGGTCCAAGTCGACTTGCAAGTCAACAAGACAAGTCATTTCTAAAATTTTGGAGGCAAGTCAAGTTCAAATCAAGTCAGTGCTGCCTCAAGTCAAGTCAAGTAACTTCTAAAATTTTGAAGTCAAGTCGAAGTCAAGTCAATGTTGCCTCAAGTCAAGTCAGCTGTCATGCAAGTCACAAGTCAAGTCAAAGTCAAGTCAAGTCGAAATGCAAGTCAAGTGGAAGACAACTTCAAAAAATTTTACATTTTCCAAAACATTATTTTTTTCTTTTAGTAAGCATTCCAATTCATGAAAAACCTATTCCAAGGTGTAGCAGGGCATGTACATGTATGTTATGCAATCATGGTAAAGAACTAGTCTATATAAGTAGTATTATTGGCACTACGGTCGAGACTGGTCATATAGACTATAGTATTATATACTGTATATTGTAATGGTGATGCAGTGTTACATAGCATATAAACAGCACATGGTGCAGCACAGAGTGTCCACTGGTCAGTCCTGCAATTGAACTCTAGTAATTATTGCACTGCACATTGTATTCACTACTTACACCACACCTATGCTACACTTACGCTACTTGCACTGTGTGTACTTGTGACTATGCATTTGTGTAGTCTCACGTATACACAGCCTAGATATTGCCTGAATTGTGTATCCTCATAGCTAACCTTGATATACTCTGAGTGCTGCTAGTAGCATTGATCTAGTAAAAATGATAAATAGGTAGGCAATTGAGACCTTGTTTCCATGTTGGCTAAACACTGTACAAAATTTTTATTTGCTAGATTGACTTGGCAGAACCCAAGTCAAAATCACAAGTCATTCATGTGTCCAAGTCAAGTCAAGTCAAGTCACATTGATGCGCAAGTCAAAGTCAAGTCAGCAAGTTGGCAAGTCCAAGTCAAGTCGACTTGTGACTTGACTTGACTTGGCAAGTCAAGTCAAATCTATGACTTGGACCCAGCTCTGTGATTAGCATCAAAAATCAACGCTGACAAAAACAATTAATTACGTGCAAAGGAAGAAATGCCAACACTTTCAGCAAATCCTTATTTATATTTTACTTGTTGAAAAAATAGATAAAGCTTAGACGTCATACAACTGTGCGCCTATTATTTTACCTCCTATTTCTCACTCTTCTATGGTCGGTATAATGATGATGTATGTTTAGGTCAAGAAGCATAGAACGATTATAGATTAACATGTATCTACTAAGGCAACCCTATCATGGTCTACATCTAGTGGAGTTATCTTCTTATTACCTCAACCGAGCAATAGAAGACAACTCCAAGTGATGCATTCTACTCTGCCTACAATAATAATAATTGATAATAAAGGCTTGTATCCAAAGGCAAATCTATAATTATATTGTAATAATTTGTATTGTATATGCCAGCAAGTACTACTGGTTACAGCGTCATAGTTGCAAAGTTGACCTCTAGCTCTGTCCATATGTCAATTTGTTGTGTATCTTTTCGCAACCAGAATTTTATCTTAAATTATTAAACCAAGGACTCCTTGATTAAACCTAGTTCTTCCACTACAATTTGACAGATTTTAAACAGCATGGCGCCTCAATAATACGATTGTATTCATTGAGTAGTGACTCTGCACAAAATAGTGCATTTATTGGTCTTCAAATGGCTCCGTGGCCGTATTACTTAGAAATACTGGGACAAAACCTGTTCCAATGGGTTAGAGAGACAACATCCGAGCCCAAGGACAACTTACAGGTCTAAGATTTCAATATAACAACGGAGAACTACCCTATAGACCACCTTACCATAATATTATACCTGTTGGAGCATAGTGCATCAACTGCACATAATTATAATAATTATTTTGGATTGGCTACTGTGTCTGAACTTTACTTTATGTAGTATATAAATATGTACATGTAGCTCAATAACATCTGTTATCAGGGGAGTGATACCATAAAATTTTGCCAGTATTCAATCCCAGCCCATGTAACTACTAGGGTACTCCTAATTTATCCTACAACACATTCTTGTACACAGCTGCCACATACTCTTTTCTGCTAGCCTGAGCTCTTACTGTCAACTGTAAGCACAGAAAATATACTATGTGCTACTTGATTATTCACCACACTCCCACGATTCAGATAGAATGATGCAGTAAGATAAATTTATATCAACAGAACGCAAAGTAGAATAGTGAGAAACACTAGTTTATTCAATGTCTGCACTGTATCACTTGTGTGAAGTGTAGACATTAACCAAGAATACAAAAATAAACTCTGTAAGACTGTAAAAACCAAAAATAAAATAACTGTGAACAAAAGCATAAGCTGTAACAGGTAACAGTAGAATGCAAGTATGTATGATTCAGTGATATTGATAAATAGATATATGAATGATTATTTACTACATTATATGCACAATGAGAAGTGAGTGAGGCCAGTAAGACTAGTTCTATGATATGCTGGCTGAGTAGATGAGTGAGACTTCATAACTGGATTTGAGCACAAGAGTCTTCATATTATGGCTTAGTATGTCAGATCAAGTGAAACAGTAATAGGGCCTATATTATATTATGGAGGGAACATAAGCTAAGCTAAGCTAAGCAGAGAAGGTTTTGAAGGAGGCGGTGAGAGGAGCCCCGCAATGTTTGTATGGACACAAAGGCTTGTATGTTGGGTTGACTGCTCTGTGAGACTCTTCTTTGTGGCAGTTATCACAGTAGATCATGTGACCACATGGCAACCCGATGTGATTGGCCTAAAACAGACAGTAAGTTAGCATGTCTTTATACACTACTTCAGATGTGGATGCTAAGAGCTAATGCAGGGAAAACCCAGAAGTCTGATCAAGCTTGATTAGAGTGTGTTGTACAAGTTTATAATACTAGTATCAGTAACATAAGCCTATAATATTAGTAGTATTAATATAAGCCTATAATACTAGTAGCAGTAATACTTGTATAAGCCTATTATTACTAATACTTTACATTTATATAGAAGTTATTATCTCTTTGTTGATAACAAACAAAGAGAATATAACTCCAATAACATATTCTATATTCCTATTACAGTATAGAGTAGGCTGTCTACATGTCTAGTAAGCATGTATAGTATAGCACACATCTAAATGTACAGTACATTACTGCTTACCACTACTGTCTGTCCTATCTTCCTATAGCACATGATACAGGAGCCTTTAGTGTCCGGATATGGGTTAGTTTGATCCATACATCCATATGCCATAGACATAGCACCTGTCTCTGTAGTAAACATGTATATAGTATCTGTTGGTCTATTATAATAGTACTAGATCAAAACATATAGAATCATATACGTGTACTATACAGTTTGTCTACATATACATGTATGTGTATCAGTATGAGCCTATAAATAATAATGTAACATGATAATTTAGAGTAGCAATGCACTGCATAAATACATGCACGGTAACCTTGTATGTGTACATGTATAGCAAAAAGGGTGAAATAGTTGGTCATGAATCCACCTTATGTAAGCTCTGGAACATTAACAAGTAGAACCATGGAATTAAATGTTATAGGTAATACTATTGGATAAATGAACTAGAATATGTACATGGATTACATATACATGTACATGTAAATAGATATAATATAAAGTAAAATATCTACTCACCAGGGTAAGTTGTTAGACGGTCTGCTTCAGGTATCACAGCCTGTACAGTTTGTATACCATCCATTGGTATGCCATCTGCTGTCTGTCCACCATCCTGTAGTATCATAGTATACATGGTATTATTATCATATAACCTAACACACTTGGATATACATGTAACTTTGAGAAGGTATAATGGGAAGATAACTGCTGAACTGAGAGCAGCATCTCGTACCTCCTACCTGGCAATGCATAGTTTCAAAGTTTCGAGCTATGTTAGATATTCTTTTACTGAAAAAATTATATTAGTATTTGCTTGCTTATCGCCAAGTTATATATGTTAAATGTTATATACTACACTGTGACCTCGCAACGTTCATGTTGGAATATTGAATAGCCTGCAGATCCTAGAATAACCATCCAATTTGCAATCTCATAACACAAGACCATCTATTCCAGAGGGTCAGTGTAAGGAAGATAGCTCTCAATTAGCTCAGTAAATATGCTAGTACAACTTGGAATTGTCCTCTCTAGTGCTCTCAAAATGCAAGGGTAGTATTACAGGGTCGGATACAAAATGGCCTCATGTCCTCAGAGCAGCCTTAATAAAATAGATGTACACGTCCACCACCAGGTTCCCTGTTTGAATGAGTCTTATTTTCACACACAACGTATTCCATGTACACAACCCTAGGTGACCACAATATGAGGAGTGCCTCTGTGCAGTTGGTTAAGTGTACAGCTACTGCTTCCCTTTGCTGAGCTGGTCTAGTGGTAACGTGTTCTGTTCACTGAGGTAGGTCATTGGGTGCCACAGAGGCCTCTGGTTCAAACCCCACCCAGGAGGGGTGGGTATTTTCTGAGTTTCTGACTGCTCTACAGACACCTGGGTTGCTAGAACCGAAGTGAAGTGCAAAGATGGGACAACTCCCAAAGTATGTACAAGATTTGTACATGTATATTCTGGAGCATGGACCAATGGACTATGTTGCTATTGGAGATGACATTGCAATGACCTTTAATTCATGAGTAAATAATTGGTGTGGTATGCATCATTTTTCTTTACACGATCCAGTTGGATCTAGAATGATAGCTGTGAGAATACAGACATATAGCACTGGGTGAAACTGGTTAAAACAATTTTTGGTTTTCCAAAACTGTTGCCCAGACGCATATTTTATTTGTTTGTGTTTATCCAACTGATAGTTGCTGAGGTATGCACATGTAATGATTGAATGGCTAGAAACTAACAGGGATAGGAAGTAATGATGTCTGACACTGCTGTCTGTATGGCGTATGCTTAGCTTATAAACTACTGTATATCATGACATTCAAGGGAAATATTGGTCCTGCAGATAGATGGGCTGTGTAACGCAGGCATCTACTCCACAGGAATGTGCCAGTAGAATTCCTGACTGCGTATTACACATGAGCACATGATGTACTCTATATCTATGGTATTGTGATGGAATGACTAAAGTGTACTGATATACGAGATACCAGCTTATCTGATGGAATTCCTAGTAGCAAGGCACAGAATGCCAGAAAAGACAACTCCAATTAATCAGACGGAACATCAAAATGTTCAGACATTAATTAGCTAATACTAATTGGACATTTGTACCAGTATGCTGGATATGCAATGCATAATTATATAGAACAATAAAAAAGATGGTTGTTTAGCTCATACAATAACTCATACCTATCAGCCATGATAACAAGGAATTATAGTAGAATAATATGCCGGTCTATTTACATGCTGTTGGCCCAAGGATATGACGACCTAGAACACTAACACATCTCCATAATATGCAAGAGATTATTCTCAGTAGAAGGAATAAAGACACTACATGAAACACAGGGTAGTGTATACCACGGTTCCCGCCTGAAGGACTAGAAGATTTAGTGAATGGAGTGCACTATGGACACTCAAGGCTAATACCCTGTCCCACCAAATACGCTCAATTTGGCGGTACCTACGTTCCACCATTAACTTTCCCTCCATAGAACTGTTGGGGTTTCAGATAGCTGCTAGGCTAGCATTTTAGTTTAACGGCTTGAATATTGGGAGCCTAGTAACAAGATATCGTTTATATAACTAGACTGTTTATACTGTGTCGTTATAAAGAAGCGCCTGTGATTGATCGGCGGAACACCAATATATATTTGTACACAGGGTTGCGCAACACCTGACTCGACCCAGACCGCGTTTGAAGTCCGATCTTCCCTTCCACCATCTTTGCTATAGTATCTACCAGAGTGGAGGGTGATGGGCAGTGGATGACTTAAATAATATATTGGTGTTTCTCATTGGATATATAAAGACAGTAATAGTAATATACTTACAGGTAACTGTCCGTCTTCTTCAAACTGGTGAAGAGCTTCGACTAGCTCACCGACATTAGAGAAAGGTTTACCATGAAGCCTTACGACACGTTGTATGTCTCCCATCTTATGACCTAGCTTCTTACACACTGATACCATATCTATAAGCATACACGGGCATAAGCCATTTTGTTGTGGGCCTAGCAATCCATATATTATGATAATTGTTTACAACTGTGTTACACTTTGCTGACAGTGAAAGATATTTTGGTGACATAAAACTGAGGTAAAGGGTTATTGGTACAGTTTGAGAGAGGTTATTGTTTACCTTGTTGGAAGGATTCTTTCTGTTTCTGCTCCGATACTTGCTGCTTTTGCATCTTTGTACGCAAGGTTAGCTAAAAATATATGGACAAACGTGCCCAGCTATAAATATGTAGTAATGCAGTAATGACATCTCATCAGTACAATACATGCAGATTGAGTAAATAATACAATACATATATTATAATACAATTATGATATGATTTATATAATATGATAAGTATTACAATAATACAATACATATATTATAATACGATATGATATGGTTTATATAAATATGATATAATTTGGCACCACGGATATTATTATTATTATCATCAAAGCCCATAATAACCAGCAATGAACCCCAAAGGTGTGTTGGGATTACATAGAAGGAAGAGAGAGGACAATTCCAACAATAAACGTAATATGAGAAAATATACATATACAGTATATATTACAACTTTGCTTGTTGGAAGGATTCTGTGCATACCAGCGAGCCCCACCCCTCTGGGATGCGCACTAAAGAGCCAATCAGATTTGAACTAGCCCTGAGACCATATTAGCTTAGTATTTGAAATAATGGAGGGCTCAGTTGAAGGCCCCTCCCCCTAAAAATTGAAGATTCGTTCACAAGTGTGGGTGGGTAAGCACAATTATTATAAATGAACACATTCATGTGTATAATTGCATCTTTGAAGTTATGACCATGACTCAATAATTGAATTCTACAGAATGTAATATAATATACATAAACATATTAAATATGATATATCTTCTTAGATAAAATATGAAAGATGTACTATGGATAGCTCCAGTGTAAATGAACCTCACGAGTCATGATGTACCATGGAACTATCCAAAGGTATTGAGTGTATATATCAAGATAGTCACATTATAAGAACGATAATAGCTATAAAATTACATGATTCAACTTAACTAAATTAGTCCTAGGTGTGTACTAGCAATATACAAGTACATGTACACGTACATGCTGCTACATTAAACTATACAGCATACGTCAGGGATGCCCAAACTTTTTGGTGAAAAGGGACAAATTCTATAAGCGCATTAGAGCAAGGGACACTTAGTTTTTGCTGCTGCATTTATTGCGATTATTAAATGGGTAATTTCATTATAATACAAAATGAGTTATTTCATAAAATTATAACACGCAAATTTGTTGATTTTGTTTTAACCAAAGTATAACAGGAATAGTCAGCTACTTTTGAAGTACACCAAAATAGAATAAAGGTAGAAGCAGACTAGCTCATTTTGCGCCGTTATTAGTCGCGAAATGATGGTGGAGTGACAGGGCATTACAAACTTGAGGGCAAAACGCCCTGTTCGCTGAATATCAAGCGTGCTTAATATTTCAAGCTTAGCTCTCAATAATACTGACTTCTGATTGGCCAGCAAAGCTTTCACATACTCCATTCTGCACTTTCGTCTGTAATCAAAAATTTCAAATTGAGTCGCTGTTATTATGTGATGTGCATGTAGGAGATATAGATAAAAATAATTGCCTGCCTTGGCACACATGCTCAGGCCAGAAATTGGAGGAAACATCGCTAGTGTGACAGTCGTTCAGCGGAAAAAAGTCGTCATGCTAGCAAAACGTGGTGGAACGAGGCGAACATATTCGCTAGTCAGGTTCGGCCTTGATAAAATTAAATGAAAATTGCAATGAATATCCCATGCATGCTACATGATTCACTTGTGAATAATATTATTAGTGGGTGACATGGAATTGTCCTTTCTCTTAGATCTTCATAAAGTCTATGTCTCTTTTAGTAGCTGCAGGGTATGTTTGTTAGCCAGTCTTATATGATTTTTGTTTTTGATATACAATATGCATGCCGTTCAGGTGACTGAACATACTTACAAGAATGTGCTACCAAAGAGCAATTTTAGATCATTTGGAGTAGCTGCTCTTTCTACTTTACTCTGTCTTCAACTCTTGACACTGTGATTAGGTCAATCAGGCCATCAAAGTTTTGTAAGTTTTAAATTGTTGACGAAAATCTATTTTCAGTGTATGCTAAGATATTTTGGGATTTTTGCATGTGGGGATTTTTTAACATTGTGATGCATCTTTGAGTGTAACTTAGGCAGTGCAGTTGCCACAAAAGGCCAATTTTTGCATGTGGAATTTGAGAAGTGATGAAGGGACACCAATATCCATGCAAAGGGACACTGTGTCCCTTGGGGACACATTTGGGCATCCCTGGCATACGTCTTGATCATTTTAATATAATATACAGTTGAACAAGAACTAGCTACTGCTGCCACTACTGAAACTACTAATACTAATAAGGTTGCTACTAGTAGCCTACTAATACTGTTCACTAGAATTCACTATTACCATAAGAAGTAACTTATCCTAATGTATTGTTGAGTGGCTGCAGTACCTGTTAATAGCAAAGGTACAAGTTATAGAGGCTATTAATAATTATTGTCTAAGTATTAATAGTATAGCCTATGTATATCAAGCCAACATTTACATTATTAGATGTATCATAACATCAGCAAGAAGGTCAATGTACATGTACAAATGGACAGATTGGACATACTGTAGTAACACACTACATGAGATCATTAAGGTGTAGATTTCCTGTTGACCACAGCAGTTAGTCATGTTGACCAGTGATCAAACCATGGAATAATAAATTTGGTAAAATTCCACTACATTTGTCATGTTTGTATAAAAAAGGCTCACAAATATTTTTCTCCATTACATCAGCATAAAATATACAGATTTTACCAAAAAAACACTGCTAACACAATTATTGCATGCCTATTTCAACACCACCATCCAAACCATAATAATTATACAAGAATGGAGTAGCCACTAGCTTGCACTATCTCCGGTTGCACCTCATCTCAGGGAGTGATCAAATAGATCAGGCAGTAGTGAGAGTTGTCCCACCAAAAAAGTGACTACAGTTTGTCTACTTTCTAATTAGCTGGGGTTCTAATCTAGCAGATGGACCTACCTTCTTATTAGCTGGGGTTCTAGCATGAACTTCTGCAACATAGCTCTCACCCTTCTGCTGGAGGAGATAGCCACATTCTGGAAACCACCTGGAGAACAAGAACAATTACATGTAGGCCTAAACGGGGCTCTTTAACTAGATGCATGTGGATTTGTCCCATTTCTCCACAGGCAACAGATCTTCTTTTAGAATTCCCAACTCTGGAGGTACCATTGATTTACATTAGGTAGAAATAGCTTCTGTAGGCTTATAGCTGAGCATTTATTGTAACTTAATTAGCATGAAGTACACTTCTACCAAGAGTTATTCAATCTCAGAGTCAACAGCTTTTTTAAAATTTTATGTAAATTCACATCAACGGTAAGCCACCATGTGGAAGTCGGTTTACTTGTTGTAGGCCTATAATATCTGTGATCTCTGTCTTTTAAGATGCCATGGTGGGACTTCCCCCAAGATAAATACATACCAATCAACCACATGAACTTTAATATCAAGCAAGTCAGTTTAGATAATCATGGAGTTTTGCATGTTGGATAGCAGAAGGTTCTTTTATCTTTAGTTTCCTACACTAACTGGTATTGAAGCTTGGACAAAGAACTGACCAACGGTAAGAAAGCTACAATTTGTATGTGTAATATCTTGAAAGGTGATTCAAAATTTAAAAAAATATTTAGTACTGGTGTTATAAATGTTAAAATCCCAAAACAAAAATTCAGCCAAACACACTGTTTACTCTTGGAGGGGTAAAATATTCATGAAGCTACCTGATTACATAACTCAAGCTTATTCACATGGGATTACTGTAAATAAACGATTACTGTAAATAAATGGAGCTTATTGTGCTGGGGGGATTATTTCTACTAACATTTCAGTAAGTAGTGGAACTGATTAGAATGCTGCAACAACAGCTGGCAGCTGATAATATAATGTAGATGATGTCATAACAACCTCTCAGGAGTGTTTCTTTTATTGAGTCTTGGGAAATCCATTTCCCAAGAAGAATGCGTGGCGTGGCGCTGGCCTGCGAAGCACTTGCATGTATGTGTATGTGATCTAGCTTATACTGGTACACTAATAGTACCATCTGCTACATACTGTAGTGCATACCATACTCATGTACAATTATAAGTTATCCCAATATGGACTCGATACCGCGATTAATAGCAAGTGAAGTATGACACCATATGACCTATTCACCTGGCGTGTTCTTCCCAAGGATCGTCGGTAGGCTGCCAGCTACGTAGTCCTCCCGAACAGTAAAAGCACCGCACCTGGTCCTCAAACCCAGTAAAGTAAAACCCTACAAACATGAAAAATTACAATCTGTTCACATGTCAATAACTAACACTTTCCAGACATAACCTCCAACAATGAGTTGCATCTTTTCATAGCTACTACAGCAGAAATTCTAGTGCTCTAGAAGTCGTTTCACTGACTACAAGCCCAGTCCTCACATAACTTGTATATGATTGCTCCAATTACAAACAAACTTCTGGTTGCTATAGTTACAATACCTACAATGTAAACTATGGGGATTGGCATTCTATCAATAAAATGCTAATAAAGGTTGTGCTTTCCATGAAACAGCAGGAAAGCAATAATAATTTTAAACATGTATGTGTCACATGACCTGCCATTGTACATGACACATAACGATGTACTATTAGCTCAGGGTTTTTACTGCGCAATAGTACTAACTGCACGAGACAGCTCCACACACTAATAAAGAATGGAACACTCCAGTACAACATTGATCTCTAGAGGCAGCTAAACATATTATTATATTGACTTGATGAGTAAACCTCTCTAAAGGATATGTAACATCTGTTAGTCCATCAAAGCAGAGAAAATGACTATTTTGATAAAATCAAGTCAAACAGTCATGGCTGCATACGATATGTCATATCTTGATCAGATCGCTGCCAAGATGGCTGACATGAAACATTTGTATGAATTGTGGGAAACAACTGTCTACCCAGCAAAGAAGCTTTTTGAATCATATTGAACTACTTTACTCGCTATTCAAGTTGTTCTCTCCTGATTACTTGGCATAATGCCCACATATCTACAGGTAAATTTTATGTAAAGAACAGCTTAGATTTGCACAACTTAAAAAGTTGTTTAGTAGTAATATGAAACACCATTAAGGAGAGCAACATTAGAATTGCTAATAATAGTTCTTTACTAATTAATCAGAATATAGGCCAATTAGTGCCAACTATGAAAAATCACAAAGAGCAGGGTAATGATATGTTATATGCCTACACCATGTCCTCCTCATGTTGTGTGAGTTTCCAGGAAAATGAGGCAAGGGTGTAATGTCTATGGATATGAAGCTATGGAAAGAGTAAGTAAATATTTATCGACCTACATCTTCAAAAATGAATACCCAGCCATTGTAATATTCAATAACACATATTATAATTATATTTTTAGCCTGACCTGCATCACACATTCTTTTAGCTGTGATTGGACAGCTTGCTGGCCATCTTGCGTAAGTTCGGAGTCGGGTGGCATTAGGAGCGTAGCGGATGATATCAGCCCTGTTGGTGGAGATGCCCAGTAAACTGCTGTCAGTGGAAACACTACCGTCACGGTTTTTTCTCATATCTTGGGAATCAGACAACATTAGATCAGTACAACTTTGGAACAGAAAAGTAAGGATATGGACAGCCATGGCATGTAACTTACATCAATGGAGAGTTTACAGCGCAGATTTTATGAACGCCTACTACTATTACTACTATTATACCACTACTAGTCTCTACACAGATATCTAGTAGTTACGGTAATAGCAGAAGAATTAGTTCTGAAGTATAATTGAAGTGCAGACTTGAAGAGGTCATAGGAAGCAGACATGAGTATATCTTATAGCAAACCTACATGTACATATATACGTGAAGAGAAAAACATGTATAGTGGTGCCTACAGAGCTCTACTTGTAGTCATAGCGACAGAGTGCCACTTCCAACACCTACATTTACATGTAAGTAATTGACTGAGCTAGCTCCAAGCTCTAAGAATGTGAAGCTGCCACTAAATTGTGACAACCAAATTGCAGAGTACAAGCATGGGCTCCAGGCTGACAAAACTATGGAAGTCTGTTACTGAATACAAGCAACCCTACCATCCTTTCACAGGGCATAGAAACTCGGGCTACAAATTAATAAACATAGGCTACCCGGTTTTCTGTAGAAACTCATGTTCTTGAGGTCGTCCTGAGTGAGCAGGTCACCTCTGTACTCTCTGTTACCACATTCCAGTCCCTTTATAAATCGGCAGAAGGTGAACGACCGAGCATGCTCAGTCATAGGGTTATCTTCTCGCTCCCACTGATGCAGCGATCCTCGACAGAACACACATTGAACTCGATCATAACCGTCTGCATAAAATAAGAGGTCAGGGTAGTAGTATTAGCAATAAGTAAAGCAATAGGCCTACTTGATATTGTGTACAGTGTACTTTCTGCTAAAGGCACTTACTTGTACAATGAACAGGAAATGATACAAGCAAATTTTTCCTTCCTAAAATAGTCTCGTGATATCTACATCCATTGTACACGCCACCTAGGTCTAGGAATGGAGAAAACTCAACTTTATCTTTATAAAAACCGTTATGATATCGATTTTGAAAAACTGGGGCCTTAGTATTTACATGCAATGAAATAAAAACGAAATCACTCCTTTGAAAAAAACTATGTAGCTACATGTCAGACTTCTCTGCAGTTCTACATTAACAAGAGAGCAAGAGATCAAGTGCAAATGTGGCATCTAAACACCACCTGGTCCAATTCAGAAACCCCTAATTCTAAACAATAGACTGTATTCTATTATCTGCAGTTTCTCCCAGAGTAGAGTTACCAAAGGTTCACATTAGAGGAGAGAAGAGGGAGTTATTACATAATTATTAATTATTATATAATAGATCCTGATTGTAGTCAGACATGCTAGATATTAATATTTTTCATTATGCTGCAATTATTGTATATAGGACAATTACAGGATAATGTAGGCTATATTTATACCATTGTTAATATTATAATCTCAATATCATTGAAACCATACTGTACATTAATAACTTGTTACCATAGACACAATAATTATTTAGATATTAAATACAGATATCTATAATTGACTGGCTCCAACTGCACTTTGATTTCATATGTTATGCTATTCTCTCAAGGACATTATGATGAATTTTTATAGCAGACATGCTACAATCCCATAAGATACCAATATTTGTTTTATCCAGTACAATATATTATACACAAACGTAGTTATACCCTTTAATGCTATTTCCATTGAGTTCAGACTAGTACATAATATACCATTGTAACATGTACTGCTACTGGTTGCTAAAGTACATACTAGTTGTGGTTGGGTTACCTGCAGACAAATAACACCAATTTGCAAAGTAGGAATTGAAAAACGGCTGATAATCTTCAAAATTGACTCTTTTGTCCGATCAAACTCAAACCTAACTGTTTTAGAATTTCATATTGGAAACGAAGATAACTGAGGTAATTCTATGTGAGGTAATTCTGTGTGAGGTAATTCTATGTGAGGTAATTCTGTGTGAAAAACATAGAAGTTGGCAATCATGCAGGCTTAGTAATACTATTTATGAGAACTGCCTTTGTCTAAGCAAGCTGACTAACAAGGTCTACAGTGCTGTGTCGAATTAGTTAATCCTAGGAAACAAAAGCAGTTCTCATAGCTCATGTTTTTCTACTACATGCACATCAATTCTATTTGTCTGCAGTTATTTTAAGTTCATATGCAGCTGTTTGAAGAATAGTTTTAAACAGGATAACATAAAATGAATCCTGGCGAGTCCAATGGACTACTTCAGTATAAAAGGCTGTTCGTGGAAATGCTGCATCTTCAGCAGTTCACCTTATCAACGCTGAATTTCCGACGTTGCGGAATTTACCACATTGCAGTGCTAATAGTTGCACTACGATTCTGGCTGAACCATGCTTCAAGCGATAACCTTTATTCTTTATCCTAATGGTCCATTCACACTGCCGTTTATACTAACTACTAGCGGCGAGCGGCCAATGCTAACCACAACTATATTATATAGTGACATGCTCCAGTGAGCGGTAGGGGTCAACGAGTTCAACAAGCTGAACTTTAAACCCCGCCGCTAGCTAACACGTGCCAGCTATAGTATAGTAATAGCTCTAACCACATTGTGGTTAGCGTTGGCCGCTCGCCGCTAGTAGTTGGTATATACGGCAGTGTGAATGTTGCATTACACTGACTGGTTTGCTTGCATAGAGCAGCACTCATTCAGTGTAATACAAATGTGAATCAGGTATTCAGACTCATGAATTTAGTGAGTGACAAGTTTTCTAATATCGTCATTGCAATCTAAATTCAATTCATGTAATTACTTGTTTGAACAGAATACTATTTCTCACTAGAGTCTGTTTTGTAATGCTTGATACAATATAGGCCTACACGTACAATGTAGATATCAGGCTACATTTTCATGCTGTCAACACGTTCTTTGTGAGTAAAGTTCAATGAACTTGATGTAATTATAGACAACGCAATAACTAAAATACACGCAATAATTATACACATAGGCATATACAAGTAAGCATATGTGCTGTAATCGAAAAACATGGCTTGAGTAACATGTAGCAAATGTTCAATGTACTACTTTTTGCATAGAGACTACATTGGTTTCACCATGAGATGTGTTAAATGTGGTAGATTTCATTGGTTGAAGAAACAAAGAATGACGCAGCGTGTCATCACCAGCATCTATTACAACGAAAAGCCTCTGTAACAACTGAGTGGCATGTAAGCTATGTAGTTGGTAGATAATTGAAGCAGAACTGCCCTATTCAGTGAGGTCATAATATGGAAATATACTCAGTTTGACTCCTTCATTAGTAGGATAATAAATGCATATAGAATTGCATGTACCTTCAGCCTACATAAGTGCCAAACGAAATTAGGTGATGTAATTATTTTGGTGATGCTATTTGTAACCTGGATAGGTATTACTGTATAATGAATACTGTATAACACCAGTGGAATGGGAAGGTGATGAGAGACCAATATATACAATGTATTTCAGGTGTATTCTACAGACCTTATATATTGGTGTGAGCAATGTATTCACTATTCATATTTGACTCTTACTACCAAATGTTTGCTGTAACGAAACAACATCCAATTACAGTACTGTAGGTACCTTACCGATACAATAAAATCCAGACTGGGCCATTTTTACTCCAGACAAGTTATTCTCATGAGGCCAGTTGACAAGAAAGGTCTTCCTTCTTTGTCTTTCATCAACCATTAGTGACTCCCTTTCATCAAGAGTCAACTCTTTGAGTACATAAGTCAGGTATTCTCTGGGTGGCATCTCATCTAAATATATAAAAAGTTTATCAGCATAAGTCATAAGTGGCATCTAAAACTTTGACAACCTAAGTCAGTGAATGTATTCTCTATTCCCTGAGCCCTGATAACCAAACTTACCTGAATTGGATTGGCTGCGGATAGAAAAAACAGTTTGTATTTGACTTAACATATCTCAGCACCCACCTTTTGTAGCTTCAACAGCTTGGTAAATGAGGCAGGACCCCAAGAAAATTCCATCTACACTTTGTAAAGCTTTTTAATGAATTTAGCATCAGTGTAGACATTCAGTAGGCCACATGTGCTTTGTACTGAGGAAGACTGTGTGAGTTGTGCACTGATATCTTGGTATCAGTATCAGCAGGTCATGACACACAAAGTTTATCAACTCAGTAAGATTCATACCGAAGCTGAACAAATTATAGTTGTGTGAAAAGGTCGAATTCCATGCAGCACATACATTGTAGGAAGGAATCAACTATATCTAATAAACTATAGTAACCTATACTATATTCAATGACACTTGTCATACCGGTAATTGCTCTATAGAGCAATACGATTGGGAAGTAATGCGTACATGTAGGCTACACGGGAATCACGCCAACGATTATCTAACTAAACGAGTCGAACAGTTTGTAACTTATGAAGTCGTAAACATAGAGTAGAGCAAATAAAGTAAGCGTAGATCAGCCATACCTAATCTCTTCTGCATGGATAACGGTAGAAAAGGGTTGTGGTTCTCGGGATATCTGGCTATAGCGTAGACGTCGATATCTCTCTCGACTCCGGGATACAGCCAAGTGTAGCCTGTAGGAGGTTTTAACACCTCCCTCAAATCCTTCCTCCAGTCAGGAGTTCCATCTACTTGCCATTTCTCCATACTATTATTACAGTGCTTCCCTACAATGGAACCAATCTAGGCTTGGAAGGTTTACAATTCCTATCAAAAAGCTTTAAAGCCTCGAAAGCCAGCCTGAAGCCGTTGTGCCAACCCTTGCACCAAACAATAAAAAACTTATAATATGAATGTTGCTTTCTCTAAACTAGATTTCTGCAAAACTGTTTAACATAATAGTTAAGATTTACAAAGATATTTTCTATCTCCCCTTGCCTACCTTCAATCTTGGCGATCTTGACCACAGCACTTTCTGATCGTCGGTCTTTTCCTGATCTTCGAGCAAAGCTTTCAGAAGACTTCTTTTTATGGAGACACAACCTGCAATACCTACTGTATGAAGAAAGGCATACTACTTAGGACACCAAATACCAGAGAGAAAACAAAATAGCAAACACCCCTGTGTGTACAATAATGCACCTGTACTTCTAAAATTAAAGTGTACGTTGCATTGTAATGTTCTAGCTACATTGTACACTGTCACTGGAACTATACAATGTGGAGCATGGAGCTATGTTGAGCCCACAGTTCAAAGCTGATGTAGATAGAATGTAGATTATACAAGTATTTTCATTATTACTGTTATTACTATAGTAATTACGTGCCATACCTACAATCAGAATTTGTTATTGCAAAGTTACTACTAGTATAATCCTATTAGGCTTCTCTATAGAACAACTGGCAACTCTCTATTTATAATTCAAATTCTCTGGATACACTTGGATACTGCAACTAAACTTGAAGAGCCTTACAACTAAGAGAATAGTGTAATACAATGACCAAAGCAAAACTTTATGTAATAATAATAATATTATATAGTGTAGCTTAGTCTCCACACCAAGTACCAGAAAAGTTTTACATTTATATGCTGATAGGCCAGCATTTCACTGTTCTCAGTTTAATTCCACTAATTATGTTCTCCTGAAGTAATGCAGGTTCGTTTTGATTGATCACAAGTACTACAGGAATCCATCTTTTGTTATTTGCTATTTACTTTATGTAGTGGGACTAGAATATTATTTTGGTAGAAGTTGGTGCATTGTAAAATTCCAAAGACTGTGAACCAGTATTCAACTATGCTGACATTAACTGTTCAGCTTTGAAACACTAAACATTCAAAAATTTAAAATTAATTTAAATGTTACCAAATGAAAAAAAATTGAGACAAACCTGCAAACAGAATTATAGATGAGAAGAGGAAAGCTCTTGCTATGACGTAGTAGGAGGTTGAATTTGTCCCAGACATGATGAGTGAAGAACAACTCATTTGGTTCCACTAGTTTAGGATACCTCAAGTAACTGAAGCCGTGACCGAAGAATCGACGATTTCTGCATCGTCGACTATGTTGGGTAAAGACGGTTTTGTTCACAATACTTCTGGAACTGCTGGTCACACATTTCAGGGACCTCAACTAAAAATGAGAAAGAGCACATACAAAACAAAATGTCTCCTCATCCCTGAAATTACAAACAGAATATACGAAAAAAGATATTTCCCCATTTCTCTTTGCACAGAGAAGAACCGTCGTTTAGTATTCTTGGGCATTGATAGGGAACTCGGACACCCACCTAATGCCCAGCTAAGTGTAAGGGTCTTTGTTTGTCTTACAGCCAAAGCTATTGGTTGTAAAAGCAAAGCATCTAAGCTGAGAAGTGCAACACTACCTCAGTGTTGTTTTATGTTACAGATAATAGCCTTGAGAAATTAACTCAACTTACATAGGCAGTAAACCATACCAGAAATCAGTTTTCTACATGTACATTAGTCATTATGCAACTTTATGAATCAGGTGAACAACATTAGAACTGTAATGAGGGGTTTATAGAGACGATTTATCCTGGCTATTTACCACTTCAATTAAAATAATCCAATTTTGTGGTCAAGCTACAAAATCTCCATATAGCTATATTTACACCAGGCGATTTATTCTGGCGGATAAATCGTTTATCGCTTGAATGGATCATGGACCCATTCAGGCGATTTATAGCTGAAGATTTATATATACTTTGCATCTTGACCACAAAACTCCAGTTAATTAATCCTGGCGATTTTGTGTTTACACGAGATTTTGTTGTGGCGATAAATCGCCATGATAAATCAGCTAACCAGGAGATTTATTGCCATCCACCTCGCCTCATGTAAACGCTACATAATACTTCAGTACCTCAACACATTTGCATGTAAATTTCAAGGTGTTGAGGTATATCAGGTTGCTTGAATAAAAATCAAGTAAATCAAAGGAGACGGAGTCAACTCACCAGGAGTAGTATCAGCTGTTGGTCATAGAGGATCACTGATAAGATAAGAGATTCTGCTGTCTAAAATAATATAGGCATATGGAACTGGGAAATGGAACCGGATAATTATTGAGTTAATTCAGACAAACAATTGCAAAAACTTCCACAAACATACTTCATCAACTTGTCAACTATTTTATGTGACAATTTATACACATTATAGGCCTACTGGTTGTAAATGGGCACTTTAAATGCTCAGCTACTGTTAGCTGCATAGAAGAATTCAACAATTTAGGAGGTCCTGAACTTTTGCTTAGAGAAACTGTGAAGCAAATATAGATCCACAATATACAGTATAAGGTGTGCGTGTTTAGAGTGTCAATTTCTACAATACATGTATAAAACATTATTAAAAAGGCTGTTTAACTTACTTTATCTGATGCATTTGCAACTAACTCTAATAAAACCATCAGAGCAAACTCATCTGATCTCCATCTCTGTGTCAAGTTCGTTCTCTTGTTTGGAAGAGCGTGTATCAAGTTTGATGATGTGAATTTTGAATACAGTGTGCCTGTCATCGCCTCCCAATAACTTGCAGTATCAAAAAAATGAAACTAAAAATAAATCCACATGTGTATTTGCCAAGGATTTTAAAAAAATTAACTTTACCTAGGCCAGCGGTTACCAAATGAGTAGTACTTTCGATATTGGGGGACATTTTTATTTCTTAGACCTTTGTGAACCGAAGCACAAAAGAAGACTTGAAATTTTTAAAAGAAATAACAGAGAAACAAACTCCACCAGTTAATATGCTATGATTACCTGGTAGTTTCCATCATCGACTAATTGGTACTATTTCACTACTGCTATGAATATGAATGTAAGATTCACCCATCAGCCTACCTCAAATGGGTTAATATTTCATGTCTGTAACTTAATATTTCGAAATGATTTAATGTCTCAGGCTTGCGGTTACAGAAAAGTGTAATTTTACTAATTTTCTCTCAACCTGTATGTTCGATTAGATACAGCTGCAGTGAATGTATCAAAAACCGGTGTACCATGATATTAAAAAGAACCGAATGCTTGGCTACTACATACGGGCTAATTTTCACTATTAGCAGCATAGTGTAATGTACATTGCACCAGAAGGGATGAGGATCCTCGGCGCTGTAAAAGGAAAACATTCAAATCCAATTGGGAACCAATGGCCTAGGCTTGATAGGACATGAGAATGCACAAGAATTTGCCAAGAAAATTCAACATTTGGAGCCACATACATGTACAATTTGATTATGGCTATGTGTTCAGGATAATTCCTCTCAGCTCCTGTTTGAGTCTGCCATTTATTACCAGAGAAGTTTACAAATCTGTTTTGGAAACTCAAGTTGCCATAGCCAACTTTTAAGGCTTGGCGATTTTTTTTCGGCCTTCGGAGCCTCGTTCTAGAACAAATCGGCTATGCAAAGACCAAAATGTTGGTCTTTTTAGACCACGGCATCACGGAGCGCTGTGGTGATTGGCTAATGTTAGATACACCAACTCTAATTATATAATTTATTTAACATAAGCTTTTGTTATTAGCTGGGTATTAATCAGGTCCACTAGTGGACTGGTACCACACATTGCCAATAAAGCCATGCCAACAAACAACGACGTTGCTCCGCCGAAACTAACAGCCTCTTGTGGAGCCTAGCCTTTAGCTGTGGCTTTTTAAAGCATTTTTATGACTAATCAAAACTTTCAAAATATATGTACAAGCTAAATGTTTACATGCTGATCAAAAGTTAAGTTTTTGTCGACTTATCTAGATCAACTACAATTCTTTTCTTATTTAGTTTAAGCTATTTATAGAATAATCGGATAACTATTTAGGTTTTGGTGACAGTAGTTTTAAAGCAAAACGCCATCATTTACAGTAGTGTAAAATATGTTATAATTTTACTAATTTTGATTGTGGTTATTGCAATTTACAGCTTCTCAATGAAAATTCAAGTCATGATGATGTGCCATGTTATCGCCATATTTAAATCATGACTCAAGCTACAAGCTACAATACAATGTATATTCAAGTTATGAATTCCTTTAATGAACCATAATGTTGCTTGAATTAAGTGGCTGAGTGTGGCATCTCTGTTTATCACCATGTACAATTGAATCACTCAAACCATCGCTAACTGCAATAAAATAGATCAAACAGTACCATGTTTCCTATAGGTCTACTGTCACAAGCTGTGAGCAAGACTTTTAGCCAACATAGAGCCAGGTCATAGAAGAAATGTGTGGATACTGTCTGCCACTAACACAAGCGCTGTTAAATCTTTGCCTCCATAACCCATGCTGAACTCGTTTTGTTTTTGATAAACAAATTTTGGTAAAAAATGAGAAATTTTTCAAGCAAGTCACACACGCAGCTGCAGCCTAAACATAAAAAGATCTGGCGATATGTATTAGACCCCATTTAAGCCAACTCTTCATTTACAATTGGAGTCAAGCTGAGTCAACAGTGGGGATAAATCAGAGATTTATATGTTGAATGGGTCTTGGGTCCACTGATGGGACTTACATATTGACTACCATCGCATAGACTCATAGATTTTCGTTTACACTGAGATATCTTTGTGAATATTATTTTTTATTTTCCAATTGAATTGATAGAAAATAATATGCTACAGTATAACAAACATTGTAAACATAAATTATGCTAGAAAACTTTTTATATTGAGTTTCATCTAAATTTACCAAACCCCAGTTTATTCACATGGCTGTAGTCTATAAAAATAGCAGAGTAGGCAGAGCATGTTCTTCTTGTCACCAAGCCTTTTACAAGGACATATGCCCCATTGGTGACCTGGTCAATTTTCCGAAAAAGGAAAAGCTGGACTTATCACGTGCCGGCAAGAATTCGCACGTAAGATTTTTCCGGTGTTTTAGGTTCCGATTTTAACACCGCAAACTGGGGTAGAAACCTTGCTGAAGACTTTTGTTAGAAACAACCCAACTGTGGATGGATAGGCTACCACAGCCTTGTGAAATAATGCAATGTGTTTGACCAACTGAGCTACCCTGGCCAGGCTTACCAAGTCTCCCTGATTCCAGAGGAGACTCCCTGGTTTTCAACTCAAATTTTGGTACCCCACCCAACATGGACACCCCACACTCAAATGCTCCCTGATATTCATCTTGGCAAGCCTGATCCTGGCCCTGTTATAGCGACAATCGATAGAGAGATAAGTGCAAGACTCAAAAATAGGCTGAATGTAAAATAACCTTTCTACTCTGCAAGTATGAGAAGTTTTCTTCTCTGCTTATTTTTAGAAAACCACATTCATTGGTATCAGTAAAACTATAATAATGATCACATTTATGATACAACTGTGCTCTCACCGATTCTCTGATCATCTTGGTCACATTTTAATTACTATCTCCTCTGTTGATAATCTGAATTAGAAGTACTTGGTACTCAGATCTCAATAGTTACATGATCTACCTCCGATAGAACCTTAATGGGTGGCAATAGAATAAATGAATGAATGAATATCATCTTGACAAAGTGAAATTAATTCATTGTCCCCATATGAAATATTGAGATTGAATGGCCATGAGCTTTGTTCCACAAATTAAAATTTCAGTTATGCATAAATTCTCTACTAATTTCGACTATATACATGTAGGCATACACATGTAGGCCTAAGTTTCCAAACTTTGACACCTTTTCTTTACATTTCAAATTCATACATTGCTATGCAAGCTAGTGGAGCAGAAAATTATAATATAGGCAATACATAGGTTAGAAAATGTAGGTCAGAAAATATCAGAAGGTGGCTAGTACGTGAACCCAGACAGCATGGGAGACAGTAAAACTACACTGTGGAGTACACATAACTTGACATAAAATTTAATCTCATATGCAGGCCTACGGATTTGTAAGCTAGAACTGAGGAGAGGTACATGTATTTAAAGTAGTGCAAAATTGAGAAGTTGACCATTCCAGTTTTATCCTCAAATTGATGTGCAACTTGCAATTAGCTTGAGTATCTCTACCTGGGTGCAATGCTGCTTTGAAGTTTTAGCATTTTCAAAATGCTCAAGTTTGATCACTTGCCCAAAGAAATGTGAGACCTGCTAAATCATAGCAAATTTACTATCTACACATAATTATGATCAAACACATGCTATTCTAGTTTAAATATCTCTAAATTTTCAGTTATATTTCAAATTAATAAAGCACAAGTACAGAGTGCGTATTCAACTATTGATGTGAGGAAAGAATTAAAATTTTGTTGGGATGATTCGTCGAAAAGCTCAAATAAAATTTGGTTAGTTTGTAGAGATTTGTCACCATGGCTTCAATGAGCCATTATGAACGCAAAAGACTATTAAATTATTCAGCTTTCTTTGTTAAATCAAACTGAGCATAAAGCTACAACAATAGACTTGTCCACGAATAACTGGTTTACTTTACTTGTCAATCTGAATAACACAATACATTAGGCACAGGACTTGTTACATCACCTGAAATACTATTATTTCAACATAAACATTTCTGAGCGTTTGAGAGAGCACAATATTTGCTCGTTCTCAAAATAAAATTACGCCCATTTACTGTGTACAGATAGTCAACCTAGAAATATTTTACACCATTTTTATTTTAAAGTTAGGTACATAATATATTATGTTCTACACTACACAACTAGAGCTGTGAAACCCTTCAAAGATTTACTAGTTTGATATATTAAAATAATATTTTACATTAATCTCAATCTTTTCTGATTTTCATTCTCGATTCTGCTGTAAAGTTAGTATCGTATCACGTATGTAGGCCTAATAATCACATGCAGATACCCTAGTATAAGTATAAGTATTGTTACTTTTAAGCTACAATAGTTGATTATCATAATAACAACAATAATTTAAAAAATAAAATACAACAAGCAACCATTCAATGTGAATGTGAGTGAGGGAAGACGATTAATTACTCAGTGGAGTGCGGGAAGACAAAGGAAAGTAAAAGTTCAGGATGAAATTGTTCGTGTTTGAAATCCACCGTTCATTCATTCACTCATTTTTGTGAGCCCAAAGTGATATATGAAGTTATGCACATGTACCCACATGCAAAAATATCAACATTTTAGATTAATTCAAAGTTCCTAGATCAATTCGATAAACTTTGATTATATCAAGTGATAACCTTTTATCCACGTGCACCATTGCATTTGCCCACGTGCGGACTCGTTGCCCAGCAACACGGTAAAGTGCCAAGATGGAAATGGCTATTATCTTCTATCATTGGCGCAAATTTCAATCGGTTATTATCTGCTGCCACACGAGTACCTAAAGATCCAATCAGTTCCATTAAACTCAGTAAGAAAAGAAAGGACAACCCTTTACCCTTAAAATACCGGAAAGAATGTGGTATTGCTATTTGAACTTTGATTATTTGGCATTTGCCATTTGGTTATATTGTATCAATTTGTATAGACTACTTACTGTCATTTACACAACAATAATAGTGTTTAGCAAGTGGAATTAAATATAGCTTATTTCTGTTCTCTTCCAGGCATGGTATGAAATGGAAACTAGACTGGCAACGACTAAAGGCTCAGTTACACAAGAGGCTGTTTGCTCACTGGCAACCGGAGGAGCCTCTCATAAAAATTTGTATTGGTGCACTGGCTTTTGCCTATGCAAATTGTTGATCTTTTTAGCTCCAGAATCATAGAGTGCTGTTGTAGTTGGCTAATATCGCCTACTAGCTGATATTAACCAACTACCTATAAAGACTTCAACTTAGTTATTGGCTGGATATTATTTGAGGCCATCCGTGGGTTGATACTACACCTCGCCCATGGAGCCATACGAATGAACAAGGAAGTCGGGTGGGTGGAGCCAAACCTTTTACACTGCCATGATTTGATTATGCATATGCGCAACGTATTCTCAGTGATTTTCATGTTGCATTTGATCTTCGATTGTAATGAAAACGAACCTCCTCAATGCAGTAGGAATTCTAAGTCTGCAAGCAGTTCTCAGAATTCTTAGTAGATCAGTCACAAAGCAACCGGTTAGGGTTTATGAATCCATATTTGTAAAATGGTTCGTTAAACACTTGATCAACTACGTAAGTAATAACATCACCTACATAATGTACTTATTTACGCTAAACCTACACATGTACTTATTTAATTTTACACTAATTGCCAATAATTGTACAAGTCAGTCTATACATGGATTATGAAATATTATCTGTAATACACACATGTGCCAATAAACTGGTTTTACATGTAATAAGTGCAAAATCTAGTGAACCTTTTTAGATATATGCAGTTGGTATAGCACTCTAAAAATTTTGCTCTAAATATGCATGAAATAAAGTATGCGGGTGTGGTATATAATGCAACACATGATTATAGTAGAGTAAAGGCAAGGTATACTATTATACATTGTATGCTATACCTACTATATTCTGTTCATGCAACAATAGCATCATATACTTACATGTACATCGGCTCTTACTACTGGTGGTGCAGTACCTCTATAACTTGTGAATGCAATGATACAAACTTACAAAAGTTGTGTTATATATGAACATGACCAATCCTGGGTTTTTCCGATGAGCAACACAATTCCTAACAAGTTGCATCAACATTGGTTCATAATCATAACAGTTATACAATCTCCAGCGGCAAATGTCAGCTCCAAAAAAACGGTGTAATGATGCACACAAACCACAAATTAATACATCACTTGGCCCCTGTGCCTATTATACAAATAAATATGACACATGCAATAACATTTATGAACAATTCATGACAAATATACATGTACATGTATATACATGTACATGTATATACAGTCTAAGCAAGATTATCCAATCATCACGTTACTTTATTGATCGCCAACAAGCAACTGAAGTGTACAAAAAATTGGAGCTCCTTCTATACTAAAAATGCTCTGCCCCAAGCCCAAGGTAGAGTCTGTTGGAGCTTGTTGTGCCATCAAAATGGTGCATAAGTAAATTGGGTAAATGGTGATGGCTGATGTGGTCGTTTAGAATATACTTTACTGCCTGTACACGAATGTTACTGGGATATATAATGTACACACAGTATATACGAGGTGAAATGTGGCACCGTATTTTGACTGCGATGAGAGTAGTGTAACTGTAAGCTCATGGACATTTAGTAGCTATTGAGCGTGATTAAACTTGTCCTCTCTCGCAATTGGTTGAGGAGACTAACAGAACCTATTTTTATCAAATATAATGCAAATGTGTAGGAATTTAACCTGAATACTACTACTCATAATCATAGCTGTGCCCTAGTTGGCCTTGCAATGTGATACAACCTGTGCTCTCTCCCCATGTTCAGAAACGTTGCGGGGTAGCAACTCCAAAATAAGGTTTTATCTTAGGATAGCTGTTCGATTGAGTTTCCACTAGCCTTGTTTCATTAAAGAGAAGATAACTCTGTGGACTTCATCGCCTCCTAACCTTAAAGGTGCAAACACACGGGAGCGTTTTGGGGCGAGCGTTTTCTGAGCAAGCGTCGAACGCTATGCCCTCAATAAACACACGGGGCGAACGAAGAGCACGGCGATTTAACCATTAGCCAATGACATGCTGGTATATATTCATTCCGCGATAGTCCACGTGTTTATGTTTACTAACTCCGTTTGTCAGCCAATCAGCGTCAAGCGAATCGTCTCAATACCTCGGCAGGCTGAGCTCGAGCGTTTTGAGAGCGTTGGCACTCTGGCGATTCGCGAGCGTCAAATTCGCCCCAAAACGCTCTCGTGTGTTTGCACCTTAACGCTTTCATGGACGTCTAGAGCTATCTGCGATAGCAAACATCTAGTAATTGTTCATACATAAAATACAGATCATTGTCTATTGACCTTGACATTTCTCGCAAATCCTAGTTTATGCGAAATTGAATTTTGATGGTGCAAGCATAGAGGTAGGATAGAGCCAGTACTATATAGAAAGCCAGTGAAGCCGTAAGGACCCACTTTTTTGCTTTAGACAAAGTTCCGGTTTGCACTTTTGCACGTGAATGTAATTAGTTATGCCAAAGTTTTGTGCAGTAATAACTCGTCCAGGACTCGTGACAAGTCATTTCACACGTAAGCTATTACTTTACAGTTTAAAATTTGTTAGCTGATGCTATGGTTTGCCATCCCCTGGCGTCCCAAACGTGTATTTTTTTGAAATAATAATAATATATAATTACATTACTACGAACTACTACCACCACTCCTGTTATTGCAACTAATAAATAATAACTATAATAATTAATTTGTGGTACTATTGGTAGTATGCACAGCATGTTGTTAAGCTGGTTTAAGTTTTTTTCGGTCTCGGATTAGAACAACTAACCTGGGAGACTCAAAACTTTTCTTAGTATTCTGGCCGGCCCTAAAGGTTTTCTGTTATTAATTTTAAATTTATAATAATAATTATAATATATAATATTATAATCATAATAATAATATTATATATTATAATATATTATATTATTGTTATAACTATTATTTGTTATAATTATTATTAATCAATTTTATAAAAAAAAATTGAAAATGAAATGACAATAGCGTTGTTCACATTATTATTATTGTTATTTTTTATAGTATTTGTAGTAGTGGTAGATGTAACTGCTAGCTAGTGATGATCTAAATAGAGAGGTTGGAATTATTAAACTACTATCACCACCAACTACCAAAACAACCAGTAATAGTGGGAAAAAATTTTAATAGCAGTTGACAAAAGGACTTGTGAAACTTTCAGGCATGCACTTGTTTTTATTTGGTTATAAAAAACAAGACATAATACGTTAACATCATAAATCATACTGATAATATTATAGATATTCATTCTTATTGTTCATTATCAAGAATATGTTTGGCGTCATTCTCATGTTATGCGCTGTTGTAAATAAATTTATAGGCCCTATATACATTGCCACAGTAATTATCTTATTATTGTATTATAATGTGTGCTGATGTATGATATTACTTTAAAATAATTGTGTAATAATGTTATTAACGCCTTTCCTGTTCATATTTCAAAGG
Source organism: Bugulina stolonifera (assembly GCA_935421135.1). Lineage (NCBI taxonomy): Eukaryota > Metazoa > Bryozoa > Gymnolaemata > Cheilostomatida > Bugulidae > Bugulina > Bugulina stolonifera. The sequence goes on from OW285195.1 coordinate 10,474,867, forward strand.
TTTTTTTATGCAACTCTAAACTCTTGGATAAATGAGTCAGAGCATTGAGACGTCTAGATTTCACACCAACCATTTATACTCAAGACTGTGCTCCGATCACTTCGAGCTAGAGAGCTTCATAACGTTTGTTGGAAGCTAGAAGTGTCTCAAGCAAGGTGTTATGCTTTCTGTATTTGGAGTTCCCTAGCCATTTGCAGGTAAAGCACCAGGTTTAGATCCTAGTTTTGTTTGGGATTCTAGTTTTTTAACTAATTAATTGTATGTTTGTTTCCCTTTCCGAACCAAATATTGAATGTTTGAACCCCAATATTCAAGTGCAATGATGTTGACAGGGTTGTTGACAAAGTAGGCTATGTAGCTTGTGGCTACAATCGCCAATATTTTTGTACAAACTTCAATACGCTATAAATATTTGATCCTTTGTAGTTTTAGTCCAAGAAAAAAGGCAGACGGGTGCTCAAACTGGGTAAAGGGACATTTAGAAAAAGAAACAGGACTTTTCACAGCTGGACAGTTAGAAACAGGACAGTTCGAAACTGTGTAGATTACATTCAGAAGAACAAAACTTGCAGAAAGTTCATTTTAACTTATTAAATTAATAAAAAAAATATTAAAAATTAGTTGAAGTCTGGTGGTTTGGGCTTAGGCATTTCAAACTGTCCAGTGCTGAACTGTCCACTTTCGAAACGTAATTTTCAAATAGCCGCACAGTCCTCAAACTGACAGTCCAGCAGATGTCCAATATAGTATTGTCACTTAACCCTAAAGATTCAGTAGCATATGTCAGCGTGAATGTAGATTACTCATATGGTAGTAATCTAGGTTGGTATTGGAATTGATGTCTCTTTTTATAGCATTTTATCTTGGAAGATAATAATTTCAGTGTTACCATAATATTTGATGGAATAGGCTATATCATCCACACGCACGTGTCCATGTAATATATATGTACCAAGGTACAATGTATAAACATACCTATATACATGTATGTTATCATAATATATATAAATATAATATGTATATAACATTCAGTGTAAAGGTGCGTTGCGTGGGAGTTTCCTGAGTTTTGAATAATTTTTGATATTTTATTGCTACAGATCAGATGCTACTTATTCTGCTACTTTCAGAGTTTCTCAAGACTTTGTTCAGCAGGATTCATAGAATGGGAGAGCATAACAACAACCCAACTGCTACAGGCTTTAGGGCAGATCCAAGAAAGCTGTTGATGAAGTGGTCAGTGTCCACTTTAAATGTAGCCAACTCAGCTGACTGTGACTCCCGCTCTGGTTTATTTTCTTTACGGTGGTGCAAGTGAAAAGCTCCAATACCTTCTGTTTAACATCACTACAAACTTGTAACACTCACCCACTGAATATTCTTGGATATTTTAGGAAAAATTGCAAGAACTCTACACGGCAGTTTCTGGGGAAGTGTGCAGGTGGCTTTGGCGATCATTTGTATGTCGTAGGATGATGAAGGCCAAAAACAGAGGTGGCCTCACTTATGCTACTGATTTAGTAAAGCAGATTGTGATTTGATGTGAGCAGGTGTTTACACAGTGTATTTCGATTCTCGACTGATGAATAGACATTTGAAACATTGAACTTTTGCTTCATTTCAATACCTGTAACATAATTTTACAATAAGTGTATAGTAAATTTTTCATTTTTTTGTTATTTAATTTTTTTATTGCTATGTCTATAACATTTTTTGCTAGCTTTCAATTTTTGTTTGCATATATATATATTTGTCTGGTTATGATAGTCATATGATTTACCATCCACAATTCTGCACTGCAGATGATAAAACAAATATACAATACAGCGCAATAATAGATATAATGCACATGTAGTTGACTTATCATTAATTTCAATTATATCAGAAGTTGTATTTTTAATGTATCATAGATAGTTCTTAACTTGCAGAGTACTGATAGCCACAAAATTTGTGATTTTGTTGAGCAAACGTTATCGATTTCGTATTGTTACAATGGATTTAATAGCAAACCGGAACTGCGTCTAAAGCAAAGAAGTGGGTCCAGACCGGCTTCACGACCGTAATAGTAATAGCGGTCGAGTACTGGCTCTATCCTACCTCTATGGGTGCAAGCCATAGAGTTATCTCTATGGTGCAAGCCATAGAAGCAATGAAAATATATTATGTATATTAATATTATCATTGATAGAAGTTTCCCCACAGAGTTTAGTATAAGTATTCCAACACTAAACTCTATGGCCATGGTGCAAGCCATAGAGGTAGGTATTCCTACGGTAGGAATACCTACCTCTACGGCTTGCACCACCTACCTACCTACCTCTATGGTGCAAGCGCTGGATAGAAGCCAATGATAACATACTTTATCATTCATAATAATGATAATCCAATTTATTATTAATATAACTATATAATAAATATTATATACAATATATACATGCATGTAATTGTATATAGGCTCTAAGTATATGTATAATCAATAAAAATTATAACAATAATGTATCTTATTATAATTATTGCAAAAACTAGGACTACTAACTATCTACTCAAATGTCCGTCGTACTATCTATGTTTTGTTAGTATGTAGATATTTATATTATAATTATTTGTCGCTAAATTGGTCAAGTTCAAGTTGGGGGCTTAGCGTAGCCAAGGGCGGAGCTCAGAGCCGTTTATTCACAATCAACGGCTTTCATAGGGCTTGGTTATATTGATATTGATATTCTTATTAATTACCTTTTTATAATAATAGTGATGGTTATTTTTGTAAATTTAAAATTATTATAGATAATAATACTTAATATTTACATATTATATTATTATAGATAATAATACTTAATATTTACATATTATATTATTAGGCCTATTATTCTTTATAATTATAAGAATATAACCAAGCCCCACCCTTGGTTGAGCCCCAATATTTAATTATATTAGTTAAATGTATATTTAAATATATTATAATTATAATAATAACAATAAAATAATAGTCATAGTAGGCCTATAGTGGTATAATTATATAAAATAATTATAATTAATTATTATATTAAATATTAATATATAGTACTGCAATATAATAATAATCTGTAGAGATCAGGTATAACGCTATATAATTAATAATAGGCCTGCTGAACTATAATAACAGATTACTATGATAACATAATAGTGTCACAACGATTATGATTATGATTTTAGGCCTATATATGGTTATATATGCCATCATATAGCACAATCATAATAATAATGTAGTGTTTGACCAAACACTGCAAATGCCAAGAGAAGACAAACAACAGGTCTAGTAATGATAAGCGGTACTCAAGCGGTACTGCAATAACCGAGCAATAGTTAACTTGCTACACAACCTATCAAGTTACTAGTCATAAAAGGAATTGAACCTGAAAGATTCTTGTTGCAGTCCTAGTGAGAACTCAAGACTGCACTGAGTGTCCACGTGTATACAACATAGGAAATGCTAGTAAGAGAGGCAACTTTATTTGAGCCGCGCAAGCGCACACCGTGCTATGCTATTGTTAATCTAATCTATGCTGTCTTTTCAGATGTTTGACTAGAAATACCGAGAAACGAAAATGGAGTCTCAGAATTACTTGGCATTTCCAAACCATCAGGCTGCTAATGTGGAGCAAGCCACCAATGGTTCACAGAGACCTGTCTCCTCACCAGCCAAGAAGAGCAGGAAACCAAAGTCAGCATCTCACTTCTTACTCCTGCAATCGCTCAGAAACTTGAGTAAATTTTTTTTCCATATTGGCATGAACTATGTTTGGGCGGGCATAATAATACTAATTTGTTTGCAGTGCATGGTATCTTTCGGGTCAGCTGTGCCCATTCAGATAACCAGTTTTAATTGTAATTGTGGTAAAATTGTAACCATGTACTGTAGACCAGTCGATATGTTAATAGAGCTGCTACAAAGAAAGGGATGTCAGATGGAGATACAACTGCATTAACCAATCAGGTTGCAGCAATGGAGGTTGATTCTAACATAACAAAACAGCAGCATGATAAGAGTAGTCAAAAGTCGACAAGGTATTTCCAGTTTCCAGGTTTTCACCGATAGTAGTTGCATACTCAGGTCTGTACAGTGTATTGGACCTCGAACTTATATATTTACAAATGTAGACATTGTATACCTGTGTGCACATGAATAGATTGAATTTCGTAGAATGTTGTTACATTTTTTCCCTCTCTTTTTGTCTTGAAAACAAGTTCAGTATTAGGACTAAGTACAATCTTTCAACATTTTGGGGAGAATTCATCAAGGGAAAACAACAACCTAAGCAACATGAGCAGCTTGTATAGCAGAAACTGCAACTGTTCAAATGTTTGAAGTCAGAAGAGATCTGTACTTGTGGGTCCCACATCTACCTTCAACATGCACACAACGTATGGAAGTTGAGTTCAATGCTCAACACTCCAACTGTTATATCAAATGTAATAACACAACTAGTAACAGGTTGTATAGAATTATATACAATAAGGGTGAGATATGGTCATTGTTCATGTAGCCTATCAACCTGTAGGCTGTTTTCACTTATAGAAATGAAGAGTCACGGAGGGTATTAGTTCCAAATATTCATAGTTTCGCTGAAGTAGAACCAGACCGAGACAGTTTCCGTTACTTTGATAAGAATTTTGTAGAAGAGGGAGTGACTGCAGGCACTGTAATACAGGTATGTACTGTAATACACGTATGCACCATAATACAGGTATGTACTGTAATAGGTTACAGGTACATGTATGTACATGCACTGTAATACAGATATGAAGTAGTGTAATACATGTATGCACCGTAATACAGGTATGTGCTGTAATACATGTATGTAATTGTTATGGTATAGACACATGGAAAATTTCTATTTTTGCATTCACAGACTTCACGCTCTAGTTTCCAGACACTCATTGCAATTTTCAGTACTACACCCCCCCCCCCCCCAACATCTAGCGGTGCACTGGTGTACATGAAGCCTCTCATTGCCTGACATTGAGCAGGAAGTGGCCCAGAGAGTTAGATAGTGCATGTATTTACTGTTATAAAAATACAATTAATAGATTAGCACATTCATTGCTAGCAATGCAGCAAAATAGCTCTCAGCATTTTACATCTGTAGCCCCAGTTCACTGACTGTGGAAATTAACTTGCAAAAATATTTTTCTGGGCTATGTTAAATGGAATAAATAGTAAATACCCTATTAATTCCAATCCAGTGTAGGGAACTCCCTTTCCTGTTTAGGGAACTCCCCTTCCAGTGTACGGAACTCCCCTACACTATCCGGTGGAATCCCTACACTATCTGGCGGAATCCTCCTATACCATAGTTATTTTACACAGTCAATGTTCAAATGAGTGATATTAGCCAGTACCCTAATCAATAATCAAAAATCAATAATCTTGAGAATCTGTTCTATTATTTTGCATTAATAATTTTATCTAATAATACTATAATAGTGTGTTGGGTATTCCATTCATTTCATTGTAAACTAGTTACATGTGATTATTATTTTGGTTGGAATTTTATGTGTCAGCAAACTGTAATTCTCACATGGTATTTACTGTAGCAAGCAATAGTCACTGGTATTGCATACTTATAACATTATGACATACTTGCATAAGTGCATGATTATAGATAATTCTTTATTATATATTATTAACCCTTGTCTAAATTTCCGATATTTCAGTTAATTGTGCAATGTTTTGGAAAATAGAGTTTGAAAACCCACATTCCATTGGCTGATTCTCCATGATGCAACATGTAGTTCAAATTTTGTTAGTAATTAGAATCTTGGAGTTGTTCCCTCTTGTACCAAGTAGTTTATTGAGTAGATAACTCCTTAACTACCATTAGGTCTGACATGTATTATATTATGTTACCTCATCCTCTGCAGGGCCCTATAAGGATCAACCCTAAGAACTACAAGCAATGTTTTGTACCCCACCCCCAGCGTCACATGGATGTATACGTACCATGGAGGAACAGAGCTTTGGATGGAGATATAGTATCTGTCTACCTTTTAGACAGACAATTAAGTCGAGTAGACATGGATAGTATAGAATACTATGCCAAACTGAACAGTATTGCAGTAAATAAACCGGGTTCTACCCGTAAAACACAGTCACAAGGTACCGGAGCCCGTGGACCGTCTCCATCTACAACCCCGGGTGCTGGCGATTCACCACAAAAACAATCTGGTACGTAAATGTTACACTATTACAAGGACTACATGTATGTCTAGGTAGCCTTGCTATATAACATGAAATATAGTCTAGAAGCATACATGTAGGTCTTGAACATAAAAATACTGTGGGAACAGGGCTATATGTTTAATATATTATGTGTGTATAGTACTAGGTACCAGGGCATGTGTCTGAATTTTATTTGGCATCATGCTAAACTGTTCACAGTACAGACTATGAATATCGATACTTTATATTCTGTATCATCTACTCATGTAGGTTGATATTATTTGGTGGGTATACTCCCTATTAATATAACATTTCAAAAGGCACCAGCTTGTAGAACGTTTGTTTGAAGATTGCGCTGAAGGATGATATATTTTCTAACGCCTGCTTTCATGCTGTCTCTTGTTTGTAGATAACTCGTTCGTAGCACCTGATAGGTTGGACTACACTAGACTAGGACAGTTCTCTGAGGCTAACCCTGCACTGATCGCTTCCTTCATATCTAACTTCCCAGGTGTAACTGATGTACCAGAGAAATACATACAGCCTGTTGGCATGGTGAGTATCATGTGTATGGGGTCTGAGAAATATGGCTGGAAATCAAGTGTAGTAGGCCTATGCGAGTTGAAAGTAGACTCTGCCGCTAGTAATGAGGCAACATTGGTTAATATGTGTCATGAAGATCTAATTTTAGATGTTTATTAAAATCCAAGCATGAAGTCAAAATTATGCAAGTTGCACAAATTATAGGTTTGCTTGCATGTTGCCATGGTTACATTTAACCTCTTCCATTGTCCTGTAGGTGGTTGATATATTTGAAGCGAAGAACTCGAGGGTAGTAGCTGGGAATCTGAAACCTAGAACTGATAATAACAAGAGCTTTGCTTTGTTTGTACCCAATGACTGTAGAGTACCTCGTATAGATATACCTCTAGACCAATGTCCTCCAGGTACTTACTCTACTGTATAATGTTATAGTCTAATAGTTATGTTCATGTCCCTATCTCTATGTCTATGATGCTATGTCTATGATGCTATGTCTATGATGCTATGTCTATGATCCTATGTCTATGATCCTATGTCTATGATCCTATGTCTATGACGCTATGTTTATGATGCCATGTCTATGATTGTGATGTAGAGTGATCAACAAAACACAGGGAATCTAGTTTTTATAATTTAATTGTTATGTAGTTTATATGGCTTGTCTTAAAACAGGGAAACTGACTTTGAGCAGTGGATGGATCATCTTAATACTGCTTTTTCTCATATATATCTGTAATTCTTCTTTTCAATTTGGTCTGCCTGACTCCGCAGGTAGTTATGTTTTTAAAATTCTGTTAAACTAACATTATTATGAATACGAATGTCTGTGAGACTTGACTGCTGTAGAAAATCTAATGTTGTAATTTTCTTTGTTGCAGGTTTCCGTCAGAGACCTCAAGACTTTGAAGAGGTTCTGTTTGTGGCAAAGCTGGAGCAGTGGCGAGAAAATGTGGCACGGGCCAACGGGTAATAAACACAGTGTAGAATGATGAATAGTTATATATAATATACTGTAAGGTAATAGATACAGTGTAGAATAACAGGTAGTTACATACGAGTATAATAATACTATAGGAGCTTTTCATCCCTACATGTATGTTATCTCTCAGTATAATAATATGTTGTCTCACTTATTAGTTGATACTAATGCTAGTTGAGGAGAGGGAGATATTGAATCTGGAGGTGTATATACATTTACATTGAGTTTGTGTGCATGTATACAGTCAACCAGTTTGTCATGAATTGATACACAGTGATTACGACGTTACGTTGTTATGAATTGTAGCAAACTGCTAAGACAACTGGGTAGCTCTAGTTCTATAGAACCGTTAACCGAGGCTGTACTCTTGGAATATGGAATAGACTACGAGGAGTTTACTGATGAAGTACGTACGTCCTTATGACCTCCTTTATAGTGATCAGGGAGTGATTCCTTCTCTTGAACACTTTGGTATTAATGTTGTTATTTTGTAAATACTCATACCGAGGCTAAACAAGCATAAAGGGTATATAATTCTGTTCTTCTTGTTTGATTGCTCTTAGGGTAAATGCTAACATAGTCCTGTATACCTTGTGCAGGTAAAGCAATGTCTACCTACACAGACACCATGGACTATTCCACCAGAGGAATACTCAAAGAGACGAGACTTTACCAAAGAGTGTGTGTTCACAATTGACCCTGCTACTGCTCGTGACCTTGATGATGCCCTGTCCATCAAACCTCTCGGAGATGGTATGTACAGAGTATATGAGCAGAGGTCAAGGTTTCTATATCACCATTGCTGTCTTAATCACGAGGGAGTTCTAGATAGGTTACAATTTGTCTGTAACTGTGTTCAGCTGGTTGTAATTGGTAAAGTCAACCGGTGGTAAACGTTGAGTAGTAGTGTTATGGTATTACTAGAGTATTCATACATTAGTACAAGTACTTATATAAATTACAATATTGATGTATTTACCACTAGGAGTTCATTGTGTATTTACTAGGAGTTCAGTGTATTTACCACTCTCGCAGTTCAGTTTAAGGTGAAAACAGACTAGCGAATATATTCGTCACGCTAGGGCGAAGCGATGGCAGCGTGCCAACGTTTTTCGCGCCAAACGAAGCACACAGGCGATTTTCCATCGCGAAAACGTTGTAGTCCGAGTATACATGTCGAAACAGGCAATTATTCTTATATTGATATTAAGGCATATTTTAATATCGCGTGTGCCACAACTCGGCTACTAACAGAACTTTTGGATTCATTAAAATATCGAATCTTAAAATAATATAATAATTTAAAATAACCATTGCTCAAATTCACTTGTTATGGATGAGTACCAATTAGCAGCCGGCTTGCTTTTTTTACGTCAGCTTTTGTTGCTCTGAATAGAAAAAGAAATGCTCGGAGACGACGAGTTAGAAGATGGTGGACTCACCCCATTAATCTAGTCCGGCCAGAGGAAGGAGCTTGGACTCTTTTGATGGAAAGATTTAGGGTTGAGTTTCCTGACAAGCATGAAGCCTGTTTAAGAATGAATAAAGATAAGTTTGACTTAATATTAAATTATGTTCAGCCAAGGATTGAAAAAGTGGATACCCACTTGAGAAAAGCAATACCTAGTGATCAGAGGCTCTATGTTACACTTTATTATTTAGCTACTGGAGACTCATTTAAGACTTTGTCTCTTTTCTTTCGAATGGGAGAGTCTACTATCAGAGAAATAGTATATGAGACCTGTCAGGCAATCTGGGACTCAATGCATTCAGATTATTTAAAAACTCCTTCATCTGCTGAAGACTGGGAAAAAATTGCTACTGATTTCTCCCATCTTTGGAACTTTCCACATTGTGTCGGTGCGATTGACGGCAAACACTGCACTATTCAAGCCCCTCGCAATAGTGGCAGTGAATATTTTAATTATAAAAAAACATTTAGTATTGTTCTAATGGCTGTTTCAGATGCAAGGTATATGTTTACATACATAGACGTTGGAACACCAGGTAGATGGAGTGATGGTGGCACCTTCGATCAGTGCAGTTTAAACCAGGTTCTGTCAGATGGTAGACTTGTTCTCCCCCCAAATGCTTCTTTGCCAGGTAAAGAAAAATAACTATCTTGTTAACAGTGCTGGTGCATCTTTATCTCAAATAGAAGTCACGGGTTTGCTTGATTGGAGAGGGGGTAGTGGTAATGTCTGTTAGTGTTATTTTTCTTTTGGTTCAAGAGTTGCAGCCCTCTGGCTTGGCTGCAAATCTCCATTATTATATACCATGCTAGTACCTTGTTTTAGGCAGCAATAAGATCGCTCCATTCACTTTTGTGGCAGATGAAGCATTCCCATTGAAAAACTGCATCATGCGCCCATTCCCTGGTAGAGCGAATAGTTTGGAGAAGCGCATTTTCAACTTTCGACTATCTAGAGCCCGCCGCACAATTGAGGTGAGTTAGTTCAACTATCTATATTTATTGTTTATATGCGATTCTAGGCTTGCCATATAGATTATTTTATTTCTTGATGGCAAATTGGCTTTTGATACATCAAATTATTCTTTTATAACTTAGTAGTCTAAGAATTTCCAGCTTGACGAGAGCAATATCTAATTAACTTTTTTCAAAATTGAAATGAAATTCTGATTCCAAGTCGACAACTTTTCATTAATATATAATCCCTGATTTTATTTTCCAAACTTTCATGAGGCTGAATGTATATTTTAGAATGCTTTTGGAATAATGGTTTCGAGGTGGAGATGTTTGAGGAGCCACTTACACATGTCACCAGATCATGCCACATCAATAATACTTGCCTGCTGTGTGCTTCACAACTTCCTCCGTGAGCAGAAATGCGAGAACTACTGCCCACCAGGCTATGCAGATGCCATGGACATGAATGGCGAAGTTGTACAAGGTGGATGGAGAGACAACGGTATAGGAGCTGTGCTCGAACCTATAAATCCAACTGCACATCGTAATCCACCTGCTACTGCTACACAAGTGCGGGATACCTTTATGTCATATTTTAACCAAGAAGGTGCGTTGCAGTGGCAAGTCGCTCATATAAATAGAACATAGAACACACTGTGATTTCATAAATATTATTTGTCAGTAATACTAAGTAAGTTACCATGCAATATACCCTTATGATGTAATTTTATTTTTAATTTCTTCCACATGTGCATGTTTTAAAACAATCCCTACTTCTAGTAGTATGTATGCTTATGTTTAGTAATAATTAATTAAATTCATGTGTGCTTCTGAATGTTATATAATTATGCTTCTTTGCTGCATGACTTATAAATATTATAATATTCTTTACATGCATGTATATTGAATATAAATAAAATCAAGATGCATGTCTCATAAAATATGCTAAAGTGAAGTGAGACTTATTTGTCATGTGCTGAAATTAGCAAAGCAAAGCACGAATAATGTTTAAAAATATATGAATGTTTAATAACGAGGCGTCATATACTTGGCTAGATAAACAAAGCAGTGTCATATCAAATATTACCACTTTTCGTCAAATCCTGAGTTTCTTCAGACTGTATATGCTGAGGAAAACTGGCATTGAAAATCAGATCACGGATCTGCCGTTTTAGTAACTCGACAGTAAACCTGTCATTTAGCTCATCCAATGCTTCAGCTACTTCCTCACCAAATCTAGCATTTTTTGGGGTGGTGGTCCGAGAACGTTGGTTACCAATGAAGGAATCCCAACGATCGATCAGTTGCTCCTCAAACAAGCTGCTGTCACCTGACAACTTACGCTTGGCAGCCCGATTAGAGGTCCTACTTGAGGGGCGACTGTTTACAGGTGTTATTGTTGAAGAACAGGAAGGAAGCTCAGTAGATGGGGCGTTGGAGGAATGGTCATTATTAGCCGGGTCATCTATATCATCATTATCAGATGCCTCCTCCATCTGCTCTTCTTCATCTATGATTGCTGGGAGTGTCTCAGTGCTAGGCAAGCTAGATGCTGATCTTATGCTAGAGACATTACTGAAAGCAATTTGGAGAGAGTTATTACAAAACATGTATATATTATGCACAGAAAAAACATACTAATGCAGTTACTAATAGTGATGATCATCACTACTCATACTCACCAATATAGTCTGACTCGAAACCAAAGTATTGTAACAATGCTTACATTATTTGACTTCACGCGTAAAATTTATGCATTATAGGACCACAATAAACAACTAGACCTAGTAGAAATTGCTGACTATCGGAACCTCCAGAAATTCTGGTTGATGTCACACACAGCATCAAATACTGCTGACCTTGCAGCTGTGTTATATACCGATAGTCACGCTGCAGAGGGTCATTAAGTGACAAGAGGTACATACAGTCATGAAAGAAATAGTCTTCCATGCTAACAACAGCCTTAGAGGCCTGCCTATAAAATAACATCTCAGCTTGATGCTCACCCACTCCTCGATCTATATGGCAAAAGCCATTCCATTAATGGCATCCAACACCAAGCTTTCTTTGTTGATGCTCCAGCACCTGACCTCGTCTCTTTCTCTATTTCTCTCTGCTTCCGCACAAGAGTGTCGTTCAAGTTCTTCCATGCTAACTTCAGATCTTGATCTGCAAATGTAAGTATCAACATAGAAAAAGATATGGACGTGCAAAACATCAGTTTTCATCTTACTAATTCAAGCTTAATTGAAATAACATCGACTTGAATTGAAAGAAAATCATCAAATTATTATTATAATAATAATAATTTAATAATAGTTTAATATTAAAATTATATTATATTTTGAAATAATTTTGTATGGTATCACCAATCAACCTAATCATTTTAATTAAATCCACTAATGTCCTATTACTATAATTATTTCAAGTTGAAGTTGGTTACTAAGTAAGTTAGTAATGATAACAATTAATTTAGTTAGTAGGCAACTCACTCGTTCTAAATTAATTAGATCAATAGTTGTAGGCAAAAACCTTATAAATCGTTTTCAATAATCATCCTAGTTTTGATGACATCTAAATTAAAAAAAACTTTGGTATTTATATTAAATCATATTATAAACTCACACTCAATATTCATAACCTGTGCGATTTCTCTCCAGTTGTTGTCCTTAATATCGGATCTGTGGTAATCCTTATGCTTCATGTTGAACAGGCATTCTCTCATTCTAACGTGGTCTATAAGATTTTCTATTTCATCTTTATCTAGCGTATACTTTTCTGTTTGTCTAGGCATATTGATATTGATTTGTTTAAAAAAGATGAAAGTGAAGGTAAATATATTATTATGAATTAAACTTTTTTCGGAAACAAACATGCAAAATGGAATCGGCAGAACAGATACAAGTATAGAGTGGAATCGGTAAAAGTTTACTAGCCAATCAAAATCAAGCGTTATCGAGAGCGAAGCGAAAAATATTAAACATGCTTGATATTGGGCGAACGTGGCGTTTTTGCTTGATTTTATGATGTCCTGTCGCTCCGCCGTCAAATCGCTCCGAATAACGGCGCGAAATTCGCTAGTCTGTTTCAACCTTTACTCTGACTGTTTAATATGCAGTTTGTACTTTTGGTGAATGAGTTTCATGTGTATTTGGAGTTGCCTTGCTTTGCCTGTACATCGCCTAGGGAGAGGATAAATCCTAATATAATACCATGACTGTTAATAGCAGCTGACTACGAGTATCTTATAAAATGTATTTAACTACTATACTATAGCATGTGTTCCTTTGGCAGATAACTATGAAGTTGGGGTGCATATAGCAGACGTCTCTTACTTTATACCAGAGAGTAATGAACTAGATGTGGTTGCTTCCTCCAGGGCTACTAGCGTGTATATGGTACAGAGGGTTATTCCAATGTTACCCAGGCTTCTGTGTGAGCAGTTGTGTAGGTAAGTATGTTATGTCCCTGGTCTATAGCTCATTCTTGTGATATCTTATATGTTGCACGTATATCACCTTCTTTTCAATTTAAATAGTTGTATACTTTAATGCCTATACTATTCTGACAGCATTGCGAAATGTATAGTTAACAACATTCTCAGTGACCCTGATGTTCATGGGTAGTAGCAAAAGACGCGAGTGTAATGTGAGAGATAAATGATGTGAAAGTGTGAAGATAACTCCAACTAACGTTAGAATACCTATAATAAGGAGGAGTTGACGGAAATATAACTTTTGGTTGGGATTTGAGTAAACAAGAGTTTGATTTCTAACGTTAGTAACCTTAGTTGGAATTGTCTTCTTTTTCTCTCACCCCATTTCATTCTCACGTTGCGCTCACGTCTTTTACCACTACCGGTTGTTTACACTGGATTTCTTGGTTAGAATTTCGCTAGGCAACGACTGGTACTAGTATTATGGGGCGCATGTGCTAAGTCTGTTTCCTATTCTTTGGAATACATTTTGTTTAAAGTAATATAATAATATAATCTGTTACATGTACTTATAATCTGTTACATGTACTTATAATCTGTTACATGTACTTATCATCTGTTACATGTACTAGTTCTGCTGTAGTCTGAACCCAGACGTGGAGAGACTCACATTCAGTGTCGTCTGGCACATAGACTCAGAAGGTAACGTCACGGATGAATGGTTTGGTAGAACAATCATAAAGTCCTGTGTTAAACTCAGCTACCAGCATGCGCAGGTAATCACAGCTGTGTTATTCTTGCCTGCTGTAAAATAACCTCAGGTTAATAAGCTTATTATGACTTGATAATTATGTAGTAGGTTGTATGTAGTAAGTGACATGGTTACTGTTAGGTTACAGTTAGATTGTTATGTAGTGAAGTGAACTACCGGTACACTAGTAGGTCTTAGAAAATAATTGCTGGTTTACCACTAATTCAACAGTGCTCTTTTAAGTCTGAGTCAGGTCAGCACACAAATTTGATCAGTCATCATGGAATGGCCCAATAGTATTACGAAGTAACAATGTTAGTATTAGTCATAGTGGGAGTACTAGTACTAGTCATTGTGCGAGTATAAGTACTAGTCATAAGTTATGTAATATGTTTTTGTATGTTGTCAGGGGTTTATCGAGCAGCCAGACAGGAAGTGGACAGAGAAGGAGTTGCCTTCCATCTCACCTGGATACTCTATTGAAGGTATTAAAGAGAAAGTACTTGCATTAGACAAGGTAGAGAATATTGATACCAATTATAATATTATACTACCTCTAACTTACTGCAGATGTATAATGTACATGTACTGCTCATAACTAAATTATACATATGTACATATATGAGACCTAATCAACTGTGAAGTTGGAAAGTATTAATTTGTTGGTTTCAACAGTGCTGTTATAATTATTATTGTTTGTGATTTCGGAGTTGTTATTTCTTTCTATATAATGATTAGATGAGAAAATAACTCCCAGTAATTTTGCACTTTCAACTGCAAACTGACCTACAGTGTATGATTCAACTCCAACAATACTGTACATGTATATACTATCATTACGAAAGAGTGCAGTAGTGAATATGGTGAACAAGTTGCGGATCATGATGTCACTATGTAATACCCATAATTATGTATATGTATGCAAGTACATGATGACATCACTATGTACCGATTAAACTGCTTCTGGTTTACTGGTCTGGTCAGCTAACACTCTATTACATGCACATGTATAGAATATCCTTTATACAATAATTATGTTGTTTTATAGATAGCTAAGTGCTTGCGCAAGAGAAGGTTTGATGAGGGGGCGCTACGGTTACAACAGACTAAGCTCTCATACACTCTAGACCCACTGACCACCTACCCCACAGGCTACTATGTATATGAGATAAAGGACAGCAACAAGTAGGTGTTATGTTATAAGTCTCATTATGGTTGGGTAGATACAATAGATAATGTGGAGTTCCGTGTATACATTAGTGCACAGACACTCTATATTCTATACTAATAGCTCACCATGGTGCTGGAGTATGCTTGTATGATGTATCAATGTTGTTGTATTAAATTAAACTAACCATTGTGGAGAGAGGACAGCTTCAGCCTAATGTTGTAACAGCATTTAAATTGTTTGTAAGCACTGCTACTTCCACTACAATTACAATATAGGTTGGTTAATCCAAATTGAACATGTTAGTTTAAATTAAATTAGATTTAAATTTTATTGCTGTACGCGAAGATTAAGTAGATGATGTCATTTTCTGAATTATTTATCAGTATTTGAAAGGAAATAGTTGTGCTCAGTTGTTATAGTTGTTAGTATCTACCTGGTAGGTAGACTGTCATCGGTCTTTTACAATAGGTATAACATTGTATACTTCCAACAGGCTGATAGAGGAGTTTATGCTGTTGGCCAATATGGCCGTAGCCCGTAAGATTTACAGATCATTCCCTGATAAGGCGGTGCTAAGGAGACACCCTGAACCACAAAGCAAGATGCTATCAGATCTTGAGCAAACGTGTGAGAACATGGGGCTACATATTGACACTACTAGCTCTCTCACAATACAGGTGAAGGTCATACCAACTGATCTAGGTCAACTCTGTGTAGACTTTGAAAATTAAATGGCAAAGTAATATTGGAAAAGGTGATGAGACTAAACCAAATGAATTTTGAATGTTCCACAAGTTGTTTATCTCTTTTACGTCTCTAAGGTTGACACGGTGAATATTCGCTCCTCATTATTGCTCTCAAGAATTTTCTGAGCATTCTTGCTATAACCATCCTACCTCATTACTTTGTGTCACCAGGAGACGCTGCAGGCGTATATTGGAGGTGATACGGAGGAGGATATCGGTAGACTACAGATACTCATGCAGATGTGTACTAAACCAATGCAGAGAGCTGTATACTTCTGTACAGGTGCCCTGGAGGATGAGTCCTTATACAGACACTATGCTCTCTCTGTCCCTTTTTATACTCACTTCACCTCACCCATCAGAAGATATGCTGATATCCTGGTACACAGGCTGCTAGCTGCTGCTCTAGGTACTTAGTCTAGATTGTACCTATAATACGCAACGTGGTATTGTAGGATTAGCGCCCCTGTTGGCTCAATATGGTGACATCATACCAACCGACAATCTGTTGCCGGAAATGGAATAGGTTTTAGTTCCATAATCTTTCTGTTGCTTAGCCTACGTTCTTATAGTGTTATGTTGTAATTTTCTGTATTTTTCTCTGGAGTAATCAATGGCTTACTGTTAGTGTAATGCCCTCTCAAAGATCCTCTATAATGTGTTCAACCACACTGTTACAATTTCCGTTACCAAGTGCTCTTACAATAACCAATTTAATGTTGTAGGCTACGGTCCTCCACCCACAGCCGAGAGCAAGCGTATAGAATCACAGGCTAGACATTGTAATGATAAGAAGGATAATGCTAAGAAAGCCGGTGACCTGTCAGTTGAGATGTTCTTTGTGGCCTTCCTCAAGGTTAGTGACTGTTCAGCTGCATCCAAAACAATATGTTGCCTTGCTGTGAGCGAATGACTTGGCGAGTTTTACTTCTAATGACTACTACTTGTGATTGTCCTATGTGCAGGACTAGAACTTCATTGATATTGTGGAAGATAAAGGCTATGGGAGCAAGATTTGACAACTCCAAATAGTGAAATGTATGTTAGAGAATACAACTCTTAAATGCATCACTAAAACATTCTAATTGGAAAATAATGTAGTCCGGCATGTCAAATGACCTGTTATGTAGACCAAAATTGCATTGTTTGTGTTACAGACTAGCGGTGAACTGACAGAGAAAGCCATGGTGATGGGCGTGCTCAATCAAGCCATTGATATTGTTTGTATCAAACTGGGATTTAAGAAACGTATCTACACTAATGTAAGTAGTCGTATCCACACTAATGTAACTTACCATATCTACACTGATATAACTTATCATACCTACACTAATATAACTTACCATATCTACACTAATGTAACTTACCATATATACACTAATGTAACTTACCATATATACACTGATATTTAACTTTGCTTTTATAAATTTTCGGCTGAACCTCCATTCATGTGTCTGGGCTTTAATGTGGGAGTGGTGCTTTAGAATAGCCATCCTTCAGAGCCTTTCACCGTTTTAGCATTAGTTTATCATTGAGAAGTTGGTTCTCTCTAGCCTGTGTTCCCATGTCATACTCTTTACTCACCAGTTAATAGATTATAGTCATTCCATACTAGCATGTGGTTGAAGCTACCATTCGTTGTAAGGGCTTCTTCTGAAATCTATCCTAGAATCATAATATTGTAAAATACTGCTACAGTTTTACATATACGAGTACATGTTAGTACCAGCAGGTAAAGAATTAGATGATATCATATAACTGAGGGCATGCTAGTGTATGTGAGTGAATGTATATTGTGTGTGATATACTGTTTGCAGTTTCTCAAGCTCAAGGGTATCCCTGTATATAACAATGAAGGTAGTACACCAACACTTACCCTGGCCTGGCCAACTGCAGATGGACAAGTCCAGCATCAGACGATACGAGTGTTTGATATCGTCACATGTCAGCTGAGAGCAGGCAAGGATCTGCTCAAATTTGACGTGAGTATCTAAGGCTGCTGTACTCAGTACCCAAGGCTACTGTACTCAGTACCTAAGGTTACTGTACTCAGTACCTAAGGCTGCTGTACTCAGTACCTAAGGCTACTGTACTCAGGACCTAAGGCTACTGTACTCAGTACCTAAGGCTACTGTACTCAGTACCTAAGGCTACTGTACTCAGTACCTAAGGCTACTGTACTCAGTACCTAAGGCTGCTGTACTCAGTACCTAAGGCTGCTGTACTCAGTACCTAAGGCTACTGTACTTGGTACCTAAGGTTACTCTATTTGTTGGTGATTGGGGAAGACGGCCTTGCTTATGTAGCATACTAAGGAAGTGTTACTTGAGTTCCCCCACCCCTGACTAATGAGGTCCACTACCTAAGGCAGCTAGTTGTATGACAGTATAACATCATTACTGCCTTTACAGACAGACAGTTTTTGGCCGGAGTGATCCCTCTCTCCTTTTACTCTTTTTGGTACACACTCCTACTTTCTGTACTCTAGGATGCTGCCACGCCTTTTATGGACATGAACTTTTACCATTTACCCCTTGACATTGATTGTATTGTAATGGTAGAAATACGCTAAAATTTACTTTTTGTGAACAAGTCGAAACACAAATAATGTCTGTGATATCAGAACTTGTATAGAATAAGGAGAGTGTTTGACTATCTATAGTTATTCTTAGTCAAGTGATTACTAGTGGTTGATATGTTTTTGTAGGCAACATTGATCAACCCTACGGAATTGGCGTAATCTGTAGCGTTAGTGACGTCAATGATCCTTCCATTTATCTTCCATAATGACCTCTGTTTACTCTGTATGTATGATATACACAGAGCTACTGCCTTAGTTTCATATTATAGCCCTATTCAAGTTGATGTCATTGTGCTTGGCACTACTAGATCACACAGTAGTCTAGTATTGATATAGGCTAAGGTACATGTATATCTGATTTTAATTAATACTTAAGAATAGAACTAAATTTTAACTAATCAAACCTTTTTATGTTGAAGATTTGAGATCAATCGTATGAAACTTTTTTGGTGCGATTTTCGTGAAAAATTTGTGCTTTTCTCCATTTTAGTACATTTGTCAGATTTATTTGTGCATGTTTTATGTTATTCAACATAGCAGCACTTTATTTGATGTGTGGTATTATATCACAGCCCATCTCTTTCTTTTAATCATGATAATAATATATTGCTGCTATTTTGTAATGTGCCACCATAATATAGCATATCCCTTTTTTTGATTGTCTTGAATAAACAACCAAAAGAAGTAAAAGTGTAAAAATACTATAATTGTTGGAGATAAAATAATATAGTAAGTAGTCTCAATGTGGTTGCAATCTTAACGATATAATAATGTGCCCCTAGCAATGCCTACACTACCATTGTACATACATGCAGAACACAACTACAGTCATGTACTCAAACTGAAGAGAGTATCAACACCTCAACCGCTCTGATAGCTCTGATAGCTCTGATAGCTCTGATAGCTCTGATAGCTCTGATAGCTCTGATAGCTCTGATAGCTCTGATAGCTCTGATAGCTCTGATAGCTCTGATAGCTCTGATAGCTCTGATAGCTCTGATAGCTCTGATAGCTCTGATAGCTCTGATAGCTCTGATAGCTCTGATAGCTCTGATAGCTCTGATAGCTCTGATAGCTCTGATAGCTCTGATAGCTCTGATAGCTCTGATAAATACGAGTCAATGATACAAAGTCTATAGTGGATTGCATCGATGTACAGAGTTTGATGGTTTCAGTTCTATAGATGATGATTGAGCAGTATAATATAATTAAATACGTAACCATTGAGCAGTCACAATATTCTTATGACTGCTCAACTGACAAATTAGCCCCCCCATTTGAATAAACTGTCCACTGTAGGCTATACATTGCACCTACTAACCAACATGTATGCATTTAATGGGATTCTATGGTGAATTTACCAGTATAATTATTATGATAATTACACCATGCAGAAGCAATAGAAATAACAAGATGTGAATTCTAAGGCAATACACTATATTATTAGTTTTCCAGCCAAATGGAGCTTTTGGCTTGAGAGAGAGAAGACAACTTTGCATTGGGTGTCCATAATGTTTTGTTACATGTACAATGTGTATGATGTTTAGCAATTACATAATAATATATTGTGCATTAGATATTGGCCTGTAAAATGATACAACAGGTTGATGTTATATATGAGCATAAGCTATTGCATTAATAGCAATGTCTCATAATACACAGGGGCTCATCAAATGTGTGCCTACCGATAATTCATTGGCCAACACATAAATTATAGTGTAGTCTATAAACATTTGAGTCTGCCAATAAGAATAAATAGTGATCAGGATGAACTCTACTGTATCAGCTGGTTAATAAATTGTTGGAGATTATCCCAGTTCCTCTATTAAATGATATCTGTTTTCTAGTCCATTCCTTTACTCTGTCATCCACGATACTGTGCTTAGTCTTAGTTCGGTGGCGCTTAGAAGGCACCCCTTGGCACCGTGAGTCTACCTGGTAGGTCTTCAGAAAAGTCAACTCTGGTAAAGACTGAGTTCTTGGTTCCTTCTGGGACCTGAAATATGCAGGACTAATGTTAGGTGGTTTTTACTGGAGTTGTGCTTTCTTGCAGAAACATTACAAAAGAAATGACAACTCCAAACTCTCGGCTATATATTGTGCAGTTGTACAATATTATACATGTATACATGTATGTATGTGCATGCAGTAGAAATACAAATTGCAAGGCTACGGAAAAATGTGAAGTCATTGACAAAATATACCTTTGCTGTACATGTAGTTATGCTAACCTAAGAGACCGATTTAGGGTCAAATGTAAATTGAGATGTGTTACTTTTTATTTTTATATAATATTTAAAAAACAACATGGTGTCTTGTGGTCATTCTGTAAGGTGATTCCAGGACTGGATAGCCCTTGTTCTTTGCCAAAAATTGAAGTAGGAGGAGCTGTCTTCTTTGTTCAGTTTTGGTGGCCCCCAACCCAAATGCTCCAATAACAAACATGAATCCCGTCTAGCACAACAATGTGCAGTACCCATGTCCAAACGAGTTTGATCAAGAATTAGCAGCTGTTGCAAGTGAAATGTTTTCCTGCAGCAGTCAAAGTAAATAACTAAGATTATGATTTTATAGTACTCGTACCTCCTTTTGGCAGGTATGGTAGTTGCACTTCTTGACAAGTCTGGTGAGTGTGCTCGTGTCATCCTCAGTGCCATTGTTTCTAAAAATCTCCTCGTCCTTTCTTTAGTACAGTTTATGACTGCCGTGTGGGATTTCAGGGAAATTTTCTCTTCCAGTGACAATGTCGCTAAATCTACAGAAGACAATTACATAATACTTGAGACAACTCCATGTTTTGGCTGAACTTTCGTAACTGAAAATTGCTGGCATATGAAAGCCCTGTTATACTCGTATCTGACTTTTGACCAATCACGGTCCATGAATAAATTCCAATAATACATGTACATGTATGTTTGTCTTGCATCCATTTGCATGCTCAATCAACATACAGAGATCCAGTGGGCAGCAAACAAATATATGCAGCATAACTTCCTGCAGTTTAGTGATCGTTTCATCTGCTGATCCATATAGTATTGAATTTAAATTGGAAAACCTGTAAGGCAGACTAGCCTGTGCTCACCAATTCTCACCTCGTAATTTCATTTTTGCTAGAATACACATGCATGTATATAATTATACTTTAGTTTATTTCAAATGCTACACTAGAAGTAATGTGGCTGTTGGAAAATACGACTTTTTGCAATTGCACAAAATATTGCAGTTAAAATTATTGTAATAACTCTATTGTTTGCGATATTTATTCTGAATAAATAAACTTTTGTATTTTGTTACTAAGTAATTTTATACAAGTCACATACAGTTGACATAATTATTCCAATACTCAAGTAACGTTTTGACTTAAGTGTGCTTATCGTTTGTATGAAATGTAAACACTTGAAGGTCGTATTTCAGGAAAACTAGCAGAACTAATAAATTGCTAGCAGCAACAGGTGAAAATGATGTCAAGTGTCAAAGCTATTTTAGTAAAATGTTAAATGAAGAATTTATAGCCGACCACCTATAGATCAACTTTTTACGACGTATTATACACATGTATTTGAAAGATGTTGACATGGGTTAGTGATATGCAGTAATACTAGACACAAAGTCCACGATCTTCATTCCTTGTATTTCAATACTAGTCCTAGCATCATCATCATAACGATATGAGGACTAGTGTCGAATAATGTAACAGATAAAAATTACACAGTGCGTCTAGTCTTGCAGTATATCGTACATAATATATAATTACTGTGAGAAAATCATTGCTACGGGAAAAATGTCACGGAATTTCTAACAAGCTGCCACTAACGGCATGCATATACATGTAGCTACCGGTAAGTATCCATATAGAGTACACATGCCGATTCATTCACCAGAAGGGTGCACAGCACCAACTTACGTTTAGACAATTCTCTTTGCTCATTCCTGTTTTTCTTAATTGCCACAGGCTCTGATAAGTTTGATATGGGATTTTTAATTTCTGTTTTCTTCACCGATTTGCCTTTCTTGGGCGAGTTGAATACTGTCATGCTTTTTCTGTAAACAAAAGTAATAGCATTGTCTAGCCGTACAAAGTGTCTACTGTTAGTAGTTTAGTATGAGCTCCTAGATATCATACTTTAAATTCACGGGACAAAATTTTAAGAAATTTAAAGTTTTTACGCTTTGACAACACCTTGCTACCACCTTTTTATGTTACAGATGCTTAAATATGGTGATGTGGGCAAATAGTTTATTATAAAAATATCAAAAAACAAAAATAAAATGCACCAAAATACTAGCCACACTCTAATACGGAGAGTAGTCATTCATACAGCATGTTAGAAAAAAAGTTAGTAATAAAGTCTCTGCAAATTTACAATGTATCATGGAGGATCGATGGGTGACCATGAAACAAGTAGGGCCTATTACATGGTCAGTGTAGGAATATTGTACATCTAATATGATCACGCTGCCTTTCTCATTATTTCACTTTTGAACATTCTATACATAATATGGATGATTGTCAATGCATTGTGACACTTCATTAAACCAATAGTGCAAAAGATAAGATACTAGAGGCAGTTTAGCATTCTCCTAGACTGTAGTTAAAGCTTTTCCGCTGCATGTAGATGAATATAAAACTTTACCTTCCCGATGTGTAATGTCACTGCAGATGTCTACCCTAAACTTCTTTCCAGTTGGCTGATATCGGGGCTCTACCTATGAATGATGCTACGGCATCTGATCTTCATAAACAGACTGAATATACTGAGTGACTGCGGACTGGTAGAGTCTATTATACGCTGTCACGGCATCTCTTTCAGTTGAAGTAGGGGGTCTAGGTCCTTGACACCTTTCTAATTTCTTTACATAATTTAATATATTCTAATATATATTGAGTTATAATCAATAAAAACAACACCTGCACTTTGCTGTCAATTCATTTCATGTCCAATCAATAGTCATTCAGCTGACAAAGTGAATTGATTTAAATCAAATATTTGTTTTGAACTTGAGTGCTCACATTTGCTCATATAAGACCAATTACAGCAGTAAATATATTATGTTCAACAATATTACAGTGTTTGACTTATTTTACTGTTTATTATGACAAAGCAATATTTTTCATATCTTTTTATCAAAAATATTTGCTCATAGCAAATAATATTCCATAAGAACATTTCCATGAACAACCATGATGTCTCACCTGGCTTAGTTTAGCTAAAAACCTGCTTGATTTTTGCATGTGGACCACTTTTGCCCTTCTATGCAAACTTATCTACCCTTGGTGAATAGGAATAATGTGGGAATGAAGGCTAGGAAGACAATGTGACATCAGAACAGGCTGTAATAGTGGGAGTTGTCCTATTTAAAGTTGGAGTGATAGGATACATTACTATCTCTCATCCTATTTGTAGAGGATTTATCTCTCACTGGTAAGAATTGGTGCTAACTACATGTAGTTGTCTGAAATTCAAGACAGTCAAGATACTACTTGTTCAGTGTCTAGAAGAAAAGTGTCTACTAAATGCCATAGATAACATTAGTATTGAACTAGTAAAATAAGGGCGTTTTGTTTTTCATGCTCTTCTAAACTGATAATATGACTTGTGTACTGCAATATTTACTAGCTGTGTGTGTATATACATACAGATCACTCCTAGGCTCTTCCCACACCTGTACCACCGTACTCGTGTGCTCAAAATATTACAATATTATATACAATGTTCTTTGTAATGATAATATTTGTAGGGAGTCGAAACTATTAGCAAAGCCAGCAACGAGACAACTGATGGAGGTGCTTGGGCTCCATTTGTCAGCAACAAGCTATTTTTTAAACTTGCTTTCTCACATGTAAGGTGCGTTTACACTACACTAACTCCAACACCAAATCCGTCACCAACTCCAACTCCAACCTCCAACACCAACTCCGACTCCCAACTACGTGTTTACACTACACCAACTAGTCGGTGACCACACAATCAATTAATTGCCAGTACCCACATCAGCAAACATGCTTGTACAAGTGTACATGTACTGTGATTATAGTAAATAAGCATAAAAAGCTTTGGATTCATCATCTATGATCAACAGCTAATCCTAGATTTGTAGGCTGGCTGGTAGTTAGCTGGTGGTTCACTCTTGAAAATTATACTATGTACTTCAAATTAAAGTTTTGTAAGTATCACTTTGAATAGCTAGTGCTATGGAAGGTTTTTCCCATAATAAAGCTTTAGGTTTATCATCAATAAACCAGAGCCAATCCTAGATTTGCAAAACAGATGCTAGCTATAATTAAAATACTGATTTCTGATTGGTCAATACCCTCCGACTTGTAGGAGTAACCCAGTACTGTTGGGTTGCTCAAACTCCGTCTCCGACAATAGGGATCTCCAACACCGACACCGACTTTTGTGTTTACACTACACCAACTTTGCCGGAGTTGGGCAGAAAAGGCGGAGTTGGTGTCGAAGTTGGTGTAGTGTAAATGCACTTGTAGGCATGGTGGTGCAGTTGAATTCAAGTGCTAATATTGCAGAAATATGGGTGAGTTCAGTTATCCATCTCTGTTATTAATTATCATCAGTCACAACAGTACAGCTGATGAGGGTGAAATTATCCAATACAAATAAATGTTTCCAAGTATGCAAGCAAAGCAACTACTGCGCTTGTTCAAACAATGTCTGCTATGTTAAAACTACTACTAACATAACTATAATATAGTGCAAGCTGGTAAGATTCAGTTGGCCTCATTCAATACTGATGATTTTGACCCCAAAATAATCCATTCAGTATTCTGAAATATTACAGTTTGACGGAGTATTTTAATATATTATTATAAGGTTTTTCTCGCCATCGTAGTGATGATGCTGATGAACAACCCATTATGCAATGAGCTATGCACTCTGTGGACTATGCGTTTTATGGACTATACACTCTATGGGCTATGCACTCTATCTCTATATAAATCGCCCCAATTTTCGACCCCAAATCTGATTGGACAATGGCAGGCCGTAGACCCTTAACCGCAGACTGTATACCGTAGACCGTTTCGTCATTTGTTATATGATCATATAAGAAAAGACGAAACGGTCTACAGTATGCGATCTACAGTCTGCGGTTAACGGTCTATGGTCTGCCATCCTCTAATCAGATTTGAAGTTGAAAATTAGGACGATTCATATATTTTGCAATGCTACTGGTCAACATCTAGGCGTCGGGTGGTGCTAGAACCTTGGGACCGGGTTCCAAGGTATCGCTGCCGGGGTGAGCCCCAAGCCTTAGGCTCTCAGACTCGACCTAGGGCGGGGTAGGTGCACAACCCCCACTCACCAGATGGGTGTTGGAACTCGGGCTATGCAGGCAGCGAAGATTCTCCTGGACCCGTGATTTATATGTTATAATGCTGCCGACGAGGACCTTGGTTCCAGGTGGTGTCAAGACCTTGGGGCTGGGTTCCCAGGCAATGCTGCCGGTGTGGGGCCTTAGGCTCTCAACTCACCCTACCCGACACACTGGTGTTGAAACTCAGGCTATTGAGTTGGAGTTGTTTTCTTAATGCAAGGGGTCACAGCTCCTCATGGATTCATTGTAACATACCTGTGCCACCAGAGGTCATGTACATGCATAGCCACAATACATGAACAAACACAAGGCCTGGTTTCATGCGAGCGAAATGAGCAAAACAATTTTGCAGTGAAGCATGCGTCGCAGACCAAGCACAAAGTGCTTGTATAACAAAGGACGAAGCGGTCTATGGTTAACGGCCTGTCATCCTCCAATCAGATTTAGGGTCGAAAATTAAGACGATTCATATATTTGTTGCAATGCTGCCGGTCAGGATCTTGGCTCCTGGTGGCGCTAGGATCTTGGGACCGAGTCCACCGGCATCACTGCCGGGGTGGGTCTCTAGCCTTCGGCCCTCGGACCCAACCCAGGGCGGAGAGGGTGCTCAATGCACCCCATCCACTGGATGAGTGCTGGAACTTGAGTCCTCTGACATCGCTGCCGGGGTGGGTCCGTAGCCTTATGCCCTCAATCACGACCCAGGGCGGGGTGAGTATCCGGCACACCTTACCCACTATGTTGGTGTTGGAACTCAGGTTATGCACTTGGAGTTGTTTCACTGAGGCAAGGAAACACAACTCCTCATGAGGTCACTGTAACATGTCTGCACAAAAAGAGGTCATATACATGCATGACTATAGTACACGAACACAGCCAACATTTTATTCCAGTGAAGCGAGTAAATTTTGCAGTGAAACTTGCGTTGCTTTTAATTGCCCAGGTGTATTCCCGCCTACTTTGTAAACTGCAATCTGTATAAAAATACACTTGTATACTGGCATAATCAACCTTGTAATTGATTAGAAAGTTGAGATTCATTGTACATTGTACATAGGACCATTTACCCCAGAAATCTAATCCTATTTTAAATTGAGATTAAACCAAGCAATATTGTAATGGTTTCTGTGTTTTGGTGCGGTCGTCCTTGGACGACTATCGACCCAGAAATGAAGTGCCTATGAGTGGTAATAGGACTTCGCATTACATGAAAGATCGAGCGGTCTCAGTAGCCCAAATACTACCAAAGACGACCCATCTGATCTCAAGTCCGACCTTCAGACTATACAGTGAAAGAGAGTAATTCAACCTAGTAGGCGGTTCGCAGAGCGAATGACCTAGTAAAAGGAAGAGAAAGTCCCTGTATCAAGTATAGATGTGTCTTTATTGAAAGCCAAGCGTAGACTGAGACAATGAACAGTAAAACAGTGCCCTTTATATAGTATAAGGACTTCCGGCCGACATGACGTCGGGAAAAGACGACGTGTGGTCGTCCGGAAGTTGCGCAACAAGATGGCCGCCGGAAGCCCGACGGCCGACCCAAAATAGGTCGGGTTCTACAAAAGTTGCTTATAATGGTCCAATTCATGTACAAAATGAATATCAATGGATTCTGAGAGGTCGGGCCTCTGTACATGGGTATAAAAGGCATTAAAAGACTTAGATATAATCATACAATCATATATAACAATATAAGAGTAAAGTACAAGCAGATATATACATGTATGCACGCAATAATGAGTGTCAGATGTAAGATACGACTGGGCGTACCATCACAATATGACTTCATCTATTTTTAATTAGCTTTTTTCAAATTCTATTCAATCTCAATTTATTCTTTATCTTGAAACAAAGGAACTAAACTAACCATTAATTAATATTAGCTTACAATAAAACGATCTTGATCAACCTTAATCAATGAAATCATGTAAAAGCGCACCTCTGCTGCTATGGCTCACAATATTATTAACATGTATGTATTGTACAATAAACAGTTGAGTAATATCCATGCTTAATTAGATTCAAATAATGCTGCATTGAAAATTGTCTCGAATTTTAAAAGCATCAAGTTTATAACTGAGACAAACTTGTATAATTACATGGCATGCATTGGTAGCTCTTGCATTCCTCCAAAGTAAACATAGGAGGAGGAAAGTGTTTTCTGCAAGATATTTGTTCATTCATACTGTCCTGAAGAGTTAGTAGCTGGAGACAGTGTTGGGGACGCTTAATGACCCACCCCACTCAGGTAGTTTATAATGTCTCAAGTACCTATTAGCTTCTTGAATCATATCAGGGGTTATCTCTAACTTGCTACGGGAGGCTTTTTCTCGATCAAATATCGTTCCTTTCTGACTGTCTTCTTGCAAAGCGTTCTGAATTAGCCTGAGTCGTCTGTCTGTTAACTCCATACCGACATGATCAAACAGTGTCCTTAGAAACTTTGTTTGATCAGATTGTAGGTGTTCATACTTAAAAGCTGGGATTGCCTTACCACAATTGCTGATTGATTGTATATGGTGAAAACAAATCTCAGCAAAGAGGACAATTAACGAGATGAATTCTGTTGATTCCGCAACGTTTTGTTTGCTAAACAGCCACTGATTGTGCGTCGAGTCACAGCAGCTGTCATAAATTAGGTACAGAGGTTGTATGCTTGGCAGAATCCTTGACAGCCAAGGATTTGAAGAAATCCAATGAGAAATATTGTGATGGGGCTCAGAATTTGATGCCGACTTGGACATTGATAGCACTTGCTCTCTTGCATCTCTATCCATAAATAAGGTGATGAACGCTGGAAATAGTTTTGGTATTAAATGAGCATCCAGACTTGAGGTATTCACTTTGGGTTTGATTGCAATTGTCGTAGCTTGTTTCAAATATGGCTTCAGGACTAATCGTACAACGCTGCGGTATATGCTTAAGTATTCTTCTGAATGTGCCCAATCATAATCCCAATTACCAAAATATTTCCGTTTGTAGGTGTGGCTTAAAGAGAACATGCACATTGGTTCAGAAATTGTAACCACATCTGGCAGAGAATTGAAAGCCTGCATCACAGCTGTAGAGCCGCATCTTCCTGTGAGATTTATCCATATGACTTTCACAGATGGATCACCAACAGTTTCACCAAGTCTAATGAGTGAACTTATCGGCATGATTAGAATGTATTTTGTAGTTGGTGCTTGAGCTCGAAACAAAAATGGCCACTTCCTCACGTCTAAAACATCTTCCCCTGGAGAAGGTATGCTAAAAATAGCTTCCTTATCAGTGACTGTCATTAGAGTAATGTGTTTCTGTAGAGCATATTCTGGATGCACGAACCTGACATGAGTTGATAGAAAGTTTCTCTTGTGGTTTATATGGAACAACCTCCCTTCTGACCAAGACCAGACCTTCAGCAGCTGAGCAGAAGATTCATAGTTCTCTCCTTTCTTACACTTATTTGTATGATTCTGTACTCCATTCAGATTCCAGTAGATAAGCTGAGCGCAACGTAACAGGAAGTAGAATATCAGATGAATAGAGTAGAAGAACAATCTCTTGTAGCTATCCCAACCAGCCATTTTACCACTCTCTGCAAAGTACAGGTTATAGATTCACTGAGTAGACTGCAAACAATCTACCAGACAAATCATGCAGTGTTATCAGTTGCCAGTATAGTTCAACATGTACTATAGTATAGTATAGTACCTGTACTATGCTGGAAACTGAAAACACTGCATAATTTATATTGTGATGATTCGGACAATCTACTAACTTGATCACTTGCATGCACTTTGTATTTACATATTGTGTAATTACTTGTGCAATTTGTATATTTTTATTTAATTGAAACTTATATGTGTAAGCCCGAGTTGATGTATCATTTCTTAAACAGTGCATAATTTTTGTACTTACGTCGCAGTCCTTTGTCTGACCTTGTTGTATCAGATCGTGCTTGCTGTTATGTCTTATAGTCTTCTCTACCTATACCTAGTTGAGCCTGATAACATTTTCTTATTACAATGTATATTTTACTGGCCTATTATGTGTAAACCGATTGGATATAATCGAAAGTCGTTTTAGTATGAAAGTTGAGACACTTTGCTATGGTAGTTAGTTGTCATTTTGATGTCAATAAAGACACTACTCTTTATTTTATACAAACTTCGTGGTACTGCTATCTAGTCTAGGAATATTTTGGCCTAGGTTCCTCACAGAACTGAAAGTCGGTGCACACTCAACTAGTACTATTTATTAATAATCTATAAATTCAACAACAACAATATAGTATAGCTTAATCACTAAGTACATTAATAGCCTCAAACAAAATAGACTCCACCCACTGTTCACATAGAATCTACCCATTGCTTGTATGAACTCCATCCACTGTTCATATTAAATGACATGGACAAAGACAAAGTTGTAATACTAGCTCTATTCTTAGGATCACATAATAGTAAAATTCAGTCAAGTTTCTTTACAATTCCAGCTATTGACAATCGCAGGTAAACTTATAAATCAATGTATATTGATTAAAGTATGGAGCTATCTACTGATTAAAGGACTGACCTGTCTCCTTGGACTTCACAGAAAGAAGTGTCCTTATTGATTAGGAACAGCTAATTCACATGTGAAATGATCTCAACTATTGTACAAAAGTACTCTCTGCTTGTTCGGGTGAGGGCAGACCTATGGTCAGTCTACATCAGTCATAAAACAATTGCCATAAAAAGGGTACAAGCAGACGGCGTGAAAGACCACCAGGCACCCGAGGGCCGTAGGTAATATGATGCATACAGTCTATTAACTAACAAAATAATTAAAATGCAGCATTACAAACAATAGCACATGCACTGACATTTATGAACAATTTGTGACAACCATATACATGTATATATGTACATGTATATGCAGTCTATGGGTAAGATTGTCCGGTCCCCCACAACATTGCATTGTTATGTCTGTATTGTTCAGCTATAAGTTGCGAATTAGAGGAGGGAGTTGTCAGTAACCCATGCTATTGTTGGCAGGTTATTTGTGAAACTTACAACATTATTCCTGGGTAAGTTACTTGGTGTTTATTTGCATACATGCATGTACATGTACAAAGGTATTTATTGTCCCAGCTCCAGACTTAGATAGTGTTGGTATCCACTCTCCCATCAAAGAGTTGTGTTGGAATTGTGGGTCAATGCAGTTAAAGTTAGTGGAAGGAAACATGGTTCACTTTGGCCAACAATCTGTGCTCTCCCACTCAAATACCAGGTCCTTACTATGGATCTACATATTTAAACCATTCACATACGATATCAGGGCTGGCCAAACTGTGGCGCATAGGCCACAAGTGGCCCACTTACTCATTTTTGGTGGCTCACTTGAGGTTTGTGTAAAAATTGGCATTTTCAGTATTTTTATTTGATGCAGCAAACAAGATGAATTTACATTGTACAACAGAAGCCTGTTAATTGTGTCCGAACTATCATAGAACTTTGCACCATGCAACATAAATAGAAAGTGAAGACGTGTAAAAAGAATTTGTGCAGTTCAGTAATCTTCATTGAGTAGAAGGGCTACTGGAAGGATTACGTTGAAAATGTATGCAAAGGATTTCTACCTGCAATGCAAGTGAAATTGCTTAATCTCAAAGCAGCAGAATTCGAAATTGGCAGGATTGAAAAATTTTAGACAAAGCCCACTACTGCGGATGAGTACTCTCAGTACCCTACCATTGCAAATCGGCTTTCTCAAACCAAAACTTTATAAGTTCGGATTGGGTCTCAATTCACAGCACTTGCATAAGCTACTAAGGATGTCATGTACACACTCAGAACCTAACTGTGTGCCATGATGACTGGTAAATCTGTATCTCGTCTGTTACATACAGCTACCCATGGGCCTACACCTACAAGTACACCTACAGTACATGTACACCTGCAGCTGCAGCTACACGTACAACTACACGTACAGCTACACCTACAGCTACACCTACAGCTACACCTACACCTACAGCTACACCTACAGCTACACCTACACCTACAACTACACGTACGGCTACACCTACAGCTACACCTACACCTACAGCTACACCTACAGCTACACCTACAGCTACACCTACACGTGAGAGTTGTCCTATTTAAAGTTAGAGTGATAGGCTGCATTCATTTCTCTAATCATATTTGTTGAGGATTTATCTCCCACCGGTAAAGAATTGGTGCTAGCTAGTTGTCCAAAATTCAAGACAGTCTGGACACTACTTGTTCAGTGTCTAGGAGGGAACTGTCTACCAAATGCCATAGATAACATTAGTATTGAACTAGTAAAATAGAGGTGTTTTGTTTTTCATGCTCTTCTAAACTGATAACACGACTTGTGTACTGTACTGTTCACTGCTGGATGTGTGTGTACATACATTGTATACACATGTACATGCAGAAAATATACTGTACTTTCTATCTGTGTATGTACATACTGTATGTATGTATCTAAGGTACCACCCAATCGCGTTCTGTAAAGCTATAAACCTTTGTCATTCAAGAAATTATTCGAGCAATATTGCAACGGTCATTTCTTAAATATGCAGCAGACGTAGTTGTTAGTTCGGTGTGCAAAATATAATACATGTCATCCGTCTAATGTAGTAATCATGTACATGTACATGCATATGTTTGTGTAACAGAGTGAAATACCAAAGGTGAGATGTTGGTTTCAGTAAGATAGTGAATAGGTTGGTGCGGTGATGATGTTTAAGCAAATCTTCCAAAAGTCCTACTCACTAAAGTGACTGGTAACTGATAAATAATGCGTTGAGGTGGTATATTTATTGTATGCGGTTTTACTCACTTCAATCGTTCACTTCTGGGGATAAGTGAAAAACACTAGAGAGAAGACAACTTCCCAGATGTGCTGTATGAATATGCCTGCACTAAAAACTATTTGCTACTTGCTTGTAAAGGTATTTTATTATTGCACTGCCATGGCCCACAATAATTTATGTATACGGTTGTATCATGATGTATATATTCTACAATAAACAATGGAGTAATATCCATATTTTATTAGATCAAAATAATATGTTTGAATATTTTGAATTTATAGCTGAGAATGAAATACATGTATTTAATCACATGGCATACCTTGTATTTGTCAAAATAAACAGTCAGCAAATTATATCTCCTACACTGCATTATATTCATTCACATTAGCTGAGAGTTAGTAGCTGGAGACAGTATTGGGGACGCTTAATGACCCACCCCACTCAGGTAGTTTATATTGTCTCAAATACCTATTAGCTTCTTGAATCATATCAGGAGTTATCTCTACCTTCTTATGTAATGTTTTTTCTCGATCATGCATCGTTCCTTTCTGACTGTCTTCTTGCAAAGCATTCCGAATTAGCTGGAGTCGTTGGTCTGTTAACTCCATACCAGCATGATCGAACAGTGTCCTTAGAAACGTTGGTTGATCAGTTTGAAGGTGTTCGTATTTGAATGCTGGAACTGGCTTACCGTGTTCGCTAACCGATTGTACATGATGAAAACAAATCTCGGCATAAAGAACAATTAAAGAGATGAATTCAGTTGATTTTGCAATGTTTTGTTTACAAAACAACCACTGGTTATGAGTTGAGTCACAGCAGCTGAAGTACATCAAGTATAATGGTTGTACTCTTGGCAGAAACGTAGAGAGAAACAGATTTGATGCGATTTGACGAGAAATATAGTCATGGAGGTCACGATCTGACATTGACCTGTACAGTGATAGCACTTGTTCTTTCACATCTCTATACATGAATAACACGGTAAATGCAGGAAACAGTTTTGGTATTAAATGAGCATCCAGGCTTGAGGTATTCACTTTGGGTTTGATTACAATTGTATTAGCCTCTTTTAAATATGGCTTCAAGAGCAGTCGAACAACGCTGCAGTATATGCTTAAATATTCTTCTGAATGTGCCCAATCATAATCCCAATTGCCAAAATATTTCCGTTTGTAGGTGTGGCTTAAAGAGAACATGCACATTGGTTCAGAGATTGTAACCACATCTGGTAGAGAATTGAAAGCCTGCATCACAGCTGTAGAGCCACACCTTCCAGTGAGATTAATCCAGATGACTTTCGCAGACGGATCACCGATAGTATCAGCAAGTCTAATGAGTGAACCTATCGGCATGGTTAGAATATACTTTGTAGTTGGTGCTTGAGCTCGAAACAAAAATGGCCACTTCCTCACGTTTACAACATCTTCCTCTGGAGAAGGTATGCTAAATATAGCTTCCTTATCAGTGACTGTCATTAGAGTAATGTGTTTCTGTAGAGAATATTCTGGATGTACAAACCTGACATGAGTTGATAGAAAGTTTCTCTGGTGGTTTACATGGAACAACCTCCCTTCTGACCAAGACCAGACCTTCCGTAGCTGAGCAGAAGATTCATAATTCTCTCCTTTTTTACACTTATTTATATGATTCTGGACTCCATTCAGATTCCAGTAGATGAACTGAACACAACGTAACAGGAAGTAGAAGATCAGATGAATGGAGTAAAAGAACAATCTCATGTAGCTATCCCAACCAGCCATTTTACCACTCACTGTTGAGCCCAAATTGTAGATTCACTGAGCAGACTGCAAACAATCTATCTGATAAATTATGCAGTGTTATCAGTTGCCAGTATTATAGTACACCTATAGAATCAGGTACTATAGTAACTATACTGGCATCTGCAATATACTGCATAAATTTGTAGCATAACAGGAGTGTAGTGTAGCTCCCAGTTCCTATGCTTTGCAAAGGTTTGGAAAAAGATACCCCACTAAGTGCCAATAGTCCCAATTTATACGTCTATTTTTCCCATAAATAACAGTTAAAATAGAATTGAAAACCCAAAAGCAGTTTACTCATAGCTTCAGCAAAATTCACACGGGACTTGGACAAAGTGTGGCGCCGCCAATTTTGGTAATATTGTTATTGAAATAGTTTTAATGGTAGACCATGTTTTTAAATGAACATCTTGGAAAATTGTATAATCTTTGATATGCCAGACAGTATTAGCAAAAGTCATTGAGCTTTCACTTTCAGCAAACCATAAGTTATCCATGGGACAAGTATAACATGATAATCTGTCTACCTTCATGGCCTATTTGTCATATATACAGAAAACCATTCCCATTTCAAATAGATAATATTTGTAGGAAGTCAAAGCCATTAGCAAAGCCAGCAACGAGACAACTGACGGAGGTGCCTGGGCTCCATTTTTCAGCAATATGCTATTTTTTAAAATTAGCTTAGTTTCATGTAGGCATGGTGGTGCAGTTGAATTCAAGTGCTAATTGAAGAAATATGAGTGAGTTTAGTTATCCACCCCTGCTATTAATTATCATCAGTCACAACAGTACAGCTGATGAGGGTAAAATTATAACTAACTAACCCTACTAACCCTACTAACCCAACTAACCCAACTAGCCCTACTAACCCTACTATGCGCTCTATGGGCTATGCGCTCTATGGGCTATGCGCTCTATGGGCTATGCGCTCTATGGGCTATGCGCTCTATGGACTATGCGCTCTATGGGCTATGCGCTCTATGGACTATGCGCTCTATGGACTATGCGCTCTATGGACTATGCGCTCTATGGACTATGCGCTCTATGGACTATGCGCTCTATGGACTATGCGCTCTTTGCTAAAGATCTTCGTTAGATCACAAGTGCTACATGTACATGTACATGTGTAATGGTTTCTGTGATTTGGTGCGGTCGTCCTTGGACGACTATCGACCCAGAAATGAAGTGCCTATGAGTGGTAATAGGACTTCGCATTACATGAAAGATCGAGCGGTCTCAGTAGCCCAAATACTACCAAAGACGACCCATCTGATCTCAAGTCCGACCTTCAGACTATACAGTGAAAGAGAGTAGTTCAACCTAGTAGGCGGTTCGCAAAGCGAATGACCTAGTAAAAGGAAGAGAAAGTCCCTGTATCAAGTATAGATGTGTCTTTATTGAAAGCCAAGTGTAGACTGAGACAATGAACAGTAAAACAGTGCCCTTTATATAGTATAAGGACTTCCGGCCGACGTGACGTCGGGAAAAGACGACGTGTGGTCGTCCGGAAGTTGCGCAACAAGATGGCCGCCGGAAGCCCGACGGCCGACCCAAAATAGGTCGGGTTCTACAAAAGTTGCTTATAATGGTCCAATTCATGTACAAAATGAATATCAATGGATTCTGAGAGGTCGGGCCTCTGTACATGGGTATAAAAGGCATTAAAAGACTTAGAAATAATCATACAATCATATATAACAATATAAGAGTAAAGTACAAGCAGATATATACATGTATGCACGCAATAATGAGTGTCAGATGTAAGATACGACTGGGCGTACCATCACATAGCCCCCTCACACTAGGTCATGGGTGTCTCTAGTGTCAAGTTAAGAAGGGTACGGTACAGTGTAGATTCTCTGGATACTATATCCAAGTCTGCTTGTACAAGCTGGAGTTGTCGGGGGTGGTTTAGATGCTGGTTGGCTAGTTCACGAAGAGCTATTTCTTGAGCATAGAGAGGTTCCAGATGTTGGCGTAGAGTGTCTCCCACCTGTTGACGGCTGGCAAGGTAGTGAATCCGTGGCTTGAGTTCAGCAAGTTGTTGCATGAACGACGGATCCGGAGATGCAGGACGTGTGGCATTCAGCTGAGTTAGTACAGGAGATGCAGGAGGTGGGGACTGGACGGCAGGAGAGTCTGGAGTGGCTCGGAGTAGGTCCCTGGCAGGTGTATAAGGAGAGCGGTGCGGTGAGGCCTCTAGTGTGGGCCTGGACTGCAGTGGCTCGATCAGTAGAGCCGGAGAAGCTGTACAAGAAGCTGCACATGAGACCTTGGGTGGAGAGCCTTCGTAGAGAGGGCCTGACTGAGGAGCAGGCATACTCTTCCTTGGAGCAGGCCTTGTCTTCCAAGAGGGTAGACGTCCGCGTCGGCCAGGGGAGCCGACACTTACTGCGGAGGTACTAGCAGGAGGTCGCCAGGGAGAAGGTCCAGCAGGAGTGGTAGGCGACGAGGAAGAGGAGGAGGTAGCATCAGAAGGTGCGGAGTCGGGGGTCTGTTCTGGAGATGGGCTGTGCCGTCTCTTGGGAGGTCGCTTCCTTGTGGAGGAGGAGCTAGGCAAATAGACTGGTTTATTTGTCCCCGACTGTCCGTCCATAGTAGGACGACATGGTAGAAATGGTGGGGGATCCTTTACGCCCCACCATTCCATGAGGGCCCCATAGCTGGGCCCGTCCGTGATGGCCTAGAGCATCACGGCTAACTGAGCTGCGTCCGCAGCGACAGTAGAAGCGGGCAAAGTGCTGCCAAATGTGAATGTTCAGTCTCTTGAGGGTGCCGGAGAAGCCACACTTTGCACATTTGAGGTTAGGTTGACTCCTTCTAGCCAAGTCGTCTCGGGCTTGTTGAGTGAAGGTACTAATCCATGGCTTAGTGGCTCCGGAATGCTGGGACGACTCTATGGGCAGCTTGTCAGTGAGTTTGTGCAGCTTAATGGTAGCTAACTTCAGGGTAGAGGTAACAGGAGATGGAGTGGGTGGAGGCGTGCCGTCTGGCGTGAGCGT
This sequence comes from Bugulina stolonifera, assembly GCA_935421135.1. Lineage (NCBI taxonomy): Eukaryota > Metazoa > Bryozoa > Gymnolaemata > Cheilostomatida > Bugulidae > Bugulina > Bugulina stolonifera. The sequence continues at coordinate 10,512,618 of OW285195.1, forward strand.
CTTCCGTAGAGGAGATGCATCTACAACACATAATTCATCTGATGTGTATCCTCCGCCTTCTAACTCATGCTCTTTCCTGTGAGAATGTTCAGGGGAATTCTCCTCTGTCCCGACTGGTCTATGCCGAGTGGGGAGGGAGAGAGAATTCATGCCTGACAGTCCCACAGGTGTGGATTGTTCCTCTAATTCTGATTTGTTCCCTACTGGTAACACTGAGATTTGCTTACCTTCAGCTGTGAAGACAGGCTGGTTGGAGTGATCCATACTAGAAGGAGTAGCCGTCTCGTCTGCACGAGAATGAGAAAGGATACGAGTGCTGTTAACTTCACCAGTGACACGAGGAGTGCAGAAGTTGCCACATGTAGGGATACATGTGCTTCGGTGAAGTGCTGAACGAGAAAGGACTACTCGTCTGTGAGCTGTCGTATTTATACTAGCCGAGGGATGAGCAATTGGCTCAATTGTAGGCAATGCCTCAGGCACATTTTCTTTGTTCGACTCGTCAAATAAGCGCGGGAACACGGCAATAGTTGCCTTCGATTGCTTCTTATCCGCTTTAGGGGACTTCGAGAGTTCGGCAATCTGTATTTTCGGCTGAAACTGTTCGGCAATGCTAGATTCCGTACAAGAGCGTTTTGCTTTGTGTACTTGAACTGCTGGCAGTATAGACTGTATCTCCGTCGTTGGGATTATGTCTTGAGGTTCGGCTACGCGACATTTCGCGTCCTCTGGATCAGGTCGGGCTGTTGAAACTTGAACATTCTTCGAGAGGTTCAGAGGTAGCTCTCTGGTTTGGTCCAGCACGGTTTGCTCCGTGTCGATCCTCAGGCCGCGGACTTGGACTGTGGTGTCTGGCAGTTCTACACACGATAAGTCGTCCGTCGGGGCATACTGAATTTTGGCGGGAATCAATTGCTGATTAGTGTCGGGTCTGGACGTGGCCAGATCCTGTTGATCCTTCTGAGTTGAGGATAGGTCGGGGTTACCTTGTGAGGTTTGTTCCGACGGGGCGGGACATATGAGTCGTCCTTTCAGCCTTGGGGGGTGATCTGTGGTCACTTCGGATGTGTCCGGCTTTGAGTGGAGTCGTTTCTTGCCTGGTGTTGGCCTAGTGGGTTTAGGTTCATCCACTGTGACGGGTGTAGGTGACGCCGTCGGCCTGGAGTGTGATGGGCTAGTTACCCGTGGGGTTTTCTGTTTGGAGTGGCTACTCTTGACTTTAGGCTTAGTGGGTATAGGTTCTTCCACTAGGACGGGTTCTGATGTGTCCGTCGGCCTCAGTGGACGACCATTGTGGTTTGGTCCACTCTTCTTGGGTTTGGCCGCAGTAGGAATGGGTTCATCTACTGGGACGGGTTCTGATGTATCCGTCGGCCTTTGTGGACGACCAATGTGGTTTGGTCCACTCTTCTTGGGTTTGGCCGCAGTAGGAATGGGTTCATCTACTGGGACGGGTCCTGGTGTGTCCGTCGGCCTCTGTGGACGACCATTGTGGTTGAGTCCACCTTCTCCTGGGTTGTTGTCTGTGTCTTGACATTTCTGTAGGAGGGTATGTAGGGCTTTCCGTAGGAAGTCGGCGGGAAGCTCTTCTTGCGGTTTTGGAGGGCTGGCCTTGTCATCCTTGTTACTCCGGAAGGCCATTCCGGCTTCCAGTGCTTCCTCCATATCATCGGGCTGTAACCATGTATAGTACCAGCGTAGGCCGTGGTCGTGGACTGTGAGGCAGAACTTCTCTACAGCCCATTCGTCCAAAAATGCAGGGGGTGCTCCTTCAAAGGCTGTTGCCATCAGTCTACGGATGAGAGCTGCATAGTCTCTGAGTGACGTGTGGGCTGGCTGTTCCAGTATGGACAGCTTCCATCGGGCTTCTTTGGCAGATAGTCCATATTGCTCCCTCAGTCGGGAAAATATCTCTTCGACTGATCGGGGTCGGCCGCATTCTTGTGCGGGCCCGTGTAGGGCGGCTCTAAGCCGTATGAGGCGTGCTCTGTCATTCCAGTTGCAACGCTCTGCCATAGCGGTGAAGTCTTCTATGAAGAGTTCGACGTCCTCTTGTCCGTTGTAGCTGAGTGTTTTGAGGTCCTGCTCGGCTTGGTACATCACCTGCTGGAGCAGGTTCCTTATTTGGTCCATGTCGGTAGGGTGTCGGGTAGTGAGTAAAACTGCTTTGGTTTGTTAGGCCGTGTCGGCCTAATGGTCGTACTGAGTACCGTCAATCTGTTCTGGATCCGAGGTCGGTCTTTGATTGAAGATCCGGCGTAGGTCGGGCTACATCCAGCGGAACCACGAGAATTATGGGTGCACTTTAGCGTTTGTCACCTTCTCGTATCCAAGGTTCCCGGGTCCGAGTCCTAAATCGCCGTAGAAGTATTGAAGAATGAGGTCGGTCGGTCACCCGAGGCCGAGGTCACCTTCCTTCTCTTCGTATCGTAAGAGTACGACCTTAGAATCCCACCGCTGCCACCAATGTAATGGTTTCTGTGATTTGGTGCGGTCGTCCTTGGACGACTATCGACCCAGAAATGAAGTGCCTATGAGTGGTAATAGGACTTCGCATTACATGAAAGATCGAGCGGTCTCAGTAGCCCAAATACTACCAAAGACGACCCATCTGATCTCAAGTCCGACCTTCAGACTATACAGTGAAAGAGAGTAGTTCAACCTAGTAGGCGGTTCGCAAAGCGAATGACCTAGTAAAAGGAAGAGAAAGTCCCTGTATCAAGTATAGATGTGTCTTTATTGAAAGCCAAGTGTAGACTGAGACAATGAACAGTAAAACAGTGCCCTTTATATAGTATAAGGACTTCCGGCCGACGTGACGTCGGGAAAAGACGACGTGTGGTCGTCCGGAAGTTGCGCAACAAGATGGCCGCCGGAAGCCCGACGGCCGACCCAAAATAGGTCGGGTTCTACAAAAGTTGCTTATAATGGTCCAATTCATGTACAAAATGAATATCAATGGATTCTGAGAGGTCGGGCCTCTGTACATGGGTATAAAAGGCATTAAAAGACTTAGAAATAATCATACAATCATATATAACAATATAAGAGTAAAGTACAAGCAGATATATACATGTATGCACGCAATAATGAGTGTCAGATGTAAGATACGACTGGGCGTACCATCACACATGTACTTTAAACAAGATACATGCATATGTAAGTTCTTATAATTATAACAGAGTGAAACTTGAATGATGAGATGAGGTGCCCGACCCCATGTCTGAATGCATCTTACAATAATTATGCTATTTCTGAAACAGACTGCTCTCCAATCCATCATGTGTCAAGGTGGTATGTTGTTCACTTTTTGGAGAGTAGAGAAGGACATTAGAATGAAGTGAGAAAGAGAAGACAACTTAACAGACTAGTCAGCACTATTATCTGGATGTGTAAAATATATCTACACAAAAAGCTAAATCTTAAAAGCTTGGCTACACTAGAGGCCGATTGTTCTTTTATGGCCTTCAGAGCGTCGTTCTAGAGCAACCAACATGTTGGTCTTTTCTTCGGTCCATAACATCACGAGAGCTGTGGTGATTGGTTAATATTAGATAGGGCCTACAACAGACTCCAATTATATCAGTTAGTAAAAACCAGCTTTTGTTATTGGCTGATAAGTAATGGGGGGGGGGGGGGGGCACTAGTGGACTGGTACCACAATTGCCTATAGAGCCATGCCAACAAGCAATGAAGTTGGTCTGCCTGAAGCTAACGGCCTCTCTTGGAGCAGAGCCATTGATGGGCTTATACACAGGAAATAGCTTACTATTTTAGCTGTTTTATTATTGCACTACTATGGCTCACAATAATATTAATATGTACATGTACATGTATGTACAATGTATAATTGTACTCAAGGCTGTAACAACCAGGGGGGCAAGGTGGGCATTTGCCACCCCAGAAATCTGTCCAAAAGCAAAAATTTGTTGGCGTAAATTCTCCAAAGGTGACCTTTGTACACATTGATCACACAGTTATGGGCAGTGTTATAGTCTAAAAGACAGCATAAGCGGCCTGTGATCCTGCATATTTGACTGAAATTTTTTAGAGAACATTTTAAGCTATTTTTAGTATCTGTTAGGGCAGCTCGATGCTCCGGCCTGGGCTTTTTGCCCCCTCAGCCAAAAATAGTTGTTACAGCCCTGATTGTACTGTACAATAAACAGTTGAGTTTGAGTAATACCCATGCTTAATTAGATCCAAATTATATGTTTAAATAGTGTTGAATTGATTATCTCAAAGCATCAAGCATCAAGTCTATAACTGAGAAAAACTTGTATAATCACTTGGTATGCCTTGGTAGCTTTTGCATTCCTCAGAATTACAAGGGGGGACAGTGTTTTCTGCAAAATATTTGTTCATTCATACTGTCCTGAAGAGTTAGTAGCTGGAGACAGTGTTGGGGACGCTTAATGACCCACCCCACTCAGGTAGTTGGTATTGTCTCAAATACCTATTGGCTTCTTGAATCATATCAGGAGTTATCTCTAACTTGCTACGGAATGCTTTTTCTCGATCAAATATCGTTCCTTTCTGACTGTCTTCTTGCAAAGCGTTCTGAATTAACTGGAATCGTTGGTCTGTTAACTCCATACCAACATGATTGAACAGTGTCCTTAGAAACTTTGTTCGATCAGATTGTAAGTGTTCGTATTTGAATGCTGGGACTGGTTTACCGTGATCATTTACGGATTGTATATGATGAAAACAAGTCTCGGCAAAAAGGACAACAAATGTGATAAATTCTGTTGATTTTGCAATATTTTGCTTACTAAACAACCACTGGTTATGCGTTGAGTCACAGCAGCTAAAGTGCATCAGGTACAAAGGTCGTACATTCGGCAGAATCTTCGACACAAAGGGGCTCGAGGAGATTTGATGAGAAATATAGTGATGGAGATCAAGATTTGATGATGACTTGTACAGTGACAGCAGTTGCTCTTTTACATCTCTATACATGAATAACACGGTAAATGTAGGAAATAGTTTCGGTATTAAATGAGCATCCATGCTTGAGTTATTTATCTTGGGTTTGATCACAATCATCTTAGCTCCTTTCAAATATGGCTTAAGGAGTAATCGTACAACGCTGCGGTATATACTTGAATATTCTTCCGAATGTGCCCAATCATAATCCCAATTACCAAAATATTTTCGCTTGTAGGTGTGGCTTAAAGAAAACATACACAGCGGCTCAGAGATTGCAATCACATCTGGTAGAGAATTAAAGGCCTTCATCACAGCTGTAGAGCCACACCTTCCTGTGAGGTTAATCCAGATGACCTTCACAGACGGATCACCGAGAGCGTCAGCGAGTTTAATGAGTGAACTTATCGGCATGATTAGAATGTATTTTGTAGTTGGTGCTTGAGCTCGAAACAAAAATGGCCACTTCTTCACGTCTAAAACATCTTCCCCCGGAGAAGGGATGCTGAAGATAGCTTCCTTATCAGTGACTGTCATTAGAGAAATATGTTTCTGTAGAGCATATTCTGGATGCACAAACCTGACATGAGTTGATAGAAAGTTTCTCTGGTGGTTTACATGGAACAACCTTCCTTCTGACCAAGACCAGACCTTCAGTAGCTGCGCAGAAGATTCATAATTCTCTCCTTTTTTACACTTATTTATATGATTCTGGACTCCATTCAGATTCCAGTAGATGAACTGAACACAACGTAACAGAAAGTAGAAGATCAGATGAATAGAGTAGAAGAACAATCTTCTGTAGCTATCCCAATTGGCCATTTTACCACTCACTGCGAGTCCAAATTGTAGATTTAATGAACAGATTGCAAGTAATCAACCCAATAGTTTCTGTAGTGTTATGGAATATAGTATGTACATTTACATGTGTTACATACTGGTATATAACTATTTATAAATAGCATAACAGGAGTGTAGTATTGCTCCCAGTCCTTATGCTCTGCTAAGGTTTCGAATAGTCGAAAGCTGACTTAACCAATTGCCGATAGGTGTTGTGCATTTTTCCTAAAAGTCGAAAGTAATTTACTCATAACTCCAACAAGATTCGAGCAGTACTTTGACAAAATGTAGTGCCCCCAATTTTAGTAATGCTGTTATTGAAATAGTACATGGAGAAGCATAGTTTTAACGGTCAACCATTTGTTGAAATGGAGCGATAGGAACATTATACAATCCTTCAGATGCCAGACATGGCAGACAGTATAAGGGAAAAATCACAGTGCTACCACTTTTACCAAACAATGAACTGTTAATGTTGTAATTCTATATGTAACATAACACTTGTCCATTTGCCATACAAATACTATATTCAAGAGTCAGAACACACATCTACAAGGTCTTTGTAATGCTTATTATAGTATGATCTCAGGTAGGCCTCTCGCTGGTGCCTTAGTAAAAGCTAATTGCAAAATCAGCAATTCGTAGCTTTTGGAGCTGTCCGGGTTCTGCAATTATTTTTTTAACTCACTTTTTCTCGTGAATGCATAAAGGTGCAGTTAAATGTGACAGTTAATTGGAATCGGGTACTGGTAACAGGATAAATAAGTTTATCCACCCCTGCTGTTAATTATCATAAAGTCACCACAGAACAGTTGGCTATAGTGTAGTCTTGTCAACTATGCTATCTACTGTATTCTTTCAAATAGCAGACTTAATTGTACAATACAGCGTTTGAAGTGTGGTTATACAGGAGTACTCCTGTGTACTCACCTCAATTTTTGTGGTTATACAGGCAGCAGGCGTGTACCCTCATTTTACTGCTAGCTTTCTCCATACAGTTACTGTGGACCTGATAGTGTTTGGTAGAGTGCTTGACTATCATCTATAGGGACTTGGGTTCAAATCTCACCAAAGCATCACTTTTTTTTCATTTAAGTAATTCACTAATTTCTTAGCTACCATAAGATTAAGTGGATAGCTATTAATACATGTACAATACTAATCTGTAGGATTGCATGTACGGTGTACCCACCTCATTTGTTTCACTTTGAACACTGGAAATAATTAACCAGCATGGTATAGCAAATTATTAGTAAAGTTCATATGATCTTGTACAATCTACACAATGAATAGTCGATGAAGAGGATGATGGGAATTCATAATCATAATGTTCAGTATATACAGCAATAAATAATGCATCTGTATGCCACTGGTGTTTGTGTACCCATCCATCTTCGCTATCCAAGCTCTAACCAGTCTCTGACCCTTCAATACTGATGGTGACCCCAATATCTAATATTGAATATGATGAAGTATTTTAATCTAAGAGTTGTTTCGCCTTTGTAGTGATGATACTGTTGAACACCAAGTTATGCACTCTATGCACTATGCCCTATATAATGTACTATGCACTCTATGGGCTCTATGGGCTCTATGCGCTCTATGGGCTCTATGTGCTCTATGGGCTCTATGGGCTCTATGCGCTCTATGGGCTCTATGGGCTCTATGGGCTCTATGGGCTCTATGGGCTCTATGGGCTCTATGGGCTCTATGGGCTCTATGGGCTCTATGGGCTCTATGGGCTCTATGGGCTCTATGGGCTCTATGGGCTCTATGGGCTCTATGGGCTCTATGGGCTCTATGGGCTCTATACGCTCTATACGCTCTATGGGCTCTATGGGCTCTATGGGCTCTATGGGCTCTATGGGCTCTATGCGCTCTATGGGCTATGCGCTCTATGGGCTCTATGGGCTCTATGGGCTCTATGGACTCTATGGGCTCTATGGGCTCTATGGGCTCTATGGACTCTATGGGCTCTATGGGCTCTATGGGCTCTATGGGCTCTAATGGGCTCTAATGGGCTCTAATGGGCTCTATGGGCTCTATGGGCTCTATGGGCTCTAATGGGCTCTAATGGGCTCTATGGGTTTTGGTTCTATGCATAATGCACTCTATGCTTCCAACTAAAATTCAAACACTTCTACAATTTCTATGATTTTAAGATCTACATTTTGGTCTAACTACACCGACATATATGTAGGCTTATAATACTGTTACATTTAAGCTCTTGATGCATATATAACATGTAACCAAAATTAGTAAAATATGCAGGTTAGTAATAATGTTATATACATTGTATATGACCCACATATTTATCTGTATTTATATAGAGAATGCCAAGTATGAAGTAAAACAATTCATTAGCCACATTGAATAGAGTGCTGGTACTTAGTTAATAGTTTACACTTTACATTGCAATATATCAATGATTAAGAACAGGTGCTGTAAAACCACCATGTGCACCTATACACAAGTATGCCTAAGATTTGAAAAAGAGGATACAAAAGTTTCCATCAATAATGAGTTGTATAATAGAATGTGTTCTACAGCTAATAGCTGGAAACAGTGTTAGGGAGGGTGAGTGAAGCTCCCCAACATGGTAACTCATAATGTTCCAGGTATCGATTAGTCTCCTTTATCATATCAGGAGTTATCTCTACTCTTCGATGTTTTGTTGTTTCTTTATCTACCAGAGTTCCTTTCTGACTATCTTCTCTGAGAGCATCCTGAATGAGATTCAACCTCGCTTCAGTTAGCTGAAAACCAATATGGCAAACCAATGTTTGGAAATATTTCATCTGATTTGATTGTAGATGTTCGTATTTGAAGGCGTGCACAGGTTTAGCACTTTGAGAAAGAGACTGTCGGAAATGGAAGCAAGTTTCAGCGTAATGAGCAACAAATGAGACAAATTCCGTTGATCCAGGAATGTTGTCTTTACTAAATAACCATTCATTATGGTTTGGATCATCACAGCTAAAATGCACCAGGTTTAGTGGTTTGACTTTGGGAAAGATCTTTGAAAGCCATCGATTGGATGCCACCCAAAAGGTGAAATCCTGATGAGGGTCCAACCTGGAGAGCGCCTTGCACATCGATAATACCTGTTCTCTAACATCTCTGTACAGAAATATCACAGAGAAGTCTGGAAACAGTCTGGGAATCAGAAGAGTATCATTCTTTGAACCAAAAATTAGTGGTTTGATCACAATTGTCTGTCTTTCCTTCAAATTTGGCTTTAATAGTAACCGCACCGTGCTTCGGTATAGGTTTAAATATTCAGTTGAATTCCTCCAATCTGTTGTCCATTGCCCAAAGTATTTATCTTTGTATGTTTGCAGCAAAGAAAACAGACCAAAAGGTTCTGAGATTGTAACCACATCTGGCAGAGAATTAAAAGCCTGCATCACAGCTGTAGAACCACACCTTCCAGTGAGGTTAATCCAGATGACTTTCGCAGACGGATCACCAAGAGTATTAGCGAGTCTGACCAATGAAGATGTTGACATTACTAAAAGATGCCTAGCAGTTGGTCCCTGAGCAATAAACATAAATGGCCACTTTCGAACATCACAGATATCTTTCTCTGGAGAAGGTATGCTGAAGATTGCTTCTTTATCAGTCACTGTCATTAGAGTAATGTGTTTTTGTAGAGCATATTCTGGATGTACGAACCTGACATGAGTCGATAGAAAGTTTCTCTGGTGGTTTACATGGAACAACCTCCCTTCTGACCAAAACCAGACCTTTAGTAGCTGAGCAGAAGATTCATAATTCTCTCCTTTCTTACATTTATTTATATGATTCTGGACTCCATTCAGATTCCAGTAGATGAACTGAACGCAACATAACAGGAAGTAGAAGATCAGATGAATAGAGTAGAAGAACAATCTTCTGTAGCTATCCCACCCAGCCATTTTACTCTCCAATATTTCTACAATGTGTTGTGATGTGCAATCAATTATCCATGTAATCGTAATCCATACAAGTCATAGTGGATTACATGAGCACACTCTACTAGTTACTAACTAACTAGTAACTAGTAGAGTGTACTCTTGACTAACAATCTATAAATTAGTAGATTAGCCTCCAACAATAAAGTATAGCTTAATCTCTAAGTACATTAATAGCCTCAAACAAGATAGACTCCACCTAATGGTCATAATTACTCTCCCCACATACATTGTACCAGGTCCTTACTGTCATTGATCTACGCATATAAACCATTGACATACTGTATTATTTACTCGTATGGTCAAACAACGAACTAACTATGTGTATGTACTACTAATCTAATGGCCATCTGAAACCTTGCAAAAATTGTCTATTAGCATTGAGAACAGGGCCTCATATTTTCAGTGGAAGCCACGGATTTGGTTGCTCGCTGTATCTACATGTAGTTATAAAAACTTACCAATTTTACTTCCTGCTAATAATCCCAGGTAAGAAAGCAAGGATCTAAAGAGATCTACATTCTTTCTAATTTGGGGTGGAGACGACACTTCACCAATGGCAAAGTTTATATGAGGCACAAGAGCAACTGTGGCTGGATGCTCTTCCTAACACCACCAATGACCCTTATAGGAATTGAACCTGGGACTCCCACATGGAAGTCCAGAGCCCTTACCACTAGGCCACAACAACTGTATCTAGTTATAAGTTTGGTGTTTAAATAAAAACACATTAATGAGGAATTAGGGTTGTCCACTGTTTGCCAATGTTAAATGACATGTTTTAAATTTCTGTCTAAAATGTGGTAGGCAGATATACATGTACTATTACACGGGGTGGGTGCCCTACTACATGTACATGTACATGTAAGTACCCAACCTACATGTACCTAGTGCTTGGTTAACGTAACTTTGATTGTGATACAATGTACATGTAGAATAGAAGCAAGAACTTTATGAGTATCACACAGCATTAGATTTTCATATTATCGAACTGTATACACATCAAACATGTAAATGCAATATTATACTATGTATATGCTTCCATGACACCATTATTTGTGCATGCGTTGGACATACTTCTCACCCGTTACAATAACATGTGTATTTACTCCGATTTTGCTATAAGATTGCTGTCTATATTGTATACAAAACCTATTATGACATTCTCACAAACAAGACAGTCATCTTAGTAAAATCATAAAACAGTAATACAGGTAAAAAGCAGTACAGCAATAATATTTCAGCATAAAATGGGGTAGCCAACGCAAATTCATAAGCATTCTCATATGCATACTGATCATAATTTAAAGTTGTCTACTCTCAATATGGCAAACATTGAGAGAGCACAACTTCACACGAACCATCAAGATAGTTTATGTGTGGTAATCTTCTTAATTTGGAAGTTGTGATAATAGGGAGTGAAAAGATGTTATACGTATGTCTCTCTATTCAGTACTGGATAAGGCGTAGTCAGCTTTCTCTCCACACAACAGTATAGTATACATGCACATCCAGTACTTACCTGGAGCGCTGCTGAAACAACTTATACTTACAGACTTACCTGGACTCACCAGTCAGAAGAGACTAGCTGGTGTCTGCTGTGCAGGTGTCTGCTGTGCAGGTGTCTGCTGTGCAGGTGTCTGCTGTGCAGGTGTCTGCTGTGCAGGTGTCTGCTGTGCAGGTGTCTGCTGTACGAGACCTTGGGTCCATCGGATGTACAACATGCATATACAGCTTCGAATGTACAGCATGACGTCTGCTGACATACTGGCATGACCACTTACCTACGTTGTTAACCAGTGAGATATACAGCAAGTGAGGTCTAATAATTCGAGATAGGATGACTTCTGTGTGGCCAATAGTTACAACGGACAGCTGCCATCTGCCGCAACACTGGTGGCAGTGGTGGGATCCAATAGATCCTAAACCATCACAGATTAAAGAAACTTTGTGAAGCGAAGATTGGTGTATCTCATTCAGCAGTTCCCGGTGATAACTGAAGTCAATGTCTAGAACCTGGCTGGCGTCTTCCTACGCATCTGAGAGGATGGATCACAGGGGTGTGGTTGACTCAACACCTTAGTTGGAAATTGGAAGCTTAGTGCGGTATCCCCCGGGGAGCTACAGTGTAGACTAAGGCAGCATCAGCTGTGGAAAGGGAGCCAGGTCATAAGTTATTGCACAAACATCAAACATCAGCACAAAGGTGCCTGGTGGTACAATACGACCACTCTCATTCTGTCAACAACAAGGCGAGGCACCTTTACTACTACAACCAGCTAATTCCTATGTAGAACCCCCACCTTCGGCTAGACTGTCTAGAGACTAAGCGGATACCCTGGTGAAGCTCAGGAACAAGTCACCTGTTGGTAGGAGACATTGGTGTACCCTAACCTGGCCCTGACTCATGGTGATGGGGACTTACTCCGTGCACCCTCTCACCTGCTTCCTAAAACACACACAACCTTAACTTTCCAAAGAGACAAGATGTTGTAGATCAGGGAGCAGGCCAAGCAGGAGATAATCATGGTGGAAGAAGCCATCCAAAAAGTGACCTGATGTAAGCACTGAGCCCAGCGACGAACAGAACTTTGGAACGATTTAAAGGAGGACCTGAAGGAGGAGAGGACTGAACTTCGCTATATTGTATCCAGAGCTATGGGCTGAGTTTTCAACTGGCACAAACTTGGACCTTTCATGTAGAGTGGAGAGCGCTCAGAAATTTACATGTAGAGTGTACCAACCACAGATGGTGAACCCAAGACTGAGCCAGCCACTGAATTAGACAGTTTTCTCAAAATGGGTAGAAAGCAAAAATTAGAAGTTCTCTTCTCTTACACGGGGTACTCCCTCAGGCTGGTTGGTCTAAGCATTCAATAGACCCCTAAATGGGAATGTGCAGAAAAATATCTAGTGTGGATCGAAAAAATGGAAGGCAGATTTGAGTAGTTTATAACAATTTAGTCCTAGGGAAGATGTTTCTGCACATTTTAAGCCATGTACAAGTAGAAGGCCATTTACAGCGCTGTAAATGGCATTCTACTTGTACGTGACTTAAAATGTGCAGAAATATCTTCCCTAGGACTAAAGTGATTCTAAGGTACCTGGAGGTACATTTTCAGAAAAAATGCTGCGCAGCATTTTTTCTGAAAATGTACCTCCAGGTACCTTATAATCACTTAACAACTCACCTCAAATGCTCTCACTACACCACATAACTTACCACATGCTACTGTAAGTACATTATACTTGCTCACATTGCCACATGTCATGTCACGTTGGACTATTATCATGATTCCATATTGCGGTAGATGCCATATTTGGGTGCAGTGTCAAATGATGGGAAATGCACTGGTAGACATAGGAGATCACGGTTACACATTGCAGTAGATGCTGTTACTATAGTTGAATAAAGAACTGTTGTGTCCTGAGCCGAAATCGTCTCTCAAATGACATGTGTACAAACATTCATTGACATTATTTGCCTCCATTATATTATATTGCATTGTTGTAACTTGTGTTTGCATTACTGTGTGTCCTTTTATTTTACTAATTGGTGTTTATTGTATTTACATGTACATAATATTATATTCTGCATATTATTTTTACTTGTATTTTTAGTTGTACTGTACTTCATATTGTGATCGATTGGCCGACTCGCCCGACACCCAGGCCGACCTATGCAGAGGTCATCAAGAAAGCCTTGTCGCCCAAGCGGATATTCTCCATCTTGAGTGACTCTAAGCATGCCTTTATGTCTAGATTACTTGTGAAATAAGTATATTATTATCTGATTACATTCTATGTCTTCTTTGCCTATTATAATTGATGGCCAACGTCTTGAATGCTCACCATATTAATACATAATTCATTTCTCATCATTTTAAGCACTTTTTGTGCATGGCCGACCCTTTTATGGTCACTTTTCAGCCATTTTGTTATGCAATTTCTGGGAACGATACCTTATCGAACAGCCCGACCTCCTGTCGGTCTTTTTGCCGGAAATTCAAATCAAATAAAAGCCGGCACATTTTCTATGCCTAGTCAGTGTTGTTGATTGCGCTTCAATAAAGCAGCATCTCCTAACTCAAGCTACAGAGTCTTACTCGGTGCATAAGCACAAGTTGATCTAGTCAGTACATACAAGTCTACACTTCCCTCAGTACCTGTAGTAAGAAGGAACTGATAGACCACCCTCGGTTCCCCCCCATGCATTTGTTTATACATTGCAGTGGATGCTGTTACTATGATTGAATAAAGAACTGTCGTGTCACATTTATTGACATGCGCCTCCAAGCATCACAATATAAACCTAAATAGTAACCCTCATTTTGTAGCGGTAATCTAATGGCGCGGAATTTTATTTCTACCAATGCCTTCCATGACAAATGGTGTTGCTCCCAGATATCTCATCTATTGCAATATATGATCATGATAGTACTCCTACCTTAAGGTATGCAAATGTGGGCAAGTACAAGTACATGTACTTAGTATATGCTGAGTTATGTGGTATAGTGAGAGCATTCTAAGTGAATGATAAATGATTATGTGGTAGCTAGAGGTACCTTCGAAACAAAATGCTGCTATAAATCGTATTCTATGCGATAAAATATGTAGCGATATTTTCACTAGGATCAAATTATTATAAGCTTTTCAAATCTGCCTTCTATTTTGTTCTACCGCCACCAGATTTTCCTCCACACCCTATTGGTTGGCTACCTTACCTCAAACCCCAATCACAAACAAGGAGCTTAGGCTATCTAAGTTTCTTCACTACTTCACCTAACAGATAATGGCCCTGTCACTCACCATTGGTTACAATATAGCTATCGGCTCCTCATAGGGTGTGCCATCAATTTCCTAGATGCCGATTGGCTAGAAGTGGATGCTGATACAACCAGTTACCTCCTACTATTTCTGGGGCTGCTGAGTTGGCAACCTTTGGGTCTTCCAGAAGCAGACGTCACTCATTTGCAAGCTATCACCGAAGGCAGGCGTGTCTAGAGATCCACAATAGAGCCAACAATAGATTCTTAAGGTAATTATAATTAGTACTGACATTACAGAGTTTAATAACCACTGTATAATTTATATCTGCAACATACAGTATAATAATGTATGTATGTATGTATGTATGTATGTATGTATGTATGTATGTATGTATGTATGTATGTATGTATGTATGTATGTATGTATGTATGTATGTATGTATGTATGTATGTATGTATGTATGTATGTATGTATGTATGTATGTATGTATGTATGTATGTATGTATGTATGTATGTATGTATGTATGTATGTATGTATGTATGTATGTATGTATGTATGTATGTATAATTTCTTGGAATTGAGCAATATTTTCAACTTGTAATGGAGAGATTATTGAAGCTTTTCTGCCACAGCAATTTACCCATTGCAGTAATATTAAAATTATGGCACTGGGATATGCAGCTCTTTACTTGGTGTAGTAGACTGGTCCGAATAGTTTAGAAAATAATAATAATAATATCAATCACTGAGACGTATTTAATTACACTGCAGACTATGAAAATATGGAAATATCTGAGATGATAAATTTAATTTAACACCTGCAACAAGCTAGCAGTACTTCTGCGTAATGGACTTAGTAGTTACTCGCTATGCTCTACCGTTTACCATTGACATATTTATTTCATTAATAGGAAGCACAGATTGATTCTAAAATGGCTGGTTGGACTAGTTATAAGAGATTGTTCTTCTACTCTTTTCATCTGATCTTCTACTTCCTGTTACGTTGCATTCAGTTCATCTACTGGATTCTGAATGGAGTACAGAATCACATAAATGAGCGTGAGAAAGGAGAGAATTATGAATCTTCTGCTCAGCTGCTGAAGGTCTGGTCTTGGTCAGAAGGAAGGTTGATTCATGCCAAGTATCGGTGAAACTTTCTATCAACTCATGTCAGGTTCGTACATCCCGAATATGCCCTACAGAAGCACATTACTCTAATGACAGTCACCGATAAGGAAGCCATATTTAGCATTCCATCTCCAGAGGAAGATGTTTTAGATGTGAGGAAGTGGCCATTTCTGATGGAAGCCCAAGCGCCAACTACAAAGCATATTCTCATCATGCCGATAAGTTCACTCATTAGACTTGCTGCTACTCTTGGTGACCCGACTGTAAAAATCATCTGGATTAATTTCATTGGAAGGTGTGGCTCTACAGCTGTGATTCAGGCTTTCAATTCTCTGCCAGATGTGGTTGCAATCTCAGAACCTTCGTGCATGAACGCTGTGAATCTTACTTTCAAACAAAAATACTTTGGAAAATGGCATTATGACTGGTCGAACTCTGAGGAATATGTGAATATATACCGCAGCGTTGTTCGGTTACTGTTGAAGCCATATTTAAAAGAAGCGACAACCATTGTGATCAAGCTGAATATTCGAACCACAACCGTGAATGTTCGCCTGATCCCAAAACTCTTTCCTAAATTCCATACATTATTTATGTACAGAGATGTCCGTGAGCAGGTGATATCAATGTATCGGGCAATGGGCTTCTATGACCCCCATCCGGAAGTTTCTTTTCGAATCGCCTCTAACTCTTTGTTCTCAAAGATTCTACCCAATGTAAAACCTCTGCACCTGGTAAATTTCAGCTGCAATGATCCAGAGCATGTTCAGTGGTTGTTCCGTAAAGACAACATCCGCAGGTCAACAGAATTTTCTTCATATGTCATCCATTATGCAGAAGATTGCTTTCACTTCCTAAAGTCAGTCTCAAGTGAAGGTAAGCGTATGGCAGCCTTTAAATTTGAACACTTTCGTTCAAATCAAACTAAGTTCCTGGAGACTATCTTTGACCATGTTGGTTTGGAGTTTACAGAGGAGAGGCAGAAGTTGATCCAAGACGCTCTCAAAGAAGATAGTCAGAAAGGAACTATCATTGCAGGAGATCAACTCAGACATAAGAAGATAAATGTCACCACATCGATGATAGAAAACGTCAATTGGTACCTAAAATACTATGGTCTGCCAGAGTGGGGGGAATCACTCACCCTGCTCAACATAGTTTCTACTTATTAGATTCAGAGAGTACCCTATTTAATTAGAAGATACTTATCACATTAGTTTCGACTGTTGCATAATTCATTTTTGCTAGTGCTAGTTTATATTTTATTAGACAAGAAGGAATGGCATTATTCATCCTCTTCAAGGTTTGGCATGGATTTAAATTATTGTCTTGGTGTCCTCTTGATTACTCGGTCCAAGTCAAAAGGCCCATTGGCTCGAGGGTTGGCACCTAGGTTTGTCGCACAACAATGA
Organism: Bugulina stolonifera; assembly: GCA_935421135.1. Classification (NCBI taxonomy): domain Eukaryota; kingdom Metazoa; phylum Bryozoa; class Gymnolaemata; order Cheilostomatida; family Bugulidae; genus Bugulina; species Bugulina stolonifera. The sequence goes on from OW285195.1 coordinate 10,529,651, forward strand.
GGATTTTGCTTTTGGTTCGTGCTGATGTTTTTGCGACCCTGTGATGGAAAAGGGCCAAAAAATTCTTGATGAAGTTGTCCTGTGCCTGAAATTTAGGCTGTGAAGACACTAAATGCAGCGTTGGTATCGAAAGTGTCTGTTATGCTCATTCTTTATCATAGCTAAATTACCATAGAAGGTCATTCAGATAACATAAACGTTTAAACACAGGAGTATGCAACTCCTTACTTTGTTCAATGGCCTTGGCAGTCCTAAAATTCAACAAAGTATATGCAGTATGTGACCTAGAATCCTAGATATTGACTGTTAAGACTGCTTTGTATGATAATTATGCAGGTGTCACACTATAAATAAATTGATATAGTACATGTATACCCAATCTACAGAAGCTGCATCGTAGAATAGAATTCACTGTAATTAACTCTACAACCCAAGTCTACATAAAATGATGGAGGTAGCCTCACCCTTGATAGAAGACGCCAATTGGTACCTAGTGTACTACAGTCTGCCAGAGTGGGTGGGAGGGGGGGGGGGGGGTCACTCACTCAGCCCAACACAGTTTCTAGTTATTAGATTCAGATCATTATCTAAATAATTATGAGATACTTTTGCATTATTTTAGACTGCTGTATGATCCATTTTTGCTAGTGCTAGCTTATTCTTGTGAGACAGAATTAATTTAAATAGTCTATCAATGCTATAGTCAGTATACAATGCTAGTCTTTCATCCAATAAATTTAGTGCACATGTCACTTCTATATTGTTCTACTATAAGTTCTACACGTACTATCACAGGTGGTGGGTGCCCTATCCAAGACCCAGCTTTTATAGTGTTTGATTAACAGAGCTTTGGTTATGATACAGTATAGAAGTATCACGCAATGTCAAATTTCCACATTATCAAACCGTACACACATTGGACACATAAATGTAATACTATATAATGCTTCCATGGAACCATTATTTGTGCATACGTTAGACATAGTTCTCACCTGTTATATAACATGTATATTCGCTTTGACTCTGCTATAGGATTGCTGTCTGCCACAAGCTGATCATGACATTTTCAAAAACAATAGTTGCAAAATCCGTAAAAAGTAATATGGTGACAGCTAAAATTAAAACTGTAAAAAACAGGTTCACGTGGAGTGATATTCTGTAGTGCAGTAATAATATTTCAGTATAATTTGGAGTAGCGATTGTAGATTTTCTTAAGTATAATTGTAATTCATAAGCATGGTCATATTATTATGTAATATTAAGTTATAATGAGCCTATTCTGTTCATTATAATGTAAAGTTGTCTCCCCTCAATATGGGAAACATTGAGAGAGCGCAACTTCACACTGATCATTAATATTGTTTGTGAGTGGTAATGTCGCCTTATTTTGACTGAGCATTAAAGCACATGTACATTCAAATCTACTTGGAAATAACTGTCAGGGGGTGAAAAGTGGTTCCTATTCGATTCATGGCATACAGCATTTTGGTGTCTGTTGTATAGGGTGTGGCGTATGCACTGTATGTCGTATGGTGTCTGTTGTATAGGGTGTGGCATATGCACTGTATGTTGTATGGTTTGATGTATTTATAATGAAGTGTGTTGTGGTGTGTTGTATAGTTTATTGGTGTGTTATGTTGAAGGGAGAGAGTGAAACCATGCTCCATCGTAAGCAAAGTCTTAGCACTATTTTTGTACATTCATTATTTTAATTACAAAAAATGATTAATTTATTATTTTATATTCTGGTAAGGTTACATAATACTAAAACTGACAGTAGGTTGATGGAAGATGATAAGTTGATGTGATGAATTGAGTTAAATGTTGAATAACATAGCCTAGCCAGTTGCATGCTTATGTCAAAACCCTCTGCTGTATGTGATAACAGATTTGGTGCCACAAGATAGCCAAGTTCCAACGACAAAGATCATTAAAGAAGGGAGTGAAGTAGAAAATGAACTTGCACCACAAACCCAGTAGCGGGGAGTGCTCAGTGCTTTAGAGTGCCAACCATAGATGGTAAAACTAAAATTGATTCATCCATTAAATTAATAATTCAATATGGTCAATGTCCTAATCACTGGTTTGTGCTGTTGTACCAAATGATGAACATTTGCACATACAGGACAACATGCATGACAACTACCTGGCCAGTGCCCAAAAAGCTAGCCCACTTTTGCAGTGAGTGGGTTGTTATAATACGATATCAGAGATCATATTGATCACTAGTAAAATATGCCACTAGTTGAAGCAGCCAATGTACTACTATTCACACAGAATTCCTGTATTACCTTATGTCAAACTAATAGGACATTTTTTCATTTAATTGATTTCATAATATAATTATTATTTTGGTCTTAGAGGAATCCATTTATGACTGATACAGAAGTGGAGAAATTTGAGATAGCCTTTGCTTTTTGCTAAATCTGAAGCAGGAGAAGTTGTCTTCTCTATATTTTGTTGATAGACTGCCCTTACCCCAAAACCCAACCACAAACAAGGAATTAAGACTATCTAAATTTCTCAACTACTGCACCTACCAGACATACACGTAGTGGGTCCTCATTTATTCAAGGAATTCATTAAACAAGATGGAATGACATTGTTCATCCTCTCCAGGACTTTGGATAGATGATGTAAATTATTGTCTTCGCAACCTCTTGGTCGATCGATCGACGCAGAAGAGACTACCGTCGTGGAAGTTTTTGTGATCCGAGAAAATCATCCCTTGCTCATCAGCACGCCTTGGTTTCTTGCACGATAATAAGGATTTCACTCTTGCCTCAGGCCGATTTGTTTGTGACCCTGTGATGGGAGTGGGCCTGTGCCTCAAATTTAGGCTGCGAAGACATTAATGCAACATTCACACTGCCGTTTATACCAACTATTAGCGGCGAGCGGCCAACGCTAACTACAACTACATTATATAGTAACATGCTCCAGTGAGCGGTAGGGGTCAACGAGTTCAACAAGCTGAACTTTAAACCTTGCTGCTAACTAACACGTGCCAGCTATAGTATAGTAATAGCTAACCACATTGTGGTTAGCGTTGGCTGCTCGCTGCTAGTAGTTGGTATAAACGGCAGTGTGAATGTTGCATTAATGTAGTTTTTAGTATTGAAGCTGTCCATTATACTCATTCTTTGTGACAGCTTACTGGTTATATCTTAATTATCCCAATGATATAAATAGTTATACAGCTCTTCACCTTGTGGGCTAGGAATTCCTATCATTCATTAAACAAGATGTGTAGCGAGTGACCTAAATAGTGATTGTAGACACTTACTTTATATGATAATTATGCGGGTACATGTGCATGTATCACTTTATAATTAAATTGACACCCATCTACAGAAGCTGCATGTGTCCCAGTGGTGTAGTGTAGTGCAGTGCAGTGCAGTGCAGCGCAGCGCAGCGCAGCGCAGCGCAGCGCAGCGCAGCGCAGCGCAGCGCAGTGCAGTGCAGTGCAGTCAGCATGATTACTTCGTCACAGTCATCTTTGTAAATTTACTCAAGGATAATTGCAATTGGTAAGCATGTTCATACTACTGATAATCATTATAACTTAAAGTTGTCTACCCTCAATATGAGAGCACAACTTCACACAGATAATTAATAATGCTTGTAAGTGGTACATGTAATTGTCTTACTTAAATCCATTTGAAGATTATTGTCAGGGGGTGAAAAGGAGTTCCTATTCGATTCATGGCATATGGCATATGGTATCTGTTGTATAGATGTGGCGTATGCAGCCTACTGTATATTGCATGGTGTTTTGTATTAATTTGTTGTGAAGTGTGTTGTATGTGGTGTGTTGTGGTGTGTTGTGGTGTGTTGTGGTGTGTTGTGGTGTGTTGTGGTGTGTTGTGGTGTGTTGTGGTGTGTTGTGGTGTGTTATGTTGAAGGGAGAGAGTGAAACCATGTTTATTATGAGCAGAGTTTTAGCATTAATTTTGTACATCCATCATTTTCTATTCCGGTAAGGCTACCTAATACAATGTACTAGAACTCACAGTAGGTTGGTGGAAGATGATAGGTTGATGCAAATAATTGAGTTCAATAACGAATAACATAGCCTAGCCAGTTGCACGCTTATTTCAATGCCTTCTGCTGTATGTGACGACAGATTTGGTGCCACAACATAGCCAAGTTCCAAGAAGAAATATCATTAATGAAGTGGGTGAGGTAGAAAATGAACATGCGTCACAAACCCAGTAGTGGGGAATGCTTAGAGCTTTAGAGTGCCAACCATAGATGGCAAGACTAAAATTGGTTCATCCATTAAATTAATAATTCAATAGGGTCAATGTCCCAATCACTGGTCTGTCATTATTGTGCCAAATCGCATCTTGTGCATGCAAAACAACATGCATGCCAATTACGGGCCAGTCGCCAAAAAACTAGCCCACTTTTGCAGCTAGTGGGTTGTTATAATGCGATATCAGAGATCAAATTATTGACTAGTAGAATATGCTACTAGTTGAAGCAACCTATGACTTGTGCTAGCATTCACACAGAATTCCTGTATTACCTTGTGTCGGATAGGAAAGTTGTTCTTGCAATTGATTACGTATAACGATCATTTTGGGCTTAGAGGAATTCATTCATGGCTGATGCACTCTTGCTAGACATCGTGGAGTTAGGTGCATAAGTGGAGAAATTTTAGATAACCTTTGTTCTTTGCCTAAGCTGAAGTAGCAGAAGTTGTCTTCTCTATATTTTGTTGGTAAACTGCCCTTACGCCAACCACAAACAAGGAACTAAGGCTATCCAAATTTCTTCACTGCTGCACCAAACAGACATCGTGGGTCCTCATTTATCCAAGGAATGGCATTATTCATCCTCTCCAAGACTTTGCATGGATGTAAATTATTGTCTTGGTGAACTCTTGGTTGCTCGGTCGACGTAGGAGAGGCTATCGGCCTGGAGTTTTTGTGATCCGAGAAAATCACTCCCAGCTCATCGGCACGCCTTGGTTTCTCGCACGATAATAAGGATTTTGCTCTTGCCTCAGGCCAATATGTTTTCAACCCTGTGACGGAAAGGGGTGGGAGAATTCTGGATGAAGTTGTCCTGTGCCTGAAATTTAGGCTGTGAAGACACTAAATGCAGCTGCTAGTATTGAAACTGTCCGTTATGCTCATTCTGTTGTCACACCTATTGTAGAAGGTCATTCATTTAGACACTGGGCATGCAACTCCTCACTATGCTCAATGGTCTAGGAATTCCTGTCATTCAATAAAAGATATGCAACATGTGACCTAGATAGTGACTGTAGAGACCTACTTTATATGATAATTATGCAGGTATCATTCTATAAATAAATAAATCTAAGTAAGCCATATTGTGTTCCAGTGGTGTAGTGAGAAAAACTGAATTGGGGTTTAGATCCAGGTAGATAATTCATATACTGTAATTGATAGACCTAAATGAATAGTTTGGAAGTGATAGTATAATATCAATCACTAAGACCGTTTAAATTGCAGCACTACACCTTAAGAAAATTTTAAACTGTCAAAATAATTTATTCCCTACATTGTAAATTCAATTTCACACCTGTACCAAGTTAGCATTACTTTTGGGTAGTGGATCTAGTAGTTAGTTAGTAGCTATGCTCTACACTGTATACCATTGATGTACATGTACTACATATAGAGGCAGGAAAGATCGATTCTAAAATGGGTGGTTGGACTCGCTACAAGAGATTGTCTCTTTACGCTATTCATCTGATCTTCTACTTCCTGTTACGTTGTGTTCAGTTCATCTACTGGAATCTGAATGGAATACAGAATCATATAAATAATTTTAAGAAAGGAGAGAATTACGAATCTTCTGCTCAGCTGCTGAAGGTCTGGTCTTGGTCAGAAGGAAGGTTGGTTCATGCTAACTACCAGAGAAACTTTCTATCAACTCACATCAGGTTCGTACATCCAGAATATGCTCTACAGAAACACATTACTCTAATGACAGTCACCGATAAGGAAGCTATTTTTAGCATACCTTCTCCAGAGGAAGATGTTTTAGATGTGAGGAAGTGGCCATTTCTGATTCCTGCTCAAGCACCAACAACAAAATATATTCTAATCATGCCGATAAGTTCATTCATAAGACTTGCTGATACTCTCGGTGATCCGTCTGCAAAAGTCATCTGGATTAATTTTACTGGGAGATGTGGCTCTACAGCTGTGATGCAGGCTTTTAATTCTCTGCCAGATGTGGTCGCAATTTCAGAACCAATGTGTATGACTTCTTTGAATCTAACTTTCAAACAAAAATACTTTGGAAAATGGGAATATGATTGGTCAAACTCTAAAGAATACTTAGATATGTACCGCAGCGTTGTCCGGTTACTGTTGAAGCCATATTTAAAAGAAGCGACAACTATTGTGATCAAGCCGCACATTCGAACCACTACCATGGACATCCATTTTATCCCAAAACTCTTTCCAAAATTCCATACATTGTTTATGTACAGGGATGTCTACAAGCAGGTGACATCAATGTATCGAGCAATAGGTTATTTCGACCCGCATCCGGAATTTACCTTTCAGGTGGCCACTAACCCTTTCCTGTCAAGAATTCTACCCAACATGAAACCGATGCATCTAGTACATTTTTGCTGCAATGATCCAGAACACCTTCAGTGGCTGTTCTGTAAAGACAACATCATTAGATCAACAGAATTCGTTTCATTTGCCATCCACTACGCTGAAGCATGCTCTCACTTCCGACAGGCAGCCTCAAATGGAGGAAAACCCATACCTGCCTTTAAATTTGAGCACTTTCATTCAAACCAAACTAAGTTCCTGCAGACTATCTTTGACCATGTTGGTTTGGAGTTTACAGAGGAAAGACAGAAGTTGATTCAAGACGCTCTCAAAGAAGATAGTCAGAAAGGAACTATCATTGCAGGAGATCAACTCAGACATAAGAAGATAAATGTAACCGCATCGATGATAGAAGACGTCAATTGGTATCTAAAATACTATGGTCTGCCAGAGTGGGGGGAGTCACTCACTCTGCCCAACACAGTTTCTAGTTATTAGATTCAGAGCATTGTCTATATAATTACGAGATACTTTGCCATATTCATTCTCTGGCCTGTTAGAGGCTGCAGAATGTTATTTAAAAAAGCTTGTTTCCTCATCAATTTCATATTAGAAATTTCTGTCGTAGATTGTTGTATAGTTCCTTTTTGCTAGCGCAAGTTTTGTTGATCACCAACATTTGTTGGACAGAATTAGTTAGAATAGTCTATCCAAGTTAATGTGTAGTATTCTATACATGCTTCATGGTTAGTCAATAAATTCAATTGGACATGTACATTACTGTATATTGTACTGATATGCCCATCAGTCAGTTATAAGTTTTAAATTGGTGGAGGGAATTATTATTTAATGAATACATATGTACCAGTATATTATAAATTAGCCCGTGAGGCTGTATTCCATGTTTGTTGGTAGGTTATTCGTAAAGCTTGCAATATTTCTAAAAAGCCACCATGATTTTTATTTATATACGTGTAGGCCTGCATGCAATCAAGGTATTACCTTGGTTCCAGGCTTAAGTGGGGTGGGCACCTACATGTACTTCTCCATCAAAGGGTTGCATCAGGTAGATAAGGTCGGTTGGCAGCTCACTTTTCACTTTTCAGTGCTGATATGAAATAGTTGTTAGTAATAAATCGAGGTTGTTATTTTTGGTGATAAGTTTTATATTTCTGTACAAAAATATGCCGTACAGTGATCTCTGGAACTGTGGTCAGGCCTTGTGTCCAGTCGCTGCTGCCAATTGGTATTAGAGGCTAAGTAGCGATGTTCATTAGGATGGACAGCATGCTGTCATCTCTGGTAATGATCTCTTTGAAAACAGATCTTTGGTCGGCACACCTGCTTCTTGGAGGTGGTGGGTACCCGACCCAGTACCGAGCCTACATCTAATTAGTGCTTGAATAATGGAATCTTGGCTATGATACTGTAAATGTAGCCCTGTTTGGGCCTACTGTAATAGCGATTTGAACTTTCAGGTGTGACTACAATGCTGACAGTCAGCTTTCATTGTATACATGAGGTGGAGTTATGTTCATATAAAAATAATATTATGATATTATATTCCCCAGAAATGTGACAATTTATTAAGTAATTATTATAACCATTTTCTGTTCTTGACTCTGATAAACTACAACAGTCATGTACACACAAAGGAAAGATAGACCAGATGCAATCTCGCTGTGCTACAATCGTAGTAAATCATACAATACTATATTATATACATGTATGTATTCTCAAATATTGCCGTGGTTGTGCCTCAAACGACCAAGGTTGTGGACAAGCCACCGACAACTAATGAGCAATGCAGTGTGCGGCTACTCAGCCTTAGCAGTCTCCATCTGCCACAACGGCCACAAACGTGTTGTTATGCCCTTAGCTAGTTGCTCAGCACAACGCCAGTAATGTAAGTATAAGTATAAGTGTATTGAATGATCCTTACTGCTTGGAAGTACAAGAGTGTATACCAATATTCTTGTCTCTTTTATAGGCAAAAGAGGACGACCAGTTACTTCTGGCGGGCTCCGGATGATTAACACAATCCCATTAAGAAATGGACGACCCATACTAAGAGCCATCATCTACTATATAATTCTCTGTACACAAGACATTACTGTAATTGCTTTACATTATAATAAAGACGTTACTGGTATAAAATAGTCTTATAAATTAGCAAAATCAACATGACGACCTAAAGGGTCGTTGGGGCACAAACAGACAGGAGTCGTCCATTACAATATTACAAAAAATCTTCCTGCATAGGCATGCACGTTGTTACACAGCTTAATTGCAAATAATATTGTTATTAGATTAGCTAGCAATGGTAGCGTTATATAGCAATAAATCGGATAATTAGATTACAGCGTACACATTGAAATTACGCAGCTAAAATAAAATGTGAAATGCAGACTGCACAATCATTGCAATAAATCAGTAGAATAATAGCTACAATAATAATATATTACTATTGAAGTAAACTGGGCTCTACATGTAGAATTAATAACCTGAAACAGTGTTTGGAAGGTTTAATGATTCACCCCACTCAGGCAGTTCGTAGCGCCTTAGAACCCTGTTTGCTTCATTGATCATATCAGGCGTTATCTCAACTTTTCTTTGCTTGATTTTTTCTCGATCTAAAACTGTTCCTTTCTGACTGTCTTCTTTAAGAGCCTCCTGAATTGCCTCCAGTCTCTCTTCTGTTAACTCGAAGCCAACATGGTGAAACAATTTCTTTAAAAAATTTGTTTGATCTGACTGAAGGTGTTCGTATTTGAAACCTGGGACTTGTGTACTACCTTCTTTCAACAACATTTGATAGTGGAAACATGTTTCAGCATAGTGGATGACGAATGAAACAAATTCTGTCGACCTAATGACATTTTCCTTACGAAAGAGCCACTGGGTATGCCTTGGATCATCACAACTTCCGTGCAGAAGGTTCAGAGGCAAGAAATTTGGAATCATCCATGAAATCCAGGAGCTTGATAGTATTAGGAAAGAAATTTGCCCATGAGGGTCAATGTTCGATACTGATCTACACATTGATATAATTTGCTCTTTCACCTCTCTGTACAGAAATAACATAGTAAAGTTTGGAAAGGATTCTGGTATGAACTGAAGATCCATCTTGGAAGTTCTAATGTGAGGTTTGATTACAATAGTTTTTGCTTCTTTTACTTTTGGCTTCAACATTAATCGGACAGTACTACGATAAATATTCTGGTACTCTTCGGAATTCACCCAGTCATAAGTAGGCATTCGTAAGTGCTTTTGCTTGTATGCTTGACTCAAGGAAAACATGCACAGAGGTTCAGAGATTGCAACCACATCTGGCAGAGCATTGAAAGCCTGCATTACAGCTGTAGAGCCACACCTTCCAGTGAGATTAATCCAGATAACTTTCGCAGACGGATCACCGAGAGTATCAGCAAGTCTTATGAGTGAACCTATCGGCATGATTAGAATATATTTTGTTGTTGGTGCTTGCGCTCGAAACAAAAATGGCCACTTCCTTACGTTTACGACATCTTCCTCTGGAGAAGGTATGCTAAATATAGCTTCCTTATCAGTGACTGTCATTAGAGTAATGTGTTTCTGTAGAGCACATTCTGGATGCACGAACCTGACGTTAGTTGATAGAAAGTTTCTCTGGTGGTTTACATGGAACAATCTCCCCTCTGACCAAGACCAGACCTTTAGCAGCTGAGCAGAAGATTCATAATTCTCTCCTTTCTTACATTTATTTATATGATTCTGTACTCCATTCAGATTCCAGCAGATGAACTGGACACAACGTAACAGGAAGTAGAAGATCAGATGAAGTGAGTATAAGAACAATCTCCTGTAGCTATCCCAGCCAGCCATTTTAGTTAGTGCTACTTTTGACAAAGCTTGTAAAGTCACTATCAGTTATCAACACTTCCCTGAACTTACTGTGATGGTACAGGACATTTGTATACGACCCCAACTCCCGGACGAAGCTCCACCGCACCCTAAGTGCCTAGTAGTTGTTACAGCGCTACTCACCTGACACTAACATTCTCACAATTAGTGATCGTATACTTACCTTTAACTGCATTGCATGTTCAAAGTACTTAATTACCGTCTATATACATGTCTCCATGTGTTTATGCTCATTCCTTATTCATGTATCTTACTATATGTTGTTGTACATAGTCACATGAATGTTACTAAGTCCTTTTTATGCCTTTTATACCCATGTACAGAGGCCCGACCTCTCAGAATCCTTTGATATTCATTTTGTACATGAATTGGACCATTATAAGCAACTTTTGTAGAACCCGACCTATTTTGGGTCGGCCGTCGGGCTTCCGGCGGCCATCTTGTTGCGCAACTTCCGGACGACCACACGTCGTCTTTTCCCGACGTCACGTCGGCCGGAAGTCCTTATACTATATAAAGGGCACTGTTTTACTGTTCATTGTCTCAGTCTACACTTGGCTTTCAATAAAGACACATCTATACTTGATACAGGGACTTTCTCTTCCTTTTACTAGGTCATTCGCTTTGCGAACCGCCTACTAGGTTGAACTACTCTCTTTCACTGTATAGTCTGAAGGTCGGACTTGAGATCAGATGGGTCGTCTTTGGTAGTATTTGGGCTACTGAGACCGCTCGATCTTTCATGTAATGCGAAGTCCTATTACCACTCATAGGCACTTCATTTCTGGGTCGATAGTCGTCCAAGGACGACCGCACCAAATCACAGAAACCATTACATTGGTGGCAGCGGTGGGATTCTAAGGTCGTACTCTTACGATACGAAGCGAAGGAAGGTGACCTCGGCCTCGGGTGACCGACCGACCTCATTCTTCAATACTTCTACGGCGATTTAGGACTCGGACCCGGGAACCTTGGATACGAGAAGGTGACAAACGCTAAAGTGCACCCATAATTCTCGTGGTTCCGCTGGACGTAGCCCGACCTACGCCGGATCTTCAATCAAAGACCGACCTCGGATCCAGAACAGATTGACGGTACTCAGTACGACCATCAGGCCGACCCGGCCTAACAAACTACGGTAGTTAACTAACTACCCGACACCCTACAGACATCAAACCGAGGACGACACGTCCCCTTCACCAAAGAGGCTCCATCTATACTCAGCAATGGCTAGCGATATAGACAGGCTAGTAGAGGTAATCGGACAGTACATAGAAGTAGCTCGACCTCAGCCGCCTCAACCCTCTTTCAAGACACCACAGTTCGACGGACAAGGAGACGTCGAGTTCTTTATAGAACAGTTCCTGACCATAGCCGAGGCAAACGACTGGAGCCCGGCAGCCATGTACCTTCACCTAAGAGAAGCCCTCAAGGGACCGGCACAAGAATGTGGCCGACCCGGCACCTCAGAAGGGATCTTCGAAGCTCTACGCGCCCGATACGGGTTAACTGATAAAGAAGCTAGACTCCAGCTCATACAGCTGCGGAAGGATCCCGGCATGTCATTACAAGAACATGCCACCTTAGTCAAGAAACTTGTACATGTGGCTTTCCAGGAACTACCCGAAGCGCACCGCCGGGTATTGGCTGTGGAAAACTTCAGTAACTCTCTTGAGGACGGGCACCTACAGAGACACCTCTTGGCAATAAACCCCAGAGATGTGGACTCGGCCGTCCGAGCCGGAAACGACTTCTTGCTCGTCAAGGGACCTTCCCGTGGAAGTAAAGCACACCAAATCAGGGCAGTCACAGAACCCGAGCCGGAGACACCCCAAATAAATACAGTGGACTCCGACCTGACCTGGATCAACGACCTGAAAGAGGCCATCCAGACACTCAGCCAAGAAGTCAGACGACTTCGAGGACTACTAGACGCCCCCAGAGCGCCAGGACCTCGGAACAGACCCTCCTGGCAGACCAGCAAAAAGCCTGGTCCCCCTCCTCAACGGACCAATGGGAACACTCCCCCCACATATCCTGAGCCGCCAGTACCCGAGTCGGGAAAAGGCTCCGGCCCGAGACAGTAGAGGCTGGCACTCGGGCCCTACAAGTTCCTCACACCTCTCACATTTCCATCTCGGAAGACCGTCCCAAGTATCCGGTCGGCAAGGCCGACCCCCCTTCTAAAACAGTGACTCAAGTGACGTATGTAAAGCCGCATGTACCTAGCCTGTACATACAAGGACGACTATGTAGCCAAGATGTAACCCTACTCTTGGACACGGGCTGTACGACCAACCTAATATCACCCCGCATCCTGAAGAAGCTGCAGAGACCCGACCTAGAGGTCCTACCAGTAAGTCAGCCATATGGCAAGATGGCCGACGGCTCGACTCTCAGGTTCGAGGGAATGGTAAGGCTACCTATGGTAGTCGGTCGTACCTTTAGCCAAGAACTGTTCCTCATCGGCTCCATACCAGAAGATGGCGTCCTAGGGATGCCCTACCTGACTAAACACAAGTGCTCTGTAAACTGCCATACCGCTAAGGTATACACCAGCCGAGATCAATGGCCGTGTGTCAATAGAACGGGAAGCCCTTATACATTGAGGACGATGCCTGAGATGAAGCCTAGTACGCCTCCGCCCGACGTCGATGACTCATGCCGACGTCAAGGACACCCCACCAGAGGATCCAGGGCCGAGGGAGGAACGGATAATTCAGTACCTAGTACACCTGCGCCCGACGTTGATGATCAATGCCGACGTCAAGGACACCCCCACAGAGGATCCAGGGCCGAGGGAGGAACGGGAAGCTCATCACTTAGTACACCTGCGCCCGACGTCGATGATCAATGCCGACGTCAAGGACACCCCCACAGAGGATCCAGGGCCGAGGGAGGAAAAGGATCATTACCGCCCAGTACAACTCCGCATGGCGTCGAAGTACAATGCCGACGCCCTGGCCACCCGATAGGGGGGCTAGAAGCCGAGGGAGGAACAGCGAAGAAAAAGAGGCAAGTAGAGGACCAGGGCCGACAGGCTAAAAAGCCGCGCATCCAGGAGCGTAGACAAGGCACAAACCGCCTCGAGGAAGGTGCTGTCGACTATTTCCAGCACCCGATATTCCCGCCGCCCGACTGGGGCAGAGGTTCAAAAGGTAGACCCTCCTACGTCCGGATGCTAACGCCCTACACTAGGGAAAACAGACCCCTATCATACAGGAGGAAGGCCCGGTGGAAGCGAGGCCGACCCCCAGAGGTTATACTAGAAAGAATTCATCACAAATGGGCTGCCCAGACGACTACCTATCGTAGGCCGACACGGCCAGGCCCGTGTTTACTCTCCAATTCCACAGACGGATCCGGTGACCCAGACAACCTTGAGATCAAAATAGATCTAACAACAGGGGTCAGACAAGTGCACTTCCGCCGCAACGTAGTTCTACTACATGGTGAGAAGCCAGGTGTTGCAGACATAACGTCGCACACCACAAGGAGAACCAGGGCAGCCCCCACACCTATAAAAGGCCAGGATCCAGATGGATCCCCCAGTACCTTCACCACCACCACTCAGTCAACACCTAGTCGGACAACGGAGCACTCTATTCGAGACTTCTCAACAAGGACGGTGCCCTCCCTAGTCGGCCTACTCATGGACTTGCCAGGTGAGCCAATAGACTTGGACGAGGTACTGTTGCTTTTGGACGACGACGACTTATATGCTGATCTCGGGAACTCCTCGAGGGATGAGGTCGTGCCAGTCGGGTCGGGTCATACTGAAGTACCTTCGGTGCTTCGGGACGATGCCGTCCTAACCGACTCGGACGTGCACCGCCTCCCCTCCGGGACGACCTCGGACACGCATATGTACTCCAATGACATTGTACACCATGTGACTGAGTCGGGTGACGAAGACGACTCGGCCTACGCAAACATTGATAATCTAAATGATCAACCTCTTGTATCTACACTTTCTCTTATAGAGACCTCTCCAGAGACGCCTATGCCGCAGTCTCAACTTTGCTGGATCTCTCCACGGACCAGTAGTGATATACGTCGGACAGCCCGATGTAAAGGAAGGAACTCCTATTGTCGACTATGTAAGCTAGAAGGGACGGAGAACACCATCAAGGCTCACACACGCCAACACTTTACCCAGTTCTTCTGTTCCTGTGGAGTCAGCGCCCGTGATGCAGAGACTGTCTATCGGCACCAAAGCCAGACAGGCCACGGAGCCATCCAGTATGAAGTGGATTCCCACATGTTCCAGCTTTTCCTCAAGGCGATGAAGCTCGACAAGAGGGTCGCTTACCCCTCATGTATCCCAGCAGACGTAGGACCGAAACCTTTCACTATACCAGCTCCTCCAGAAGCTGAAGCCAGAGCAGCAGTGGTGCGACTGACACCTCCTCCTGCCCCAAAGAAAACAAGTAAAAGAAAGTCGCCCTGGGAGCGACTAGGCAGTCCAAAGCGACCACAGACTCGTATGGACCCTCCAGCCTTGGACCACCGAAGGACTGATACTTACGACATACCCAAACGTCGGCCCCGGCCGCCTAAGGCTAGAACCGGATCAGACAAGGCCGTCCCATTGTCGACCAGCCCTCCAGATACTAAAAACACAAAGAAGACTCTTGAATCCCGCACTCCTACAGCAGAATTCCAGAAGGAAAGAGAACGATTGTGTGCCACTTTAAACAATCGTCTCGGACGCCTCAGGCACCAACTGCACATACTCCAGCAGAGACTTCTTCACTCACATGTTAGAGACCGGCTTACTATAGTCCAGCAGACGGAAGCCGTACAGGACGAAATATCCCTCCACCAACGGCTCACGGAGCAGATCCTTAGACATACTCGAAGAGATAGTGCCAAGGATCGGGGGGCTATGTGATGGTACAGGACATTTGTATACGACCCCAACTCCCGGACGAAGCTCCACCGCACCCTAAGTGCCTAGTAGTTGTTACAGCGCTACTCACCTGACACTAACATTCTCACAATTAGTGATCGTATACTTACCTTTAACTGCATTGCATGTTCAAAGTACTTAATTACCGTCTATATACATGTCTCCATGTGTTTATGCTCATTCCTTATTCATGTATCTTACTATATGTTGTTGTACATAGTCACATGAATGTTACTAAGTCCTTTTTATGCCTTTTATACCCATGTACAGAGGCCCGACCTCTCAGAATCCTTTGATATTCATTTTGTACATGAATTGGACCATTATAAGCAACTTTTGTAGAACCCGACCTATTTTGGGTCGGCCGTCGGGCTTCCGGCGGTCATCTTGTTGCGCAACTTCCGGACGACCACACGTCGTCTTTTCCCGACGTCACGTCGGCCGGAAGTCCTTATACTATATAAAGGGCACTGTTTTACTGTTCATTGTCTCAGTCTACACTTGGCTTTCAATAAAGACACATCTATACTTGATACAGGGACTTTCTCTTCCTTTTACTAGGTCATTCGCTTTGCGAACCGCCTACTAGGTTGAACTACTCTCTTTCACTGTATAGTCTGAAGGTCGGACTTGAGATCAGATGGGTCGTCTTTGGTAGTATTTGGGCTACTGAGACCGCTCGATCTTTCATGTAATGCGAAGTCCTATTACCACTCATAGGCACTTCATTTCTGGGTCGATAGTCGTCCAAGGACGACCGCACCAAATCACAGAAACCATTACAATACAATGTACTATGTGCAATGTACACTTATCAGAGGGTTTCTATTATATAAGAGTGTTAAATTTCTTGCCACTAAACACATATCTACTATTGTTATCTATAAAACTGGCATTCACCCATAGTATGAAATCCATACCTGCCAACCTGGAGTGAAAA
The DNA here is from genome assembly GCA_935421135.1 of Bugulina stolonifera. Classification (NCBI taxonomy): domain Eukaryota; kingdom Metazoa; phylum Bryozoa; class Gymnolaemata; order Cheilostomatida; family Bugulidae; genus Bugulina; species Bugulina stolonifera. The sequence goes on from OW285195.1 coordinate 10,545,954, forward strand.
ATTATCGAGAGTCCCAACTTACAAATGCACGGGTGAAATGTGCAAGACCTTAACTTCTAACTGCAAAAATTATACTTGAAGAGTTGGAACTGTGGAAGGGGAGGGGGGAGGATATCATAGGTGCCAAGCCTCGCTCATTATAAAAGAACAAATTTCCTTTTCCCCATTCCTTGCCATAATTAGAACAAGCTTCATTCCGTCTTTGTTCCCGTAGACACAATTACACGGCAATGGCATTTAAGCTGCAAATACACACAATTTACATGTACCAAGCTTGAAAAATACCTATCTGATGCCCTGAAATAAGGAGGATATAGGGACATAGGGAGCTGGTGGGAGTGAGAGTTTGAAATAGGAAGGGTCCCTCTCAAATAGGGATAGTTGACAGGTATGATGAAATCTACCTGACCTCGACTGCAACATAGCATTCTAATGAACATTAATGTGAGGTGCATGTGTGGATCATCATCAACCTCTTCAGCTCACAACTAGGAAGTAGAGATTTTTGTAGTGAAATGAAATGCTAAGTGTTTGTCACTCCTCTCTAGTGATAGAGATTGAGGAGGATGTATTCATATTACATGGCCACGTGAGCTGGTCAGAACAGTGTGAGATGAAGGTTGACGCATTGACCATCACAGTGACTATCACAGTGACCATTACAGTGACCATCACAGCGACCATTGCAGTGACCATCGTAGTGACCATCACAGCGACCATTGCAGTGACCATTGCAGCGACTGTTGCAGTGACCATTGCAGTGACCGTTGCAGTGATCATCGCAGTGACCATTACAGCGACCATTACAGTGACCATCGCAGCGACTGTTGCAGTGACCATTGCAGTGACCGTTGCAGTGAACATTGCAGTGACCATCACAATGACCTTCACACTTTGCAGTGACCATGGCAATGGTAATTGCTGCACTTGTGTGTGTCTCCTCCAACAACACATACAACATTCCACATCTATGAACATACATGTAGCAGAATTACAGCAGCTACTAATAGGCTTGGGTCATAACAGCTCTACTTCCTGATTTAGTAGTTTGCCCCCATCATACTAGTTCTAGCTTATGGCACAATGAAAATCAACTCCTGTATCAAAACTCTAAGTTATTTCAATCTTGGCACACAATCATTGTATTTAGTGCAGTAGCTTGCCAAATAGACGTATATGCAAAGCCCTGCATAGCTAAACCCGTATTATACAGTAATTTGAAAAAGAAAGGAGATGTACATGTAGATAGTAGCTGGACCACTAGTAGACCTATAATGTAAATCGTTACAAAATGATCTACAACTGTGACTGCTATTTCACTTAGTACATGCCAGGGCTCTCAACTTGATAAAGTGAAAAATCCTAATAAAATGTTGAATTGAGGAAAAAGATGCCACTGCGGGGCCTCCGGCCCCGCCAGCCCGCAAAACGGGCTGCCTGGGAGGGCGCGGGAGGGGCGGCGGAGCGCCCTCCCGCGTTTGAAAATTTTTTAACCGTGCTATCTAAAATGGCACCATTTCATGCAATTCTAGTCATATTTTACTTAAAATGTGCTGTGCTTGGTAGAGGTTGTAACATGCAACTTGTGTGTATTTATTTGGTAGAAGAAGCAAAGATGCAAATAGGGCATACAGTATATACATGTACAGAGTAGATGTAGGTGGTGGAGATAGTGGAAAATGTTGTGTATATATACAATAACAGGTAACTGTATGACACCATAATACAGATTTAAACAAAATACAGATATAGCCTATATCTGTATGGCTCCAAGTGGAAGTGGAACAAATGAGATGGGTACACAGGGCATGCAAAATGTTTGAAATATTTTGACTTGTCTCCCTTGTTTTTGTGTCAATATCTAAAATGTTATATATTTGTGAGTAAACAGTAGTACTTGGGACTTTCTAACATAAAAATATTTGCAAGATATACAATCACATGTGTCTTATGTGTTATGTTGTAAAACCTATTAATATATCAAATTAGAAAATACTTTAGACACCCATTTGATTCAAATAATAAATTGACTAGGATAGCGACCTCTCAACCCCTATTGATTTCATTGGACAGACTTTGTTTGTTTACGGCTTTGGTGCTAGTTAGCCTACTAGCAAAGGGAGTACTCTCTCTGCTACTAGTAACAAATCCTAAAACAGTAGCAAAATCCGAACAGTGAGTGGAATATATAGAAATCCGTCCGAATGCCCAAGAGGGAAGGACAAATCCGAACAATTTGGATTTAATCCGAGTAGTTGAGAGCCCTGCATGCCAAAGAATTTGGCCACTAAAAAATTGTGACTTATTTTGTTAATTTTGACAATTCAGAGTTGCATGTATGTAATGGAACAAAGTGCAATTGAAGGATTCCTTGCTATGATAATATTTGTGAGCAAATGATGCAGTAGAAAGCGAAGCCGTTACTGACAGATTGTAATTAGATACTCAGTCTTGCATATAAGTCAGAGACTCTGTTCCACATCTGTGAAAATGGCCCATCCCGACCGGGGTTTGAACCTGATGCCTCTACAGCACCTAATCACCTAGCACGGTTGTCAGAGCACATTACCATTACATCAGCTCAGCATCATTAAAAAAGGAAGCTTTGCTCGAGAGAAGACCTGTTCGCTGAACCAACTGCTTTTCTATGGCCATTTTGCTATCTTGCTACATCTTTATATAAAACGTATTATGCATGCACTAGTGGGATTCATACTACCTGTGATTTACTAATCAGTAAGTAGACATATTAGTCAATGTGATCAGTTGTGGATGCAGCAGACGACCCCTATCGCAGCTACAACCACCTACAGCTTTGAGCAATGTAACTAGATGGCGACCTAGAATTCCTGTGTACTTTCATGCCTCAACGGCCACAAGCTTGCAGTTATCTCCTTACATAGCTAGCTATCAGCACCACTCCAGATTGATTAACGCTAGTATAAGTATATTTAATAAAAGATCCTTACTGCTTGAAACTATAAAAATGACTGCACTGTTTACAACAATCTGACCTTCTTTTACAGTGTATAGGTAAAGAAAACAGCCAGTAACTTCCAGCCCCCCCCCCCCCCCATACACAGCCCGGACATCTAGATAAGCAGCCCGGACATCTGGACATCTATAATACACAGCCCGTTACAAAAGCAAACTACCTACAGCAAGAGCTATTTAGATACTATATAATTCTATGTACATGACAATTATCTGTAATTGCTATAATATAATAAAATATGCTACTACTATAATTCTGACTGATATTACCTCGATGACCTTAAGAAGTCATCTATAACAGATCTGTAATACACCAGTGATATATTCACAAAGTAGGGCCAAAAATTCTCTTAGAGCATGTAAGACAGTGAATACAATATGGACACACTGCTAGTAGAGAAATTGGATTCAAAATGCAGTTAGTTACCGGCTGTCAGCAACCAGAAACTGTATTGGATAGTGTCAATTGCTCTCCCCACTCAGGTAGCCCGTAATACCTCAAATGTTTATTAGCTTCTTCTACCATAGCAGGAGTTATCTCCACATTACTTTGTTTATTTTTGTTTTGAGCTAAAGGTGTTCCCTTCTGGCTATCTTCCTTGAGAGCCTCGTGAATCAATCCAAGACAGTCTTCCGTCGACTCAAGCCCAGTATGATGGAGCAATGTTTTAAAGAACTTTGTCTGGTCAGATAGCAGGTGCTCATATTTGAAGGCAGGAGTCATAGCACCGCTCTCAGAGGTAGCCTTTCGGAAATGGAAGCATGTTTCAGCAAATTGGATCACATAGGAGGCAAACTCTGATGATTTCAAGTTGTCTTTATTATTAAATAAGCGATGTGTATGTTCGACATGATCACAACTAAACCATAACAAGGAGAGAGGTTTCACTCTTGGTAGAATCTTTGACAGCCAAGGGCTTGATACAATGTGTAAGGAAAGGCGTTCATGGGGGTCCAAATTAGAAATGGCCCTGCACATTGATATTGTCTGTTCTTTTACATTTCTATAGAGAAATATTGGAGTAAAAGTTGAAAATAATTTGGGTATGAAGTGAAAAGCCATCTTTGAAGAGTAGACTTGAGGCTTGATTACTATAGTTTTTGCTTCTTTCAATAGTGGCTTCAGCTGCAATCGAACAATGCTACGATATATAGTCAGGTATTCAACAGAATTCACCCAGTCATACATGTAAGTAGAGCTTTCCATGTAATTCTGTTTGAATGCTTGACTCAAAGAAAACAGGGAAAGAGGTTCAGAGATTGTAACCACATCTGGTAGAGAGTTGAAAGCCTGCATCACAGCTGTAGAGCCACACCTTCCAGTCGAATCTATCCAGATGACTTTCGCAGTCGGATCATCGAGGGTATCACCAAGTCTGACGAATGAGCTGATTGGCATCATTAAAAGATATTTAGAGGTTGGTCCTTGAGCGCGAAACAGAAATGGCCATTTCTTAACATCTAAAACATCTTCCTCTGGAGAAGGAATGCTAAAAATAGCTTCTTTATCGGTGACAGTCATTAGGGTAATGTGTTTCTGTAGAGCATATTCTGGATGTACGAACCTGACATGAGTTGATAGAAAGTTACGTCGTTTCTGTACATGAAAGATTCTCCCTTCTGACCAAGACCAGACCTTCAGTAGCTGAGCAGAAGATTCATAATTCTCTCCTTTCTTACAATTATTTATGTGATTCTGTACTCCATTCAGATTCCAGTAGATGAACTGAACACACCGTAGCAGGAAGTAGAAGATGAGATGAATGGAGTAGGAGAACAATCTCTTGTAGCTATTCCAACCAGCCATCATTCAATAGCATTAAACTAATGCATGCACAAGTTCATGAGCATAATGATATGAACTACAGTGCTCTTGTTCAGTAGCTAGAGCTGGCGGCATTAATCAATATAGTCAGGTGTCTAACACAATATAGCCTAATGATGATTGATATTGCAATAATTTTAATCAAATATACTACTACAGTCTACAGTGCTAAACAAGACAAAAGACCTGCACATTGCTATATTCACTGAAGGGATTTTCTAGACCTAATGGATTAATATACCTGTTTTCTCAGGCTTACTCAAAGTTAAAACTGGTTGCCATAGACCAGAGCCCTTTATTGGGAGAATAGCCTCACTGAGGAACATTATATGCCATGTTGGGTCCATAAAAAACCAATCAAAATGACTGAAAGAGAAGTTTGACCAATGCAATTCTTTGTTACTGGGCCCAATACGACTTCTTGTTTACACTCGGTGACATAACTCTCCCAATAAATGGCTCTGGCAGAGACTAGTAGGCCTGTTACCCAGACTAGATGCAGATGCACTAGGCATCCAAGCTGCAAACACAAAGACCAGAGAAACGGTTATAACTTACATATGCAATAGACTGGTGTAACTAACAAGACAACTATTAGACTAGGGTTACCCTGTGATATAACATTTCAAATGAATTGATTTGTTAGATTATTTGAATTGGCCATGAGGGTAGCTTACTAGAATAGAGTAAAATGACTGTCTTCCACAGTTCACTGCCAATACAATAATACAAGAATACCACATTACAATGTTACAGTAATACAACATTCTAACAATACGCCAGCACAATAATACAATAATTATTGCGATAATCCAAGTGTGAATTATTGTGATTGAAGACAGTTGACTATTCATGCCACGGATAGAGGTAAATACAATTTATAAGGTAATTTGATATGAACATTTCAAATTTGTCACTAAAAATTAAAAATACAACCTGCAAACATGTTTTGGGAGCAGTTTTTAAAAATATCCACTGTCCAATCAGAAGCGGATTATTCTGCAGGAGATGGCAATTAGAAACCTCATTTCACTATAATTCACACTTTATCTGACTACATCATCATAGTACTAAAATAAGATTACAAAGTATTGTATGGACGCATATATTATATGATATGTTTAATTTTATTATTTGCTCTTCATGTTTACTGCATCCACCCCTGAGATAAATGTTGAGATTATTCGACAATGTAAATTTATGCTTTGTGACACTTGAAATCTGATAGCGCTTGCTGGTTGATTTGTGAGCCCTTGCCAAGTAGTATGGATACCTGATTGTTGCAAAGTGAGCACTAGCCAATGGCCTTATGGCTGGAAGGGATACCGCTATTGCCCTGTGTGGAACGTTACTTTGTGAATGATTAATTTGCAGTAGATCAAAAGGTTCATTTTAGGCACACAGCAGTGATAAATCCACAGGAAATTAAACATTTTAAAGATTAGGGGTACGATAATGTCTACACTACACCCCTGGGGCACAACTGACAAACCGATTGTAATTTACAGCAAAATTAGGTTCCCTCATTTAAGGAAGTTAGAGTATTTCAACAGGTGTTAACAAATACAAGCAGTGAAATGGCAAGTTGGGATAGCTACAGGAGATTGTTCTTCTACTCTATTCATCTGATCTTCTACTTCCTGTTACGTTGTGTTCAGTCCATCTACTGGAATCTGAATGGAGTACAGAATCATATAAATAAATGTAAGAAAGGAGAGAATTATGAATCTTCTGCTCAGCTACTAAAGGTCTGGTCTTGGTCAGAAGGGAGAATATTTCATATACAGAAACGACGAAACTTTCTATCAACTCATGTCAGGTGTGTGCATCCAGAATATGCTTTACAGAAACACATTACTCTAATGACTGTCACCGATAAGGAAGCTATTTTTAGCATTCCTTCTCCAGATGAAGATGTTTTAGATTCCCGAAGATGGCCTTTTTTATTTCTCGCACAAGGTGTAACTGCTAAGTATATTTTGATTATGCCAACCAGCTCACTCATTAAGCTAGCCGATTCTATGAGTAACCCTACTACTAAGATCATATGGATACACTTCACGGCCAGATGCGGCTCCACCGCTGTCATCCAAGCCTTCAACTCACTACCTGATGCAATAGGCATTTCCGAACCAATGTGCACTTTCTCATTAAACCAAGCGTTTAGATGGAAAAACTTTGGGAATTGGGAGTTTGATTGGACTAATTCAAGAGAGTATCTGCAAATATATCGCAGCACTGTTCGATTATTGTTGAAACCATATTTGAAAAATGCAAAGATTGTGGTTATGAAATCCCATACCTACATGTCTAAAAAAGATATCGATTTGATTCCGAAGCTGTTTCCCGAGTTTATTGAGATTTTCATGTATAGAAACGCACGAGACGTAGTGTTATCAATGCAGAGAGTGCTGCATGACATGGACCCACATGAAGGTTTTACTTACCAAATAGCAACAAACCGCTGGCTATCAAAGCTACTACCAAGTATAAAACCACTGAACTTAAAGCATAAATGTTGCGATACTCCCGAACATGTTCAGTGGCTGTTTAGCGATGAAAACTTATCGAATTGCACCGAGTTTGTATCTATCATCATCCATTTTGCTGAAACTTGTTTCCATTCCCGTGCTGCACTGATGAGTAGCGCAAAGTCGATTCCAGCATTCAAGTATGAACACTTGCTGTCTGATCAAACAAAGTTTCTCAAGACCTTATTCCATCACTCTGGTCTAGAGCTAACAGAAGAGAAAATGGTGTTGATTCAAGCTGCTCTAAGAGAAGACAGTCAGAAGGGTAGCGTATTAGACAAGGAGAAAGTTGGAAAGGGAATAGATAATCTAACAGCAGATATGATAGAACAGGCTAATAAGGTTCTCACCTACTACAAGCTACCAGAGTGGGGAGAGCCATTGACCCTCCCCAATACCGTGTCCAGCTATTAAAAACACTTTCTACAGCTTTGGTAAAATATGTTACTCTGCAAGATTATCATGATTTTTTCCTACATCGAAATTTTAATTACAAAAGCGTTTCCGGTTTTGCAAAATACTTTACTGTAACAATGTATTAATACATGTTCTTTTAACTAACTTTAAATATCTATAATGTCACTACAAACAGAGTTGTCTATACTATTTTCAATTCCAATGTAGCATAAAAGGGGCTTGATTTCTAAATAAAAAATATGCATATAAATAATGAAATAACTATCTTTTGGAAGTTCCGCCCATTTCAAATATGAACTAGACACCATTTTTTTGCTTATGTCTGCCACTGCTGCCGCTGCCACTGTTGCTGCTGCTATCACTGCCGCTGTTGCTGTCACTGCTGTCGTCACTGCTGCCGTCACTGCTGCTGACACTGCTGCCTATTATGCTGATCAGCCAACAGAGAACAAGTTAGAATAAGGTATGAAGCATGGTTGGCAATTGCCTAAGCATTTTTATCACTGAACTGAATTACCAGCATTAATACATGACCTAGGTGTAGCTACACTTTCTAGTACTCAGCCTATGGCCCCCACCTATATACATTTAAATATATAAATTACAATGTAGGTGGCATACATTGCTAAGGTCAGACAAGTCAACAGTGCTACTGAATATAATTATGATTCATTTCCTTTCCTAGAATTCCAGTGGCGTATACATGTCATGATATAGCAGTAGGGGGCAGAGAAGGAATTGTATTGCAATGAACAGACATGTACTAGAATTTGATGTGAAATAATAACCTCATGGGCATTCATAAGTATGCTATTGTATACGGTAGGGGTTTTTTCTCTCCTAATTTTAACCTTACGCCATTTTCTCTCAACACTACTAAAGTTGGGAGAAGACAACTTCATAACATATGGCAAGTAGCGCTAGTGCACGTTGTTATGGATTCCAAGCGAGCCAATAGCATAGGCCGGGATGTGAAACTGTATAGCCTATGGAAGCCTGGACTACACCAGGTAATACTAAGGACAAGCTGAGTTAAATGATATGCAGACGCCACTGTTGTTGATAACAATCTGATATCTTAACCTCAGCTCCTACAATTCAATGGCACTCTAACATTGATTAATGATGAATAGAAATATGTGGGTGGAGTCAGGGCTGTAACAACCAGGGGGGCAAGGTGGGCATTTGCCACCCCAGAAATCTGTCTAACAAATATTGGTTGGTGTCAATTCTCAAAATCGAACTTTGTACACACTGATCGCAAAATTCTGGCCAGTGTTATGGTCTGAAAGACAGTTTGTGGCCTGCATATATATGACTGGAGTTTGACAGAGAACATTTTAAGCTGTTTTCAGATTCAGCCTGATACTCCGGCCTTGGTTTTTGCCCCCTCAGCCAAAAATAGTTGTTACAGCCCTGGGTGGAGTTAAATAGCATTACATTTTGAATCTACATTTTTTGTGTTAGGCCTATATTTTATTAAAACTAGAGCGTTAGTGGAACATTAACACTGGGTTCGCCTTCATATGACAGACGCAATGGCTAGTTGGGATAGCTACAAGAGATTGTTCCTCTACTCCATTCATCTGATCTTCTACTTCCTGTTACGTTGTGTTCAGTTCATCTACTGGAATCTGAATGGAGTACAGAATCATATAAATAAGTGTAAGAAAGGAGAGAATAATGAATCTTCTGCTCAGCTACTGAAGGTCTGGTCTTGGTCAGAAGGAAGGTTGTTCCATGTAAACCACCAGAGAAACTTTCTATCAACTCATGTCAGGTTTGTACATCCAGAATATGCTCTACAGAAACACATTACTCTAATGACAGTCACTGATAAGGAAGCTATTTTTAGCATACCCTCTCCAGAGGAAGATGTTACTAACGTAAGGAAGTGGCCATTTTTGTTCCGAGGTCAAGGTCCCACTGCAAAGTATATTTTAATCATGCCAACATGTGCACTCATCAGACTTGCTGATACTCTCGGTAATCCGTCTGCGAAAGTCATCTGGATTAATCTCACTGGAAGATGTGGCTCTACAGCTGTGATGCAGGCTTTCAATTCTCTACCAGATGTGGTTACACTCTCCGAACCTTTAGCTCTGCTATCCTTAAGCCAAGCATACAGAAAGAAATATTTCCAAAAGCAGGCTTTCAATTGGACGAATTCCAAAGAATATTTGAGCATCTATCGGAGCATCATCCATTTATTATTGAAGCCATATTTAAAAGATGCTAAAACAATTGTCATTAAACCTCAAATATTTTCCTCAAAGATGGCTATTGATCTAGTCCCCAAATTATTTCCTAATTTTTCCGTAATCTTTCTGTACAGAGACGTAAAAGAGCAAATGTCTTCTGTGTGTAGAGCTATAAGTAACCTAGATTTACATGGCTATCTCTCATTTCAAGTGGCAGCCTATCCTCTTCTATCTACAATGCTACCCAATCTTGTGTATCAGAGGCTATTTAGGAAAGACAATCAAGTTAGATTCACAGAGTTTGTAACATTTATTGTTCATTTTGCTGAAACTTGTTCTAATTTTCGATTGTCAGCTGCTAACAAAGGCAAGACCGCCCCTGCTTTCAAATATGAGCACTTGCAATCAAATCAAACAAAATTTATCCAAACATTGTTCCACCATGTTGGTTTGGAGCTGACAGAAGCTAGACTCAAATTAATTCAGGAAGCTCTAACAGAGGACAGTCAGAAAGGAACTCTTCTGGGGAGCGATAAAGTCAAACATTGCAGAGTGGAGATAACTTCTAAAATGATAGAGGAAGCCAATAAATATCTGAGACACTATAGACTGCCTGAGTGGGGAGAGTCATTGAGTCTCCCAAACACAGTTTCTAGTTATTAGGCTAAGTAGGATTCAGTACCTGCGACTACAGTGACTGCTCCACTACAGCATAGACTGTTGATTGCAATCTATACTCCCCCAGGAGGTGGTTCACTCTGCTATATGAGTAGCATTTATACAATAAAATGAAATTATAATAAAATTATTGTAATTGATAAATTGTGAGCAGCTATTTGCATTACTCTTTCTATGTCATTAAATAAACTCAATCATAAAATATAGAATATACTTGTAAAGTGTGTAATGAATGCATGGTAGATGGAACCCGTGTGTAAACGTTTTCAGACATGCCTATTATAAATAGACCTACATACATGGTGAGCACATAACTCCATGTATGATTGCATAACTACATGTATATACATGTACACTGTGGGGGATATTGCATCTATGATTTTACAAGCATACATCGTGAGAAGGTAACTCCATGTGTATTCATGTTCATGCATGAAGAGAGGGTAACTCCATGTGTATTCATGTACATGCATGGAGAGAGTGTAACTCCAAGTATGATCACATACACGCATGAAGAGAGGGTAACTCCAAGTATGATCATATATATGCATGAAGAGAGGGTAACTCCAAGTATGATCATATTACTATATATATGCAGAGAGAGGGTCACTCCATATATATGATCATATAGTACATGATCCCTGTTTTCCATGCACATGATCACATGTTTTCCTTAGTCCGACCGGGTTCTAAGGCTTTGCACATAGGCTAAGTTCTTGAATGGGGTTTGATTGATAGGATGGGGGTGATGCCCCCACCCGGTAATTTTTAAGATCTAGGGCTAAAATGTACTGGGGCGAGGACAGTGTCTAACAATACTACTCCTGTACATTACTTGGGCGAATTTACATACTGGCGCCAGGGTCTCGCAACCCTCGTTCCTAGTCTCAGAAAAAATTTTGTACTCAGCTATGTGGTTCCCTGGAAAAAGCCAAACATAAAATTCTACCCAAAGAAGCTACGTACCTATTCACCGATACACAAAACAGGTCTGCGGTTAATATAATATAGACTACTGACCAAACACTGACTATCAATTTTACAGCTATTCTTCTCGAATAGTTCAAGTTCAGTAGGCTAATTTGCAGCACAATACCCTGCAGTGGCTTTATTTACTGTCATTCTTTTGGGTGTGGTTGAAGCGATGGAAATTCAGCCCAGATCAAAGAAAGCTAAGCAAGCTGCGCTTATTCCGTTTTTCAAGTAAGTGTGATTCCTTATTTGCAAATCCTATTATAATTATTGTAAATATGAGCATAGTTTCCACCTGAATTATAGCTAGAAGGCACAGGCCTGTTCCATCATTATTGTCCATAGATCTACAATGTACATACTTCTAATTTAATTAAACTTTTTATTTATTTCTTTTGATTAAAAAAATGATAAAAATAAAATTCAAAATAAATAGCTAGTAGGTTTTATCTGCACAAGTAGCCTCTAATGCCAGGTCAAGGTTTGTACTGCTCTATTTACTAATTTAATGGTACACAGATTTTGTAGGGCTTAACTTATAAGCTGTTAAACCAGCAATAAATGTCGTGTAAACTTGCTTTTTGGAATTATTTTATCCTGTATGTTCAACTAAAAATATGAGCACAGTATGGATGTTGGAGTTGTTGTAGCATTGAAAACATCCAGAGAAAATGGCACGTTTAAGACTATTGTTTAAGACTATTAACGGATAGCATGCTTCCTACCATATATTATGTGGACTATTTGAAGCATCCCTGAGCTCGTGAAAGGTTGGTTTCAAGTTTATATATTTATACAGGTATTCAGGTTCAAGTATAGTATGTTACAATTAACTGTTGGATGAGTCAACAGTGTATAACATGTAGCCAACGATTTGTACTGTCAGTTCTGTCATTAGGAAACGCTGGATAGCACCTTGTGTTGTTTGTGACTCTTTGGTGGTAAATGCCTGAAAAAGAGCACCGTAATGTCATAGACAGACTTATGGAACTACGCATGTGCTGCCATGTATCTTACTATGTGATAATATCTAACAGAATTCACTAACTGTGATATTTTCAGGATTCAGTCTAGTACCAGGTGCATCAGAAGCTATGACAAGAAAAGCTTTCCTTATGAACACAAAGCAGTTTGTAGACAGACATTTCGATGATCTACCTTCTGCTTACACGCTTCACCAGGAGCTGGCAAACTGGTTTTACTAGTTTCAGGACACAACTTCCAAGCCAGATACATAACTCAATGCTACAAGGAAGTGATTAACATATGCAACTTTGATAATATTTCATAGTTCTCAAGGTATTGTTAACATGGGCACTAATAAGCTATTGATCATACATGTAATTAGAAGTTTTCCTCTCCCAATTTATCTTCCTCTTCTTTTTTCTCCCGGAGAAAAAAGAAGAGGAAGATAGATTGGGAGAGGACAACTTCTAATTATGATCAATAGCTTATTAGTGCCCATGATTGTTAACCATCCCTGCCACTGAGAAAGTGAATTCTACATTGAAATTCATCAAAGCCAGATTTGCTATATCTTTACTTACAATTGAATAGAGCTGCAGTCTTACTTATACATCCCTAATTTCTACATCTCTGACACTTACGATCGACACTTGTATGTGATGCAAGGAGTACATGACTGTGGTACACACGGTACATGACTGTGGTACACACGGTACATGACTGTGGTACACATGGTACATGACTGTGGTACACATGGTACATGACTGTGGTACACATAATACATGACTGTGGTACATATACATGTAATACACGTGATACATGACTATGGTACACATGGTACATGACTGTGGTGCATATGGTACATGACTGTGGTACACATGGTACATGACTGTGGTACACATGGTACATGAATGTGGTACACATGGTACATGACTGTGGTACACACGGTACATGACTGTGGTACACATGGTACATGACTGTGGTACACACGGTACATGACTGTGGTACATATACATGTAATACACGTGATACATGACTATGGTACACATGGTACATGACTGTGGTACACATGGTACATGACTGTGGTACACATGGTACATGAATGTGGTACACATGGTACATGACTGTGGTACACACGGTACATGACTGTGGTATACATGGTACATGACTGTGGTACACACGGTACATGACTGTGGTACATATACATGTAATACACGTGATACATGACTATGGTACACATGGTACATGACTGCGGTGCATATGGTACATGACTGTGGTACACATGGTACATGACTGTGGTACACATAATACATGACTGTGGTACACATGGTACATGACTGTGGTACATGTTGTGCATGTGGTACACGTCACGCATGTGTTATAACTGGTATAATGTAAACACCACTAATTCCACCCCTACTACAGTGTCAGAACCTTTGTTGGTGCAAAAATTCAATCATCACAACAAGTGTGGTATTGATGAAGAACTTGCTACTATACTATAAGTCTGCATAATGTCCCTCAAATACAATGTTGCCTCAGGATGAAATTTTTGTGTTTTATTTCTATGGGTTGGGATTAATCAAGACAGGTACCATTGTGATATCCTTTCATATTGGCCAATATCTGTAGAAAGAATCGACAACCTCATAGGTATATTATAGGGCCTACATGCATGTATTATACGACACGTAATATTAATAAGTAAATTTGAATTTGATCAAATGTGTTTATGGTGGCAACTGACCTGTTTCATGGCAGTATAGATAGGGTAAAATTCCTAATCAATCAAAATATGGAGATGAATTTTCACTATAAGAATTTGATGCCAATTTGACTGCATTCTATTCCGCTGGGTGTTCAATCAACTGTCTCAGTGACTTTAGGCAACTAGTCCTCTCAACAGTAGCTTAGACTAGCCACTGTACATGTACATACTGTAAGTATTACCCTATCTGCATGTACATATTGTAAGTATTATCCTATCTACATGTACATACTGTAAGTATTATCCTATCTACATGTACATACTGTAAGTATCATCCTATCTACATGTACATAACATTACAAGTGTTATCCTGTCTATGTATGTTGCCAAGGTAGAAACTTTTAGGACTCTTAATTTTTGTATATCTAATGTTTGACACTTCTAAAGCTATACAACTTGTATTACATGTATAACCCTTGACACAAACATGTCATGTTGCTTCTAGCACAAGGTTAGAGTCTAGATGAAGGTTAAGAGCACCTGTTTACTACCTGTGCCAACCCAGGACAAGGGATATGCATGGCTAGTATTGGTAATGTCTGTTCTGTCACACTTTGCACATGCTGGGTTCAGTATTGGAGTTATCGGTAACCTTACAATTGTACACCAGAAAGTATTTGGTATCAACCTACAGCAGAGTGGTACAATTGGTACAGTTCATATTTGCATGATGAATCTTTGCGGTAAGTGTTAAGGTTCACTGACATGTAAGAAAGCTTTAGTGCATAAAGATGCCTATTTGCAAACAAAATTTTTTATGACATTCCCAATATTTTATCTTTATCGATACAAATTATACAACTACAGGGAAACTCCAAGGGAGCGACATAATTAGTTTGAATTAGGCCTGGGTTTGAATTGTAAGATCCCTTACCATTTTATATAGTGTAGTACTGAGCAGGGACCAGGGGTAATAGTCTGAACTAACCAAGTTTTTGAATTATCCGAGGCTGAATTAAGCAAGTCCCACCGTATTAACTTAGTTGTAAATTTTTTACAGGACCTCTAGCCGCCGTGATGATAAACAAGTTTGGAAGTAGACCGACTCAAATACTTGGAGGATTTGCCATCATCCTGGGGATCGGAATGTCTGCATTGTCTACGGAACTGTGGCATGGGGTAGTCCTGATCGGTCTTATTGCAGGTATATATCAGTAGTGTGTTATACAATAGCATCAGTAATACCTGCAGGCAGTGAATGTTGAGATACAAACAGACTAATGAAACTCATTAAACTGCCCACAATATGCATGTTTTAGTAACATAACAAACTTTCAAATATTATAATATTCCTGGTCCAAGACTTTCAGTTTTCATTTAATTTGACTATTTCATAAACATAATTTGAAGAATGCACATACTATTTTTAAAGTTGGCAATAACTTTACAAGATTCCTATTCATTCTCATTCTCTACAAATAATATCGACTCCGCTCATCCTGTAGTTTTACTCTGCATTCACTGTTGCAGTATGAAATACGTGCTTGTGTTGTCTAATACGTACCAATAAATCAACCACAGTCCCTGGCTTCTGATACCTGATGTCTTAACATGAAATTTCTGGAATCCATTCTTGTAAGGAAGTTTAATGGCTGTCAACAGGATTTGCAATTTAGCCTTAGGTCAATGGTAACACAGCCAGTCAAGAGAGGGATTGATTTACACAGGTTCACATTATCATGCTGGTGTTGCAGGTTTTGGGGTATCTTCTTGTTATTCAGCAAGTTCACAGGTGCTAGCTCTTTGCTTCAAGAGATTCAAATATATAGCCTTTGCCTCAGCTATGATTGGCTACTCGGTCGGAATTGTGGGATGGCCAATCATCTCCCAGTATTTACTAGACAAGTACGGATACTCTAAGGCTATGGGAATCATGTCCTCCATCCACATATGTCATATCATTGCTGGGCTCACATTTCCTGTGGATGTCAAAGATGCACATACCGGAACAGAAGAAAACAATTCTGGTGAGAAAATATCTGCTAACCGTTACAAAGCATACTAGGCGCAGTGCAAGTAGTATAATAATGTTTTATGTACAGGTAGCTTGTATTATGATGTAATAATATAAGGTTTCACCTAATACACTAATGCAAATATACATCTACAGCGTATAAATATTCGATTATAGAAGAAATACTTGTACTAGGCAGTTCCAGATCTTGTTGTGTGGTGTGGTGTGCTGTGGTGTGCTGTGGTGTGCTGTGCTGTGGTGTGGTGTGGTGTGGTGTGGCGTGGTGTGGTGTGGTGTGGTGTGGCGTGGTGTGGTGTGGCGTGGTGTGGCGTGGCGTGGCAGGGCGTGGCGTAGTATATAGCAGTATAATATACTATATAGTAAACAGCAATATAATTATTATGGCAGCGCTGACAGTGACAGGGTTCTCAATAAAGAGAGAGCTACAACAATTTATACGAACTGATATTTTATTAAAACCTCTACCTGATGATTGCCAAAAGGCTTGCGATTACATGTGGTAGTAATGAAAAATTGTTTCGTCTAAAATTTTGTCTTCCTTTAAATAAACATTGTTGTGGTATGCTATAATAACTATAATATTATAATTGTAATATTTTATCTTTCTTATAACTATTACACTGTATACTGCATAATAAATATACTGCAAACTGTACATGCACGCGGCCAAATGTTTGTATCAGGAGCAGCCTGTTAATATTCTATAGTGTACTTTTTTACAGAAAAAGATGGAATCAGGTCTGACGACAGTAAGGTAATAAGTACCATTACCAACACTGTTGAATCAAAACCTAGCCAGAGCACAGGAAGTGAGAATGGTGCGTTTGACAACTTGGCTTGTGTTGTAAGTACTGTAGGTTGACGACTCCTTGAGTTGATATACAATTCTTCCTTCATATAAACACATTGAAACAACCAAGTATGCATGTAGGGGTATGTTTAGAAAGTTTATGTGGATGTGTAAAAGGAAATGCTGGAAGAATATTTCAGATATCTGCAGAAGCTCTGTCTGAGTGTGTATACAATCACTACTACATGTACATGTATGTGTAATTAATGCCTTGTGTTCAGTGAGCAATGTGTACTATTTTTATGCTATTAGGAGTCTGTATTAGAGGCTGAGGAATCAGTTCACGTAGTCACTGGTACAGAAACAAGATCTAGTCTAAGAGATGATTTCCGTCTTTTATTCACATCATGGAAGGTAAGATGATGGAGTAAATATTTTGATTCGTAGTTTAACAACATTTACCAGATATGAGTACTGGAGTTCTCTAACTGAATATTTCTATACTGAGAGATATGATAGATAAAACATCACTCCATGAAACAACGCACAGTTACCAAAGAGAAATTTGGCATATCAAAGACTAGGGCACTGTTTGGTGGTTTAAGAAGTTTTATCGTTTGCCAGCCAATGCAGAGGTAGTATTAAACAGGAAGTCGATTCATCTATAAGTGGAGGTGGACTTGATGCTGTTTTCATGCTGATTGGTTAAAATTATAAGCAATATTATTTTCTTTTTTGGTGTCAATTTAGTGCAATCTGGATCATGTTTCAGATTTAGCTCTGGTCTGACAAAGATGTTCATTTTCTGACATTGTGAAATTATTCATTCCTACACAAGTTACGTACATGTACATGTATAGGTACCTACGAGAGCTGCATGTATGTTTATATAACCTTTGCAGGTCTGGTTACTGATCGTAGGGACCATGTTCTGGTCAGCCAATGCTTCTGGATTTATCATCTTTATCAATGATTATGTCGCACAGAAAACCAACATGGATACCACTGAAGCAGCTGTTGGAATAACCATAATGGGTAATAACATCTAGATTTATTTCTAACAACAGTTATGTATTTCCATCACTATCATGGCATGACTTATTGGTTGATTCTCCAATGTCAGATTTGCAGTTGTGCTCTCCATGATATCTGTTCACTCAATGTGAACAAGACGTAGCTGTGTACTTTCAGGTGTAGCCCACATTGCTGGTAACATAGCAGTCTTAATGACGGGCACTTTACGGTACCACAGGCTCGCGCTCCATGCACTTTCTATATTGGTGTTTGGAGCCATGACTATCTTGTCAGCATTCACCAACAGTAAGGTAAGTAAAAATCTTTTACATTTATTTTTAAGCAAGTTTTTTGACCAAACTGGTTCATGCTGAGTCAAATAAGTGCTTGAATACATATTGGTTTGGTTGCAATAGATTTAAAAGTAAAAGCTACTCCAAATCTTAACAATAAGTGTTGGTTACATGTACACTTTCACTGAATTGGAATTTTTATTTCCCATTTCTCTGGACCACAACAGCTGCCCCCAGTTCTCTTGCACTTAATTTTAGACAATATCCTAAGCTATGCTATAAAAATACAATTATGCTATGTATGATACGTACTTATAGGATATTTCAGTAAACAGAACGGTTTTATGCTTCTTTTTACAATGTCATTTTACAGGAAATGTATTACAGTGTGACGGCTTGCTTTGGATTAGCATTTGGTGTAACGCTAGCCAATCTACTAGGGGTCATCCATGATTTGTGTGGAGTGAAGTACGTCCATCTTGGATTTGGATTGGAACTATTCTTCGAAGGCGTTGGTAATCTTGGATTTGTTTCAGTGGCAGGTCAGTAGGCCCTATCTGGTAGATTAGCATCTCATAGGTCAGCATCTCATAGGTCAGCATGTGATGGGTTAGTGTCTCATAGGTCAGTCAGTATCCCTTAGGGAGCATCTGGTAGGTCAGTATCTCTTAGGCCAGTATGTCATAGGTCAGCATTTGGCAGATTAGTATCTCGTAGCTCAGTGTCTGGTAGGTCTGTATCTTATAGGTCAGTCAGCACCTGGTAGGCCAGTATCTCATAGGTCAGTATCTTATATGTCTGTATCTCATAGGTCAGCATCTAGTAGGTCAAAATAATCTACTAGACTTTGTGAAGGTTGAGCCCTCATCTACACATGACAGACTGACTAAAACATGCACCCGACTAACACATGCACTCGCATTTTGACGACATAGACAGTAATTTAATGTCACATGATTAGATATAATATTTGGTTATTTATTTTAGCTTATCTGTCTGAGGATAAAGGAGAGAGATATGGGCTAATATTATCTGGATGCTTTGGGATTTTATGTAGTATCATATTCTTACCTGCCATTGTGTACAGAATAACAAAGAAACAAGATTCAGTAGTCATAAACTGATTTCATATACAGTTCATTTAGAATTAGTTAAACAGGTGCTATCACTTCATTTTTAAAAACTAGAAATACTAAATGGTTAACAACCCTTGATAAAGATCACTTTTATAAGCCATTTTGTTATTAATTATAATTGATCGTTTATGGTACGTGTAAGGCTTATGTTGTCTATACAAGCAGTTCATGTAGAATGTTCTACTCACTTATAGCGTCTCCATCTGAATCAAGCATCATACATATGTGTAATTATTTATTACACAAAGCAGGGACTCAGAAATTGATTAGGCTAGGAGTTGTCTATTCTTGCAACTAAAGTTTTAAGGAAGAGACAACTCTAAGATACTCATACCAATATTCATAACAATTATTAGACCAAGGTTGCTATTATTGTAAATACAAGTCACACAGTTTGCATACATAATATACATCTACATGTACATGCATGCCTTTGTTTATGTATACCTAGTTTGTTCCACAGTGGGCCAGTAATAAAGCGAACAAATGAACAAATTAATGAAATCAAAAAGACTAGTTCAGCTTCATAGCCTTAGAGTACAAAAGTTTCTTTTGCATTAAAGTTTTATTATATCCATTGTCATAAAAACTTGTATGAAAGGCCTGTAGAAATATAGATCTATGTGCTAATCTTTATTTTCTCCTTGAGGGCTGCAATTACCTAACAGTCATAATATTGCAATGGTCCAGGACATTATTTATTAGTATGGCCTCGGCCTGCCCGATTAACATTAATGCACATTATGTGCCTGTAGTTGTCTCGCTCAACTCATACTTATCCATTTCTCTTGTACTTACTGTATATTCATGCATAATACTTACACCTGTTCATATATTTCTATGTTGTGAATTACTTGAACTATGTATAATATATCACTAAGTGTAAATACCCCTTTTTATACCCATGTAACTGAGGCCGACATCTCAGAAATTGATGTAATTAATTTTGCACATGTTTTGCATATTTTTAAGCATATTTTGTTTGGAGCCAACTCATGTTAGGTCGGCTCTCGACCTTCCGGCAACCATCTTGTTGTGCAACTTCCGGACATGCTATGTTGCCCTTTTACTGGAAACTTTTAACTTTAACGGAAGTCTAAAACTATATAAAGCGATGTTTTATATTACTGTTATTGTCTTAGTTGATGCTTGGATCACAATAAAGACACTTCTATACTACTTATACAGAGTCTTCTCTCGTAGCTAAGGTTAGTTCCAGCTGATTAAGGTCTTACGACCTTGATGCCCAAACAACCTGCTAGGACTGAAAATACTCTTTCTCAAATACAGCACATAAGCATTGACTGGCGACCACATGGGTCGTCTTGGTTAACTAAGTAACTGCAAGTTATATAGATTTCCCTTGTAATGCAGAAGGCCTAGCACCACTCATAGGCTCTTTCCTTTTTGCACTAGTGGGTCATCCCAAGCAGAAAAACATTACAATATGAAGTTGTCCTTTTTGCACTAGTGGGTCGTCCCTCTACCTCAATCAGAAAAAATATTACAATATCACTAGTGAATGGGTTATATGAAGCTAGTAAGGTAAATATGGGTCTTCATATATGTATAGTGAATACTAGTATAAAACCATCATTTCTGTTCTGTTATTGTAAAAGTATTTATATGTAATCCAGGCGCTCTCGTATAATACATCGTATAATCCATTAAATGAATATAATGTGATGTAGCCAAAAGCATCCTTAAAATCCCTGTAGCTGATTGAACAGAACAACTTGCCCAAAGGTATGCCGACTCCCATCACCAACCCAGGATACGGGTTATGCATGGCTAGTACTGGTCATGTCCGTTCTGTCACACTTGGCACACGCTGGGTTCAGTTTTGGAGTTGTCAGTAACCTTACAATTGTACACCAGAAAGTATTTGGTATCAATCTACAGCAAGGCAGTACAATTGGCACAGTTCATGCCGGTGTCCTATACCTTTGTGGTAGGTAGATTTTATATACATTGTGACATGGGTGCGTGTGTGATAAATATTTGGTGTGTGGGAGTTGAGGATATGTGAGGGTCAACGTAATTGCTTTATCATGTTAATATTCCTCAATAATCCGTATTGTACAAGTTCGGCCAATCAATGGGGATGTACTAAAATTAATTGAACCAAGTTATACAGTCATGTAGATGTATGTAATGTGATTTTCAGATTTTCATTGATTGCTTATCTTTGTTTTGATATCTCTTTTTCATGATACTTGACTGAATGAGAAGGACGAGGGCTGATAACTTAAAGCTACTCACAAGTACATGTAGTTAGCATTGGGTAGAAGGGTGCTCAATGACAAAGTATAGTAGTATAAATTTGTAAGCTATTTCATTGCTAGTAATGAAAAATACAATACTACTTGTGGAGACAGATCAATACAGTTCTAAGAAAGGACAGTGTCAATGTACAATAGTAAGACTACTCAAGCTAGTAATTCTCATGTTACACTTTCTATACATCATTCATTGAACAGTGGATGATTGCTGCACTGGTGACAAGGAATTTACATGTAGATCTTAGGCCACTAACACCCTGTACATTAGTAAGTATTTGCTATCTTTGTTTACAATTATTGAATAGAACTGCAGTTATACTTGTAAATCCTTAAATTTCTAGATCATTCACACTCATGTGGTACAAGCTGGTACATGGCTGCGGTACATGACTGTGGTACATGACTGTGGTACATGGCTGCGGTACATGGCTGCGGTACATGACTGTGGTACATGGCTGCGGTACATGACTGCGGTACATGACTGTGGTACATGGCTGCGGTACATGACTGTGGTACATGGCTGCGGTACATGACTGCGGTACATGACTGTGGTACATGGCTGCGGTACATGACCGTGGCACACGACCTTGGCACACGACCGTGGCACACGACCGTGGTATATGTTGTATGATTCCACCCCTACTACAGTGCTTAGAACAATGTCAGCACAATTTGACCTCAAGAATTCAATCATTGCGACCTGTATGGTTCTGGTAGTCTGAGATGAAGAACTTGCTACTATACTATAAGTCTGTACAATGTCCCTCAAATACAATGTTGGTGTCGGATACAATTTCTATGTTTTATTTCTATACAAATATGTGTTAAAATGAATTTTCCAAATCATGTACCACCATGATATTTGTTGAAAGAATTTAGAACTTCACAGATGATAGTACATGAATATATGAGACACATTATACATGTATATGTGGGTAACCGTAAATTTATTAAAATGTGTTTATGGTGGCAACCGACCTGTTTCATGGCAGTATAGATAGGGTAATATTCCTAATCAATCAAAATATGGAGATGTATTTTCACTATAAGAATTTGATGTCAATTTGACTGCATTCTATTCCGCAGGGTGTTCAATCAACTGTCTCATGTGACTTTAGGCAACTAGTCCTCTCAACAGTAGCTTAGACTAGCCACTGTACATATTGTAAGTATTACCTTATCTACGTGTGCAGATTGTAAGTATTATCCTATCTACATGTACATATTGTAAGTATTACCCTACCTGCATGTCCAGTATGTTGCAGCAGCAATAACTTTCGAGGTTCTATTTTGGTACGCAATATATAGTCTGAGATATTGACACTTTTAAAGCTACAAAACTTGTAAGTTGTAACATACATGTACAATCATGTATTAATATAGGGTAAAATATAAAGTATAGCATTTATTTTGCTTCTAGCGCAAGGTTAGAGTCTAGATGAAGGTTAAGGGCACCTGTTTACTACCTGTGCCAACCCAGGACAAGGGATATGCATGGCTAGTGCTGGTCATGTCCGTTTTGTCACACTTTGCACATGCTGGGTTCAGTTTTGGAGTTGTCGGTAATCTTACCATTGTACACCAGAAAGTATTTGGTATCAACCTACAGCAGAGTGGTACAATTGGCACAGTTCATGTTAGTATGGTATATCTTTGTGGTAAGTGTTAAAGTTCACTGGCATGTAAGAAAGATTTAGTGAATAAGCCTATTGTAAACAAAGTTTTTGACGTCTCAGGCCCAACAATAATATCTTTTATAATATTCCTAATATTTTTACTTTATTTGATATTGTTTTTACAAATTATGCATACACAGTGAAACTTGCTTAATTCAAACTCCAAGGGGTCACCATAATGGATTTGAATTAGGCCTGAGTTTGATTTGTAAGATCACTTACCATTTATATGGTGCTGAGCAGGGACAAAAAATAATAGTTTGAACTAACCAAGTATTTGAGTTATTCAAGGCTGAATTAAGCAAGTTTCACCGTATTAACTTAGTGGCAAATCTTTTTTACAGGACCTCTAGCCTCCGTGATGATAAACAAGTTTGGAAGTCGGCTGACTCAAATACTTGGAGGAATCGCCATAATTCTGGGAGTTGGAATGTCTGCATTGTCTACAAAACTGTGGCATGGGGTAGTCCTGGTCAGTCTTATTGCAGGTAGGCCTATATATCAGTAGAGTATGTTATACATTAGCAACGGCAACGCCTGTAGGTAGTGAATGTTGAGATACAAACAGACTAATGAAACTCATTAAAGTGCCTACAATATGCTTATTTTAGTAACATAACAAACTTTCAAATACCATAATATCATCATGACTTGTGCTCTCCGATCTACGGTTTTTAATTCTTATTTAATTTAGCTATTTCATAAACATAATTTGAGGAATGCAGATACTATTTTTGAAATTGGCAATAATTTTACAAGAGTCCTCTTCATTCTCACCCACCCTGCAGTTTTCCTCTAGAGTCACCGTTGTACATGTAGCCTGAAATACATAGTGACTTCTGATAACTGATATTTTAACATGAAATTTCTGGAATTCATTTTTGTAAGGAAGTTTCATGTCTGTCGACAAGATTTGCAATTTAGCCTTAGGTCCATGGTAACACAGTCAGCCAAGAGAAGGATGGATTCGCATATGTTCACATTATTATGATGGTGTTGCAGGTTTTGGAGTATCTTCTTGTTACTCAGCAAGTTCGCAGGTGCTAGCTCTTTGCTTCAAGAGATTCAAATATATAGCCTTTGCCTCAGCTATGATTGGTTATTCATCTGGAGTTGTGGGATGGCCAATCATCTCCCAGTATTTACTAGACAAGTATGGATACTCTAAGGCTATGGGAATCATGTCCTCTGTCCACATATTTCATATCATTGCTGGGCTCACATTTCCTGTGGATGTCAAAGATGTACGCACTGGAACAGAAGAAGAAAAGTCTGGTGAGAAAATATCATCTGCTAACCATTACAAAAGTTGTGCAAGTAATGTAATAATGTATCATGTACAGGTAGCTTGTATTATGATATAATATAAGGGTTGACCTAATGCACTAACTCAAATAATGTATACATACATCTATGGTGTATAAAATGTTCAATTATGAGAGAAATACTAGGCAGTTCCAGGTATTTTTGTGTGGTGTGGTGTGGTGTGGTGTGGTGTGGTGTGGTGTGGTGTGGTGTGGTGTGGTGTGGTGTGGTGTGGTGTGGTGTGATATGGCGTGGTGTTGAGTGGTGTAGTATAATTATAGCAGTATACTATAATTTACATGTAGTACACAGCAATATTATTGGCTGCACTGATAGAGTGCCCAATAAAGAAGGAGCTACATGCATATGTATACGAAATGATAATTATTATTAAAAGGAAGGGCTACCTTTTACCTACTGATTGGCAACAGGTTTGAGATTACATGTACGTGTACTAGTAACGGAAAATTGTTTTGACTAAAATATTGTCTTCCTTTTAATAAAGATATTTATTATTGTAGTATGGCATATTAACTATTTTGTAATATTGTGACCTTCTTTTCTTTCTTACAATTATTGCAAGTACGAACAAGTACAAGTATTGAGAGCATCCTTTTTTTTCTCTAGCCAATATAGTGCAATTTGCTATAGACAATATAGTGTAAATTTCTATAGACAATATACATGTAGTGTAATTTTCTATAGACAACATAGTGTAATTTTTTATAGAAAAAGATGGAGTCAGGCCGGACGACAGTAAGGTGATAGGTTCGATTGCCAACACTGCAGAATCAGATCCTAGCCAGGTCACAGGAAGTGAGAATGGTGCGTTTGACAACTTGGCTTGTGCTGTAAGTATCGTAGGTTGACGACTCCTTGAATTGATGTACAATTCTCCCTTATTGTAATAACATTGAAACAACTAAGTATACAACATGTAGGACTACATTTAGAACGGTTATGTAGGCCGGTGTGGGAGCTGCTGTGGCCTAGTGGTAAGTGCTCTGGACTTTCATGTGGGAGTCCCAGGTTCGATTCCCATAAGGGTCATTGGTGGTGTTAGGAAGGGCATCCAACCTTACAATGCTCCTGTGCTACTGTCGTAACTTTGCCATTGGTGAAGTGCCCTCACCACCCCGAATTAGAAAAAATGCAAATCTCTTTAGATCTTTACTTTCTTACCTGGGATTAATAGCGGGAAGTAAAATTGGTAAGTTTTTTATGTGGGTGTGCCGAAGCAAATAGTGGAAGAATATTTCAGATGCCTGCGTGTATGTAGGCTCTGTCTAAATGCAAGTTCAATTCCAAAGTTGCCAAACTACTGTATAATTTATGCACACGTAGTTAATGCTTTGTGAGCTAAGTATACTGTCTATGCTATTAGGATTCTGTATTAGAGGCTGAGGAATCAGTTCATGTAGTCAATGGTACAGAAACAAGATCTAGTCTAAGAGATGATTTCCGTCTTTTATTCACATCATGGAAGGTAAGATAATAATAATAATAATAACAATATCCGTGGCACCAAACACAATTGTTTAACATGGCTGCCCAATAGCAGAGCTAGTCAAGGGGGCCACCACTGCTCCTAGAGCTGGATATTATTATGGTTCGATATGGCACAGAGGGAAAACCTTCTTCGGGACGAAAACCTCCAGGTGATTGGCGAGACTCGAACCCATGTCCTTGCAGATAACTTGCATCATTGCTGCAAGGCCAGAGTGACTAGCGCTATACCACTCAGCCACCAACAATAATAGAGTAAATATTTAATAAACTTTACCAGATATGAGTACTGGAGTTCTCTAACTGAATATTTCTATACTATGAGATCTTATAGAAAAATATTGTACTCCATGAAACAAAATATAGTTGCTAAAAGGAAATTTGTTAATTCATAGACTAGGGCACTGTTAGGTGGTTTCGAGATTTTATTCCGTTCGCCAATCGATGCAGAGGTGATATTAAACCGGAAGTAGCTTCATCTACTTGATGCTGTCCTCATGCTGATTGGTTAAAACTGTAAGCGAGATTTTTTTGGTGTCAATCTAGTGCAATCTGGATCATGTTTCAGATTTAGCTCTGGTCTGACAAGGATATTCGCTTTCTGACATCATTCACTCCTACACAAGTTACGTACATGTAAATGTAGGTACTTACGAGTGCTGCATGTATGTTTATATAATCTTTGCAGGTCTGGTTACTGATCGTAGGGGCCATGTTCTGGTCAGCCAATGCTTCTGGATTTATCATCTTTATCAATGATTATGTCGTACAGAAAACCAACATGGATACCACTGAAGCAGCTGTTGGAATAACCATAATGGGTAATGGCATCTAGATTTATTTCTACCAAGAGTTATTTATTTCCAAAACTATAATGGCATGACTTATTGGTTGATATGTCAAATTTGAAGCCTTGCTCTCCATGATACCTGTTCACTTTATGTAAACAAGTAACAGTGTACACTATATTCAGGTGTAGCCCACATTGCTGGTAACATAGCAGTCTTAGTGACGGGCACTTTACGGTACGACAGGCTCGCGCTCCATGCACTTTCTATATTGGTGTTTGGAGCCATGACTATATTATCAGCATTCACCAATAGTAAGGTAAGTGAAAAACTTTGACAGATTTTTTGCCAGTAAGCTTTTGACCCAACTGGCCCATGTAGAGTCAAATAAACATTCGAATACATATTGGTTTAGTTGCAATAGATTTAAAACTTGACAATAAGTGTTTGTTATAAACATGTACACTTTCACAGGATTAAAATTTAAATTTTTATTTACCATTTCTCTGGACCACAACTGTGTAACAAGTACTCCCAGCTTTCTTGACAGAATGTTCTAAGCATTAAAAATGTAATTTATCATATAGACTCGTATAATATGCCAGTAAATAATAACCGTCTTCAATAGCAATTTTTACAATGTTACCTTTCAGGAAATGTATTACAGTGTGACAGCTTGCTTTGGATTAGCATTTGGTGTAACACTAGCCAATCTACTAGGGGTCATCCATGACCTGTGTGGAGTAAAGTACGTCCACCTTGGATTTGGATTGGAACTATTCTTCGAAGGCGTTGGTAATCTTGGATTTGTTTCATTGGCAGGTTAGTATCTGGTAGGTCAGTATCTCATAGGTCAGTATATCATAGGTCAATATATCATAGATCAGTATCTCATAGGTCAGTATCTCATAGGTCAGTATCTCATAGGTCAGTATCTCATAGGTCAGTATATCATAGGCCAGTAACTCAAAGGCAGTATATCATAGGTCAGTATATCATAGGTCAGTATCTCATAGGTCAGTATATCATAGGTCAGTATATCATAGGTCAGTATCTCAGAGGCAGTATATCATAGGTCAGCATCTGGTAGGTGAGTGTCTTTTAGGTCAGCAGCTGGTAAGTCAGAATAGAGCACAATAATCTACTAGACCTTGTGATGGTTAGGACATTGTCTGCTGCCGTCACACTATTGAGTCCTATTCTATACACATGATAACCTACTGTATGTAAAATAGTGGCAAAATAGGCAGTAATTTAATGTCATTTTTTTCCCAGCGTTTATGACATGATTAGATACAATACTTGGTTATTTATTTTAGCTTATCTATCTGAGGATAAAGGAGAGAGATATGGGCTAATATTATCTGGATGCTTTGGGATTTTATGTAGTGTCATATTCTTACCTGCCATTGTGTACAGAATAACAAAGAAACAAGATTCAGTAGCCATAAACTGATTTCATATACAGTTCATTTAGAATTAGTTAAACAGGTGCTATCACTTCATTTTTAAAAACTAGAAATACTAAATGGTTAACAACCCCTGATAAAGATCACTTTTATAAGCCATTTTGTTATTAATTATAATTGATAGTTTATGGTACATGTAAGGCTTATGTTGTCTATACAAGCAGTTTATGTAGAATTTTCTACTCACTATCAAGCTAGGAGTTGTCTATTCTTTCAACTAAAGTTTTAAGGAAGAGACAACTTTAAGATACTCATACCAATATTCATAACAATTATTAGACCAAGGTTGCTATTATTGTAAATACAAGTCACACAGTTTGCATACATAGTATACATCTACATGTACATGCATGCTTTTGTTTATGCATACCTAGTTTGTTTCACAGTGGGCCAGTAATAAAGCGAACAAGTGAACAAATTAATGAAATCAAAGAGAAGAGCTCAGCTCCATAGCCTTAGAGTACAAAGTTTTCTTTTGCATTAAAATTCTATTATATCCATTGTCATAAAAACTTGGATGAAAGGCCTGTAGAAATATAGATCTATGTGCTAATCTTCATTATCTATCCCCTTGAGGGCTGCATTTACCTAACAGTCATAATATTGCAATGGCCCAGGACATTTATTTGTACGGCCTCAGCCTGCCTGATGGACATCAATGCACACTATGTGCCTGTAGTTGTCTCCCTCAACTCATACTCGTCCATTTCTCTTGTACTTACCGTATGTTCATGCATAATACTTACACCTGTTCATAAACTTCTATGTTATGCATTACTTGAACTACATGTATGTATAATAAATTACTAAGTGTACACAAATACCCCTTTTTATACCCATGTAACTGAGGGCGACATCTCAGAAATTGATGTAATTAATTTTGCACATGTTTTGCATGTTTTTAAGCATATTTTGTTTGGAGCGGACTCATGTTCGGTCAGCCCTCGACCTTCCAGCGACCATCTTGTTGTGCAACTTCCGGACATGCTACGTTGTCCTTTTACTGGAAACTTTTAACGGAAGTCTAAAACTATATAAAGCAAATGTTTTATATTACTGTTATTGTCTCAGTTGATGCTTGGATCACAATAAAGACACTTCTATACTACTTATACAGAGTCTTCTCTCGTAGCTAAGGTTAGTTCCAGCTGATTAAGGTCTTACGACCTTGATGCCTGAACTGCCTACTAGGACTGGAAATACTCTTTCTCAAATACAGCACATAAGCATTGACTGGCGGCCACATGGGTCGTCTTGGTTAACTAAGTAACTACAAGTTATATCGATCTCTCTTGTAATGCAGAAGGCCTAGCACCACTCATAGGCTCTTTCCTTTTTGCACTAGTGGGTCGTCCCAAGCAGAAAAACATTACAATATGAAGTTGTCCTTTTTGCACTAGTGGGTCGTCCCTCTACCTCAATCAGAAAAAATATTACAATATCACTAGTGAATGGGTTATATGAAGCTAGTAAGGTAAGTATGGGTCTTCATATATGTATAGTGAATACTAGTATAAAACCATAATTTCTGTTCTGTTATTCTAAAAGTATTTATATGTAACCCTTGTATAATACATCGTATAATCCATTAAATGAATTAATGTGATGTAGCCGAAAGCATCCTTAAACAAAATCCCTGTAGCTGATTGAACAGAACAACTTGCCCAAAGGTATGCCGACTCCCATCACCAACCCAGGATACGGGTTATGGATGGCTAGTACTGGTCATGTCTGTTCTGTCACACTTTGCACACGCTGGGTTCAGTTTTGGAGTTGTCGGTAACCTTACAATTGTACACCAGAAAGTATTTGGTATCAATCTACAGCAAGGCAGTACAATTGGCACAGTTCATGCCGGTGTCCTATACCTTTGTGGTAGGTAGATTTTATATACATTGTGATATGGGTGCGTGTGTGATAAATATTTGGTGTGTGGGAGTTGAGGATATGTGAGGGTCAACGTAATTGCTTTATCATGTTAATATTCCTCAATAATCCGTACTGTACAAGTTCGGCCAATCAAGGGGGATGTACTAAAATTAATTGAACCAAGTTATACAGTCATGTAGATGTATGTAATGTGATTTTCAGATTTTCATTGATTGCTTATCTTTGTTTTGATATCTCTTTTTCATGATACTTGACTGAATGAGAAGGACGAGGGCTGATAACTCAAAGCTACTCACAAGTACATGTAGTTAGCATTGGGTAGAAGGGTGCTCAATGACAAAGTAT
Organism: Bugulina stolonifera; assembly: GCA_935421135.1. Lineage (NCBI taxonomy): Eukaryota > Metazoa > Bryozoa > Gymnolaemata > Cheilostomatida > Bugulidae > Bugulina > Bugulina stolonifera. The sequence continues at coordinate 10,576,775 of OW285195.1, forward strand.
AGTAGTATAAATTTGTAAGCTATTTCATTGCTAGTAATGAAAAATACAATACTACTTGTGGAGACAGATCAATACAGTTCTAAGAAAGGACAGTGTCAATGTACAATAGTAAGACTACTCAAGCTAGTAATTCTCATGTTACACTTTCTATACATCATTCAATGAACAGTGGATGATTGCTGCACTGGAGACAAGGAATTTACATGTAGATCTTAGGCCACTAACACCCTGTACATTAGTAAGTATTTGCTATATCTTTGTTTACAATTATTGAATAGAACTGCAGTTATACTTGTAAATCCTTAAATTTCTAGAACATTCACACTCATGTGGTACAAGCTGGTACATGGCTGCGGTACATGACTGTGGTACATGGCTGTGGTACATGACTGCGGTACATGACTGTGGTACATGGCTGCAGTACATGACCGTGGCACACGACCGTGGCACACGACCGTGGCACACGACCGTGGCACACGACCGTGGCACACGACCGTGATATATGTTGTATGATTCCACCCCTACTACAGTGCTTAGAACAATGTCAGCACAATTTGACCTCAAGAATTCAATCATTGCGACCTGTATGGTTCTGGTAGTCTGAGATGAAGAACTTACATGTACTACTATACTATAAGTCTGTACAATGTCCCTCAAATACAATGTTGGTGTCAGATACAATTTCTATATTTTATTTCTATACAAATATGTGTTAGGATGAATTTTACAAATCATGTACCACCATGATATTTGTTGAAAGAATCGAGAACTTCACAGATGATAGTACATGAATATATGAGACACATTATACATGTATATGTGGGTAACCGTAAATTTATTAAAATGTGTTTATGGTGGCAACCGACCTGTTTCATGGCAGTATAGATAGGGTAATATTCCTAATCAATCAAAATATGGAGATGTATTTTCACTATAAGAATTTGATGTCAATTTGACTGCATTCTATACCGCTGGGTGTTCAATCAACTGTCTCAGTGACTTTAGGCAACTAGTCCTCTCAACAGTAGCTTAGACTAGCTACTGTACATGTACATACTGTAAGTATTATCCTATCTACATATACATACTGTAAGTATTGTAATGGTACGCCAAATCGTATCTTATATCTGACACTCATTCTTGTGTGCACATAATTGTATATATCTGCTTGTACCTTACTCCTATATTGTTGTATATAGTTACAAGATTATATCTAAGTCTTTTAATGCCTTTTATACCCATGTACAGAGGCCCGACCTCTCAGAATCCATTGATATTCATTTTGTACATGAACTGGACCATTATAAGCAACTTTTGTACAACCCGACCTATTTTGGGTCGGCCGTCGGGCTTCCGGCGGCCATCTTGTTGCGCAACTTCCGGACGACCACACGTCGTCTTTTCCCGACACTACGTCGGCCGGAAGTCCTTATACTATATAAAGGGCATTGTTTTACTGTTCATTGTCTCAGTCTTCACTTAGCTTTCAATAAAGACACATCTATACTTGATACAGAGACTTTCACTTCCTTTTGTCAGGTCATTCGCTTAGCGAACCGCCTACTAGGTCGGATCACTCTCTTTCATTGTGTAGTCTGAAGGTCGGACTTGAGATCAGATGGGTCGTCTTTGGTAGTATTTGGGCTACTGAGACCGCTCGATCTTTCATGTAATGCGAAGTCCTATTACCACTCATAGGCACTTCATTTCTGGGTCGATAGTCGTCCAAGGACGACCGCACCAAATCACAGAAACCATTACAGTATTATCCTATCTACGTGTATATATTGTACATGTAAGTATTACCCTATCTACGTGTGCAGATTGTATTATCCTATATACGTGTGCAGATTGTAAGTATTATCCTATCTACGTGTACATATTGTAAGTGTTACCCTACCTGCATGTCCAGTATGTTGCAGCAGCAATAACTTTCGAGATTCTATTTTGGTACGCAATATATAGTCTGAGATATTGACACTTTTAAAGCTACAAAACTTGTAAGTTGTAACATACATGTACAATCATGTATTAATATAGGGTAAAATATAAAGTATAGCATTTACTTTGCTTCTAGCACAAGGTTAGAGTCAAGATGAAGGTTAAGGGCACCTGTTTACTACCTGTGCCAACCCAGGACAAGGGATATGCATGGCTAGTGCTGGTCATGTCCGTTTTGTCACACTTTGCACACGCTGGGTTCAGTTTTGGAGTTGTCGGTAATCTTACCATTGTTCACCAGAAAGTATTTGGTATCAACCTACAGCAGAGTGGTACAATTGGTACAGTTCATGTTAGTATGGTGTATCTTTGTGGTAAGTGTTAAAGTTTACTGGCACGTAAGAAAGGTTTAGTGAATAAGCCTATTGTAAGCAAAGTTTTTGACGTCTCAGGCCCAACACTAATATCTTTTATAATATTCCTAATATTTTTACTTTATTTGATATTTATTTTTACAAATTATGCAAACACAGTGAAAATTGCTTAATTCAAACTCCAAGGGATCACCATAATGGATTTGAATTAGGCCTGAGTTTGATTTGTAAGATCACTTACCATTTATATGGCGCTGAGCAGGGACCAAGTATTTGAACTATTCAAGGCTGAATTAAGCAAGTTTCACCATATTAACTTAGTGGCAAATCTTTTTTACAGGACCTCTAGCCTCCGTGATGATAAACAAGTTTGGAAGTCGGCTGACTCAAATACTTGGAGGAATCGCCATAATCCTGGGAGTTGGAATGTCTGCATTGTCTACGAAACTGTGGCATGGGGTAGTCCTGGTCAGTCTTATTGCAGGTAGGCCTATATATCAGTAAAGTATGTTCTACATTAGCAACGGCAACGCCTGTAGGTAGTGAATGTTGAGATACAAACAGACTAATGAAACTCATTAAAGTGCCCACAATATGCTTATTTTAGTAACATAACAAACTTTCAAATACCATAATATCATCATGACTTGTGCTCTCTGGTCTACGGTTTTTAGTTCTTATTTAATTTAACTATTTCATAAACATAATTTGGGGAATGCAGATACTATTTTTGAAATTGGCAATAATTTTACAAGATTCCTCTTCATTCTCATTCGCAATAAATATTAACTCCACCCACCCTGCAGTTTTCCTCTAGAGTCACCGTTGTACATGTAGCCTGAAATACATAGTGACTTCTGATAACTGAAATTTTAACATGAAATTTCTGGAATCCATTTTTGTAAGGAAGTTTCATGTCTGTCGACAAGATTTGCAATTTAGCCTTAGGTCCATGGTAACACAGTCAGCCAAGAGAAGGATGGATTCGCATATGTTCACATTATTATGATGGTGTTGCAGGTTTTGGAGTATCTTCTTGTTACTCAGCAAGTTCGCAGGTGCTAGCTCTTTGCTTCAAGAGATTCAAATATATAGCCTTTGCCTCAGCTATGATTGGTTATTCATCTGGAGTTGTGGGATGGCCAATCATCTCCCAGTATTTACTAGACAAGTATGGATACTCTAAGGCTATGGGAATCATGTCCTCCATCCACATATTTCATATCATTGCTGGGCTCACATTTCCTGTGGATGTCAAAGATGTACACACTGGAACAGAAGAAGAAAAGTCTGGTGAGAAAATATCATCTGCTAACCGTTACAAAAGTTGTGCAAGTAATGTAATAATGTATCATGTATAGGTAGCTTGTATTATGATATAATATCAGGGTTGACCTAATGCACTAACGCAAATAATGTATACATCTATGGTGTATAAAATGTTCAATTATGGGAGAAATACTAGACAGTTCCAGGTATTTTTGTGTGGTGTGGTGTGGTGTGGCGTGGCGTGGTGTGGTGTGGTGTGGTGTGGTGTGGTGTGGTGTGGTGTGGTGTGGTGTGGTGTGGTGTGGTGTGGTGTGGTGTGGTGTGGTGTGGTGTGGTGTGGTGTGATATGGCGTGGTGTTGAGTGGTGTAGTATAATTATAGCTGTATACTATAATTTACATGTAGTACACGGTAATATTATTGGCTGCACTGATAGAGTGCCCAATAAAGAAGGAGCTACATGCATATGTATACGAAATGATAATTATTATTAAAAGGAAGGGCTACCTTTTACCTACTGATTGGCAACAGGTTTGAGATTACATGTACGTGTACTAGTAACGGAATATTGTTTTGACTAAAATATTGTCTTCCTTTTAATAAAGATATTTATTATTGTAGTATGGCATATTAACTATTTTGTAATATTGTGACCTTCTTTTCTTTCTTACAATTATTACAAGTACGAACAAGTACAAGTATTGAGAGCATCCTTTTTTTCTCTAGACAATATAGTGCAATTTGCTATAGACAATATAGTGTAAATTTCTATAGACAATATACATGTAGTGTAATTTTCTATAGACAACATAGTGTAATTTTTTATAGAAAAAGATGGAGTCAGGCCGGACGACAGTAAGGTGATAGGTTCGATTGCCAACACTGCAGAATCAGATCCTAGCCAGGTCACAGGAAGTGAGAATGGTGCGTTTTACAACTTGGCTTGTGCTGTAAGTATCGTAGGTTGACGACTCCTTGAATTGATGTACAATTCTCCCTTATTGTAATAACATTGAAACAACTAAGTATACAACATGTAGGACTACATTTAGAACGGTTATGTAGGCCGGTGTGGGAGCTGCTGTGGCCTAGTGGTAAGTGCTCTGGACTTTCATGTGGGAGTCCCAGGTTCGATTCCCATAAGGTTCATTGGTGGTGTTAGGAAGGGCATCCAACCTTACAATGCTCCTGTGCTACTGCCGTAACTTTGCCATTGGTGAAGTGCCCTCACCACCCCGAATTAGAAAAAATGCAAATCTCTTTAGATCTTTACTTTCTTACCTGGGATTAATAGCGGGAAGTAAAATTGGTAAGTTTTTTATGTGGGTGTGCCGAAGCAAATAGTGGAAGCATATTTCATATGCCTGCGTGTATGTAGGCTCTGTCTAAATGCAAGTTCAATTCCGAAGTTGCCAAACTACTGTATAATTTATGCACACATAATTAATGCTTTGTGAGCTAAGTATACTGTCTATGCTATTAGGAGTCTGTATTAGAGGCTGAGGAATCAGTTCATGTAGTCACTGGTACAGAAACAAGATCTACTTTAAAAGACGATTTCCGTCTTTTATTCACATCATGGAAGGTGAGATAATGATAATAATAATAATAATAATAATAATAATAATAATAATAATAATAATATCCATGGCACCAAACACAATCATTTAACATGGCTGCCCAATAGCAGAGCACCTAGAGCTGGATATTATTATAGTTCGACATGGCACAGAGAGAAAACCTTCTTCGGGACAAAAACCTCCAAATGATTGGCGGGACTCGAACCCATGTCCTTGCAGATAACTGGCATCATTGCTGCAAGGCCAGAGCGACTAGTGCTAGACCACTCAGCCACCAACAATTATAGAGTAAATATTTAATAAATTTTACCAGATATGAGTACTGGAGTTCTCTAACTGAATATTTCTATACTGTGAGATCTGATAGAAAAATGTTGTACTCCACGAAACAAAATATAGTTGCTAAAAGAAAATTTGTTGATTCATAGACTAGGGCACTGTTAGGTGGTTTCAAGATTTTATTCCGTTCGCCAATCGATGCAGAGGTGATATTAAACCGGAAGTGGCTTCATCTACTTGATGCTGTACTTGATGCTGTCCTCACGCTGATTAGTTAAAACTGTAAGCGATATTTTTTTGGTGTCAATTTAGTGCAATGTGGATCATGTTTCAGATTTATCTCTGGTCTGACGGGGATATTCGCTTTCAGACATCATTCATTCCTACACAAGTTATGTACATGTACATGTAGGTACCTACGAGAGCTGCATGTATGTTTATAACTTTTGCAGGTCTGGTTGCTGATCGTAGGGGCCATGTTCTGGTCAGCCAATGCTTCTGGATTTATCATCTTCATCAATGATTATGTCGTACAGAAAACCAACATGGATACCACTGAAGCAGCTGTTGGAATAACCATAATGGGTAATAAAATCTAGATTTATTTCTACCAAGAGTTATTTATTTCCATAACTATAATGGCATGACTTGTTAGTTGATATGTCAGATTTGAAGCCTTGTTCTCCATGATACCTGTTCACTTTATGTAAACAAGAAACAGTGTACACTATATTCAGGTGTAGCCCACATTGCTGGTAACATAGCAGTCTTAGTGACGGGTACTTTACGGTACGACAGGCTCGCGCTCCATGCACTCTCAATATTTGTTTTTGGAGCCATGACTATATTATCAGCATTCACCAATAGTAAGGTAAGTGAAAAACTTTGACAGATCTTTTCCAGTAAACTTTGACCCAACTGGTCCATGCAGAGTCAAATAAGCGTTCAAATACATATTGGTTTGGTTGCAATAGGTTTAAAAGTTAAAGCTACTCTAAGCTTAACAATAAGTGTTTATTATAAACATGTACACTTTCACAGGATTAGAATTTTAACTTTTATTTCCCACTTTTCTGAACCACAACTGTGTAACAGCTACTCCCAGTTTTCTTGCATTTAATTTGACAAAATATTCTATGCATTCAAAATATAATTAATCATATAGACTCGTAAAACATGCCAGTAAACAAAATTGTCTTCAATGGCTATTTTTGCGTTGTTACCTTTCAGGAAATGTATTACAGTGTGACGGCTTGCTTTGGATTAGCATTTGGTGTAACACTAGCCAATCTACTAGGGGTCATCCATGACCTGTGTGGGGTAAAGTACGTCCATCTTGGATTTGGATTGGAACTATTCTTCGAAGGTGTTGGTAATCTTGGATTTGTTTCATTGGCAGGTTAGTATCTGGTAGGTCAGTATCCCATAGGTCAGTATATCATAGGTCAATATATCATAGGTCAGTATATCATAGGTCAGTATATCATAGGTCAGCATCTCATAGGTCAACATCTCATAGGTCAGTATCTCATAGGTCAGTATATCATAGGTCAGTATATCATAGGTCAGTATCTCAGAGGCAGTATATCATAGGTCAGCATTTGGTAGGTGAGTGTCTTTTAGGCCAGCAGCTGGTAAGTCAGAATAGAGAACAATAATCTGCTAGACCTTGTGATGGTTAAGACATTGTATGCTGCCGTCACACTATTGAGTCCTATTCTATACACATGATAACCTACTGTATGTAAAATAATGGCAAAATAGGCAGTAATTTAATGTCATATTTTTCTCAGCATTTATGACATGATTAGATATAATATTTGGTTATTTATTTTAGCTTATCTATCTGAGGATAAAGGAGAGAGATATGGGCTAATATTATCTGGATGCTTTGGGATTTTATGTAGTATCATATTCCTACCTGCCATTGTGTACAGAATGACAAAGAAGCAAGGTTCAGTAGCCATAAACTGATTTCATATACAGTTCATTTAGAATTAGTTAAACAGGTGCTATCACTTCATTTTAAAAAACTAGAAATACTAAATGGTTAACAACCCCTGATAAAGATCACTTTTATAAAGCCATTTTGTTATTAATTATAATTGATTGTTTATGGTACGTGTAAGGCTTATGTTGTCTATACAAGCAGTACATGTAGAATCTTCTACTCACTTATAGCGTCTCCATCTGAATGAAGCATCATAATTATTTGTCACACAAAGCAGAGACTCAGAAATTGATTAGATTAGGAGTTGTCTATTCCTTCAACTAAAACTTTAAGGAAGAGACAACTCCAAGATACTCATACCAACTTATAACAATTATTAGACTAGCGGAAGTTGCTACCATATTTATTATGATTAACTTGCATACACGTACGTACATACATGCAGTTTACATACAGGGGCGTAGGTTAGAAAAATTGAGTGGGGAGGCAGAAAGTTGGGTGGGTGGGGGGTGCGGGGGGGGTGCCCGCTCCCCCCCCCCCCCCCCGCAAATGCACGCGCAGCGGAAAATTTTCAAATCTCACTCTCTGAAGTGCAAAAATTAGACATAGCAGCAAGCTAGTTCTAGCATCACCACAACAAGTACTCATTACTACTTCTGCTTAATAAAGTTACCACTTCTGCTTAATAAAGTTACTACTACTTGCAACAGGAGTGAAAGTGTTACAGTACTATTACTAGTTAGTAGAATTTTATAATAACTACAATACTGCATGATTGTATATTATACAAAGAGTCAATAGGCACAAGTGTATTTTTTAAATTAAGATTTTCAAATTTTAGTAGCTGATCAACAACTGTGGTCATTATAAATTAATTATTTAAAATGAAATGTATGTAAAATAAACATTTTTGCAAGAAAAGTGTAGCAGCCTATTAAAGTTAAGATAATATTAATAGTGTAATTATATTAATTATATATAAATTTAAAATTAAAATATTTAATTATTATTGTATTATGTTATTTTAAAATTAGTATTTTTCCTTTACAATACATATTTAGTTGTTAGCAGTGAATGTAGCAGTAGAGTAGTAGCTGTCAGTAGAGTGGCAATTGCTGGAATGAATGACTAAAATGAATGGAAACACTTTTAATTATATTATATTAAAAGAAAAAATCATAAATATTTTTAAAAGAAGCCAAGAGGAAGATAATATAATATATAATATTGGAATTAAATTTCATGCATCTGCTCGTAGTCAGTGACAGGGAAGAAACCACCTCATTGATAGCAGTGACTTACAAATTGATTCACCTGATTCAACTGTTCACTACTTTTACTTTCACATTTATTATTTTTTCCTTGGTATAAATAACTATCCATAAAAATATTTATTCATTCATTCACAAGATCGCAAGTTTTTAACCTTGGCATAACCATAGAGTCTTTTAGCAGATTACATAGTTTTATGGGCCTCTTTGTGTGCCACTTGCAATGTAGTGATTATTCCAAGATTACTGGTTACTGTTACGCCGCAACACCATAGAGTTAAAAGTAGAGTGATAACGCCATAGAGTTAAAACTATAGAGATAACGCTTCGGTCGCAAACCGGAAATGAAGCAAATATTAAGGAAAACAGTGTCAAATTTTCAAAAGTAGTGTCTTTAGGCCACTTTATTTTGAAAACAGGGGCGGCAGTGCCTCCCTGCCGCCCCTTAAAATACGCCCCTGACATACATATTATACATCTGCATGCATGTCCTTGTTTATGCATACCTAGATCGTTTTACGGTGGGCCAGTAATAAAGCGAAATGAACAAATGAATGAAATCAAAGAGAAGAGCTCAGCTTTTTAGTCTATGGAGTATAATGTTTCTTTTGCGTTAAAGTTCTATTATATATGTATGTCGATTGTCATGAAAACTTGCATGAATGGCCTTTAGAAATAGATTACAATGTACGAATCTGTATTTTCTGTCTTCTTGAGGTCTGCAAATACAGTCACTAACACCAGTGAATGGGCCATGTGTAGCTAGTAAGGTGAGTAACTGGTTCTTCATAAAATTATGTGTGTATTGAATGCTAGTACAAAACCATTTCTGTTCTGGTATTATAAAAGTATTTGGATGAGTGTCCAGTTATGGAGTTTCAGAGGAAAGATGACAGTTGGACAGTAGTGTTGAAATGCAACAATGCAATAATATCTTATTCTTCTAGTCAACATACATGTAACACTACAATTCACCACCTAACCGTTTTCTAAAATACAAAATTATTAGAGTACAATCCCATCATTGGCTACAAGTTAGCTGGAGTTCGTTGAATGCACAACTCCTACTTACATTTTGTAATTAATAAATTAAGCAGCACTATTTGCAGAGTACAGTTCTCTTGCAAACATGCTGCTTGGAACTCTGTCAATTTAGAACTTCTGGTTTTACCAGCAGCTCTTACCACCAGCAGTGACAACCATTCATGTGCATATGGGGCAGAGCAATTCTAAGAAAAACAAGTCAAGTAAAAACTTGATTTGTGACTGCTAGATCAAGTCAGCTTTAACTCTAACTTAAAATGTATTGGCAGATTATCCAAGTTTTATTAAATTAGAAAGCATCTTTTTAAACAAAATTCATTGCAGCCGATCGAACAAAACTACATTGTACTAGTCTAAATGGCAGCAATGAAAGTATTCCAACTTCTATCCACGAAACAGGACAAGGGTTATATGCATGGCTTGTACTGGTCATTTCTGTTCTGTCACACTTTGCACATGCTGGATTCAGTTTTGGAGTTGTCGGTAACCTTACAATTGTGCACCAGGAAGTTTTTGGTATCAATCTACAGCAAAGCAGTACGATTGACACAGTTCATGCTGGTGTCCTATACCTTTGTGGTAGGTAGATTTTATATTTGTTGTGATATGGGTGCTTATGTGATAAATATTTGTTGTGTGAGAGTCGATGATAAGTCAGGGTCAACATAATTACTCTATCATGTTAGTATTCCCTAATAATCCATACTGTACAAGCTTGGCCAATCGAGGGACATGTACTAAAAGTAATGGAACCAACCTATGCAGTCATGTAGATGTACGTATTGGGCATGCTTTATCAGCCTTCAGTTAGCAACTTGAAACCTAGTCATTCAAACACTGTACTTGAGATTTGACTCCAATCACGTGTTGTAGCTTATATGTTAGCTAGTGTGTGTCTAAAGCAGAACTTTCTACTACTGAATGTCTGTAATGTGCCATATTTTGCAGGTCCACTTGTCTCCATCATAATAAACAGATATAGAAACCGTATCACACAAATACTCGGTGGTGTCTGCATTATACTAGGAGTTGGTTTGTCGGCGTTTTCCACTCAATCTTGGCATGCTCTCCTCTTCTTTGGCCTTCTTGCTGGTAACTATAGAATCTAGTATATTTATTGACGCATATAACAATCTACAGCATTGATGGGCAAAAGAACATTTCAAAAGAGTATTTCAATTCGGCACGGGGCATTCCAAAAATGTTTGTTTGAAAAACATTCATTTTGAAACTTTATAGATTATGTTTTTGGTAAAGTTAACTGATGAGGTAATGTGAAAAGCTCTGAAATTTATAATGGTCAGAAATTATTGTATCTTATGTCTTCCGTCAAGATAATTGTATAATTTAAGAAAAAATTCCATAGATTCACGCTATAGTGCTGGCGTTGCAGGCTTGGGGTATCTTCATGTTACTCAGCAAGTTCACAGGTGCTAGCTCTTTGCTTCAAGAGATTAAAAGATATAGCCTTTGTCTCAGCTATGATTGGCTACTCAGTTGGAATTGTGGGATGGCCAATGATCTCCCAGTGTTTACTAGACAAATATGGGTACTCTAAGGCTATGGGATTCATGGCGTCTATTCAAACCATACATGTCATTGCTGGGCTGCTATTTCCTGGAGAGGTCAATGGAATGAGAACTGAAGCAGATGAAAATGTTACTGGTAACGAAAGACTTTTAATACGATTATGAATTTGTGATGAGCATGTATTTATAAGGTTATAATGTTATGAAGTGCATGGCTGCACCATTACCTTATTCTACCACTACGATTTATTTATTTCCCCCGACATGTTTTGGGTTGACCTCGGGCTTCCGGCTGCCATCTTGCTGTGCAATTTCCAGACGACACTACGTCAGCCTTTTAGGACACTACGTCGGCCTTTTTACCGGAACTTCCTCCGGAAGTTCTAATAGTATATAAAACACATTGTTTTTATGTCCATTGTCTCAGTTGATGCTTGGATCTCAATAAAGACATTTCTACACTACTTATACAGAGTCTTCACTTGTAGTATAGGTCGTTCCGGTTGTAAAGGTCCCCGACCTTGCCTCCCAAACTTCTTGCTAGGTCAGAACATAGTCTTTCTCAGTATAGCAAACAAGCATTTATTTGGGACCACATGGGTCGTCTTGAGTGGTCATTGGACTACTAGTACCTGTTAATCTTTCATGTAATGAGAAGACCTAGCACCACTCATAGGTTCTTCATTTTGGCACGGGGTCGTCTTAGGATGACATACACACAGAACCCCCGAAACACTGCAAGTCTGCACAGTGTCCCTCAAATACAATGTTGGCTCAGGATGAAATTTTTGTGTTCTATTACCATATCGATATGCGTTGGGATTAATCAAGACAGGTACCATTGTGATATCCTTTTACATTGGCCAATATCTGTAGAAAGAATCGACAACCTCATAGGTATATTATAGGGCCTACATGCATGTATTATACGACACGTAATCTTAGTAGATTAATTTCAATTTGATCAAATGTGTCTATGTTGGCAACTGACCTGTTTCATGGCAGTACAGATAGGGTAAAATTCCTAATTAATCAAAATAATCTGATATATTTTCATTATAAGAATTTGATGCCAATTTGACTGCATTCTATTCCTCTGGGTGTTCAATCAACTGTCTCAGTGACTTTAGGCAACTAGTCCTCTCAACAGTAGCTTAGACTAGCCACTGTACATGTACATACTGTAAGTATTATTCTATCTACATGTACATACTGTAAGTATTATCCTATCTACATGTACATAATATTACAAGTGTTATCTTGTCTATGTATGTTGCCATGGCAGGAACTTTTAGGACTCTTCATTCTTTATATCTAATGTTTGACATTTCTAAAGCTATACAACTTGTATTAGATGTATAACCCTTGTCACAAACATGTCATGTTGCTTCTAGCACAAGGTTAGAGTCTAGATGAAGGTTAAGGGCACCTGTTTACTACCTGCGCCAACCCAGGACAAGGGATATGCATGGCTAGTATTGGTCATGTCTGTTCTGTCACACTTTGCACACGCTGGGTTCAGTTTTGGAGTTATCGGTAATCTTACCATTGTGCACCAGGAGGTTTTTGGTATCAACCTACAGCAAGGCAGTACGATTGGCACAGTCCATGCCGGTGTCCTATACCTTTGTGGTAGGTAGAGTTTGTATTTGTTGTGTTATGGGTGTGTGTGATAAATATTTGGTGTGTGAGAGTCGATGATAAGTCAGGGTCAACATAATTACTCTATCATGTTAGTCTTCCTTAATAATCCATACTGTACGAGCTTGGCCAATCAAGGGGCATATACTAAAAGTAATGGAACCAAACTATACAGTTATGTAGATGTACGTAATATGCATACTTTATCAGCCTTCAGTTAGCAACTTGAAACCTAGTCATTCAAACACTGTACTTGAGATTTGACTTTAGTCACGTGTTGTAGCTTATATGTTAGTCAGTATGTGTCTAAAGCAGAACTTTCTACTACTGAATGTCTGTAATGTGCCATATTTTGCAGGTCCACTTGTCTCCATCATAATAAACAGATATGGAAACCGTATCACACAAATACTCGGTGGTGTCTGCATTATACTAGGAGTTGGTTTGTCGGCGTTTTCCACCCAGTCTTGGCATGCTCTCCTCTTATTTGGCCTTCTTGCTGGTAACTATAGAATCTAGTATATTTATTGACGCATATAACAACCTACAGCATTGATGGGCAAAAGAACATTTCAAAAGAGTATTTCAATTCGGCACGGGGCATTCCGAAAATGTTTGTTTGAAAGACAACCTTACAGATTATGCTTTTGGCAAAGTTAATTGATGGGGTAATGTGAAAAGCTCTGAAATTTATAATAAATTCACCGGCTTATACTCCTCGGCGTGACCAGCCCCTATCAGCTCACACTGCCAGGTGCCAGTGCTGGCCAACTCCCTGTGAGAAAGGTCCAGATGACATGGCCTTCTTTTGGCAGGGGTAGAGGAGTTACCTTGAAGCCATGCTGGCTTATATGACCCCAAGGACTTTAATATGAGGCACAGGAGCAATTGTGGCTGGATGCTCTTCCTAACACCACCATGACCGAGGGGGGGGGGGTCAAACCTGGAACCTTCAGCATGAAAGCTCAGCATTCTAACCCTTAAGCTACGGCTGCTCCTTCTCTGAAATTCATAACGGTCAGAAATTATTGTATTTTATGTCTTCCAATACAATAATTGTATAATTTAAGAACAAATTCCATAAATTCACGCTATCTTACTGGTGTTGCAGGTTTTGGGGTATCTTCATGTTACTCAGCAAGTTCACAGGTGCTAACTCTTTGCTTCAAGAGATTCAAATATATAGCCTTTGCCTCAGCTATGATTGGCTACTCAGTCGGAATTGTGGGATGGCCAATCTTGTCCCAGTATTTACTAGACAAATATGGATACTCTAAGGCTATGGGATTCATGGCGTCTATTCAAATCATACATGTCATTGCTGGGCTACTATTTCCTGGAGAGGTCAATGGAATAAGAACTGAAGCAGATGACAATGTTACTGGTAATAAAAGACTTGTAATAAGATTATGAATTTCTGATGAGCATGTACTTGTAAGGTTATAATGTTATGAAGTGCACGGCTACACTATTACCTTATCTTACAAGCAGCATACAGGATGTACATGTACTAACAATAGTGTGGTATATATGATCAGGTTCTATAAATACCACTGCGATTTATTTATCTCCCCCTCAAGATCAAGGCTGCCATTTTATACATCAGTTTAGAGTCAGAATCTGGCTTGTGCCTTGACAATGCCATTTTGATATATAAGATGTAGTTCAGTCGTAGGTTATGGGTAAATTATTTACCTGCGGTCAGTAGCTTATTGGTAAATTATTTACCTGCGGCCAGTAGCTTATTGGTAAATTATTTACCTGCGGCCAGTAGCTTATTGGTAAATTATTTACCTGCGGTCATAAACGTCTGAATTTATATTTGGCATAAAATGGAAAACTGATCTAATACGACATTGAGATTATAGACAGGGATGTAGTAGGCTAGTCAATTCTCGCAGTTGGCTAACAATTTAAAAAGTAGGTCCTGATATTTATGTACTCCCAGTGTTTGATTTTCTATGTATATTCATTAATAATAGACATAGAGCTGGAAGCGAAAGCAGATATAAATAAACCAATAGAAATCACAAAGGAGCCAGCATCTCTTGAAGATGTAGGAGTAGACAACTTGGCATACAAGGTGAATACGGGGAACCATTTGGACAATTCTATACACATATTTATTGTTACAACATAAAAGCCTTATTTTCTACCCAGCAATCAAATAATAGATTATATTTTATAAAAAAATATGTCTACTGTTTCTATTATCCAAGTATAATAACCAAATATTTAAGATGACTGTGCACTACAATAGATATCATTTTGCAGGGGGACAAATTCAAGATGACTGCCCCAGTAGAGAAAGCTACTTCTAGCGTGAAACTCCCCACTTTAAAAGAAGACTTTGCGGCATTATTCAAGTCTTGGAAGGTATGCTGGAAGAATAATTACACATGTGCGGTGAATTCCTGTGCATAATTACGTAGAAGTGAACATATCATCCTTTTAATCTCTGTGGTATAATTTTAGCAGATTTTCACAAATACATTAAAGTAATTTTAGCATTGCTTGGAGATAGCTTTTAAAGGTGCAACTAGCATCCATGTTGTGTTACATGCTAAACTGGATGTTGCTCTATATGACAGTAACTCTCTCACACTCACACCGGCTTACCCTCCTCGGTGTTACCAGCCCCTTGCAGCTTGCGCTACCAGGTGCCAGTGCTAGCCAATTCTCTGTGAGAAAGACCCAGATGACATGGCCTTTTTGGCAGGGTATAGGAGTTGCCTTGAAGCCATGCTGGCTTACATGACTTCAATGACCTTTATATGAGGCACAGGAGCAATTGTGGCTGGATGCTCTTCCTAACACCACCATGACCGGGATTTGAACCTGGAACCTTTAGCATGAATGCTCAGCATTTTAACCACTCGGCCACAGCTGCTCTATATGACAGTAACCACAGTGTTAAATTTACAGTCTATCCTTCTATAGATCTGGTTGCTAATAGCCAGCTCCATGTTCTGGTCGGCAAATGCTTCTGGATTTCTCATACTAATAAACGACTATATCGTACACAATACTGAGATGGATACCACTGAAGCTGCTCTTGGAATCACCATAATCGGTGAGCTGACAATATGCTGATTATTTCATAAGCATAGAAATAGAAAACAGATTTTTTTACTGCAACTTTTGAATAATACAAGTTGTGACCATTGCAAAAGATTGAAATCTTTCTAGCAATTAATTCACCCAAAACATTCAATTTGGTCCATTTTTTTATAATTGATCAGGGGATTTAAACAAAACAGATATTGACATAATATTATTTTTATCAAATAAATGAGGCAGGTAGTTTAGAGTTGGGACTAAATAATTTTAAAAACAGGGAATATGCTCTTTCTGCTGGCAAAGTCTCAAAGCAGCTATAAGGATGGGAATTACTGGTTATACGTGTTAATAACTAAGTGCCAATAAATACAGATTTCGTTGCTGTTTACCTGAATGTTTAGTAGAAGACAGTGATATACATGTACATGTGCATAAAGATTCTTGTATTTTCAGGCGTAACACACATTATTGGGAACATAGCAGTCTTAGTGACGGGTACCTTACGGTACGACAGGCTCACACTCCATGCGGTGTCAATATTTGTGTTTGGAACTCTGACTATCGTCTCAGGGTTCACCAATAGCAAGGTATCTACACATATGCACGTTTCAATATCTTGCACTTATAGCATGATGTGAAATCCAGTTTAGTTTATTATTAGTCACTGTATAACATTATCATATAGTTTTTTTGTTTACGTTCAACAGGGGATGTACTATGGTGTGACAGCTGGCTTTGGACTAGCACTTGGAATACAACTAGCTAACCTACTGGCAGTAGTACATGACCTGTGTGGAGAAAGATATCTACATCTAGGATTCGGGATTGAGCTGTTCTCAGAAGGAATTGGTAACCTGGGATTGATTTCTTTAGCAGGTCAGTGCAACACATACATGAGTAGTATAGTCAGTGCACTTCTAGACAGACACGCACTCATTGACCCCTGTTTTCAACCAATCACAAGCCGGTATTTCCGATTTCAACCAATCACAGAAGAGCACAAAAATTTTGCACACGACCTTGCCAAGGTCACCCCAAAATCCCCCCTTCTGATTGGTCGAAAAAACATTTGCACACTTGACCCCAAACCCGGCCATGACCCCCTTCCCTTCCTCCTTCCCACCCTCCTCCCCTCCCCCTCCCCCACCTCCCCCACCTCCCTCCTCCCCGCCACCGCCCTCGTCCCGTCCGCACCACCGCCACCGCCGCCGCCGCCACCACCGCCCTCACCACCGCCGCCGCCGCCACCACCACCGCCCTCACCACCGCCGCCGCCACCGCCGCCACCGCCACCACCGCCACCACCGCCACCGCCGCCCTCACCACCGCCGCCGCCGCCACCACCACCGCCCTCACCACCGCCGCCGCCACCGCCGCCACCGCCACCACCGCCACCACCGCCACCGCCGCCACCACCACCACCACCGCCGCCGCCACCACCGCCGCCGCCATCACCGTCATCACCGCCACTCCTCCTCCACCGCCGCCCACCCTCCCCCCCGCAACCCCCACTCACCCGAACGACCGATCGTTTGAGGCGGTCAAGCCGCGTCCGCCCACGTTGCGTGCGGCGCCGACCGTACACGTGGAGGCGACGCCGGTGCCCCGTATCCACCGGGCCAAGCGACTAGGCAGCGGCCCGCCGCTTCTCCTGCGCCCCCCACTCGAAAAGCTTGTGATCTAAACGAGCGAATTCGGCTGCGCTTCGCCTATAGCTCTCATTAGCGATAAGAAGAAGTACTACGGAAGGCTTGGTTTATGATGTGCATTGCATTGTTAATAAAGAAATGTGTAAAGTCTTGGCTATAAATACACTGATGGGAAGAAGAGTTGGTTCTATGATATACATTGTATTGACAATAAAGAAACGTGTGCATGTGTTAAGTCAGCATATATAATACATTAAATAAACTTTCCACAATGGTGACAATAGAATGAATAAAAGATTGTGTACACGTGTTAAAACACAATTGAAAGAATAAAAGACACATATTTAAAAGAGTATGTCATATCTATTATTAGCAAGAAAGTCTGTGTGCATGTGTTAAGACAGTGTATATTATACATTAGATAAACTTTTCACAATAGTAGCAATAGAATAAATAAAAGGTTGTGTGCATGTGTTAAGTCAGCATTATGTAATATATTAAATAAACTTTTCACAATAGTAGCAATAGAATAAATAAAAGAGGAGTTTAGGTACTTATTACTCATCTTCATCAGAAGTCGTAGGAGCTATAATGTTTACGACTTCGGTCTCAGCATACTCTAATTGATATGCTCCAGCTCCAAACTCTTGACACAGTCTTACCTACAAGATGATTTTAGTTTTTTACTCAGACGAATATCACTCAAGGTGGACAAAGCAAGAAATCTATACTTCTTTATGTTGTTGGTCCCTTACCATATCTGCTGATTTGTAGAGGTGAGCTAGTTGTTGAGGGGTTTCACTTTTGTAGTTACGAACTTCAGAATCAGCTCCCAATCTTAGACATGTATGTAGACATTCGTAGTCTTCATTCTCTATGGCAATGTGAGATGGGGCGTATCCATCTCCCATTCGCTATAATATCAAACAAGAGAATAGAATTAAACTCCCCATCTAACTTATCAATTCGATCTACTCTACTTTTATTCCACTGTAATGTATTCACTTACCCTCATATCTAAGTCAGCCCGAGTATTTTTTTAGTACCTTTAGTGCCTCTCTATGCTTGCTGCTATGCGCTGTTTCAACAATGAGGTGGACTACACTCCTTCCATCATGATTGTAGCTCTGTACATTGTCTTGGGGAAGTGATTTGTAAGGAACTCTGAAGTATGGATGCTTTACTTCTGCTCTGGTCAAACTTGTGGTTAGAGCATGAATAACCTTAGCTCTACCCAGACGTGCAGCAATGTGAAGGGGGGTGTCACCTTCCAAATAAACATTAGCAATATAGATAAGTACCGAATTGTTACAAGTTTTGCAACACTTTATTTTTTAACAAGCAATGCATGCAAACATTGGTGCTATAAAACACTAACCCCAAGCATCGGCTATTGCTCCATCCGCTCCCCTTGTGATGATGAGGCGAATTAGTGAATCCGAACAATAAGACTGTACAGTTAGGTGAAGTAACGTCTGCCGATTCGCATTCTTTGTATTCAGTTGTTTGTGACTCCTCGCAACAAATACCGCGAGTGCAACGGCTCTCTCATCTCTATCTCGGGCTGCTTCTAGTACCTCACTACATCATTTAGCATGATATTTGTTTTTCACATAGTTGAGAGGTAGTTATATGGGAAATTTGTCTATCATATTTTATTTTGATCATAAAAGACAATACGAAACAAAAAAAAAAAAAGTTGGAAGTATGTATAACTTACAACTCTTCATCCTTTCCATCTTGCTCCCAAAAGATAGAACGAATTTCTTCTAGTAACTGTGTGCTAAGCTTATTACGAATATCGGTTAAAGGATCCCATTTCTGCCAGTCTAGAGGTAAGCTTTTTTGGAGAAAGAGCTCAGACACCCCCTCAAATAAGTCTTTATTCTCATACTTGCTTTGTTCTGTACATCTTTCCACTGTTACCTTCATCAGCTCTTGGTTTATAGGAGTCATTAGCTTGTTGCTATACTCGCTTGATCCATATCCACTTTCCATGCTATTTGTGTGCTAACCTTCTTTAATTTCTATTAAGAACAGACTGGAGCTAGAAAGAGTTAACTAAACTACTGTTTCCACCTCTCTTTATATAGTGAATAAAAAGATACAAATAAAGCTGATTGGCTAACAGCATATACATTGGAGCGCATTGGAAACACATCAGAGTGCATCGAATCACATCGGGAAAGATCGAAAACACATAGGGAAACATCGAAACACATCGGGAAAGGTCGAAAACACATCGGGGGAGGTCGAAAACACATCGGGACACATCGAATCACATCGGGGGAGGTCGAAAACACATCGGGACACATCGAATCACATCGGGGGAGGTCGAAAACACATCGGGACACATCGAATCACATCGGGGGAGGTCGAAAACACATCGGGGGAGGTCGAAAACACATCGGGACACATCGAATCACATCGGGGGAGGTCGAAAACACATCGAATCACATCGGGGGAGGTCGAAAACACATCGAATCACATCGGGGGAGGTCGAAAACACATCGAATCACATCGGGGGAGGTCGAAAACACATCGGGAGAGGTCGAAAACACATCGGGACACATCGAATCACATCGGGGGAGGTCGAAAACACATCGGGACACATCGAATCACATCGGGGGAGGGCGGAAACACATCGAATCACAACGGGGGAGGTCGAAAACACATCGAATCACATCGGGGGAGGTCGCAAACACATCGAATCACATCGGGGGAGGTCGAAAACACATCGGGGGAGGTCGAAAACACATCGGGACACATCGAATCACATCGGGGGAGGTCGAAAACACATCGAATCACATCGGGGGAGGTCGAAAACACATCGGGACACATCGAATCACATCGGGGAGGTCAAAAACACATCGGGTTACATCGGGTTACATCGGGGAAGGTCGAAAACACATCGAGACACATCGAATCACATCGGGGGAGGTCGAAAACACATCGGGGGAGGTAAAAAACACATCGGGTTACATCGGGTTACATCGGGTTACATCCGGTCACATCGGGGAAGGTCGAAAACACATCGGGACACATCGAATCACATCGGGGGAGGTCGAAAACACATCGAGACACATCGAATCACATCGGGGGAGGTCGAAAACACATCGGGGGAGGTCGAAAACACATCGGGGGAGGTCGAAAACACATCGGGTTACATCGGGTTACATCGGGTTACATCGGGTTACATCGGGTTACATCGGGTTACATCGGGTTACATCGGGTTACATCGAATCACATCGGGATGCAATAAATCAGACTAAAAAAAGGCACATCACTTCTGATTGGACAGAGATTTCCATAAAAGCAAGCGTGAGAGAGGATTTTTATCATTACCACTCAACCACCTAGTAAAGACTTGCAACTCTGTGGATATTTACTAATTTCTCTGAATAAACATCACTCAACAATTAATATGGTGAGTAAACTTATTTTAATATGTATTTTAGTATGAATTTACTCATTTGAGTTAACATTGGGACTAATTCTATTTTAGTAGTGATATAATACTCCCTTGGTATGACCAGAGCTTAGAAACTTTGTAAGCTTATGTATTAAACTGTTTTGATTCTCAACATGAGAGCAAGTATGTAGAGATCTGATCTGTCTATACTACAATTTGTGTGACCGGAGCTTAGAAGCTTTATATGTGGGGAGATTTATTTTCAATATGAGTAGTTATACCACTAGTAGTGTAATAAGTATCAAAACAGTTTATTACCACTTGTACTGGCTATACTAGTACATCCTAGCTATTTTAATATGTATTTTAATATGAACTTACTCATTTGAGTTAACATTGGGGCTAATTATATTTTAGTAGTGGTATAATTCTCCTTTGGTATGTCCAGGGCTTAAAAACGTTGTAAGCTTATATATTAAACTGTTTTGATTCTCAACATGAGAGCATGTGTGTAGAGATCTGCTCTGTCTATACTACAATCAGTGTGACCAGAGCTTAGAAACTTTATTATAAGTGGTTATACCACTGTAGTGTTTCTTTCTTTAGTAACTATGTTGCATTAGTAGTTCCATCTACTTGACTCATGCTTTGGTATATGTTTATTACTCTACATATACTTACAGGCTTCTACATCTAAATATCAAAGAAAGAAATATATAAGAAAAATTAAAACATCAAAAAAAGGTATGAAGGATATGATTACGTACGATTCGGAAGACAGAAGACGAATCTCGAGGAAAAGAATCCCATCTCCAGAAATGGTTAGTCTATTATCTTATTTGTTCACACATGCATTACACCTTCAATCCACTATGGTGTTGGGTTTCTAAGATGTCAAAGGAGATTACTGACATTTCTTCAGAAGTACATGTTAGTTACACATAATGATGATGTACTTTTTTATACTATAAGCCTCTTACCATGTCTAGAATGTCAAAAGAGACTACTTCCTTTTTAAAACCAGATGTTAATTAGCCATAGTATGATTTTCTCTAATTCTATAAGTCTCTTACCATGTCTAAGATGTTAAAGATTAGTGATATTTTTATTATAAGTATTTCACTTTCTTTCTTATGTATTATTTTTATCAATAAGACACTTTTTTTTCTTTTCTTATGTGAAAAAATATAACATAAATTACAACTGGTTTTCTTATGTTATTGATGTATTTCTCTTTATGTGAGTAAATAGACAGGCTTTAGTAGACTTGCTTAGTACTTAGAGTGCTAGTTTTTTCATCAAATTCTTCAAAAACCATATATTACAAATAACTATGTTAATGTAGTTTGTTAATTAGTCTCTGCACATTTTATTTACATTATAGAATGAAAAAGAAACAGAACTAGGGGAAGAAGAAATTGCATTATTTGAAGAATGTGGGGGAGTAGATGGGTTCGAGGTAGGTAAGAATGATCTAGTATCTATTTGTATATTTAGAATCTTTTTTTTTTTTTTTTCTGATTTACAAGTAAGTCATATGTTCTCTCTCACTTATTCTTGTTATTTTCTTTCTTTTTTAGGACTCAGAGCAAAGCCGATATGTAAGGGGGGTCTAAGATTCTATGTCTTTGTTAGTGATGAGACAAAGAGAAGACTGGAGATGTCACTAACAAAGCCATTTGAATCGGACGACCCCTGCTTTTTATGCAATAAGAATGTTGGGCACCGACGAGGTGTCCACATTCAACAACATTTTTTGCTCCGAATCTGTTTTTGCTATCACATAACAGTAGATGATGAGGGGATGAATAGACACTACAACTTTCCATCTAATCATCATATTGATGGAAAGCCCTGTCACCGACACATCTCATTCAACACACGCTTTCTAACCGATATCTATTCATTAAAAAAGACCATATCCTTTTTGCAAAGGGTCACTGGTCACTCTCCACCTTCCAAAATACTCATCCCCGCATACACTCCAACAACTGTTGGTGGGGTAGTATACCCTCCCTTCTTTAAGGGGATGTCTACTACTCCATTCTCTTTAAAGTCTGGGGTGTGCTCTTCACAATTTCCTCTCCCTTCTCACCATCATTTTGATTCAGATGCTTCTTCCATCAGTAACTCTCTTACTAATGGAGACATTACCATCTCTACTTCTTCTCTTACAACTACTACTATTACTACTACTCCTTCTACTACTTCTTTTCCTCCACTCTTTTCTTCACATTCACCCTCTCATTCTCCTGAAAGATCTGTAAAGTCTGGGGTGTGCTCTTCACAATTTCCTCTCCCTTCTCACCATCATTTTGATTCAGATGCTTCTTCCATCAGTAACTCTCTTACTAATGGAGACATTACCACCTCTACTTCTTCTCTTACAACTACTACTATTACTACTACCATTACTACCACTCCTACTGCTTCTTTTCCCCCACTCTTTTCTTCACATTCACCCTCTCATTCTCCTGAAAGATCTGATGATACAGTTACCACTGTTTCGATACCTACTTCTACTCCCACCTCTTCACCTGCTCCACTCTTTTTCTTAGATTCACCCTCTTTTTCTCTTGGAAGATCTAATAATACAATTACTAGTCTTTCAATACCAACTTTTATTACTACTTCTACTACTACCACTTCTTCCTTTTCTTTAGCTTCACCCTCTCTTTCTTTTGGAAGAGAGCTACTTAGCTCGCAATCTCCTTCTTGTTCGTCTGAACTCAATCTTAATACCCCCACCACTATTACCCCCATAGAAGAGGAGACTGTCAGTGAACTAGTTGATCGAAGCAGACTCCCCCCATCTTTTTTCTCTGGAGCAGTTGAGAATTACCGCTCTGCCATTTTTCATCTCAAGAAGAATGGGTATCACAGAGAGGTAATAGCACAAGCTGAAGCTTACCTTCGAGTCAGTGAAGAAAAGCTCTAATCATCTTTCTTTAGTTTTTTTCTTTTTTCTCCCACTCTCTTTCTCCCACTCTCTCTCTCTGTAGTGTCTCATTCCCTCTGCATTTACTTTTATGTGATAGCAAATCAGTGAGGATTTTTTTTTAAATTATTTTTTAAATTATTATATAATGGTATTCTAACACTTATACACATCCTTTTATACATTCTATTGCTACTATTGTAAAAAGTTTATTTAATGTATTATATGTGCTGACTTAACACATGCACACAGCTGTCTCTTGCTATAATAGCTATGACATACTCCTTTACATATGTGTCTTTTATTCTTTCAATTGTGTTTAAATCATATTATAATGATATTTCAACATGTGTACACAATCTTTATTTATTCTATTGCTACTATTGTGAAAAGTTTATTTAATGTATTATATATGCTGCCCTTAACACATGTACACAGACTTTTCTTGCTAACAATAGCTATGACATACTCCTTTACATATGTAGCTTTTTTATTCATTCTATTGCTAGTGTTGTAAAAAGTGTATTTAATGTATTACATAATGCTGACTTAACACATACACCTAATCTTTTATTTATTCTATTGCTACTATTGTGAAAAGTTTATTTAATATATTACATAATGCTGACTTAACACATGCACACAACCTTTTATTTATTCTATTGCTACTATTGTGATACAATCTTTTATTTATTCTATTGCTACTATTGTGAAAAGTTTATTTAATATATTACATAATGCTGACTTAACACATGCACGCAACCTTTTATTTATTCTATTGCTACTATTGTGAAAAGTTTATCTAATGTATAATATACACTGTCTTAACACATGCACACAGACTTCCTTGCTAATAACAGATATGACATACTCTTTTAAATATGTGTCTTTTATTCTTTCAATTGTGTTTTAACACGTGTACACAATCTTTTATTCATTCTATTGTCACCATTGCGAAAAGTTTATTTAATGCATTATATATGCTGACTTAACACATGCACACGGTTCTTTGTTGTCAATACAATGTATATCATAGAAACAACCCTTCTTCCCATTAGTATATTTATAGCCAAGACTTTACACATTTCTTTATTAACAATGCAATGCACATCATAAACCAAGCCTTCCGTAGTACTTCTTCTTATCGCTGAAACCAAGCCTTCCGTAGTACTTCTTCTTATCGCTAATGAGAGCTATAGGCGAAGCGCAGCCGAATTCGCTCGTTTAGATCACAAGCTTTTCGAGTGGGGGGCGCAGGAGAAGCGGCGGGCCGCTGCCTAGTCGCTTGGCCCGGTGGATACGGGGCACCGGCGTCGCCTCCACGTGTACGGTCGGCGCCGCACGCAACGTGGGCGGACGCGGCTTGACCGCCTCAAACGATCGGTCGTTCGGGTGAGAGGGGGTTGCGGGGGGGAGGGTGGGCGGCGGTGGAGGAGGGGTGGCGGTGATGACGGTGATGGCGGCGGCGGTGGTGGCGGCGGCGGTGGTGGTGGTGGTGGTGGCGGCGGTGGCGGTGGTGGCGGTGGTGGCGGTGGCGGCGGTGGCGGCGGCGGTGGTGAGGGCGGTGGTGGTGGCGGCGGCGGTGGCGGTGGTGAGGGCGGTGGTGGCGGCGGCGGCGGCGGTGGCGGTGGTGCGGACGGGACGAGGGCGGTGGCGGGGAGGAGGGAGGTGGGGGAGGGGGAGGGGAGGAGGGTGGGAAGGAGGAAGGGAAGGGGTCGTGGCCGGGTTTGGGGTCAAGTGTGCAAATGTTTTTTCGACCAATCAGAAGGGGGGATTTTGGGGCGACCTTGGCAAGGTCGTGTGCAAAATTTTTGTGCTCTTCTGTGATTGGTTGAAATCGGAAATACCGGCTTGTGATTGGTTGAAAACAGGGGTCAATGAGTGCGTGTCTGTCTAGAAGTGCACTGACTATACTACTTACATGTAGGTAATACTGTAGTAGTTACAAAGCATGTACAACTAGGGTTTTTAAAAATTTTTTAGTGTTTTAGCGACTTCTTGAACCAATCTGGGTCACAAATAAAAATTTCAAGATGGCCGTCAAGAATAGGCTGAAACGGCATGTGAACTGGAATTTTCCAAGGTCAGAGAAAACATTCCCTAACTGATCGACACAACTAGTTTCATTGCACAACAATGAGAATTTTGCTAACCCTGTGACAGAAGTAAGCTAGAAAATTCTTGAGAAAATTTAGCCTGTGCCTGAAATTTAGGTTACAAAGACACCCTACATCTTTGGCCTTCTACCACATGGCTACTTTTACTTTTACATTTTACATGGTTTGAAACATTGCATAATTGAACTTTGTTATCACTATAATATATACCAATTCCTTGTTTCACTATAACATCATAGCTACATGATACAAGCATGTTCTTGCAACACATAAACAACTGGACTGATACATGTATGGTCAATAGTTGCTTACATATACACATGTGCAACGTACACGTATGTGTGTAATGTACATGTACATGTACATGTGTAATGTACATATACACAAACGTATTTGCATGAGACCGAGTAGCATGAGGTATAAAGTTCAAAGATAATTTTCCGTATTCACAGCCTACATATCGCAAGAGAAAGGAGAGAGATATGGACTGATAGTGTCTGGGTGCTTTGGAATCATCTGTAGTCTGCTTGTACTACCAGCTATTGTGTACAGATCAGTAAAGAGAAGAGGTGGAGCCTCTATCACTCAGTAAGCTCACCACTAAGGGGCGCTGAAAAGAGTATGATATCTGAAACCTCTCTGTTTTCCTGCCACCACAAAACAGCAATGTCAGACAGGTTTCAACCCTTATCAATCTATGTGAATGATACGAATATTGTCTAGGTGGGTGGGGCTAGTGCTTCTATAGAAGCACTAGCCCCACCCACCTAGACAATATTCGTATCATTCACATAGATTGATAAGGGTTGAAACTCTTTGCGTCTACAGTTATCTCGCTACATTGTACACATGCACACATGCAACAGTGTTTATTGCATAATGCAGTCTAAAACCACTTTTTAACCCATCTGGTATGATAGTGTACAAATACATGTATATATAGCAATTCATATCGTGGTGTCCGGAATTCCAATAGACAATAGCTGGACATTCCATTAGACAATAGCCACACATAACAAGTTTTTATAGTAATTCAACTGTATCATTATCTATTTGTACCTGTATTGTGAAATTACTGATCATTATTGATATATGGTGCATTACTGATTGTAACTCACTTAATAGTTATGCGCAACTTGCTTTTTATACCTATTATGTAATAGGGCAGAGTCTTAGAATTGGTTGCAATTAATTCCTTATATGATATACATGTGTATCATTTTACCATCTTTTGTATAAAGCCGACCTTACAGAGGTCCTTTTACCAGAAACTTTTACAGGAAATGCAATAGTACACGCACAGTATATAAAGTATGCACTTCACTGCTGATTCAGTTGATGCTTGAACTTCAATAAAAAGATATCTATGCTACTTATACAGAGTCTTCTTTCATAGCTAAGCTAGTTCCCGGTCTTGGTCCCATCGGGCTTCTTGAAGCCCCAACTCTCTACTAAGACATATTATTACACTCTCTCAAGACTGATCTAAGCATTGACTCTAGACCTATGGGTCGTACTGAATAAATAACATAACAACACTTACTGTTCACTGTATATGTAATCAGGAAGGCACTTCCCACACCCCTACTATCATACTCTTAAATAAGATAAGTAATGTTCTTATGACAAGTTTACTGGTTAATTTTCTGGCATTATATCATGTCTTTTTATGTAGCAATTGTGTTATATAGTTTAATATTTTTAGCAAAAAAATTCATAATATAATAAAATCAGTTTGCCTGTTTCATGCAAATGGAAAACATTGCAAGCTCTCACTCTGCCACGTTGAATTAAAAAGGATGTCAACATTGTTTATTCTGTAAGTATGGAAAAAAATGAAAGCTTTGATATAGCAAAGAATGATTAGAGCCAACCAATTAAATTAGTTCCGTTAGTTTAGCTGAAATTCCAGTATTGGTAATGGGTGGAAATCAACGCCAAAAGTACTTAGAATCCAATCAGCTATTCTAAGTCTAAACTTCAAATAAAAATTTGGATCTGGTTAATCGTTGTGTTTTTGGTAAAATTTAGCAAACAGAATGCTTCAGTTCTACCATGTTTTCTTAGTTTCTACAACATTTAGTCCCTAATGATGAGTACCAGCTTGAATATCTCTCCAACAAAATATTTATTTCTATTACAATATAGTATGTTTTAATGTAATACAATCATACTGTATTCAAATAAACGCAGGTTGGCAGTGTAATGTTATCATAGAATATAAAATTCATGTGAGCTCTAAAATGGTAGTGCTCTGAGTTTAAAAAAACTGAGCAGGTTATAAAATATGCTTTATGGATAAAATATATAATTATTGTTGTTAAAACATTTGTTTTTTATAATTTTATTATATACATGTAGTTATACCGTATGTATATACTGTGTTTTATAATTCAATGTTTTATAACATATTATAGTCTCTCTAGTATCTACTCTATATATAATATTTTCATGCAAGGACTACTGTATATCTGTACCTACATACATGAATTAACAAGTAACATGGATTTTTATGGTTAAAAGTAATTATCATCTCAAACAAGTCTTGAATGTAGGTTTATTAGTAATATGTACATAATAATAATTATTATATTCAATAATTATTATTATGCACATAATTATATTGCCACTAATAATTGAATTATTAAAATCATTTTGCATATATTTATACAATCATGTACATGTATTATGCTAATAATATTATTATCTGCAGAAGTATCATAGTAATTATAATATTATTACTACAACATAACTGTAACCCATAACTAGTTCTGGTCAGCCAAAGGATTTGTTGTCTCAATATTCTCACTCACAGCTTCCTTTGTTTGCTCTACTAATGCGACATTCACATTGCCGTTTATACCAACTACTAGCGCCAACGTTATCCACAACTACATTATAATAGTGACATGCTCCAGTGAGCTGTAGGGTCAACGAGTTCAACAAGCTGAACTTTAAACCCCACCGCTAACTAACCCATGCCAGCTATAGTATAGTAATAGCTAACCACATTGTGGTTAGCGTTGGCCGCTGCCGCTATTCGTTGGTATAAACGGCAGTGTGAATGTTGCATAACACTCCCGATTATGCTGTGTTAGCCATTCAATGGCAGATCATATTGTTGAGATAACCATAGGATTACATAAGCTAAATTGTTATGTGGCCATTCAGAGTATTCTATGCTTTTCATCTCATCTGAAGAGACTATACTATAGTACCAATTGACTCTAAGGATAGAAGGATTTCCTGTTGAAAGCTGAGAAAGCTTGGATAAAGAACTAGGCCCGTATCTTAATGAATGTCGGTGAGTGAAAACCATCCAAGAATTCTATATAATTACAGGAAGCTCAGGCTAGTATATAAATATAATATAGTGCTTGACGACCTTCAGGGTCGTCGGCTAGCATGGCTAGCATACGGACCAGGCCGTCCATTACAATATTTTTATGCATAGGCTAGTCAACATACATAATAAATATGTGAATTGTTCATCACAATGCAATGCAATACAAGTGGCCATGCCTATAATGTTTACCACTGCAATAATATACAAAAGTACGTATACTAATTCCAACTATGATAGTATAGCACATAATATAAATTTGTGATATTCTTTTATATCGATTGTCATAAGAACTTGTATGAATGGCCTTAAGAAATCTATCTACATGTATGTACTAATCTTTATTTTCTCCTTGAGGTCTGCAAATACAGTCATTATAACCAGTGAATGGGCCGTGTGCAGCTAGGAAGGTGAGTAACTGGGTCTTCATTATTATGCAATAGCATAGAGTGAATACTAGTACAAGACCATTTCTGCTCTGTTATTATAAAAGCACTTATATTTTATCAGCTGACAACTTCCAGAAGAAAGATGACAGTTGGGCAGTAGTTGTTGAATTATAAAATAGGTGTGGTCTGGAGGTAGTCACCCTGGTCTTGCAGCAGAGGAAAGAAAATTTTTTCTCCGTTGCCACATTAAACAATAATAATAATATCCAGTTCTAGGAGCCATGCTGACCTCTCAATTAGCTCTGCTATTGTGTTTGGTACCACAGATATTATTGTTATTATTATTAATTATATAACATTGCAACAAAACTGTGTCTTACTCCGCTAGTGAACATAACACTATTCACCACAGTAATCTGTATGGGACAGCTGGTAAGGTACAAGGTACAGTGTAGCATGGTGGCAAATAAACTTTTTGTGTTTTGTTTCTGTACAGATATGGGTTGTGATTAATCTTTCAGGCATCGCAGTGATATCCTTTCAATATTAGTCAATATTTGTAGAAATAATCTACAACTCCATAGATATACAATATGTGCATGTATAATGTACATGTAGATGCATCAATTAGACATATTATACCAGTGGGTAGCCATAAATTTAATGATATGAGTTTACGTTGGCAACTGAACTTTTCATGGAGGTAGAGAAAGTTAGAATTTCTAATTAATCAAAATATATTTTCATTATAAAAGATTATTGCCAATTTGACTGCGGCATTATTCTCATGGGTGTTCAATCAGCTGTCTCAGTGACTTTAGACAGCTAGGTCTCTCAAAAGTAGCTTTGACTGGCTAACTGTACATGTACATGTAGGCCTACATACTGCAAATATTTCCCTATCTACACGTACATGTTGTAAGTATTTCCCTATCTACACGTACATGTTGTAAGTATTTCCCTATCTACACGTACATGTTGTAAGTATTTCCCTATCTACATGTACATGTATATTAATTGCTTTAAGTTGGAACGTCAATAATCTAAGCTACACAGCTTTTCGTGTTACCCTTGTAACATATTATATAGAATTAGTATTGTATAGTAGCCCACTCGGAGATGGGGCCGAGTCAGCCCAACCATTACAATATAATAGGTTGTCGATATCTGTTTAGAGACTGGTTGCATTTGTAAATGCAACCAGTCTCTCAGAAATTTTCTTCTCCCTTTACTCGCTGAACTTAAACTGCCCATTTCTTTGTAACTTTGTTCTCTCTTTTTCTCCTCAGCTGCTATTCTACAACAAGCACAGATATAGCTGTGGATATCTTTGCTTGACTTGGCACCCTCAGTATGAATCGGGTGTTGTGTCAATTTCACGACACAACCAGGGCCCAACCCACCGGAGGGAGCATGCAATTGGAGTCGCTAAAGTATGATTCTACTACAATACAGTCATGTATAACGTTGTGGATGTGTCTCAGACAGCCCAAGGTCTGCATACAAGCGACCGAAGACTTATAGAGCAATGCAGAGAGTGGCTACCTAGCCAAGCAACCTCTGTGCCCAAACGGCTTTCAAGTGTATAGTTACTGTAGGTCCAGATTATTATTGCACTAGCATAACTCAGTAATTATAAGTATGCATAAGAGTGTATTGTATGAACTTGGCAGTTTGAAAATGTACAAGAGAATGTGATTAATAAGAGTATTCTGATTCCTTTTGAGGGCAAAGAAAAAAAAGAAGGTCGTCTAGCTACTTCCGGCGGGTCCCGGACGACTGTACATAGCCTGTTTCAAAAAGGGACGACCCAAGATAGAGCCGTCTTCTAAGACATGTGAATGACATTGCTGTAAAGGATTATGAGTATATAATAAAGACATTACTACTAGAAAACAGTATTATAATATAGTAAAGCGAGCGACGACCTTAAGGGTCGTCGGTACGGAAACGGACGAGGGGCCCGCCCTTTACAATAATATACACTTTGTAGGATAAAGTTTAACGTATAGGCTAATTTTCGTTTCTTCTAGTACAAGGTAAGAGTCCAGATGAAGGTCAAGAACACCTGTTTATTACCTGTGCCAACCCAGGATAAAGGTTATGCATGGCTAGTACTGGTCATGTCTGTTCTGTCACACTTTGCACACGCTGGGTTCAGTTTTGGAGTTGTCGGTAACCTTACAATTGTACACCAGGAAGTTTTTGGTATCAACCTACAGCAGAGCAGTGCGATTGGTACAGTTCATGCCGGTGTCCTAAACCTTTGTGGTAAGTAGATTTCATATTCATTGTGTTATGGGTGTATGCGATAAATGTTTGGTGTGTGAGAGTGAGGGGTAAGTCAGGGTCAGCATAATTACTCTATCATGTTAGTATTCCTTCATAATTCGTACTGTACAAGCTTGGCCAATCAAGGGGCATGTACTAAAAGTAATGGAACCAAACTATACAGTTATGTAGATGTACGTAATATGCATATTTTATCAGTTTTCCGTTGGCAACTTGAAACCTAGTCATTCAAGCACTGTAGTTGAGATTTGACTTCAATCACATGTTGTAGCCTATACGCCAGTAACTGTTAGTATGTGTTGAATGTTTAGCCTTCTACTACTGAATGTCTGTAATGTGCCATATTTTGAAGGTCCACTTGTCTCCATCATAATAAACAGATATGGAAACCGTATCACACAAATACTCGGTGGTGTCTCTATTATACTAGGACTTGGTTTGTCGGCGTTTTCCACTCAGTCTTGGCATGCTTTCCTTTTATTTGGCCTTCTTGCCGGTAACTATAGAAACTAGTATATTTATTGACGCATATAACAATCTACAGCATTGATGGGCAAAAGAACATTTAAGAAAAGTATTTCAATTCGGCACGAGGCATTCCGAAAATGTTTGTTTGAAAAAAATTCATTTTGAGACTTTACAGGATTATGTTTTTGGTAAAGTTAACTGATGGCGTAATGTGAAAAGCTCTGAAATTTTTAATGGTCAGAAATTATTGTATTTTATGTCTTCCATCAAAATAATTGTATAATTTAAGAACAAATTCCATAGATTCACGCTATCTTGCTGGTGTTGCAGGTTTTGGGGTATCTTCTTGTTACTCAGCAAGTTCACAGGTGCTAGCTATTTGCTTCAAGAGATTTAAATATATAGCCTTTGCCTCAGCTATGATTGGCTACTCAATTGGAATTGTGGGATGGCCAATCATCTCCCAGTATTTACTAGACAAATATGGATACTCTAAGGCTATGGGATTCATGGCATTTATTCAAATCATACATGTCATTGCTGGACTGCTATTTCCTGGAGAGGTCAATGGAATGAGAACTGAAGCAGATGACAATGTTACTGGTAACGAGAGACTTTTAATAAGATTATGAATTTGTGATGAGCATGTACTTATAAGGTAATAACGTTATGAAGTGCACGGCTGCGCTATTACCTTATTCTACAAGTAGCATACAGGATGTACATGTAATAACAATAGTGTGGTATGTATGATCAGATGCCAGAAAGCATGCATAATATGTCCATAAGTACCACTATGATTTATTTATCTCCCCTCAAGATCAATGCTGCCGTTTGATATGTCAGTTTTGGAATCAGCATCTGGCTTGTGCCTTGACAATGCCATGTTGATATATAAGTTCAGTTGTAGCTTATTGGAAAATTATTTACCTGCGGTCATAAACGTCTGAATTTATATTTGGCATAAAGTGAAAAACTGATCCACTAAGACATTGGGATTATCGACAGGGATGTAGTAGGATAGTCTCCCTGCAATTGGCTTACAACTTAAAAAGGAGTTCCTGATATCTGCATGATTGTATGTACTACCAGTGTTGGATTTTCTATGTATTTTCATCAATAATAGATAGAGAGCTGGAATCGAAAGCAGATATAAATAAACCAATAGAAATCACGAAGGAGCCGCCATCTGTTGAAGATGTAGGAGTAGACAACTTGGCATACAAGGTGAACACGGGGAACCATTTGGACAATTCTATACCAAAATTTCTAGTTACAACATAAAGACCTTATTTTCTACTCAGCAATCAAATGATGGATTACATTTTATAAAATAATATGCTTTCTATAATTTCTATTATTCAAGCGTAATGTGTACTACTATTAATAACGCCTGAAGAGCTTTTTTTTCTACACTACATGTCTGCTCTTAACACATCATGATGCATTATTTTACTCTGTTTCTTCGTTGTAACAATCAAAATTGTACCTAGCTGATACATGGATTGCAATAATAACAATAATAATAATAAATAATAATAATAGTAGATATAATTTTGCAGAAGGACGAATTCAAGATGGCTGCCTCGGCTGAGGAAGTCTCTTCCAAAGTGAAACTGTCCACTTTAAAAGAAGACTTTGCAGCATTATTCAAGTCTTGGAAGGTATGCTGCAAAAATAATTACTCATGTACAGTGAACTCCTGTACATCATTACGCAGGAGTGAACGTATCATTTTTTTAATATCTGTGGTATAATTTTAGCATTGCTTGTGGTAGGTTTTTAAAGGTGCAACTAGCATCTATGTTGTGTTACATGTTATAGTCTATCCTTTTATAGATCTGGTTGCTGATAGCCAGCTCCATGTTCTGGTCGGCAAGTGCTTCTGGATTTCTCATACTAATAAACGACTATATCGTACACAATACTGAGATGGATACCACTGAAGCTGCTCTTGGAATCACCATAATCGGTGAGCTGGCAATGTCTTGATTAATTCATAAGCATAGAAATAGAAAACAGATTTCTTATTTCAACTTTTGAATAATACCAGTCGTGATGATTTTAAAAGATTGAAAGTCTTTCTAGAAATCAATACACCCAACATGTTCATTTTTTATTATACTTGATCAAGGTATTTAAACACAAATGAATTGCTGACATATATTTTTATCAAATAAATGAGGCAAATAATTCAGGGCTGGAACTAACTAATTTAAGAACAAGGAATAATATGCTCTATCTGCTGGTAAAATCTCAAAGCAGCAAACAAGGAATGTAATTACTAGTTTTACATATTGTATATAATGTTGGAGCACAAGAGTGTTAATAATTAAGTCCTAATAAAATATAAATACACATTTAGCTGCGGTTTACCTGATTGTTTAGTAGAAGACAGTAATATACGTGTACATGTCCGTAGAGATTCTCGTATTTTCAGGTGTAGCACACATTATTGGGAACATAGCAGTCTTAGTGACGGGTACCTTACGGTACGACAGGCTCACACTCCATGCGGTGTCAATATTTGTGTTTGGAACTCTGACTATCGTCTCAGGGTTCACCAATACCAAGGTATCTACATGTATACACGTTTCAACATCTTGCACTTATAGCATGATGAGAAATTTAGTTTAGTTGATTGTTATTATTAGTCACTGTATAACATTATCATATAGTTTTTTTATTGACGCTCGACAGGGGATGTACTATGGTGTGACAGCTGGCTTTGGACTAGCACTTGGCATACAACTAGCCAACCTACTGGCAGTAGTACATGACCTGTGTGGAGAAAGATATATACATCTAGGATTCGGGATTGAACTGTTCTCAGAAGGAATTGGTAACCTGGGATTGATTTCATTAGCAGGTCAGTGCTACGCTACCTACGCATATGTAATACTGAATAGCTACTATGTAATATGTACCATTAGTGACCTTGAAAATCAATTAGTGTCTTCACAGCTTCTTGAACTCACCTGGGTCGCAAATGAAAATCTCAAGATGGCCGTCAGGTGTAGGTGAAAAGCGCTATTCACCTGGGATTTTGTTTGGTCGAAGAGAATCATCACTTGCTCATCGGCACAGCTAGGTTTCTTGCACAGCAATGAGAATTTTGCGTTTTGTCCAGGCTGTGACAAAAGTAGGCCAGAAAATTCTTGGAAAAATTAACCTGTGCCTGAAAGTTGAGACACAAAGACGCTCTATACCATATTAAATTTTTTTGGTTTTTAGCCATATGACTACTTTTAACTGTAAATTTTACTACGTTTGAAACTTTGCACAATACAACTTTGTTATTACTATAATACAGACCTTGCATAACTACCTGTAACATCATAGTTGCATACTACATGCTCTTGCAACACAAACAATTGAACTACATACAATGTAAATATGGTTTATGTTTATTTACATGTACATAATATCCATATGTTCAATGTACACATATACGAACATTTGACTGAGTAGCATGAGGTATAAAGTTCAAAGATAATTTTCCGTATTCACAGCCTACATATCGCAAGAGAAAGGAGAGAGATATGGACTGATAGTGTCTGGGTGCTTTGGAATCATCTGTAGTCTGCTTGTACTACCAGCTATTGTCTACAGAACAGTAAAGAGAAGAGGTGGAGCCTCTATCACTCCGTAAGCTCACCACTAGGGGGCGCTGAAAAGAGTATGATATCTGAAACCTCTCTGTTCTCTTGCCACCACAAAACAGCAATGTCAGACAGGTGACCAAAGTACGGAGGCACTAGCCCCACCCACCTAGACAATATTAGTGTCATTCACATAGATTGATATGACAGAGTGGCTTATAATGACACGGTCTCGTACATTCAGGGCTGATATTCAAAGCATGCAATTTCCAAGGTGAAAGTATGAGTATTAAAGGGTTGAAACTATTTGCATCTCTAGTAATCTTCTCTTTTAAAAATATTTACACATGTATATTTGCAATGCAGTCTAAAACAACTTAATAGCCTGGCATGACACAATCAAAGATATATTTTCACTCTTGCATAATTGTTATGGTGTATAAATATAGCTCATATGTTTTAGTAAAGGTAAATAATATGTCTCATTAATATATTGTTTTAGCTGATAATAATATATTATAATAATATAATAATTTATTCGATTGTTATGATTTACGTTATAAACGTAAATCATAACAATCGAATCAAGTTCTGTCTACTACTTATAATAGTAAACCGGAATGTCACTACAAACCTGATATTGCATTGTTTGAAATATTCATTATTGAAAGTGAATCAATACGAATCAGCATGGATATCTCCATATTTGGGTAAGAAAAATATAGATCATATCAAAATATTCAGCGTGCTCTGCTAAAATTACATTCACAGACCAATTATATTTCTACATAAAGATTATATGTATAATAACATCTACATGTACATCTACATGTACATGTACATGTACGCTGGTCACTGCTCCCATGTAGAGGCGAAGGTAATTTTGTAGTCGTGATCGGTTATACTTGTTTCTTTTTTTACTTCTACAGATTCGTGATGATCTTAACTACTGTGTGTGTCAATGGTAAGTAAAGAAGTTATAAATATTTAATAATCTAATGAAAACGGCAAGATATAATAAGCAATCTCTAGTCAGCTTGGTAAATAGATTAATACACTGTTAAGTAACGACTAGACAACATTATCACCTTAGCTTGTTTCATTTCCTACGGGTAAGCCATTGAAGTGCCATTAGCGACCTGCATACATGCATATCACTATGCAACCTAGCTCATTGTGTACTGTAATAAATTATTTGGGCATCCGTATTGTACCGATATACCAACCGAGTCATTCACATTTAGAGTGTCTATATTTTATACTGGCGCAGCCAGTACATTACTTCATTGATTATCATTACAGCGACTACGATTGCGACAAATTCCGGAAGTTTCATCTCATCTGGAAATGTCTCATATCTTGCAGATGGTCTGTTCCATGACCATAACTCTAAAACCGAGAATGCTAACCAATGGTGGAAGATAGAGTTGTATAACCTCTACCACATTAATGTTATCATTCTCTACACATCTGAAGGTAATAGTACAGTAATATCGGCCAAAGATTTCATTTATAAAGAGTTTGCATGCTTTCTAGGACTTCTCTAAATATACATGTATGGTCTCTCTTTCTATTCAGAAACATAATTTTTCATTCGCTTTAATCGATGACCAACAGATAGAACAGATGATTCTCTTCAGAAGCTGACATTAGTTACTAGTGTCTCTAAAGACGCAGTGAGTTACCGGCCTATTCCGTGGAACCTGAAATTGCGTGAAACAAACATGTCTGCCGAGTTCAACAATGGCATCATAGCCAGACAATTGATGGTTACAAGTCCTGCACCTATCAGAACTCATTTCAGCGTGATCGAAATACTTGCTTTGGGTATGTGAAACTTAGCAGGGAAGCGCATACGATGTAGTTGTTATATATTACATTTATGAGACAGAATCATAGTATGCTTTTCTTTATGTCTCTGCATTGTAATGACAACATTTACGGAGGAAGATTACAGCAGTTGATTTATTTCTACAAATCACATATAAATATTTACAGTGACATACAACATGCATGTATTACAAACACCTGAGCAGTGTTACTAAGTTTTAGCTCCTGGGTATATTGGTACAATACTCGTAGGTTTATATGTAGCTAAACTAAACCATAGTATAAGTTAATGAGAGATAGACTTATCTGTATGTGTATTGAATTAAAGCACTTTAAGAACTGGGTCTTATTTAATATATTATAAAACTAGGTGATGGTAAAGTTGATAAAACATAGCCTTAGTTCCAATGCAGGGCTCTCAAGTTGCTCAGTCAAAAAATCCGAGCAAATGTACAATGTACTGCAGTGTAGCAGTATTACTCTACTAGCAATTGGTCAGATATATAAATAAAGCTGTTGTTCACTTACATGCACATATCTATTGCTCTACAGAGTTAGCCTAAATAATTTTTCACAGCTTAATAATCCCAGTACATACATGTAATTCAGTCCTTGCCCTTAAAAAGTAATAGAATTAGTAGCTTTTTTCTAAGCAACTCACAAGCTATGAGATAACTGAAGATTAATTTGGAGATTTTAAAGCATTTCAACCCAAAATATAGCTAATGTGAGAAAATCTCCCAAAATCCGAGCAAATCACTAATAATGGAAAACCTCCCGAGCACTCCGAGCAAACACTCCAAATCCGAACTGCTCGGGGAAAATCCGAGAACTTGAGAGCCCTGTTCCAATGTGATAGGTTAGCAAGAGTACTCATTTCTCCTGAGTGAGTTTCTACGTGTGTAAAGCTAATGTCTTTATGAAAAATATACTGGTCAATAAACCTAAATGTAGAACAGTAGTCAATCAATTGGCTAGTTGGACCATCACAATAATTGAAATTCAAGCAAGAATTTATTTACTTGACTGATTTTTACAGAAAACCTGGCGCTGTACAAACCAGTAACTTGCGACAGGATTCCATCATGCTCAAAGAACCGAACCTCATCGATCGTTGACAGCATTGTTGCCATGGGAGACCACCTATACTTTCCAATGGATAAAACTAACTCATGGGTATTGGTAGATTTGCTAGATGTCTACCGATTGGGTTCAGTGTACGTCCTTGTACATGGTAGGTATTGTCTAGAGATAAATATTCATCATACTTGTATCATTATTTACTTGCAATGGAATTAGAAGTTCATTGCGCATCATGGCCCAGTTTGTGTCTTGACAATTTAAAGGGCTTGAAATTCTAAACATATTATGTAGTTTGCTGGAGTCTTAGCCAAAAAGACTTTAGTGGAGATGTTCAGTAATTCTTTATCTAGTATTACTTCATCTTGACTTGGAATTGTCCAGTAGTATGTATGGGCTTGTATCCAGTGTACATGCAAGTAGTATAGTCAGCCCAGATCTACACAGACACGTCACTAACCTCGGTACATGTTAGCCCTGGATCCAAAAATCCCCAGGCGGGATACCACCCCACCTATTCTATCAACCAAGCTCCACCCCTAAAACCTAGCCTATGTGCAAAGTCCTAGAACCTAGCCCCTAATCGCGGGTGGGGCTCCAAAAACCGAGTCGGCTGCTCCCCAGAACCCAGGCTAAAGAGCAAGCCCCAAACCCCACCACGCCCTGCCAACGGCTCAGGCGAGGGGTGCCTGTGCACCCCCCGCCCCGCGAGCCCCACTTGTCTTCCCTTCCACCCACCCGTCTCCCCACGCCCTGTCCCGTCGTCCTCACCGCCTCACCCTCCGCCGGCGGCGATCATCGTTGCGAGAGTCCTGCTGCGGCCCGACGACGCCACTCTCCCACCCTCTGCCCACCGGAGCGCCCCACCGACATGTCGCCGCGGTCGTGGTGCGTCCATCGGCTGCAGCGGGGCGTGTGTGATAGTGAACCAGGATTTGGGGTT
Source organism: Bugulina stolonifera (assembly GCA_935421135.1). NCBI lineage: Eukaryota > Metazoa > Bryozoa > Gymnolaemata > Cheilostomatida > Bugulidae > Bugulina > Bugulina stolonifera. The sequence continues at coordinate 10,616,777 of OW285195.1, forward strand.
CGTGACGAGCGTGCGTAGACGTCTACTCATGAGATTATTTCAGTTATGGAAACATAAATTGTAACTCCCTGCTGGTGCACATGTATGCACAATGTATGCACTTGTACATGTACATACATGTACATGTGCATGTACAATGTACATGTACATACATGTACATGGGCATGCTCATGTACACGTACATGTACATACATGTGCACCAGCAGGGAGTTACAATGTATGTTTCCATTACTGAAATAATCTCATGAGTAGACGTCTACGCACGCTCGTCACGAACTCCAAATCCAGGTTCACTATCACGAGCGCCTTGCTCCCGCTGACGGCTTAGCTGACGAACGCACCGCAACCGCGACGACGGGTCGGTGGGGCACTCCAGCGGGGAGAGGCGTCGTGGGGCTGCGGCAAGACCCTCGCAACGATGATCGCTGCCGGCGGAGGGCGAGGCGGTGAGGAGGACGGGACAGGGCGTGGGGAGACAGGTGGGTGGAAGGGAAGACAAGTGAGAATTGCGGGGCGGGGAAGGGGGGTGGGCGCGTTTCTCGCCTGAGCGGTTGGCAGGGCTTGGTGGGGTTTGGGGTTTGCTCTTTAGCCTGGGTTCTGGGAAGCAGCCGACTCGGTTTTTGAAACCCCACCCGCAATTAGGGGGCTAGGTTCTAGGCCTTTGCACGTAGGCTGGGTTTTAGGGGTGGAGAACCTGGTTGATAGGACGAGTGGGGTAGTACTCCGCCCGGGGAATTTTGAGATCTAGAGCTAACATGTACCGAGGTTAGGGACGTGGCTGTGTAGATATGCGCTGACTATACTACTCATGCCGTTATTTAAGCTTCCATTTTTGGGATAGCCAAGATTAATATTATGACAACAACTCTGGTCACATTCTAGTTGGAGTGGCAAAAACTGGCTATTCGAGACCAATTTGCTCCAAGGGAAAATCTACAGCAATATACTAATAATTTTTTTCATTACCCCAAGGTGGTGTGACAAAGGATGCTATTCTAAATATAGCAGTTGATAGCTCAGTGGAGTACGGTATGAGCCCCGTAATATACGCTGATCTTTGGCCCGCTCACTTTACTCTCAACAACTCAGCCACCAATGAGTTCTCATCTGTGTTTAATGAAACAACCTATGTACAACTGGTGGCCCTTTACACCAGGAGTGAGAGCCCCCTGTTTATTGAAGAGTTATTGGTGTTTGCATCAGCAAACTCAGGTATGCAATTGCAATTATTTGTGCAACAAAGCAGATCAGTAGTAATAGCCGGTGCAGACTAGACTGACTATACTATTCCCATAAATATTGCAACAATAATACTTCTTTAATTTTGATTAAAATGTGCTTGATCAAAGGATATGTTCATACATATAAATTACTAATATTGCATTATATTCAATCGCTGATATATTGCTAAAAAATAAAATATTGTTACTATTTCAAGGTGACCTAAGCGCCTAACACAGATTGTTTTTCTACCCCCACTTGTTGAAGTTTCCAACATGGTCTTGTGTCGATTTATGATATTCTTTGTAAAATATCAATTCTTTCTGTTCATTAGATTACACGTGTGTGTTCAAGACTGGTGAGGAACACTATGCAGACATGGCTATAGATGGAACTGTGTTTAAACCTGCATATACAGGAGATGAATTTGAACTGAGCTGCCATAAGTCTATGTCAGTTGTCTGCCCTGACTGTTCAACTAGTGTGAAATGTTCTCTAGACCTTGATAAATCAACTGGAGTATTTAATATGTACTGGGATATAACAGATGAACAGAAGGTTTACTGCCAAGGTATTGCTACTACATCGACACTGTCATATGGCATACCTGTAGTAGGATTCTCTCTATTGATGCTTTCTTCTTTTTTCTGTGGGGAGTTACATTTATGACTTTCATTGCTTGGCATGCTGGTAATAATTATAGCAAATCTGTGACTGTTCAAAAATTTCAGTTAGAGTCATGACGTATCAGAAACATGTTAAATCCCAACCCCTCAGAAACATTTTAGGAATGTCCTATTTTGAACTGACATTTTCGAAATGTCCCATTACCATTAGTGGCCTACATGCAATTGCATCACTACAGAGGTCTATCTGGTAAAATGACATTTTACACAGATGTTATGAATACAAGCATGTGTTTTCACTTGCAGGGTATGATGTCTGTTTGACTGACAGCATCAATTGGTCAGAACTCGGACTTCCAGCTAATGCTGAACTAAGTGAAGACAACTCCTTCCTCTACCCTGGAGAGTACATGCCATACAGATGTGATGTTAGCCATGTTGGATTATCACATGATGGGGATTTGATGCCATCTGGTTCTATTTCATGCCGGTAAACCTTTTTTTATCAGTTCAGTTGCATATGTAGTACCAGTATCCAACTAACAGTACACATAACACGACATGAGGCACACTCTGTTGAAAGTTTATTCAAGTACTGTCAGCTATTCTCATAACAGTATGAAATGAACAGTGTACATGTACACCTATGTAGGTATATGTTTATATTACTGTTTACACGACTTACCATATTACAGCTCTGGTGGAGAATGGATACTTGGAGAAACAGGAAGTAACACTACTTGTGTGAACCATTCCTCAAATAAGAGAAACCTAGATCTCAACAAATCTACCGATGAGATAATTGACTTCAAGTCTTCAACTGAAGCTGATCAACGGTTTGCTGAGGTTCCAGGTCAAGGTCACATTGTCACTGATACTCTGTTGGTTGATAGAGTTGGCAGTGAGTACTGTTACATTGTGTTTTTATACATTTTATACATTTTATACATTTGTGGTTTGCTACTGTTATTGTCACTTATTGTATTCTTACAGTAGAAACAGAGGAGATGCCAGCCCCTAGCAGCTCTCCATACTTGTACAGTCAACTTAATGGATTTTCAGTACCTGCTATAGTTTGTGATGTTGGACACTATCTTGACATGTCCAATGCAGGGCATAGTAGCAAAGAGAAGAGTCGGGGAGGTTATACGATACTACTTGCATACCGCTGTATGCGTAAGTATTTGTATAATCAGCCAGTCAGTCAGTCAGTCAGTCAGCCAGTCAGTCAATCAGTCAATCAATCAGTCAATCAGTCTGTGTTATATTATAGTTACGTTGTCTAACTGTTAATGTTTATATAATATAATGGAATATTACAGGAGGATGCCCTGTGGATACTCTTCTCTCTTTACCAAATAACATGAATGCCACTCCATATAAGGAGTTCTATGGCCCTGGTGAAGAGGTGGTACTAGGCTGTGTTAACAATAACTACAGGTTAAAAGGTTTGGAGGGTAAGTTAGATGAGCGTATTTAATATGACTTACTCTGCAGCTAAGAATGTTTGTTTGTATATAACTTCATATAATGTATCATTTTCATATATTTTATTGGCAGAAAGAACAATTAAATGTATTCAAGTTAGAGAGCTCAATGAGGAGATGAACACTTATCAGTCAGTGTTACAGTGGAACTCTATTCCTTCAGATGTCCAGTGTCAGGGTAAGTTATATAATATAGTACCATATATGAATGTAATATTTTTTTCCATTAATTTGTTTTATAAATTCATCTCAGATGCACTGAAATAACATTTAAGTAACAAAAATTAAATCATTTATATTATTTGTGATACCGTAGATACCAATCACTGTGGTCTTCCTCATTCAGTAGAGTGTACCAGAAACATGCCAGAGAATCTAAACTCTGGTCAACAGAACTTCTCTAATGGTACCAGACAGAGCCGTCCACATATAAACGAATCTCATACAGTCTCGGATGATGTCTACGTGACTGGTAACGGTACTCATGAAGATTGGGAGTTGTCCCTTCTCAATCCGTTGACAGGTAAGTTTTTTCACTCGAATCCAGTGGGGCTTGCTTGCTTGTTCACAGACTTTTCTAGTTCAAACTGTTAACTTTGGTCTCTGCTGAGCACTAGATAAGTGACTTCGAATAATTCAAACTTATGATCTGTAATTCAACCTACACGCCGTCTGCGCTCATACTATAATCAATGATAATATTATTACAGCAAGTATTAGTCACATAATAACAGTTGCTAGTAGTTATGAGCAATTTCCACTACTATAAGTTTTTATTCAACCTATGCTGGGAGAACCACTGATTGCTTTACTACTCTTTAACTGAATGCGCTTTTATACTGCACTTACACACGTGTACTTGTTGCCCACCTGCAGTGTTGCAGTTTTGAGTGTACTTGACATTGCATGGTGTTCTATTAAATGGCAAGCTGTCATGCTAAAACAAAATACCTGGATTGTATTCACAGTCGAAACAAATGAAAGTTAATGCATGCATGAACACCCATGTGCTGTTTTATGTATTATTATTTGTCGGGTAAACACCCAAGTCATTATATAAAATGAGTGATCACATAATTCAAACTCAGCTTAATTCATACCAATTATGGTGTTCCCTTTGAAGTATTAATTAAGTAAGTTCCTCTGTAGTCTGTCATCATCAATTGTAGCATTTTCTGCTAATGATCTGTAGCTGTTCATGTTTATATAGATTTAAGTGTCTCAGATGATGTCTATATGACCTAAAGCTGTAATACTGGATATTAAGGGTTATCTCCCCTTAACTGCTGTATATGTTTGCTCAATCTATCCAGATTTATATGCATCTTTTTTATTTTAGAGGTAAAGCAAGATATTCGTTGGGCATCCTCTATAAGGTCCCTGGAATATTTAAATAACTCAGATTTCTCAGCTATTATGTTCGTATTCAAATATCTGTAGATCTCACTATATGCCCAGCTTCCGAGGTACCATCCCATTTGACATCTAAGACTCCAGCTGATGACTCTACATATGAATACTCTGGCAACTTCACAGTAGATAAATTGGTACCTCTGAATGAATCTTTACTACTGAAATGTGTGATTGGAATATCTTATGAGTCTCAGTGTAGTCAAGATGATAATCTAAGGATTGGTAGATGCATCTCTCCTCTCTCCTGTGGTAAGAGGTTTATTTATTCAAACAGTAGATTTATCATAGTGGTTTCCAACCTGTGATACACACACCCTATGAGGTACATCTATGAATACTACAGGATACAATTAGAGTTATTATCTGTATAAGTATATAGTGGTGTTTATGTCCTGTGGTTACGTTATCCTTGTAGTCAATCTCCATTCCAACTCTACAGTCAACAGTAGTAGTTCTATCAATAACTCCAATGTACTGAATACTGTTGATGGAATGGTTATGTCTACCGATGAGAAAGATAACTTCACGTCATCAACTGAAGCTGATCAACGATTTGCGGAAGTTTCAGGTCAAGGTCACATTGTCACTGATACCCCATTGGTCAATAGAGTTGGCAGTGAGTACTGTACATTGTGTCTTTATACATTTCTCCATCTTTATAATCATAAATCAGACTCATTGGACATAGTATAATGTTCTGTACACACTCATATTCCCTCATGTATATTATAATATTATAGCTTGTTTTATGTCAACATTGACTAAGCCACCAGGAGGAGTGACAATTGAACACCCATTTGTGATTTGCATCTATTTGAATTCTTCCAATATAATTAAGTTCATTGAACTAAATTGTCAAGCAGTGTCTATACTTGCAATCCCATGTATGTCGGTGCAATTTCAGATCTCTCCTCCATTGATATTCAAGTGTTGGGTAATCAGCCTGTTTGTCCACAAATGTCATGGTTTTCACTATGGCCAATGAGACGTTTGGATATGCCTGGGCTGAATTCAGATAACAGTAAGTGTACTGCATTGTATTTCCGTTTGGAGAATTATGCCTGGAGAACTAGGGCAGAGCTAAATTAATCATACAGACTGGCTATACACTTTGAGCAATGTTTGTTTATATTGTCATCATCGCAGTCGTGAATGTATCAATCTCTGGCTTTTATTGGCTGGTCATAAATTACGTAGATTTATATTCGTGGGGGTCAAGTGTTATTTTGGGCTATTTGTATCAATACAGTTTTGTAGAATCCAAACTGTACGACATTTTTTATCCAATATATTATATAATATTGTATAAAACACTTTAGATGCCAATCACTGTGGTCTTCCTCCTACAATTCATGGAGTAGACTGTACCAGTAACATCCCAGAGAACTCAAACTCTGGTCAACAGAGGTTCTCTAATGGTACCATACTGAGCTGTTCATGTGTAGATGGGTTCACAAGGATCTCTAATGATGTTTATATAACATGTAATGGTACTTCTGGAGAGTGGGACTTACCTGCTCCTGAAGTCTGTAAAGGTAAGTTATTCTACTTGAATAATTTGTTATTATTAATTGTAGCTGATTCTTTTACCCGTTTGTAGAGACATGACTATCTATTTCGTGTGTCTATTATGTGATAGAAAGTTGGATATGGGCTGTTATTGTCACTTATTTTATTCTTAAAGTTGAAACAGAGGAGATGCCAGCTCCTAGCAGCTCTCCGTACTTGTACGGTCAACCTGATGGATTTTCTGTACCTGCGATAGTCTGTGATGATGGTCACTATCTTGACATGTCCAATGCAGGGCATAGTAGCAGAGAGAAGAGTCGGGGAGGTTATACGATACTACTTACATACCGCTGTATGCGTAAGTATTTCTAGAATCCAGTCAATCAATCAGTCAGTCAGTCTGTCTGTTGATCAGTCAGTCTGTCTGTTGATCAGTCAGTCAGTCAATGTTATGTTATAATAGTTACGTTGTCCAACTGTCAATGTTAATATAATATACTGAAATACTACAGGAGGATGCCCTGTGGACACTCTTCTCTCTATATCAAATTACATGAATGCCACTCCATACAAGGAGTTCTATGGCCCTGGTGAAGAGGTGGTACTAGGCTGTGTTAACAATAACTACAGGCTAAAAGATTTGGAGGGTAAGTTAGATGAGCATATTTAATATGACTTACTCTGCAGCTAAGAATGTTTGTTTGTATATAACTTCATATAATGTATCATTTTCATATATTTTATTGGCAGAAAGAACAATTAAATGTATTCAAGTTAAAGAGTTCAATGAGGAGATGAACACTTATCAGTCAGTATTACAGTGGAACTCTATTCCTTCAGATGTCCAGTGTCAGGGTAAGTTATATAATATCGTACTATATATGAATGTAATATTTTTTTCCATTAATTTGTTTTATAAATCCATCTCAGATGCACTGAAATAACATTTAAGTAACAAAAATTAAATCATTTATATTATTTGTGATACCGTAGATACCAATCACTGTGGTCTTCCTCATTCAGTAGAGTGTACCAGAAACATGTCAGAGAATCTAAACTCTGGTCAACAGAACTTCTCTAATGGTACCAAACAGAGCCCTCCACGCATAAACGGATCTCATACAGTCTCGGATGATGTCTACGTGACTGGTAATGGTACTCATGAAGATTGGGAGTTGTCCCTTCTCAATCCGTTCACAGGTAAGTTTTTTTTTACTCGCATCCAGTGGAGCTTGCTAGCTTGTTCACAGACTTTTCTAGTTCAAACTGTTAACTTTGGTCTCTGCTGAACACTAAAAATGAGTGGTTACATAATTCAAACTCAGCCTAATTCATACCAATTATGGTGTTCCCTTGAAGTATTAATTAAGCTTCAGCTTCAATCATACCAATTATGCTGTTCTCTTTGCGTTTCTATTAAGGAAGTACCAGAAGTTGAGGAATACACAAATTGTTACATTGATTATATCACAACTTCCCTTTACAATGGTCTAATGTACTTTCACAGATAATCTGGCTCTCTCAAAACTAGCACGTTACAGCGGAATTTTCTCTCAATCGAGATTTCCAAGAGCATCGATTGTCAATGGAATTGTAGAGAACCAGTTCTTCTTGCCGATTGATCACAGAACTGACTCATGGGTTATGGTAGACCTATTAGACGTGTACAACTTGAGTTCAGTGTTTGTTAACACTCATGGTAAGTTCACATGTACATCTACATGTGGTTGAACTATTACAAGTGCCTACTGAGGATTATTCTGTGACCATTTCTTACCTACATTATAGAAGTGTAATCCGGCATCATGTTATTTATCATGCAGTTCATTAACACTGGTTTTTACTAATTATGTCCTTCAATGACAACATGATCACCATACATGTACATAAACATTAAGGGGATTACATAATATAATGACATGCATATTTCTCTGAAGGTTCTCTGACTGAGGATGCAGTTCTGCACTTGGCTGGTGGTATTTCAACTAACTGGGATGTGGATCCTGTACGGAACTCTGATCTCTGGTCAACTCATGTTACTCTCAATCATTCAGCTGCTAATGAGTTCTCAGCCGTGTTTGATGGAACAGAAGCTATACGACTGGTGTCTATTTACACCAGAAATGAAGGTTCTCTATTCATTGAGGAAATATTGGTGTTTGGAGCAGCAAGCTCAGGTAACATCTTGTTCATATTCAGGACAATTAGTTTTTTACTTGTGAAAAGTCACTTACTGTAAACTAGTGCAGTAGAAACACTTATCACTTAACCCCTTCCCTCTCATTATTATTCACAAATAGAAAGAAAATGGTCTAAGGAGATGTTCATTTCCTCCAGGCTTAGGGCATAGTAGGTGCCCTCACCATGTGGTTTAGCAACGCGAAATAGTCATATGGCACATGAGCATTGCTAGGTTGGATGCCCTTCCTAGCACTACCAATGGGAATTGAGTCACTGAAAATCCATAGCTTTAGCTGCTAGGACACTGCTGCTCCCAATATTGCTTCAATAAGTTAATTAAAATTTCTTTTCAGATTTTCAAAATTTGAAGTGTTTGTTGGAGAAGATAGCTGTTGATCTACCTGAATTGAAGTTAACTAGTAGATATCCATTAGACTATCCGATATCTGCGAAACTTAGACCTGATTTAGCCGTCTCGACTTGTCCTAATGGTGTAAATCCAAATATAACGGAAGTGAACCAGCCATCAGCTGAGACTATCAAGTGCAGGTAAATATATGACTTGCAGATCATTTATTTATTTTTAATTGAACAATGTCTAAGCTATTTCTACTTTATTATCAGTTGTAAGATTGTAATCCTTCCATTTATATCGTGTCTATTTGAGCAGCTTTATCACAGTTTGTCTTTCATTCATCTCTCTGGTTTCAGCTTTGATGGTAAAGGAAAAAGGGGTGAACCACAGCTGAAATTTGACTGTTCACGTGAGTTTAGAATAGAAATGAATATGAATAGTATTTATAAACCTGACCCAATTGTGAATTTGATACCTGTATTTCAACATTATTTTTATTGCTCTTAATTCTTTACAAATGATTTCTTGTGATGTTATATTGTAATGGTTTTTGGTTTCTTGTGCGGTCGTCCTTGGACGACTTCCGATCCTAAAATGAAGTGCCTATGAGTGGTGCTAGGCCTTTTCATTACATGAAAGATCGAGCGGTCTCAGCAGTCCAAGTACTACCAAAGACGACCCATCTGATCCCGAGTCTAGCCTGGTTACTATACTTAGAAAAAGAGTGATCCGACCTAGTAGGCAGTTCGCTAAGCGAATGACCGGACAAAAGGAAGTGAAAGTCTCTGTATCAAGTATAGATGTGTCTTTATTGAAAGCCAAGTGAAGACTGAGACAATGAACAGTAAAACAGTGCCCTTTATATAGTATAAGGACTTCCGCCCGACGTAGTGTCGGGAAAAGACGACGTAGGGTCGTCCGGAAGTTGCGCAACAACATGGGGGCCGGAAGCCCAATGGCCGACCCAAAATGTGTCGGGTTATACAAAAATTGCTTATAATTATCCAATTCATGTACAGAATGAATATCAATGGATTCTGAGAGGTCGGGCCTCCGTTCATGGGTATAAAAGGCACAAAAAGACTTAGTAGTTATCATACATGAGAGTACAATGGTATATGGTTAAGTAGTAATGAATACAAACACATATATTATACACGTATGTAAGCATTAAATGAATGGTTAGACATGCAATATAGACAAGTGTGAGTACACGAACAGCTAGGTATAAGAGTACAAGTGTTAGATGAGTAGCGCTGTGGTAACTAATAGGCACTTAGAGTGCTATGAGATTCATCGGGCTAGCTGGAGTCATATACAAATGTCCTGTACCATTATAATATTGTGTTTGCGCTCATTGATCAATATCTTCCTTTTCTACAGAAATAGCCTGTGAACCTCCAGCTGATAACTTTATATGCGGGTACCCTGGTAACCTCACAGTAGATAAATTGGTACCTCTGAATCAATCTTTACTACTGGAATGTGTGAATGGAATATCTTATGAGTCTCAGTGTAGTCAAGATGGTAAACCAAGGATTGGTAGATGCATCTCTCCTCTCTCCTGTGGTGAGTTGTGTAGTTTTTCAAGCAGTAGATTTATCATAGTGGCTCCCAACCTGTGATACACACACCCTTAGAGGTACATCTATGAATACTACAGGATACAATGCAGTTATCATCTGTATAAGTATATAGGGGTGTTTATATTCTGTGGTTACATTATCCTTGTAGTCAATCTCCATTCCAACTCTACAGTCAGCAGTAGTAGTTCTATCAATAACTCCAATGTACTGAATACTGTTGATGGAATGATAACTGACCATATCAAGTCTTCAACTGATGCTGATCAAGGGTTTGCTGTGTATCTGGCTTACGGTCAATTCGAAATTGATACCCTGTTGGTCGATAGAGTTGGACGTAAGTACTTGATACATTGTGTTTTATACATTTCCCCACTTTTACAGGAATAATTCCTCAGTTCCATAGGTTTATGACGGTGTATTTTAGTAAGTTACTATTCAGCTATTGATCCATTCATTCTCTGAGACATAAGCATTTTTGGGTAGAAAAACTCAAAAATATTATATCAAACATAATATGCAACTTTTTATTAAACAGTTTTATAAATAAAATATAAAACCATGTAAAAATTTAATTCTGTATTACATTTTTTTGCTTGATCTCCTAGTGTAACTGATTAGTTTGTTTCTGACAAAAATATATGTTTTTCTCAACAATTATTTCATGCTCTGAGATGCTAGCAGTAATTCCTTATATGTCCAAATATCAGATGAATTGTGATATTGTAATTTTTGCTCGAACTCCCAATTTCTATTACCAATAATATTTTGGTCACAGCTACATAATGTACAGCTCTTGCTATACACTGGACAACAGGTGAACTATTTCACTGGGAGTGAGCCATCTACATATACATGACTTATTCCATAGACAACTATTTTAGTTTCAATTCAGAAACTATTTATCTAATCTATGGTGTATGTCACATTGTAGATACCCGGTGTGATCATTCATCTAACAAAGAAGTGGGTGCCGGTCAAGCGCAGGAGACTGGCAATAGTAGGCCAGGTGCCAATTCCAATAATGCTTCAGGTGCAAACTCTAATAAAAGTACAAGAGTAGATCAATTTATCAGTATATTTCTAAAAGTGTCAAAAATAATTTTTATTTCGGTATATGCTGGAGTCCTTGTTTGTTTAGTAGCATACTTTGTTTCAGTATACATGTCTATTTAGTTCTGGTTTCCTGAGCAATACTGTATTATGCTTCCTGAATAAAGCCTTTTATGTTTATTTAATAGAAGTTGTCTTATCTCAATCCCAGTTTCTAACTACAATCAACAGCTAATGAATGCAGTGGATTAATGCCTGTTGTGTGATGAGAAATTCCTCATTGGGAGGTTGAACACAATAATATAATAATAGGAAAAATGTGCATGTTATAACCAACAAAGCAGTATATTTGAACTCAAGGGGTGCAACTAAGGTTAGCGAGAATCTTTAAACTGTGACAACTTAACAAATATGATGTGAAGATGGATAGCGATGTTTTAGTTGGCTGGTGCACAGCTCACAATGTAGTAGTTGTCCTCTCGTGTGCATCAGTGGTTTAATTGGCAGGAGTTGTCCTCTCTCTGAACTTATAATGCAATGCATATGCCGAAATCTTTCATTCTTGCACACACCAAGTTTTTATTTCCTTCACGAGTAACTGTTGAAGAACAACATGGAATTGGTCGGTCGATTCAACTGCTATTATAATCATGTTGGTTTTGTTTGAGACTCCTGCTGGCTATGCCATTTTTAAGTTGCTGGATGAGAAAATACTGAGGAAGCCAGATGAAATATTTAGCAATTTTCAAACTGTGCAGTCTGCGAATAAAATGGTCAAGCTTCAGCACTTCTGTAAGTTTGAGGACACAACACAAGCATTGGCTGCGACTACTGCTCTTATTGGTAGACTGTGTTCTATTTTGTGGTTTCAGGATTCAGTGGTTTTAATATTTGTAATATTATTGTTCTGTGGAGCAAGCTGTTGTGAAATATACTGGATGATGTATAGGTCTATACTGACATACATGTAAGCTCTCCGTGGCTTGCATCACGTGTGACCCTTGTGGTTATAGATATGTTATAACTAGGTGAGAGCACACTGTGTCGCTACTTGTCTGTGAGCAATACTATCTTGTGGGTTTTCTCTGACAAGCTAACATTATTTATGAAAGTGAACTGGGTATATCTATCAATTAAAACATGGTTATAATTTATTAATATTAAGGGGATTACATATCATGATATGCATAGTTCCCTGAATATTCTCTGAAAGAACAGTTCTGCACTTGGCTGGTGGTATTTCAACTAACTGGGGTGTGGATCCTCTACAGAACTCTGATCTCTGGTCAACTCATGTTACTCTCAATCATTCAGCTACTAATGAGTTCTCAGCTGTATTTAGTGGAACAACAGCTATATGATTGGTGTCTATTTACACCAGAAATGAAGGTTCTCTATTCATTGAGAAGTTGTTGGTGTTTGCATCAGCAATCTCAGGTAATTTAAGTGATGCATATGAAAGTAATAGTAGCTCAAGACCACTAGTAGTAAACAGTTCCTATAGAGCCTCGCCAATGAAAAACAAAATTGCTATGCCGAAGCTCACGGCCTCTCGTGTAGCCAAGCTTTCAGTATTTATATGAGATATGAGATCGCAGTGTTTAGTTCTTGCTCAAATTTTGAAAGCTGTTACAACATGTACAGTGTATATCGTTTTTTATGATACATGAGAAATATCCAAAACCAATATATTCATGACACTGAGGAAAACGCCATGTCTGTGGGACCAAAACAATTTGAATGCTTCATTATTTAACGCTATTTATTATATTATTTTTCATCAAATCCCATCATGATGATGACTTGTGCCAATATTTGATCTCCTTAAAAAATATTGATTCTTTCTGTTCATTAGATTACACGTGTGTGTTCAGTACTGGTGAGGAACACTATGCGACATGGCTAAAGATTGAACTGTGTATAAACCTGCATATGCTGGAGATACATTTGAACTGAGCTGTCATAAGTCTATGTCAGTTGTCTGCCCTGACTGTTCAACTAATGTGAAATGTTCTTTAGATCTTGATACATCTACTGGAGTATTTAATATGTACTGGGATATAACAGAGGAACAGAAGGTTCAACATCATACAGTCTTTTGCACAACCTAAATATCCGCCTGTTATAAATAATAGTACTTTCACACTTGATAATTTACCCCTAGCTAACAACATCAGTCGGACAGTTGCCAAAGCAAAAGACGACAACATCTTTCTCAACCCTAGTGGAGAACACAATCATACTGTATAAACGTGATGTCAACTATGTTGGATTGTCATGTACAGGAAATTTAATGCTACTTGGTTCTGATTTGCCGGTAAAGTATATCATTTATCAGTAAAATTGCTCATCTAATACCATCATAATAACACGAAATATCATACGTAGTTGTGTATATGTATTGGATAGCTTCATGTTGAATTCTACCGCGTAATACGCACAATGCTGGCACCATATTACGGAAAATCCAAAATCGCTGGCAAATGAAAGAAACCAGTAGTTGAATATGTAAACTCAAAATGTATCAGTTCCATCTTGCTTGGATATCTCTCATAATTGGTGGATGATTTGTTTGATAGCCTACTCTCTACAAATGAGAGCAATAACCAATGCAGGAATTTGAACATTGTCTTCAGTGGTATACGCATCACATCGGATGTATTCAATACATTCATTTGAACATGTTACTGCACTACACTAACATTTAAACATGCAAATATGCAAATATGAATGACATATGAGCTAAAGTTGTAGACAATCTAATTTCTTTTATAGAGTTCAATTAGTTTACCTTTAGATTTAATTCTTGCGCAACATAATCTCATTGTATGATAAGAGTATATTTTCAGAAACCAACTGACAAGTCAAATAAGTTTCTTATAATTTTGACATCATTATTAATGTACTCATTACTAAAAGGAACCAATGAAAGAGTATTGCTTATTACAATAACTTGGCATCATATCAATTAAATTTGAATCACCTACTAAATGTGGACCACATTTTTCTGCTTCCTAATATACACAATGAATATTTTGTTGCTCAGTCGATGTTTTATCTGCAAAAACCCATATCTGTAAAAAATGATCAGGATTAAGGAAAAAATGGAAAAATATCATGCACTAGTGAGATTTGAGCCCATATTCTTATGAATGATAGTCAAGCACTCTACCACTACAGTGACTGTGTAGGGAGACGCCTACTGGCCATATAACTACTAAAATTGAGGTGGGTACACACCATGTACCCCTGTATAACCACACTACATATTACATCAGGAATACATGCCTCGAGTACTATTCATGCCGCTAGAGAGGTAATCTACTCCCTCCATGTCATGGAGCGCTGTCTGGTCGTTGGTTAGTATTAAATACAAGAACTCCAATTTTATAATTTATTGAAAACCAGCTTATATTATTGGCTGGATATTAGGGCCACTAGTGGACTGGTACCACACATTGCCTATAGAGCCATGCCAACAAACAACGAAGTTGCTCCACCACCTCTCGTGAACCCGAGCATTAAGAGTTGTCTCCTGTTAGAGAAGGTGAACTTGTGAATATTCTTACCAAGACCTTCAGTGTAGGAGTCTTCTTCCCTTGATTACAATACAACTACATTACAATTACACTTTACACTGTACATTGAATGTACAATGTAGTTGCATTAACACAGCCTACCTTATAGCAGCAAGGTGGCGCCAACTTGCAAGTTATCAGAGCCGGTCACACAGTTATCAAAGAATCAACAAAACATGAGACAATAACTCCAACTTGGTCCTTATACCAATTATTACAAAAGGAGGTGATCAATACAAGTATTCATACATTCTTGGTTTGGTCTAGTGTAAAGGAGAAAATTGGAGAAGAAGCAAGTGAGTTACAGCATCATTTTTACTTTTTTCTTTGTAGAGCTGCTTCTACATGTAGATGTACATGTACATGTACCTGAGATTTAGATCGTTGTATTTGGCTTGAATAAAACTGTTGTTAGCCCAAGTTCTTCAAACTTCCTAGTTATAGTTAATACTAGACTATTATCACAGAGCAGTGTACAGGTTTATTATATTATAGTTAAGCTATTTAGGCTAATTACATAAGCCAACACATTACCATTGGTAGGAAGAAATAGCATAATATTATTTATTTTGTTTTTGTAGACGCTGTGGACCAATATCCTGCTTCTGCAGAGCATAAGCCAGTGTAGAATAGATCAACTAATATTTACAGTTGAACATTGAACAATTAAAAAATAAATGTAGTATGAAAATAAATATAATACGTTAATGGGATCTTTCTCTTCACTTATTTCTTGTTGAAGAAATTTAGCTTGGCTTCGAGAGCTTTTATATCGTTTTTTAAAACTCACTGGGTGGCCGGTGCTGGCCCCAGTATCAATATTTACATGTAAAATACAATATATAATAAGTTAATCATGCCAAAAAATCAAGTAAAAAGATTTTCTTAAAATACATCAAGTCTTCGAGTCACTCACTGATCCAAAACCACTATGTGATGCTGATGAAGTCAAACTTTTCACTTTCTTGACGAACGGCCTAGTGATGACCTCAGCGTATGCCCTTCGAAACTGTAGATTCATTCCTGCATAAATGAATATGTTTACACAACTATTGAGCCAGGCTAAAATCACAAAAGCAACATACACTATAGAAGGAAGCGTGTTGTGCCTGTCTGCCATGAAACTGAGGCTGATCGGTAACCAACACATGACGATTACAATGAATACTGTCACAAGCATCATGGCACTCCTGCGCTGGTGATTGTTCTGCCTTAGTAAAACAGCATTGTTTGTACTTTTCCTTTTCTTCTTTTTAATCTTTGGCTTTGAGGATGGAGGAGATTGTGTAGTTGAGTCTGATATTGAAGTGTCTTTAAAGTCTACTTTTTTATTCGATTCGATTAAATCGTTACTTGACTTTGAGTTGTTGTTTAATTTTGCTTCAGAAGTAACTTTGGATATTGACGGCAAATAATGTTTCATTAAATTGCGTCGATTTTCTGCTAGTTTAAGTAATATCTTGCCGTAGAAAAAAGAGGAGGCAACTACTGGAGGAAACACACCGAGTACACAACAGAATATTGTACCGTACATCCAAGATCTCTGATCATTGGCTTTGAAGAAACATGTTCGGAACTTGCTGTGGTAGCCGAACTCCCCAAAGCCAGCCATTGGTGGTATCACAATGGAAAAGCTCCAAATCCATATTATAGCGATGGATAAAGCTATACTAGATTTTCGTGTGAATTTATTGTATAGAGATTTAGCCTTGCAAAGGAGGATAAATCTGTTGAGACCGACTGCTGCCACCGACGTCAGCGCACAAATCATTGTCATGATGTTGATTGGTGATGTATAGGTACAATATTTCCTGTAGGTTATATCATTGCCCCCTGAAATATATACAACATAGGTTATCATATTATACATGTAGCTGATACTGTTATTTCATTTATCATATTCATCTGATGGATATTTTTCGTAAACCTAGCTATTGACCCATTTCTAAAACTTTCAAACATGTGACTAAGGTATGTGTTGGCTATAGGAGTGTTGGCTATGTTTTATAAACATTGGTCTAGTTTATGCTGTACAATACATGTACTTGGTATACAGATTCTACTTAGAAACTAATTACAGCATGATGACAGTGGCAGCAACAGTAGAAAATTTGCTACAACAAAAGCCAAGACTGACCCTTCACTTCTTAAGGTGTTTCACTTGTTTGATAAATCTACTAGTACAGGGGATCACCCTAGTCCCACCTGTAATCAATATGAAACATGTAACTCAAAACTAACCTCCTACCACTCTAAAAGTGTTATGTGTGGGAAACTTTTAGTTGAACTTAATTTTCACTGAATAGAAATATTTCAACTTGCATATTTCGATATATTGCTAAAATAGGAGAGGTTTCAATCTAAGCTACAATAAGGAGAACAAATCCCAGAGAGATAGAAAGTAAATGTATCACAGCCGCCAACTATTTCTTGTAGGTTCACAGGCTACATTAATTCTTTAGATTTATCTACCCTTGCCCTTAGACGAATTATTGAGCAGACAATTTCTTTTGTTTACAAGAAAAACGCAGCAGAATGTGTAGCACCAAACAACGCTTTCCGTCTTTCAAACTTGCAATATTCGTAGAAGTTGTGTCCATGTAGCATGCTCCTAAGAGTGTTAGCTGATTAAATAGAAACCACACATTCATGAAACCATCTAAAATAAAACTAGATTGCACTTTCCTGTACAGTACTGTATTTTTGACTGTAAAACTCACCCTTAAAGAATTCCAATATGGTTGTGGGTAGGTTAACGGATAACAGTAATATGTCAGCCACTGCTAGATTAGCTACGTATATATTAGAATGTGTTCGGAGTTTCTTCATCTTGATTATAACATATATGGTCATAATATTACCGATCACTCCAACAGCTAGGGCGATGCAGAGGAAAGAGGCTATGGCTACCTGCACCTCCTACAACGAAGAGTGCAAAAGTATGTGAGCACAGGGAAGAGAAGAGGTGTCATACTATTATGTAGGCAGCTTGTCTTCCCCTAATAAGCTTATTTAAACTTAGCGCGAAAGATTCAGAGTTGCCTTGCTGTAGCAAGTAGAGTTGGTGTGCTAATGCATTCTTGTTGTTTGTAATCATAGTACTCCAGCTTCAGTTTTCTATTAATCAGAAGAAGCTGAAGGAAAGATAACTCCACGCTTATGAGCATAGCAATTACAAGGTCAGGCAGTACAACCAAGCGTTTGCAGTGGTAGTAACTTATAAATCTATACCTAAATGATTGTATTCTTATTGTAACTGATAGATCTACATGTTATGTCTATGTATATGTCTAGGTTGGTGTGTATAATAATGGGCTACAAATAACATATACTTACATAGCTTGCAGGACAGCACAGCTAATACCAAGGAACCTGGCATGATACTGTTATATAACTAACCAGAATTTCAGCATTTTGACATATTATAATTTAGGAAGCCAAGATTTTATAAAATACTATTTCGCTTTCCAAGTATATAAAATGGGCACTTATACATGCACCTGATAATTACATGTACGAGTATATGAAGTTATAGATAGAATTTAACACTAACATACAGTAGTTCTAGTGATAACGCATCCACTAATTTAGATACTGGACTGGCCAAGGTTTTTACTAGTACTGCTCAAACCGGTCTGACTTTTTCAGAAGCTTTCCACTAGTGGTCAATTTCAGTTTAGCATATGTTTGAAAATCTGTTATTCCCAATGTAGTCTCAAAACATAGACTTTCTGTACCTCACAGCAAATTGTAATACATCAAGTCTATTGAATCAACCTGCTATCAGTACCAAGTCTACTAAACTCACCTTTGAGATGTAGTCAGGAGATGACGGAGCCATTCCTGTTGACAGACCAGGCTCTGAGACAGAATGGAACGAGGTCATGCTCTTCTATCAACTGCACATTTTACTGGCCAATCTGTATTACAATACAAACTGGATAAATAACTACTAAATAGCGCATAGAAATGTTGTCAACACTATACAAAGTCAATTAAGAATCCAACCTTTTATGTAACAGCTAATTGTACTTCAATGATTTCTAATGAACCACAGTTGATTAAATAAGAAAATATTTTTAATATAAACAAAAATCTACTGAACTATAGCATGTAATTCGCTATGTTGTTTCACTGAAGTCTTAACGTAAAATACATCATAGCATGAGTATGTGGGGTCACTGGAGAGGTCAAAAGGAAGACCACTCTACGTGCTACTGTTAGTCAGAGCCATTGAGAGCTCTGCTGTTAGTCACCCTCATCACATGCATATAAATAGTTAACTAATAGCGGTAATCTATCAAATATCTGCTCCAACTTGTCATCACATTAGGGTATAGTATGGGAAATGTGATATTTCCTAGTTTTAGGTCATGTTGCATGAATAATTGTATCATTTTACACAAGTTTATACATTCCCACATACAATGGTATAATGTTAGCATTAGCAAACCTGTGGTATAGCATAGGTAGAATCCATATAAAAATTAGTATTCATAGAATAAATTACAGCAATATTGGGTAGCCTTTGAAAATTAATTCTTGTATAGATTTCAGACTTAGTAGGGAATTAGTGGATAAACTAAAGTTGGCATGACAGCCGCTAAAGCAAGACTGGTAATGTAGCACTTCCTGCTTAGTTATTCTACTTCACTCTAAAATCCACACACTTCCATTTTATACATTAATTTGTATTAAAACACCTACTTAAACTACAAACATAATTAATTAGTTTTCTAAATATAAAATAACAAACAAATCACGGCTCAATAAAATATACGTTATTCTTATTATTTACCTAATAGTGTAGTGCCCAATGGTTTTGAATTCATTGAACACTGTATTGAGCTACTTACTTGTATTTTAGCATACCTATTATAACTTTCACAAACTTTTTTCTAATTTGTGTCAAAAGTTCTTGGCAGCTACACCAATCTATGTATGATTAGCCTTGTCACTCACATTTAAATACCAATAGGCACTCATTAGAATTTCTTCAGCACTGTTAATAGCCAATAATTATGGACTTCTGGCATAAGTATTTATAGTTCTTATATTGTAATCAAGGGAAATTGAAATGTTAATAGAACAGCCTAGAAAATTTTTACATGATAATCTCTTGCTATACATGTAGCTGTTCACAAATGATTGGCTAAGCCCATGGGACCTTTTTCTGGTCATTCTTCATTAATTGGTTAATTATAATTACGATAATGGGCCCCCTTGGACTAAAAACCAAGTATTCTGTAGCCTAGAAGGAAGTGAGATTTGTGACAACTATGCTCAAGAAATAATATATGTACATGCATGTATGTTATATTTGAATACTCTTATTTAGCTGACCTTAGAAATATCTGATATTAGCGGATAATAACAGATGTTTGTAAGGTCATTTCTCAGTTCACTATGCCTGATATTCAAGTCGAACTGATAATCAGGACCCAAGTAACCATTGAAGTGTGGTACTACACACACCTATTACAAAGTCAGCACATTACAAATAATATTATGTCAGACTAGTAGGTACATAGTACAAGCTCACTTGATTGTAATACTTCAATTGAATTAATTTTCCTGGACCTCCTTCAGCCTCATTTCTTGATACTGCTTAAAGAATAAGAGTGTGAATTTAAATAATAGAATTGTATCACAATTGCCACTCACCTAACAAAAGAGCTAGTCATATATCAGTTAAAGTCAACATAATCAGTGTAGGACCTGTAACTGCTACATTCAGTGTAATAACTAATTATTGTCACTATTATTATGTTACATAATTCCAAGGTATTGTATTATTGTCACAGTATGCATAAAATAATAAAAGTGGTAACAGTATTGAGTGTGTGCCTGTACCTACATCTCATGTACAGTGTAGAACTCTAGGCCCACTAACCTGTAGTAATAATATATATTATATTATGCAATCATGATAATTATTATATACAATATTGCAATACCTTATTGACACTGTAGTATGTATTACTATTTATGCTATTAATTTTATAATTGCTGCTTTTTGTTTGTTTTATTGTTTTTTGGGTTATATTCTTGCATTTTAGCCATCCTATTTAGTGGAGTGTGCAGGACTAAAGCCTGTGATCCTGTCATCTATCACATTTTAATCTTTTTGTACAAATTTCTGAGCTACTAATTAAAAAGTGTCACAATGATGGTCAAGTATCATTACTCAAATGAGTCACATAAACAGTAATAGAGGAACATAATAATATACAGTATCTAATGAGGGGCCATCTTATCTGAACTACATACCACTTGCACTTTGTAACACACTGTAGGTCTCCCATTAGCTTCAATACTTCCTTATTAAAAAGGATAATATGCTGCATCATTATTGTTATTATTCTAGGATATATAATGGAGGGAAAACTGATTCATTTATATTTACATGTACATGTATACTGCAAAAATACAGAGCATAATTAATGACTAGCATAGACATAAGTATTAAACATGTATAGAATTGGAAAAGCATCAATAAGCTCTATTTCCGCCTTCTTTTCCTTACTGTGTTCTTACTCATATGCACTCAACACACCCACAGATTCTCTCGTAATTATATTAATAGTGAAGTTGTCTCCACACCATTCTGTACATAGAAAACTATAATTCAAGAGGACACAACTCTGTTAATCTATGCTATGGTGTGACCTGTGTCATTGTTTTAGTGCGCTTTTTGATTCTCACATTGGAAAAACCTGAATATATTGTTTATAAAACTATAAATGGAGGACTACAGATAAGTCAAAGATCCAGTTAGTAAATCTACATGTATAATAATGATAATTAGACAATGGTATACAAGTTATTCACTCAATATAAAACTAAGCTTTGTTGATCATACGAGGTCATGGGTCATTTTCTACCTTTAATGTAGGTATGAATAATAATAACTGATACACAATCATTGTGAATCAAGGACCAGATTAAAGATTATGAATCAAAGACCATAAAACAATTTTGTTTGCCAACATAATCCCTCCCCATCAATAATGTAAGATCATATTATTGTAGAGAAATTAAACTGCAGAAAATGTGTGCATGCAGTAAATACAAGTACTACTGCATTACATAACATTTAAAATACTTTGCTCTATTGATCTTTATTATGTAATCCATCTACTACTATTTAATGTAGAGCTATTAAGAAAATATTCTTTTAAGCCATAATTAATTTCAGAGTAAGTTATAACCTATTTAATGATATATTATTATTATCTTTACCATTAACTCTGATAAACCATATAATAAATAATTGCTTTTGAGTCCTTGCTGCTTGAATAAAGCACTTATTTCTTTTTCAACTACTTACTAATTTAGATAAAATCATTTTTCAATTAAAATCATTATCATTCTCCTTTGCCGAACATGCTAACATAACTATTACTGTAAACTATTTTATACCAATGATTTCTGCTCTAACTACAAAGAAAAGTATAAATAAACTAATCATTAAAATAAGTATTGTTACACGATGCTATAAAGCTATTATACATGTAGGTAAGTATAAAGGTTGAAGAGGAAAAATACATAATTGCAATCATTTGTAGCCATTACTATCAATAAGACAGCATTGCTACATGCATTTGAAGCATCCTTGTTCATCAAGCGATATAAGTTTGCGGCTAGGAGTTGCTCCAAAGGTAGTGAAAGGAAAACAAACTGTACGCCCCTGCCTCCACACACAAGGAGTTATGCTACCTTGTGTACAAATGAACTCTTTCTACATTGGTGTCTCTCAGGCCAATGGGAGAGACCATTCACATAAACAATACAATGTATTATTACATGCTTTGTAATGTACAAGCATAACCACTTAACCAGCTATCCAAAAACCTTGCCGATGGATGGGAGAAAAGCAAGAATTGCGACATCAGACCTTGGTATATTTCGTGGGACAGTGTATTATCATTGAATAAATGATTTCTCCTTCCGCTATCTTTGGTAGTTCATTCAACTCAATGACCCCTGCATCCAGGTTCTCCATTAGAACCAGAACTACAATCATGTACTCGTATGTCTGCGTGGGGGTGGGAGGGGAAGGGGGAGGGCTGGACACCTGGTTTTATAACTTTGAGGTCTGGTCTAATTTTTACAGCTTTACAGGTCTATTAGTCTGTAATTATAACTAATGAGTTAGCAAAAAATATGGAAGTTAAGCTAATTTAATTAATTTTGCCAAAACAGATATTAGGAGAATAAGGTAGCACCTGGAACTAATTTGCCACCTTATCAACTCGACCTCCACCCACGTCTGTTCTATATAGTACTTGCCCTGAGGCTAGCTGTGGATCAGCAATTTTGAGAATCATGACGTATCAGCTCATAGTGCAGGTTATTATATGCAAAATTCAACTTTTGTGGAGCCTCACCAGTCACCACCCTCACCTATTGTTTGACAGGCTGGATACAATGTATAGAGTGTGATAGCTACAATCCTGTACTGTAAGTACAAACGATTCCTAATTATATTTGATCACATGAATTAATATTATGATAAAATTATAATGGCTCTAGAAAATAATGTGAGAGCAAGGCTGAATTTAATATCTCCCCACTATGTTCAGTGTCCATACAGAAGTTGTGGACCTATTAGGTTGTAGTAAGCATTACATTCTTTTTAACTCCGTTCTGACCAGACTACTAGATGGACCTAAACACTGGTGTCAAGCTGTAAAAAACTTATAAAATATAATATTTTCTGTCAAATGAGATTAGTTATAAAAAAAAACTTGCCGCTATTAATCCCAGGTAAGAAAGGCATGATAGGAAGAGATCTGTTTTTTTCTAGTTAGGGGTGGGGAAGGGGCACTTCACCAGTGGTCAAGTTGCTATGTGACACAGGAGCATTGAAACCTTGGATGTCCTTCCTAACACTCTAATGACCTTTACAGGGATCAACCTGGAATTCCCCCATGGAAGTCCAGAACACTAACCACTAGTCCACTGCCTGCTCCCTGGTGTGAAGCTGTACCTGTGTGCTAATTAGCTCACGATATGACCAGAAACTTTTATGGCAGGTATGACAGGTGTGTAACAGGTTCTTGTCACCTCCTGTCTCTCCTTCCTTCTTTTCTTCCTGTTTTATACTCTAATTAAATAACTCCCTATTTAAATTAGCTGGACTGTCTACTGTGAACTCCAGTAAGATTTTACTATTCAGTAGTTGAACCAGCAGCTTTGTATGTCGTATGCTACAATTTCCTTGTATCTATTGTAGCAGTATTTCTGTAATTTTTTTATTAGTGGATGTATTATGTACATGTATTTGTACAATAGTACTGCTGCTTGTGATGAAAGTTCGAACCATGAAAATGAGAGAGAATATTTGTTTGTACTGTGTAGGCCACCAACTTAATACTATATCCAATTATTATACTTGATACATTGGTATATCTCTGTTGGTGATGGTAGTAGCATAACTATGTCTGTTCTTTCTAATGCTATGTTTGAAGTAAACCAGTAAATCGTCAGCGGCTTTTCTGTAGTCTAGTCGAAAGAAAAACCTTACGTAATATTTCACCAAGTTACTAGGAATGTATATAAATGATAATTATAGGTTTTACAGTAAATATAGCTGAATCACAGCAACCTATAAATATACTTTATCATTACTAGCTGGCACATGATGAGCTATCAGACTGCAAAATGTCATTATATATAATTTATATATAATGATGTGAATAAGATGCTAACGGAAAAGGTAATTTGGCATACTACATTGACACTACTCCAGGAATTGTGATTGATAACTTACTAAATTCACATGTATAATATTGTATTTTATAAGAAGCTAGTAAACTTACAGCTCCTAAGTTATACAAGGAGATACCACTAATACGTGTACATTAGTTCACTCAAATATAATTATTGACTGGAGTTATCCTCCCATATGCTATCTTGTAGACCCATTATGATAGTATGCAAAGAAATCTATAAGTTACATGTATGCATTATAATAGTTGTATGCCAAATAAGTATTCCTGTCCATGCATGGTCATTACATCAAAGTCTCTTCCTATATCTCAACAGTAATAAGGTAGCCACTAAAACTTTTGCTCTGAGAAGTTGTCTTCACTTGGCAATAACTGCATAACCTAAACTTTAGACACCAAGAATTCAAGCACTCAACAAAATCATAATAATATAATCAACCCAGCAAAATTTCAAGCGATCTCCCTTTAGTTTCTCCCATGATAAATACTTCTGTATTCGATATAATGAATGGCGGCTTGGGCATGATGGATTAACATTATTGCAGTAGGAAGGAAGTTGAACCATTTGTCAACCATTGGATGATAACCATGTTAGGTCTCATTTCTATCCTTAGAGACATTTCATGGCTTTCTACCTTATACAATTATCATAAAGATGAAATTACAGCAATAAAAAATAATTTCCTTTATCTGATAGATGTAGTTACTAAAATTATATGAAGCACTTAGTGCCGAGTAATCCAGCAATTATAAGGTATTATCCCAATGACCAGGGCTACTCATCTCCTAGGAGAAATGACCACTCATCATTATATTAGCTTAAAACAAGAGGATTGTATTGCTTACTGTAATTTATAAGGGTAAATTCTTCTTCCCCAAGGAGTAGTTAAAGGCTCTCTTCCGGCTGCCAATAACACATCAACTGGAGATTAGAGTCTAGAATCTGATCCCTAATCTTCCAACAGCTCCTGCAAATAGGGACATAATGTTTATAAGTTTTTTAGTATTATTTATAACACAATATTTATGTTCTCGGAATGGAATTCCATTACCAGAAGTTGGTGACTGACTATACATGTGGACTACATGTGGACTACATGTGGACTACATGTGGACTACTGTGGAGTGTGGACTAGGCCTACATGCCGACTAAACTATGGACTATATCTATGTGGACTACAGTGGACTACATGTAGGCTACTATGGATTGCATGTAGACTGCGGTGGACTACTCAGTCATGTAGACTATTGGGGACTACATACTTTTGTAAGTATCGCAAGCTTCCAGTATCATTGGTTCTTTCTCTTTCATAATTAAAAATGATTTGAATAACTTAATTTGGATGGCAATATTTTTTAATTTTATAAGTTACCATTATACCAGTGTAGTATCACCAGTATTGTAGGCCTATTAGTCTCATGTGCTTATGAATTCAAACTAAATCTTGATGTGTTTACTCAAGAACCTATCACTGAACAATTTCACCACACACAATCACAGTGGGATATCAGAATCAGGTAATTTATTTGACAACTCATATTGTGGGTTCATTAATCTACATTAGCAGAAAATAATAAATTTGTCATTTTGCAAAAATTAATCACAATAGAGCCAAGATTGATGAATCATAATTGAAAGTTTTTCAATAAACATAGGAAAAGGTTTGGACTAGCTTCCTCTGCTATAATATTGTAATGGTACGCACAGTCGTCTCTTACACCTGACACTCATTATTGTGTGCACATACATGTATATATCTGCTTGTACTTTACTATATGTTATTGTATATACTTGTATAATTATTACTAAGTCTTTTAATGCCTTTTATACCCATGTACAGAGGCCCGACCTCTCAGAATCCATTGATATTCATTTTGTACATGAATTGGACCATTATAAGCAACTTTTGTAGAACCCGACCTATTTTGGGTCGGCCGTCGGGCTTCCGGCGGCCATTTTGTTGCGCAACTTCCGGACGACTTTACGTCGTCTTTTCCCGACACTACGTCGGCCGGAAGTCCTTATACTTTATAAAGGGCATTGTTTCACTGTTCATTGTCTCAGTCTTCACTTGGCTTTCAATAAAGACACATCTATACTTGATACAGAGACTTTCACTTCCTTTTGTCAGGTCATTCGCTTAGCGAACCGCCTACTAGGTCGGATCACTCTCTTTCAAAGTATAGTCTGAAGGTCAGACTTGGGACCAGATGGGTCGTCTCTGGTAGTTATTGGGCTACTGAGACCGCTCGATCTTTCATGTAATGCGAAGGCCTAGCAGCACTCATAGGCACTTCATTTCTGGGTCGATAGTCGTCCAAGGACGACCGCACCAAATCACAGAAACCATTACAATATATATGTACATGTAAGTGTATTACATGCATTGCACAACACAAAGGTGTTAGATGATGGGCTATGATGTATGTGTATATTTTACAGCCAGCATTCATAAGTATAGACACATTCTAGGAACAATTACACACATAATCAGCAAGCAGTTATCATATTTACATAAAAACACGCCCAGAGAATTACTGCTGTTAATCACGTTATAATCATGCCTTAGCTGACATTAATATAGAAATTGAACTCTAGCAGAGATTTGTACTACATAAAGAATAATATCTTATGTTATTATGTAATACAGTACACAGGAGTGTAAGTCTAGTTCACATGAGAAACAAGTACATGTAGTTAAGCTAAAATCCACTAATTCTAAAATCTCTTCACTAAATAATTTATATTCACTATAATTGCTATTTGGGAAAGAAATCAGCGGTGGATTATGCAATTATCAGTCAATAAATTAATTTATATCTTTTAATACTTTACTAATTTATGATACACTAATACATTGGCACAGGATTAGAGTAATAGCTCAGGGTGACTCCCACAGACCTAGTGAGTACCTCAAGTCATCACTACCACCAGCTATGAGGTCAGAAAAAAGGCGAATGAATCATTGACAGCATTAAAATGTCAAACAGGAAACAGAGGGGGGCAGCAAAGACAATGGACAGTCTAGAGATAGTCCTTGACAGCAATAATTGTTATATCAGAACAGTTATAATTAGATCAACTGACAAAAGACAAATTCATCTCCCTTTGTTTAGAGTAAGGTCCTAGTAAATAGTACTTCCTCTCTAGGCTAGAGAGTGAGAGTGAAGGGTGAGATCTTGTTGATAAGAGGAAATATTAGAGGATGTCATTTGCTACTAAATAGATAATTAGGCTTTCAACTTGTATCCTGGAATGTGACACAGGAGTGGTGTATAATCTGCATGTTGACAGGAAAAGCCATAAAAATATCCACTGATACAGCTATTTATGTTGCTAATATATTATATAACAAAATTTACATAATGTTTTACACCAAAAGATTGATAAAACATGCCACACACACTACATACATATACATGTAAACACCATAGATATGTACCAGCATGTCTGCTAAGCCGTATGAATACTAGTCTTTTAGGGGTTTGAACCATCAGCATGAAACAGCTAGATGGGCAACTAACATTACCACACTATTAGTCTTATAGGCACTCAGCTAGTGGTCACGAAATATTTTGCATCATTGAAGTCTACACACTCAGACACAATCACACACTGCAGACTGCCATATAGAAATATCTGTGAGGCATTTTAAAATTTTGATTGGTGATAGAAGGCTTTACCCACTAACTGTTTACAAACTTTAGGCTTCTTATAACAATTACCTCTACACATACAACCTATGTACCATGTAGGCCAACATCAAAAATAAGCATTTGGTTAGTCATGTACATCATTATATTGTATGTACTGCTTCCAGATACGAATGTATGGCCAATAGATAACACACTATGCTCTGTAACAGGTTTATCTGCATTTGTACAGTTGTTACATGGTATTTTGTTTTACTTCAATTTTTAGAAAAAACTATAATCCTATAAAAATAGATCAATTTATGACTCCGTTTTTACCTCATGGGAAACTTGTCTTACAGAGTATAACTGGTATAGGTATTATAGGCAGGTTGTATGAGAAAGACTATGACCTTTAAGATACTACAAAATAAAAACATTAAGTCCAACGTTACTCTATTACGTATCAAATAGCTCTAATAATATTTACTACAGGCGCTCACAACCTGTGGGCTGTGTTTTATATAACATATATACAATGTATGTGTATGTGTGTATTCCTATATACGCAGGTCTATTTTTATAAACTAGGTTAGTCCATATTCAGTAGGCTTTGATATACATGTAAGCCTGACAGGATTTATCTAAATGCTGTATTATATAAATAACACTTACGTCTAATATTAATTCATTCTATTGTAATATAATTGTAGCTATTAGGCAATCTTTCAATCATTGTTATTATACAATAGTTCAGTTAACTAGCAGATTTTATCAATATGAATAGAATAGATATTTAGTGCTTGTTGTAAAAAATAACCTAAATTTAAATTAAATTAATTTAAATTAAATTTCGTATAAAAATAAAGCACTGAGCTCAGCACCATTTTATAAGCGACATTATTTAAATCAATTTAAATGTTCTAATAATATGTTGTTAGTTTTACATGTAGCTGTTGACACTATGTTGTTAGTTTTAACTGTTGTTATGTTGTAGCTGAAATGGAACCATTTATTGCAGTTTTAGCCCATTTTGATCAGCTTTCAAAGACATTTAGAATCTACTTATAGATATGAAAATCTAAACCGCTATAATACAGCACTAGTATCTTACCTTTACTATTGTACCGCTATAATACAGCACTAGTGTCTTACCTTTACTATTGTTAGTCCTCCAGCTGAGAAGATATCCAAGAGCCAAATAAGAAAATACTGATTTCAATAAGTATAGTCTCTCCAGCCTCACAGTCCTAAGTAGGCATCCACAAACTACTAATTTATGCCCAAGAATATAAAATAATGATAAGTCAATGCAGGGTTAATGATACATAAATTCAGTAATACTGGTAGCCCATTGGTTGGTGAACTATTATACTGTAAATTATCACATTATGTCACTAGTTGAACCAATCGGCCAATCATCTTCCAGTATCATTAACTCTAAAAGTTATTATAAGTTATGATAACATGTTACTTGCTATTAAAACACTTCCTGCACGCTATCATTTGCATAGGATATAGAGTAACATAGACATATAAACACATGCATGTATTTATATAAACATGTTACATAAATGCTACTACTGCTATTAATAGTTCAATGAAAGTATACCTTTATATTTTATTATATAATTATATGTGACATTCACCTTTCTAATTTCATATAGATTCTTCGTCACGTACTGAAACTTCCTTCATATCCTAATAGTTAGAGAGAAGATGAAATACTCAGGTAGAGTAGCAAGCCGACCACATCAACATAACTTTGGTAGACATAATGCATTAGTGTTGGCGATAACCTAAGGTTCAATGCACTGGACTACTTAGTAAGATCAAAGGGATTACTGTTTCTAATTATCTATTAGAATTAAGATTTAAGAAGAAATGACGATTTTATGCCACAAAATAAAGACGCAAGGTGATTAGGGCAAAAAGGTTGTGAATTGTCTCCCCTCTTTAACAACAGTCAGTCGAGATTTGTCCTCTCTCTATTAATTTCTACTAGAAACCCAGGCATCTACATGTATAATTGCATGAATTAGAGGGCTCATAAATTGCTTGCATACTTGAAACTTGCCATCATGATTTGATAACAAATACCTGCAAGTAGCCCACAATCAGATCATGATATGCCATGCACATTTGTATAAATTCAGAACGCTACGTGTCTAGTGTTTACATGCTAAATTGATTGTATATTGTGTGTTTTGAGAAGTAAGGTAAGGCAATTGTAGACTGTAGAAAATACATTACATATTTATATTGTATTTTTATCAAGGAATTTATCTGTGAGCAGTCAGTGACTTGTTTCAAATCCATGAAAATACCAGTCCCTGACATTACATATTATATTAATGGGTCAGCAATTAGCAAAGTCAAAACCAGCTCACATATTTATCCTGGTTTTCTACAGTTTCAACCAGTGTCGAATTCCGACAAACCATAGCATTAATAGATTTATGTTTGACAGTATAGCTAGATGAATCAACAGTACGTGCCAAATCATCTGACATTGCTATGTCTTATAACATTCTAAAAAACAGAGATAATTTGCATTGGGGAGATAATTCCTAATTTTTTCCTTATCCACATAAAGGTGCAAACACACGGGAGCATTTTGGGGCGAGCGTTTTCTGGTCAAACGTTGAACGCTATGCCCTTGATAAACACATAGGGCGAACGAAGAGCAGGGCGATTTAACCATTAGCCAATAACATGCCAGTATGTATTCACCCCGCGATAATCACGTGTTTATGTTTCCTAGCTCCGGTTACCAGCCAATCAGCGTCGAGCGAATTGTCTCAATACCTCAGCTGGCTGAGCTCGAGCGTTTTGAGAGCATTGGCACCCTGGCGATTCGCGTGCGTCAAATTCGCCACAAAACGCTCCTGTGTGTTTGCACCTTTAGAGTATAGCTTTGTATACAAACAGAGAAGATAATAGCCTCATAGCTTCAACTATTACAGCTTGAGAATATCTACAGAATCAGGATAAAAATATCCCATAAATAGACATGGTGGTGGTCCTGTCACATATTATAGTGGTGCCTACTCAGCTGGTCTTAGCGAAGTCTGCGGTTGTTTGTCAGCAAAAATCACATTTTTAGAGTAGTAGCTCCACTACTGATTGGTGAAACAGCGGTCAGTCAGTAATATTATTTACATGGTCACAGGAACTCAGGTCAGTGGTAAATGGGCTGCGCACCGGCGCACGGTATATAAAATAAAAGCACACAACCATTTACTAGTCAGTGTAGGCCCAGGGAATAATAACAACATGACTTCCTTATTTCTACCAGCTCATGACTTGGCTATTATTATAATTCTAATTAGCGCTAAAAGTGCAGATTAGAGCACTTGGATGCGAGTACATCAAAGGTATTCGACAGTGAATTCCAATTCTATATCTATTTATGTTGATTTTATCTTTAAAAGTTGATTCTATAATGTTACACAACATGTAGACAGTCTACATATTCTAGTGGCAACTTGAGACTCCGGTAGATCTTCGTGTGTATTTAATGCAATAGTATGGCCAGACCTACTTATATAGTCGCATCACAATCATACACGTGTTATATCGAATCAACCAACTTGTATTCTACTAGAAGAAAATAATACATTCACTAGTCTGAAAGTCAAATCGATGTTAACTACTTTATATTATTCTATCTTTTTGAAAATCTATAGTGTATGTATAATCTCATTTAGACACGTTTATATTTACATGTATTATATTATACAGCTGTATATCCGATAACACAAAGTCATGCATATTCTGCATGCATCTAGAATCCCAGGACTATATATGATGTGTCTCTATCCAATTATTGTCAAACCTCAAGTCCCAGCATATCCATATTAATCCACTTTTACATTAATTGTGTATTGGACATAGAATAAATTTGATATCTGACTTTAAAAACTATACAGACATCAGATCTTGCACATGGTTTACGCTTACTGGTGTTGTATGAAGTGCATGACTGTATGATACATGTATATTATACATGTATAACACAACGCAGTAAAACTTGCCTAATTCAAACTCCAAGGAACCGGCATAATTTGTTTGAATTAGGCCTGAGTTTAAATTAGAAGACCACTTGAAATCCTTATACATGTATTATAGTACTCAGCAGGAACCAAGGCTAATTGTTTGAACTAACCAAGTTTTTGAATTATCCAAAACTGAATTAAGTAAGTTCCACTGTATTACATGTTTTGCTGGTCACCAATTATAAAGATGAACAGTTCTTACTTTTAGAATTAGCTTACCTGTAGGTTGGTCTGAGGTAGACATTAAAGGCAGAATAAATCCTTAGTTAACTCTAATTGTCATTAAAATATCAATTAGTCTATTTTTTGTAGAGTTTTATTGCCTATTTAATTCAACTGTTTACTGATAATATCATATAAAAGGATACTATTGTGGCTGCTGAAGTATGTCACTAACTAATCCGGTTTCAAAGATGAAATATTTGTGTGCAGGTAAACTTAGCCTCAGCTTTATTTCTCGGTACTGTAATCCCTGGTGAGAAAGACAGATCTGGTTTTGAAGTGATTTAAAATAGTTGTGCTGTTTTACCTGCATGCATCATGGGGAGGTGACTTGGCAAAGGGCTCCTTCTAGGACCTCCTCTAACCAAGGATTCAAAACCCTACAGGTTTGGCAATACGTTTATGTAGCTGGTATGGGCAGATGGTGGAATAATTCTTTTAGCTACTACATACAGGTGGATGTGGCTGACATGCTTACAAGCTGCACTCTGGCGTCGTTTTCTTCGGTTCAACTGGAGACGCTACCTCTCTGCCTTCCCTTAATCTACACTTACTGACTATCCCTGGTGAAACATGGACTTCGGCATCTGCATGAACAGTGCAGACTCATAGCTGTTAACACTCCGAGTGTTAAAAAGTTAGGAGTCTGCACTGTTCAATCCTGTATGCGAACCTAACCAGGTTTCTTCTAAGCATACCTGACACTATCGGTCATTACTTGTTTGTAAGAATGCGTCAGTATGACTGCAGCAAGTTTCTGCTTTAGCTTGAGCCAACTAGATATTCTAACAGCCTGGGAATTAAGTTGAGGACTTCAGACTGACAGAGTCTGGTGGACTGGCTCCATGAATGAACTGAGGGAAACACTTCCTTCAGCTTAGGATTGCGAAATGGGTCGTCATTAATTATTATTTAATATGTTACAATTAACTTTGATATCATTATTGTATTTACTCCTAATTAACTTACTCTCTAATTACTTAAAACCCTGGGATTTTCAGTAGCTTAATTACATAACAGATTATAACTTGACCTGTATTATATATATTATATCAATACAATATTATAGCATTATTATATAATACTACATAATATTATAATACACATTAATGATAATCATAGCATTAGCTAAATGATGCTGCCGGATTCCCTAGTATGCATGGGATTATCTGCTGAATGGCAGGCTGCCAGGTTCAACTGCTGTCTCCTAGGTCACAACTAAGTCACTGTTAGCCACAAGGTCATGTAACATTGTGTTATAGATATACATTGTAGTATTATAATACATGAGTAGTATAGTCAGTGCAGATCTACACAGACACCCGGCCCTTTCCGCGTCGTATTAGCCCTAGATCCAAAAACTCCCCGGGCGGACGACCACCCCACCCGTCCTCTCGCCCCTCCTCTCCCCTAAACCTCACTCTATGTGCAAAGCCCTAGAACCTACTCCCCCCCCATCGCGGGTGGGGTTTCATCCTCATCGGCTGTTCCGCGGAACCCAGTCTAAAGAGCAAACCCCTCGCCCCATCCCACGGCTCGGGCGAGGGGGCGCGCGCGTACGCGCGCGCCCCCCCCCCCCGCCCCGCGAACCCCACCCGTCCTCCCTCCACCCGTCCCCGCCCCTCCCCACCCCTCCCCACCCCAAACCCCTCCGCCTCGCCCTCCGCCTCGCGGCGGTTCTCGTTCGCGAGTCCAGCCGTGGTCCCACGCCGCCCTCCCCCCGCCCATCCCCCGCCCCTCCCCCGCCCTCCCGCCCCAACGACCCGTCGCGACCCTCGCGGGCGGACCGTCGGCTGGAGTAGGGTGAAGCGAAGGAAAATACGGGTTAGAGTAATGATAGGCTACACCCGTGCGGAGTGCCCGTGCAGAGTTTACGACGCTGACTATACTACTATAAAAAACTTACCGAGTGGTGGTGGTGGTGCTTCCGGATGATTTCTTCGCCGGGGACTGTTGAGACTGAACTGGTCGGGGTGACACCGCACTCGCGCGCTCCTCCGTTCGAGCGCCCCCGGACCTTCGATGAAAGACTCGCGTCTTAACCCTCATTTTCCCCGGACCTTCCCCTAGGGGAATCGCCCGTCCCCGTGACGAGCGGCGAGAGAAAGTGAAGGCGGTGGCTCTTCCGCGCTTCAAACCGTAGACTTCGCGAGGAGGTTAGCCGACGACATCATCGCTCGGAGGGGTAGAAATAGAAATAGATAAACGGGATAGATGGATGCTTGTCTTCTCATCGCCATCGTCATCATCATCATCATCATCATCATCATCATCATCATCATCATCATCATCATCATCCTACAAATAGACCCGCCTCTACGATGATGTCGTTGACTCGCCACCAATTTCTTTGACCACCGCGTCCACTTTCCCCCGGGTAGCAAACTCCGATAGGGAGAGAGCGCATCGTGCACGCGCGATGTCACCCCCCACCTACGAATGAAGACAATAGAAGAAATGTGAACTGATAAGGGGTGAGTATGAGCGGAAGCTGCGCTAGTATCGTCTACCCCTTTGGTTTGGAGAGGTAAATGGTTTTTAATGTATTAGCTAGTGTTTTATTGCTCGGTTTTAAGGCTACAACCGGTAAACCCTCCGTTTTGAGGACGGAGACCCCTTACAATAGAGAGTGAATGTGAAAAAAATTATACGGGTATATGTACAAGGGTTATGATGCACTGTTCGTTTACTCTCCAATTTATCGAATGAAGTAGTCTCATCTCCGAGAAATCAGTACTAGCATTCTATAGGACTCGTACTCACCCCGTCTTCTGCAACCTTCCGCTTACCATAGAAGTAGGTGAGTCCGGTCTTTAGCTGGGTGTAGCTATACGTTTGGTTTCCTCTTCTGATAAAACCCCGATTGTCCCCTCTCACCGACTCCCCTGTCCTGAGCACGGAGAGGAACTTCTCTTTGGTTAGGGCGTTTCCTCTTTTGTTTAGTCCTTTGCTGCTATACTTGCTATCACCATCAGCGGACCAGCAAAAGTATGTTTTTGAGTTGAGCGCGATGACCCCCTCTCCCCGAAACTCCTCCTTAAACAGGCCGGGGGTTCGTGTTTCGTATCGTTGCACCTTCTCACAACATTCCCTCATCTCCCACTCTTGACCAAGCACCTTGGTCGTGATAAAGTCTTCCTTGTGCCTATCGCAGAAGGGTCTGGGAAACCATCTACCATATTCTCTGTAGAACTCTTCTTTTTTATCTTTTCGGATGACCTCATCTATACTACGAGCACTCAGAGCCATGTAAGCGCTATCCGTGTCCATTTCTACGTACTCAAAGTCCTCTCTGCTGACGAATCTGTGAAAATAAAACGGACGGGTTGTAGGGGGGGGGGGGGTTGGGGTTGACACCAAAGAATAAATAGAGAAGGATTTGATAAAATCTTTGTATAGTCTAGTTCTACTTACCTATCCATAAAGTCGTAGTAGAATTCTAGCATTCTCAACTTGGCTCTCTGGAGGATAACGAATCCTACGACAGATGGAACATCCATTCGAATCTAAAAGAAAGAAAAAGAGAGAGAGAGTTTACCCTACCACTCAGAAAAAGTTTCGTCAAATCAAGAATCAAAATAAAAAAAAAAGATTGTCAACACTTGCCTTTTTCTTGTGAAGCTCTATCTCAAAGTAGTTTTCATCAACTTCGTTTAGACTAGAAAAGTGCCTACTCCTCACTTTGACAGCCGCCTCCTCTACTGTCTCCACATACTTGACAGTCTTATGTTTCTCTTTATTTGTTATGGTCTTTCCGTAGGCTGAATTCCCAACGAGCTTGCTGGTGCTGGCCAAGAGGGCCAGGTCGGGGTTCACATCCCCACCTCTTCTTGCGTCTGAGACCGAAGAACCAAAGTCTTTGTAGATGGCTCGTGGGATAAAGTGAACAAACTGATAGATCCTGGTAATTATCAAACCTTGATCTAGATACCATCTAGCCAGATCGGAGAGTAGTGTGATTCGCTCGCCAAAAAGACTCCCCACGAGCATTCGCTGAGGTCTCTTCAAGAATCCGTTCTGTTCGGCAAAAGCGCGCATGTGTTCGCTAAGGTGTTCTCTTCCCACGTTTATATTCTTGAAAATAGGTGCCATCTCAGAGAACTTCGCTTTTAGCTCTTCGGGTACGGAAATGTCACACTCCACTAAACCATAGTACTCTCCACTACCAATGTTATTGATTATCTTATCGAGGTTGACGTAACCCCTCTCCGGATAGAGAGAAGAAAAGAAGATGGCGAGAAATGTCCTAACTTCTACATCCGAACGAACTCGCGCTTCCCACTCACACTGCCGAGTGGTGATGAGCTTATAGCCTAGAGCCTTGATGTAATCTTCTTTCCTTGCAGTGTCCACCCGGAGCTCTTCATTCGTCATGTTTCTGACACCTTTTCCGTTCCCTCCTAGCTCGCACTCGTGCCCATGCCAGTAGCAACCGTGGAATTGGTACACCGTCCGACTCTGTTCGCTATAACCATCCACTGGTAGGTTGTGACAGCCTATCCTCATTTCTCCTCCATTCTGTTGGTGAAGGATGACCTCTCCTCTCTTCCACGATTGGAACTCTAACCAACCATGCGCCACTTTGCTGAACTTTTTAATAGGTTCTAGAGCAAAGCCTCGGCTCTCTAGCCTCCGCCTGGGATAACCCGTAGGCATATTCCCCATCATACAGTATAGGTAGAGGGCGTTGGCATCAACTCCCAGAATGGACCTACAGGGTTTTGCGGATGTGCCATACATCTTCTCTCGAATAGAGGTCACTCCAACTTCATGATGTCTGTGAAAGATAATGCTTGGCCCTCCCACGAGGTTATCGCGAAGAGTATGGTACAGACTTTTGCTCTCCTCATCGAACAGACATATGGGTTGCGAGTTGCAAAGTTCGTCTCGGAGAGACATTAACCTATGCAGCGGAAGAGCGGCTTGTGGAGGAGAGTAGCCATAAGGTCGGGCCTCCACCTCCATAAACAACCATCTGATAGCCAAGCCTGGAAGCGAGATTGCGGATTTCAACATGTCAATACCCTTTTGTCGATAGATAGAGCTCTGACGTGCAATGGCCTCGATGAATGGGGCCACATCGAGGTTGTTGTACCAGATGAGAAAATCCCTGAACGTTTCTATGTTCTCTCTTTCCCACACGACCTGACAGTGGTGATAATCTTGCTCGCTCAATTCTTGCTGAGTCAGCGAGTTGAAAAAACTCTCTCGGGGAGGGAGTCCATAATAATCCAACCTTCTCAGGGAATCTACCCAGTCGTAAGGAAAGAATCCCTTACTCTCTGACACGCCAAATGCCTTCAAGTATTTGGAGTAGTTGAATCCCGGTGCGATAAAGTTGCATATGTCAAGGAACCTAAAACGTCTACTCTCCACGCAGGACATACTGTTGACACGCTTAACGATGAAGACAAAATCTTCTCCCTCCTCCTCTTGTAGAGAGCGAAGCAAAGGTCCCTTTAGTATATTTAGGTCATACTTTTGTGAGTTGAAACCAACCACCGGAACGCTGGAGATGTGCTGTTCTAACTCTCTTTCTAATCCGGAGAGACCGGACTTCACCCTGTAAGTCGAGACGTTAGAGAACTTTTCGTCCGCAAGGAAAGTAGAGAGTCGCTTGCGTACATCCCGGAATCTTTCTCCGAACAAATCTCCTGCCACGTCAGCAATCTTTGCTATGTAGTGGACAAATTGACGAATGCACTTCGTTCCATCCTTGCTGTCGACACTCCTCACAAAGCACTTGGCCTGCTCAAACCCCGGGACGTTAGAACATACAGATATGCTCAGTAACTCGTGTCTTGCACTAAAAGTCATTGTGGAGGTGTTAGTTTGTAGGTTGTCTTTTGGCATGAAGCATTCAATATCATAGGTGATATAGTAGGGGTAGTATAAGAGGTCGGGGTTCACCACCTCTATTCCCGCCACTCGCTTGAGTTTTGTGAATATGGTTGGCGGGGATCCAAACGTTCCACCAGGGAAAACAAACACCGATGCTTCCTCTGGCGAGCACTTATGTCGCCGTAGGCTGGACAAACGTGTGAAAGCGCCATCGCACAACTTGCAGGTGAAACATCTGGCAAACAAATCAACATTCTTTATCCAGCTGAAGTGGTTTTCGTACATGTTGACAAAGAGTTTACGGGCTTTGTTTCGTGCCCCAGATGACCAAACTATCGGAGCTACCCCCTCATCAGTTAGGCAGAAGACTATTATAGATATGTCAAAATGATCTTCCAAGGCCAGCAGATCACTCGCGCCCACCCCGGGAAAGTCTGACAAAGTTGATGAGGGTGGGGAAGAAGATCTAGATTGTCTCATGTATTGTTTAAACAAGCGATGTGTTGTGGTCTGAGAGGGGCGATGACAGCAACATCCCTTCTTTGGGTCGCAGTTACAGTCATACATCATGGCCAAACATCTAAAGAAACACAATTTGTCTGGCTAGGGACGGGCACCTCCTCTGGACCAAAAGTCTACATCTAGTGCTATCACATGTCGGTTGTTAAGTATGTAGTCTGGGAGTTTGCTCACTACACCACCCACCTTGCCAATCTCTAGGAGTTTATAGATGTAGAATGTCAAATTTGCAATGTGACGTAAAACCCAAGCGGTGTTCGGTCTCCTTTGTGCTGACCTCTCTCTCAAGTCGAGCTCCTGCACAGATTCGCAAAACTCTCTCATCTCATTCTCTGCTCTGATCAGTCTTGGCTTGGGGAAGAACGCGGCATTGTTGCTTGATGAGTGAAAGTAGCGCAACTCTCCACTGGTCTTATGCTCGAGGATGACTCCAGCGCTACAGTTAATCTTCACAGTACAAGGTACTCTCTTCCACATCGCTCTCAATTTAGTCCACACCTCTTCATCTCCTTCATCTTCACATTCCCCTCTCCACACTCGAACGTTGAGAATGTCTTCTACAGGACGAGAGTGTATTGTGGACCTGATCGAGCTCCAATAGCGGGCTAGTAGCACCCCCATCTCATCCCCCTCTTCAGCTGTTGGAGGTTTGGACCAGAAAACATCATCAAACTTCTCTGCATCCCCCTCATCTTTTTCCGCCTTGGCCTCGCTATGAAATCGTCTCATGTGATGACCTAGCTTTCTCCTCCCATCAAAACATCCGCCACAAACCGGGCACTTGTGTGGGTGAGCCTGTGCATGCATTCTCTTCGTGTGCCTGTCTAGAGAAAACGCTGTTTTGAGAACCAGACCGCATAGTTGACAAGTGTGCTCGGCCTGACGAGAGCTCTCCCCCCCTATAAAAATACAAAATAGTAGGGTGTAAGTTATTCTTTTACCTCATACTACTATTAGCAATCCACAATTGTTACCAACTACCTCATTTAGCACTAACCTTTTTTACTTGTTGACATCTCTGATCAGGTGCTGACTAGTAGGTAAGTGTCTCTGTTTAGTCTCCCTATAAAAAATATATAGTAGTAGGGTGTAAGTTAATTTTTTTTGTTTTTGGCTCAATAGCGTTATATACAATAGACACTTCACAATTGCTGCCGATTACCCTATTTAGCACTAACCTTATGTTGTACTTGTTGACATCTCTGATCAGGTGCTGACTAGTAGGTAGCTGTCTCTGTTTACTCTCACTCTGTTGACTAGAGGCTGATTGTTCATACTGCTAGAGTGAGAAACTCATACCTTAAATAGTAGTATTCAGTGGGCGGAGTCTAACCATTTCCCCACCCTTGGCAATACCACCCCGATGTGAATCCGAAGCCTCCCGATGTGATTCCGAAGCTTCCCGATGCATCCCGATGTGATTCCGAAGCTTCCCGATGCATCCCGATGTGAATCCGAAGCTTCCCGATGCATCCCGATGTGATTCCGAAGCCTCCCGATGCATCCCGATGTGATTCCGAAGCTTCCCGATGCATCCCGATGTGAATCCGAAGCTTCCCGATGCATCCCGATGTGATTCCGAAGCTTCCCGATGCATCCCGATGTGAATCCGAAGCTTCCCGATGCATCCCGATGCATCCCGATGTGATTCCGAAGCCTCCCGATGCATCCCGATGCACCCCGATGTGAATTGACACATCGGGACACATCGGGAAGCTTCGGAATCACATCGGGATGCATCGGGAAGCTTCGGAATCACATCGGGATGCATCGGGAAGCTTCGGATTCACATCGGGATGCATCGGGAAGCTTCGGAATCACATCGGGATGCATCGGGAAGCTTCGGAATCACATCGGGATGCATCGGGAAGCTTCGGAATTACATCGGGATGCATCGGGAAGCTTCGGATTCACATCGGGATGCATCGGGAAGCTTCGGAATCACATCGGGATGCATCGGGAAGCTTCGGATTCACATCGGGATGCATCGGGAGGCTTCGGATTCACATCGGGATGCATCGGGAGGCTTCGGATTCACATCGGGGTGCATCGGGACACATTGGGATTGGATAATAAAAAGGGAGGAGTCAAGAAATGAGCAGATGTATAAAGGGAGAGTGGGATCACAGTCTCAGCATTCAAAGTTCAGCACATCACTACTGTACAGGAACACTACTACAATAGTACATTATCAATGGATACTGACAACATAGTCCAGAACCAAGAAGAGTTATTTGCGGGCTTAACGGACTCACAAATGGATGGAATTATTGAAGAAGAAGAGTGCAGTCAGAAGAGGAAAGAAGAGGTGGATGCGTTAAAAGAGGCACGGAAGAAGGGGAAAATAATAGGAGTGGGGAGTCTTGCCCGAAAGGATCTTTCTAACATGGCGGACTCTCCGTCCTCCCCGGAGCGGGCCTCGGATAGGGGCGAGACCACAACAACCAAGAAGAGGAAGAACCCAAAAGGAGATGAAATCTGTGCTAAGAAAAAAAAGAAACCCCAGGCGATTGTAATATCAGATGATGATGATGATGGCCACGGAGCCGATACGGCTATGGAAGAAATGGATGGTGGTGAGACGACGAAGGGAAAAAAAGCTACCAAGTCCCCTTGCAAGGGGAAGAAAAAGAGCGGGGGACTAAGCCTGGAGAAAGCTCGTGCAGTGGCGGCAACCCTAATGTAAGTAGCCCTATTCGTATATCTATAAATTACCGTACTATCTTTCTCCCGTTTAACCACTTTGTCGGATCTATATACACCACTTTCATTATTGTAGGAGCATGGGAGCGGAGAAGAGGAGCTCTCTGCAGACGACGGTGAAGCTGTCGGAGCTAGAGCCAGGAACTGTGCTAGAAGTGAGTGGAGGTTCGGTGGTTGAAACGGCATTCGGAAAAGCATTCTTAGCCAGGGCAAGCTATGTGGATGACAAGGGGATGAGACATTGCATCAGCTTTCACACCAACATTCGTCACGCCATGCCCAAGCTAGCGGATGTCAAAGAAGAGGAGCTAAAGGACCTTACCCTTCCACCTAGGATCATGGTGTACTTGGGACAGCAGGAGACCGCTAAAGGACAAAACACATTCAACCGTATCGAGAGCGTGTGCTCCCTGCCAGGAGCAGCCATGAAAAAGCTGGCCGGTGACTTGAGAAAGAAGACCTTGGTCCAGTTGGAAGAATTTTTTCGAGTGCAAACGCTATCTTCCTTCCCCGTTGGTTCTGTGCTGGTGGTGACCGCGCTCCGACCCACATACGTCCCAAGATGCGGTGATGGTGATAATGCGAGCAACTCCATTGCCACCTACGAGTGCCGGATTGGAAACGAAGAAAAAAAGGGAGAAGTCTTCCTTCCGGGACGTCTGGCAGTTTCGATGAAAGAGCTCCTCCCCTCCGTGATGGTGTACAAGGGACAGAAGACTTCCAAGAGCGGGAGAACATTCTACGATTGTGCCATTCTAGACTCCATCCTCGGCGAGCGTCTCCTCCCCGCCACTGCACAGTTTTGAGGCAAAAAATTTTGTCATTCACACTCATTCGTGTCTACTTATCAATTGATTTTATATTATTACTCTCAAACTCGTGTATCGTTAGCCTTACTCATATTTTTCATAGTCGTATATCGGTTTTTATCGATTGATTTTATATTATTACTCTCAAACGTATTGAAAATTAAAACAAACTCGTGTATCATTACCCTTACTCATATTTTTCATAGTCGTATATCAAGTTTTTTATCGCTTGATTTTATATTATTACTCTCAAACGAATTGAAAATTAAAACAAACTCGCGTATCATTACCCTTACTCATATTTTTCGTAGTCACATATCAAGTTTTTTATCGATTGATTTTATATTATTACTCTCAAACGCATTGAAAATTAAAACAAACTCGTGTATCATTACCCTGACTCATATTTTCATAGTCGTATATCATCTATTCTAGAATACATCACACACCATTACTCTAACCCGTATTTTCCTTCGCTTCACCCTACTCCAGCCGACGGTCCGCCCGCGAGGGTCGCGACGAGTCGTTGGGGCGGGAGGGCGGGGGAGGGGCGGGGGATGGGCGGGGGGAGGGCGGCGTGGGACCACGGCTGGACTCGCGAACGAGAACCGCCGCGAGGCGGAGGGCGAGGCGGAGGGGTTTGGGGTGGGGAGGGGTGGGGAGGGGCGGGGACGGGTGGAGGGAGGACGGGTGGGGTTCGCGGGGCGGGGGGGCGCGCGCGTACGCGCGCGCCCCCTTGCCTGAGCCGTGGGATGGGGCGAGGGGTTTGCTCTTTAGACTGGGTTCCGCGGAACAGCCGATGAGGTTTTTGAAACCCCACCCGCGATGGGGGGGAGTAGGTTCTAGGGCTTTGCACATATAGTGAGGTTTAGGGGAGAGGGAGGGGCGAGAGGACGGGTGGGGTGGTCGTCCGCCCGGGGAGTTTTTGGATCTAGGGCTAATACGACGCGGAAAGGGCCGGGTGTCTGTGTAGATCTGCACTGACTATACTACTTACATGTATATACCCAGATAATGGTGTAGCATTCAAACCAAAAGAATAAAACATGGTACACAGAAACTAGTAAGCAGTGCTGGCCAAGTTAGTCAAACACTAGACTTCGTTCTAAATGTGGTTATAGGGGAGTATACTGTAGGCCAACAGAGATTACTCAGTCTTACACTAATTATTATACCTACTGTGTATTTTCCAACATTAGGTATATTTTTGCAATAATTTGTTTCATTATACATGTATTAATCTCAATTAATTAGTTTAACCACTAAAATGTCACTTCTACTGATTTTATCACTTGGAGTAAAACTCATAGACAGGAATCTGCCTGTCATCCAGCTGCCACCTAAACATAAATGTGTCAACTACTTTCAAATATCTCAACAGCTATAATTGCAAACACATTTGTGTGATTTATAATAGTAATATATATCCATATACAACTGCTGCATCACTTATAGTTATACATACTCTAGAATCTACATGTACATCATGTAGATAGCAATTCTAAACAGTAGCTATACATCTATATTTGCTAATATTACTGAGATGCATCTAGCAGTGTGTATATACATGTACACTGTACACATGTGGTTGAATTTGTATTACTCATAATATACCCACCACATTGCTCTTGCTGAGTGGGTAGGTACACTGCACATGTGTACATGTATATCATTGTATTATGATATTGAAGAATACACACAGTTGATTCCACTTTTATGTAAAAATCTAGTAAGCAGGTTTTGATGTTTTATTCCACTATTCAACTCTTGATTTTTGAACAGTCTTTCCAAGTGAGATTCTTGAAAAGTATAGCCATGTAAAACATGGCAGTCACTTCATGTCAAATTGGGTCACTTCCTGTACCTACTTCACTGTAACCATAGTAACTAAAACAGTAAACAACCCAGCTGTAAACACTTATTCAATATTGGCAAATAACTGTGCTGCTATTTTAGATGGAGGAAGAAATGGTATATTCATTGCTCCCCTTTGGTTTATTAAAGTCATTAGCAATATGAAAATATAAGTGTATCTTTGACTTATAAATATAAGTGAAATATAGTGAAAGAATAACGTAGAGCTTTTAATAGTTTTATCATGTTGCAACTTTATTTGTAATTTTAGTAGAAAATGAAATTTAATTTCTAACAGAAAAATCCCTAGACAAGGCAAAATATAAATACAAAGTGAAAAAGAAATAATGTGAGATAAATCTATATCTGCTTCTCGGCATTCTCA
Organism: Bugulina stolonifera; assembly: GCA_935421135.1. Classification (NCBI taxonomy): domain Eukaryota; kingdom Metazoa; phylum Bryozoa; class Gymnolaemata; order Cheilostomatida; family Bugulidae; genus Bugulina; species Bugulina stolonifera. The sequence goes on from OW285195.1 coordinate 10,661,541, forward strand.
CGTCCAATTTATAAAAACACAGTAGTTGTCTGCCCAATGCTGTGGCAATGGCTGAAGGAATAAATATTATTTACAATTATTTCTGCACAATGACAAACCTTCTATAATAACGTAGAGGAAGTAATATGAATACCTAATAACAGAGTCAGTGCAATCTATAACAACAGATGTAAGCTATTATAGAAATGGTACGTGCAGACTTGAATACTTGCTTTAAACTTGGAGAGCAGCTACTACTTGGAGAGCCGCTACTTGGGTGAATTGGCAACATCCAGGTCACAGCTTTTAGAATCCACCTGTAACACATTAATATCTAGCTAAGTATTCACTAATTGGTAAAACGACCACATGAAGTAGCTCTACATGATGCCAACTATTAGACCATTGGAACATTACATGTAACAGCTTGTATTCAGCCATTATGAACTATCTTACAGTAAAATAGGAATGTATGCAATACATGTAAAACAGTAATTATGAAATACAGCCTACACAGTCTACATATTGTTAGAAACAATGGATTATGGGAGATGATACTACATATGTCCAGATATAACTAAACTGAATGTACAGTAGCTAGAGAGCTGCCATTAAGAAGGAGTTATGCTCTCCATGCATCAGTTGAAGAGATGACAATTCCAACTGATACTACACTGTCCAAGTGTCACACACTACCAGTAGTACAATATACCAAGTCTCACTGATACTAACTACTAATACTAGTACACTACTAACATGCTTACAGTTACTCTTACTACAACATAATAGTAATGGGTGTTAATACTGTCACCCACTACCCAGCCTACTATATTATGTGATAGCATACGCACCGTCGATGATGCTACAGAATCGGGTTTTCCCAGGTCATTCAAAGCCCTTGTTACTTGCAGCTGACATGCTAACCTCGCTGAGTTGACGGCCTATAGTACAGATACAAGGTGATGAATAATAGCAAACGCACATGTCATAGGCCTACATGTATTTGTTATCACAGTAATGCCCTGTCAGCTGTTCTCTTATTTCCAATGAGCAAACTATCAGTCGTACTTGTACTAGTACTATTATCTATACACAATCTACAAATTAGATCTATATGCAATGGCCACTCTATTCAATACTAGCTCTCAGTCAAAGTAGTATATTCCTGGAGAAAGTATAGCACAACTACCTACTCCACGAGAGTTGGAGAATACTAAACGCATACCTCTACTTTTTCCTTCTCCATACGCTGCCTCTGCTCCTCTAATGCTGCCTCTTTGGCTGCTTCACTCTGTAGTTTAGCTGCACAGATGCAGTCCTTCAAGGCATTCAACTGTTCCTGTAGATTGGCTGCCATCTGTAACATTAGTGGGACTCTTCTATACTTCGGAATTGTGCACCCATTGTAAAAAATGTGCACTTTTTATTCCCTCTATCGTAGACATCTTGTATCTAGTACACTATTTTGTACTTGTAGCTCAAAATTTTTAGTGGATAGGAAGAAAGTAGAGCTTGAAAATAGGACTAAAAACTGATGGTTCCACCAAATAGGACAAATATTTGATGGACTGCCATGGTCATTGTTCTCAACACTGTATAATATTGATACAATACCGCAGCAAACAATACTAATTTTGGTGCATCTAAATTGTAGTTATGCTCTCTTGAATTGACAAGACAGACAAGAAAGGACAACTCCAATAAACATGCACTTTATTAGGTCTTGCTGTTTATGGGTGATTCATAGTGCCCTGATGAATTCTACATCGCTACTGTATAAAATAGTTACATATACGTATATAAATCAATTATGAGCTGTCAGATGACAATATGCTTCAAATGTTCAATTCCAACCTACATGTCTATGTTGAGGCAAGCCTATGTTCGTGATAGTCATTATAATAGACCCACTACCAAGTCATCTTATTCTACATGTATAATATTAGGCTTACTATACACCAACTAATGTGTAGGGAATCCAGGAGAAACAGAAAAAATCCAGCAAACATTTTTAATTAATATTTTGATTCTTATAACTTCTGTAAACTCAGTACCTGTTCTAAATGAATGAACGGGTCTGTTCCCATGCTACCATCTGTCTCGGTTGCTGTAAGCGCAGTTGGAGTAGGTGTGGATTGCATGGTGACCATCTTCCGTTCGGAGTCTTTATTGGCTGTTACTTCTTCAATGGACGCGCCACCAGTGAGCTGTATTCTCACATCTGATAATAAAGGAAGGACAGTATCATATTCACTATCTAATGTAATGTGATATAAGATGGCACAACTCCCAGTTTTTGTAGTCAATAAGACTAGAATACCAGTTCAATGCAAACTAAATATTTTATAGATACCAGCTCATCTTCACAGTGTAAATGAAGTCGAGCTGTACAACACACTGGGTTCCTTAAAACCACAACCTCTTATGACTCAAAAAGTTTATCTACCCGCCTTTGGTCAGTTTACTTAACACCAATAGAAATGAAATTGAAATTTAAATATTTAAAAACGTAAAAATTGCCTAAAATTTTAAAGTGGTTGCCTAATATGGTAATAAATAGTTACACGCAGTGTGTGGATCAAGTGATTGTAGACTGTGAACCTACCAGTAATACGGCCACTACTGTCCTTCACATGCTCACTTTGATGGGTATCTGTAGAAGAAACAGTGCTATGAGACAGATTCACGCAAAACATGCATTTACTTTGTACAATGGTGTATGCGTGGTCTGTGGAGTGATCTTCTCTTGCATCTAAGGTGGCATAACTCCAAAATATGGAGGATCTGAGCTTTACAACACTATAATAATACATGTAGGTACATGTGCAGAATGGAAATATATTATGCTTAGGATAAGCTCAGAGAGTATAATATAATAATACATAATCATGTAACTTACTTTTAAAATGTTGTAGTAGACAATGTATGTATGTAAAGATGAATCAATGAAAGCAAGTGTGGCTGACTAGCTGTAAGGGGGGAGTAACTACCATTACCTTAGTCAGCAATTGTTACATTGGGTCATAGATAATATTTTCATACCTTCAGGTAGGATGGTTGCACGCATAGCTATTCTTTTGTTTCTACTTCGAGAAGCCAAAGTGTTGGGAGACAATGGACGTCTTTTCCTGTACGGAGTAAAGAAGCGGATAGGACCATTCTAAAATTAGACAAAATAACTTTATTGCTGATTTCGACTGTGAACACTGACCAATGTCTCCATGATATTAGTGCCTTCTACTTGAACATTCAAAAGAGTTCAATTCAAGGTTATCTCATGAGGTCAGTTATTTGTATTTTCGTTCTGGCTCAACATATGCGCTGGATATGCACTGCATTGCACAAAAAAACCTCTTGGGAACCATTGAGTGAGTAAGTGACAACCTACAGTAGCTTACGCAAGACTAAACTTAAAAGACTATTAACTCGTTTACTTTGAATCATCACTATTTCCTCATGGTATAACAGGAAATGACTGAAATGCAACCTCGGCAATGAGACCTACAGTTTACTTACAGCACGCTCATCATCACAGCATGCAGCACAGGTACAGCACCCTGAATGAGGCCGTAAAATGCCATCCTCTATTAAACAGCTGAGCTGTCGTCCAGCATATCGTATACTCTTCTTCCAATCTTTGCTGCTTGCCCTGCAACATCGATCGCATTATTGCTAAAAATTATCCCAGTCTTCTCAACAAAAACCAGGAAACTCTAGCGTTAATCATACCACTAGCAAATAACACATTTTAGTCACATAAATATACACTTACCTGCCGCAGTAGGTTTCCCACTCTGTTGGAGTAAACCAAGAACCGTCCGATTTGATACACTTCCCACGCCCTCCTATAATTTATAAAATAATTCATTGGAATAGATTTAGAAACAACAGAAGCTCGAATGAGGGCAAGCCAACAGCTAAGACCATCAACCATGGTCATCGGCCACAGCGTTGCAGTTCTGCTTCTTTAGGGCTCAGTCAGGTATTAATAGGCCAGTGATTAAATATCGTGAGCAATAGTCTGCAAGCATCGCATGATGATGATTGATTTATTAGCACATTTAAAGTTAAAGGTGACACTGACTTGGCTGACTCACCTGATCCAAACTTATTTTTATGTAGATAACCATTGGTGTGTTTGCATCTAACAGGAAGCTCCGAGTCATAAACTGAAGGATCCCAGTCGTATTTTCGTACTGGTCTTGCTCGCTCCTCGTCATGCACACTGACTGTTGCTTGTGCTATTAGAGGATTTGATCCAACACCGATTGCACGAACTCCATTCAAATTGAGACTGTCAAATGTAGCTTGGTCTTGAATCAATATGCAGTTTTTCAAAGCATGATTGTTCGTAGTGAGCTGTTCAGCAGGAAATATACCTTGACTAGTGGCAACAAAGAACTGATCGGGGTTCAGGTCTGGTGCTGGAGCAGAAATAATTTTACCACCATTTCCTACGAGGTTTGTTATCATGCCATCTTCACCCACGTGCTCATGTTGTTCATGAAAATTTTCGGGATGATTCGTGAGATCTTCGGTCATATCGACTTCGTCTGACATCGTGCCGAATTACCACTTATATGATTTTAGTACTTGTAAATGAATTTGTTTGAAGTTGTTTAACAAGTATGTCTTAGAACCTTGTTCTATAACAATTATCTAAAAATATTTAGCTACTTTACCGCAGTTATTGGAATTTTTCATAATACGTAAGTCGGACATGTTCGGTATATGCCGCCATTGTTATAGCGACTGGTTTTATGTTCATTGTATAGATCGTTAGCTGAATGAATAGTACGATGCTTTTGCGAACAGTTAGTGTGGTGGCTCTTTGGTTAAAGAAACAAGTAAATAAGTCGCTTTTGCTTCTAGCTTGGCTTCCAACACTAGGCAACGCCGGCATTGTGTTTGGGTGAGTTATTATTATTGAGGCATTCCAAGTAATCAATAGAAGGATTACAGGCTATTTTTTGATTGATGAAAAAGAACATTTTCAGGTTAATTGTATAAATAATTATTATAATTATATTAATGCAGCTGTTGAAAATGAAAATACATTTTCTTCGCCAAGCTAACTGTGTAAAGTGCATGCTATTTATTATAGTGCATGTTGTGTTTGTACACAAAGCGTCTGCTTTGTATGAAGATCAAGTTGGGAAGTTTGATTGGTAAGTCATAGTCATTCATTTTCATGTCATTGGTTGATTGAATTGGTTGTCATTGTGATTGTTGTACGTTTAGATTTTGATATGTTAATTTTTGTTATCTTATGATGTTCTATTGATATAGGTCTATAATAGTATATATATATAATGATAATGGCATAATAATAAGGCCTATGGTAATGGTTAAATATAATAGGCCCATATTCATATTGGCATATAGGCCTAGCATATAAGGTGTATTCACGACCTAAACTTCAGACCCAGGTCGATTTATGAAAATGTTTTCCGGCAAACATCCGTCGCAGGGTCACGAACACACCAGCCTAGGCCAAAAGCAAAATCCTCATTTTTGCGCGGAGAAATCAGGTGTGCCGATGAGCTCGGGATGGTTTCGTCCGGCAAAACAAAATCCCAGGCCAATAGCTCTTCGGACCTGGTTCGGGCGACCATTTTGTGATATTTATTTGTGACCCTGGTCCGTCCAAGAGGTCGCGAAGACACCTAGGCCTATAGCCTAGGTTATTTGTTCGCGACTAAACACTTACACTACTGCTTAGGCCTAATTATTAATGAATTATTTTTTTATTTTGACCTCTATTTGGATTTTAATCTGCCTCCAATATAGTTATTTGATTTCTCTCATATATGTGAGATGAATGATTATCGTTATGGTTTTATGGTTGACTAATTAACTGATCCACACTGACGAGGTGAATTTTTTAGTTCCGTTGTAGCCTATTATTTATAAGCCTATGAAGTAATCAACTTGAACTTGCAATGCTGATTTTATGGTTGGTGACTAGCAATTTCAATTTTGATTAACCACACAGGCTTTAGCATTTCATTTGCTCAAACTCTGCTCTTATTTACTGAGTAACATGCTGTGATGAAAATCACTGAAATTTTATGACAAAATAAAAATTGAACTGTTTACAGTATAGGCCTATGTTTGAGAAGGGGAAGTGTAGTCATTGGCTCGTGTAGGAAGTAGAGTTAGAAATTGGTTACATTCTACGTTAAATATGCTTTAATATGAGCTGCGTGTTAATAGCTTTCCACCTATCCAAGCACCACGACTAGTTAGAGTAGACCTGTATGCTGTTGAGTACTTAGGCCTATAAGGGCCTATAGGTGTTACCTATATTATTGTATAATATAGCCTATATTTCTATTAACAGGAGACTGCAGCATGTTGGAGATGTACAAAATGCAGTGTTTGATGTCTCACAAAAGTCAAAGCAAGTTGTAGTCGCATCAAAGGAAAATGTCGTTGCTGCTCTTTCTATGAGTACCGGGAAAATTGGTACAGTCTAAAAACTATTAATTTGCACTAATTTGTTCATAAAAGCATATTATTTATTGTAAGCATAAAACTCCTACACCAAAATGTTGGCTCTGTTGAAGCTATCATTAGTAGTATATAGAAATTATTTACTTTCAATAACAACTCTGCTTCATGGGAAATTTGGCTAACATAGGACATGTTCCAGTGACTGTTGTATGAATTTATTGCATAGTTTATTATTGATGAACATAGATAAACATTTTAGTCTCAACATTCTAATTTGTGTCGTAACTTTGTGATCGAACAAATGAATTGGTGCAACTTACATATTCTCAACAAAAATTTCTTACTTGAACCCTTATTCTACCCTGTGATTAAATAATAATTGCATTATTAAAGGTGTCATATGTAGGCTATTTTCCTAAGCATACCTTGCATGTATTATATTCCACTATCTAAATTTTATTGGTTAATTATATAAGTACTTTTCATTTAGACTCGTACTGTTTCAGGTTGGAGGCATGTGCTAGAAGACACAGCTTCTCTGCACACTCTGGTGGAAACTCAGGGTGGTCTGATCACCGTCTCAACTAATAAGCTTAGAAAATGGAATCCACAAGGAGGCTATTTATTGTGGGAGACTGCACTCGGTAGCTCAGTATCTGAGAGGTAGAACTAAATTATGTTCACAATTTATTGGAATTGTCTTAGTTTAGGCTATAGATCTGTAATGGAACAATGCTGGTATTTTTTATCATAGCCATTTTAGTCCTATGCTGGTATGCCTATTTGTTATATAGACCCACTTGCTAAAGGTTCATAACTAGCTTGTTGTTAGTAATCCCCTAAATATTGCATTTTCAATCCCATGTTGAGTAGGAAACTTAGCTCTGTAGTTTGATCTGCTTTTCAAACTCCTGTATAATCAAGTTAGACGATTCAAAGGATTAGGATTGCTTACACCATGTGATTATAATACAGGAGTGGATACACGATATACCATGTTATTATAATACAGGAGTGGATACACCGTATACCGTGTTATTATAATACAGGAGTGGATACGCAGTGTCAGGGGGATTGATAGTGGTGGCCAAGACTGACAGAGTCACAGCATACTCTGTGAAGACAGGGTCTGAGTCATACTCCCTGGATGCTCCATGGAAAAGGTGAGTCAGCTATTAGTGCCTACACTTATAGCAGTTGCCTTTCCTTACATGTGCTGGTTGACAAGCTGCCAACTATTCTCAATTCATTTACAAATGATATGGTAAAGATGGGGGTTATTGGCTTGTGCTGGTTATACATATTGAATTGAATATATTCTTTAATCAATAAGATAGATGTTCAACATGGGGACACTATCTCCATAGGTTTTGACCATTTTATCATCGTATCTTGGGAGAAAGGACTAAAAAGTGAACCTTTGGGCCCCTCCCCCCCCCCCCCCCCCCCCCTTATCTCCTCTATATCACGGCATTATATAAGCTAGAATTAGGGCTGTACTCTCTGCTGTACCATACTGCACTAAAACACAATAGTAACCGTTACAACACACTACAGACCTATGTTACATGACTTACAGCTAGCCATGGATGCTATGTTGTATACAAACCTACAACCGTTACAGTGATAGAGTGATGTATTCTATTGCCTTTGCACATGACCTGTAAGTTTACAAATAATGTACTGGTACTACTACCGCTGTAGGATGTTACTATAATATACAATCATATAACTCTGAAATACTGTGTATAAGTTCGCACTGTGCCACTGCCCCCGTGTTATCAGGTTTGAGGAGGCACATATAGGCTCAGATGAGGAGAGTGTATACATAGCGACAATGTCTGAAGGTAAACTATCCCTTTATGTGATGAGAGATGAGGTTATCAAGGAGAGGGCAACTCTACATGTACCTTCACACACAAGGTATGTCTGTACACATGGTAGCTAGGCAACAAGTTATGCGTTTATCACTTTACCATGCAGAGTAATAACTTCACATCATTTTATTATTAAATAAATTGATTAATCAAATAGATGTCAAATAATTAGTTATTGTAAACACATGAAAAGGACCTATAATCATTATTATTTGTCAGCCTGTTAATTGCTCTTCAAAGGTTTACTATCATGCTTTATAGTTATTTCACCTACTACCTCCTGATCTATATGGGTTGACGGATGTGTAACTGTTCCCATGTAGCATTATTCTTATGTTTATCATGCCCCCTTCCTTGTCTAGTATGAACTAACCTTTGCTCTGAATAACAGTTGTTCGGCTGGAGAAGGAGTTTGGCTCTCTTGTTACAATACTGGGAATATGCTCATGGAATACCTTGATATGAGCCAATCAGGGCATAACTTGCTGTTTAGACCAATCTCAACCACTGAGGTAGGTGAAAACAAAACTATATATTTGAATAAATAGAAACTGATTGTGTATATAACATCCTATTTATTTAGTATTGTACACTATGACCATAAAGACTCACACTATTGCCACACGTTAGTGAAGCAAGTAGGCCTACATAGTTATGTATCTGACATAACAGATACATGTTTGTAACGATTATAAATTATGTAATGGTGTATGTATTTCCTTACTAAAGTGTGGCAATAGTTGGCAGTTGTCCCCTCCTTTTTTTCTAGCTAGTCAAAGCCGGTATAAGTCATAAAATGATATTATGAGTTGGAGATTACATTGTGATCTATACCACATATTTATATGGGGAGAATGTAGAACAACCACTCAATATTTTATATAGTTGTTGGTTTTTACAAATCACTTCATAGTGATGACAACTCCTAACTTATTTCTACTAGATCATTATTTACTGTCTAGCATTAACCTATTTATAGCGGCAAACAAAAACTTTTTTTCCATTTTAGATATATTATGATTGTTTTCTATATATCAAGTAGAATGAAGATAATTTATTGATGTGTTATGTTGCGTGCACAGCTGACCTTCACAGAGAATATAGCTGTTGCAATAACACGATACATGTACAAGTACTGTAATACTAGTCTAGTATGTTGTGTTTTAGTACATCAAAGCCCCCACTCTTCAATGGGTTACTGAGAATAGTTTGATTATTCAAGCTGAGAACTCAGGAGCTTACTACACTTTGTCTGGCTCACAGGCTACACAGACACTCTCGTTCAAGGTCAGATAATGTTTTAGACACGTCAACTTGGCCTGTAGGTCATGTACTAAGGTGTGAATTCTATGGTGTCTTTGCTACAAGCATGTTATTCCTGAGCTTGCCTAAACTAATGCGTTTCAGTGGTCATGTTATTTTCTAGACCGCATCAATGGGGTCCTCCTTAAGATCTTCTTTGCATTCGGCAACTACTGTTGTTATGACTGTATTAGATTACAGGATAATAAAATAGTGCAGTAATCTTGAGAAAATTCATGATTCTTTTTCTCATCAAACTGTATACTTCTTGACTGCATAATATAGCATGAGTTCTACTTAGCTTATCTGTTGCAGGGTGTTGGGGCCGTCACTAAGGATGCCAATAGTGAGTCAGTCCTTATGGCTTTAGACTCTGCACCAGGTTCTGACAGTAGCAAGGTAGGTTAATATAGTGTTTATATGAACATGGTAGATGGAGTATCAATTGACTTAGGCTATAGTGATTAGCCAGCTTTTTCTCTGGAATGAAGCGCATCTACTTTAATATGATGTATAGTGTCATGATTCATGATAAATTAGTGACAATGTGTATATGTATATATTGTAGGTGTCTCTGCAAGTGAAGGCTTACCTTCTAGAAGATGGGAGTGAAATCTCAGCTTACACCTCAACTATAACTACCTCAATATTAGCTAGACCTCATAAAGTTAGTATCCATCTGTAGTATTAGTTAGTGGTAGTGGTAGTAGCAGTAGTGGTGGTGGTAGTAGCAGTGGTAGTAGTAGTGGTGGTAGTAGTGGTAGTAGTAGTAGTGGTAGTAGTAGTAGTAGTGGTAGTAGTAGTAGTAGTAGTAGTAGTAGTAGCAGCAGCTAAGATTCAGGGACCTACAAGTAGTAAGATACAATATGTTCCCAGAGTAGTATAAAGTAGCAGACTATAACAGTAGACTATGTCATGTGTTGTAGATCGTTCCCTACCTGTACAGTAGACTATGTCATGTGTTGTAGATCATTGCCTACCTGTACAGTAGACTATGCCATGTGTTGTAGATCGTCCCTTACCTGTACAGTAAATCTGGTGGATCTCCAGCATTCAGACTCCTTATCATATTCAGTGATCACACCATAGCCTTAGCACAGCAGACTGGTGAGTCCACTATTTAGGGTCTACATTGGGTATGACCCTTCACTATAAGTCTTTTGTACTGTCTCAATTCAGAATCTGTAATAACCTGGAAGGACTGATGGCATATTTTTGGGTGAGGTTCATCAAATGAATTGAGTGTGAGGTCACAGTCTATAATATGGTAATTACTAGGAACTAGCATGTGGTATTATATATTCCATGTGCTTATGGCTGAAGCTTACAACGATTGGATCAAAGATTTTATGACATTTTGATGAGGAGGGATAGCTCCTGACAGAAAATGTTCCACTGCAATGCTCTGGTGTATTTTCAGTTTGATATTTAGCGTGATGTCTGAACTTTTAGTGCACCACTATTATCTCTCGCCTAGTCTCATTTTCAACCTGCATTTCGCTGAATAGTATGCTATTGCTATGATGTCTATATAAGGACTTGTCTCCCTTGTCTCAGGTAAAGTGTTATGGCAGAGAGAAGAAGCCTTAGCTTCCATCAGTTGTCTGGAGATGGTAGATCTGCCCGTCTCAGATGTAGAGGCTCAGATGGAAGAGGAGTTTGGTTCTCACTCTACAAGTAAGTGTATCAGCCAAAGCCACTGATTGGCTGGATATATGGATAGATATTGGCAGGCAGATTGCAATATGTGATCGTAAGCTAAAGACATTCTTGCCATGATATCCAGAGCAATATGTCTGTGATGTAATGGATGAGTGTTTCTCTATATTTGTAATACTAAATGTAACTCAATCTATAAACAAAAAATTTTGATTACTAATTCATAGCCCAATGCTTTTTAACTTTGCTACTAACATTTTTATGGGTGGTTCAACTACCACCCCCCCTCACCTCCTACCCTATTTTCCCTAATAAACATATATGGTGTATATATAATAACTTGTTACAGATAGTCTACCATTAGCAGGTGGGTGCGTGTTGAACTGTTGCTTCAATATTTTGTGTCTTCCTTTGTATTAGGCTGCCTTCAGGTGTTCACCATGTGTTATAATACTATAGTCAGACTAGGATATACCTACTATATAATATATACCTGTAGATACCATTTGATTGAATGTATGATATTGTGACCCCCCAACCTGCATGGCACCTCGATCCCAATATAAGTGTTGTTATTAGTTTGCTGTGTAAGCACACAGTACTGCTACTATGTGCTCATCAATGGTTTTGAGAATGAAGCGTGTAATATGTGCATTTGTTTGTACACAATGTGATCTATGGAGTTATTCGTATTACACGTTTTGACCAGTTAAATTTATCAGCTCTTGTGGAATTATGACGCACCCGGACAGAAAGTGGAATGGTATATCTACCACCTTTGACTTTCTCCAAAACAAGGTTTCTGTACAGGATATAATTATTGTAGCAGAGAGGCACTTAGTTGGTGTCTTCTCTCAATGCAGCTATATACATTGTATATACAGACCATGCTACCTGATAGCATCAATCATGACTTCATGTTCAATCTGTTAATAGATAATGTGATTGGTCAGTTCGCTGGACGTATAGTGACCCAGTTACAGCAGCTTAGCTCCTTCCTCATGCACACATACCACAAGTATGTGACAGGTCTGAAGGTTGTCATGGAAACGGACGATCACATGACAATAGACGAGGACTATCTTACTAGAGATGACTTTAATCTACACAAGATGATAATAGCTGTAAGCAACGTCGGCAAGGTAAGTCATGTTCTACCTATGTAGTTATTAATCGGCTCTTGTATTACATGTTTTGTGTGAGTGGTAGTTCAGTGTATGCTAGTCAGTCTACTGATATTGAGGGAGGTGTCACTGTTTTGATCTGTTCAGAGCGTCCATATAAAGTGTTTTATAGTCAGAATTATTTCATGTAAAAATCATCTGTTTCATTAAATGGCTTGAAATGTCTCTAAAATACTCCAAATAATAGTAATTGGTGTGCATTGAAATAGTTCTACTATGACACATGTTTGTTAGCAGTATTGTATTGGTAGATTATGCTTTGGTCAGCCTTCTACTGATCAGCACCATCTTGGAGGGGGGCGTCTCCTTTACCCCCACCTCTGATTCTGTGCAGGACCTAACTCTAGTAACTACAATATGTACCTCTGTGACCGTGTCATATAGCCTAAAATATAGCGGTGGTTGTATTACTTGTGTGGTTTACAGGTGTTTGGGCTAGACAGTTATACAGGCAAGGTTGTATGGAGTAGATATGTTCACCAACTGGCTCCATTTGCCTCAGCCAACCGTCTGTTAGTCTACATACAGAGATCTACTGCCCATTACCCCCATCTACCTTATGCTACTGTGATTGGTCAACAGTCGGTGAGTTATGGTCTTTTATTGGACAATCCTATGCTATCTGTGTTTGGTCTTTGTTTACTGGAGAAGACTTGAAAACCATTTTGCGTATTGTTACTTTGATTTAGCCTTCTCACTTATCTTATTACAGTGTGATGGCTGCGGTTCAGTGTTTTATTCATTCAATCCTATTACGGGCTCCCCATACACCAGCCAACCTGTTGTTGCTGACTACAAGGTCCTCCAGGCTATGATGCTACCTGCTACGCAGCATGACTTTATGAAGCCTATACTACTACTGGATACTAACAAAAAGGTGAGCATGCAGCAGTTTATACAGTAACCCTATTCCAGGGTTGCTGAGTGAGTTATTCTCTCCTGTGTTCTCAACAGTTTTCCCTGATATTATGTGGTCCAAATCGGGTGTTATATATTATTCAAAAACATTGATAGAACTGAGTAGAGTTGTTTCTGCTGCATATAAAGTATCAGTAGCTTATGCTGACTGGACTAGTAATGGAAGAGGCTGAGAGAGCATAATATTCACTCATTGTCACCTTACTGTATGTCTAATATACATGTACATTATACTTAGTATATTATGTTGAAATATTTAGCTGTGGTGCTTTATCCTCTAATATCCCTTATGATATAAATATATAATATACAGTAGAGATCTGTGGTATGCACATGTAAGTATGTGTAGAATTGGTAATAGACTTGCATGTACACTTACCATATCTACATGTACATGTAAGCTGGTAGGATGTACATAAAGACATACCAGGTTATTATGTGAATTAACTAATGTGCGTATCGGTCTAAAAGTTTTACTACCAGATGGAGTTTGTCTCAGCATTATCTCATTTACCATGGCCAAGTGATTACATTATACCTGCTACCACCAAGTTTTCATCTTCAGAGTGTAGTCAGATCTCCACCCATGACCCCCTGTCCCCACCCCTGCTTCCAGACATTACTAGACTGTGTGATCCCATGAACTGGGTGTGTTGTAGGTACACGTCTATCCTGCCGACAGCCATCTTGACTCTCCACAGGATATGTTTGTGTTCTCTGCTCAGGCCGATAGCGGACACATTGAAGGGATGAGATTGTCTGGTAACACACTTCAGGTGACTATTACTACATTACAACATGTACAGTAACGGTTTCATAGTTACTATGCTTACTACTATCACACTCAGTGGGTAAACGGACATCTTGAAGAATACAGTTCAAAACTGGAAAGTTCGAAACTGTGTAGATTTCATTTAGAAGAGCACAGCTCACAGATAATTAATTTTAATTGATTAATTAAAATATATAATATTAAAAATTGGTTGAAATCTGGGAGCTGGGGTTTCGAACTGTATTTTTTTACCAGTGGCCAATTCCACTCAGTGTACTCGAACACTACAAACTGGTTTATGTAGAAGTAGAATTGTCTGGGTTGACCTGAGTTCATCGAGCAATATTCTTATCTTCATTTACATTATCACTACGTATATAAAGGCACGAGTTGAAAACATTAAATTGAACTATATAGCTGTAACAACTTTATATTTATTTGAAATTCAGGACCATTACAATGTTGATGTTTGGTGATGCTGTCAATATCATAGACTATCAGTGAATATGTAGTATCCTGATATTACAGACCATGACGGTGGAGCCAACCTGGTCCATCTCTCTGGGTAGTAAGATACTCTCTCTACACTCCAAGCAGTACAGGGAGCATGTACATTCACATGGTAAGGTACAAGCTAACAGAGATGTACTGTACAAGTATGTCAACCCAAACCTGGTCGCCATAGTAACGGAGTCTGAGTCAAACACTGAACACAGTGAGTACACATTGTCCCTCTATTAGATATACATGTATGTATATGTACACTGTCCCTCTATTACATATACATACATTTATATGTACCAATAGTGGCATTATGTGTTTTTATCTATCCATAACATGCCCTTGGCTACCCCTTCTTTTTGGGTATTGAATATCTGATACACTCAAATGATTCACTGGTTGAATATCGAACCTGTGAATATATTGACAAGGTGGTATTATAAAACCTTATGTTGCCAAGTACTTTGTCATACAACATATAAATGGCTGTTAATTGGAGTTGTCTATGCTTGTAAACATAGTGAGTGCACAACTCCAAATAATATAATAATTTCAATTATCTGAACTCTAAGCAGTAGCATTGACCCTTCTTACTTATATCCCTATAGAAATAAATGTGCTGGTAGATTATCTCGGTATAGAAACTCTGCAGAGCAGAGTGTGTAGAATATTCTACCTCTCCCTGTAATACAATAATATAGTAACATACACAGCTGTCATATGGCCTAGTGTAGAGAGGATAGAGGGGAAACACAGCCCAATGCCTTGACTAGTGTTAGTAATGGCTAGAGTTAAAGATTGAAGTCTAGTCCATCTTTTTATGTTTGTATTTTTAGTCGAGCTACATTGTACAATGTTGTAGAACTATATTGTATGTGTAGGTATATTGTTGTCTCGCATATTGTAGCCTCATTGAATGTACATCTGTTGGATGGGGTGTCGGGACGTCTCATATTCACGTGCGTCCACAAGAGGTCTTCAGGCCCTGTACATATGGTACACTCTGAGAACTGGATAGTCGTAAGTATTAATGTTATATACTACATGACCTTTCTTTCTTGCTAGAAATTTATCACTGACAAGCTAGAGCCTCAGTTTCAAATCTGTTGAAGTAGTCCATCCCGAAATGGAGTTTAGACTGAGGCCTCTACAGCACACTAATCGTCTAGCACAGTGGACAGAACTTATTACCATTACACCAGCTCAGCAACCTTAAAAACAGAGTACATGGCTGCTCAGTGACAAATTTCTTGCAAAGTTAAAGATCACATAGTTATGTAAATAATGGCCAAATCCCATAACATTAACTGAATTATGTAATCCGAATTTCTTTCAGTAATAATATAGCTGTGTTACCTGTGTTCCAGTACACATACTACAACATGAAGGGGAGGCGTATTGAGATAGCCGTACTTGAGCTATATGAAGGGGCCACTCAGGCTAATGCTACAGCATTCAGCTCTCTTCTCTCCAACACTAACCCCATAGTAATGAGACAGGCTTACATACTGGGCACCTCTCTCTCTGCCCTCTCCGCTACACTTACAGAGAAAGGGATCTCAGGCAAAAATATACTCAGTAGGTACCACTACTTGTGCTAATATGTCTAGTAGGTTTCTTTGGCAAAGAGTTTTCTTCTCTTTACTTATTCGTCCAAAATGATATAAATAAATCATTAATGTCTACGTGTAGAATTTAAAGAGCATAATTTCCAGTCAAATAAGATTTTCTATCAAGAGGATCTTGATGGCTTTACTTCCCACGATTAATCCCGTGTAAGAAAGCAATGATCTAAAGATATCTGTTTTTTTTCTAGTTTGGGGTAGGGAAGGGGCACTTCACCAATGGCAAAGTTATGATGTGGTACATGGGCACTATTAGGTTGGATGCCCTTCCTAACACCACCAATGACCCTTATGGGAATTGAACCTGGGACTCCCACATGAAAGTTCAGACCCCTTACCACTAGGCCACAGCTGAGATTTGTTATGATGAAGGAATATTACACTATAGCCAAAAATCCTAAACATTCTACCCCGTCCCTTATTACCAGAGGAAAACAGATTTTTCTCTTTGCGCTAACAAATAAAGATTCAAACTACATGATGATACAATGTACTCAGTATGTCAGATGATATCCAGTATGTAGGTGTTAGAGTTAATCAATATCACACACAGGATTTATACCCACATGTTATTGTTTTTGTCACCAAATCTAGTGCTAACATTTTACTGTATTCTAAAATTGAAACAGTAACAAATTGTCAATTAATGAAACAAATATCATCATATTATATTCCTGTCAAATCAATACCTTGAGTTAACTTTACCATGTGTACCAATACTTGTGTTACATACAATAATGTCCGCCTTGACTGCAGTAGAATAAGCAGCAATGTAAATAGTGCTAAACTGGCATCGACTGTGTGTTTTGAAATAACAGTTTTATTTAGAGTTGACAAGGTGTAATGTTCCCCGACATGCTATTCTTGTCGACTCCTAGGAAGTAAACATGAGTCAAGTTGACACAGTTTATAGCCCCGATCAAAGCTGTTTGTTGAAAATTGTAGCAAAATAATATATTTTTTCTAAGGAAATTAATAATTTATCACCAAATATGTGACAAACCATGAATATAATTTGGTGATAGAAACTCCAAATTTCCCAAATACAAGATAATTCAATTGTTTTCTCAGTCGTCTAAGTATAAGCTAAGTGTACCTGTCGACTATCAGCATCTACAAGTTTCGTTTTCTATAAGCGATGTGTGATCATTAATAATGCATGTGTTCTACTATGCTATGTATTACAGTGGCGAGGACCGTGGGTGGTATAGTACAGGTTCCTAAGATGTTTGTTGATCCAAGGAGGCCGCTAGAGCCGTCTGCTGCTTCTAAAGAGGAAGGGCTACCTCCATATATGCCTGAATTACCTCTCAGCTATGACAGCACAATCAACTACAATCAGAGTGTCTATAGAATAAGGGAGATTCATTCTGAGCCTTCAGGACTAGAGAGCACCAGTCTAGTGGTTGCCTATGGTCTAGGTTGGTAGAACAATTCATAATGTGTCTCTTCTTCGTACCCTCTAATCCAACTTTTTATTGACCCAAACAATATATTCCTATAAATAGAACGACCACTCTATTTATTACCTATGGTTTGCCATCCCAAAACAACTTCACAAAGGAAGTTTTTAGCACAGAGCAGAAAATGGCCGTACTCTGAATCGACTGTCAATTGCAGAATAGTTGCATAGCTTCTGGGTGGAGGCTTAGACGCATAGAAATTATTGCTTAGGGTAGAGAGCTACGCATTTCTTTCATCTAGGAATAAATTGTCACCGGACAGCAGCGAATACGACATTTCCATCATATCTTCTATATTTGTTTTTAATATTTTACTCAGCCTTAACCAACAAGGTCTGTTATTCACAATGATATCAGAGAATGATTATCGTAGGAAATACCGTACCGTTGTCACCCTCAGGTTCATCGACGTCAATCTTATGCTTAAAGATTATGAAATCTTAACCAGTTCAATTGTCTCACCTTCTCATGATTGGTCCTTGGATTAGTTTTCCGGTACCAATCACCGTAAAATAAACATGTTTTTAAAGTAAAATAAACACATTCTCACACAAGGTGGACGGTTCAATGCCAATAGTTGACAACTTATCAAAGTTGTTTTAATTTAAGTGATAAGCTAGCGAATTGCATTATACACTGATATTTACTTGTTAGAGTAGCGTATTTACTCTACTTAATCCCCACAATTCACTCAAAGATAAAACTATTTTATGTTTACATTGCGGTAGTATATACACTTTGATGGTAGACCATATACGATGGACTACTACATTGTCTTATTTTACTGTCTCTTCTTCTTATTAAGAGAATAGATTTAACTTTCTTGGCAGATTGAAATGAAAATGAAATTAAAATCGATTGCAATAAACTACTTTGACCTTACAACGAGTAATTGCATTTTTAGATCATAAATTGATTCATTTCCCACCTGCCTAAACACAATCAACTGTCTAGTGATTGCTATGAATATATTGGATAATATTTTAATTTACTTTCTTTCATGCTTTGACACGTTTCTCATCATCACAGATATAATATCCTTTCTCAAGTCATTTACCCATAATTCCAGTTGCTTCATTTCCTGGCAGCTACTAGGCTTGATTTACTAACTTCCAGCAAGCATTATATAATATTTAATTAGAGCACATTGTTTAATCTTTCTATAACCATCACTCTTTCTACAAAAAATATATTATAAATCTTTATCAAATTTTGGTCCGTCATACGACAATTAAGCGAAATTCTCTCATGATTTCCACTTTTTAATAAAACAGTAAGTAGGAGATCTTGTGCCGTGATCTTCAGTTCTGCTGTGTGTGTGTAATCTGATGTTGATGCACTTAAAATGTGTTGACAAGTAGTATGACCAAGTGCTTGTTTGCATAAAACTAAATAATGTGTATTTCTCAGAAGTTACTATTTGAATTTCATTAGGATATGAAGAGGAGATTCGGATTATGTCTCCGCCCCCACACAGTGTCAATAAGCATACATATGGATTCTCCAATATATCAAATATTTTATTAAGTTGCGACTAAAGCTATACCAAGGAATTTGCATACTTGCACCATGTGTTTCAGAAAACATTCTCAATATTGAACTAAATATAAATAAAAATCATACTACAAATGAATTTCAAGTGGTAAATTAGGTTTTTATTTTTCTTGTGTTTTTAATGGAAAATGGTACTAGACGATTACCAAATTGGTCATAGCTTGTGTAGCGTTAATACCAAGCAATTCTCACTGATGTTCCAACTTGACACAGTGTTAACACTTTTGATCATCCTCTTAACCGTACAACACATCTGAAGTAGTTCTACTGACTTCGACATAAAACTGCAAGTGTACATTTCTCTCTTGGTATTTATGATAATTACGGAACATGTGCCGGCATCAACAATGTTGTGCTGTCATCGCTGGTTGACATTAACTAAGATGTCGTGTATTTAATGCAAACAGGAGATTAATCAGTGTTATGTTTCCTTGTGAATGTAATACTAAACTGGATTGTTTTATCTAGTAGTTGAATTTGTTTGTGAGGTAAATGTTAACTTTGATAAAAGGGTGGTGGAATATTTGAGTTTGTTTAACGATAAGATATCCTATTGGTTATTTCTTGGTAACCATGTGTGAAAATCTGTTCATCTATATATTTTTGGGAAAATTTACGTAATTTAGTAGAATTAATTAAAGTATAGATGTTCGGGTAAAATATTAGTGAATTTCCAATATAGCTGAGGCTTTTGGTTACTTGTACACATGACATGATGATGTAGGCAGGGTAGTGCCGCAGTTTTTTTTTCTTTCGATTCAAAACCTGCCAAAATTTAAAATGCTAACCAACACCGAATGCGGCGGTGTGGTTCAATTCAGTTTTAAAATTCAAACTGCACTTGGCCTCTTAGCGCACCCACTTCCGATAATGGCTGGCGTTGAAAAAGCGTGAATTCATGTTATGCATCTTTCAATCTTTATATTTCGATGTCATCTTTGGAATTCAAACTTAGCTGCAGCCATCATTGTCACCCAGAGATTATTTATTTTAGTTTCACTCAATCTCAGTTGTTGTACTTGGATATTACTATAGATAATAGGAATTTATTAATTGCGATTTATTAGAGAAAATTAAAAATGGCTGCCATTACAGTTTACGAGCAGAGTGTGACAACACCCAGCATTGAGTATTCAGTTTTCGGTTCGATTCGGTGGTTTTTCCTTAATCTAAAAACTGAATTAAACTGAGGGTGGGAAGACAATTCCGGTGTCATTCAGTCTTTTGAAAAATCAGCAAGAAAAAACTGAATGGACATGCAAATCCAAACCGCCCAGCACTAAGGCAGGGTTTAGATTGTGGTATACTTGATATGATGATATAAGCAAAGAGGTTGGAAAAACAAGTTCCATCTCCTGCTCATCTACGTGTCATTTCTCATGATGGCCACATAGACAGTAACTGGTACCGTTGCCGATTTTATTTCAAACATTTTTTATTAGTCAAAAAATCCCCTTTAGATTCATAATAATACTAAGATAGTAGTGCATATATGCGTGTAGGGACCTATGTCGGAATGTCATTGTTTTACATTCCATGCTCAACTAGTCTCAGCTCACTGGTGGGCAATTCTCGGCACAATTCTCAGTAAAAAGAAGTCACTATGGCAGCGTGTAGACACATACTATACATTCACACATACACTCTTTAGTGCAGAGTCACTCCCAGCTATCAGCGCTTTGCCACAGTTTTTCTATAAAATCAATGACGTCCTTGTGTATTATAAGACGTACTGTACATATGTTATATTATATATTACTCAAACCAGTATTAGTAGCCCATTGGTTGAGTGTGTATGTTTATGTCGTCAAAATGCGTTTAAAATGGTTGAACTTTAATTTTCAACTAGATTATTGCAATGGACATGTAGGCCTACAATTAATGTGAATCCAATGTATGTTTATGTATTATTGTAAAATTTGCTTACATGAATTTTATTAACTGTCGTGTTATATATTGTAGACGTGTTCCACACCAGGGTGGCTCCGTCTAACATGTATGATAGGCTGAAGGAAGATTTTGACTACCTGTTCATAGGGGGCGTAACTATTGGTATGATCGCAGTCTCCTTTATTACTCGTCATTTTGCACTAAAAAAACTAGTCACACGGGCATGGAAATAAACCCTAATAACTCTAGATAATTGTATAAAGTCAAATCATTTGCCCAATATCTTACTTTCAACATAGACATTGTAAATTGTTTAGTATCATGTTTTTCCGTAGTAATAAATCACTTGTTAGTTGTTCAATGTTGTTATAACTTAGTGTATGATTAATGTCACATATGTACCTAATATATATGGAGCATGATGGATCCCATAATAAACAATAATGTGTTTTATTATATTGAAAATACAACATTTAATACTAGTATGCATGAGCAAAATTTTAACATACTATATATTGTAGAATAATATAATGCAAATTATTAATTTCATTTTATCACAGATGAGATTTCAACACAGCGTAAATAAAAATAGTGTAAACTGTACTCAAAATATGGGCAGTTACAATACAGTTTTGAGAAATATTATTAGACACAGGAGTTCGATTAAAAGCCATGTGACGGTACTAAATGAATTAATTGTTTATAATGTACATGTACATGCATATACCAATTATCTATATAACCAGTGGTTTTACACTAGTTGTAGTTAGTATTAAAGAGAGAGATATTTCCCCTGGAACACCAAAGTTAACACATGATTCTATCAAATTAGCCCATTCCCTTTGAAACTAATGGATTTAAAATATTCACATTTATAATAGTACTACCAAGTTCCAAGCAGTTGAGGTGCAATGACTATAGTTTAATGAACCCTAAGTGCTAGACCATCTCCTTGAAGTAGCATACAGCTATTTCTTCTCCGCCATGTACCTGGCAGCAAAAGGAAATTCGTTCCCTATAATACTGGTGTGCCGTTCGTTATGTAATTTTTCGCCGCTGACTGGCTTCGTAGATTTCTTGTCAAGTATAAAGCCTTTGCTACCAGTACTTTCCACATATCTTTTGTCTAGTAGGGGGTCTGCACTACCAATCCTCTCCAGATATCGCTTGTCAAGCAAAGGGTCTGCACTACCAATTCTCTCCAGATATCGCTTGTCGAGCAAAGGGTCTGCGCTACCAATTCTCTCCAGATATCGCTTGTCGAGCAAAGGGTCTGCACTACCAATCCTCTCCAGATATCGCTTGTCAAGCAAAGGGTCTGCACTACCAATTCTCTCCAGATATCTTTTGTCGAGTAAAGGGTCTGCGCTACCAATCCTCTCCAGATACCGTTTGTCGAGTAAAGGGTCTGCACTACCAATCCTTTCCAGATATCGCTTGTCAAGCAAAGGGTCTGCACTACCAATTCTCTCCAGATATCGCTTGTCAAGCAAAGGGTCCGCGCTACCAATCCTCTCCAGATATCGCTTGTCAAGTAAAGGGTCTGCACTACCAATCCTCTCCAAATATCTTTTGTCAAGCAAAGGGTCTGCACTACCAATTCTTTCTAAGTATCTTTTGCTTGGGACTTCTTCAGGCTCCTTTGAAAGCTCATGTCCAGCCGCTGGCGCTTGGTCAAGTTCAAGGAGTTTGGCAATGTAAATGTCTTCTGGGCTTAGGCGATCATTTCCACCTTCCTGGTTGTACTTTTTACGTAAATTCTCCAAGTAGCTCAACAGAGCAGTGGTGATTGCTTCAGCGTCCTCATCACTGTCAAAAAGTAGCATTTCAATACTATATACATACATATATATAATATAATGTGTTCAATTAACTGATGAGATGAGATACAGATTTTTGCTTTTGGTACCACTGTGCTAAAATATTTCGCTAAAACTTCAAGAAAACAAGATGAGCAAGAAAATATTAAATTGCAACTTGACTAGTATTTAATTTGATAATTTGAGTTCTGTTGTAAAAAATTTCCTGACTTGACTTAAAAAATTTGACAAACTCTGGAAAAAGTGGCTTGTGGTGTGACAAACCAGAGCTAGAAGTTCGTCCTGACAAATTGAGTTTCTAGAAAAGACACTCACGTACATCGTGAGAGAGGAACTTGACAATTTCGTTTTGATTGAAGATTTCTATATTACTATTTGATATATCTTTGTTTTAGAACATATCCAAGTGTTAAATGCAGTACACTGTATTTACCCTGATAACTTGGGATTTTATTTTTAGAGATTAGAGATAACATGTGATGTGAAAGCATGGACACAATACTCTTAATTGGCATTATTATACTGCATGTAGAATCATCACCCTGACATCTTACCTGTCTCCCAGGCCGTAGTAATCTTTTACTATTTCACGGATGAGATCAGCTTCAGCTTTATAGTCTGTGCTCTTCTTTTCCCCTTCTTCCTTATTCCCTACCTAAATATAAAATACATGAGGTTCTTCACCATGCATAGTTAGGTTGGCTTACTATCCTATCAGTATAAGAGGGTGAAAAGTACTTGACTTTACAGCAAAATAATCCAATGTTATATTGTGCACCGTAGTGTATAACATGCAATGTGTTTTACTCCAGTACTATACTTGATTTTTATGCTATGATGTTTACCCAACTGTAGTTGAGGGTTATATTTCTGAAAGAATTATAACAGCAATTTTGGTAACTAATGCAGTTACAATATGTTTGACATCCATCACCCATGCAGAGTAGAAATTATGAAGCAGGTTCTCTACAACATCCAATCACAGTGTCTAGACTTATTCTACCCTCCAGATAATATATTATCAGTCCTTACTGGTTATAGTGAAGAATGAGGCTAGATTGAGGAAAACTTCACATTATGATTTTAATCCTTGTATAGTCTCACCTGTTCTCTCCCTTGATCGGTCTGGACTGGCATAGACAGCACAGTCTTTCCAACGACTAGGAGTATAAAGCTTGCTAATAGACACCTCATGCTGAGTTGAGTTCCTCTCTCTTAGGTTTTCAAACTTGTCTGTGTTGTTCTTCCCAGGCTGCTTCTTTTATATCAAAACCGATGGCTTCAATTATTGACCAGTTCTTAGCTTAAGTTCTATGTACTTGGAGCTTCTAGTTTACACCATCTATTTTGTAAGATTTGGAACTAAGGCTTCATCTACATGCATATAAGGAACACATCACCATGAGGCTAGCTAGAGTAAGAGAAATACTTGACTCTGATTGGTTGCAAGTATTACAATACCCAATGATAGACGTGCAGAGGTGTAGCTCTGTGTTTTTATTTTAGTTATCTGTAGAGAAGATACATGTAACTCTCTGTATTTGTACATCCATCAGAAATCACCTGCAATGATTGCACTGCAGATGCAGGAGGAATCCATTCTAAATATTACAAATTGATAAAAGGAATTTCTATAAAGGTAGAGTTGCACTTAGTAATATTTTGCAGTCAATAAAGCCGAATGATCAATTATAGAAGGCCTATTACCTGATATAACTTATGTCAAATCATGATCATTTATTAGATCATATAATAAACAGTCAAATAATGCAGATTCTAAAATCAATCCTACTGTCACATATATTATTGCTAATAGTAGAGACTATGATTAATGGTGGTATGAAGATCTGAAGGAATAATCCAAGAGGTACTCATAAGCTATTGATTATGCTTAGAAGTTGTCCTCCCTCAATTTAGAAGATAAATTGAGAGAGGACAACTTCTAACTATGATCAATAGCTTTTGAGTGCCGTGTTTTAGCAGATAGTCCACCTAGACAATGCATTATCCAAGATTCACTAACTATTATGGAATTAATAATGCATCTACAATTCATTTGCTGCTACTTGCTCTGTATACTGACATCAATAACTGTTGTACCACAACACTTATAATATTGATATACCCTCCGGTTAATCCAGTATTTCTCAGCCTCTGTTATACTACTCCAGGATATCTGATCACTTAGTAGGTCGATAGCTAATCCCATTCTAAAATATTTGTTCTGGAACATGCTGATGATCTTCTGATCAATAATGACTTTGCTAGCAGAACAGTAATAATATGTAGTGTGTAGTATCTAGATATAGTGAATCAGTAGCTGTAGCCGCTGTTTCACCTATTATTCACAATATACATGACTGTCTAGATGCCTAATTCTTCAAGTTGGAGTTGTTCTCTCTCTACTATCTTGATCAATTTTGAGAATAATTCATATGAATTGGATGACCACCGAGATTTTTTTTGTAAATTAAGAAATTGATAGTCTGCATGTAACTGTTTTATGTAATGAAATAATATCTATTATTTCATTACAAACCAAATTACATTTACAAATATTGATGGTATAGTAATACATATGTGTAACAGCATGCTAATGTTTAAATATTTCTATGGTCATCTTAAGGAAATATAAATTAACCAGATAAAAAATAAACAAAAAGCCTGGATTGTTGAGAGAGTCTGTCTGAATTCTGCTAAATTATGGTAAGTAAAACTGGTAAGTTCCCAGTATTATATAACATACTAACTTTAGTGGCCAATTGTACACTTTCTTTTGCATTCTCCTCTTTTTGAGTTGAAGTCTCCTATTAATGCTTTCAGCTATCTCTGGTATCACTTTTAGTTAAGAACTGTTCATAGCAATTAACTCAACTAACTAGAGTTGTCTACACAATGAGAGATCATGGAGCCCTAATTCTTAGATACAATATCATATGGCCATAGTATAGGAACTATAATTGCAAAATGTAGTTGAATAACTGTATGAGCATGTATGGGCTATTATAGGCCTACAAGTAGCTAGCTTCTTATAGCTTTTTTCAGCTTTTATATCTACAAAGGGAATAATTTTTCATAGTTGATGTTTTTGTGGAGTAGTTCAGTCCTATTTATTGACAATCTAGCATATATCAGAATGATCAGTTGAAAATGGGTGCGAAGTATTAAGGGTATGCTACAAGGATGCAAAACGTTTCAGTGTAGCCATACCCTTTACAATGAAAATACACTCTTGCTTTATTGTTCATTCATGTTCATTTTATTAGAGCCTCAGTTTGGTGAAATTCTAATGCGTCTACAATGCATAACAGCAAAATATATATTTTTTGCATATAAATGTAGACTTAAACAGAATATTGGCATAGAAAAGAGTTGACACAATATCCTATAGACTATATTTGGCGTCCGTTGTTGGCAGCAGTGCGATCTCTGAAAACAGATACAAATACATGTGGAATTGAAACTCTCCAACAACGTAGCACAGTTTGCTACTCGTCAGCCTGAGATATACTACTTTGTTTTAGTGACTATTACTAGTGACACCAATACAATTGATGCCATTAGCTATATACATTCAAATACTACAGATACAACTGTCATGTGTGTTGCAGCATACATATGCATTTTCATTCCTGTTTGCTATTCTGCTCAGATATCCACAAACTCTATGTTGGAGGTCAGCTACTGATGACATGCATTGGAGTAGGCAGCACCTCACTAGCCTTTGTGCTTTGTAGGTACCTTGCTATGGCCAAACCCCAAGTTACATGCATTTGTTATTGGTATTTTAATTTCTGGGTTATTTCCTGAATTTATATTACTACCTCACTGCTGATAGTAATCAACAATTAATATACAATGTATACTTATACTTAATATGCTTTCTTGAGATGTTGCTTGTTAGTCGTTGGTCATCTGTGTACGAACCTTGGGCCGTTTGGGACACCGACACATCAATATTATTTAGAAAGGTTATCTTTCTAAATAATAATATTGTATAATGTACTGTGCCATATACTGTACTGTCATACTAGTCTAACTGTATTCTGCTAACTGTGCCATATACTGTGTCATACCAGTTTAACTGTGCCATATACTGTGTCCTACTAGTTTAACTGTGCCATATACTGTGTCATACTGTGTCATACTGTGTCATACTGTGTCATACTATGTCATACTGTGTCATACTGTGTCATACTGTGTCATACTATAGTCTAACTGGGTCCTACTACCTGTGTCATACTGGGTCATATTATATCTTTTAAGCCTTTTAGGCAGAAAATCTACCCAATTGTTTCTGTGCTGCTCCGAGCCTAAGTGAGGGGAAGTTGATGATGGATCTGAGGAATCCACAAAGATGAGCCCCAGAGAAGGACCTGTCACAGCTGATTGTGGTCTAGGAAGATAACACTTGCCTACCTACATGTACTAGCTATATTGTACATTATAATATGATATAATCATAAAATGTAGTAGCTATTATATTATAGTTATGGTTTCCTGGGCATAATGTAGGGACATTATTTTTATATATGACGTTTAGACACTTCTTATTAGATAATGCGCTTACCCATTATAATACGTAGGCACTGTGTTCATGGCACTGATAAGTTATTGATCACAGTTAGAAGTTGTCCTCTCTCAATTTATTTTCCTCTTGCTCAAATTGGGAAGAGAGAAATGAGGGCCAATGTATGATGTTTTATTTATGGTATTATTGTACTTAGCACACTTCTATCATATGCAGGGGCGTAGGTTAGAAAAATTGAGTGGAGAGGCAGAAAGTTGGGTGGGAGGGGGGTGCCCCCGCACCCCCCCCCACCCAACTTTCTGATATCAAAAATAATGGTTGGAAGGAGGGTGTCCAGTGATGACATTTGGATCATGGTCTAAAATTGCCCCCAGAAACATAATTTTGACATTAAAAGTACATGATTATAAGAAAAATAATGAAATACAGCTATAGACAAAGTTTTTAATGAAAACACTCCAAGCCAGTCTACAAAATTTTAAGGATGCTCTCAATGATACAAAGTCATGTATAAAAGTGTTCATAGAGTGGCCAGTGAGCCTGGGTTCTAGTCTGATCCTTGATGTTAGACAATACAGTTCATATCTCTTTAGCATTAGACAGCAACTCAATCTACCGAAGTCAGCTATTATTCAGAAACAATATATACTGTGTTATACTAACTGTGCCATACTGTGTTATATATAACACAGTATATATTGTTTCTGTGCCATGATGCTATTAATGGATTCAAAACCTCTCTGAACAACATTATATAATATGCCTCTTTAGTACAGCACACTGCACATAGTCTGTAATAACTTGTTAGGCATGTCTAAATGGTGATACATATACATGCAATATTTCATCTCCAATCCACAATCACCATGGAACCTAAATTTCATGCATAGGCCAACTACTTACTAAAAATTCTTTAGCCTGTACTGTTACTCATGGGCATTAATAAGCTATTAGTCATAATTAGAAGTTGTCCTCTCCCAATTTTTAACGCACAAAGGCCTAGATGTGCAGCTGATAAGCTAGGCATGGTTATCTGGTTATGGTTACATGGACCAAGCAAAATCCCGCGCCAATAGCAGTTTGGCCCAAGAGGTAGACACTAATTGTACTTCTATACTGCATGATGCTCAGCTGTACAGTAAACGGCTGCAGAAGGTTCTGGAGTGAGTGGAGGTTGTAGCTAGAGCATGCAGTAGACAGGGGCACTCACAAGCTATCGATCATAATTAGAAGTTGTCCTCTCCCAATTTATCTTCCTCAAATTGGGAGAGTTCAACTTCTAATTATGATCAATAGCTTATTAGTGCCCCTGTGTACGGGCTATGGCCTAACGTCTAACGTATGGCAAAAATCTTTGCACATGCTGATAGGTGCATTTATACTTAAACTAAGGCAGTTAGTCAATAGAAAGTTGACTTGATAGAATTGATGTTAGTCTTGCACTATGCTGCCACAATCTAGCCTAGTTCACTGGCATTATCTGTGCTCAAATGAAACATCACAACGTGAATCAATTCTCATCATTGTACAATATATTTGATTATGACTTTTTACAAAAGAAATAGCAAAGTAAAAGTATAAAACTTGCAAACATTAAAAGCATAATATACTACTCGGATTCTTGCTTTACTTTTTTCTTTTTCTTCTTCTTCTCTGATGTAGTAGTATCTGGCTGCACCTCTACAACCAAGACATGTATAACAAGTTATACTAGGAAGCTATCATGCAGTCTATTGAGTCAACAACAACCAGACGAAGAAGATGGTTAGCTGTAGGTACATACCCTCGTTATCAAATGGGGGTGTAAAAACCTAGCTGGAATTTCCTGAATTAGCCTTGCATAAGGCCTAAGACCATAATATTGTGCTAATGATTGTATATCATATAGTGGTTAGCTCCAGTGAGTGATAAAGGTAAACTAACACTCGTCATCTACTTGTATAATAGCACACTAGTTAACCAACACAGGTTACCTCTGTCTGAAAGCCTAGTTAGACAGCATTGTAGCCATGATTATTGTTATGCAGTGGATGTCACCTTCTCTAAACCCTAGTTAGTTACAGCCTTAGGAGCACATAGTTCAATGCAGCCATAGTGTACAAACCTTCTGCTTCTTGCTCAGCACCACCTAAACTTTTCTTCTTCTTTTTCTTCTGTTTTGGAGTTTCCTGTTCGACCTCTTCCACTTCCTCAATCTTCCTCTGGAAACGATAAAACGCGAGGAATATATTTAAACTACACAAGGGTTGTCCCCTCTCTCCCTCTCTTTACAGCTTAATGCAAAGGCCATTAGTATTTGCATTGACACATGTTAGAAATAGTTGTCAGATAGAAGTAATACGAGAGTCATCTCCACTTACCTTCTTTTTCTTCTCAGATTTAGGAGTGACAGGTTCAGCCTTCACTTCTTCTTCTTCCGGCTCGTCCTTCACCTTCTTCTGCAAGTATTAAACACAGTTATAGAACCACCTACATGATTTGTAGATACTACATATCAAGTATTAAACACAGTTATAGAACCACCTACATGATTTATAGATACTACATATCAGCATATCAAAGAGGATATATGGTGGAATTAAAGCGATCTCTCCTGAAGTTGTAGTCTAAAACTACTTATGAACAGTGTACTGCATACTATATTTTGGCAGAGCTAATAGAACAGAGCAGCGATTGTCGATGTACAGTGAGAATAAGTATTTATCACGCATACCTTTTTCTTTTTAAGTTTCGGTTCACCCTCATCTCCTGCTTCCTGTTTGACAGGAAGTGTGGAGTCGGCTGCAGAGTTGTACACCTTTATCTCTGCTTTATTTGTATACTTGTCCATAGGCTTCTTCTTGGAGCCTCTACCAGCCAGCTTGTGGAACTCTCCAGTCTCCAGCATCTTCAGCCTGAGTTAGAGATGAACACTAACATGAACCAGTGCACTGAGCCAAATAGAATTAACACATGCAGCATATTGAGTAGCCAGAGGACACTCAACATTGAGGACCACAATAATATGTGAAACACTAACAGCAGTAGATGCATTCACATTCCTTCTACTGACATAGCAGTTTGATACAATATCATAGGGTAGTGGTGACTAATATACTCCACAATATACTCCAACACCTACCTAGCCTCTAGATTAGCCTTGTGCTCAGCTCCCATCTCAGCGTCTGTCGACTCTCCCAGAGCATCAACCCTGACAGCCAGTGCTGCTTTAGCTGCCAGCATTCTGCTCACCTTACCCTTAAGCTACAAACAGACATTAATAAGTTCGTTAACTCGGGTTCAGCTGCTGCGTTGAATTTAATCAAAGTGAACATCGCCTACAGTACAACTGGCTGCAGCAACAACAGCTATGCACAGTGTTAGTCGCCACAGAGAAAGAATTCCAAGACATGATGCAGCCATCAACATCATATTTAGCTACTATTAGATGTGTCACAATAGATCACAGCCATCCACCATGTGTTGCACTTGGATATAATTCACGTTACCTTTTGGTTAGTACCGCCCACTAGAGAGGCGTGATAGATGAGACCATACTTAGGGGTGTCATGTTTAGTTTTAAGCGCTCTGAATAAAGCTTTCTCGGCACCCAAGATCTGTATAGTGGAGGAAGGATGTTTGGCCAGGTTCATCAGAGATCCTGTAGAGTGGAAGGTATATAGTAGCTACACAATACTACGCTATCTGTAAATCTTTCACGGAGGGGGATAACTTATAGGTCAACTCAATGTGTCAATCTTACATATCAAACATGTCAAATAAGCAACATGGAACATTTTACATTCATGAAAATGTCTATTCCTGATAGAAGGTCACCCAATTATTTACCACAGTGAACAGTGGATATTTTCATGAATGTGAAATAAAGCTAAATGTACCTTGCTAAAAAATAACATCAAATATAGATAAAAATAGTGAAACTCAAATCACGTCATGTATGCAGTGTAGCAATTATAAGCTCTGACTACAGTAACTCACTATTTAAAACCACTGAATATACTATACACAATCATACAAATAGGCGCATGAACGTATTTAAACAGAAAAAAGATTGCAAAAGTGCCTTGGTCATTGGAATTTACTGTACGGGGTAGCGTAGTCTCACTAGTCATGGCAACTATAATAAAAGTAATTAGTTACCTGCGTGTGAGATAAGCCTAGCTCCTATTAGTTCCCCAACAAGCACTGTTAGGTTAGGGGCTACTGCATACATTCTATTCTTAAGGTAGTCGTAGAGCTGTGCCCTGTACTCGTGCATGTCTAAGATCTGATCACACAGATGTGTGACATTAATGATATCCTCATCAGCTACCTGCAGAGTGGATTATGCTCGCTAGTGACAAGAACCGACAGCAATAATGACATACAGTAAAATAAATCCAATAGGAATTACACAGAACTATCTCAAGTTGCCTCCAAGTGTAGGTGATTTAAGATTTTTTGAGCAAGGGAATGAGTTATCTACCAGTCGCCATTTATGTGATATGCGAGCGAGTGTCATAATAAATCAAAGGCTGATTGGCATAATGTTAATCAGTTACTATACATAACTAAGCTATCTGGTCCTTTTTACTCGCCATACATACATACACATACATACCTCGGATCCCATAGATATCTCAGCTGCCTCTTTCACCTCTGCCTCTAGTTCTTCAGGTAAGATCTCTTTCAAATCAACATTCAGAGCATTAGTACGATGCCCGACAGCTTTAATCACCTGCAAAATTGCATAAAATTCCAAATTGAAAACTTAAAATACTTGGAAGTTATTTTTAAGAAAAGCTTACATCTTGGCAGACTAAAATGACAATATTGCTCACCTTGGCATAAGCAACATGATCTGTAACAATTTTGGAGAGTTCAGGGAAGTGCCACCCATACCATTCTCTGCACCTCATATTGTAGTTATTGAGTTCCTTGTCTATATCGTCGAGGAGAGAAACAGCCTGTACAATCATGGTGTCAACCTTGTCTGGAGAGAACTTCAGTTTATACCTTGACAGACTGTGAGCAAGACCTACACAGAAAACATACACAGTTTAATTACAAGGCTATTCAGAATCTATAGCCAGGTAATAGTTCACAGTAATTCAATAACTTTGCCAGGACACGAAGTTAACAGAGAAATAACAATATTCTTAACTACTCTAAGTAAAATTTGTGCGCACTCACCAAGAGCGAAGGCAGACATTTCTTTCTCTGGAATTCCACTTACTAAGCTGTTCATTTGGCTCCTGATGCCCCTCATAAGTTCTTGCACAGGAGTGCTTGCAAGGCATGGCACATCAAATTTTTCTTTTATAGAATTGCCTAGCTTTGCATCAGCGACTAGTATTTCTTCTTGTGTTTCTTTCGTTACTCTTTTCAGCAGCTAAAATGAATTGATGGTCAGAGGATGTGATAAAAACAATCAACAAAAAACTTTTGATTCTATTAACAAGTCTGTAAGATATATACATGTAAGTATTCCCGAAAGTCGTGAAGCTGTTGGTGATGTCAGAAACCAGTTCACTTTCATAAATGTTAAAGAAAAACGACAAGATAGCACTGCTCACAGTAAATTCTCCAAGACAAGGAGCGACACAGTGTGCTCTCACCTAGTTATAACATATCTATAACCACAAGGGTCACACATGATGCAAGCCACGGAGAGCTTACATGTATGTCAGTATAGACTTATACATCATCTAGTAGGCCTATATTTAACAACAGCTTGCTCCACAGAACAATAATATTACAAATATTAAAACCACTGAATCCTGAAACTACAAAATAGAACACCGAAGCATACAGTCTCTTCACCCGAGACAGGCTGCAGTCTATCATAATGATTATAGCAAACTAATTGCAGACAGATTTGGATAAATTTTGAGGTATATTCGTCAGCTGAAGACCAGCTTACATCAATTATAGTCACACTAACACTTACCTACTACTGCAACTTGAATTTAAATTTTATTGAGATAAGAACCTGAACCTTTACTTACACTAACTTCTTTGCTATTGAATTGAATTTTAAATGTCATGTGGGCCTAGGCCTAAAACATTTCTTATTCACAGTTCATACAGAGGATCATAATAATATAAAGCAAATTAGTAATTTAATAATTTATGACTTTGGCACAAACACTGACTGAAGCAGGATTCTTGACCAAAACTACTTGACCAGACAAGCACTACGACTATAGCACTCATGTCACTTATAGCATACCTTCTTTAGATCGGAGCTCATTTTTCCTTCAATAAGAGCAGTAGCCGCTGCCAATGCTTGTGTTGTGTCCTCAAACTTACAGAAGTGCTGGAGTTTGACCATTTTATTCGCAGACTGCACAGTTTGAAAATTGCTAAATATGTCATCTGGCTTCTTTAGTATTTTTTCATCCAGCAGCTTGAAAATGGCATAGCCAGCAGGAGTTTCAAACAAAACCAACATGATTATAATAGCAGTTAGATCGCCTATCGACCGACCAACCACGTTTTTCTTCAACAGTCACTCGTGGAGGAAACACAAATTTGGCGTGCGCAAGGATGAAAGATTTCGGCATAGGCTTGCAATTACAAGTTCAGAGAGTGGACAACTCCTGCCAATTAAACCGCTGGTGCACACGAGAAGACAACTTTTATTGAGCGAAACACCAATGTGCTTACTACAAAAAGCACAGCACCACATTGTGAGCTGTGCACCAGTCAACTAAAACATCTCTATCCATCTGCTACGTTTTACAGATTCTCCATAATCTTAGTTGCGCCCCTTGAGTTCAATGATATACTGCTTTGTTTGTTATAACACGCACATTGTTCAATCTCCCAATGAAAAGTCTTCCATCAACGTAACAGGCATGTAACAGGCATTATCCGACTGCACTCATTAGCTATTGATTGTAGTTAGAAACTGTCGTCTCTAGACCTGCGATTGAGATAAGACAACTTCTATTAAATAAACATAAAAGGCTTTATTCAGGAAGCATAATACAGTATTGCTCAGGAAACCAGAACTAAATAGACATGTATACTGAAACAAAATATGCTACTAAACAAACAAGGACTCCAGCATATATGGAAATAAAAATTATTTTTGACACTTTTAGAAATATACTGATAAATTGATCTACTCTTGTACTTTTATTAGAGTTTGCACCTGAAGCATTATTGGAATTGGCACCTGGCCTACTATTGGCAGTCTCCTGCGCTTGACCGGCACTCACTTCTTTGTTAGATGAATGATCACACCGAGTATCTACAATGTGACATACACCATAGATTAGGGAAATAGTTTCTGAATTGAAACTAAAATAGTTGTCTATGGAATACGTCATGTATATGTAGATGGCTCACTCCCAGCGAAACAGTTCACCTGTTGTCCAGTGAGAGCTGTACATTATGTAGCTATGACCAAAATATTATTAGTAATAGAACTTGGGAGTTTGAGCAAAAAGTACAATTATCACAATCCATGCAGCGAAACAAAATGTAATACAGAATTAAATTTTTACATAATTATATATTCCATTTATAAAACTGTTTAACAAGAAGTTGCACATGTTTGATATAATATTTTTGAGTTTTTCTACCCAAAAATGCTTATGTCTCAGAGAATGAATGGATCAATAGCTGAACAGTAACTTACTAAAATACACCGTCATAAACCTATGGAACTGAGGAATTATTACTGTAAAAGTGGGGAAATGTATAAAACACAATGTATCAAGTACTTACGTCCAACTCTATCGACCAACAGGGTATCAATTTCTAATTGACCGTAAGCCAGATACACAGCAAACCCTTGATCAGCATCAGTTGAAGACTTGATATGGTCAGTTATCATTCCATCAACAGTATTCAGTACATTGGAGTTATTGATAGAACTACTACTGTTGACTGTAGAGTTGAAGTGAAGATTGACTACAAGGATAACGTGACCACAGAACATAAACAATACTACATACTTATACAGATGATAGCTCTTATTGTATCCTGTAGTATTCATAGATGTACCTCTAAGGGTATATGTATCACAGGTTGGAAACCATTATGATAAATCTACTGCTTGAATAACTACACAACTCACCACAGGAGAGAGGAGAGATGCATCTACCAATCCTTAGATTACCATCTTGTCTACACTGAGACTCATAAGATATTCCATTCACACATTCCAGTAGTAAAGATTCATTCAGAGGTACCAATTTATCTACTGTGAGGTTACCAGGGTACCCGAATATAAAGTTATCAGCTGGAGGTTCACAGACTATCTCTGTAGAAAAGGAAGATATTGATCAATGAACGCAAACAAAATATGACATCACAAGAAATCATTTGTAAAGAATTAAGAGCAATAAAAATAACGTTGAAATACAGTTATCAAATTCACAATTGGGTCAGCTTTATAAATACTGTTCATATTCATTTCTATTCTAAACTCACGTGAACAGTCAAATTCCAGCTGTGGTTCACCCCTTTTTCCTTTACCATCAAAGCTGAAACCAGAGAGACGAATGAAAGACAAACTGTGATAAAGCTGCTCAAATAGACACGATATAAATGGAAGGATTACAATCTTACAACTGATAATAAAGTAGAAATAGCTTAAAAATTGTTCAATTAAAAATAAATAAATGATCTGCAAGTCATATATTTACCTGCACTTGATTGTCTCAGCTGATGGCTGGCCTACTTCCGTTATATTTGGATTTTCACCATCACGGCAAGTTGAGACGGCTAAATCAGGTCTAAGTTTCGCAGATATAGGATAGCCTAGCAGATATATACTAGTTAACTTCAATTCAGGTAGATCAACAGCTATCTTCTCCAAAAAACACTTCAAATGTTGAAAATCTGAAAAGAAATTTCAAATAACTTATTGAAACAATATTGGGAGCAGCAGTGGCCTAGCAGTTAGAGCTATAGACTTTCTTTGTCTCAATTCCTATTGGTAGTGCTAGGAGGGGCATCCAACCTAGCAATGCTCATGTGCCATATGGCTATTTTGCAGTGCTAAACCACATGGCATGGGCACCTAACTATGCCCTAAGTCTGGAGGAAATGAATATCTCCTTAGACTGTTTCTTTTCTACTTGTGAATAATAATGAGGGGGAAGGGGTTGAGTTACAAGTGTTTGCTGCACTAGTTTACATTCAGTGACTTTTCACAAGCAAAAAACTAATTGTCCTGAATTTGAACAAGATGTTACCTGAGCTTGCTGCTCCAAACACCGATAACTCCTCAATGAATAGAGAACCTTCATTTCTGGTGTAAATAGACACCAGTCGTATAGCTGCTGTTCCATCAAAAAGAGCTGAGAACTCATTAGCAGCTGAATGATTGAGAGTAACATGAATTGACCAGAGATCAGAGTTCTGTAGAGGATCCACACCCCAGTTAGTTGAATTACCACCAGCCAAGTGCAGAACTGTGGTATTGAGTAGATCACCTGTGTTAGATTGTAAACATGAGATAAAAATGTAATCTTTGATAATGCTGTAGATAGAAGTATAATATTTCATAATAATTGGTAAGAACATTCTATTTCTCACTTGTCCATCAACTACTGACACTTTTAGAAATCATTTTTTAGAAAAGACTCCACTGCATTTTACTGGCTTTGAGAGAGCCAGGTTATCTATCAAGATATTACATCCAGAGATATTGCTTTAAACAGACCTCTCAGTATCATGTACATGATGTGCTCATGCAAAGTATAACTCATGACTGAATAGATGATTATTGTGTTAGAATAACAATTACAATTCCTTGATACAGACAATATCTAATATTATGTTGTACATGTACAAAGTTTGTTAAATGAAAGGTATATAATGGTGTGTTTGGTCTCTACAATACTGCCAAGTTGAGAACGTGTTGAATATTTGTTTAAATTGCTGAGAGACCTGAAATATTTTAGAAACCTTTTCATGAAGTGGTCACAATCTTACCAGATCCATAAACTTCTACTTCCAGTAAACTGAATCCAACATCAAGGAGGGATAAGATAGCCACATGCCTGGCTGGCATTCCACTGTTGAACCGTGCTGTAATGACTGGGTGTTCTGAAAGACCTTCAGACCAGAAAGTAGGTCGCCATGACCTAGTCTTTGGTGCAGGTTCTGTCGCAGGATTAGTGACCACTTTGGTCAGTATGTAGACTCCTTCAAGTCTAGCTTCGACATCTGTTAGATAACAGAGTAAAGTGATGGACAAACACAATCTATCAATTACCTCCTGGTGGATAAGTGAAACACATGTGATACATCTGGTGAACGTGTAGATTGAATAAATATACTGAGATCAAAAAACCTATCAGCTGTATGAAAACACATCACATGTACAATGTATCTCCTCCATACCTTCAGATGTGTATATAGTATGCAAGTTCATTTTCCACCATTGGGTAACTTCCTCATTCATAAAGAGGAGGTTGTCAACAAGGTATGAGAGATTTCCAGATGAGATGGAACAAATAGAGGCAGATTTGTTGAGATCTAGGCTTCTCTCATATGAGGAACAGTTTACACAAGTAGTGTTACTTCCTGTTTCTCCAAGTGTCCATTCACCACCAAAGCTGTAATAAAGTAAATAAATGCAAACAGCAATGTAAACTTATACCTACGTAGGTGCACATATAAACGGCAGTTGAATAAACTTTCAACAGAGTGTGGGTGGGTTCTGGTGTGCAATATGTAAGTTATCTGCACTATGTAAATAAGCAACTGTACTGACAGAAGATAGCTTACCAGCATGGGATGACACCAGGTGGCATCAAATCCCCATCATGTGATAATCCAACATGGCTGACATCACATCTGTATGGCATGTGCTCTCCAGGGTAGAGGAAGGAGTTGTCTTCACTTGGTTCAGCATTATCTGGAAGTCCAAGTACTGACCAATTGACGTCGTCAATCAAAGAGACATCGTATCTTGCTAGCATAAACACAGGCTTATATTTATAATATGATAATATTAATAAAATCAATGCAACGTGTCAAGTTGAGAACGTGGTGAATATTTGTTTACATTTCTGAGAGACCTGAAACATTTTAAAAATCTAAGATTAGTAAAATCAATGTAATATGTCACTTAGCGTATGTACAACAGAGGTGTGCTAATCTGAAATGAGTCGAAAGCGTAGTAGGTATAATAACAATCGATAAAGAATAGCAATACAATACAGCAAGAGGACATAATTCTACATTCATATATAAGACTATATTATACATATATAATATATAACTAACCCTGACACTGAACATCTGAAGGAATAGAGTTCCACTGTAATACTGACTGATAAGTATTCA
This sequence comes from Bugulina stolonifera, assembly GCA_935421135.1. Lineage (NCBI taxonomy): Eukaryota > Metazoa > Bryozoa > Gymnolaemata > Cheilostomatida > Bugulidae > Bugulina > Bugulina stolonifera. The sequence continues at coordinate 10,700,364 of OW285195.1, forward strand.
TCTCCTCATTGAACTCTCTAACTTGAACACATTTAATTGTTCTTTCTGCAACTAAAATAATTATATAAAAATGATGCATGATATTAAGTTATATGCAAACAAACATGTTTAGCGGAAGAGGAAGTCATAGTAAATATGCATATCTAACTTACCCTCCAAACCTTTTAGCGTGTCGTTATTGTTAACACAGCCTAGTACCACCTCTTCACCAGGCCCGTAGAACTCCTTATAAGGAGTGGCATTCATGTTATTTGATATAGAGAGAAGAGTGTCCACGGGGCATCCTCCTGTAGTATTTCAGTATATTATATTAACATTAACAGTTAGACAACGTAACTATTATAACATAACATTGACTGACTGACTGACTGACTGACTGACTGACTGACTGATCAACAGACAGACTGACTGACTGATTGATTGACTGGATTCTAGAAGTACTTACGCATACAGCGGTATGTAAGTAGTATCGTATAACCTCCCCGACTCTTCCCTCTGCTACTATGCCCTGCATTGGACATGTCAAGATAGTGACCATCATCACAGACTATAGCAGGTACTGAAAATCCATTAAGTTGACTGTACAAGTATGGAGAGCTGCTAGGGGCTGGTATCTCCTCTGTTTCTACTGTAAGAATACAATAAGTGACAATAACAGCCCATATACAAATTTCTATCACATGATAGACACACGAAATAGATAGTCATGTCTCTACAAACGGGTAGAAGAATCAGCTACAATTAATGATAACAAATCATTCAAGTAGAACAACTTACCTTTACAGGACTCAGTTGTACGCAAGTCCCACTTTCCAGAAGTACCATTACATGTTATATAGACATCATTAGAGATCCTTGTGAACCCATCTAAACATGAACAGCTCAGTATGGTACCATTAGAGAACCTCTGTTGACCAGAGTTTGAGTTCTCTGAGATGTTTCTGGTACAGTCTACTCCATGAATTGTAGGAGGAAGACCACAGTGATTGGTATCTAAAGTGTTTTATACAATATTATATAATATATTAGATAAATAATGTCGTACAGTTTGGATTCTACAAAACTGTATTGATACGAATAGCCCAAAATAACACTTGACCCCCACGAATATAAATCTACGTCATTTATGACCAGCCAATAAAAACCAGAGATTGATACATTCACGACTGCGATGATGAAAATATAAACAAACATTGCTCAAAGTGTATAGACAGTCTGCATGATTGATTTAGCTCTGCCCTAGTTCTCCAGGCATAATTCTCCAAACGGAAATACAATGCAGTACACTTACTGCTATCTGAAATCAGCCCAGACACCTCCAAACGTCTCATTGGCCATAGTGAAAACCATGGCATTTGTGGACAAGCAGGTTGACTACCCAACACTTGAACATCCATGGAGGAGAGGTCTGAAATTTTACAGACACACATTGGATTGCAAGTATATACAATGCTTGACATTTTAGTTCAATGAATTTAATTATACTGGAAGAATTCAAACAGTAGCAAATGTCAATGTCAATGTTGACATAAAACAAGCTATAATATTATAATATACATGAGGGAATATGAGTGTGTGCAGAACTTTATACTATGTCCAATGAGTCTGATTTATGATTATAAAGATGGAGAAATGTATAAAAACACAATGCACAGTACTCACTGCCAACTCTATCAACCAATAGAGTATCAGTGACAATGTGACCTTGACCTGGAACTTCAGCAAATCGTTGAACAGCTTCAGTTGATGACGTGAAGTTATCTTTCTCATCGGTAGAGATAACCATTCCATCAACAGCATTCAGTACATTGGAGTTATTGATAGAACTACTACTGTTGACTGTAGAGTTGGAATGGAGGAGATTGACTACAAGGATAATGTAACCACAGAACATAAACACCACTATATACTTATACAGATGATAACTTGTATTGTATCCTGTAGTATTCATAGATGTACCTCTAAGGGTGTGTGTATCACAGGTTGGAAACCATTATGATAAATCTACTGCTTGAATAACTACACATCTTACCACAGGAGAGAGGAGAGATGCATCTACCAATCCTTAGATTATCATCTTGATTACACTGAGACTCATAAGATATTCCATTCACACATTCCAGTAGCAAAGATTCATTCAGAGGTATCAGGTTATCTACTGTGAAGTTGCCAGAGTATTCATATGTAGAGTTAGCAGCTGGAGTCTTAGATGTCAAATGGGATGGTACCTCAGTAGCTGGGCATATAGTGAGATCTACAGATATACAAATACGAACATATTAGTTGAAAAATCTGAGTTATTTAAATATTCCAGGAAACTTATAGAGGATGTCCAAATGAATATGTTGCTTTGCCTCTGAGAACTAAAAAAGATGCATATAAACCTGGATAGATTGAACAAAAATATAAAGCAGTCAAGAAGAGATAACTCTCCATATCCAGTATTACAGCTTTAGGTCATATAGACATCATCTGAGACACTTAAATCTATCTAAATATGAACAGCTACAGATCATTAGCAGAAACTGCTACAATTGATGATGACAGACTACAGAGGAACTTACTTAATTAATACTTCAAAGGGAACACCATAATTGGTATGAATTAAGCTGAGTTTGAATTATGTGATCACTCATTTTATATAATGACTTGGGTGTTTACCCGACAAATAATAATATATAAAGCAGTAGCATATGAGTATTAATTAACTTTCATTTGTTTCAACTGTGAATACAATTGAGGGCAGCCAAGTTTTAACATGGCAGCTTCCTATTTGATAGAACCTTATGCAATGTTAACCACACTCAAAACTGCAACACTGCAGATGGGCAACGAGTTATGCATTATATGTACAAGTATAAGTACAGTATAAAAATGCATTCAACTAAGAAACAGTGAAGCAATCAGTGGTTTTCCCAGCACAGGTTGAATAGAAACTTATTGCAGTAGAAATCGCTAATAACTACTAGCAACTATTATTATGTGACTAATACTTGCTGTAATAGTATTACCATTGAATATAGTGTGAGCACAGGCGGTGTAAAGTTTAAATTACAGATCATTAGTTTGAAGTACGTGAAGTCACTTATCTAGTGCTCAGCAGAGACCAACTGGAAAAAGTTTGTCGATAAGCAAGCAAGCTCCACTGCATTTAAGTAAAGTAACCTACCTGAGAATGGATTGAGAAGGGACAGCTCCCAATCTTCATGAGCACCATTACCAGTCATGTAGACATCATCCGAGACTGTATGAGATCCGTTTATACGTGGACGGCTCTGTCTGGTACCATTAAAGAAGTTTTGTTGACCAGAGTTTAGAGTCTCTGGCATGTTTCTGGTACACTCTACTGAAGGAGGAAGACCACAGTGATTGGTCTCTACAGTTGCTTAAATGTTATTTCAGTGCATCTGAGATGGATTTATGAAACAAATTAATGGGAAAAAATACTACATTCATATATAGTACTGTACTATATAACTTACGCTGACACTGGACATCTGAAGGAATAGAGTTCCACTGTAATACTGACTGATAAGTGTTCATCTCCTTATTGAACTCTTTAACTTGAATACATTTAATTGTTCTTTCTGGAACTAAAATATATAAAAAATGATGCATTATATCAAGTTATATATTGGCATCTTGCAGATATGTTTAGCTGCGCAGTAAGTCATCGTACATGTATAGACACGTATCTAGCTTACCCTCCAAACCTTTTAGCGTGTAGTTATTGTTAACACAGCCTAGTACCACCTCTTCACCAGGACCATAGAACTCCTTATATGGAGTGGCATTCATGTTATTTGGTAGAGAGAGAAGAGTGTCCACGGGGCATCCTCCTGTAGTATTTCAGTATATTAGATTAACATTAACAGTTAGACAACGTAACTATTATAACATAACATTGACTGACTGACTGATCAACAGACAGACTGACTGACTGATTGATTGATTGATTGATTGATTGATTGATTGGATTCTAGAAGTACTTACGCATACAGCGGTATGTAAGTAGTATCGTATAACCTCCCCGACTCTTCTCTCTGCCACTATGTCCTGCATTGGACATGTCAAGATAGTGACCATCATCACAGACTATAGCAGGTACTGAAAACCCATTAAGTTGACTGTACAAGTATGGAGAGCTGCTAGGGGCTGGTATCTCATCTGATTCAACTGTAAGAATAATACAAATGACGATAACAGTCCGTATAGATATTGGTGACACATAGAAGCACTAACGTTGGTAGTCTTAATTTATCTCTACAAACGAGTAAAAGAATCAGCTACAATTAATAATAACCAAATAATGATTCAAGTAGAGCAACTTACCTTTGCAGACTTCAGGAGCAGGTAAGCCCCACTCTCCAGAAGTACCATTACATGTTATATAAACACTATCTGAGATTCTTTTGAATCCATCTAAGCATGAACAGCTTAGTCTGGTAGCATTAGAGAACCTCTGTTGACCAGGGTTTGAGTTCTCTGGGATGTTACTGGTACAGTCTACTCCATGAATTGTAGGAGGAAGACCACAGTGATTGGCATCTAAAGTGTTTTATACAATACTATATAATATAATAGATAAATAATGTCGTACAGTTTGGATTCTACAAAACTGTATTGATACGAATAGCCCAAAATAACACTTGACCCCCATGAATATAAATCTACGTCATTTATGACTAGCTAATAAAAACCAGAGATTGATACATTCACGACTGCGATGATGACAATATAAACAAACATTGCTCAAAGTATATAGCCAGTCTGTATGATTGATTTAGCTCTGCCCTAGTTCTCCAGGCATAATTCTCCAAACAGAAATACAATGCAGTCCACTTACTGTTATCTGAAATCAGCCCAGACACTTCCAAACGCCCCATTGGCCATAGTAAAAACGATGGCATTTGCGGACAAACAGGCTGACTACCCAACACTTGAACATTCATGGAGGAGAGATCTGAAATTGCACCGACATACATGGGATTGCAAGTATATACAGTACAATGCTCGACATTTTAGTTCAATAAACTTAATTATATCGGAACAATTCAAACTGTAGTAAATCACAAATGGGTGTTCGATTGTCACTCTTCCTGGTGGCTTAGTTAATGTTGACATAAAACAAGCTATAATATTATATACATGAGTGAATATGAGTGTGAGCAGAACTTTATACTATGTCCAATGAGTCTTAATTATGATTATAAAGATGGAGAAATGTATAAAAACACAATGTAACAGTACTCACGGCCAACTCTATCAACCAATAGAGTATCAGTGACAATGTGACCTTGACCTGGAACTTCAGCAAACCGTTGTTCAGCTTCAGTTGAAGACTTGAAGTCATTAATCTCATCGGTAGACATAACCATTCCATCAACAGTAGTCAGTACATTGGAGTTATTGATAGAACTACTACTGTTGACTGTAGAGTTGGAGTTGAGATTGACTGCAAGGTTAATGTGAGCACAGAACATAAACACCACTATATACTTATACAAATGGTAACTCGCATTTTACCGTGTAGTATTGTGATGGAACGGCCAGCCAACCCCACAACCAGGCCGACGTATGCAGAAGTCATCAAGAAGGCCCTGATACCTAAACGGGTGTTGTCCCTCCTAGATGGCTCTAAGAAGACTCCAGTGGCTAGCCTTCCTTGGCTAACCAAACAGTGACATTGACACTTATCCATATTATCCATTCATGCATGATTGTATTACCTTGTACCATTATTATACATGCATGCTTATACTATATCATAATCAACCACTTATCGTGTGCTCTATTATTGTTATCCACCAATCAGATTATTGCAATTACACTTGGTTTTTCTCACATATTATAAGCAATTATCTTCTCTTGTCAGATTGTATTAAACAGTCTTTTACCATGTACTTTTTAAGGCCGATATCTTGGTATAGGCTCATACTTATATACTTTCCATTTCGGACCATTGTAAGCACATTTTGTTTGTGGCCGACGTCGGGCAGAACCATCCATGTTGTTGCATCAGTTCCGGACCCGATACCTTATTGGCCGGCCGATACCTTATCGGCCTCTCTTTGCCGGAAGTAGATATAGTATATAAGGTAGCACATTTTCTATACGAAATCAGTTGTTGATTGCGCTTTAATAAAGCAACATCTCCTAGCTCAAACCTATAGACTGTATAGAGGCTTACTCTTGTAGGCGGGCAACTCCACCGGCGGATCCATAGATCCATACGGCTCAAGTTCATCCCCATCCTCGTTCAAGCATATCTCTACACCGCTTTTCCGACTTAGGTCGATCCCGGATTCTATATGAATCTAGCGTCGGGCTTAAAATCCTAGAATATCGGATCTTTCTTCTACACTCCTCTGGAGTATAAAGTCTACAGACCTACATCGACCCTGGACTCTTTAATGAGTCTCAGCATCGGCCTACGTCCAGATATAATTATAATAACAAGAGCACCTAATAACTGTTCACTCTCTTATGTAATGTATGGAAGGTCACTTGGTCATCCTCTACCAACTTCCAAGCACTTCCCATGCTCGTGCCTTGTCACCCGTATGTGAACTAACACTGAAAACATTACAGTATTCAGAGATGTACCTTTAAGGGGGTATGTATCACAGGTTGGGAGCCACTATGATCAATCTGAGTTGAATAAATAAATAACTTACCACAAGTGAGAGGAGAGATGCATCTACCAATTCTTAGATTACCATCTTGACTACACTGAGACTCATAAGATATTCCATTCACACATTTCAGTAGTAAAGATTCATTTAGAGGTATCAAGTTATCTACTGTGAGGTTACCAGAGTACTCGTATGTAGAGTTATCAGCTGGAGTCTTAGATGTCAAATGGGATGGTACCTCAGTAGCTGGGCATATAGTGAGATCTACAGATATATAAATACGAACATATCAGTTGAAAAATCTGTGTTATTTCAATATTCCAGAAAACTTAAAGAGGGTGTCCAAATGAATATCTTGCTTTACCTCTAAAATAAAAAAGATGCATATAAACCTGGATAGATTGAACAAACATAATACAACAGTTAAAAGGAGATAACTCTCAATTTTCAGTATTACAGCCATAGGTCATATAGACATCATCTGAGACACTTAAATCTATCTAAACATGAACAGCTACAGATCATTAACAGAAACTGTTACAATTGATGATGACAGACTACAGAGGTGCTTGCTTAATTAATACTCAAAGGGAACACCATAATTTGTATGAATTAAGCTGAGTTTGAATTATGTGATCATTCATTTTATATAATGACTTGGGTGTTTACCCGACAAATAATAATAATATATAAAGCAGTAGCACATGAGTGTTCACCCATGCATAAACTTTTATTTGTTTCGACTGTGAATACAATCTAGGTATATTGTTTTAGCATGACAGCTTGCCATTTAATAGAACTTTATGCAATGTTAAGTACACTCAAAACTGCAACACTGCAGGTGGGCAACAAGTACACGTGTATAAATGCAGTATAAAAACGCAGTCAACTAAGAAACATGGAGCAATCAGTGGTTCTCCAAGCATAGGTTGAATAGAAAGGTATTGCAGTAGAAACTGCGAATAACTACTAGCAACCATAGTTAGGTGACTGATGCTTGCTGTAACAACATTATCATTGATTATAGTGTGAGCACAGGCGGCGCGAAGTTTAAATTACAGATGATAAGTTTGAATTATTTGAAGCCATTTATCTAGTGCTCATCTGGGACCAAAGCTAACAGTTTAAAAACTAAAAACAGTTTGTGAACAAGCAAACAAGCTCCACTGCATGAGCTTAAAAAACTTACCTGTGACAGGATTGAGAAGGGACAATTCCCAATCTTCATGAGTACCATTACCAGTCACGTAGACATCATCCGAGACGGTATGAGATCCGTTTATACGTGGACGGCTCTGTCTGGTACCATTAGAGAAGTTCTGTTGACCAGAGTTTAGATTCTCTGGAATGTTTCTGGTACACTCTACTGGAGGAGGATGATCACAGTGATTGGTCTCTACAGTGTCAGAAATAATATAAATGTTTTAATTTTTGTTGCTCAAATGTTATTTCAGTGCATCTGAGATGGATTTATAAAACAAATTAATGGAAAAAAATATTACATTCATATATAACACTATATTATACAACTTACCCTGACACTGGACATCTGAAGGAATAGAGTTCCACTGTAACACTGACTGATAAGTATTCATCTCCTCATTGAACTCTCTAACTTGAATACATTTAATTGTTCTTTCTGCAACTAAAATATATAAAAAATGATGCATTATATGAAGTTATATACAAACAAACATTCTTAGCTGCAGAGTAAGTCATATTAAATACGCTCATCAAACTTACCCTCCAAATCTTTTAGCCTGTAGTTATTGTTAACACAGCCTAGTACCACCTCTTCACCAGGGCCATAGAATTCCTTATATGGAGTGGCATTCATGTTATTTGGTAGAGGGAGAAGAGTGTCCACGGGGCATCCTCCTGTAGTATTTCAGTATATTATATTAACATTGACAGTTAGACAACGTAACTATAATATAACACGAACTGACTGACTGACTGATCGACTGACTGACCGATCGACTGACTGACCGATCGACTGACAGACTGATCATCTGACTGATGATAGAAGTACTTACGCATACAGCGGTACGTAAGTAGAAGGGTATAACCCTGGTGATTCTTCTTTCGGTTACTATGCCCTGCATTGGACATGTCAAGATAGTGTTCATCATCACAGACTATAGAAGGTACTGGAAATCCATCAGGTTGACCGTAGAAGTACGGAGACCTGCTAGGAGATGGCATCTTGTCTGTTTCAACTGTAAGAATAAAATAAGTGACAATAACTACAGGCAACTAAAAGCAGCCACTGAAAGATCGACTATAATACAGGTCGTGGATAGATATGATCAGTCAGCCATCAGCATGATTGTTTTAGCTCTGCCTTGGCTTTCATGTCACATGTACATGACGTATTCGTCTGGGTTCCTCCAGAAGTTTCGGTACAGAAGCATTCTCTACTACATAGCCTAAATGTACATAAAGTTCACAACTATTATACCAGACAAGGAATAATTCTGTTACAACTATTTATGATCAAATATTTTATGACAAACACAACAGTAAATAATAATATTGAATGATGCTACAAATCTTACCAGGGTATACAATAGCTTGGACATAACATCTGCTTAGATGTGATAGATACAATACTAAATCACTACTATGCATGCATCTACTGTTGTCACCCTCCTGCATGATCTTACAAGGTATGGTAATAAATGAGTGGACGTAACAGGTGTAAAGGTACAACAGAATAACAACATAAGGATCTACTGCATGAGCATAAAGCATTAGCACAGCTGACTTACCCAAATATTTGAATTGATAATGTCTGGAGGTAAGGAATAAAACAAAATAGTAATGCATGTCAGAAATAAGCCACGTTTTGAATTAAAAACTGCATGTACACTGTAGTTAGTGCTATGGTATGTATATAAACTTACTTGCAAAGCGCGAAAGAAAGGACAGCCAAAAACAAGCTTAGCAGCTCCATTTTTCGGTTTTAAATGAGCATTTTTTAACAATGGCTAAATTTTTATAAATTAACAGTGCAAAATATTTGCAAAATAGCATTGTTATAAACGCTTACTGATATTACGTTATGCATTAAAGTGTTGCTAGTAACAACTGGTAGGTAGACAGTAGTAGGCTCAAAATAATCTCTCATCAACAATAACTACACACTAAAACGTTATGTTAGTCTAGCAGAAACTAAAAAACTCCATAGATAAATGGTGGGGCAAGTAAATCATGAAACCGCCCCAATACAAACATCATCTCACTATCTCTCTCTGTCCACAATCACAGCTCACAGGACAACAACTGGATGTAGCTACGTACAACAACAAACAATGCTGCGTTTCAGTGTAAAAATTAGGGCGCAGCTGCTTATTACACTGTTAGAGTTATATGAATGTGCAGTTACTAGTCTGTTACTTTATTTACTATTGTTATTATCACAAACTAGCTCACCTGCCTTCAGCTTGGTATCTATCTTCACTGGGGTGTCTGTCATTATTTAGTAAAATGTGACAATTGTACTCATTTACTTCTGACTTATCAATGGTTATCCTACGGTTTTTCTTCCTTTTTATACAGCTATGTCCGTACTCTTGGCAAAATCTACTAGTCTTTGCCCTTCATTTCGCTGTCCAAATCCATATTTTTCCAAGATCTCTTCATTGCCTTCACCAATGGCTGGGATATTTACATGGATCAAGGAAGATGATAACATACATTGTATCACATGTTATTGAACCCCTATGCGTTGTAAAAATGTATTTTCTGCTAGGTTGATACACATTTGAATAATTAAAAAAAAGCAAGAAAACTAAAATATATTTTTGCTGAAATCTCAAGTATTACCATAAACGTTATAAAAGTCTCCATCAGCAGGTTTGCTCAATAGTTACAGCTCACCTTCAGATGACTGCAGAATCGGCCTGGGCCAAACGAAGAAATCTGGTGTGTCGATGAGTGTAAATGATTCTATGTCCCCAGTGTTGTTCAAGATCCCATTGCACTGACCACAAAATTATTCACTTAATTGAAATGTTTTGAGATCACTATTGTAATCCTTATGACTCATTACTGGCCCCATACAGCTTGTTGAGTCAGTGATGCCTTTGGTTTCCACTGTGGCTGTGGTGGGGTGGGTGACCCGTGTGCCTTACTTCTGTCAGTGTTGTTGTGTGGCCCTTGGGTTTGTTGATTCCGGTCTTTGGAAGTGAGACACAATTAGGGCTATTTTTATAACAACTTTTATACTTTTTTAATAATCAAGCCTGGTGCAGTAACAACAACAACCACTATATATAAACTTTACACAATGTCAATAAGATTCAGTTAGCAGCACTCCTTCAACAAAACTGCTGCAATTTATTATTGTTACATTCAAGTTATTTTACTCTACTTTCAAGCTACATTTATACAGAGTTAGTTAAAACTCATTGCATTCAAGCTAGCTTCGTACAGGACTAAAGAGGTTGGTTATATTATATTATATGTATAATATCTAAAGCTTTTGGTTTCACTACATACTTACAAATACTACATACACCTGACATTTTGAATTGTTGTTCATAATTACTTCATTACATATGCATATATTCTCCATAATATGCTATTATCTCACGTGTCATTGTCTTACCATTATTATATGATTAATTAGATTTTTATCTAAGTTAAGGCTACAATTCCATACATATTACTGGCTTACATTATTATTGTACACATATATAATTGTAGTTTTTACCAGTTACCACAATAAACGATACTGAAAGAACTCAGTACACTGGTTTGTGCTAAACTGCGTTCTGAAAATTCTAAGTAAAATACGGAGCCAGCTACAATGAGCTAGGGATGGTTTCGTCCGGCCAAGCAAAATGCCAGGCCAATAGCCCTTCTGACCTAGGTCGGACGGCCATTTTGTAATTTTTATTTGCGACCCGGGTCGCGAAGACACCTAGTATTGTAACGTTTTTGAGTATAGTTACGTACGAGTGCCGATAGAACACTGGTATATGGGAAGGGCTTGGTAGGTGGTAGAGGCCGACCAAGTAACCTTCTGCTCATTACATAAAGAGTGAACAGTTATTAAATGCTCTATTATTATGCATCAGACGTAGGCCGATGCCAAGACTCATTGAAGAGCTCAGGACCAACGTAGGTCTTGTAGACATTATACTCCAGAGTGCAATGAAAGATCTGGTATTCTAGGATCTTAAGCCCGACGCTAGATTCATATAGAATCCGGGATCGACCTAAGTCGTAGAAGTGGTGTAGAGATATGCTTAAACGAAGATGGGGATGAACTCGAGCCGTATGGTTCTATGGATCCACCGGTGGAGTTACCCGCCTACAAGAGAAAGCCTCTATAGGTTTGAGTTAGGAGATGCTGCTTTATTAGAGCCCAATCAACAACTGACTTCGTATAGAAAATGGTCTACCTTATATACTAAATCTACTTCAGGCAAGAGGAGGCCGATAAGGTATCGGCTGGCCGATAAAGTATCGGGTCTGGAACTGATGCAACAACATAGATGGTTCCGCCCGACGTCGGCCACAAAAAGCGTCGGCCTTAACACAAAAAGTGTTTACACTAGTCCGAAATGCAAAGTATATAAGTATGAGCCTATTCCAAGATATCGGCCTTAAAAAGTACATGGCAAAAGACTCTATTTAATATAATCAGACGAGAGAAGATAATTGCTAACAATATGTGGGAAAAACCAAGTTGTAATTCCAATAGTCTGATTGACAGATAATAATAGTAAAGCACACGATAGCAGTTGATTAAGATATAAGTATGCAGGCATAATAATTGTGCAAGGTAAAACTATATGCATGAATGGATAATATGGTTAATATGGATAAGCATAGTCATGTACATAAAGCGTAAGAACTCAGTCTATGTCCAGGCAGGCTGTTTCACCACAGTATTCGAGACTGGTAAACAAAAAGCAGCTAATAATTTTTAATCCAATCAACAATAAATCTATCAAACAGAAAATCATTATTCAAATTATTTAGTAATACTACCTACATGTACATTTCCAGCACTGATTTCCTAGTAATAGCATTGCAGCTAACGCTGAGCTAATAGTCCATCACATAGAGGTAGGTATTAATTTAAACTAAACTCCAAGCCCCTGTGGTTACCGGCTGCGTGGTTCGTAGTCTCTATATTTAAAGTGGTACAAACCAATTCAGGTCTACACAGAAAGCGTAAATTAATGGCTTCTCTCATTCTCTCTCTCTTAAGAATAGAAACCTATAAAACAAATTCCACATAGCAGCTATTGGTTCTCAGATACTTTATGGATGTCAATGATATATAATATTTATAGCCAAGCGAATCTCTCCAATGAAGGAAAAAAGCAATTTGACCATATTGTGAAAGCAGTCAATCGAATAACTGGCAATAAACATTAAAACATGCTATAGAGTACCTATGAAAAGATTTACCTGGAGCCTCCCTGCTTATGTTGCAGCATTTATAGGAGAACCACAATGGAGGCATGATGATGATGACAAACTCAACCTAAAATATAGTGAATGGTCACATAGCAAATATCAGAGTCAAATAAATTGCTATTTAATTATTATGGCTATGACCAGACTCTTGAATCGCACATCATTTTTATATTTCAAATATTTACTGTAGTAAACTGAAATTCGGGTTTTCATTGAGAGGCTGTGAATTGCAACGGATGGAAATATTTAGATTGTAGAGTCAAAATTAGTCAAATAAAGGACTAAGTCAAATTATTATAGCATAGGATAGTTTACACTAACACAGACACGCAGACAGTGACACTTTGTTTGTATTAAAATTTGAACTTCTGGCTCTATTTAGTTACAGTAACAGACTAACAGTGAGTGTTCTACCAACAGACAGTAGTCTAATAAATAACTCTTTAAAAAATCTTGAGCTCCCATTGTGATTGTGACACATACGATTAAATTGAAATTTCAGAAATAATTTTGATGACTTGATAATCATTATCAATCATATCGGATATCCTAATAATTGAGTTAATCATTCGGGTCATGTAAAGTTTAGGTAATAAATATTCATTATTAATATAAATAATTATAATTAATAATAATATATATGATATATTCACATTAATCAAACAAAACTAAGTAAGTAATATTTTTTTATATTATTATTTATTGATTTAATGAATAATAAATATAATCATATAGTAATACATGAAATATCAACATTTATTAATAGAATATAAAATTATAAAAATAAAAATTCAAAAATAACAAAACTTTTCTTTTAAAATTAAATACTTATACTAATATATAAATATAACATAAATTACATATAAATTTGAATTATTAAATAAAAATCTCCCTTACATTTCATTAGTACAGTAGTTAGTGGTAGATTATATCATCAATCCATGTCTTCCAACGATGCCATTAGATACTAAAGGTAAATTTTGACAATAAAAACTCAATTGAAACTATTGCTACAAACACATTACAGCTTAGAATTCAGTTAAACGAAAATAATATTCACAGTTTTACACTCGGAAGCGCACACAACACACAGCAGACGATCTATTCTTGTCCCTCTTCAAGATGGCGGTCAAGTTTCCGCCCTCTCTCGGACCAATCAGATAACAAGAGCCCATCACTTTGCCAATGATAATATAATTGTATATTATATCAAGGAGTAATTATATGTATATTATCATTGACTTTGCCATCACTACAAATCATACAGAATTACTAACGACCTCGGTGCTAACGACTGTCAATCAGCACTCCCGCTCTTTGCTCCCACAACGCAATGTTATGCAGGGGGGTAACTTTCCTGAAAAAGTTGAGGCTGCCAAAATTGGACAGGCTAACAGTAGCGGTGTGGGAGGGTGTGTGCGGGATGGGGGCAGAAGGAGGGTGGGGCACCTCCCACAAGAAACTTTTTGAAAATTCACACAAAAACAGCCATTTTGATGCATATTTGAGCTATACGTGATGGTACAAAAGTACAAAATGTTGCATAGTAATCTGCAAGTAGTAAACTTCAAATTAGTATACTGCAAAATAGTGTTTCTCTGTTTGGCTTGGCCATGACGTACCATTGTAGTCCTTTACATCATTACATGACTTAGGCACAAAAATGTGCACACATTAATAAGAGGGGAAATAGTGCAAATTTAGTTGATGGTTAGAGATGAAGAGTGGTATTCTAGGGTTCCCAAACCCTGAAGAACAGTGTTCGAAGTGGAACAAATGAGATGGGTGGGCACACTGTGCATGCAATCTTAGGGCATTTCCTGTTGCTGAATACAGAATTACACATGCAGTGATCCTATCTTACAGATTAGTATTGTCATTGTATAGCTAACAAATTGAGTGAAGTACTAAAATGAAAAAAATTGTCCCTCAGTGGGATTCGAACTCGTGTCCCTATGCATAAGGACCAAGCACTCTACCAATTACGCTATCAAATCAACAGTGGTTTCACGCGAAAATTAGCCATCAATATAATTATACACATAGTAGCATCATTTTCATTAGAGTATGTTTATATCATGTGGGGCACGGTAACTATACCTTCCGATATTTTTTCTTCTTTTAACAAAAAGTTCAGGCGGCTAGGGCCGCCTGAGCCGCCTAGATAGTTACGGCCATATGTCCTTACCAAAAGTTGTCTACTCGTGAGATTATTTCATTAAAGAAAACATAACTCCATATTACTAATTTGTCAAATCACATTATATTATTTTAGTACCCAAGTATAGTGTACATGCAATGTACATGTAAGTAATGTACATGGAATACAAATGTGCAATATATTTCGCAGCCTCCAGTTCAGCTTTTATTGAAATGCATAATGATAAAATACAGAGTTTACAGAGTAGCAATTGAAACTATTGGAGTTCCAACATGAAGATATATAAAATTTGGCAAACTTTTTAGAAAAATTCCCTTGAATCCTAAAACCCAGTCTTCTCTCGTCTTGAACTTTTGAGAAGTAGTGTCTCGGATCTCGTCTCAAATCCAAAAATGCTGTCTCGTTCCACTTCTACTGCAAATTATGACTATACTGCTTTTTCTCTACATTTACACGACTGTATTTAGCAGTAAGATGTATCCTGGCAGTAAAAGGTAAACAATTTAATTGTGGGGTCATCAACGGTTTGCCTTAGACTATTTTCTGTAAGAGGTGTACAAATTATGGTGCCAGAAAAAACAGAATCTGTTTGGCTATTATCAGGATGTCTTTTTGTTCAGTTGCTTGTCTACTATTGATCAGTGAAATTCTTCTAATAATTGAGCTAACCTGTTTGCTGTTGTCCCCAATAAAGAGGAAATGTCTGTGATGAATATTATACTTCCTTACACCATTGTATCTGTTTTACAGGAAAGAATTGTTTACCATGGCAACACAAAATAATGATTTATGCGTTCTAGATCACTTAGCAAATGGTGCTATGGTAGCTTACGCAAAGTTAGTGATGGGGAACTAGGCTACTTTGGAACAACGTGCATTGTGCAAGCATAGAAACTAAGCAAGACAGTTGTATCTCTAATTTGGTAAGAAATTCACAGTGGTAATTATTGTAAATGTATTTTGAGTATGTATTGATTGATTGATTGTATTATTTCTTGCTTACAAGCTTTTTTCTGAGGATTAATTCCTTGTTCTGTTTAAAACATACAAGCTGTAATATAGCCTTGGCTGTCCCACACTAAGCTATGTTTAAACAGAAAGATCTTCAGAATTCAAAATAGTGCAAAGCTAACGTTCTGATGGTTAACTGCTGAATGCCAGAGCCTTTACTCGCTACAATATATCAAAGTTTTGGCAGACGAAATGTTTCAAAGTTGTGGTTCCAACATTAAATCGTAAGGTTGTATATCTAGAGGCAGGGCTGTAGCATGCAACTGCACTACATGTGTTTTGAGTTTGGTATTGGGTCTTGAGGATGTATAGGGGATGGGCACATGGAAATACATGTATTTTTTTGACCTGGTTTTGTGGTAGGCATACAATACGTGTACATATGCATGCTGATCCAACGTTGTTATGGCCAATATATATTTGTTCTACAGTTGAGACACACTGTTTGAGTATTTATGCCTGCTTGTGGGATGCTTCTAGTGGCCACTGAAAGTAGGAATACATTGGAATAACTACTATGTGTGATCTTCTTAGGTTACTATTCGGACACCCTAAGTAAAGTCATGTCTGCAAGTCCTGAAAAGAAGCTACTGGATATGACTAAGCCAGTTTCTAACATATTTTGTTGTGCCCATGAGTTTATGGATGGTGATGAGAGGCCTACCAAGTTTAGAAGAGAAATAACATGTAAAAGGTTACTCTTGGCTTCTGCTTGGCTGACTTCCGTTATAGCCATAGGTGAGTGAACAAAGTAATTTTGTCACGTCATGTTTTACTGGTAATTCTCAAAATAGCTACATGTGATCTGCATAGCAGGAAATATACTGTACGCATACATAAATCTATTAGTAAGCCTACAATAACAACATGGTGTATAACTACAGTGGCTAACACAAAGAGCGTAAAAGAAAAGAGGTTTCACTCCGGCCAAAAACTGTCTCCCTCCAAACGCGGAACGGATTAAGTAAGGAGTCATGCTACCTTGCGTGCAAATACGCTATGATGATTGGCGTTCTCTCTTTCCACTAACGGGATATCAATACAGGATTCTAAATATAACAATCGTTAAGCTCCGATTACAGTCGAACAGCTATCCAAAATATTAGTGGGCAAATGGCGGGAAAGCTGATCGAGGAACGTCAGCACCGCCAAATTGGGTGCGTTTTGTGAGACAGGGTGTTATCATTGAGTGATCCCTCTTTCCTTTTATGCTCTTTGGTTAACATGACAGTTGTTAATGCTATAATTCACATAGCAAGTTAAAAAGGCATTCGTCATGCATTGTTAGGTCTTAACGCTCTAAGATGTCATCAAGTTAATCTATATTAGTAGTAATGTGTAGTAAGCGGTTTTGTTAGAGGTAATCCCTCTCTCAACTGATCATTTCAAGCCAAGAATTTACGTATACTGGCAGCATGGTTTACCCAGTTTGGCTGTACTCTGCTTATCTGAGTATAATGTGATCCTAAATAATTTAGAGGATAGTAACAGTGCAAATTCACTACTTAGCTTAACCCATTTTATTTGGTAAAAATAAAACAGTTGACCCACACATTTAGTATAGCGTAGCAAAGTCACATTGAACAAAATATTTTCCCTTTGGTACCCCCTGACTAATGACATTCTTAGCACTGCAGTGCCATTTAATTTCATCATAATTTGAATCAGTTGCTTTGAAAAAGTAGCAACTTTATTTAGGTTTTCAGCTTTAATTCAACCAAATTTTGGCAGACATGAATTGTCTACCCAACTAGTTAATCAACAACTTCCTTGAAATTTTGATATACGTTGTATGATCGATTGTTTCCGAGTTTCAATTGATCCAAGAGACAGTCTTGCTCTACGTTGGTCATGCATGAATTGCTAATTATAATATGAAGTTGTCCTATCTCTTCTTTTAGGCTTCAGCTACACACTATAATATATAGCATCTTGATTGATAAAGGATTATACTGCATGACTATTCACATAATACATATAAATATATTATTCTCTTTTTCAATAGGAGTGATGATGGGGTGCCTCATGTATTTCTTTGGGTCAAAGAAGGATTGATTATTTTCTTCATCATACCTTCTCCTTGGACACCCTTCTGTCTCCAAAACAGGACAATATTCAATTGAATTCCCTGGTCTTGTTTTGGCATACTCCTTTATACATAATATTATCTGAGCCTGCAGTTAGTAGTAGTAAATAGGCTAATTTGCTCTCTTACCATATACTTTTTGTAATTTTAACTATTATGGTAAATTGCCAGTATACATTGTGTTGCTTTATATTTTTCACATTTTACATTTCTAACACTTTCATAATATAGACTAAGTTTATACCATTGTATACAGAATGGAGTGCATTACTGGTACTCTATTATTGCGTTTACATGTAAAATGCTACAGTTATAGATAGGCCTGAGTCTGAACAGATATAACTGAATGTATATTGTATTATATTATTTATGCATTGTTTTTATCAATAATAAACAACTTTCATTCTCGATTGAAATGGTATTATTCTCTCCATATTTCAGATCAAATAGGAAACAACCAGAAAATTATGTAAGATAACTTCATAGACTGTTGGTGGGACAAGTGCGGCTCTAAAAATTCTAGAGCTACTTCACTTGTGAAAATAATATTTCCAATCTGATTGACTTGGTTCTTGCGTCTAAAAGAGCTAAAAGAGCTAATGCAGGGCTCTCAATTATGCCATTGGCCATAAGGTTTGCCCATCCTCGAGTATAATTTAAAGCTTTCCTCCACATTTGTTTATTTTTTAATTGCCATAAAAAGGGTGTTCATGATTGCAGGCTTGAAGTAATTCTTAGGATTTTAAATGATATTATTCCCTGCTACTTTTACAATTTCATCCATTTTTCAAATTTTACTTTAACCCGAAATTATAGACTACAAAGCTCTGTATTTAATATTGATGGAGATACTAGTCTTGTTACTACTCTTTGTTTTAGTCTAAAAGTGGACAACTGGCTCTGTAGTAAAGTAGCAAAACTTCAGCAATGTCAACAGCACTGATACAATATAAAGAGCTAGTCAACCATGCAATGTACATTTGGATTGCCAATAAAATGCGTATAGTAATAAGTAGATGTACACTCAGATAAGTTAAGAGAATTGTAATATTAAAATTAAGCAACACTTAGGAATTGCTAAGTTTTGTGTTCTTTTAACAGAACTTTAGTCAATGTTATAAACATCACTACAAATAACGTGACTGCAGATATGAATAGCTTGTCCATGTATTTAGGCAGAGAATAAAATATGTTTCGTGATTTCTCAACGAAATTCCCTACTCCAGGATTGTTGTTGCTGTCCACAATTTCCATACCTGGTACTCTTCTATCATAGTGTTCTACTACACCACGCTGTAAAAGTAAGAATTCATATCTAACCCAGTTGCGAACCAATTTTAGAATAATGAGTGCAGTTTAGCATGGGCACTAATTTTAGGTATTTAACTTAATTCGAAGTTGTCCTCTCTCATGCAAAAAAGCTGCAAATAATTTCAGAGATGACAACTCCTAATTATGGTCAATAACTGATGCGTGACCATGGAGTATAAGCCTATGATTACATCAGATCAATCAGTATAAA
The DNA here is from genome assembly GCA_935421135.1 of Bugulina stolonifera. Taxonomy (NCBI): domain Eukaryota; kingdom Metazoa; phylum Bryozoa; class Gymnolaemata; order Cheilostomatida; family Bugulidae; genus Bugulina; species Bugulina stolonifera. The sequence goes on from OW285195.1 coordinate 10,720,217, forward strand.
ATTTGTTTATTGCTGAAGCAAGGAGTTAAGTTTGTCTTCATTTTAGTAAGTTGCCCATTTTTATGATGTAGTTAGTAACTGTTAACTACTGGGCTTATGGGACATATGTTATCTTATGCATGTATGGTTATTAAAACCATTTCCTGCTTCCAATATAAGAAAACAAATAAGAATCTTTGTTGTTCAATTTCCTATTACATCACGTTTGTAGACCAGGAGATAATAACTACTCACCCATCCATTGATCTCTTTCAAATAGTTTCTAACTACTGGCTGTGCACATGTTTCTTCAAAGCAATCAAGTATAATGGGCAAGAAGTCAGTGTGTCCTTGAGATACGCAGTCTGCCGCAAGTGCACCGCATACAGTAAATATAGATATCACTTTGCCTGTAGAGAAGTAAAGATAGATTGTATTTTAATTTTAGTGTTATTACTGCCATAAAAATTAAGGAGTTGTCCTACCTTTTGAGTGAGAGGGAGAAGGGTATAGATGCATTGGGTATAATTTTGAACGATAACTACATGTAATGATATTCTATTAAATGTGTATAGAAGGGCAGTAGGTGAGTGGGAGTGTTAAAATGTTGTAAGACATGTTGACTGTGTAGATAATTAAATTTCCTAAAACCGAGCAAAAAATGGCTCAACATACATGTAGCTGCCAACAATATAATTTAGTATAATATAAATGTATTATCAGTCAGGCAACCAAAAAAAAATTGTATGTACGTGTGCATACCCCAGTTAACTCCAGTTTTTATCAATTCTGTAGTTATGTTCTCATATGTCCACCTGACTTGATCATCTGTAGACATGGTAAGTTTAAGTTTAGCTGAGCACGAGTTGTAAATGTTTGGGTTGAGTTGCTCCATTGTCTGTACAATCTCAAGTAATCTCTCCGCCAGCAAATCACTAACTTGGCAGCCAACTCCTGTGTAAAACAGAGATCTGTAAAAGAAAATGCAACTCCCATAGTAGAAGAATGTTCCACACATAAGGGTAATCCTACAAGCACAGTCATCAGTTCTGAGATTTTTAGTCATACTAATAGATGACAACTTCTCACAAGGTTGTTGCTTTGAGTAGGCATAGTTACGAGAAGATAACTCTTAGTCGGTGGCATTTTCACAAAAGAAGGTACAAAATCATGCATGGAATGAGATAGTATTTTAGTGGTGAGTACACATGGGCTATATAAAAACAGAGGGTGTTCTACCCAATTAGTCACTACTCTGTGAAGTCAAACACCCCAGACAACCTGCACAGTATAAAATACATGAATATCAAAGCTAAGCACAAGGACATGGGATATGAGGACAGATAGAAAGGTAATTCATTACTATACTGTACTATTACTATACTTGTGTACCTGGATTGAGATAACAGTAGCTATCCAAATCTGATGAACTTAGTTCATCAGATTTGGATAGCTACTGTGTTTGTAATTTGTATCATACAGAAATTAAACATAACAGACATGTGCATAGGACATAGACACAATATAATATGGTGTACATAATATAACCAGACACATAAATTAATATATAAGCTGTGTGTACAATGTGTACAACTAGTAGCACAATTCAACAACTTTGGTCATGCTGATGAACTGTATTGGCCTACTGTGGGCACATGAACTATGGTCATAGCTACAGTAAATACTGCTAATATGACAAATAGACCTTGTTTGTATGATAAGCTAGTAGCTTATTGGATAAACACTACATTGAGTAAATAGAGCTACAACTACAGTATGCAACAATCATACTCATGTTGATCTGAAAAATTCGAAAGTTACAAGAAATCTACATCAAAGTATTCCCTAAGAGGACTGTTAGCGTCTACCTGGCACCCAACATGTACATTGTACATGTACACACACCTACAATGTATTATGTTTACACTTTCCAGCTATTTGCATATTAATGTTTTGTATTTTTCCTCTATTTGGTTGGTGGTAGAAAAAAAGCGATAAGGTTCTAGTACTAGGTAAACATGATAAAGCCTTACAGCAAGTAACAACATGATTCTATAATTAGTTACAGAAATTATCTCCCCCAGAATAGTGCCAACAAGGTAATGCAGTGTTTACTCATGTGCAAACTAATAGTACAAGCCACATTGTATTGCATAAAGAGGATTATGGGAGTTACTTTCTCTTCACTAATGATGGTTTCCCAAAACTTAGCTGACGAGCTGGTCTTTGATAATGTAGCCTAATCGGTTGGAATGTGGAAATGATGTTGATGTTTGACCGCATAACTAAAGCCACCCGCTTCCACCTCCATATTGCGAAACGAGTAGAGTGCCAAAAATTCAAATCAGTTAATTCCTATACTCACTCTACCAAAGACTTACCAGTGGCCAGTCTGTATGCTGGTTATTAGAAATTCACTGAAAAGTTTTTCTTGTCACAATTTTCTACTGTATTTTGAAATGAAATGTATAAAGTAGATTGGGGGATAATAACAAATAACTGTTCACACATTAGTCATCTCCAGAATACACGCACTGTATATGTTAGTGGCGAATATGAAAGGCAAAACATCGTCATGTAATAACAATAATAATAATATCCGTGGCACCAAACAAAATTATTTTACATGGCTGCCCAATAGCAGAGCCAATCGAGGGGCCACCACGGCTCCTAGAGCTGGATATTCTTATACATTGTAGTTCGATGTGGTACGTGTGGCACATGTACAAGTAAGATGATGAACTAGCTAACATCCAACAGCCCACTGACATCTAATCAGTCAGAAATTAATACCTAGTCAACTGAGAGTCCTATTTATTATCTTTCAGGCTAACTACATACATGTAGGCAAGGTGTCCACAGATATGGGCTTTGGAATCTTGATTTCACTAACTGTATTTTTATCATGTACGGAGATGCAACCAACGAGGGTGTAGAATAGAAATGTTTCACTTACTTGATTTTTTTCATTTGTGCTCCTGCTTTGAGGCTTCTTTGTATAATATAATGTTGGCAGAAAGCTCTTCCTTGGGAGGCGACACTCCATTCCGCTGTAGTATCCATAGTTACCATATACTTCTCAGTCCTACTTCACACAATTATTTGACTTTATTCTACAAAATACAAATACAATGTATATAATTACATGTATATACCCTGAGTGATCATGCAAGTAAAATATGTTGTTACAAATGCTACTAAATTAGATAGACAGCCTGCTATTATAATAATTTAATTTTTCTAATGATAAACATTATAATTAGTAAAAATATGCAAAACAAGTTTAATTGCAAACATGTTTTCTCTGCCTGCTGAACATAAAGCATTTTATGCTACCATAATATGTTGTATGATTACTTGTAAAATCATGCATAAGCATATTTTGTTTTATGAGCAGATAAAATACTTGTAGTTGATTAATTTTTACAAATGCATTTTAATTTTTAATATATTTTTATTATATGCCTTTATACCACAATATATTATAGTAATAAATATAATACAAAATAATATATTATAAGACTAAAATAATACAATATAATACAACATACATAATAACACAATAAATTATAATGACAATCTATGTTTTCCTACTTGATCGCAACTTCAACACACTTCACACTGATACAGTGTCTGTCTAATAATGTATTAAACATTTTGCACCACCTGCAAGCGATAACTGCTGCGTAGCCTATACCTGTTCATACTAGTGATGTACAGAGCAACCTTGCAAACAGACAGGGAAACTGAGTGATAGTATGCTACCAGTAGGAATATACATCTCAATCTATTAGCCAATCACTTTACTCACATTCCATCAATCAATTTTATTCTTTGAAGCCCATAAAAGCAAATTGAGGTGTAGCCTGGGTTCCAACTCAAATAGCCTACTCAACTATGTCCAATGAAAGATCATAGGTTATTTTCAGAGATTTACTATTATACATCAATAATTCTTCTTTCTCTGCTATTTACTCTGTTGACTACAGAGTTGTTGCTACACTTTTAACACCAGTAAAAGTTTTCGTAAATTGGGATGCTGCTGAAGAGTACAGGTACAATAATTCCGTTATGACATGAATATAAATACATATACAATAATAATAAATATTGTGTTGTAAGGTAATAAAATGAAACACAGCTGGTTTGTCTATGAAGTTGGCATTGTTTTGTTATGATACCTGGGGAGAACCACAAATCTATGTTATACAAGTAGAACTATGTAGCCCTACTTCACAATTCTGTTCATCAATCCAGAGCTGAGGCTACTCAACAAACCTTTTATTATTTAAATTTTCTCTGGTATCAATAAAGAAGAGCAGTTGATTTTTATTAGTCCTGCGTTAAACTATACTACTATACTACTACTAACCAATTACCATAATTATAATACTTTTATGTAATGTGAGAGCTGTTTTAAATTACTTACACATGCTCAGTGGAAAGACAGTTGGATAGGATATCATATGAGCTTAGTACTAAGTGACTGCTAGTTTACCTGCGGAATTATACCAAGGTATATTTATTTACCTGTATAACACATGGCTCAGTTGGCCAAGATAAGGCCAGAGTATCAATTGTATTTGTACACTACAAGTGCCATTGTGATATTGTTGACATACAAAATTATCACAATACAATCTATGAATATATGTATTATATTTGCTAGTAGTTTATTTACCTAGCAGGCACCATGTATATAGGTAAACCACACAGCTATTTGGTTGAAAAGTCAACTTATCACAACAAACTTTGAATTGAATATTGAATAACTTTTTTCCACAGACAATAGTTTATTCAATGATAAATGAATTTCTAATAATATATTACGGAGAATTAAAAGCTTAATAATTAAGAGCATATTTTTGAAAACTTGATGCTTAGAATGAAGTGCCCAAGAGCTTGCACCAGTTACCAGTTACCAATTACCAGTTACCAGTCACCTATATTGTATAAACAAGCTTTGCTATTGAGTGTGGCCAATATTATTATACAAGTATTATAATATAATTAGTATTAGTATTAGTATTATAATTATAATTTTGCTGTGAGCAGAAGTAGTGTAGTCTTCAGCCCTAGATCAAACAAGCCATGCAGGCTATAGACTGTTCAAGAGATAGTAAAGCACTAACTTCATGTACAAAGATATTATCATTATTATTATAGTATGATACTATAATTATGATTTGTAGGCTACAGGTAAACATGTAAAGCAGTTCTATGCCCACAGGATAATTATTATTATTCCTATAATGTAAAATATTAATCACACATAAATAACATTGAAGTGATACACATACAGATATATATATATACATGTATATGTGTAACTAATTGTAAACACTATACTAACAAATAAAGGTTATTATAACAGTTAGTAGAAGATACATGTATGAGCCTATCAAGTAAATAAAATGCTATTTACTATACCAGTTTCCAAGAATAAAGATAGGATAGGCTACATAGTATTGTTAGCAATACATGTACATTTATGTATGCTGCCTTATAACATATCTTACACTAGTTTCGTTGTTGTAAGCACAATCCCTGCAGCTAGTTACACTGCTATAGATATTATTACATGTAGACTGTCCTATAGCAAGTAACTGCTGTGAATGGAAAATAGTTGAGTAAGGAAAGACAACTCCAATACCTACATGAACAGCCATACTAAATACTAGCCTAGACCTAGTTAGAGTGTCAACCACTACCCTATGGTGTCAAATGTTACTACTGATGCCTGTGCCAGCTACAGAGTTTGATAATTTGATTATGGTTGGTGATACGTTATAGAGGCAATATGATTAGCTTTATAATGTTGTTAGGCCTATATTATATGGACACTGATTAGCTAAGAAATGCAACCTATAGAATATCATGTACATGTAGATAGTTGTAAGACTTACTATCACCATACTGTATGTGTACACTGTAAGTGTACAGTAGGTATATCATATAATTTAGGTCAAATACCTACCCTACCCTTTAATCATACATGGTAATGGCAGAAAAAAGTAAGGTAACGATGGCAAATATATATTTCTACATGTATTTAATTGTATAGAGTACAAGAAAAATATTGTAATTATAACACAGGACATGCACAGTGTATGCTATATGTAGGGTTGAACACACAGAATAATGATATGCTACCACTAACACTACTGGTTATATACTCTCATCAACTGGCTAGAAGTCACACTGAATTAACTGCAGTACAATGTTATTATATTTACGTTGATCTGTGTGAGACTATTATTATTTGTCTAGGTCTAATAAGTCTGGTATCTGGTCTAGGCGTGGCCAATACACTCTACAGCTACTGAAGCACTGACAGATATGCTTTATTGCACCAATAAACTGAAAATATAACATTAATAATATTATTGTTTTTTTCACTAAAAATAGAAAATGCTATTAATCATTGAGCACATGCACACCAGTTAATTAGTTACGTGTATTTAGGCCTACCAGACTTTCTATAATTTATAATGTACAGGTAATCACTAATATAATAATAACCTTTACATAAATTATGTTGTTGTATGTTATCAATTTTGGAAGGTAGCCAGCCAGAGGCCTAATGGTACTTATATACTAGTACTTACATGTAGGGCCTATAGATTGAATAGGACTACATGTAGGGCCTAATAGATTGAATAGGACTACATGTAGGGCCTATAGCTTGAATAGGACTACATGTAGGGCCTATAGCTTGAATAGGACTACATGTAGGGCCTATAGCTTGAATAGGACTACATGTAGGGCCTATAGCTTGAATAGGACTACATGTAGGGCCTATAGCTTGAATAGGACTATATGTAGGGCCTATAGCTTGAATAGGACTACATGTAGGGCCTATAGCTTGAATAGGACTACATGTAGGGCCCATAGCTTGAATAGGACTACATGTATGGCCTATAGCTTGAATAGGACTAGTGCTTGGCTGTTCATATCTAAGTACGTTTATCTTGCAGACCAAGGTTTATCCACAAACAGGGATCATAGTGGAAATACCATGTTTGTAGGGTTTTATCTTTAGCCTATATAACTCTCTGACTAAAATGTCTTATACTAATACCTATATGCCTGAAACTTCATAAGGGATTGGAATAAACCAAACAACTAGCTACCTGTACTAAGACTGTCTGACTGTCATACACTAATATACTGTTACTGATAGAAATAAATATACAATATTTTACTTTTAGTTATGCAAATAGAAAAGTTTGAAGTAAATAGCTGGAGTATGCTCTTACCTTGCACCTCTGTAGTACTTAGTACCAGTAACTTGAAGGAGCTAGAGAGATTATCACAACAGCTTAGGATACTCCCCCATCATAACTAGTTGTGGCTACATACATGTATATACACTATATTATGCAGAGTTTATGTAAATTGTCAACAGTTAGTGCTCTTATACTAGACAAGTTGGGAGGTATAGCACCGCCCCTCATACTATACAAATTCTGTAAACCTAAGCTAAGCCACCCACATGGCATAAACAAACTCCACTAATCATAATATTATTGATAGCGGAGTGACGGCACAACAACATACTGTATAACCAATCTTAACGAGGAAGTGAAAAGACAGAAAATTACAAAAAACTTTATAAAATAATACCCTAATTAATCTACTTGTGTGGTGTTTGTCACTATGTCACATCAATGCACTGAAGTTAATATTTTGGAGTTATCGTCTCTTGCTAATTATATACTAACCTGATCTTAACTCACTTCAACAAACATTTGTAAGGAACACAGTCTTCTAAACAAGGTACCTTGTGGTCTCAAAAAAAAGTTACTCACATGGTCTACACTGAGGGTTGGACAGTCTTTATCGTAACCATACCTAACCTACTCATTCTATGATATGAACCATGTGTTCTCCTTAGATAATTTGTTTTCATTTAGCAGAAAATGTGTGTGGGGAAGTTATCATTCCGACAAATGGTTTAACCGTTGCCAGCAGAAACATCATCTAAGTAAAAATAATTGAGAAAACTACATGCTCATATTTTCCAGCTATAAAGAAGAAATCAGTTTTGCTCTTTCATAAAAATATATTATTTTAGTTGGTATTGTTTCTCAAAGTTATTCTCAATCAAATAAATGTCTGGGAGAGTGCATCGATTCCTACACATAGTGAGAGTTGTCCCCTATATGTATGAACTATTTGAAAACCAGTCACCACTATCACAGATTATCTATGTACATGTATATAATATATAATACATACTATGTGGTGACCATTTGACTGATGCCTGACATTGAATGAGCAAAAACCACGAAACCATGATACATAGTACATGTACATACATGTACATTGATAGAACAAGTACTTGGAGAACCTGTCACACTGGAGACATTCATAGTCAAGTGTCTGCAAGTGATCTCCTGCCATGAATTGCTATAATAACTTACGAATGAGATTTATAATGTATCACTAACTGTTGTTTGCAGTTTCATTAGAGAAGGTGTTTAGATGTTTAGGCATAGTGTTTACCCTATCACAATGCAGTTATTAGAGCGGTCAATGTATAGCTGTCCACCACTATTGCAAGAAATCAATGACCTCATCCAGTTCCCTATCCTTAGCCTGTTTATGGGCCCACCTGGCCTCAGCCACATCGGGAGTCACACTCCATTTTTCATGGTATATCCTGTTACCACATGTGAGACATTTCTTTCCTCCTAAAATAGAGGTTCCATCAGAACAATCAAAAGGAGAACATTAAAACATGGTCTACTGTAATTATTTTGTATAGGCCATCCTGTTATTCAATAAATGTTTTTTAGTCTTTGGATTGGAAAACATTACCTTTGGCCTTGGACAACTAATGGTGCACAATAAGTCATAAAAAGGTTTGACGTATATATAAAGATAAACCATCAAAGCATAATTTGTTGGTTTGCAGTCTGGTGAAAGAGAAGACAACTTCAAATTATATATTTATTGAGACTAGCCTTGCTCATACTTTATTTACTGGCACATTACTACTACCACTACACTGGTACCATGGAAGGTGAGAGTTCTTTTTGACTCCAACTGACCTAATAATGTTGCAGTAAATAATCAATTCGTAAGTCACTGTTGAGTAACATGTACCTACTCAATTGGCTCACCTGTAAATGGTGGGGTTTTCATGTGTATATCTAGACATTTATGATGATATATATGTCCGCAGTATACTCTCTCTACATGCATATCTGCCTTTGGATCTTTGATTATATTCTGCAAATATAATGTACATCAAGTCAATTAGGAGTTATTCACCCTTGAAATACTATAGAAATAGAGGACAACTCCGAAAATACTGAAAACTACATGAATGTACATGACATTGTATTCTTTGAAGACAATTGGAAATAGGTACAATAATTCAAATTTCAACAGCAATAAATTCAGACCAGCTTAATTATCATCTAACAACACTGTATTATATAATATAGTATTCTGATCTAACAACACTGCATTATATAATATTGTATTATTATCTAACAACAATGCATTATATAATATCGTATTCTGATCTACACGTAGCATCCATGGACCAGCATACCTGGACGATTCCGCTATCATGATTAGAGCGCAAGTGTATATGAAAAAATAGACAGGGTAAACAAGCTGGGTCTCACCTTTGGGTCCGTAGGTAATGCCTGTTGTTTACAGTAAGCACATGGCTCTTTGTAATATTTCTTTACACAGTCCGTAAACAGGAAATCTGCTATTTCCTGTAGCGATGCCTTAGGTTGAAATGGTGGAGCTCTACAGATAAATAGACACAAAAGGTAAAACCACCCATTGAATTCCAGCACATTGCAGCATGTTGATAGGACATCCACGTCAATATTTAATCTGCAAACCTGTGAAAATACAAAACTACCCAGAAATGAGAGAGAAGACAATTTCCCCACAATTATAAAATGGCGCAAAGTATAGGACAAGACCACACAAAGTTCACTTATAGCCAGATGAGACAATGAGAGAGTGATTCAGTCTATAAGTTCATGTTACTAACAGTCCCTATGCAACTATGAGCTTCACTAAGGGGAATACATTTCAATTTCCCACTATCATAGCAGTTAGAGTTACAGCTAATATATATTACATTACAGTTAGGTCTACAGAGCAATGATAGCTATTAACAATAGACTGAGTTTCTCAAATACAAACTTTGGATTCTTCCTAAGCGGGGGTTCCACACATCTCCTCGCTATCTCTACACACTGGCCAATAAAGTTCTGTTTAAATAGTTCAGGGAAGTTATGATCAACACACTCTACCCTGTAAATAAATTTTATTACTATATGTATGTAAACGTACTGTACATTCCAGATATACACTGACTAGTCATACTGTACAGAATACAATCATAAGACAAGTCTACTCAATACGTAGTAGATAAGACAATTCCTAAGTTAGTGTGATGCTCATGACTTTGAGTCAAATATCAGACAAGTAGAGTGCCCCATAAAATGTTATTAAATATTTCACGAATATTAGGTTACGGTGAATATACTCTATATATACATACCCTAGTTTATCTAGTAGATATAGGTCAGGTACAGTGAATATACATTATATTAGTGGTATACATATCCTAGTCTATGTAGTGGATATAGGTCAGGTACAGTGAATATACATTATATTAGTGGTATACATATCCTAGTCTATGTAGTGGATATAGGTCAGGTACAGTGAATATACATTATATTATTGGTATACATACCCTAGTCTATGTAGTGGATATAGGTCAGGTACAGTGAAAGACATCTTGATATAGTAAGGACCTCCATACACTGTAAGGCTTATCTGTGAACTTTTCTGCTTTAGTTTGATGACATCACCAGACTGTATCAGGTTCCTCTGTATATGAGCTACTTCCCCTCGACACACACACAGTGGATTGTCATCTATGAACTTGCGTATAAACACCAGCATTGGCATCATCTGTAACATAACTCATTGTTAGTTTCCTTGACACACTATATTGTTGTATTTATTCTATACATTCTATAAAGGGAAAGATATAGCAATACTACCAGCAAAGAGTAACCAATAATACACTGACATGCTTAGCATGGAAAAGAAAGTTAAATACATAAACAAGAAGGGTTGTGAAAACATTTGTATAAATAAAAATTCACACCCTTCTTTGTGACTTACATATCAATCTGTTCATATTAAACGTAAATCATAAAATATCCATAATTACCAGCTGTGCACCAAACTATCATTTATTGTCATCAAAATCTTACCTGCTGTTTGCCAATATATTTCTGGACTTCATCCGAACACACCTTCTCCAGCCCTTGCAGTAGCTTGAAGTCCAGAGGCTTGCTCTTTAGCTCTATAATGAGGGGAGAAGCTGGATAGTCTGTAGGAAACTGGAAGTGAGCTGTCAGCTCTTTAAACTCTGTTCTCCTAAAGGCATTGAAATTTTTCAGTGAATGAAAATAAGTTATGAGACATTGTGATAATTGGGAATATATATACGTTTGTATCAGATGAACGGAATTTAGTAAAATTGTATGTAAGAATATCTAGTTGATCACAGGCTATACAACATAACATAAGCTAAGTGAATGAATATGAATGTGTAGGCCTACGTATTGGTAAATGCACAAGTACATCCATGCTTCTATATAGCCTAAGCTCATCATGATACTAACGTTATCTTAACCTGGACTACTTGAGGTACACATGCTATGATCTTAGAACCTTCAACCACCCTCTCACATCTCTTCTTCAGGTCTTCAAGTTCAGCGAGTATAAATGCAGCATCTGCCATAGCCTTGGCTCAATCAACCATCACCAGGTGCACTACCAATCACATGTAGAGACAATTTACTGAATATAAAATTATTATACAAAATAGGAAGGAAAGTGACAACATAAACATACTGCTGATTTAGTTATCTGTGCAGAGACGCACTGAGAGAGCAAACGGCTAAAACATCAGAAAAAGTTCATTTTTAATACCCCATATATGGTCACAATCAAAGGATGAAGTTTTAGTGAATAAGGGCATAAGGTGTATTTGTTGAATGATACGCTATTTTGTAACTGTTGAAGAAGTTATTTTAATTTTGAGGACAATTTTGAAGAAGTGAGAACCAGAAAGAATAACATAGCATAGACCCTGCATTTAATATAATGGTCTGCAACTAAAAGTTAAATACCCTATGCCTTTTCCCAAGGGTAAAGGTCATTTTCTTCTTTTATGATGTACTAAAGAACTAGATGTTCAAACAACTTAGTATAAAGTCATAGGTATGCAGTTTGTAACAATTATTAGACATATCTAATTTTTCATACAGAATAATTCACCTTTAATTAATCACTAATAACATACAATCAAATTAATTGTAGTGGCAGCAATGAAAGAAACGCTAGGACTAAGAGGATAGGCTAGGTCAATATTATAAGGATTAACGAGACGAGAAAAATGAGTTAATGGTTGGCAGAGGAAGAGAGAGGTAAAGAGACAAAAGAAATACTGGGAGTAAAGGAGTACAGAAGCTAGAGAGTACAGACATCCCATTAATGACATGAGACGGATAAGAAAGATATGGATATGATAATATTTATTTTACTTTTTCGGGCGTCTTCCACTCTTATCCGGGGTAGCCACTAACAGAATTTAGCGTCATAACGTGGGCCAAAGCTCAGTTTTACACTGGATACCCTTCCTGATGCCACCCTCTTCCGTTACTCAGGTTTGCAACCAGCATCAAAAAATGCTGGCTTACGACACTGATGGTGAAGCGGTTAAATGGTGCAGAAGCAATCGTTAAATTTAAGTCCCTTCCCCCATACTCCTACTGATCATCTACTACAGGAATCGAACTTGAATTTCTCACATGAAATTTCACAGCTCTAACCAACGGGCCACATTTATGTAGGCTGATCATAATACACGTAGTGAGAAATAAATTCTATGATATTGATATTGTCAATTTTAATCTGAGTTATTCTAATTTTTCGTATACAATATCATAATCATTGAATATCTTCTATGGAAAAAATATAAATATAAATAATGCTTTTCGCATGTTTTTCATAAAATCAAATTTAATAATTATGAAAAAAAGCATCAGATAAGAATAAGGCTATCATTATTTTACACAATATTAAGATAACAAGTCATAATAATAATCAATAATTGTTAATGATTTATCATAATTAATAATCATAATTATAATAATGATAATCAATATAAATAATGATATGGTCATGGTGATTATCATTAAATTATTATTATCAATTATCATTCATTCATTGATTATGATTATCATTATGATAATCATAATCATGATGATGAAATGAAAACTAAAATAAAAAAACGATATTTATATACAACCAAATGCAATTATGGTTAATGAATAATACAGGCAATACTTTCATACCGGTGATCATTTACACCTATTGGTTTGATATTATTATTATACAGAGCTGGGTTCAAGTCATAGATTTGACTTGACTTGCCAAGTCAAGTCAAGTCACAAGTCGACTTGACTTGGACTTGCCAACTTGCTGACTTGACTTGACTTTGACTTGCGCATCAATGTGACTTGACTTGACTTGGACACATGAATGACTTGTGATTTCGACTTGACTTTGACTTGCACATCAATGTGACTTGACTTGACTTGGACACATGAATGACTTGTGATTTTGACTTGGGTTCTGCCAAGTCAATCTGGCAAATAAAAATTTTGTATAGTGTTTAGCCAACATGGAAAAAAGGTCTCAATTGTCTACCTATTTATCATTTGTACTGGGTCAGAGTGCTACTAGCAGCACTCAGAGTATATCAAGGTAGCTATGAGGATACACAATTCAGGCAATATCTAGGCTGTGTGTACGTGAGACTACACAACGACAATGCATAGTCACAAGTACACACAGTGCAAGTAGTGTAAGTGTAGCCTAGGTGTGGTGTAAGTAGTGAATATAATGTACAGTGCAATCATTACTAGAGTTAAATTGCAGGACTGGCCAGTGGACACTCTGTGCTGTACCATGTGCTGTTTACATGTTATGTAACACTGCATCACCATTACAATATACAGTATATAATACTATATGACCAGTCTCGACTGTAGTGCCAATAATACTACTTATATAGACTAGTTCTTTACCATGATTGCATAACATACATGTACATGCCCTGCTACACCTTGGCATAGGTTTTTCATGGATTGGAATGCCTACTAAACGAAATAAATGATGGTTTGGGAAATGTAAAATTTTTTGAAGTTGTCTTCCACTTGACTTGCATTTCGACTTGACTTGACTTTGACTTGACTTGTGACTTGCATGACAGCTGACTTGACTTGACTTGAGGCATCACTGACTTGACTTCGACTTGACTTGCCTTCAAAATTTTAGAAGTTACTTGACTTGACTTGACTTGAGGCAGCACTGACTTGACTTGGACTTGACTTGCCTCCAAAATTTTAGAAATGACTTGACTTGTTGACTTGCAAGTCGACTTGGACCCAACTCTGTTATTATATCACTTGACTGATATAAAAACATGAAAATTGACAAAAAATATATTCACAATCCGTTTCCGGTTAACTATGAGCCAATGAAATAGTTTATTTCATTTGTGTATCTTTTACCAAACCAATCAGGAAACTGATAACACATTTTGGCTAAATAGCTGTATCAACTTTCAACATTTTGGTAGCATTTCCGGTATTATTGAGCTTAGTGGGTGTTAACTCTATGGATATGGCCAACTAAAGTGGTTATTTATGCCATGGTACCACTTTGTAGGCAACCAGCGCCGTTGATTGTGAACCAACAACCCCCTTAATCACAACAATCTGACAGCCTTAGCAATTTAACCTAGCATGTTTTTGTATTCGCATCCCTGAAAGGTTATTCCTTGTGCTTTGTCCTACCTAACTAATAGCAAGGAGTAATACTAAGTCAGAACCACTCCAAATAGATTGAGTGTTAAATAAATGTATTGATGAAAAGATGTTGACTATTCAAAAGCACAAGAGACTACTAATTTACAATAATATGTTGCTCTTTTATAGGAAAAGTGTAACAACCCATTACTTCCGACGCCCCGAACTACTGCCACAAATCCGTTATCGATGGATGAACAAAGTGAAAATATGTGTTGATTGCTAGGTATATGGCAACAATGACACACTATTATAAAGTATTTTCCAAACGGTCGCCGTGCTAGTGAGCGTCTCGAGAGAGCAGGTAGGTAGTCCATAACAATATTGAGTGCAAGAGGTAATTAGTGATAGCCAAAAATCTTTAATAGGCATGCGTGGTGGTCACATGAGACACATAAACACAGTTGCCAATTGTCAAGATTTTACATTACTTTAATTATTTCAATCTTAACAATCCCACTCTTCAGTCTTGATAATTACATTTCATAGTGAATAGTGAATAAGTGAACAGAAAAAACTTGATGTGTATTGTTTCTTATAGAAGCCGCACAATACTTTCTCAAGCTTTATACAAGAAACTGCTTGAAGCCAGCTGTGAAAGCAAGTGTAGAATGTTGATTATGGTGGATGTAATAAATATCTGCCAAGGTTATTACTTATTAGGTAAGTATCATAAACACATATGTATAATATAGTTCAGGCTGAGGCTATTCATGTAATTGTAATGTACAGTGCTGTGTCTTTTCAACCTTTAAAGCTTACTGTGACAACATAATGCAAGACCTACTCACTCATGGGAAGATGTCTTTTGACTCTAGTTCCTTAGAAAGTAGAGATGCCAGACCCGAGTTAAAGAGTTAATTCAAGCAACATTTTATGGCTTATTATAAAGACTCGTAACTTGAATGCACGGCTGTCAAAAACTTGTAACTTGAATTGTAATTCAATTATGGCTATGATCAAAGACTCTCAACTCACACATTATTATGATGAAATATTCAATAACTCGAGTTTTCATTGGGCAGCTGTGAGTTGTAATGAATAGTAATAACCACAGTTATAACCACCAACCACAACCACAATTATAAGACATTTTACACTAAAACTGTGACATTTTGCTTTGAAATTTGAACTTTTAACACCATTTCCTAACAATATTTCACCGTAAGCTAAACAATAACCCAATAACTCTATAAAAAGACTCGAGTTAAACAAACAAAGAATTGAATTGAAACTTGCTTGTAGTTAACTTGGATAACTTGACAAAAACTTGAGTTTCTGGGGACATGTGAAGATTTAACTCGTAACTTGAAAGTTTTGATCTGTCACTGAAAGAATTGACTTGTAACTTGAACAGTCACAACTAAGAGTTGGCCATGGAAACTTGAGTTTCCAAAATAAAACTTGCACACATCTCTGCTAGAAAGGAAAAAAGAGGACAGCTCTGTCGGCCTAAAATAATAGTTTGTGGCCACCACGCAGAACAAAAGTCATTTTAATCATTTCACTGTCTTGATGCCCTTTTTTCATAGAAATTTGGGATATAGCTGTGAGAAAATACCTCCTCAACTTCACAGGCGATTGGTTTAAATTTAAGCCAACAAACTGTGTACACTATCGCTCCTGATTTTATATTTATTTATTTTCAGGATGCAAGTGATGGACTCCATACAGTTCCTCTGTGATATCAAATGACTGATGCAGATAGAAAATATATGCAAGGATTGTGAATTAATTTGTGATTAATTTCTCTGTATGTGTTGGTCAAACAGCTAATGCCAAGTCTTCAGTTGGTTTAGTTGATATAAATTTTCAAAATATTCGGTAATTAAGAGTTGTCTGCCTTTTGCATTACTAGTGTCAAGTGAACATAACTCCAAACTATCACATAAGAGCAATGGAAGTTTTGCATTGAACAGTCTTTATTATATAGTTATCATTATAATTGTATTTCATATCGTGTTATTACAGAATAATATTGATTGCAGTTTGCCTGATGAGCAAATTTATGTCAAACACACCAGAATTGAACCCACCCCCATATATTATAATAAATAATCATTAATAATTACACAATATGGACTAAAGTTTACAAGAGAGCAATAGGGTATATAGGAGTAACATTGTTGAGCATATAAACTATTATGGTTAAAGACTAAAATAAAACTAAACAGTAAACATTTATAAATTATTGTAACATTATTAGCATAAATTAGCATAACTAGTGAGAAGATAATTCCAAAGAGGTTCTACCACTATCATGGAACTATTAATAACTATATACAAGTATTATGTACAGATATATACAAATAAACCAGATAGTTATGAGACATCTTGAAAACTGAGAAATGACCTCGTAAAGGCCTAACTAAAAGGAAATTACCTAGGAAAAACACTTGCAAAATATTATATTATGTGGAATAGTGTTATAATAAATTATATTACTAGTTGTGGAATAGTCAATGATAATATACACCTGGTGTATATTATCATTGGCATAGTGTTATGGAAATTCTCCATGTTGAAATGCTTTCCTGCCATCACCTTTCTCCATGTTAGCTCTAATCAACAATGATCTCTTCACATGGAAGGAGGAGATAAGGTGTCAGTTGACTCTACATACTGTTGAGAGGTCAATGATGATCCATTAATCAGTTGAATTGTCCACTCAAATGTGTGTTTAGCCATGGATATGAGCCATGGCTCCTGATAGGCCAGCTCTTCTTCTGCCAGTGATGTCAGAGTTCGCCCACCAAATGCTATAAATAGACCATCAGCAGTACAGTAACTACATGCATATCCTATGGCGAAAACAATAATTTATACTAATTTTAACAATTTGTCTGCGTGTGGGTTTTATATGTAGACCTATTTAGTACGTTGTTAGAATATGCAAAGAGTTATACTAACTTTAGAACAGAAAATACCCACTAGTTAGATATTGGAACACATTAAATCTAGTGGGATAAGCCTCTAACCACACAGTATTAGAACACTGAGACTAGCATGAGGAAACATGTGGGTACCCTGATAGTCAAATTAACTATGGAGACTAGAGGTGCTTGTGTGATGTCAGATTGTAAAAGGACTAATAGTATATCACTTTAACAAATAATTACATAACGTTGTGTTATAAGATACTAGTACTGTGTGTCGAATCTGTAACTGACAATTTTGGTACCTTTGTATTGATAATATTGATATCAAAGGTGTAATAGACATAATAGTCCAGTCAGATAAAAGGTCTCTACGTAATATCGGCCTACATATATATGGATGCAAATTATCAAGACTACTATACACTCAAGGAAAATAATACAATATTTTTGGAGTTGTCTTCCCTCCAACTAAGAGTGCCGGTAGTTTAGGGCAATATAATCAACAGGCAATAGCAGTCCTGGTAATAACTTTCAGCTGTAGACCAAATACATTATTAAGATGAAGACAACTCCAAATTGGTGATGGAATTCAGTGAACTTTGAATGAATAGTCTTTGGCCCAACCAACAACTTTAACTCACTTTGCATATAATTATATGAGTTGTCTGCCATATGACTATCTAGCATGGAATAATGCTGGGAATGACTGTCACCCTGGGACACAGAGGAGAAAGAGCTTAGCGGCATCCAATCACCAATAAAGACAGCAAAACATAACACCATGACCTACAAATAAAGAGATTTCCGTTACCATAGCAATGAGCAAACACAGACACATCTTACATAGTACATGCATGCAGGCACAGACTATAATGGGTATCTAGTTACACTCTATACTACCTAGTTATACAGTATTGTACAAACACATTCTAAAGTGCAAACAAATGAAAAATAAAATTGTCTTTTTTTTCAAGAAATACAAAATACTAAACCAACACTATGGGAAACAGTTTGAAGACTGTGAGTAAACCTGTGTATAAAATGATCTGAATTCAGTGAGAGATGAGATTACATACAAGTAGTTTAGATACGAGTCTAGTGACATTATACTCCTAGTAGTTGAATAATCTGTAACCACTTATTACAGTGATTGAAGGCATTACATACAACATGTATATACATTTATTTATTTAGAGCTCTTCTAATGCTATAACTGTGAGGTTAGATGGTGGCAGGATTAAAGTAAAGTGCTAGATATACAATCGTGTGCTCTGTAGCAGTACAGGCAGACAGATAATATTACTTGAACTGGGAGGGGCGGTATGCATGCCGATTAAGTCTTTTACTTCACAAGTTTAATCCAATAAGCAAATGATTAGTTTATTTAACCAACTACCCCCATCATTGAATAGAAGGTGTTGAGCAACATGGAGTGGGAGCTGCAGGCAATATCCCATTAACTCAGCCCTCTATTGTGTTTTGTAACTTGTGAAACTTTGACCAGTTTGAAAACAACGAATAAGGTGAACTTGAAAGATATTTCTAATAAAATTCGGTGCAACTTGCCAATCCCATTATGGAATCTCCTAATCTCTCGTGATGATCAATTAAACAAAGTCTTAAGATGATCTATTTTTTATCCCAATGCTAAACATTTGTTTATGAGCAATTAGTGTATTGGCTTAGATAGGGTGCAGTTTAATTTTGGCTTGCGTCACATAAGCTGCCATTAGATGTATAAGACACAAACAGACAGACAGATAGAGCATGCGTCCATCAACAGCTCAACTTCATTTATTGAAAGATTGCAAGTGACTATCAGTTGCAGAAGCTAACCTTTCTAGAAATCTGTTCACTTTACGCTGAATGTGTTAATATTGTGTTGAGACCTTGCAAACAGCACATATATATGTATACTACTACTTGTGTGTGTCTTGTATCCAAGTTATCCACTATAAATAAAAGCTGTATTATTGTCATTACTTGTATCTATTTTGTAATTACCCAATGTCAAAATCAATGACCGGTTGCGATTTTCACATAAATCTCCTCGATAGCTGGAATATGCTTGCCGAGGTTAACCAAAAGTCCTACTCACCAGTAAACAAGTACCCGCTTGAGTAGTGACTTGTTTAGGACTGAAGCGCTTGAGCACAGCTTGAAGTTTACTTAATTGGTTCATCAGTGAACGATTGCTATTCTCGAATTTATCACATTTCTGCTTCAGGTCATGATTCTCCTTGATGATATCTTCAACTCTAACAAAATTAAAACAGATCACTCTTAGAAATCGACAGTTGAAATAAGTGTCTGTGGATTTGAGAAAGGCAGACACCAAGTTTGTTCCTCTTCCAATAAAACGGAGCAAGAAGTCATTTGAACAATACCGGTGAGCAATTTGGAGTTATCAGTTCTTTCATTTAGTTTTAATCCGAGCTCATTCAAACATAGTCAAACTGATAATCTTTAGCATATCAGCATCTGATATGATAACAATACAAGACGATACGACATGAAACTGAGACACGATATTATATCCAATTAAACACATGGAAGCATTGTATTGCATGGTGTGTGGAGAGGTAGAACGGATGTTACCTCCATGCTAAATATGGTTACAACAGGAAACAAGAGCACATAATCATACTATTGTAGCTCCACCCACTGGAGCAAATGATTGTACCAGTATTTACATCTAGTGTCATTATGTGAGGGGGCCTATACATAGACAATATTGTATACCCAATTCAACCTACATAATTATATACACATACATGTATATGTGAGATTGTATCACAGTGCTAATATAAATAAATAGATTAATTTCTGGGGCAAATGTGCTAGTATTAGTAGGTTTACCAGCAAGGTGGTATATTAAACTACAAACTGCATGGTTGTAATAGAAGGTGAATAGATGGTCACAGAACTGAGGATAACGGGCACTGTGATACAATGGACACTGGGTACAACATAGCAGTGGACATTGGGTACAACATAGCGGTGGACGCTGGGTATAATATAGCGGTTGAAACTGAGTATACATGTAAGATAGAGGTCAAAGTCACTTACTTCCTCTCTAGCTGATCCATGTATTCCTTTTTCTTCCTTCGGCTCTCCTGAGCTGAGATCTTGTTCTTAATTTTCCTCCTCACCTTCTTTAGGTTCCGCTCCTCTGCCTTGGTAAGAGGCAGCTTGGAGGGCAGCGGATAGCCTTCTGTAATAAACGTTCTCTTCTCTTCCTCAGTCAGACGTAAGACTCCCGATGTGGGGATCTAAAACAAAGGGGCATCCATGTTATTTGTTGTTCATTTCCTAAAATATACTTGTGGTAGCCTGTGCCGATTTCATAATAGGATGTGTCAGCCCTAGCTTAAAGTGGCCACATCTATCTGGTGCAGCACTCCATGGGATTTCATGTAACTGGTGGTTATAAACAGGGGTTTGCATAACATCTATGGAGGGAGAAGTGGTGGGGGCCCTCCCAGGAAACACTATCAGCAGTTATCTCCCTGTTTAAGCAATTAAACAAGTCATGCTAGCAGCAAGTAGGGTTCAATATGATTATTTAATCTGTCCGAATCAAGAACAGTTTTTTGTATATTTTGGTAAAATGGGCATTTGTTTTGCAACAAGGTAATTTTTTCTAAGCCACACAAATTGATAAGCCAGGTTATTATTGAATAGCGAGATGCAGGATGTTCATTCTTCATGAAGATAAAGAAATAGTTGAGTGTATTTAGAAAATGGTGCTCTTTTTGTAGATGTGTTAATATTTCACTTTTTTCTTTGTATTGTATAGATGAGTCTATAACTAGAACAAAGCTTACAGGGGAAGAAATCCACATCCTTCTGCAGTCTAACAGACTAATAGAGAGCTGAGGGTAGGAGTTGCATTGAAATGAAGGGTCCTCGACTTTTCTAAGACATACAAATAGCTTATAGCTCTAAGTAAGAGTGTCAAAAGTTTATTTTATTGTATCTTACATTTCACTAAATTGACCATTAACTCTCTTAAAAATCTACTTTTTTAACACTAATTCTACTTTATTCTAGAATATGTTTTCGTGTGAAGATTTTCCATATGTAGTACCAATTTAGTAGTGCTGCATAGTTAAAATGTCAAGCCTGACCAGTTGTGCTCAAGATAGCCCACTATTGAGTGTAAGGGGTCATAAATTTTTGAAGTGATCTCGACTATTAACATCTGTAGATGTTGTGTATACTGCCTTGCATCATTGATTCCAAAGATCTAAATTTAAAATATTTGATAAAGTTATATAAATAATACTTGTAAAACTAAATAACGATTGGGACACAGAATTCATGGAAAAATATTTGAAATGCTTGGTTGGTTGCAGAAGCGGTAGGCCTACGTTAAAGACTAAATGTCTAGAGTTTACCATGTGACAGGCAGAACAATATCAGAAAAATATCAATACAATATTGTGCCCAGATAACAAATATCAAAATAGAAAACAATTATTATGAATGAATATATAAATTATCAGTTACCAGTTGTTTTTGAAGAGAATGAGAGAAGTAGTCTAACTTGGTGCACAAATAGCATTTCATATAAATAAATGATTATGGATTATCTTGTGTGAGAGATTAGGGTGTGAGATTATCTCTCTGGTAACCAGATTACTGATTATTATTGTGGGTCAACAAACTACTAGTTAATACTTTACTAGACAATAGTGACTTAGTAGTATTAGTACTAGTGACCTGCTAGTATTAGTACTAGTGACTTAGTAGTGTCAGTACTAGTGACCTGCTAGTGTCAGTACTAGTGACTTGCTAGTATTAGCACTAGTGACTTGCTAGTATTAGCACTAGTGACTTGCTAGTATTAGTACTAGTGACTTGCTAGTGTCAGTACTAGTGACTTGCTAGTGTCAGTAGTAGTGACCTGCTAGTAGTACTGCTAGTAGTAGCATGAGTCAAGATACTACCGAAATGTAAGTATGGCTACCAGGCGGTTATATATTTTGCTGCCACAGTTTTCATGGCAGAGCACTGTGCCTCACCAGCAGGCCAATGCCGTCACTTACAAGCACAGGCTACCAACTTAAAACTTGTTAAAAGCTACATATCACCGAGTCCGAGTGCAATGTTCAAAGCAAATTAGATTGCACTGCTTTCACGCTGAACCAAAATGTAAAATGAATGCACAGTGTGTACTTTACTAGGGTCGGTAAATGTTTAAAACCAAAACTGAATAAACAAGAAGTTAACACTGGTACCCCCACGTTAAAATATTAAGTACAACTTAGCTGCCTGTCACTTACTGGTTGTGAATATATAGCTGTAGCTGGATTGTATCTGTAACCTGTAGCCCTAGCCACCAAAACTTGTCTAACAGGACTAGTGGGTGGGCTATGACGAGGTGATGTCCCACCCTCACTATCGCTGCTCTGGTTGCTAGATGGTGGGGTTATGGGCATATGATCTGCATACACATCTAGAAAATAGAACATTTACATAGAGCCAACACAGCCTTGAGGTGTAAATCTGTATAGGACAGAGAGAGGAGGTGGTACCAATACAGCCTGATCTGGTAGTAGAGTACAGATGCTGTGCTTGCTGGCTGTCCACAGAACTCAGTCTAGCACTCAAAAAACCTCAGAGAAACCAGCTTAAATTTCAGGTGGGAATGTCGGTGTTGTATAAACGGGGCTTAAATCCTTGATGGAAACAAAAGAAAGAAATGAACAATCCTATTATAGCACACCTAACAGTAAGTAACACGGTATTTAAAATAATAAATACATGGTCTATGTTACAACTTTCATTAATCATAACACAACAGTGATTAATTAAATAAATCACTATACTTTAATTAACTTCAGGGATATACCACACAACATGCAAATGAGATTGAGAAGGCACAGTAAATTATTGATAGATGGCTAATAATTCTAATTAGTGTACATTAAAAAACAAATAACTAGATGGATTAGTGGTTGTATTAAACTACTGGAAATCTATCATAGTCCAAATTCTTCCAGTAGACAGTAATTGCCTTTAGATAGTCTGGTTGCGTAGAGAGGTAGGTAGGAACCCATGCTAATTTTATACCAAAAAGTGTTCATTTCACAGCCAGATGCTGCTATTTTTATACTGCTTGAACCTGTATTAGGCCCACTCTATTCCTTGTTTATATTTTTAGAATTATCAAGTATATCAGTGTGCTACTAGTTTAAAATGTTGGAAATTCGCCAACCCATTTAAATACATACACGTGGTATTAAATAAATGGATAGATACTGATGTAACACTGTAACACTGTAATATGATATACACACAAGTGTTTACTCCCTGTAATTATTATACGCTGAATAGTGACTACTTCAATGTGGAAGTTATCTATTGATGACATCAAACATGCCGGCTTGAGGTAGCACAAGATAGCACAAGTTAGCCAGCGAATAACTAATTAGCGAGAAGTTTGCCACTTTTTAAAGTTTACTTCATGTGCAGGTCTTAGATATGATTCACTGTTAGTAACATGATGATATGACATTATTTCAGTAGCTACAACTAATAACAGGTTTTAAAATCATATCTAGACACTTCTCTATGTTTCACAGGACTCTATCTGGTAAAATGTTTTACTTAAAGCAGAAGTAGTTCATTTTAATTTGAAATATTAGAATTATACAACTTATCTTGGCATGGTTTATACATTGAATTACATGTATCTACTAATAGGTCTGCTGACTTGCCCCATTCACTTACCATCTTCTTCTGATGGAGCTTTCGGTTCCGACTTGATTCTTGTTATTGGATATATCAGTCTGTTAGATGGAGTTGTGTTCACTGTTCTAACGAGAGAATTCCCCCCTTGCTTCAACAGGCTCTGCATATAAGCACATGATACTAGTAACACATTTAGTATTCATATATCACTAAGCCTATCAATCCTATTGTCAGAAGTTTAGTGTCAAATTTTATCTATTTCAAAACAAAATATCTGAGAGAAAGCAAGTCAAAACATAAAAAAAGTCTGTATTGAGTGCGAAATTGAACAGCTGGGTGGACTGCAGCCTGTGTTACTTAGGATAGGGACATCAACTAAAATTGGAAACAGTTAGGTGTAATTATGCAAATGGACAGTAGCAGTCTACATTAGCCTTGGTTCCCAGTGCTCTAAGAGAATACAGAAAAAACATCTCCAACATAAATTTTGTGCCACAAAATGATGATAGCCTACTTGGTGTATGTGAAACAATGAACCAGTTGTTCTTTAAATTTCCAAAGGCGATTAGATGGAATGGAAGGACCAGAGGCTAACATGTAACCCGATCAGGAAGACAGATGAGTAGAATGATATGAAGGCTCATGGAATGTGGAAGTTCAAGAGGTAAAGTCAGGGAAAAGCCGATCAAACGAGAGTTGAAACAAAACGAAAGAGATAACAATAAGATCTCATATTGATAAAAAGTTTACGCTTCATGCACAATGAATATACTACAGCGCACAAATAAGACAAGCTATTATGTTCTATTGTAGGTAAGAAGTCTTTCATTTATCCTCGACTACAAACAAGATGAAAAGTAACGAATGACTACACTGAAAGTTCTACCAACTTTCAATGTTCCTAGTATATACATGCACACAACTTTCGGAACCCGTTTTACCTGCGCCGTTCGGCCAGACTTCCCGTCGTATACTGTAGAAGCAGATGACTGCACTGTGATCACTCTGGGTTCCATCTTAACTGTCCTTAAAGAGTGTTTAGGCTGGCTGATTGTAGAGTCTTTGTTTATCCTGACTGCCATCTGGAAGAAGGGATAGAGGAAGGATTAGTGTCATCACACAGGGTCATGCAGGATCTCCTGTGTGTTCACCTAATATATTTCTCATTTCCACACAACTATAACATATTTCACAACAACCTTGACATATACACCTGTGATACCCTGGCCCATTTCCTGTTTTGAGTTAGTGTATAGAGGAAATGCACCAATACTGTCGGTTGTTCTGAATCACTGACTAAACAGATGCTAGTTCTACTGACAAAAGTGAGTGTGTATTACACAGGTTGATGCATCTCCTGGCAGCATTAGAGTTCATACTAGATAAAAAAAGATGCCACAAAAGAAGGTTAGTGACCAACACTAGATACTGCGTTAGGAAGTCTGGAGCAGGACAACGTTTGGGTTAGTAACGACCTCAAAGCCTACACCAATCTCTTTCCTGTGTGACCTATAAAACTACTTATTGCTGACTTACTACAGAAAGTAGTAGCATTGTCGGTCACAGTAAATGCATGTAGATAGGATATAGGCTGTAAATAACATTGTTATGTTGACAGAAAAAGCCCTATTGTTTGCATAACCTAAAAACCCCAAAAGAGTTTACAATGTACCAAGTATATCCAGTGGTCAAAGTCTAAGGAAAGAGGTGGGGGTCTCTAGGGTAGCAGACATAATTACCTGAGGGCGCGAAGTGCCCGAACAGCGCGCCGGCGGGGAGGGTCCGGGAGGGGCGCTTGAGCGCCCTCCCGGAAATTGGAAACTTTATCAAAATTAGACACCGAAATGGTGCAAAATCCAAGAACTACAGGTTAAAATATGATCCAATTAGTTTTATCATTATTATAATAGTAATCTGCAGGGGGTCTATCAGTCTGGGAGACCCCCTAAAATTTATGGTGGGGGGACTGCGTCCCCCCACGACCCCCCCAACTTTGACCACTGAGTATATCTCTAGTAGCCATAAACTACTCCTAGACTTTGGCCACACAACTAGTAAATAGCCTTTGCAGTTGAGTTTGGAAACTAATTGGTACACATTGTATTTTGGACTTGACCCTTCCCCATGTGAATGTGATGTAAGGAAGTAGGTACTACTACTACAGCTTACTATGACTGTTTACTAGTACTAGAGGGAACTGATAAGCCCATCAGCTGTTGCATATTCAAGTATTGGCAAAATCCTACTAGAGGCTCAAGATTATGCTACCTATTTATCACAATTATTTCAAACTACTACTACTGAAGAACTAGTTTCCATAAAATAGTTTTGCTCATCTTTTTATTGTGTCTGGGTTAAGGGTAATTTGTAGGTGAAACTAAATGCAATCCATTACTTCATCCTTCCACACTCTATAATTCAAATTAATCCTTTTTATATTTGACATTAAAATTAGTAAATTTTTTTCAATTTATTTATTGCTATTAAAATAAAAGCAAAATACGTTTACCTTTATTTTCAATAATGTCATATGTGTAACAAATCTAGGATAAGAGAGAGTGCAAGATAGAGTGGAGAGTTTCAATGTACATGTCAATTGGAAGAAATCATTTTGTTGTCGGCAGATCAAGCTACCTTCACAGTTAACAGAAAAGGGTAGGTACATGGCCCAGACTTACCGAGCTATTAGTGTGTGTGTGAGATTTTGAGCTATATTTAGTCTGTTCCTCTGATGCAGAATAGCAATGGTCAGAGTTAGCACGGGCCAATGGCTGGCAGCTGGTGTCACTCATCATCGGATCGTCATGGATAACAGCTTGCTGTAATAGTGTGGACCACATATCGTCTTCCATGGACTGCTCATCATTACCTGATACACAGTGCTGTAAATTGACAACAACATGGTTTACTGAGATTGTATGGCTGTGTCGCTGTCAATTGAGGCAAGTGAGCAAGGTTACCATCTACCGCAGACGTAGGCTATGGTTTACTACAAACTATCAGTCATGTCTAAGAAGACCTTAAATTTAAAAGAAATCAATATATATTACAAAAATTAACAACTCTTAAATCACACTGTGAAAGTTATATTTGAATACACCATACCATATGCTAACGCTATCGTGCATTTATAATGGTAGACAGCGTTTGTAGGCTGGTATGCTGATCCATAACACAATAGGCTTGTAAAACACAGCAACGATCTTTGATTGTACAAAACCGGCACAATTTATATTGAAATTGGGTAAACATGCAAGCAAGTGCATCGTAATGTAGTGTGTAGATAATACCGGTATGTTGGCATGTGTTATTTATTGATAATCTAAAGCATGCGTTAAAATATTAAGAAGTAATTTAGCAAAATATTAGGAGCTATTTTACAGTGGCACTGATTATGATAAATATGCTACACAAATTGATTTGTGAAGTCAAAGGGATATAACAAGCGCTATGTTAGACTGCAGCATTGGGTCTGTGAGCCCTGTTAGCAATGGAGTCCCTTTTTACGAGTGACGGATTCAAATCAATTGATTATTTTGCTAGAACAATGGTAGCCTTCTTTGCATTCACTGTGAGAGATAAAACGTAAATACACTGTTCATTGAAAGTTCAGAGAGGTGCATGCAGGGAAAATATATTCTGTATACCCTGACGAGTACAGCAAATAGCATCCTCAGAAAACTAAAGAAGAGTTTGTTATTCTTCAATGTTTTCATTATAATAGGGCTTAACATCATTAAAATTTTAATTAGAGGAGAGAAAAGAAATCACGATTAGCTAACTCAGGCTTGACAAGCTGACAAATGCAAGAGAATTTCAGATGAGTCTAAAAATTATTAACCGCCTGTATTAACTAAATACGTCTCACCATAGATGAGCAACAAAAAATATTGAGCTCACTAAAAAACAAGTAGAAAAATAACTGAAAGCTTGGGGAGACATTTTTTAATTTGACCAGATAATGTCTTAGTGGGGAAAAAAGGATGCAGTTTTATGAGGTAGAGTTGAGTGTAGTCGATACTTGTGATTAGGTGTGTACAGTGTGTAAATCTAAGCTAAGAGGAGCATTAGTTTGAACAGTCATAAATAAATAATATAGAGAGGACGCAGACGTCATCAATATTGCAACTGGTACAATTGGTTTCAAAATGATGCTGTTTGCTTTCGTTTCCACAACACACCCATAGCAAATATGCATTGTCCTATTATATTATTTGTATGTAGTATACAGTAGGATTTGCAATGAAGCATGGGCAATACGTACTACAGCTCAGTCAAACTAGGCCTACTCTGCCATTCATACACACAATGACTAGCTAAATAAACGTGACTAATATTACGCTATTACATTGGAACATATGCTCAAGTTGAAAAACAACAACTTTCGATGAGCACATGCCGGTCTTGAGCAGTTTTTATACAGAAACAGAGGTTAGGCCTATATCCACCACTGAGTCCTTGGTGCATGCCAATAACTTCTGGCATCTATTGTAGGGCTCCACCTTACACATAAAGGTACAGGGAATCCGTTTAACTCACTACAAATCATTCTCATGCAGCTTCATAAGATTTCAACAGTCGCATTGACCAATAGTGGATCAACTACACTATTCTACCATAGATAATCTCCCGAAGGTCCATGACCATCACTTCCCTTTATAACACTTAATAAACATCGTCAATTGCAAACCAGCTCTCAGCCAGTTGCTGTCATACTGAATGGTTAGTCTTTTAGCCGGCGTCAAGTAAAATTTCTGCTCTTGCTATGAAAATGATGACACCTCCAACCCAATTCCCCCAATCACTAATCAAGGAGCTGAAGCTATTTCTAATTGTACATGAATATAGAAAAGCCCAAAAAGTTTGCAGTGCAGACACTCAACATGAAACAGGGAAGGTGTGCCAGGTGGGTGGTATTTTATAGTAATACGAAATACACGTCTGCCAAACTCATTTTCATCTACGTGTCCAGCTATTGCAATTGGTTGTTGAGGGGTGGTTAACTAACCTAACCTGTCTGCACTTATGTTACAAACAGATGTATTTTCTACCAGGGAACATTCTGGATTTCAAAAATAAGATGGATTTGTGTGAACTAAGAATGAATGGGAGGCAGGCTAGTC
This sequence comes from Bugulina stolonifera, assembly GCA_935421135.1. Taxonomy (NCBI): domain Eukaryota; kingdom Metazoa; phylum Bryozoa; class Gymnolaemata; order Cheilostomatida; family Bugulidae; genus Bugulina; species Bugulina stolonifera. The sequence goes on from OW285195.1 coordinate 10,749,830, forward strand.
TTCATTACACTCAAATCTTTAGTAACCTAAGTAGACCAGTTCAACTTACATACTGCCCTAGTTATGATCACATTTTCTATCAAACTAACAATTTTCCATAGTCTTTAGTTGGAGAACTGTGAGTTGAGGTATAAGCCATAAAGCTTCAGTCATATAGGTAGTCTACCTCCATGTATATGTCATCTAATTTACGTGCAACTATAATAATAAGCCCCAGAGTCGAGGAGCAACTAGAGTTTATTAGCAAATTGGCTTTCATTTTCTCTTTTGGCAGAGTTAAGAGTCAAGACAATAAAGTCCTACTCAACTTTTGAGTGTAGGTCTCGAACACCGCATTCTTAAATTTAATTTCAGTTTGTACTTAATTAATAAAGCGATTAGCCTGTAACAACAAAATATATGAAATTCATAATCACAAGTTATTGATCACAACATTCACAATTATACTGTGATCGATCCTCAGAGCATGAGCGAACTGATGCTGACAATTCCATGATTTAGCCTACCTGATTCAGTGAGTCACTCTCATAACAATGTGAAGTTTGTTGAAAATTAAGAGAATCTCTGCTCACATCACAATTGTGATTAGTGTCATATGAATTGTAGTCATACTGAGTGTTACTATGGCACATATAATGATCGTCCAAATCTACTTTGATGCCAGAGTAATCTGTCGGCATGCTGTTGAAAATCTCATCCATGTCATTTTCACATAAATCAAGGAGATTGTTGTCTAAAGTAAAACCTTCCATGTTTGTCAGAAGAAAAACCTCAGACTGCTAAAGTAAGTGAAAAACCTCGTATAAATGATAACTAAAAGCCGGTTGCCAATGTAGGAAACAATCAATGAATCAATGAAAATTTTTCAAGAAGGAAAAGAGAACCACTCCCACTGCAAGTCTGGTTTCTGATTAGTTTATTCAAGTAAAGAGGGCGGATCTAACAAATGTCAAGGTCGTTAGAAATGGTCAAGAATCCACCGCTCCACAAGCACGCGAAGTATACAGTTCAAAGAGAGTACAGTTGTTATATATTCCATTTTAACTTTCCCCAACTTATGTTGGGACTGAGGCTCGTTATCAATAATTCAAATTATATGCAAGTTCAACCGAGAGCTGTCTATTTTTATTTTAAAAATAAAATTTATTTTAATTTGTCCAAACTTCCTAAAGTTTGATGAGATTCAGATTGCACATAGCATTATGCATAAAGCATAACGTAGAATAAATTATAGGCAAGGAAGATAGAGTGGATTCTTGGGAAGCTTATATATAACACTGCTATCTTTATTTTGTTAATAATTATAATAATTAATTTTATTTTATTTTTATAAAATTAAAAATAATTATTATTTAAATGTCAAGACTCGAAACACAGCATATTTCGCAATAGTGCGACCTCATTTGGAATATGCATCCCAGATATGGGACCCACACCAAAGGAAATACATAAAACAACTTGAAAAAATACAAAATCAAGCATTAAGATTTATTTTCAGAATAAAAGGGCAAGTAAGTTTCACAAACATAAGAAAACACACCCAAATAGAATCCTTAGCTGAAAGGCGAAAAAAAGCCAGGCTAAAACTATTCCATCGTTGTATTACTGAGGGGATCGAACCACCCTTCGACTACAATTACCTCAATAAGTATAATACGAGACAATACCAAAACACCTACACACCATACATAAAAACGAATCAATTTTATTACTCCTTCTGGCCAAAAACCATACGTGATATGCGTCTTGAGAGCTGATAAATAGTTCTTTTTTTTTCTTGTTTTTTCCTTTCTTTCTTTTGTTGTTACGACATGATAAATAATAAAAAAATATATAAATACTATTCTAAAGCACATATAAAAAATATAAAAAAAAACATTCAACATTATGAATTATATATAAAAGGGAATAAAAGTTATTAAAAAAAAGAGAAAGAGGAAAAAATCCATATTGTAGGGTTTCTAACCCATTTTTACAAAATGACAATTTTATCATTTTTTTTACATGGATGGATAGAGTAACTTCTCAGCATCATTCTAATATATAATTTATGTATCTGCTATCAAAAGTTTCCAAGTTATAAGGATTTAAAGAAGAGCTGTATTGCCTGCCCAGAGGTGGGGAAAACCGTACTTGGCTTAGTGTTGACAATAATTCCTACGGCGTCATGTCATGCGGTATGTTATTTACTAAGAGCTACTATACTTGCCAGCTATTGGCTACTTAGCAGTGCAGCAGAGCCACAATGCCAAGTAATGTACATGTACTTCACTACTAACTTGTATAATATATTGTACATAATATAGTAGTTTCATACCAGCCTACCAGTGCATAGTGATGCAGCCTACTAGTAATAGTAATGCAGCCTACTAGTAATAGTAATGCAGCCTACTAATGATAATAATACAGCCCAACACAGAAACAATTACATGGGGAATTAGGTTTTACAAGATCAAGACTCATAAAACTGAACTTGTACTTTCATGTTTTAGAACACAAACAGAGCAAATACATGAAGAGAGCGAGAGACACACGCAATGTAGATAATGGCTGGCAAAGTACACCATTACCCTTTAGCCAGCTGGCTTACATGTAGAACAGAAGACAGAAAAGAAGTGCGATTAATTAGTCAAACAATTGAAATCGTATTATACCTTATGATCTGTATAAAATATATATGTTTTTCATGCTTGCTACATAGTCATACATGTCACTATCGGCTTTGACCAGGAGGCAAACATTCTGACATAAAATGCTGCATCACCAGAACACAATAATCCTAATATCATATTATATATTCTATGCTGTACTATGCCTAAGTGTAGTCATAAACATGTTAAATCATACATAGAACTATAGAGCTGGAGAACATTACTTTTAATTACAACTATTTCTATTACGGATCAAAATTATCATACATGTATATATACAATTATTATTATTATATTATATACATTTACATGTATATACTCACTACTGTGAGGTAGGACTGTTCCCTAATATGTAATGTTAGATGTGTGTTACTTAAATATTCAAGAGTTCAAATGTAGAATCCAATCTAAACAAGGATCAAGAACATAAATAACATTGTCATGCAGCTCATTATATAATATTGCATGTAAAACACTTTCATAATGCAATACTTGTTAGAATCAGTGTACAAGTAGAACAAAATATGATCTAATAGCTTGCAACTAAGCATGTGGGAAGATAACTCTATGCAATACTTGCTAGAATCAGTGTAGTACAAGTAAAACATAGTATGCATGTACATGTATTATGATACATTGCAGTTTACAACTAAGCATAATATGAGAAGATAACTCTATCCAAGAAATCACGTGTGCTCGCTACTGATTGGCTATATTGTCCAACGCGGCCATTTCATTGGATACAAAAATAAAAATGGTTGAGAATGATTTTTCATACAGCTTGGTTTTAATCTTTTTATTTTGAAAGATTTAAAAGCCATCCACTACAATAGAGTATATAATATAGGTAATTAGATATTTTTGCACATGATTAGATGTAAATTAAAACTTTTCTCATAGTTTAACATGGTTTTAACACCACATGAAAATGATGATTTTTAGAGAGGCTCCAGTGGCCTATCCTGCATAGTGATTGGTTAATTGACACTGGGAATGTAGCCTGTGGTCTGTGATCAATCTATACTACTTTATTTGGTGGTGATAGACTTAATAGATTTAAAGTTATTAAACTTTTTCACAAGCATGAGTGTGCGGAGAGTGTGCGGACTAAGGCTGTACACAAATAACACAGTTGTGCGAACGCGAATTTAGTCACGTGATATTCTTACGATTTGATCACCTACATATTGTGTTCCCACATCTCTTCCGTTTCCTGACGGTCTCAGTGGAAAAATTAAAAAAAAAATAAATAATAATAAAAATTATAATAATAATAATAATACTGTAGTAGACGTGGCTCCCAGGCCATGCTAGTCTCAGCCAACTGACAAAGGATCCTTCAGCTATTATAATTATCTTATGTAGCCTAATTACCTGAGACTACACTATTTGCTAAGTGCTTAGCTATTTATGCAATCCTCAGCAAACTATTATCATTATGTAATCATTTTTCTTCTGTAGTTAGTTATCGCATTTCATTACTAGCCGTTATTATTATATGAACGACCTTATTGTCACTATATATGAACGACTTTATGTGAACGGCCTACTATTGTAAACGACACTGTCTGTAGGAAGTAGTTAGACGACTTTCTTTGTCTCCTTTATCTATAAAAAGAACCAGATTATTGTTAGTAAGTGCAGTCTCTTGTATGCTTTCATGCTGTCAAGTTCTCTCAATACTCTCTTTTGCATACTTATCTAATGAGTTGTGCTGGTGTACTGATAAAGGTGCGTTTACATTCCACCGACTCCGACACCAACTCCGTCTATTTTGCCCAACTCCGGCAAAGTTGGTGTAGTGTAAACACAAAAGTCGGAGTCGGTGTTGGAGATCCCTATTGCCGGAGACGGAGTCAGAGCAACCGAGTTAAGGTGCGTTTACATTACACCAACTCCGTCACCAACCCAAACTTCAACCTTCAACACCAACTCCGACTCCCAACTATGTGTTTACACTATACCAACTAGTTGTTGACGACACAGTCAATTAACTGCCAGTATCCACAGTAGCAAGCATGCTTGTACAAGTGTACATGTACTGTGATTATGGTAAATAAGCGTGAAAAGCTTTGGATTTAACATCTATGATCAACACAGCTAATCCTAGATTTGTAAAATGGCTGGTAGTTATAACCTTAGCTATTAGAAATTATATTCCAAATTACAATTTTGTAATTTTGAAGTATCACTTTGAATAGCAGTGCTAGAAAAGGTTTTTCCCATAATAAAGCTTTAGGTTTATCATCAATAGCCCAGAGCCAATTCTAGATTTGCAAAACAGATGCGAGCTATAATTAAAATACTGATTTCTGATTGGTCAATACCCTCCGACTTGTCGGAGTAACCCAGCACTGTTAGGTTGCTCTGACTCCGCCTCCGGCAATAGGGATCTCCAACACCAACACAGACTTTTGTGTTTACACTACACCAACTTTGCTGAAGTTGGGCAGAAAACGCAGCTTTACTCCCACAAGAAACAAGAAATCTCAAGTGTTGAGCTGCTACCGGACCAAGCGGTGAGGTTTATCGCCAATGTCAAGGGAGGTTTAGTATAGAAGCTAAAACCAAACTTGGCCTCAGCCTGCTGCATAAGAGGAGAAAAGACCAAAGAATCAATCTTCTGATGCGCATCCTAGCAAAGGAAGAGCGCCACTCTTCTCCGTCAGCCTCCTATGATAAGATCATCAACAAACCACTCACCAGATCCCAAACCCATGGACTGTTCCGCACTAAACGTTTGTTATTCCACAACAGTTTCCTGCCACGAACCATTCAGGATCTTAAGGTAGAAAAGACAAATGATTCTGCGACACACGCTGTCAACAATGCTAACACATAGAAACAGGGCCACCACAGGACCTGTGCTAAGGTCGCTACAGCATTTAGACTGAAATTTAGCTTCATCTAGCAAAAGCTAGCACAAATGTGCATACTAAAGTTTTCTCAAATGAGGCATGTCCCTTCCACTCGCCCTAGTGGTCTAATGTGATGTCTGCTCTAAGTATGCTAAGTAAGCTGTAGGTGTAATCAGTTACTTTGAAGTACTTATACTTTACTAATAAAATATAATATAGTCTACAACGTATTAACTGTACAACAATACTTTACTACAACTATTACTTACTATCACTGAATATGACTATGAGATACTATGCTAGTAATACTACCAACAACGTAGTGGTAGTGATTTATTATGTAAAAATAATTATAACTAAAAATAGATGACAAAAGTTTGAGTAGCAGTCACAATGCATTAGGCCTACATAATTATGATATTACAGTTGAGTTGAGTTTCTAAAAAATCTCATAAAAAATTAACAAGGCCGAGATAAGAGTAATCATTGTTTAAATGTAAGTCTCTATGTCTGCCTCGCCTATAGTATGGAGCTGTTGCCTGGGACCCCGCTGCAAATATAGACATCGGGGCACTGGAAAATTTTCAGGACCAGAGAGGAGGTGGACGATGTAAAATAGAAGCTTTGACTCCTGCCGCTACAAGAGAGACACAAGAACCGAAGGATGAACCTACTAATGTCTGTCCTGTCACACCCAGCACTGAGCATCTCCTATGATGAACTCATACAGCAGTATTGCAGCAACAGTCAGATACATGCGAGAGCTGAGGCCAGAGGCATACCAAGTTCTATATGAATCATCTACAACCTGTACCACAACCTCTTTCTACCAAGGGCAATACGAGGTTTAATGATAGGACAACCCTGCTGATACCCTAAGCAATCTCCAAGTGACAGGTAGCATTGACCTCTACGGGGCAACTTTTAATAAACTCTGAACTAACATGCTGTCCTAACTTATGCTACCCACTGTCCCATATGAGGCGCGCCTCTTTCACCCCTGCATAGACTACTTCCAACTGTAACTTATTTTATAATATTGTCTACCAACAGCACACAACTTATATTAGTGTCACCAAAATCATACCCACATCGTATAGCACCAGCTTCATGCTGGAGAATACGTTTCAAAAAATACATAGGTTCCTTGCCTTGAAACATTATTTTCATATTTCTATTTGTTATCAATAATAATGTGTTTGATAACCCTCAAGTTTGTAGTTAAAACTGTCTAACAAATATATCAGGGCAATGAGTTAGATGAACTGGTTAGAATCTGGCTATTCTAAATTGCATTAGACCGCTGCCAAAGATGGATGACGATAAACTGGAAAGGTACGGAGATGGTGTGTTTGATATTTTATGGAAAGGTGCTTTACAGTCTATAATAGAAGAATTTGATGAAGTGGAGAAAGGAAATAGTAAGAAGGTAGGTCACACAGCTTCCCAGACTGTATTTAGGGCGAAATCACGCTGTGAATTGGTATAACTAGTTTTAGGGGATTTGATAGGGTAGAACTGATGCATCTCCGTATTCATATAAATCTTATCCTTTTCCACAAGCCATTTCGAATTAATTAGAAATCAAACATTATTATACCATCTTCCATTCTTCATGTTGTGGATTCCTTTTAACTATATGGTCTAGATTATATTCGTGTTTTTATAGGATAGTGGTAAACATGGATGTGAATCCTCAGTGACGGAGAAATGTACGCAAGGTAATGACTAACCAAATAAATTACTCATGCTTTTGATAAGTTGTTAGACAGCTATAAATTAGCACTTCTAAAAGCCCTTTTCTGTGGCGATCTAGTAGCATGTTGGAGATTGGGATGCTAAGGTGGATAAGGGTTTCAAGGGCTGTCTTCAAGTTCAATTCACTTTGGGTTTTAGGCATCTGCCTTGTGGCTATGCTCCTACCACAGGCATGTGCTGTACTTGCTATGCATGCTGGCATGTTCTAGTGCTTCAGGTTTTTATACTGGTATTTCTAACTCAAAGATTTTTACACCTTTTGAAACATACTTTTTATAGGTATAGTAATTATTTGCTAATGGTAAGTTGATTTATTCAACTCTTGCGCATTCTAAAATGTGTACAACTCAATATTATTATGGCTATTGTAATATTGTAGCACATATTGAAGAAGACTTTGTATCTCAAGACCTTTTATCATCTTCAGAATCTCCTCTTAAGCAGCCAATCAGAAAAAAGAAGAAGACAGCCATCATCCAATCAGATAGTGAGACCGATAGTTCTATTGTAAACAATGATGACATCATGGAGAACATAGCAGATGTTATTCTCGACTCAGATTCTGACATTGAACTAGTAGATGAACAGCTGAGGCCGCCAAGATCACCCCGCTTCGCACTGAATACGTACCCCCAAGAACCTAGGTTAAGTACTGATATATCTGAAGACATGGATAATAGCAGTAGGTCAGAAAATTTTGCTTATACGCAATGTAGACTGACAAATGAACCTTCCCAATCAGAGTTTAAAGCCCCACCCCTTCCTTTGGCTCCACCTCGACTACGTTCCGGTTTACGGCTCAGGAATAATAACATTCCACCTTCCCATAGTCTACGTTCCTCTAAAAGGACAATCACTAAGACAGCACGTACATCAACTATGTCTGCAGGAAAAAACTCTTCTCTAGCCGGTGTTACCAAACAAAGTCAACCTTTGAATCACTCAGATATATTTAGTAGTGACGATGAGGACTTTCATGTACGTATAGTGATAGCCTATTGTTATGAGTATGAAGTAGTTAATATTATAAATTGTAGCCTTAGTCTGTCGTAGTCAAATATCTGTTATACACCCAGCTATTCTCAGTCAGTGTCATGTTAGCTTTTATCACTCACATTTACAGCAGTTTGTAAACTCTTACGGTGTTTCTTATAATGTTGATTAAATTGCCGTTTAATATTATAATCTATTCATATGTTAGTTAGTTAACGCTAAACAATCTTAAAAATTTGAAACCCATTTTCTTTTTGTGAGGTCATTAGAAATGGGATAGCAAATTGTGAAAATAATAATTATATTGTTATAATTTTTAGTTTAGTTTAGCGAAGAACCCTGCAGTGTTGAGGAAGGGCAGGGTGAGACGTATCCTGAGTGACTCGGATCAATCCAACTCTGATGAGGAGCAGGTGAGTACTAGCCACTGACTACTATTACTAGTTACTACTAGCAACTGACTAACTAACTATACTAGATGATATCACTAGCAACTAGCTACTATTACTAGATACCACTGGCAACTATTGCTAGCTACTACTAGCTACTGACTAACTAACCATACTAGATGATATCACTAGCAACTAGCTACTGCTAACTATAACTACTGCTGATGGCTACCAGTTACTATCACTACTACCTATTTTCTCCACCATATTATTATAAATATTATTGATTACAAACTCTGCATTGCATGTCCTTACTGTCTTTGATATTTGAATACTCCGTCCATTAATGATGTAGAACTCTTTTCAAAATATCATTTTTTGGCCTAGTCTATTTTCTTTCTATAGGGAGCAGACTAGAGCTGACTATACCATCTTCCTGTATCATGGATTAGACTACAATTATGATTGTTATAATCAAAGTATCCATCAAACTATATAAGATTCAATCTTTGTACTATTTCTCAAGTTGTCTGCCCCCAATTGAAGAAAGCAACTCCCAGTTTCTCACATTGATAATGCAACCATGGAGTGGACAGTGCTAGGAGAATCATGGAGTTGAGCTCTCTGCTCTTACTGCTTTCTCCGTAATGTGTTAAAATATTTGTATTAACAGGTTGTCACCGGCAGTGTACGTAATAAAAGGAGGCGTGTACCTATATCATTGGAGGAGGAGCTAGTCGGGGAGGCAGATGTTTCAAGCAGTGAAGATGAGGTTTGTTATTGTATAATTTATCAGTATTAGCTTCCTGTGGCTGCGGTAGCCGCTCCTCCCCCCCCCCCCCCCCTCAATTATAGTTCCATACAGGAGAGAAGTTGACTCTAATAACCCACTTAAATAGCAGGAGAAGATAATTCAAGTATTATTTCTAGTGGATATTAACCAAATATATTATCACATCAAACAAATAGAATTTTACTCACCTGATCTACACTGTGTTATGCCCAATTGAATTTTTTTGCTAGAGATAATGCTGGAGTTATCTTCTCCTGGATAAAATATCAATAACACCCTAGTATGTCACTAACTTATATTTGATGTGCATAATTATATGCGTTGCAAGTACATTGCAAGCCATGTCAATAGTTATATAGGACTTTTATGGTCTGTGACTTCTTTCTGTCGATGGTTTGTTGGGAAAATGTGTCATGCTAGTGTGAGAGCAAGCATAAAACCATGTTAGTTATAAAGACTATATTATAATTACACTCTGTTGTATAATACTTATCCTTAATCAAAGGCAATACAACTCCAGTGAGCCAAAATCTAATGATGCACACGTCTTATCATTGAGTAGATGGTTTTGTGGGAGTTGTCCCTCCTTGTTATAAATGTTATACATGAGGAAAGACAATGACCATGTATTATTATATTAGCTAATTCATGCAGGCACAGTTTTGCCATGTCCCATGCATGGTAAAGGGACATTTTGAAAAAGCGGTTTCAAACAGGACGTTTCACAACCGGACAGTTCGAAACTGTGTAGATTGCATTTCAAAGAACACAACTCGCAGATAATTAATTTTAATTAAATAAAAAGTAATATTAAAAATTAACAAATAGTTGAAATTAGGGGTTGGGGTTTGGTGTTGAACTGTCTGATTTCGAAGCGTCCTGTTTCGAACTATTTTTTTCGAACAGTCGCAAATTCTCCATTCATTGGTTGATATGGGATTTGAATTTTATGTGTTGGCTACTTTACACTCTGTAGTTACCTTGACCTGGTCATTCCTGCTCCCTACAAGTAATAGGCTCTTCCTAGCTGTATGCTTACAGTATATTTCTGCATTATGTTGTAGGAATACAAGCAAGACCACAATAGTGCCGTAAGTACAAATCAGTAGTTGTTACACTCTACTTCCTATTACTAGTCTCAATACATTTGGTTTACCAAACTTTGGAAATATTATTTCTTGTGAAACTCTCTCTAATACCAGTGACCAAACTGTTGTGTATTATGGGAACTAGTACTGACTCAATTACACGTCTTGTTTTACCTTGACCTTTGTACTCAATTATACGTCTTGTTTTACCTTGACCTTTGTACTCAATTGCACGTCTTGTTTTACCTTGACCTTTGTACAGCTGATCGAAACTGAGGCTCAATGTGCATCCATTGACAGTGAAGAGTTTGATTCAGACGGAGAACTTGAGGAAAGTTTCATCAATGATCAGACAATGCTGTCCCAGCAGTTTTCACAAGGTTAGTGTTAGACTGTGTGTGTTGACTCTGGTGTGGTAGGGTGTAGTGTGGTGGGGTGTAGTGTGGTGGGGTGTAGTGTGGTGGGGTGTAGTGTGGTGAGGTGTAGTGTATGTGCACGACTATGACTGTGGTGTACCTGTAGTATGATGTGCTACGCTACGTAGTACTATGCCATGCTGTGATATAACACACTGTGATGACATGCTATGCTGCACTACTATGCTGTGCTATGCTATGTTATACTAATGCTTGTACTCTACTAATGCTCTGCTACACTATGCTATATGCTATGCTATGCTATGCTATGCTATGCTATGCTATGCTATGCTATGCTATGCTATGCTATGCTATGCTATGATAAAGAGCTGATTTACATGTCTTTGTAGACACTATGCATGGATTATACCTGAATAGCCTGGTTAGTGGAGGTTGGAGACGATAGAAGTTGCCTTCTCTCTCTCTCAAGGACACTTAAGTATACCAATAATATTCCACATCTGACAATATTTCACTAGACTATCACTGATTAAACCATGGGAAGACGTATTGTCATTCTGAGATGCCATATTTGGTCACATTATATTATTTATATTTTAAATGTGAAATGATGTAAATTCGGTTTGAGTGTTTTATCTTATTGCCAGTATCAGCTACTTTACGTATATTAGTACTACATTATATTAGTACTACATGTATGTCATATATATTAGTACTACATGCATGTCATATACATTAGTACTACAGGTATATCATATTATCTACCCCATGCTGGCTCTACTAATGCTATGCTGAAAATTTATAACTACATGTAACTCCATTGTCTAGTGATAGCTTTGAATATACAGCAGCATCAAAGATGCTTTATATTGTATTATATCCATGATCTTTGGTTTCTCTGGTTGTGAGCTTCGCTGCCGTTGGCTGTCCAGTTTTACACTAATTTGATCATCACAATCTATCTAGTCAGTCATATTATATAACATTATTATATATTATAATAATATTACAGTATATTATATTATTATTATATTGTATTGTATAAATGAGTATAATACAATGTAATATAATTATAGTGTAATATTGTATAATACAAATGTAAATATTTTATTATTATCCTCTGTTTACATGCATTATACTAGTTAGCATTGTCATAGTTCATATCAATGTAAAATGCTGCCTATCTCGTTTATATTCATTATTCGGAGTTTATTTTCAAAGCTCAATAAAATATACAAATTATACCAATGACTAGCCTGATGATGGTCTCCTGTATATAGCACAATTCTCAAGTGTTAGCCTGGGATCCAAGAATTGCTATCTAGCACCAGTATGTCACTTCATTTGGTTGGAATAGTAGAGGAGGTCCCCTGGTTATTCCCTGAAGACAACAATTTATTACACAGTTGGGAATCATTAATATCAATATACAAGTTACAATTCCTCTGGTTTTCTCCAACAGTTTGGCTAAGGTCTTCCCTAGCAGAATCAACCACTATATCTGCATTCAAATGAGATAAAGTTATTATAGAGTAACCTGTGGCATGTATACCCCAATATCGACACCTTACCTTCCTGGGGTCAAAGAATTTACTAGATAGTGGCTTGGATGTCGCTCTTCTATTTCCTTTCTGGTACTCTTCGTTGTCATATCTGGAATATTTTATACTCTCTGGTCTGCAAGTACAAGAATATATATTATGAAGGGTAGCATAACTTCTGATGAAGTCTACTGACCTCAGTGACCTGTAACCTGGTAATGTACATGAGAATACAACCCATATACATTATGATATAATATATCCTAATGATGTGTACAACACTGTACCTGTAGCCTAGCAATAACATAACTTCTCATAGAATGTACTCACATTGCAATGTAGTATACACATGGTGGCATAACTCCTGATAGCAAGAACCTACCTATAATCTAGTATATACATGGTAACACAACTCCTGATAGCATGTACCTACCTATAATCTAGTGCTGAACTTATTCTGTTCAATTCATCCTGCTCATTCTCCCACCTCTTCTTTTTTATATCCAAGTACTGATAACTCCAAGGTTTGCCTACAATTTACGGTTTGTACTGTGTAATAATCAATAACATTATTTTATATTAGTACTCTATACTAGACAGATATTTGGTCATTTAACACAATAAACTCCCAAATGGTCCACTATTACTAAACTGTCTCTCTCTATGTCCATAGTTTAATCATCTCATTTGTTTTAAAATAATGTTATACAATCATGTAATATAATAATTTCTATTGTATTCTTTCTCACCTATTACTGGATGGTCTGACTTTTCTGGGCTCCAGCCTCCTGTTTTACTTGTGTACATATCAAAATACCTGCTGGGAGGGAGCATGTTTTTTCTAGGTACCTACAGTCAACATATTAGTCTATGTATAAAGTGCCTAATTTAGTATAAATGACACAAATAATATAAAGAAATATACTAGTTATGGTCAGTTTGGATTTGCACTAGCATTCAGTGAATATGCTGATTTTTTAACAAAATCTGAATGATACCAAAGTTGTCTTTTACCCCTCAGTAATATTGGATACCTTATTAAAATCCTCACAGTACTGAGTGTTGTACGTCTGCTCCACAGATTTATGGGAAGGAATTGTAGTCAGCAGATCTGGTAGACCTTCATCTCTTAAGTGGTACCTGATTGGACAATGGAAACAGTTAGCATTATTGGTACTAATACTAAGTATTTTCCTTCCAGAACACAGTCATATTTTATCAAAATTAAACAACTATAACACTGAGTGCAGACAATTTTAGTAGATAAATTTAGTTTGTAATGGTGTAGTATGGGTCCATGATTTTAATTCAATTCCCACACACATTTACATGCAGACTATAGAGGGTTGCCCTAAGAACAGCTGTTATAGAATAACATGCTGAATTACACTTCCTCTTTCACAAGTTATTATAGTTATAAAATACTCAATAAAATCTTATATAATGTTATAATATGTTTTATGGATAGTAGTAGATTAGAAGTTGATTTTACTGTCAATCCGACCAGTATATACAGTATATACAATTTCATTAGTGCTATCTAATTATATCACTAACCTGAGTTTTAGTTGTGCACTGCCTGCATTACCTCCATAGTTTGATATCTGGAACTCTCTACAATATGTAGTCTGGTAGGGGTTATGTCCCTTAATAGGTGTGAAAGTGTCAGAGAAAACCTACAATATATAATTCCATACTAGTCCTGTTACTTACATACATTATGGAAGGTTCAGATACTATCATATAGATTATGGCTACTGTCCTGTGCTATCCAACACTTACAGGAGGTGTGTATCTGTAGTTTTCTTTGCATTGCTCTGACCTCACCATCTCAATAATGATGTGATTATGTTAGACTCACAGGTAAACAGTCTAATTAATTCGAGTTAAATTGAAAGTTTGACTTCACAACAATGAAACCCTAGAGCTAAAATAATTCTCATTCAAATCAAAATAGTTTAAATATTTTGCATGAAATGTACAAGATCTTGCAATCATGTACATGTACATTGCATACAAATGATTACAATATTACTGTTACAGTACAGTACATGCATATTGTGTATTGTAGTGTAAAGTTGCTCTATAATGATGGAGAGAGGACAACTTCATGCTGTAATCAATGTCGTTGCAATTATGTGCATTTACTCATCGGGCCATTCTTTTTACATGACTGTGATCTTTATAATTTTTTCATATGTCATGTTTAAACTAGTTATATTGTTTGTGCTACAATGTTTGAGCTGTGTTTAATAATAATGTTAATATTTATCTCAGGCTAATAGTAATGACAGTCACATGGCTGCAAATACAGTATAATGCACAGTATAATATTGTTAGTGTAAAACAAAATAGCTGTGCAGTATAATGTTGTTGAGGCAATTGGGTTGGGGCCATGTCAGATATAAAGAAGGCAACTTCCCCGGTCGCAGTTTTAATTGAAGAAATCAGGCTATAGCCAAATCATGTGATGGGCGTATGCAAAATCATGTGATAGGTGTATGAGCTAAGCACATTGCTGAGCACCCTTGTAGATAAGATAACAGCTATGGACCTGACCCTAGCACTGTATCTTAGTAACTGCTAGATGGAGTCATAGTTACAATATAAATAGATTACAAAACACTGTTAGTTACTGCAATACAGGTAATATACATGTACTTGCACTTTACCTAACAAGAAATTATAACTTCTCAGTACATACTGTAAACAATTGGCTAATAGGTAATGACAGAACAGAGTAGCCCCAAAAACTTTCTGCTTTTGATTGAGAATGATGGCCTTTTTGGGCACAGCATACCATTGGTAGAATTGCTGCTGTAATACCAACTCGAAATGTCATGATGTTGCGTTAATTACTACTTACTATGTCCTATACAACATACAGTAAGTAGCTCTCTTCCTTCTCTTATGACCTTGAACTTGGCCTATTACCTCGAGGCTATCTCACTCCTACCAACACATAAACACAGTAGTTCACCAATCCTTGTCAGTGTTAGTGTAATTTGCTTTCATATACAGTAGTATCACCTATCAGTAGTATACATTGCAATCCTTGGGTCAAGACAAGGAACAGTATCCTATCATCACTAGGATATGGTCAGTTGTGTGTAATAATAAAAGTAGTTTTCAAACAGATTTTATGTTTGTTTTCTATAAACAACAATAATTATATAATCTAAAAACTCGTACCTCTCAAAGGGATTATTATCTACACTCTTTGAGTAACTTTTGTACAGCCAGTTATACTTTTATGCAAGGCTGAGGCCGAATTGCTCTGGATTTAGTAATTTTGCATCATGGAGTTCCTTATAGGACAATCCTCCACTCCAACCTTTTTTGTTATCGGAACCTAATGTTATGTCCTATTTGTCGTCCCCGAGAATATTGTATAGAACCGGACATTTTTTAGATGAAATAAATTACTAGGCATTAACGCTCAAAGGCCGATGGCCCATCAGCCCTTCAGGTTCCACTGCCAGAGGTTAGTTTCATATATTATGAGCCGTTGTTTTCTACATGAGTCAGTTGTAATTTCGAGTACAATGCATGGCGCGTATTCGTGGTTCTTCAAACTATTCTAGTTAGAAGTCTCTCAGCTCAAGTTCCTCACAGAACTGGAAACCATTGCAACTAGGATAACCACAGAAGTTAGTTTCATATAATAGGGCCTGGCACATAGTTCACAATTATGATTGAGATATAAATAAATAGCACAGTCGAACCTGTTGATCATCCAAATAATCACAAGTAGAGAGCACCTTGCCTGTAGCATATGAGGTGTGAATTGAAGCACACGTTACAACACTCTGTGTTAGTGATAAAATGGAATAAAAGGTAAACACAGCAATATTGGTCTTACTCTTGAATGATGGCAGTACAATTACACCCATGCAATTATGATTGGGCAAACAAGGGTGATAGTAATGCACACAGTTACAGCTTGCAATACCCCCACCATGGATCTATTACGTACACCGTTATCTCAGTCCACAATTAACCAATCAAATGTGAGAAGGAACGACTGAGAGGTGCTGAGCTCACATACTTCACTGTATACCAACTCAATAGTTTGTTGTATAGCACTCAGGATTGCGGGTTTCAAGGATTCGGCCATTGTGTTAAACTTCTAATGAATTCTATAAAGTGTATTCTGTAGCACATATACATGTACATGTGCTGGTTGCTATGTAAAATATAATTTAAGTATAAACTTGACTTTGCACAAATATTCAGACATAGAGCAAAGGCTAGAGGAAGCAAGAATAAAACTGAGGGTCGTGGATTTAAGCAGGAACAAGTTGACCACTTATCAGTCAGGTAAAAGCTGTACGGCTGGTTCTACTTCAGCAACTCAAGGTATCATTGCAAATTAAAAAACTATCTATTTGTGTAAAATTTTCTAAGTTGCGGCAGGAGGCACACAGATCAATAGATTAGTTGAGCAAAATGTTGTTCCAGAATATTATGTTATGTGCATCCAACATTCCCAGAGGCTCCTCGTCTCTAGAAGATATTTTAATATAAGATGTACAGCTTACAACAACAAATATCACTAATAGTTCTACAGCTCACATGGGTCTTATATAGGAGTTTAGGATGTGCTTCTTTAGACAGAGAGATCTGGCAGCTCTACTCACTGCATTAAATGTGTGATTTACTCATCAACTACTAATCTACATAATATAATATTATTACTATTTGCAAATTTTTGATTTATTATTATAAAATACATGACGTAATACTATTATAATAATTACATGTATGTGCTACCATCAAGAGTGGATCCTTGTGAAGCCAGAGTTGTCCGCTCTGTTGCGAGTGTAATCTGTACCCGGAGTTGCATATCCATTGGTAAACGAATACTCCTATAGAAAACACCTTGTTTTTGATGGAACGAACACCAATCGTTACACTAGCCTTAAATCCTTTTCTGCCAAAATCCACAACACTATACCAAATATGCTAAATACTTGTCAGTGCTTCAAAGTCTCATAGCGCATCAGGCTACATAAAATATCACCAGGAAATTCGAACTTTCTGCTGCCCCCATGACTCTGCTGATATAATATGCTGGTATTATGTTCAAATTGCCCAATTTTCCTAAATTGTCTGTCCATGGCAATGTAAGCATACTTACTTACCCAGCTATTACTGCGCCAAGTGGGGAGTTTTCTTGGGAACTACACCTGCAACTCCCACTCCTGAGGGTGGAGTTGGTGGTGTGCCATACTTGCCAAGTAACCTGGGTAAAAAATCTGGACACATGCGCGGACCAGTGGGAGGACGGACGACATAGCCGCAGGCCATGCCAGCCCGCGTAGTGGGCTGCCAGAAAGGGTGCGGGAGAGGCAGAGGAGCATCCACCCGCATTCAAAATATTTTTTGTGAGCCACTAAAATGACAGTAGTTAGGACAATTTCACTCATATTTGTATGCTGCTCTAGTGGTCAAAAATATGTTCATATTACGTGCATATTGGAATGGTTTTAAAATTGTGATATTCTTGCTCTTGAGGTTCGGCCTAAATATCAGTATTGAGTGATTTAGGGCTTTTAATGATATTTATTTGTAACCTGGAAAGAAAAAAATGAGTATGAGCGATAAACTCAAAACTGATCAATAGAACAAAAATCACCTCCTTATATACATGTAGTTATGCAAATTATGACAATCTTATTGGTCCACGTTATGACCAATAAGAAGATAAAGATATTTATAATCTCGAAGATAATAATAATAAAGGGTTATGATATATAAAAAATAAGGTCTTGTATCTTTGAGATTAAAGGAAAAAATGGCAGCAATCAAATTTATTACAGTTGCCCCCACTTTAAAAAAAGATACGAATACATAAGTAGAATATATATTTGTTTTTTTTTTAAAGTACATCTCATAGATTTGACGAAGTGAACAGCATGTGACAATATTCGCAATCATGGTACAAATAAATCTATTGTCAGGTATTCTATTTTGTATATATCGATCTTCTTTTCTTATGTAGACTTATTCTAGTGTTTTTGTTTGCTGTAAGTAATCGCCATCAAGGTTATACATGGATCGATGAAGATTATAGATACATTGTCTTTATCAGTTGAAGATCGGGGTGAATCGTCATCGGGTTATAAAAACTGAGCATTAGATGAAGATTCCAGGTTTGTTATCTTCATTAGCTGAAGATCAGGGTGAATCGTCATCAGGTTATAAAAACTAAGCATAGATGAAGATTCCAGGTGCATTATCTTCATCAGCTGAAGATCAGGGTGAATCGCCATCGTCTTATAAAAACTGAACATTAGATGAAGATTCCAGGTTTGTTATCCTCATCAGCTGAAGATCAAGGTGAATCGCCATCGTGTTATAAAAACTGAACATTAGATGAAGATTCCAGGTTTGTTATCTTCATCAGCTGAAGATCAGGGTGAATCGTCATCGGTATATAAAAGCAGAGCATAGATGAAGATTCCAGGTGCATTATCCTCATCAGCTGAAGATCAGGGTGAATCGTCATCGTGTTATAAAAACTGAACATTAGATGAAGATTCCAGGTTTGTTATCTTCATCAGCTGAAGATCAGGGTGAATCGTCATCGGTATATAAAAGCAGAGCATAGATGAAGATTCCAGGTTCGTTGTCTTCATTAGCTGAAGATCAGGGTGAATCGTCATCGGTATATAAAAGCAGAGCATAGATAAAGATTCCAGGTGCATTGTCTTCATCATCTGAAGATCAGGGTGAATCGTCATCGGTATAAAAACTGAGCATAGATGAAGATTCCAGTTGCATTATCTTCATCATCTGAAGATCAGGGTGAATTGCCATCGTATTATATAAAAAAAATGTGTAAGTGAGGATTCCAATTTTATAACCTATGCGTATATAACAATTTTTATCTTCAAGAAATTCAATGCTTGATAATTGTACTATCCATATGTGTTATTTAAATTTCAGTCGGCTGAGAGCGTTGAGGTGAAAGATTATTCCAAGGGGTCTCCTTGCCAATATAAACCTCTCTGAGTTGAGCAGCATCTAAAACTCCTTCTAAGGTTAGTTCCATCCTTATTGATAATTCGTATTGTGCAGTTGGAGATTCCAGAGCCATTATGAAATGTTTTACTGCCATCTTTTCCCTTGTGTCAAAATCTAGCTCTTCATAAACAATGTTTACCATGTTTCTAATGTCACTGGCTAAATCCGCCAGTGTCTCAGAAGGTTTTCGTTTCCTTCTGGGTAGAGCAAGTTCATATCGTTTCTTTAATAACTGTTCGCCGAATCGAGCCTGTAGCCTATTGCTAATGACACCAGGATCGTTTGTATCATCGTATAATACATCCCTTGCTTTACCTTGTAAGCACATTTTCAACCATAGTCCTTGTTCATTTTGTAGATGCCAACCATTTAGTCTACATACGTCCCTGAAGTTACTAAGGAACTTCTTCAGACCATCACCGTCATGAAAAGAGGGTAACGGACAGATAGATGCCTTATATTTGTATGTTGGAGCTGAAGCGGCGGATGTTTGGAATACCGGATCTACGTATTCTACTTCATGAGCTGGACTTGTAGAACTCACGTTGGCATTCATATTTGTGTTAAGAGTAGAATTTGGAGTATTATGGTTTTCATTAACTGTGTCATTTACTATTTTCCTGAGATTTTTTTGTTCCAACTGTATCGTGGTCATGTCCTGGCGAATTTTTTTCAATTCTTCAAGTAGCAGTGTCGATTCGGTGGTCTCTGTATCCACCATATTCTTGCTTTTCCTAGTCTTCGGCATTGTAAGTTGTATTTATCTGCTCTTCTAGCAGTTTTTGCTGATAGGTATGGTGTTCCTTGAACTACCAACCCCCTCACTCTGAGTGAGTTAATACCAGTAGTTCCAACAGGCAAGTGAGGGTTGCCAGGGAACACCCAATACGGTTTTCTGAAGCCGATATACAACTCAAGGTTGTACCAAAGCCCAGTGTACCTAGGGATTAAAGGTATTAACCTGTCCCTACCGCTAAGTATAGCAGGGATAACTTCTGATTCACCGAAGTTGTCTGCTCTTGAAGCAGTCCTACCGCTCAGTATAGTAGGAACTCTGTCCAAGGTTGTCTGTTCTTGAAGCAGTTTTTGCTGATAGGTATGGTGTTCCTTGAACTACCAACCCCCTCACTCTGAGTGAGTTAATACCAGTAGTTCCAACAGGCAAGTGAGGGTTGCCAGGGAACACCCAATACGGTTTTCTGAAGCCGATATACAACTCAAGGTTGTACCAAAGCCCAGTGTACCTAGGGATTAAAGGTATTAACCTGTCCCTACCGCTAAGTATAGCAGAGATAACTTCTAATTCATCAAAGTTGTCTGCTCTTGAAGCAGTCCTACCGCTCAGTATAGTAGGAACTCTGTCCAAGGTTGTCTGCTCTTGAAGCAGTTTTTGCTGATAGGTATGGTGTTCCTTGAACTACCAACCCCCTCACTCTGAGTGAGTTTAATACCAGTAGTTCCAACAGGCAAGTGAGGGTTGCCAGGGAACACCCAATACGGTTTTCTGTAGCTGATATACAACTCAAGGTTGTACCAAAGCCCAGTGTACCTAGGGATTAAAGGTATTAACCTGTCCCTACCGCTAAGTATAGCAGGGATAACTTCTGATTCACCAAAGTTGTCTGCTCTTGAAGCAGTCCTACCGCTCAGTATAGTAGGAACTCTGTCCAAGGTTGTCTGTTCTTGAAGCAGTTTTTGTTGATAGGTATGGTGTTCCTTGAACTACCAACCCCCTCACTCTGAGTGAGTTAATACCAGTAGTTCCAACAGGCAAGTGAGGGTTGCCAGGGAACACCCAATACGGTTTTCTGAAGCCGATATACAACTCAAGGTTGTACCAAAGCCCAGTGTACCTAGGGATTAAAGGTATTAACCTGTCCCTACCGCTAAGTATAGCAGGGATAACTTCTGATTCACCAAAGTTGTCTGCTCTTGAAGCAGTCCTACCGCTCAGTATAGTAGGAACTCTGTCCAAAGTTGTCTGCTCTTGAAGCAGTCCTACCGCTCAGTATAGTAGGAACTCTGTCCAAAGTTGTCTGCTCTTGAAGCAGTCCCACCGGAGTCGCCAACTGTGATATTCTTGCTCTTGAGGTTCGGCCTAAATATCAGTATTGAGTGATTTAGGGCTTTTAATGATATTTATTTGTAACCTGGAAAGAAAAAAATGAGTATGAGCGATAAACTCAAAACTGATCAATAGAACAAAAATCACCTCCTTATATACATGTAGTTATGCAAATTATGACAATCTTATTGGTCCACGTTATGACCAATAAGAAGATAAAGATATTTATAATCTCGAAGATAATAATAATAAAGGGTTATGATATATAAAAAATAAGGTCTTGTATCTTTGAGATTAAAGGAAAAAATGGCAGCAATCAAATCTATTACAAAAATGTTGGGAAGAATTAGAATAAGAATGAAATTGCAAAGAGTGCTTCAAGTTGGATTATCTAAAGAAGACCTATAAAACTTGCTACAACATAAAAATTTATTAGACACCAAACTTTTGTTCCATTTTATTAAATTATAAACATATAAATAGCTTTATTTATGAAAACACTGAATTATAATAATAAAAATTCAGTATTTTCATAAGTTAAGTTTATAATTATTATATTAACAACTATAATCATAATGTAAGCCTGTCTTTTGAACTTCAGAATCTTTGAGAATAAACAAATCTTCTAAGCTTTTAGATGACGTGACAGCTTTCAGACAACAGCTTTGATATGCTTCTGGGTCAGGGTGTGCCTGGCTATGTCATTGGTACCACCATCAGTAATACTAGAAGGTGCAGAAGGCATAATCATTATGATAATGATAATTTTATATTTAATAAAATATTGATATTAAAAACCTAATTTACTTTTAGAAATAAAATAAATGAATTTGACCCATTGATTTTAAATTTGAAAATTGCCGAGTCTTTTGCTTGTTTGTACTGTGAAAATTGTTTGGCTTAACAGCTAAATTAACACCCAATAGACAAATAATGGAAACATTATTTGTACAAGCAAATAATAATAATTATAATATCAATGAGTGAATTTGCATTTGCGCGGTGGTCGTCATTGACATTAGAGCGTTTATATAAAATAGCTATCCACTGTTGAGGAGGCTCTAGTACACCACCAACATAGCTTAGGAATTAGTCAGAGTTTGGGCTATCACTAGTGGCAATTGGCATAGACACGACAGTCACTAGACATCGAACTACTTCAAAAATAAACGGTGTGTAGCATATTTTATATAGCAAAATTCCCCAGGATTTGCGACGCTCAACCCTTTTTCAGTCAATGTTTTGGAAAATCCAAAGGAAAAAATAAATAAAATTTTTTGGAGCAGCAATTTTTTAATTCCCGGGGTATAAATCAGGACATTGGGACAGTGTAGGGACAATTTTCAAATCCCGGGGGTGTCCCGAGAAACCCGGGACACTTGGCAAGTATGTGGTGTGCACTCCCTAGTTAGGTGCAGAGCATACTTGCCAAGTAACCTGGGTAAAAAATCTGGACACATGCGCGGACCAGAGGGGGACGGATGACATGGCCGCAGGCCATGCCAGCCCGCATAGTGGGCTGCCAGAAAGGGTGCGGGAGGGGCAGAGGAGCACCCTCCCGCATTCAAAATATTTTTTGTGAGCCACTAAAATGACAGTCACAGTAGTTAGGACAATTTCACTTGTATTTGTATGCTGCTCTAGTGGTAAAAAAATATGTTCATATTACGTGCATAGTGGAATGGTTTTAAAATGGTGGGAAGCATACTTGCCAAGTGTCCCGGGTTTCTCGGGACACCCCCGGGATTTGATAATTGTCCCTACACTGTCCCAATGTCCTGATTTATACCCCGGGAATTAGGAAATTGCTGCTCCAAAAAATTTTATTTATTATTTCCTTTGGATTTTCCAAAACATTGGCTGAAAGAGGGTTGAGCGCATAGAGGTAGGATAGAGCCAGTACTATATAGAAAGCCAGTGACGCCGTAAGGACCCACTTTTTTGCTTTAGACAAAGTTCCGGTTTGCATTTTTGCACGTGAATGTAATTAGTTATGCCAAAGTTTTGTGCAGTAATAACTCATCCAGGACTCGTGACAAGTCATTTCACACGTAAGCTTAGAAAAAGACAGTTCGAAACAGGACTTTTCACAGCTGGACAGTTAGAAACAGGACAGTTCGAAACTGTGTAGATTACATTTAGAAGAACAAAACTTGCAGAAAGTTCATTTTAACTTATTAAATTAATAAAAAAAATATTAAAAATTAGTTAAAGTCTGGTGGTTTGGGCTTAAGCATTTCGAACTGTCCAGTGCTGAACTGTCCACTTTGGAAACGTCATTTTCAAATAGCAGCACAGTCCTCAAACTGACAGTCCAGCAGATGTCCAGTATAGTATTGTCACTTAACCCTAAAGATTCAGTAGCAGATGTCAGCGTGAATGTAGATTATTCATATGGTAGTAATCTAGGTTGGTATTGGAATTGATGTCTCTTTTTATAGCATTTTATCTTGGAAGATAATAATTTCAGTGTTACCATAATATTTGATGGAATAGGCTATATCATCCACACGCACGTGTCCATGTAATATATATGTACAAAGGTACAATGTATAAACATACCTATATACATGTATGTTATCATAATATATATAAATATAATATGTATATAACATTCAGTGTAAAGGTGCGTTGCGTGGGAGTTTCCTAAGTTTTGAATATTTTTTGATATTTTATTGCTACAGATCAGATGCTACTTATTCTGTTACTTTCAGAGTTTCTCAAGACTTTGTTTAGCAGAATTCATAGAATGGGAGAGCATAACAACAACCCAACTGCTACAGGCTTTAGGGCAGATCCAAGAAAGCTGTTGATGAAGCGGTCAGTGTCCACTTTAAATGTAGCCAATTCAGCTGACTGTGACTCCAGCTCTGGTTTATTTTCTTTACGGTGGTGCAAGTGAAAAGCTCCAATACCTTCTGTTTAACATCGCTACAAACTTGTAACACTCACCCACTGAATATTCTTGGATATTTCAGGAAAAATTGCAAGAACTCTACACGGCAGTGCGGAAGTGTGCAGGTGGCTTTGGTGATCATTTGTATGTCGTAGGATGATGAAGGCCAAAAACAGAGGTGGCCTCACTTATGCTACTGATTTAGTAAAGCAGATTGTGGTTTGATGTGAGCAGGTGTTTATACAGTGTATTTCGATTCTCGACCGATGAATAGACATTTGAAACATTGAACTTTTGCTTCATTTCAATACCTGTAACATAATTTTACAATAAGTGTATCATAAATTTCTTATTTTTTTGTTATTTAATTCTTTTATTGCTATGTCTATGACATTTTTGCTAACTTTCAATCTTGTTTGCATATACATATTTGTCTGGTTATGATAGTCATATGATTTACCATCCATAATTCTGCACTGCAGATGATAAAACAAAAATATAATACAGTGCAATAATAGATATAATGCATATGTAGTTGACTTCTCATTAATTTCAATTATATCAGAAGTTGTATTTTTAATGTATCATAGATAGTTTTTAACTTGCAGAGTATTGATAGCCACAAAATATGTGATTTTGTTGAGCAAACGTTATCGATTTCGTATTGTTACAATGGATTTAATAGCAAACCGGAACTGCGTCTAAAGCAAAGAAGTGGGGCCAGACCGGCTTCACGACCGTAATAGTAATAGCGGTCGAGTCATAGAGGTAACACCCCATAGAGCAGGAACTTAAAAATTTTCCGCTATTGAACGCCGATTGGCCACTTGATGCCAGTTTTCCCCACGAGCGGCCATGATGCGATGGGGATTTCGTCCGTTTGTTTACATTAGTTACCATTACAATTATATATAAAACATAAAATTTTTCAACGCTGTTATTTACAGATACTATTTGCGTAAAATGTTTTGAATTTATATCTAAACTGTTTAATAATATCTCTGCTTTTTCACAATAATAGTGATTTTAAAAATCTCTTTGTAAAATAGGACTTTAAAGAAAAATAAGAATGGATGTTTACTCGACCAAATAATACTAGTAACCGACTAGCACGGCAGCGTATATCGGTAGAAAGTCTGTGAATGCGTTGATTGGTCAACCAAAACAAAACCGCATATTATTGGGTATTAAAATGTCTAATCGCTAACATGATAGGCTTATTGTACAGAATTATCTACCCATAAAGGACTTTCGATAGCACGTGAACAATTCTCTGTTCATTTCAAAAAATGAGCGTGGAGCTAGTTGTACTAGTGGCATTCCTGGAACAATAATTATACAATCTGACAATCTCATATAGTTAACATTGGTGTGATTGCAAGGGTGTACTTTGGGTTTCTTTGGACTAACAGTGTGGTTAGTAGGAATACAGTACGGTTGTTGTGAGTTAGAACTGGAAAGACAATGAAATAAATTCAATTGTTATTTATTCTTAATATTGTAGAATTATTATTATATTATAATTATTGTTGTAAAATTAAAAAATTACTCAATAGTAAAATTAGATAATATAATAAGTTATAGCAAGTATAATATTGTTTAAAATTAATAAGCACATTCATTTATCCAGTAATAGTGGAATCTCTCGGTACTGTTATTGATTGATTGAGGCTGAGTTAAATTAACTTTGCTCACTGTCACTGCTGTACCTATAGTTATTAATTATAGTAATGATAATAGGCTACTACTACGTTGTAAATACAGTAATACTATCAGGTGAAGTTGTGATCGCGACTCACTAGCAATTTATTACAATAGTCACAGATCACAATCACTCACTCATTAGATCAGTGACTACACTATACCTACTAACTATTATCTTATTAATTTAGGTGATTTCCATAGACTACCTATCAACATGAACATGTTTATCATTGAATTGATTATATTTATATAATTATTTTATAATTAAATATTAATATTTGTGACTGTAAATTAATTTTTTTGTAATAAATAATAATTATAATTAATATAATAGGCTAAAAATATAATAGACCTATCATGATTATAATTATTGTAATTGTGTTGTAGGCCTATCATCATTACTTTGAATGTTAGTATAGGCTAACTTTATATTGCTAGGAAATTTATTTAAGAAATCTATAAACTATCAATGACTTTGTTTCACAGATGTGAACTTTCCTTTGTCCATTCCTGTCTAGAGTTTGATTCCGAGGCTTTGTAGTATCTAATTGCCTAGCACAGTTAGTAGCCTAAGTAGGCCTACATTATAATCAAAGATCTACACCAGCTTAGCATAATCTTAGAATGGTTTCAAGCTAAACTATAACTGAAAGGAAAGATGATGTGGAAGGAAAAATCTAAATTTATTAGGGCTGTTAATTAGTCATTAAACATTATAATGTAGAACGTTGAATAGTCTTATGTAAGTTTATAGGCCTACGTCATTTATTTAATTTCTTGGTAACAGTTTGTTTAACCAAAACTTTCCTGGCCTTTCTACCTACAATAGAATAGGTGCAGATTGAGTTGTAACATTGATTTGTTATTTATAGGTTGGAGATTAAAGTGAAATCTGGATACCACGATGCACATCGCCACAACTCTATGTGTGGTGCTCATCCATCATACCCATCAAGTAGGTTACGTTTATGAACTTTTTTCCTGGGACTCGTGCACACACAAACTGGAGCAACTGCTTCCCAATTAGAAATGGGTTTCACGACTAAAATGAGATGCTTGATTTAATGAAGGCTTGTTGTTTTATATATATGTGTGAGAAGGTACTTGGTAGATTTCTGTCGTCTATTATAGAGCTGTTATGAATTTAATTCATAGGTAACATCCAGAGTGATCAACTATATCAACATATATGTCTTATCGAAATCGTACTTTATTTTACTTTTATATAATGTGATGCCAATTTGGCAAGAATCATGTAACTACTAATAGCTGTACTATTATGGTAGGACAGTAGGCATTGAACATGTTTCGTTACTGCTTTATTATTTGGATCTAATACCTCTTATATGTCTGTAAACTATTTATCTGTGGTAAGCGTGAAGCATTTATTTATCTGGTATCAATTTCCTAATATAGGTCTACTAGACAGAATATTGGTCTGTGCTGATGCTGTGAATTTTGAAGAGCTGGCTGACCTTATTCCTAAGAATGGCAAGGAGCGACTTCTGAATATTGAATAAGAGTTCTTATGCTATTTTTATTCAGTAAATATTTAAAATAGATTTGGTCAAAATATTGGCATTTATACTCCATGTTATGAATTAGTTTTGTTTGTCTACATAAATGTTTTTATTTGTAATATGCAACTTCTGCAAATCTGTTCTACATATAGAAATACATATATTAATACTTATACTCTATCAATCATGTGATACCAGGGTAAACCATAGGACATAGGACAATTAACAACTACAGTAGCTTTAGCTGTATTGTAATTTGAGGTAAAAGTAAAGTAATCTTGCCTACTGAAAGCCAAAATAACTAGAACTAGGAGCTGGGTAATAATAATTTTGTGATGTACTTATATACTAATATACAATATTTGCAATTATCATGCAGTTACTATCAAAGTTACAAAATATAATAAATACAATAATTATGTTGGTCTGAAATAATTGGAAAATATGTGTGCAACAGAAAATTTCAGATTATTGGCAGCAAAGAACAAATTTTGACTACTAACTAAATGACTAACTAATCATAGCAGCGCATAGGTAACTAATGTAAACAAACGGTAACTACCCCAACACATCATGGCCGCTAGGGATGAAAAGTGGCATCACAAAATTTACCGGAGTTCCTGCTCTAGGGGAGATAACTCTATGGGTCGAGTACTGGCTCTATCCTACCTCTATGGTTGAGCGTCGCAAATCCTGGGGAATTTTGCTAAATATAATTCTACACACCGTGTAGTTCGATGTCTACTGACTGTCGTGTCTGCGCCAATTGCCACTCGTGATAGCCCAAACTCTGACTAATTCCTGAGCTATATTGGCAGTGTACTAAAGCCTCCCCAACAGTGGATAGCTATTTTATATAAACGCTCTAATGTCAATGACAACCACCGCGCAAATGAAAATTCACTCATTAATTATTTGCTTGTACAAATAAAGTTTCCGTTATTAGTCTATTGGATGTTAATTTAGCTGTTAAGCCAAACAATTCTCACAGTACAGACAAGCAAAAGACTCGGCAACTTTCAAAATTAAAATCAATGGGTCAAGTTTATTTATTTTATTTCTAAAAGTAAATTAGGTTTTTAATAATATCAATATAATGAATATTATAATTATGCCTTCTGCACCCTCTAGTATTACTGATGGTGGTACCAATGACATAGCCAGGCACACGCTGACCCGGAAGCATATCTAAGCTGTTGTCTAAAAGCTGTCACGTCACTTAAAAGCTTAGAAGATTTGTTTATTCTCAATGATTCTGAAGTTTAAAAGACAGGCTTACATTATGATTATAATTTTTAATATAATAATTAATATTATAAACTTAACTTATGAAAATACTGAATTATTAATATTATTATTATAATTCAGTGTTTTCATAAATAAAGCTATTTATATGTTTATAATTTAATAAAATGAAACAAAAATTTGGTTTCTAATAAATTTTTATGTTGTAGCAAGTTTTATAGGTCTTCTTTAGATAATCCAACCTGAAGCACTCTTTGCAATTTCATTCCTATTCTAATTCTTCCCACCATTTTAAAACCATTCCAATATGCATGTAATATGAACATATTTTTGACCACTAGAGCAGCATACAAATACAAGTGAAATTGCCCTAACTACTGTCATTTTAGTGGCTCACAAAAAATATTTTGAATGCGGGAGAGTGCTCCTCTACCCCTCCCGCACCCTTTCTGGCAGCCGCTACGCGGGCTGGCATGGCCTGCGGCCATGTCACCCGTCCTCCCTCTGGTCCGCGCATGTGTCCAGATTTTTTACCCAGGTTACTTGGCAAGTATGGTGGGAAGAATTAGCATAGGAATGAAATTGCAAAGAGTGCTTCAGGTTGGATTATCTAAAGAAGACCTATAAAACTTGCTACAACATAAAAATTTATTAGAAACCAAATTTTTGTTTCATTTCATTAAATTATAAACATATAAATAGCTTTATTTATGAAAACACTGAATTATAATAATAATAATAAAAATGATAATAATAATAATAATGACAAGGTCGCACAATTAGTGCATTGGAATCTGTGCAGGAGATATGAACTTCCCCATGCTAAGAACTGGTATGAACATAAAACAGAAAAAGTGACAGAGAATGACAAAGTAAAGATTTTGTGGGACTTCAACATTCAGACTGATCACGTGATACAAGCCCGCAGACCGGACATCGTTGTGAAAGACAAGGATATGGACCACACGTGGATTATTGACATCGCAGTGTCTGGGGATGCTAGAGTAGAAGAGAAGGAAAAAGAAAAAGTTGAGAAATATCAAGATTTGGCGAGAGAGTTACAGAGACTTTGGGAAACATCTGTAAATGTGATCCCTGTTGTCGTAGGAGCACTTGGAGCAGTGGTGAAGTTAGAAGAATATCTGGGGATGATTGATATACAGCGGAAGGAAGTAGTCGTAGACAGGATTCAATTTTCTGCTCTACTAGGAACGGCAACTATACTGAGGAAAGTGTTGGATGTCTCAGGTTAGGGGTTCTAACCAGACACTAATTCACACCAGCTGCAGAGCTGAGGAAATCAACATGAATAATAATAATAATAATAATTCAGTATTTTCATAAGTTAAGTTTATAATTATTATTATAATAATTATAAACTTAACTTAACATTATGATTATAGTTTTTAATATAATAATTATATTAAAAACTATAATCATAATGTAAGCCTGTCTTTTGAACTTCAGAATCATTGAGAATAAACAAATCTTCTAAGCTTTTAGATGACTGGAAAGCTTTCAGACAACAGCTTTGATATGCTTCTGGGTCAGGGTGTGCCTGGCTATGTCATTGGTACCACCATCAGTAATACTAGAGGGTGCAGAAGGCATAATTATAATATTTATATTAAAGACCTAATTCACTTTTAGAAATAAAATAAATAAATTTGACCCATTGATTTTAAATTTGAAAATGGCCGAGTCTTTTGCTTGTCTGTACTGTGAGAATTGTTTGGCTTAACAGCTAAATTAACATCCAATAGACAAATAATGGAAACATTATTTGTACAAGCAAATAAGAATAATTATAATATCAATGAGTGAATTTTCATTTGCTCGGTGGTTGTCATTGACATTAGAGCGTTTATATAAGATAGCTATCCACTGTTGGGGAGGCTTTAGTACACTACCAATATAGCTCAGGAATTAGTCAGAGTTTGGGCTATCACTTGTGGCAATTGGCATAGACACGAGGGTCAGTAGACATCGAACTACACGGTGTGTAGAATTATATTTAGCGAAATTCCCCAGGATTTGCGACGCTCAACCCTTTTTCAGTCAATGTTTTGGAAAATCCAAAGGACATAATAAATAAATTTTTTGGAGCAGCAATTTCCTAATTCCCGGGGTATAAATCAGGACATTGGGACAGTGTAGGGACAATTTTCAAATCCCGGGGGTGTCCCGAGAAACCCGGGACACTTGGCAAGTATGGTGCAGAGGACGAAGTGGATAAATTTGAGATAGCCAGTTTGCTCTTCGTCAAAACTAAAGCAGGAGAAGTTCTCTTCTCTGTATTTTGTTGGTCAACTGCCCTTACCCCAGACCCCAACCACAAACAAGGAACTAAGGCTATCTAAATTTCTCCGGTACTGCAGTACTGCACCTAACACTACAGCCCGAACCCACGCAGGAAAATTTTTTAATACAAATATATATATTCAATTGATTACATAATTATTAATGTTTCTAAGATATACATGGGGTCTATAGTAGCAGCAGATGATGATCTTTGGACCTTGTTTGACTTCAACCATTTCTTCTACGGTGGTTACGTTCACTTGACTAGTTCAATTAGTAAGAGTACTTTATTGGTCAGCAGTCGAGTATACAATACAAGCAGCTGAAATAGGAATGGAAAATTGTGCTCCTTAGCTAGGCTTATGCTTATAAAGTTATACACGAAAATTAGCTCCGGGCAAGGTCAAAAGGTTGATAGGTTGGTCTACAGAAAACTCGGTCTTGGCCTACTAGAATTACCAGTTAATCAAATTGTCCACAAAAATCTTCAGGTCCAATACAACATTGGGAGAGACAGCTAAGACAGATCATGCTAAACTAGTACATGTACATGTATATACATTACAATTCGGCTGTCGGCCTTGTATAAAAGGATAATTACAAATAAATGGCTATAATTATAAAATTGCTAAAAGTAATGCACACTAAGCTATATACACACAATATATAAGCCATGTAGTTATTGAGACTCTGGATCACTACAGAATTTTCTCCTTTCACTTGCTTGCTAATGGTACTAAGTCTATCATGTGCAGTCAATTTCCAATCTACACTGTATGCCCTTATGTATTCATTGATTTCTTTACCTTACATAATATTTTCACTGCAGGACCAATTCAATGGCGTACCTGGAGAATTATGGAAATGACTAGGAAGGAAGTGTACTGTAATATATCTAGCATGGCTTCCAGAGGTTCATGAACAACAACAATCTGATTCTCTCTCAAGGTAAGAAGAACCACATGGTACCACATACTCTCCTCGCCTGCCAACTCAGCAGAGTGTTCAGAGAATTCTTGTTTGGATGTCCTTCATCTAACTAGTCTCGGCCCCAGCATTCTTTCTCCATCATCATAAACAAGTTGACAAAAAATACATTTGTGTTTATAATACACGTATATACTCACAGTCTTCTGTTTCTGAATTGTACTTGGTCTTTAGCTATAGCCTGAGCACCTACTAGAAATATGACTGTGTGGAGTTATGTATTTTCTCTCTACCACATGGTGACAGGTCTTTGTAATGACAGATACTTGAAACTGTATTGATAAGTATGATTGGTTAGATGGGTTATTGGCTAGATATCACATCTTGTATATATTATAATATTATACTGTCTTTATATTATCTACCTGAACAGTAGTACTGGGTGAGGACAAGCATGTATTAATTAAATATATATTATATGTGCAGGTGGTAGTTACTAGATGAATAACATGGATCCTAATGTAGTGAAAACCCCCAGACCTCCACCAAGTGAGTAGAAAGTTAATAAAATATTAAAATGTAAACCATGCAGTCTACTTTGTTGTTAGAGTAGACAACTCCTAATTCCATGTACAAACTAACTAATATTCAATACTAAACTGTAGAGTGTAGCACATACGTCAACATGTACATGTACATGTACATGTAGTGCTGGTTTACTGAGTTATAGAGACTTATATGGTGATTAGAATACTTTACCGACTTCCATAGAGTTTTTGTATCTGTACAAAACTGTCACTGTAATACAGTGTACACATATTATATAATTATATACCAGTATAATAGTATTAACTATAGTGTATAACTGTGTTATATTAACAGTTATGTATGTTAGTATAAATATTGCTGTAACATGTTATCTCTGTAGGGTACTGCAAAGTGTGGTTCAGACACGCTGGTGTGGAGCTACCTGATGAGTGGATGGATGAAGATACAAGGGAATACACACTGGATGAACTGAAGAGAGAGACTGAAGGTCATAAGGTCACTCACATGGTAATAAAGTCCAGTATCCCACCTAACATACATCTGATAGCTCCAGAGTTGACACACCTTAGGCTGACTAGAATAACGTACAACTCTGGTCTGTCATTGTAAGTAAAGTACATCATATATAATATAATATACATGTACATAATAGTTGTAATACCACATCTGTGTTACCTGACAGGTCTAAGCCTAATACACCTAGTATATTATACTAATGAAAGTTCATACAAATGTATCTCAAGTGAACTTCCATGATATCAAAAGGCAGTAGTTGTGTGATAATTTTGCATAATTTTACACCAGACTCTCCACCCTCCATGTAGATGTACGTGTGTATTCTTTCTAACACAGTCTATCACAGTAACAGAGTATCACTTACTTCCACTAGTATAGATTATTATATAGCATCTCATGAGTGAGTGATGAATAACACATTGACATGAATCACAGGCTATTTATAGTACGTCTGCTGTGCATAATTTGTATTCTACTAATTCCACTATATCCATGTTATTGTGTATAATATTGTAGTATGTCTAAGCTGAATAAACTGGAGGTACTGAGGATGTCTGGTAATAACTTTGGATCTGAAGGTATACCAGATATATTCACTGACATGATGTCATTGAGAGAGTTGGATATTAGTTGGTGTGAGCTAACAACTCTACCAGTGAGGTAAGTATATATCATAATATACACTACTTATCATATAATAGTACAATATGTACACTTACAATACACACTGTATACTAGTAATAGTTTCCTACTAAATCTTGTTATTAGCCTTAGTTCCTACTAGTATTCTGTCTAGTGAGTGTTGAGTGACACATTGACATGAATCACAGGCTATTTATAGTACGTCTGCAGTACATAATTTATATTCTAGTAATTCCAATATATCCATGTTATTGTGTATAATATTGTAGCATGTCTAAGCTGAATAAACTGGAGGTACTGAGGATGTCTTGGAATAACTTTGGATCTGAAGATATACCAGATATATTCACTGACATGGTGTCATTGAGAGAGTTGGATATTAGTGAGTGTAGGCTAACAACTCTACCAGTGAGGTAAGTATATATCATAATATACACTATTTATCATATAATAGTACAATATGTACACTTACAATACACACTGTATACTAGTAATGGTTTCCTACTAAATCTTATTATTAGCCTTAGTTCCTGCTAGTATTCTGTCTAGTGAGTGTTGAGTGACACATTGACATGAATCACAGGCTATTTATAGTACGTCTGCAGTACATAATTTATATTCTAGTAATTCCAATATATCCATGTTATTGTGTATAATATTGTAGTATGTCTAAGCTGAATAAACTGGAGGTGCTGAGGATGTCTGGTAATAACTTTGGATCTGAAGATATACCAGATATATTCACTGACATGATGTCATTGAGAGAGTTGGATATTAGTAGGTGTAGGCTAACAACTCTACCAGTGAGGTAAGTATATATCATAGTATACATTACTTATCATATAATAGTACAATGTGTACACTTACAATACACAATGTATACTAGTAATGGTTTCCTACTAAATCTTGTTATTAGCCTTAGTTCCTACTAATATTCTGTCTAGTGAGTGTTGAGTAACAGATAGACATGAATCACAGGCTATTTATAGTACGTCTGCTGTACATAATTTATATTCTACTAATTCCACTATATCCATGTTATTGTGTATAATATTGTAGCATGTCTAAGCTGAATAAACTGGAGGTACTGAGGATGTATGGTAATAACTTTGGATCTGAAGGTATACCAGATATAGTCACTGACATGGTGTCATTGAGAGAGTTGAATATTAGTGGGTGTAGGCTAACAACTCTACCAGTGAGGTAAGTATATATCATAATATACACTACTTATCATATAATAGTACAATATGTACACTTACAATACACACTGTATACTAGTAATGGTTCCCTACTAAATCTTGTTATTAGCCTTAGTTCCTACTAGTATTCTGTCTAGTGAGTGTTGAGTAACATGAATCACAGGCTGTTTATAGTACGTCTGCTGTACATAATTTATATTCTACTAATTCCACTATATCCATGTTATTGTGTATAATATTGTAGTATGTCTAAGCTGAATAAACTGGAGGTACTGAGGATGTCTTATAATTACTTTGGATCTGAAGGTATACCAGATATATTCACTGACATGGTGTCATTGAGAGAGTTGGATATTAGTATGTGTAGGCTAACAACTCTACCAGTGAGGTAAGTATATATCATAACATACACTACTTAT
Source organism: Bugulina stolonifera (assembly GCA_935421135.1). Taxonomy (NCBI): domain Eukaryota; kingdom Metazoa; phylum Bryozoa; class Gymnolaemata; order Cheilostomatida; family Bugulidae; genus Bugulina; species Bugulina stolonifera. The sequence continues at coordinate 10,785,293 of OW285195.1, forward strand.
CATATAATAGTACTATATGTACACTTACAATACACACTGTACACTAGTAATGGTTTCCTACTAAATCTTGTTATTAGCCTTAGTTCCTACTGGTATTCTGTCTAGTGAGTGTTGAGTAACAGATTGACATGAATCACAGGCTATTTATAGTACGTCTGCAGTACATAATTTATATTCTACTAATTCCACTATATCCATGTTATTGTGTATAATATTGTAGTATGTCTAAGCTGAATAAACTGGAGGTACTGAGGATGTCTAGTAATAACTTTGGATCTGAAGGTATACCAGATATATTCACTGACATGGTATCATTGAGAGAGTTGGATATTAGTGAGTGTAGGCTAACAACTCTACCAGTGAGGTAAGTATATATCATAATATACACTACTTATCATATAATAGTACACTATGTACACTTACAATACACGCTGTATACTAGTAATGGTTTCCTACTAAATCTTGTTATTAGCCTTAGTTCCTACTAGTATTCTGTCTAGTGAGTGTTGAGTAACATGAATCACAGGCTATTTATAGTACGTCTGCTGTACATAATTTATATTCTACTAATTCCACTATATCCATGTTATTGTGTATAATATTGTAGTATGTCTAAGCTGAATAAACTGGAGGTACTGAGGATGTCTGTTAATAACTTTGGATCTGAAGGTATACCAGATATAGTCACTGACATGGTGTCATTGAGAGAGTTGAATATTAGTAGGTGTAAGCTAACAACTCTACCAGTGAGGTAAGTATATATCATAATATACACTACTTATCATATAATAGTACAATATGTACACTTACAATACACACTGTATACTAGTAATAGTTTCCTACTAAATCCTGTTATTAGCCTTAGTTCCTACTAGTATTCTGTCTAGTGAGTGTTGAGTAACATGAATCACAGGCTATTTATAGTACGTCTGCTGTACATAATTTATATTCTACTAATTCCACTATATCCATGTTATTGTGTATAATATTGTAGTATGTCTAAGCTGAATAAACTGGAGGTACTGTGGATGTCTGGTAATAACTTTGGATCTGAAGGTATACCAGATATATTCACTGACATGGTGTCATTGAGAGAGTTGGATATTAGTAGGTGTAGGCTAACAACTCTACCAGGGAGGTAAGTATATATCATAATATGCACTACTTATCATATAATAGTACAATATGTACACTTACAATACACACTGTATACTAGTAATGGTTTCCTACTAAATCTTGTTATTAGCCTTAGTTCCTACTAGTATTCTGTTTAGTGAGTGTTGAGTAACATGAATCACAGGCTATTTATAGTACGTCTGCTGTACATAATTTATATTCTACTAATTCCACTATATCCATGTTATTGTGTATAATATTGTAGTATGTCTAAGCTGAATAAACTGGAGGTACTGAGGATGTATTGGAATGACTTTGAATCTGAAGGTATACCAGATATATTCACTGACATGGTGTCATTGAGAGTGTTGGATATTAATCACTGTGGGCTAACAACTCTACCAGTGAGGTAAGTATATATCATAATATACACTACTTATCATATAATAGTACAATATGTACACTTACAATACACACTGTATACTAGTAATGGTTTCCTACTAAATCTTATTATTAGCCTTAGTTCCTACTAGTATTCTGTCTAGTGAGTGATGACTAATAGATTGACTGAATCACAGGCTATTTATAGTACGTCTGCTGTACATAATTTATATTCTACTAATTCCACTATATCCATGTTATTGTGTATAATATTGTAGTATGTCTAAGCTGAATAAACTGGAGGTACTTAGGATGTATTGGAATAACTTTGAATCTGAAGGTATACCAGATATATTCACTGACATGGTGTCATTGAGAGAGTTGGATATTAGTATCTGTAGGCTAACAACTCTACCAGTGAGGTAAGTATATATCATGATATACACTACTTATCATATAATGGTACAATATGTACACTTACAACACACACTGTATACTAGTAATGGTTTCCTACTAAATCTTATTATTAGCCTTAGTTCCTACTGGTATTCTGTCTAATGAGTGTTGAGTAACACATTGACATGAATCACAGGCTATTTATAGTACGTCTGCTGTACATAATTTATATTCTACTAATTCCACTATATCCATGTTATTGTGTATAATATTGTAGTATGTCTAAGCTGAATAAACTGGAGGTACTGAGCATGTATAGTAATAACTTTGGATCTGAAGGTATACCAGATATAGTCACTGACATGGTGTCATTGAGAGAGTTGGATATTAGTGGGTGTAAGCTAACAACTCTACCAGTGAGGTAAGTATATATCATAATGTACACTACTTATCATATAATAGTACAATGTGTACACTTACAATACACATTGTATACTAGTAATGGTTTCCTGCTAAATCTTGTTATTAGCCTCAGTTCCTACTAATATTCTGTCTAGTGAGTGTTGAGTAACATGAATCACAGGCTATTTATAGTGCGTCTGCAGTACATAATTTATATTCTACTAATTCCACTATATCCATGTTATTGTGTATAATATTGTAGTATGTCTAAGCTGAATAAACTGGAGGTACTGAGGATGTCTGTTAATAACTTTGGATCTGAAGGTATACCAGATATAGTCACTGACATGGTGTCATTGAGAGAGTTGGATATTAGTAAGTGTTGGCTAACAACTCTCCCAGTGAGGTAAGTATATATCATAATATACACTACTTATCATAATATAATAGTACAATATGTACACTTACAATACACACTGTATACTAGTAATGGTTTCCTACTAAATCTTGTTATTAGCCTCAGTTCCTACTAGTATTCTGTCTAGTGAGTGTTGAGTAACACATTGACATGAATCACAGGCTATTTATAGTGCGTCTGCAGTACATAATTTATATTCTACTAATTCCACTATATCCATGTTATTGTGTATAATATTGTAGTATGTCTAAGCTCAATAAACTGGAGGTACTGAGGATGTCTTGGAATGACTTTGAATCTGAAGGTATACCAGATATATTCACTGACATGGTGTCATTGAGAGAGTTGGATATTAGTAGGTGTAAGCTAACAACTCTCCCAGTGAGGTAAGTATATATCATAATATACACTACTTATCATATAATAGTACAATATGTACACTTACAACACACACTGTATACTAGTAATGGTTTCCTACTAAATCTTATTATTAGCCTTAGTTCCTACTGGTATTCTGTCTAATGAGTGTTGAGTAACACATTGACATGAATCACAGGCTATTTATAGTACGTCTGCTGTACATAATTTATATTCTACTAATTCCACTATATCCATGTTATTGTGTATAATATTGTAGTATGTCTAAGCTGAATAAACTGGAGATACTGAGGATGTCTGATAATTACTTTGGATCTGAAGGTATACCAGATATAGTCACTGACATGGTGTCATTGAGAGAGTTGGATATTAGTGGGTGTAGACTAACAACTCTACCAGTGAGGTAAGTATATATCATGATATACACTACTTATCATATAATGGTACAATATGTACACTTACAACACACACTGTATACTAGTAATGGTTTCCTACTAAATCTTATTATTAGCCTTAGTTCCTACTGGTATTCTGTCTAATGAGTGTTGAGTAACACATTGACATGAATCACAGGCTATTTATAGTACGTCTGCTGTACATAATTTATATTCTACTAATTCCACTATATCCATGTTATTGTGTATAATATTGTAGTATGTCTAAGCTGAATAAACTGGAGGTACTGAGCATGTATAGTAATAACTTTGGATCTGAAGGTATACCAGATATAGTCACTGACATGGTGTCATTGAGAGAGTTGGATATTAGTGGGTGTAAGCTAACAACTCTACCAGTGAGGTAAGTATATATCATAATGTACACTACTTATCATATAATAGTACAATGTGTACACTTACAATACACATTGTATACTAGTAATGGTTTCCTGCTAAATCTTGTTATTAGCCTCAGTTCCTACTAATATTCTGTCTAGTGAGTGTTGAGTAACATGAATCACAGGCTATTTATAGTGCGTCTGCAGTACATAATTTATATTCTACTAATTCCACTATATCCATGTTATTGTGTATAATATTGTAGTATGTCTAAGCTGAATAAACTGGAGGTACTGAGGATGTCTGTTAATAACTTTGGATCTGAAGGTATACCAGATATAGTCACTGACATGGTGTCATTGAGAGAGTTGGATATTAGTAAGTGTTGGCTAACAACTCTCCCAGTGAGGTAAGTATATATCATAATATACACTACTTATCATAATATAATAGTACAATATGTACACTTACAATACACACTGTATACTAGTAATGGTTTCCTACTAAATCTTGTTATTAGCCTCAGTTCCTACTAGTATTCTGTCTAGTGAGTGTTGAGTAACACATTGACATGAATCACAGGCTATTTATAGTGCGTCTGCAGTACATAATTTATATTCTACTAATTCCACTATATCCATGTTATTGTGTATAATATTGTAGTATGTCTAAGCTCAATAAACTGGAGGTACTGAGGATGTCTTGGAATGACTTTGAATCTGAAGGTATACCAGATATATTCACTGACATGGTGTCATTGAGAGAGTTGGATATTAGTAGGTGTAAGCTAACAACTCTCCCAGTGAGGTAAGTATATATCATAATATACACTACTTATCATATAATAGTACAATATGTACACTTACAACACACACTGTATACTAGTAATGGTTTCCTACTAAATCTTATTATTAGCCTTAGTTCCTACTAGTATTCTGTCTAATGAGTGTTGAGTAACACATTGATATGAATCACAGGCTATTTATAGTACGTCTGCTGTACATAATTTATATTCTACTAATTCCACTATATCCATGTTATTGTGTATAATATTGTAGTATGTCTAAGCTGAATAAACTGGAGATACTGAGGATGTCTGATAATAACTTTGGAACTGAAGGTATACCAGATATATTCACTGACATGGTGTCATTGAGAGAGTTGTATATTAGTTACTGTAAGCTAACAACTCTACCAGTGAGGTAAGTATATATCATAGTATACACTACTTATCATATAATAGTACAATATGTACACTTACAATACACACTGTATACTAGTAATGGTTTCCTACTTAATCTTATTATTAGCCTTAGTTCCTACTAATATTGTTTGTGTCTACTCGGTGTTTATTGTTATATTGTCAGATTACTGTTGTGTTGGGTGTAGTATGAGGACTCTGTAGCACCTGATTTTGCGGCTGTTCGAAAAAGACAGTTCGAAACAGGAAGTTTTAAACCTGGACAGTTCGAAACCCCAAACCTCAACCCCCACTATTTAACTAATTTTTATTTTTAATATTAATGATTACCTCTGCGTTGTGTTCTTCTAAGCGTATTCTACACAGTTTCGAACTCTTTGGTTTCGAACTGTCCTGTTTCGAGCTTTTTATCGAAATGTCCCTTTACCGTAGCACCTATAGACACTGGATGTATATATACATGTATATGATGTATATAGTTTTATTAGTAATGTGACACTAGTCCAGGCTTTTAGTTTCTTATTAATATCAACAATAGTATCTTTATGGACTGATCCCCAGTTGAATCTATCTCAGACCAGTGGTAGGCAGGGCTAGTTGGGTATATATAGAGCTCTGTTCCAGTCTATTTTTCACAGGCAATAAAGCAACATCTCTCTCTACTTACAACTACTTGTAGCTTCTAGTGCCGGCTAGAAACCTGTTAGTTGGGTTCCTAGTAGGAACTAATACTACTGTAGTAGTGTTTAGGGTACAGTTAGGGAATCACAGTAACAGCTAGGGTCTGACATCCTCACACTTGTAATAATATAACTGTGCATGCTACATGATATTAGCTTGTTGTTACAATAAAGAGGTTGGTCCTTGGCTATCATCTGCTAGTATCTGTTCGCTGTCCACTTGACCAGATAATTACACTCTGTACTCTCATCTTGGTCCATTCTAGTGTGTGTTTTAGTTAGTGGGCCCTACGTTACCCAGCCCGATCCTTACAGTATGCTACTATTGGTTTCCTACTAAATCAAGTTTCTAGCCTTAGTTTCTACTGATGTTCTATTTAGTCACTGTTCAACGTCAGATTGACCTGAATCACAGGCTATTTATTGTTTATTGTTTGGATGTGTTGTTATACATGTAATATAATGATATTTTAGTTAGATGTTAGTAATTTATGGATGTTTATAATTTATATTCTATAATGAGTTGCTAAATAAATTAATATAAGCAGTTATGACTCTGTGTCCTGAAATGTTTAATCTTGTTTCCACCATTATACGCCCCACTTGTGTAGACATAGTTATAAATATGAATTATGTTTCTATATAGGTGACATGTACAATGTAATTACAATGTAAGCTATTGTACATGTTTTAGCATGAAGACCCTGCAGCACCTACAGACGCTGGATATATCAAATAACTCTTTCACCGCTTTACCTGCTGCCGTGTGCGAGTTGAGGAATCTACTGAAGCTAAACCTTAGTAACAATTGCTCTCTCGTATCTCTGGATGCTAAGATACTACAGCTGACCCAGCTTCGGCTTTTGGATGTCGATGACTGCCCCGCTCTTACATCACCACCTACTGAAGTGTGTCAACGTGGACTTTCCGCTATTACCCAGTACTACACGGATCTGGCTAAAGGTGAAGGTGAAAACTTGCCATTGGTTACCATTGCTATAATAGGGAACACCATGGCTGGAAAAACTAGTCTAATCAGGACATTGCAAAGTGATGAAAGGACAAGAGTTCTGACAAATCGTGATGTTGATGCTGTCGTGGATGAAGCAACCAAAGTGTTCAATGTGGAGGAGGTGAAAGTGAATGACACTGTGTTGAGACTTATTGATATGGGCGGGCAGGAGGTGTACCACATTACGTATCAACTTACATTGAAACAGAACTGTATACCCATCATAGTGGTGAACATACAACAATACAAGGAGCTTTCAGCTACCTCCAATCACAGAGAAGCGGTGAGAAGGCTGGCCTTCGATTGGATGGCTCACCTCTACTTGGCTAACCCTGATCTTGGCCCTCCAAAGCTGGTCTTTACACACAAAGATAAATTCCCGTTGGCCCAGGTCACTGAATTGAGAAAAAATTTTCTTACAACTGCTGATGCATTGCGAAAAGAAATTATCGAGGAGGAGAAACATCTAGACAAGCACTTGACACGGATAAAGCATTTCTGCGACACTGAGACACCTCTCTTTGCTCCTGAAGATGTTTATGAGGTCGGTGATGAAAAAGATGACTACACCGTGTATGATTCGATCAGATCAAACATTTTTCAAGCAAGCCAAAAGTTTGTCAAAACTCTGCCTAAGCTCTGGGAAGACGTGAGTGATAATATATTGTCTTTGCAAACGGCGTACAGTACTGTAGCTGAAATCCTCGCTGTGTTACATCAATCAAATGTAAACCTCACGAAAGATGAACTGAAAACGATTCTGAACTACATGCATGACTGTGGTAAGGTATTGCATTATGAGAAAACAGCAGCTCTTCAGTCTTACATCTTTCACAAGATAGAAGTGGTTACCAAACTGCTTACAGTTTTGTACCATCATGGGGAGAAAATCTGGCAAGAGCGACTTGTTGAATTCCTACCTTGTTTTGTGGCTGGTTATTCTATGGAGAAAGGACATTGTGAAGCCTTTGTTTCTACTTTCGTGAACACTGGAGTCATGGATGTGCGGCTTTTGTTCTACTTGATAAAGTCAGAAACTGTCTTTCAAGGCAACACTGACTTCCAACTAGCTATCACCTTATTGCGAACCTTCCGTCTGCTCCATGGTCCGCTTCCTCTACAGTCAAAGAAATGTTTCATAGTGCCTTATTTCTGTTCTGACTATCAGCAGAACTGGTTAGACAATGATGAAGATGTCGTCTTGCGAATGGAGATTCTCTTTCAAGGATTGCGTCTTCCACAATACGTGTATCATCAGATGGTAGTTGAACTTTTGAGAATGTTTCCTGTCAGGGAAAACTCTGTTGAAGTGAAGAAAAATGGCGCCGAGGTGTTTCACAATGGTTCACTGATTCATCTAATTCATGACTCTCAATCCAGGAACGTGACTCTCCAGGTGTCTTCAGCAGTAGAGGAAATCAGTCAGTCGTGGGCAAACATTGTCAACATTACTAGAAGGATCTCCCGGCAAGTAAAGGAGGTGTGGCCAGCTAGTAGATTGGTTCATCAATTCTTCTGTCCCCACTGTCTGCTGAAAGGTGCCTCTCATCCAAGGAGAGAAGTTCCTCCCACCTGGTGTGATGGTTACTCCTCAGCTGATGCTCCATCTCACAAAAACTGGGAGGGTATGCTGACTGATCGCTGTGGTAAAGAGAAGGTACCAAGTCCTCTGCTATATCCATGTAAGTAGTAGATATTACTTGTTCCGTATTGATCACATGACTACAAGACGATTACATAGACGATTACATAGACGATTACATAATTTTATATTGTGAACAACCCTCTGATGATGATGATGTATGGATATACATCGAAATATAAGGAGTCAACAAAAAATACGAGTCTCGTCTTATTTTTCATCATTTAGATACTTGCTCGCACTAGCATTTTCTTCTTTGTAATAAAATGGCACTCCTTATGTATACTGTCGAGTGTCAACCAGCCGGCTCCTGGCAGAATCCGGCTGTTACTCGTCTGTTCCTCATTTGCTGTTCGTCTGTTACAATATACTGAGTCATGTTCAGGTTCATCCCTGAGTGAAGTAGAGACAGAGAAACTTAAATCTGTGGTGGAGGAGCTGAAGGAAAAGAGAAGATCTCTACAGCCTCCAACAAGTCAGTCCATCAGATATACATGTTACCTACTTATTACATCATTACTGACTCATGTACATGCGGCTACAAGTGTAACTGTACATATACTCTGCAATAGGATGGTGGATGGAGAGATATGAAGTAACGCTCTAGTCCCTCCAACTCTGTCCATCATCAGGGTCCCTACGATCTATGAGAATTTCTCTGCCGTTCAACTCTTGCGAATCAGGTCCAGGGATAGTACAGTGAGCGTTTTAATGTAGCATCTCTTCTAGGATGCACATCTGGTTGCTCCACAGCTCTGCTGATAGAAGAAAGTTTTTTGGTTACAAGGTTACATAACTCTCAATCAGATCTGGACCCTGTCTGTGGGTGCTTGAGGGACACTTTAGAGTGTAGCTTCATATCTTCTCTTCCATTTTCTTGCTCTGTAAATATCCACATCTGGTCACGTGAACATTTGTATTACCATTGAAGACATAATACTGTGTATCCATGTGTGATATTGTAATAAATCAGTTATTTTTCATGTCTAGGCTCATCCCTGAGTGAAGTAGAGACAGAGAAACTTAAATCTGTGGTGGAGGAGCCGAAGGAAGAGAGAGAATCTCTACAGCCTCCAACAAGTCAGTCTATCAGATATATATGTTATGTAACTATGACATCATCACTGACTCATGTACATGTAGCTACAAGTGTATTCCTCATATAATGTCCACATGTGTTTATGATGTGGAATAGATCAGACATTTGTGAATGATTTTGTAATAAACAAGTTTGCTTTACAAGTTTGATGCAGGTGAACTGCTTGTAAAGGATTATAGGAAACGAGGGCACCATCTATATGTATGTGTTAAATGCTCGTAACATATTTGAGCATTGTCTATTTGTAAAGGTGGTGAGCAGAGACGACCTGCTTCAACGCTTCCTCTCCAGCGACCCAAGCTACAACCCGCTGTAGTGGATGACCTTAGTGACCTTTCTGATGATGACGACTACATTATACCTACTAAGGATCCTAGACAGCAAATGGTTTCTCTTACACAACGTGTTGAACCTACCACCTTGCCTAAGATCCAAAGACTGTTCCACAATACAGATAAAGTAAGTAGAGAGTCAACCTGTACGACAGATTTGTAATCAATATCCATATTGTGGGGTATTTCATTACTACAATATATATCTGTATATTATATCATAGTCATATATTGAATGAGTGTCATCGTCTACCCACTATTATAAGATTGTATGTAACAGGTGTTCAAGATGACAAAGATTAGAGGAAGAGCTCTGGTAATCAACAATCAAACATTTCTACACTCTCCAGAAAGAGTCGGTTCTGAAGCTGATGTTCAGAACTTGAAGGATATGCTGACAGCATTCAAGTTTAAAGTCAGCATCGCGACCAATCTCTCGGCTGAGGTACTAACTCTATTCTCATGGGACATTTCCTAATCTCTGTAGGTGAAGGGGAGTAATTCCTACAAATCAGATGACATATTTGGTAGCGGTGGTGCAGGCGAACTGGCTATAAAGTTGAGATATTTATGACTGGTCGTTTTCAGATACCACTGCCAATCATTATGGTGTTCCATAGTCCAGATGTTAGCAAATTTATTCCAGGCGACGGTTATACTGGATTGCATTGTATGACATCTAAGTGAAGGACATTGGTTGTGTTTTACTTGTATACAACTGAATGATTTGCCGTGCTCTACCTCTTTACAGGATATGCTGCTTGTTATCAAGAATGAGGTCAAGGATAAACGCCACGCTGATTACGGAGCCTTCTGGTTATTTCTCTGCTCTCATGGTACTGATTCTAATCACATATATGGCTCAGATGATGTACTGGTTAACCTAAAGGATGTGTATGATCTACTCACACCTCTCAACTTTCCAGGAATGGCTGAGAAACCCAAACTTGTAGTCATTCAGGCCTGTGCTGGAGGTAAGTGTGTTTATGTTTTTATATTTGCAGTCTGATGAGTTAGGTGGTGATTTCACTCTCGTCAGAGAGGCCTAATAATCTCTTTAAGCTTCAGTAATTTGTGTCAAAATTATTTTCAAGTACTTTCCGTAAGGAGTTGTAACAGTTGGATTTCGATGTGGAATATATTTTATATTTGTGACGCAACAGTGGGCTCAAACCTAGCTAATCAGCTGCCAACACCGGTCTCTACTTTCACTGATTATTTGGATTTGGAGAATCTGACCTCCATACCAAAATTTGTTTTTTATGAAATTGAAAGCAATGATATATTACCAATCATCGATATCTTAGATACAAAGAAAGCCACTGGTTATGATAAAATTCCAGCAAGAACTCTGAAAGAAAATAAATTAACCATAACTCCAATTCTAGTGTTTTTAACAAACTTAATTATAAAAAAAATCAATTTTCTCTGACTGTCTAAAAATTGCGCGTGTTACTCCAATATTCAAAAAGGGTGATAGAACAGATTGTAATAATTACAGACCAATCTCAACAATTTATTTACAGAAAGCCAACGTGGTTTTAGAAAAGGAAGGAATACCACTGGAGCAATTAACATCCTTATGGAACAGCTTTATGAAAATTTCAACTCGAGCGCAATAACCCAAGGAATATTTTTAGACTTTTCAAAAGCTTTCGATACTATTAATCACCAAATTTTAATAGGCAAATTACCCTTTTACGGATTTTCCCTTGGTGCTACAAAAACTATAGAAAGCTATCTTAAAAATAGAAAACAATTTGTGAATTTTAACAGCTGTGCATCAAACATGCGGGAAATCACTATCGGCGTCCCACAAGGCTCAATTATTGGGCCATTACTTTTTCTTATCTATATCAATGACCTTTTAAAAGCAGCCCCCTGTCTCAATTCTATACTTTATGCTGATTATACAAATATTTTCTCCACCAACCCGCAAATTTTAAACCAAGAAATTGTCAATATTGAAAACTGGTGCATAGCCAACAAGCTGGTTTTAAATTACTCCAAAACTTTCCAAGTACTTTTCAAAGCTCCAAACAAACAATTTAAACAGTCACAGTACACTGTGAAAATGAATAATACCCCTCTGGAATTTAAAAATGAAACAAAATTTCTTGGTATCACCCTCGATGCTAACATTACTTTCAAACCACATTATATTGGCTTTACTTTATCGAAGACTGAAGCTTATTTTATTAATGATGAAAGCTGTACGATCATTCTTTAACCAAAAAACAATGGTGGAACTTTATTATGCCTTTTTTTATCCTCATCTTTTATATGGAATCGAATTGTGGGGGCATGCGAATGAGACCGCGCTTAAACACATCGCGGTCCTCCAGAAGGCAGCTGTTAGAGTAATTTTAAACATTAAACCGAGAGAACATGTCACCTCTCATTTTAAAACCCTAAAAATCACGCCAATTAAAATGTTTTTTGAATTCACCACTTTAAAACTACTACTTAAAACCTTTCCTCCAGAATTTTTATTTTCACTGATGACAAAAAACCATCATAACACACGGCAACAAAGCCTTAAAACAAAGAAAGCCAACAACAAACGAGGTAAGAGGTCCTTGTTGAACACAGGAATTGTCCTGTACAACAAGCACCTAATGGGGGTGGAGACTGGCACCGCTGCCTGTCGCGTGGATGGTCTAGCTGCCCTCATGTGGGTGGTCGCTTAGGGCCGGTGGAGACTGCATGTCCCTGCCGTCCTTGGATGGGGTGGTTCTGCGGCGGTGAAGAGTTTTTTAGTTGCGCAGCCTTTTCTCTAGCTTCGGACTATCTGGTTTGTCCCTTTGCTTTTTTATATGTCTTTTTAATTAATACCTTTTATATATTTCAAAAATAGCAATAAACGCACTGAAAAAAAAAAGTTTATCACCAACATAAATCACCCATGGAACTACATTAGTAAGACTCATAATGTGAGTCTCAACCTACTAACTGGAACTGATTCACTGCTATATATACTAAATACTATACCATACATTTATCCTGTTTTTATACTGATGTGTAGCTCACCATTGTGAGAGTAGACAACTTCTCCAATGAATGTAATCTAATACTACTACTTGTATTCATTTCCACATACAGTTTACATACCATATCAGGACATCATGGTCTTTCACTCTCATTGCATCATAGACTTGGTTCTATTATTGACTAATAATGTTTGTTGTGTGAGGTACACCCCCCACCCTTTGGGGGTATTATGACTCATTTTAACTTGTCAGTATATCTTCCACATTACATCCAGTGTATCTTGTAATGTATAAGTATGATGTTTATTTATATTCCACCAGAGAGAGTTGATGGAGGTGATAGAGGTATCCATATGGCTGTTCCTGAGGATGACCCAGCCTACAGACCCACTGAGGAATTACCTCAAGTTACCAGACCTCCACCTACAGCAGTTGGTCAACGTCTGGTTTCTAAAGAATTGACTAGACTTAATTATGACAATATGTTAGTCATAAAGTCAAGTTTTGAGTGTAAGTCATGTTGTATAAATTGTTCAAACTAGCATATGGTTCGCACTAATACTAGCTGTGGTTAGCAGTGTGTACTAAGCCAATCCCATGAAGTATTAGTAGGTCGCACTAATCGTTTGCATATGGCCAGTTAGCATGACTGCGTACTGAGAGTGTGCACTGGCTGAGCTCGGCAAATGAGTGCGAGCTGGGTCATCCCATAGCTCTAGCTGAGGTTCAACCACACTGAGTTCGAACCATGGAAACCCTGTGATTAATTATACTACTGTTGGATTATGTTGAAATTTCAGGTTCAGCTGAATTCACTGTTGGCATTCATCCATCATTAACTTTTGTAAGGAGCAATCCAAATCCTACACTCCATTTCCGCAACAGAAACATTTTAGGTCTTTTGATTTTGTGTGATGAATGAAATGGACATTCCATAGTTTGTATGTTAACACATACCTTGTCTATTGTACTCACTTCTTATCAAACTTATTTGTCTGTTTGATTGACTTACTTACCTGTCTATCTACTTATGAAAACTAATATATACATATTTCAGCGTTTCTGTCCATAAGAGACCCTACTTATGGTTGTCTAATGATCAGATGTCTGGTTAGGACAATGTATAAACACGCCTGTCACAGAGACATGTATGAGATATACAAGATTGTAAGTACCTTTCTATTTAATCATTACATCTACCCATGATTTGTTTAATATTATTCCCTGACACACATTCAATATGATGGAGAATATGACCATTCCTTTACATTAACTGAGAAATATGGATTTAAATGCGTGTATATAATTAGTAGTAAGCTATATGTGTCTTCTGTATTTATACACAACCATGGCTGAGGGGCTGCTATGAAAGTTGACCAGAGTTTGAATTCCATACAGAGTCAGGTAGTGCCAAGTAAAACATCCTACTATACTTGCTACATCATATACCTTATTATCAGAATAGTGAAGACAACTCCATAGTATCTAGTACCAATTTCTTCCAAGCAATGTGTATCACTTGGAATTGATATTGGGAAGTAAGCTGTGAGTTTTATAGCGTTATACCTGTATATCAACTGTTTGACCTGACCAGTTTCTACACTCAGGTACAGCACAGAGTAAGAAAATTCTGTCTCAAGAAGAATATGGAGAGTGGACAGTTGGTAGTAGCTCAAGATACTCTGACTCACATGAGGAAGCTTTATCTATTTCCTGAATACAACGGATCTAGAAGGAGGAATATTCAAGGTACATTAAATTATGCTCAATGTTTTATTTTGAAAAACAAGATATATGGGCGTCATGTAACTATGTAGTGTAGTAACCATAGCAACGGCTACTCTTACTGTATCCTGGGTGTTGATGGCTACTTATTCATTCATATATGAGACCACACACCACTCTACTCTCCAGACTGGGATACTGACTATTAGTAATCAATCTCATGTCATTCTGTCTGAGAGTTCTAGTGATAAAACCATTCTAGTCTTTTACTCCACAGGCTGGTATACTCTCATATACATACACACTCCTGGTTCACTTCTTACTTGACTATAAACAGACACCCTGCTGGCCTTTTGTATTTATAAACTCTACTTTCAGTAATCTAAGCATGCTACCAATATTACTCACATAATTTGGTAGCAGCAGTAGAAGTAGTAATATTTATTATTGTCATTTTACAGCAAGTATAATTTCTATATTTTGATAATTGGATTGCTGTATCTTCTTTTACGTTGAGTTACTGAAATAGTAGTAGACAGTCGGTTACTATTAAGATTAGTATGGTCACAGTCAATCATTAATACAGGATCCACTAATAGTTTGGGAAACATACATTGTACAGTTCAACCTGAATATATTATACCATGTAGTTTGTGGACTAACAAGAATCTTGGGAGTTGTTTTCCCTTAAAATAGAAATTGGGCATGGAAACACCACTCTGATAGAAATTGGGGATATAAGTGTATAAATGTACAATGTACATCCCAATGGGTCTTGTTTAGTGTAGGAATTGAATTTGGTGCTACATTATGTTGTCGGTCGGTTTAACAGTTGGGTGATGTGTTATAAAATATCTTTTTGTAACAACTCTGTGGCTTGGAGCTGAGATCTCGGTTTGTCTGGCCAGGTGGTTCAATACGTATTCTACATTGTAATAATATTAATATTGTATTGTGTAATGTAGTAATGTGATTATTGTATCTTGTGATGGAATTCTTTCAGACACTGACCATGGAGAGACAACTACTGATATAGTTCCTAGGGTAACTGTGTAAATAAAGGTAAGTACAATGTATGTAGTGTAATCAGTATTATAGTATATATCTACCAAGTATTAGTATACTTACTGTATCTGTATGTACTATGTAGTGCACTCAGTATTATAGTATATATCTACCTAGTATTAGTATACTTACTGTATCTGTATGTACTATGTAGTGCACTCAGTATTATAGTATATATCTACCTAGTATTAGTATACTTACTGCGTCTGTATCTACTATGTGTACTATGGCTATTTACACATTATTGTAATGTTCACCTGTGGGTAACACACAGGCTAGCAGACCACATACACTGGAACTGAAGCTAATAAACCATTAGGTAGACCTGATACTGCTAGATTACTAAACAGAGCCTTAGGACCTAGCTTATACAATGTGCCCCTAGCATCTGACTATTCCAGCTCCGACACTTGTATAAGTTATACTATGTCTACACTAGTTACTCCAAACACTCACTTAGTCCAAGGAGCTATATCTGGGAGACTCCTACATGTACGTAATCCTATAAGTTTCTATCAAATATGCAGAGCATGTAAGAAGATAGAAGTTATTGTATAGGTGTGTGAATTACAACTGACTAGTATAGAAAATATAGCACCTTAAATACAGAACTGGCTTCTCCCAGAGTCTGAGGAACCAATTGGCTATCGGTCGAAATATAACACCTAATTAATTATGTATTCTAAAAACATCAAATACAATTGATATTATATCGGCCCTCAGCCTGCAGTATTTCTACATACAAAAAATAAATTTACACATTAATTAGGAATAAGTTATTACAGTAGATACATGAAAATTAATGTCAGTCACATTATGCTATTATAGAGATTTCACCAGCAGATCACATTATCAGGTATATTATGCAGTGACTCATGTACGACTATGAGCTTGTGTCATATTACAGCTTGCAATATTTAGGAGAGGACCAACTTCAAAATGTCTATCCCTGAATTATTATGTTGTAGGATCATTTAGAAGGTCAAGGTGGCTAGCAGGTCAAGGTCACACAGGAGCTGGTCATAGTCTATGATAACAATACATTGAGGTCCTGCATATGAAAGTAACGCTAGAGATGATGATGAACATACAGTGTATTGTGGTTGTATAAATCACTAAACATTCTACTAGATTACACTAACATTCTACTAATCATAGTACATGTACATACTGTCTATATATACATGTAAGATCGGACTATTTTATTATATTCTCTACTACATTATACAATGCTGTGGATACATAATATGATATGGATACCTGTGGTACTTTCTGGTTGTTTACTATTAGTTCACGGTTATTATAACCACAGTACATGTCACTAGTTATAATTACTCAAATACTACAGAATATTATATACAGTTATTTTAATCTAGGTGGAGATAACTCTCTAATGTATAATATTACAGCTCATGCTAATAGGTGGAGAAATAATACCCAGAGTTTGGTATACAATTCTTCCACATTCTACTTGATTGTAACTGCTGTACTATGGAGCAAAAGATGCAGTTTGTATTGTACAATCCAGTTTTCAGTTTAAAGGGAGTTTTCTTTCCCTGCACTTCTATCCTGCATATTGTTGTGCAAGTTATTGTATTATGGCTGTGTGTAGTTGTAGTGCATACCTGTAGCTTCTAGTATTTAGCCATACACATGATGTTCACTCTCTACTAGATTATGTAATAATAAACATCCAAGCATCAATTTTAGTGCAGAATCTATAACTACATGTATATACTATATTATATGTACCCTGCAATCATATAACACAAATGTTTATAATAGAGAGTTTACTACTGTCTGCTAGACAAGTGCAGTGCATGCCAATGGTGTAGTGGTCAACATAAAAACTTCACTTGGTAGATTTCAGGTTCAACACTTGCGTGCTCATAGTTGAAAGTTGTCCACTCTCAATTATTATGGGAACCTGAGAGAGGACAACTTCTAGCTATGAGCAATAGCTCACGCGGACATACAGTAGTATAATATAATGTGAGTATATTGTGCAGAGTTGGGTCCAAGTTGACTTGCAAGTCAACAAGTCAAGTCATTTCTAAAATTTTGGAGGCAAGTCAAGTCAGTGCTGCCTCAAGTCAAGTCGGCCGTCATGCAAGTCACAAGTCAAGTCAAAGTCAAGTCAAGTCGAAATGCAAGTCAAGTGGAAGACAACTTCAAAAAATTTTACATTTTCCAAAACGTCACCTTTTTCTTTTAGTAGGCATTCCAATCCATGAAAAACCTATGCCAAGGTGTAGCAGAGCATGTACATGTATGTTATGCAATCATGGTAAAGAACTAGTCTATATAAGTAGTATTATTGGCACTACGGTCGAGACTGGTCATATAGTATTATATACTGTATATATAATGTAATGGTAATGGTAATACAGTGTTACATAACATATAAACAGCATGCATGGTACAGCGCAGAGTGTCCTCTGGCTAGTCCTGCAATTTAAGTCTAGTAATTATTGCACTGTACATTGTATTCACTACTTACACCACACCTATGCTACACTTACACTACTTGCACTGTGTGTACTTGTGACTATGCATTGTGTAGTCTCACGTACACACAGCCTAGATGTTGCCGAGTTGTGTATCCTCATAGCTAACCTTGATATACTCTGAGTGCTGCTAGTCGCACTGATCTAGTAAGAATGATAAATAGGTAGGTAATTGAGACCTTTTTTCCATGTTGGCTAAACACTGTACAAACTTTTTATTTGCCAGATTGACTTGGCAGAACCCAAGACAAAATCACAAGTCATTCATGTGTCCAAGTCAAGTCAAGTCACATTGATGCGCAAGTCAAAGTCAAGTCAAGTTGGCAAGTCCAAGTCAAGTCGACTTGTGACTTGACTTGACTTGGCAAGTCAAGTCAAATCTATGACTTGGACCCAGGTCTGATATTGTGATATCTATTTACGCATAAATATTTTGTCAGATTTATATTATTGGCTGAAGCCATTCACGTGGTATATTCTCTCAGAGTCCAAGGGCATTGGGAGTTTATGAACCATCCTACCCTGTCTCTATATACTTGGCAGTACAAAGCATTGGAATAAACTGTCATTGCTATAAATATTTTTATTAAATAATTATAATATATGATATACAGTAGAGGTCATGGATCATTGTCATTAACTGGTATATACATGTAGAGTAGATCAATTATAATAGTATTATATTATTATATAGTTTAGAGTTAACAGCACTACATTGTAATACTACTAAAGAAATGTAAACTAAAGCTCCAAAATCAAAAAAATCACTTGCAGTAGAAAATGTTTTACTTATAAAAAGACAGTTACCACCTGCTTTCAGGACAGAAAACTGTTCCCGGACAAAAAGTAGTATGGCAAGCCCTAGGTAAATGGAAGGTGGAATCATTGTACAAAAATATTATAATAAAAATAACACAATATAAAATAATATAATAATAATATAATATACAATAATATAATAATAACATAATATAAAATAATATTATACTAATACTGTTAGTTTAGTTAATCTAAAGTAATGGAAATGTTACCCTTAGTAACTATCAATGAGCATAATACCTGCTATCAACTGTCACCATCAACCTGTTGTGACACCTGTTGACTAGTGTCAGCTTGTTCAGTAGAAGTATATGTAGCTGTATGTATATATTCATTATATGAAGGCAGGTGATTGATGCTGGATGACTCAGTTTGTGAAGTAGTCGGTACTTCAGACTACAGAACACCCATAATATATTGTAGCAGTGACCACAGCCTAAGATATCCACTAGATGACGCCATATGAATTAAGTATAAGCTATCCAGCAAATGGTAGCAGTGGAACTCAGTAATTAGGAGTTGTCACTCCTTCATTTTGGTAAATTAAATTGAGGTAGATCAAATTGAAAGTGGCCATGATAGAATGATGAGTTTGAACGCCACAACTAAAGACTATATAATATTGACAGAAGGTGATAACTCCAAATTAGTGAAGCATATCCATCAGTATGTATAATAGTGGATGAAGAGTTATATATAATATATTTGAGTACTGGAGTACCATTACATACAGTGTATATAATATAGAGACTATGAATTACACTAACATACATAATACACTTGGACACATGTATATAATTACATACCATGTTACACACATACCTGTGGATTAGATGTCACTTGATCATAAGAGGGAGGTAACTCTTCTATCAACTCAGCAGTAGAAGTGGGTGGGGCTGTAGGTGGTACAGCAACTCTGTCATCAGGAGCAACTGATAATCTATAGAAAGGATAGCAAGAGATCTTACAACAGATGACCTGATTCCATGCAGAAACACTGGACAAAGTCATAAAACCCCGTCCACTTATTCAGAACAAGGGCAGATCCCTGCTAAATATTAGTCCACCATGTATTACCTTGTCTGACGTTGCCACCTAGCACACTCTAGAAGACTGCGTACTGTCATGTTTACTAGTAAGTTACTGACATAGATGAATGTAGATGAGTTACCTTGAGGTGTGTAGTCTAGCTGAAGCAGGTGAGCCGATACCACTAGCAGGTGCTCTTGCATGGTGTGTGACATGGTGATCAGGTGAGCCGATACTACTAGCAGGTGCTCTTGCATGGTGTGTGACATGGTGATCAGGTGAGCCGATACCACTAGCAGGTGCTCTTGCATGGTGTGTCACATGGTGATCAGGTGAGCTGGGAATAGCTGTGGCCTGTCTCTGTATAGCTTGCTGCTGTATGGTCCAAGGATCACTTTGGGCAGCATAGTCTTCCATCCTGTTAGAGACGTGTGTTCGGAATCTAAACTCATCATAGTCTTGACCTATGTGAAACACTGTAACAATATTGAATTAATAATTATTATGGAATTATAATGATATTATATATATTACATAGCATATGCTATAGCACATGTATTACCACGGTATCAACATTACTGTCACTGAATATATCATTAACACGGCAAAGACACTAGAACAGAAACAGTGCTAGAATAAATGGTCAACATATTGTAATGGTTTCTGTGTTTTGGTGCGGTCGTCCTTGGACGACTATCGACCCAGAAATGAAGTGCCTATGAGTGGTAATAGGACTTCGCATTACATGAAAGATCGAGCGGTCTCAGTAGCCCAAATACTACCAAAGACGACCCATCTGATCTCAAGTCCGACCTTCAGACTATACAGTGAAAGAGAGTAATTCAACCTAGTAGGCGGTTCGCAAAGCGAATGACCTAGTAAAAGGAAGAGAAAGTCCCTGTATCAAGTATAGATGTGTCTTTATTGAAAGCCAAGCGTAGACTGAGACAATGAACAGTAAAACAGTGCCCTTTATATAGTATAAGGACTTCCGGCCGACATGACGTCGGGAAAAGACGACGTGTGGTCGTCCGGAAGTTGCGCAACAAGATGGCCGCCGGAAGCCCGACGGCCGACCCAAAATAGGTCGGGTTCTACAAAAGTTGCTTATAATGGTCCAATTCATGTACAAAATGAATATCAATGGATTCTGAGAGGTCGGGCCTCTGTACATGGGTATAAAAGGCATTAAAAGACTTAGAAACATTCATGTGACTATGTATAACAACATATAGTAAGATACATGAATAAGGAATGAGCATAAACACATGGAGACATGTATATATAGATGGTAATTAAGTACTTTGGACATGCAATGCAGTTAAGGGTAAGTATACGAGCACTAATTGTAAGAATGTTAGTGTCAGGTGAGTAGCGCTGTAACAACTACTAGGCACTTAGGGTGCGGTGGAGCTTCGTCCGGGAGTTGGAGTCGTATACAAATGTCCTGTACCATCACATAGCCCCCCGATCCTTGGCACTATCTCTCCGAGTATGTCTAAGGATCTGCTCCGTGAGCCGTTGGTGGAGGGATATTTCGTCCTGTACGGCTTCCGTCTGCTGGACTATAGTAAGCCGGTCTCTAACATGTGAGTGAAGAAGTCTCTGCTGGAGTATATGCAATTGGTGCCTGAGGCGTCCGAGACGATTGTTCAGAGTAGCACACAATCGTTCTCTCTCCTTCTGGAATTCTGCTGTAGGGGTGCGGGATTCAAGAGTCTTCTTTGTATTTTTAGCATCTGGAGGGCTGGTCGACAACGGGACGGCCTTGTCTGATCCGGGTCTAGCCTTAGGCGGCCGGGGCCGACGTTTGGGTATGTCGTAAGTATCAGTCCCTCGGTGATCCAAGGCTGGAGGGTCCATACGAGTCTGTGGTCGCTTTGGACTGCCTAGTCGCTCCCAGGGCGACTTTCTTTTACTTGTTTTCTTTGGGGCAGGAGGAGGTGTCAGTCGCACCACTGCTGCTCTGGCTTCAGCTTCTGGAGGAGCTGGTATAGTGAAAGGTTTCGGTCCTACGTCTGCTGGGATGCATGAGGGGTAAGCGACCCTCTTGTCGAGCTTCATCGCCTTGAGGAAAAGCTGGAACATGTGGGAATCCACTTCATACTGGATGGCTCCGTGGCCTGTCTGGCTTTGGTGCCGATAGACAGTCTCCGCATCACGGGCGCTGACTCCACAGGAACAGAAGAACTGGGTAAAGTGTTGGCGTGTGTGAGCCTTGATGGTGTTCTCCGTCCCTTCTAGCTTACATAGTCGACAATAGGAGTTCCTTCCTTTACATCGGGCTGTCCGACGTATATCACTACTGGTCCGTGGAGAGATCCAGCAAAGTTGAGACTGCGGCATAGGCGTCTCTGGAGAGGTCTCTATAAGAGAAAGTGTAGATACAAGAGGTTGACTATTTAGATTATCAATGTTTGCGTAGGCCGAGTCGTCTTCGTCACCCGACTCAGTCACATGGTGTACAATGCTATTGGAGTACATATGCGTGTCCGAGGTCGTCCCGGAGGGGAGGCGGTGCATGTCCGAGTCGGTTAGGACGGCATCGTCCTGAAGCACCGAAGGTACTTCAGTATGACCCGACCCGACTGGCACGACCTCATCCCTCGAGGAGTTCCCGAGATCAGCATATAAGTCGTCGTCGTCCAAAAGCAACAGTACCTCGTCCAAGTCTATTGGCTCACCTGGCAAGTCCATGAGTAGGCCGACTAGGGAGGACACCGTCCTTGTTGAGGAGTTTCGAATAGAGTACTCTGTTGTCCGACTAGGTGTTGACTGAGTGGTGGTGGTGAAGGTACTGGGGGATCCATCTGGATCCTGGCCTTTTATAGGTGTGGGGGCTGCCCTGGTTCTCCTTGTGGTGTGCGACGTTATGCCTGCAACACCTGGCTTCTCACCATGTAGTAGAACTACGTTGCGGCGGAAGTGCACTTGTCTGACCCCTGTTGTTGGATCTATTTTGATCTCAAGGTTGTCTGGGTCACCGGATCCGTCTGTGGAGTTGGAGAGTAAACACGGGCCTGGCCGTGTCGGCCTACGATAGGTAGTCGTCTGGGCAGCCCATTTGTGATGAATTTCTTCTAGTATAACCTCTGGGGGTCGGCCTCGCTTCCACCGGGCCTTCCTCCTGTATGATAGGGGTCTGTTTTCCCTAGTGTAGGGCGTTAGCATCCGGACGTAGGAGGGTCTACCTTTTGAACCTCTGCCCCAGTCGGGCGGCGGGAATATCGGGTGCTGGAAATAGTCGACAGCTCCTTCCTCGAGGCGGTTTGCGCCTTGTCTACGCTCCTGGATGCGCGGCTTTTTAGCCTGTCGGCCCTGGTCCTCTACTTGCCTCTTTTTCTTCGCTGTTCCTCCCTCGGCTTCTAGCCCCCCTATCGGGTGGCCAGGGCGTCGGCATTGTACTTCGACGCCATGCGGAGTTGTACTGGGCGGTAATGATCCTTTTCCTCCCTCGGCCCTGGATCCTCTGTGGGGGTGTCCTTGACGTCGGCATTGATCATCGACGTCGGGCGCAGGTGTACTAAGTGATGAGCTTCCCGTTCCTCCCTTGGCCCTGGATCCTCTGTTGGGGTGTCCTTGACGTCGGCATTGATCATCAACGTCGGGCGCAGGTGTACTAGGTACTGAATTATCCGTTCCTCCCTCGGCCCTGGATCCTCTTGTGGGGTGTCCTTGACGTCGGCATGAGTCATCGACGTCGGGCGGAGGCGTACTAGGCTTCATCTCAGGCATCGTCCTCAATGTATAAGGGCTTCCCGTTCTACTGACACACGGCCATTGATCTCGGCTGGTGTATACCTTTGCGGTATGGCAGTTTACAGAGCACTTGTGTTTAGTCAGGTAGGGCATCCCTAGGACGCCATCTTCTGGTATGGAGCCGATGAGGAACAGTTCTTGGCTAAATGTACGACCGACTACCATAGGTAGCCTTACCATTCCCTCGAACCTGAGAGTCGAGCCGTCGGCCATCTTGCCATATGGCTGACTTACTGGTAGGACCTCTAGGTCGGGTCTCTGCAGCTTCTTCAGGATGCGGGGTGATATTAGGTTGGTCGTACAGCCCGTGTCCAAGAGTAGGGTTACATCTTGGCTACATAGTCGTCCTTGTATGTACAGGCTAGGTACATGCGGCTTCACATACGTCACTTGAGTCACTGTTTTAGAAGGGGGGTCGGCCTTGCCGACCGGATACTTGGGACGGTCTTCCGAGATGGAAATGTGAGAGGTGTGAGGAACTTGTAGGGCCCGAGTGCCAGCCTCTACTGTCTCGGGCCGGAGCCTTTTCCCGACTCGGGTACTGGCGGCTCAGGATATGTGGGGGGAGTGTTCCCATTGGTCCGTTGAGGAGGGGGACCAGGCTTTTTGCTGGTCTGCCAGGAGGGTCTGTTCCGAGGTCCTGGCGCTCTGGGGGCGTCTAGTAGTCCTCGAAGTCGTCTGACTTCTTGGCTGAGTGTCTGGATGGCCTCTTTCAGGTCGTTGATCCAGGTCAGGTCGGAGTCCACTGTATTTATTTGGGGTGTCTCCGGCTCGGGTTCTGTGACTGCCCTGATTTGGTGTGCTTTACTTCCACGGGAGGGTCCCTTGACGAGCAGGAAGTCATTTCCGGCTCGGACGGCCGAGTCCACGTCTCTGGGGTTTATTGCCAGGAGGTGTCTCTGTAGGTGTCCATCCTCAAGAGAGTTACTGAAGTTTTCCACAGCCAATACCCGGCGGTGCGCTTCGGGTAGTTCCTGGAAAGCCACATGTACAAGTTTCTTGACTAAGGTGGCATGTTCTTGTAATGACATGCCGGGATCTTTCCGCAGCTGTATGAGCTGGAGTCTAGCTTCTTTATCAGTTAACCCGTATCGGGCGCGTAGAGCTTCAAAGATCCCTTCTGAGGTGCCGGGTCGGCCACATTCTTGTGCCGGTCCCTTGAGGGCCTCTCTTAGGTGAAGGTACATGGCTGCCGGGCTCCAGTCGTTTGCCTCGGCTATAGTCAGGAATTGTTCTATAAAGAACTCGACGTCTCCTTGTCCGTCGAACTGTGGTGTCTTGAAAGAGGGTTGAGGCGGCTGAGGTCGAGCTACTTCTATGTACTGTCCGATTACCTCTACTAGCCTGTCTATATCGCTAGCCATTGCTGAGTATAGATGGAGCCTCTTTAATGGAGGGGACGTGTCGTCCTCGGTTTGATGTCTGTAGGGTGTCGGGTAGCTAGTTAACTACCGTAGTTTGTTAGGCCGGGTCGGCCTGGTGGTCGTACTGAGTACCGTCAATCTGTTCTGGATCCGAGGTCGGTCTTTGATTGAAGATCCGGCGTAGGTCGGGCTACATCCAGCGGAACCACGAGAATTATGGGTGCACTTTAGCGTTTGTCACCTTCTCGTAACCAAGGTTCCCGGGTCCGAGTCCTAGATCGCCGTAGAAGTATTGAAGAATGAGGTCGGCCGGTCACCCGAGTCCGAGGTCACCTTCCTTCTCTTCGTATCGTAAGAGTACGACCTTAGAATCCCACCGCTGCCACCAATGTAATGGTTTCTGTGTTTTGGTGCGGTCGTCCTTGGACGACTATCGACCCAGAAATGAAGTGCCTATGAGTGGTAATAGGACTTCGCATTACATGAAAGATCGAGCGGTCTCAGTAGCCCAAATACTACCAAAGACGACCCATCTGATCTCAAGTCCGACCTTCAGACTATACAGTGAAAGAGAGTAATTCAACCTAGTAGGCGGTTCGCAAAGCGAATGACCTAGTAAAAGGAAGAGAAAGTCCCTGTATCAAGTATAGATGTGTCTTTATTGAAAGCCAAGCGTAGACTGAGAGAATGAACAGTAAAACAGTGCCCTTTATATAGTATAAGGACTTCCGGCCGACATGACGTCGGGAAAAGACGACGTGTGGTCGTCCGGAAGTTGCGCAACAAGATGGCCGCCGGAAGCCCGACGGCCGACCCAAAATAGGTCGGGTTCTACAAAAGTTGCTTATAATGGTCCAATTCATGTACAAAATGAATATCAATGGATTCTGAGAGGTCGGGCCTCTGTACATGGGTATAAAAGGCATTAAAAGACTTAGAAACATTCATGTGACTATGTATAACAACATATAGTAAGATACATGAATAAGGAATGAGCATAAACACATGGAGACATGTATATATAGATGGTAATTAAGTACTTTGGACATGCAATGCAGTTAAGGGTAAGTATACGAGCACTAATTGTAAGAATGTTAGTGTCAGGTGAGTAGCGCTGTAACAACTACTAGGCACTTAGGGTGCGGTGGAGCTTCGTCCGGGAGTTGGAGTCGTATACAAATGTCCTGTACCATCACAATATTATACAGTGTAGCTACAATAGGCCTTTGGCCGTTGACCTCCCTTTTACACTGGTATTGGTGATAGTTGGCATTCACAACACAAGATCTGTTGCATTTATTAATTTTTGCTATTGATTTATTAAAAAAAATAAAAAAGAAAAAAAATTACCAAGTACAAAATATAGCCTATGATTCCAATGAGCAGGTCTATAGCCTAAGTACCTGTGTTGGACCGTTGAGTATTCCTCCGTCTCTTGATTCTCGATCTGATACAAACAGCACAGACTACTATTAGTATGCCAAGGAAGATCAACCCAAATACTCCTCCAGTAATTGTACGAGACAGACTTGGAGCATAGAATGCTAGAAGTGTTTAGAATACAAGTGAGTCAGCAGGTATTATTTATGCAATATCTAAACCATGTAAAATTATTATTACTGAGCAGAGCAGGCCTTATGATTTTTTAGACCAAATTCTGTTAGCAGAGTTCACATAGGTATGCTACGAGTATAATGACAAAAACAATATAACCATGATGTTACTTACTTAAATTTTAAAAGAGGGGAAGATTTCAAAATAGTATCATCTAGATTCTAGATCAATACCCTAAAACCTATTGCTCAACCAATAATTATAGTAAATAAAATAAAGCAGTAAATAGGAAGACATCTGCCAAGAAACAAGAAAAATCTATCAGTTGCATAATCAATTTATCAGCATGGCCTTTGCTGGCCTTCACCACTTTGTTTATGTACATGTAGTAAAACACATTTCGAAATCTACTTCCCTGCCTACCTGCCTACCTATCTATCCATCTTAATAATGCAAGAGCTGCATAATCATTTCATCAGCATGGCCTTTAAATTATTTATGTTTAGGACATGCTAAATAGTTGGAAAATTGTGTTCTACTGAGATATACTGAGTAGAAATTGGGGGTTGCAGATATGTAATTGTATTACTACTGTTCGCCTTCACATGTGAAAGTATTAATATACCTTCCTACCTTTTCCTGTAGCTCTAGGGGCATCATAGTATCTCCTTGAAGTCGACCTTCTCAGTGACCTATAGTAGTACTCAGTGGTTGTTTGACTACAGAATACAATAAAGGTTGATACACTCGATTACTGTATATCATCAGGTTGATAAACAAGAATTATGGCAATACATATATCAGTATCACTTTCACCTTCATTCTACTTTGTAGTGAAATATTTTAACAAAGTGGTGCCAAAATTTCAAATTTTAAAGAAAGCTGTCATTGTTATAATTTTACTAAGCTACATTATTTGTATTGTGGATATTTCTATTCACAACCTCCCAATAAAAAACAGTACATAGAGAAGACTATGAGACGGACACACAGACACACAGTATAGAGTTAAGTGAGAATGAGGAGTAATGCTTAGGCCACACTGACGCGAATTTTCTTGCGAGTAGCGAATTTTTGCCAAAGGCGAATTCGCAAATCGCAAATTTTGTGCGAATTCGCGCAAAATTAGCGATTTCGCACTCGCTGATTTTAATCAGCTAATTCGCAACTCGCTAATTTGTGATTGGCCAATTTTTACTTGTCACGTTACTGTCACGTGTTCAGAGCCGCGGATTTTCAATCAATCATGAGTTTAAATTATTATATTAAAATATTTATTTTAACTGATGAATAAAATGACTACTTCCGTTTGCAAGAATTGTGTAACACGAATGAAAGTAAGAATAAAATAATTATTTTATTTTATTCTATTTTATAATTTTATTTTACATTTTTCAGAGTTCTAGTTCTGCAGTGAATGAGAAACGTGACCGAGGATAATAATTTTTGACCTCTCATTGGGTGAAATCAATGCGAACTCGCTTATAGCTTTTGCAGTGTGGCACGCTCGATTATAATTTGCGAATTCGCCTTTGGCCAAAATTCGCTATTCGCAAAAAAATTCGCGTCAGTGTGGCCTAAGCTTAAGGGGACAGCAGTATAAACTGTCGACATAGTATATATCCACACAGTGTCAAGATTGGACAACGACATAGACGTTACACGTACATATTATACAAATGTATAAGCTACCGAAAAACGAGAAAATGACAAAAAACTACAATATATAACAAAAAACAAAAATTAATAAAGCACTAAAATAAAAACACTATAAATAAATTAAACTACAACAGTATGCAGCGTGTGGAGAGTGGATGAATGCTACCCACTAACTAAGGTGTCGTCTGCACACAGGCTCAGTTTGCAGTTGACGGCAGCAGGTAGGTCATTAATATATATCAAGACCCAGTACGGAATCCCTGGGGGACTCCTGATGTTACTGGCATCTCCTGTGATTGGGTGCCCCTGAGAACAACTCTCTGTTTTCGATCAGTCAGGAACATATGGCGATTTAATAATATTTAATTAATATATAATCATTATATTCATTCTTTCTATTGTTATTGTAATTGTATATTAATATTGTTTCCATATCTACATCACTATTCTTACCTCAATTATTTTATACTAAGCCGTTGAGGCATCTGTTTAGTACAGTGGTATTTACAGAATTCTAGCATGTAGCTATTCAGTGATTAATTAATTTTGTTGGGACCCTATCCGAAGGTCTCTTATGCTTCGAGGGAGGAAACTGTTGTAGTATACTGCAGATGATGCTTGGATAGAGGTGGGCTCCCCTCTTTCAGTTGCCCTTATTTTCATGAATGTTTGAGCTCTGAAGCCAAGAATTTCATCATAGTCAGCAGATAGAGTTTCTGTGTTTGTTCTGATCTGAGAGAATTCTCATCAAAAGTGTTATTCCATGGGACTTTCTTCTCTCTTGCAGAGTCTGTAGAGCAAGGCTAGAGCGGCCTTCGGTGATGCCACACGACCTGTCCTTGATATTTTTTATGAAGCGTATAGCTTTATTTTAGATTAGTTCTAGCTCATCTATAGAGACATAATTATTATAATTATATGGTAAATATGTCATATGAGACTGGCTGAGTATACAGAACAGCATCAGCAGTGTTGCCAACTCTACGACCTAAGTCGTATACTTACGACTTTTCTCCCCCTACGTCCTACGACCACGACCTTTTACTAAATACACCTTTTCTACGACCTTGGAGTTATCTTCCCTCAAGGTCTATGATTTGGCTGGAATCAACGAAAGTCGTTGATGGAATATAAAAAAGGTTAATGTCAGAGGTGTTTACACTCAAGGAGAGATCAGTGGTCAGTGTTTCTAAGCTATTTTCTATTAGTAGAGGCTAATGAGAGATCAATGTACTAAAAGTTGGGAAATCCAAATATATTGTAAGATTTGAAGTTATGTTTTTACAGCTTCCAGTCTAGTTTCATTGTTTGAAAATCTCTCAAGTAAATCCATTGATTAGAAAAATGAAAATGAGTCAAAAAAGGTATCATCAGAAAGTTTTGCAAGATTGGTTTAAAGATCCTAAGTTCTCTCAGTTTGAAAAATATTCAGATTTCTTGGTAAAATGCCAGCTCTGCAGTACTAAAACTGTAAAGCCAGTTTTGGTAGATGTGAAAGGCAGGGGAAAGCGTGCTTGGTAAAACATGCCAACACAGAGAAACATCTGAAATTGATGGAAGAGGGAGTGAATGCTGATAAAGTAGTTTTTTTCACAATCGACATTGGGTAATCACCAATCTCAATATAGAAAGGTATATAGAATTTTTTATAATATTTTTTCAAAATATTAGACACACTTGTAGTTAATCATTTGATAAAAAATAATTGGATGTTAAATAGTAAATTAATAAAAAATGAACAGAATCATTGAACAATGAGCACTCTTTGATTGGAGAAATATATATATATTTGCATTTATATAAATATTGAATAGCCTAGGTAAGTACTGGCTAAAATTGTTAACAAGAACATGGTTAACATGGTTAACATGGTTAACATGGTTAACAAGAACATGAAGCTGGTTAGGTTTTTCCATAGCGTTGCATCCTTGTATGATATCATATCTTTGTTATTTTGTAGACAAGCGAAGCTGAGCTACTCTTTGCCAATTTCTTAGTGGAGCATGACATTAGTTTTAATGTAGCTGACCATGTATCTAAGCTATTCAGGAAGATGTTTCCGGACAGCCAAACTGCAACCTCTTTGGGTCCTGTCACCAAGCAGAAGGTACACTTAACAATTGGAAATTATTGCAACCTTATTATTTGCTTACTGACTAGATTCCAGACCCTGATTTTTATTTACATGAATATGAAAATAAAGTGACTGTTGGACAGGTTTAAAAGAAACGCATACAAGAAATCACAATCCTTTTATACTATATGAACGATACATTTTATATTCTTCCAAAGTTAGGAATCTGTCTCAGTTGCAAGTTGAAAGAACTAGCTGAAGAAGGTGCTATTGATGAGGGAGCAAGCGATCTTGCCAGACGTCCATCACTCAGTTTATTGGCAAACGGCAGCGGAAGACCCCATCTAGCACTGATTTCATCACTTGTGATTTTGTCGTAGAAGATCAGGCTGATAACAGTGAAGACAGTCTTTAGTACTAGGATTTAATTGTATAGCATAATATTATTCTTGACATGTGTAGCGTACTTTTCATTAGCCAGAATATAGGCTGTAAATACATAGTGATACAGTCAAGTCAATGTCTCGATATTTGATTTATGAGGAAAAATGTCAACAATTTTCGCTGCGGGGTGGGGGAGGGGTGCCCACACCCCACCTCCCTCCCACCCAAAAGTTTTCTAGACCTTTCACTATAATTTGTTGGCAACACTGAGCATCAGTATTAGCTTGGAGAAACTATGACCGTTACTGAGCCAAAACCAAAACCCCACTTACCCCATCTTCTTTAGCAAACATCATTGATACAGTTTACCACTTCATAGGCAACAAAGATGGACACCTTTATAACCAAGTGCATTAGGATTAAGGTACTCATAATAATCGTGGTCCTCCTCACTAGGAGTCACGTAATTTTTGCTCGAGGAATTCCCACACCACTTATTTACTTTTAGCTCGAGATTCTACATTTTTTTTAAATGTTAGGCTATCATTTTAGTTATTTTATTTCTCTGGTACTCCCATGAATTGTCAACAATCTTATTTCGCTCGTGCTATGAGTAGCGAATCTTGCATAAAGTTGCAGTAACAAAAGTAAGGGAGATGCTGATTTGAGGGAAGGCCTAAAAGGGATAACAGATTTTCACCAGATTGCGCAATTAGGCTATGGACCTAAATACTGAAGACGGGTGAGACTTTATCATTCATTACAGGTCAAGGTTACTAAACAAAAAGGATATCTTTGGGGATAACACATTTTCACACTTGACACACGGTTGACATGTATAATATTATTGTATATTATGTAATTTTAATTTTCTAAAGGGGATCAAACATTTGCACACAATATTTTATATTTTAATTTTTTTTCAGTAATCTAAACGCATTTCTACACCCTATATTTACCATTGTGATTATTATATTATTAGAATTATAGCTAGTACTTACGTAGTGTAAATAAAAACTAAAAAAAGGATAACACGTTTTCACACTAGACACTCACACTGTATAGCGTATATTATTATAGAAGTCTCGAGGGATGACATATTTTCACACGGTTTTATTTTGTATTTTAATTTTATTTTAGCAGTCTAAGGGTATGAAGCATTTCCACACCCTATTATTATTATCATCATAATCATTCATTGTGATTGTTATGATTAATTTATATTATTATTTATATTTATATTACTAATTTCATTATTAATTATAGTTAATAGTCTAAAAAGGATAACACATTTTTACACTAGATATTTTATATTTAGTTTTATTTTAGTAGGCTTAGTCTATAGGGAATAACGTACTTTCACACCATATTACTTTAAGGTAATCTAAAGGGGATAGGGATAGCACAGTGACAGTGAGTTTCACATTGTATATTATCATAGCAGTCTAAAGAGTATGAGTATGACCCATTTTCACGCTAAAGGTCTATATTATGGTAGCCTAAAGGGGATAACCCTATGTAACTGTGCATGACAAAACTTGATAGATATGCATTGTTATATGTGCATGATCACTGGATGATGGACCATCTACATTCATCAAGTATGTCGTTTGGAGATCATATTATCTGCCTACTTCACGTTGTTGCACAAACCTGACAACTGTAAATATCAGGTTTAGCTTTGGTTCATTGTCTACACATTCTAGATTGAATGTAATTCCAAACATTGATCTGGGTGTGTTGCTGCTGAACTATTGCGACAAAATCTATCTACGCTGAAATCAATGACAAAACTTGTGAGGTATACTGCAGTAGTACATATACAGATTGTAGTACTGCATGGTGGACCCTCTACGTTCAACGGGCACCGTTCTGGTTCACGCTGTGGTGAGCTAGTCAGCAGTCGCACAGACTCGAGACTTGCAGTCTGGTAGGGATTCGTGGCCACACAATTCGATCTGAAAGACACTTCTACTTTTACAGCATTTATTCTTGTAGGTGGGCTTCTCTCTACAACCAGAATTGGACAAAGGAGTTGTGCTCTCTCTTCAACATGTGCCATGCTACCCTGGCTGCCCCTCCCCACTACTCTCTAGCGCTACTCTCCTGGTACTCTGGCCTGTATGTTGTGCGGTTGCACCTCTGGTACTGGGACACAACAATATACAGTGTGAAAATGTGTTATCCCTTTTAGACTGCTATAATATACAGTGTGAAAATGTGTTATCCATTTTTAGACTATTATAATTTATTACATTTGCATGTATAGTGTGAAAATGTGTTATCCCTTTTAGACTGCTATAATATACAGTGTGAAAATGTGTTATCCCTTTTTAGACTACTATAATATACAGTGTGAAAATGTGTTATCCCTTTTTAGACTACTATAATATACGGTGTGAAAATGTGTTATCCCTTTTTAGACTACTATAAGATAGTGTGAAAATGTGTTATCCCTTTTTAGACTACTATAATATACAGTGTGAAAATGTGTTATCCCTTTTAGACTACTATAATATACAGTGGGAAAATGTGTTATCCCTTTTTAGACTACTATAATATACAGTGTGAAAATGTGTTATCCCTTTTTAGACTACTATAATATACAGTGTGAAAATGTGTTATCCCTTTTAGATTACTATATTATACAGTGTGAAAATGTGTTATCTCTTTTTTAGACTACTATAATATACAGTGTGAAAATGTGTTATCCCTTTTAGATTACTATAATATACAGTGTGAAAATGTGTTATCCCTTTTTAGACTGCTATAATATACAGTGTGAAAATGTGTTATCCCTTTTTAGACTGCTATAATATACAGTGTGAAAATGTGTTATCCCTTTTAGACTGCTATAATATACAGTGTGAAAATGTGTTATCCCTTTTAAATTACTAAATATACAGTGTGAAAATGTGTTATCCCTTTTTAGACTACTATAAAATACAGTGTGAAAATGTGTCATCCCTTTAGACTGCAGATTCCAAGAATATACCAGTGAAATTATTATCCTTTGTAGTTAACTAGTAGCCAGAGTATAAAGCATCATAATTATATACAATGTATAGTAAGAGATGTAACTTTATTAGAAGCCAATAAGTAACTGAAAAATATAAAAAAACTGGGGCAATGTTAAGGAAAAATATAGTCTCATATCCAACATGAATAAGCAAGAGTTGTGTGAATGTACGTAAAAGTCCTCAGCAGATCAAAAATATATATCAGTTTGAGATAAAAGTGCGCAACATAGGGACAATGTAAGAATGGGCATGCACATTATGGAATAATACAAAAGTAGATGTCAAGACGGCACTACCAATAATATCAGATTGGTCCTACCAGACCTGAACATAACAATGAAACAAAACAAGTCAGTACATATAGGTCAGTACGATAACATCACCGCAAGATACAATTATATATGAGGATACAAGGATTTGAATGATACACATGATTTGTGTCTTTGGAGTCGAGTTGGACTTCTAATTCTTGTAATGATCCATATAACCCATACATGTATATAATGTAGATGCGAGGCATATACAATAGTCACTAACCATACGTAGGTCTGTTCACTTGATATCCTGTTAGTTGCTTCAGAAAACCTAAAACAAGAATAAACCCAATTCATAAAGTATAAACTGGCAACGCATGCATAGTTTTAGTCTTATGTCAATTCACATGTATATCTATAACTTTTATTCACAAAGCATTGGCTAGTAATGTATATTGAATGTAAAATAATAGACCAGGGAGGCCCAATAATTTTTGGTAGGGGGCCAAATAGCAGACTGGGCCCCAAGCTTGGCCAGGTATTAGTACAAAGATAGATATATTATGTATGTTTACGTGTGTTTCAATGTGTAAGCATGCATAAGATGTATTCGAATGTGACATGAATGTAGCCATCAGATTTACACTTCTCAAATAAACATTTATTACAAGTGGATTTGATTTTCAACATAATCAATTGTACAAGAGAAGTAGTGAGGGTGACAGGTGAAAACGATTTTGATTTCAGTAAATAATTGGCAAACCCTCGGCCAAACGAGCTTGTCGGAATTTATATGAAACAACATCAATCGTACTCTGCAGTAACATGATGATACAGGTGGAAATCTTTAGGCCCTTAGTTGAGACAGGCTCAGTTACTACCATGGATATACCCATATGGTATATCTGAACATCACATCTGTGCTCACTTCAATGTTAGTAGCGTCGATTCCACAAATAGAAGGTTAGAGGCTCCTATAGGTTGCATTATACCATTCTACCGTAGATTCTGGGTACACCATCTGAACGACGAGATATAACAGGCACCAACAAACAGTACTCATGAAATTAAAATAATTACAAAAACTAAAATAAATACATAACACAATAATTTCTATCCAATTGTCATTAGAGAGAAAGTATCCTCCAGCTTCCTGGTTCACTACTCTTAGGTGTAGATACTGATGAGCTATACACAGCTTGATAGGCTATGGCATAAACACCACGCTCACGCTGGACTCTTACAAGATAGTCTACCCTATCCATCTAAGCATGACTTTCCATACGAGTTGTAAGTGTTAGAGAGAAAGTATCCTCCAGCTTCCTGGCTCACTACTCCTAGGTGTAGATCCTGATGAGCTATACACAGCTTGATAGGCTATGGCATAAACACCATGCTCACGCTGGACTCTTACAAGATAGTCTACCCTATCCATCTAAGCATGACTGTCCAAGTCAGTCGGTGTAATACGAGTTGTAAGTGTTGAGCAGTTGGAGTGTTTAGACCGGAATCCCACTGCTGCCACCAATGTTATGGATTTTACTGTTCAACTGTCATTCCATAAACCTTTTCTGGGTTGTCTAGACACTTGCAGATCTAACTTTTATTAACACTTCAACTTCTCTTCCACTTCCTCTACTCCTCCTTTACTGTATATAAAAATCCCTTATATATATGTATGTAAAATAGCTACATGCAGCTAGAGCTACATGTAGCTAACTCCTATTATATACGTAAAACGAAGCAACAGCTTCCCTAGCCTTACAATACCAGCTTGCAAAAACACTTCTAGAATCTACCACAATATTATATTAGTTTAATAATCGGTGATTAATTTTAAATTATTTTTAAAAACAATGCAATCAAATTCGAAAATTGAAATTAGAAATTCAAATTGACTTGAATCACTCCTTGCTTGAATCAATCATATTGATATTCCGATATTGATTGATTAGTTATTTTATTAATTATTTATGATTATTACACTTAGTTTACTAAATAACTTACTTACTATCCACTTTTCAAAGACCACCCGTGGCTTTAAACGCTATCTTTGTTATTCTTATTGTTAGTTATTGTGACAGAATGGGGATTCATGGAAGTAGGTTGTCGCACGGTAGCTTTTTACTTTTCTTTATTAATAAACCGGTGACCTGTGTAGACTGATGTAAGTGATCACTTACCAGTTGTGTTGGTTTTCTTTCTTGCTAGGAATGTTCAGAACATCGTGGTCTTGACTGCAACCGGAAGTGGGCCAGCTTATCTTTTTAGGTCAAGGTCGCATATCTATCAATGACGTCTACCATGTCAACAACCTGGTAATAAGAGGAAAAATTATTATATAAACTCGGAAACACTAAGTGTCACTAAATTATGACAATAAATTGATAAATCTGTTACATCAACATTACAATACTCTTAAACATTTTACATTAAATTTTAAACATTAAATTAAACATCGTTCTTATAATTACACAACATAAAAAACAAACTTACAATTTATTTTCCCGTTCCCGATTGACAGAAACTAACTCAGCAACAATCACAACAATGCATTTTGGCAATGCATTCTAAAATAATAAAATGCACTTGAAAATACAGAGTATGGTCTAGGAGTAATATAATATATGGTACACAGTTCAATTGATAGGTGTATATACTACCATGTCTAACAATACGAATAATAGTAAGGTAGAAGGACTTACTACAGATTACAACCAAAATCCGAACTACATCACACGAATTACAAAATAATAGAATTATGATACATGTGTAATAACATAGAGTTGTACTTACACTTACTCAAACGAACGATAATAATAAGTATGGAAAGGAGTATTACTCCGTTGATGTATAGAATAGCAAAAGTAAGGACTACAGAATGGTAGATAACACGTCTTCTCTGTTTTGAAGACTAAAATAAAATGAACTGCTCTATAAGAAGTGACAGGATAACTGCTGTCACCTGTTGCTATCCACAAAAAATTACACTAGAAACAAAGAAGTAGGTTTGTTTTTGCCTGTGATACTAATCACAATAAAACTGTGTGGTATATCTATTGGTCATAAACACAGTACATTGGGCCAAGTTCCGGCTATACTCTTATTCTGATACAGTTATCACTTTTTAATTCCTTCATTCCCTTTATTGAAGCTTAGAAGCATGGATGGCGCCAATTGAGGGGCGTAATAAAAACTGTTCGCACAACCCCGTTTTTATGTTTATTCGCAACTCCATAGTGGGTACTTGGGAGAAAAACTTGATCCACTCCTGCGTTCACCTTGAGGTCTTAGAACCACAATAACAGAATACTATATCATTACTGAGGGAGAGCTCAACGCGTTTAAGCCCCGAACTTGGAAATAAGCCATTTGGATCTGTAGGCAATTTTGTAAAAATCCGTTATCCCTTTTAGGCGGCTCCCTGATTTGAAAACAAAATCTCTATCTTCCAATCAAAGTTCATTAGCACCAAATCGGGTCTCTGCGCCATAGAGTTATCTCCCCATGTGGTGTTACCTCTATGCTCTGCGCCACTCATAGAGGAAAGTTCATAGATAGTTCGAGTAACTTTGCATAATGCAATACTAAACTTTATGGTGCGGCCAATGTCAAGGTGTTATTGTACCACTTTGATTGCCACTCATAGAGTTACCTCATATGGTTGCACCTTTCCTAGAATCAGCAAAAAAGAGGGGCCCAAGTCCGGAATGCGTGCTTGATACCCCACTGTGACTCGTGACTGTCAGCTGTAAACAGTAAGAAACTACTTTGACCTACTTCGAAGCCATCATGCACTCGGGAACATAGAGGCAGGATAGAGCCAGCACTCGACCACTATTACTATTACGGTCGTGAAGCCGGTCTGGACCCACTTCTTTGCTTTAGACGCAGTTCCGGTTTGCTATTAAATCCATTGTAACAATACGAAATCGATAACGTTTGCTCAACAAAATCACATATTTTGTGGCTATCAGTACTCTGCAAGTTAAGAACTATCTAGGATACATTGAAAATACAACTTCTGATATAATTGAAATTAATGAGAAGTCAACTACATATGCATTGTATCTATTATTGCACTGTATTGTATTTTTGTTTTATCATCTGCAGTGCAGAATTGTGGATGGTAAATCATATGACTATCATAACCAGACAAATATATATATATGCAAACAAGATCGAAAGCTAGCAAAAAATATTATAGACATAGCAATAAAAGAATTAAATAACAAAAAAAATGAAAAATTTATGATACACTTATTGTAAAATTATGTTACAGGTATTGAAATGAAGCAAAAGTTCAATGTTTCAAATGTCTATTCATCAGTCGAGAATCGAAATACACTGTATAAACACCTGCTCACATCAAACCACAATCTGCTTTACTAAATCAGTAGCATAAGTGAGGCCACCTCTGTTTTTGGCCTTCATCATCCTACGACATACAAATGATCGCCAAAGCCACCTGCACACTTCCCCAGAAACTGCTGTGTAGAGTTCTTGCAATTTTTCCTGAAATATCCAAGAATATTCAGTGGGTGAGTGTTACAAGTTTGTAGCGATGTTAAGCAGAAGGTATTGGAGCTTTTCACTTGCACCACCGTAAAGAAAATAAACCAGAGCTGGAGTCGCAGTCAGCTGAATTGGCTACACTTAAAGTGGACACTGACCGCTTCATCAACAGCTTTCTTGGATCTGCCCTAAAGCCTGTAGCAGTTGGGTTGTTGTTATGCTCTCCCATTCTATGAATCCTGCTGAACAAAGTCTTGAGAAACTCTGAAAGTAACACAATAAGTAGCATCTGATCTGTAGCAATAAAATATCAAAAATTATTCAAAACTTAGGAAACTCCCAAGCAACGCACCTTTACACTGAATGTTATATACATATTATATTTATATATTATGATAACATACATGTATGTAGGTATGTTTATACATTGTACCTTTGTACATATATATTACATGGACACGTGCGTGTGGATGATATAGCCTATTCCATCAAATATTATGGTAACACTGAAATTATTATCTTCCAAGACAAAATGCTATAAAAAGAGACATCAATTCCAATACCAACCTAGATTACTACCATATGAATAATCTACATTCACGCTGACATCTGCTACTGAATCTTTAGGGTTAAATGACAATACTATACTGGACATCTGCTGGACTGTCAGTTTGAGGACTGTGCGGCTATTTGAAAATGACGTTTCCAAAGTGGACAGTTCAGCACTGGACAGTTTGAAATGCCTAAGCCCAAACCACCAGACTTTAACTAATTTTTAATATTTTTTTATTAATTTAATAAGTTAAAATGAACTTTCTGCAAGTTTTGTTCTTCTAAATGTAATCTACACAGTTTAGCACTGTCCTGTTTCTAACTGTCCAGCTGTGAAAAGTCCTGTTTCGAACTATCTTTTTCTAAATGTCCCTTTACCCAGTTTGAGCACCCGTCTGCCTTTTTTCTTGGACTAAAACTACAAAGGATCAAATATTTATAGCGTATTAAAATTTGTACAAAAATATTGGCGATTGTAGCCACAAGCTACATAGCCTACTTTGTCAACCACCCTGTCAACATCATTGCACTTGGGGTTCAAACATTCAATATTTGGTTCGGAAAGGGAAACAAACATACAATTAATGAGTGAAAAAACTAGAATCCCAAACAAAAATAGGATCTAAACCTGGTGCTTTACCTGCAAATGGCTAGGGAAGTCCAAATACAGAAAGCATAACACCTTGCTTGAGACACTTCTAGCTTCCAACGAACGTTATGTGAAATCTAGACGTCTCAATGCTCTGACTCATTTATCCAAGAGTTTAGAGTTGCATAAAAAAACCTTTGAAATACGAACAGGAAAGGCGTTAATAACATTATTACACAATTATTTCAATGTAATATCATACATCAGCACACATTATAATACAATAATAAGATAATTACTGTGGCAATGTATATAGGGCCTATAAATTTATTTACAACAGCGCATAACATGAGAATGACGCTAAACATATTCTTGATAATGAACAATAAGAATGAATATCTATAATATGATCAGTATGATTTATGATGTTAACGTATTATGTCTTGTTTTTTACAACCAAATAAAAACAAGTGCATGCCTGAAAGTTTCACAAGTCCTTTTGTCAACTACTATTAAAATTTTTTCCCACTATTACTGGTTGTTTTGGTAGTTGGTGGTGGTAGTTGTTTAATAATTCCAACCTCTCTATTTAGATCATCACTAGCTAGCAATTACATCTACCACTACTACAAATACTATAAAAAATAACAATAATAATAATGTGAACAACGCTATTGTCATTTCATTTTCCATTTATTTTTATAAAATAAAATTGGTTAATAATAATTATAACAAATAATAGTTATAACAATAATATAATATATTATAATATATAATATTATTATTATGATTATGATTATAATATTATATATTATAATATATAATATAATTATAATAATAATAATTATTATTATAATTAGAAATTTCAAATTAATAACAGAAAACCTTTAGGGCCGGCCAGAATACTAAGAAAAGTTTTGAGTCTCCCAGGTTAGTTGTTCTAATCCGAGACCGAAAAAAACTTAAACCAGCTTAACAACATGCTGTGCATACTACCAATAGTACCACAAATGGATTATTATAACTCTTATTTATTAGTTGCAATAACAGGAGTGGTGGTAGTAGTTCGTAGTAATGTAATTATTATTATTTCAAAAAAAAATCAAAAAATATGCGTTTGGGACTTAAGGGGATGGCAAACCATAGCATCAGCTAACAAATTTTAAACTGTAAAGTAATAGCTTACGTGTGAAATGACTTGTCACGAGTCCTAGATGAGTTATTACTGCACAAAACTTTGGCATAACTAATTACATTCACGTGCAAAAGTGCAAACCGGAACTTTGTCTAAAGCAAAAAAGTGGGTCCTTACAGCTTCACTGGCTTTCTATATAGTACTGGCTCTATCCTACCTCTTTGCTCGGGAATACTAGATGTGTAAAGAGCGCCTCATTTGACTAACATTGTGCAATTTGTTTAACTACAGGGGTTGTAGCAATCGAATCTGCTGTTTATTTGTACTTTTTGGTAGTATGGTAGTTCTCCTTTACACTTACAGGGGGTTGAACTACAAACCTCTGTTAACCGCTTTACCCAGTGTTCAAAGTGTGGTTATGCAGGAGTATGCGGTGTGTACCCACCTCAATTTCAGTGATTATACAACCAGCAGGCGCGTACCCTCATTTTAATAGCTAGTTTTTCCCATGCACTTGCAGTCACTGTGGACCTGATTGTGTAGTAATGTTAGTGGTGGTAGAGTACTTGAGTGTTATTCATAGGGTCTTGAGTTCGAATCTAACCAGAGCATAATTTACACAAAAAAGCAAAAGTTGAGAAAAGTGTGTCATACCCTGGGAGAAAAAAAGAAGAGGAAGATAAATTGAGAGAGGACAACTTCTAATTATGATCAATAGCTTATTAGTGCCCATGGCTATACACACAATATACAAGCCATGCAGTTATTGAGACTCTAGATCACTACAGAATTTTCTCCATTCACTCGGGCTTTTCAATGGTGCTAATGGTACTAAGTCTATCATGTGCAGTCAACTTTCAACCTGTGCTGTATGTCCTTATGTATTCATTGATTTCTTTACCTTACATAATATTTTCACTGCAGGACCAATGGCCTACCTGGAGAATTATGGGAATGACTATAAATGAAGTATACTGTAATATAACCAGGATGGCCTTCAGAGGTCCATGAACACCAACAATCTGATTCTCTCTCAAGGTAAGAAGAACCACATGGTACCACATACTCTCCTCTTCTGCCAACTCGGCAGAGTGTCCAGAGAATTCTTGTTTGGATGTCCTTCATCTGACCAGTCTCGGCCACCAGCTCTTTTCTTTCTCCATCATCATAAACAAGTTGCCAAGAAATATATTTGTGTTTATGATACATGTATGTACTCACAGTCATCTGTTTCTGAATTGTACCTGGTTTTTAGCTATAGCCTGAGCACCTACTGGAAACATGACTATGTGGAGTTATGTATTTTCTCTCTACCACATGGTGACAGGTCTTTGTAATGACAGATACTTCAAACTGTATTGATAAGTATGATTGGTTGGATGGGTTATTGGCTAGATATCACATCTTGTATATTTATAATAATTATTATACTGTCTTTATATTATCTACCTGAACAGTAGTACTGGATGAGGACAAGCATGTATTAATTAAATATAATATATTATATGTGCAGGTGGTAGTTACTAGATGAATAACATAGATCCTAATGTAGTGAAAACCCCCAGACCTCCACCAAGTGAGTAGAAAGTTAATAAAATATTAAAATGTCAATCATGCAGTCTACTTTGTTGTTAGAGTAGACAACTCCTAATTCCATGTACAAACTAACTAATACTCAATACTAGACTGTAGAGTGTAGTACATACCTATACATGTACATGTACTATGTATGTGGATGTGATGATGGCCATACTTTTAGCAAGTAAATGTATTTGTGAGCTGTCAAGCATTGGGTTTCACTACTGTGAAGATATGCCTATCCCTGACTGGGGTTTGAACCCTTGGCTCTACAGCACCTAATCACCTGATAGATACTAAGTCTAGACACATTCACCACCAGCATAAGATAGGTTTATATACAGAGTGCTGACACCCAGTCCTTGGCTGTCATAAATATATTTACTCTCAAGGAAATACTCTATACAACATATCAGTGCTGGTTTATATCATATAGTCCATTACTGAATACTGTGTATAGTTATGTTATATCATCAGCTATGTAATGTTAGTATAAATTTTGCTGTAACATGTTATCCCTGTAGGGTACTGCAAAGTGTGGTTGAGACACACTGGTATGGATCTACCTGATAAGTGGATGTATGAATATGCAAGGAGGTACACACTGGATGAACTGAAGAGAGAGACTGAAGGTCATAAGGTCACTCACATGGTAATAGAGTCCAGTATCCCACCTAACATACATATGATAGCTCCAGAGTTGTCACACCTTAGACTGAGGGGAATACCAGACAACTCTAATCTGTCAAAGTAAGTAAAGCACATCATATATAATATAATATACATGTACATAACAGTAGTAGTACCACATCTGTGTTACCTGACAGCTCTAGGCCTATAAAAGCTATATAGCCTACATGTATATTATGTAAAAGTTGATACAAATGTATCTCAAGGGAACTTCCATGATATCAAAAGGCGGTATTTGTATGATCATTTTGG
Organism: Bugulina stolonifera; assembly: GCA_935421135.1. NCBI lineage: Eukaryota > Metazoa > Bryozoa > Gymnolaemata > Cheilostomatida > Bugulidae > Bugulina > Bugulina stolonifera. The sequence continues at coordinate 10,828,640 of OW285195.1, forward strand.
ATCATTTTACACCAGACTCTCCACCCTCCATGTAGATGTACATGTATATTCTTTCTAACACAGTCTATTACAGTAACAGAGTGTCACTTACTTCCACTTGTATGAATTATTATGTAGCATCTCATGTACATGTACTATAATGTACAGTATGTACACCTACAATACACGCTGTATACTAGTAATGGTTTCCTACTAAATCTTGTTATTAGCCTCAGTTCCTACTAATATTCTGTCTAGTAGGTGTTGAGTAACAGATTGACATGAATCACAGGCTATATATAGTACGTCTGCTGTACATAATTTATATTCTACTAATTCCACTATATCCATGTTATTGTGTATAATATTGTAGTATGTCTAAGCTGAATAAACTGGAGGTACTGAGGATGTATGATAATAACTTTGGATCTGAAGGTATACCAGATATAGTCACTGACATGGTATCATTGAGAGAGTTGGATATTGGTTACTGTGGGCTAACAACTCTCCCAGTGAGGTAAGTATATATCATAATATACACTACTTATCATATAATAGTACAATATGTACACTTACAATACACACTGTATACTAGTAATGGTTTCCTACTAAATCTTGTAATTAGCCTTAGTTCCTACTAATATTCTGTCTAGTGGGTGTTGAGTAGCAGATTGACATGAATCACAGGCTATTTATAGTACGTCTGCTGTACATAATTTATATTCTACTAATTCCACTATATCCATGTTATTGTGTATAATATTGTAGTATGTCTAAGCTGAATAAACTGGAGGTACTGAGGATGTCTGTTAATGACTTTGGATCTGAAGGTATACCAGATATAGTCACTGACATGGTGTCATTGAGAGAGTTGGATATTAGTAGCTGTAGGCTAACAACTCTCCCAGTGAGGTAAGTATATATCATAATATACACTACTTATCATATAATAGTACAATATATACACTTACAATACACACTGTATACTAGTAATGGTTTCCTACTAAATCTTGTTATTAGCCTTAGTTCCTACTAATATTCTGTCTAGTGAGTGTTGAGTAACAGATTGACATGAATCACAGGCTATTTATAGTACGTCTGCTGTACATAATTTATATTCTACTAATTCCACTATATCCATGTTATTGTGTATAATATTGTAGTATGTCTAAGCTGAATAAACTGGAGGTACTGAGAATGTCTTGGAATGACTTTGAATCTGAAGGTATACCAGATATAGTCACTGACATGGTGTCATTGAGGGAGTTGGATATTAGTTGGTGCGAGCTAACAACTCTCCCAGTGAGGTAAGTATATATCATAATATACACTACTTATCATATAATAGTACAATATGTACACTCATAATATACACTGTATACTAGTAATGGTTTCCTACTAAATCTTGTTATTAGCCTTCGTTCCTACTAATATTCTGTCTAGTGAGTGTTGAGTAACAGATTGACATGAATCACAGGCTATTTATAGTACGTCTGCTGTACATAATTTATATTCTAATAATTCCACTATATCCATATTATTGTGTATAATATTGTAGTATGTCTAAGCTGAATAAACTGGAGGTACTGAGGATGTCTTGGAATGACTTTGAATCTGAAGGTATACCAGATATAGTCACTGACATGGTGTCATTGAGAGAGTTGGATATTAGTAGCTGTAGGCTAACAACTCTACCAGTGAGGTAAGTATATATCATAATATACACTACTTATCATATAATAGTACAATATATACACTTACAATACACACTGTATACTAGTAATGGTTTCCTACTAAATTTTGTTATTAGCCTCAGTTCCTACTAATATTCTGTCTAGTAGGTGTTGAGTAACAGATTGACATGAATCACAGGCTATTTATAGTACATCAACTGTACATAATTTATATTCTATATAACAAAAGACGAAACGGTTTACGGTCTGCCGTCCTCCAATCGGATTTGGGGTCAAAAACCGGGACGACCCATACATGTATATTATGTTGCTATGCTGCCGGTCAGCATCTCAGCTCCGGGCGGCACTAGGACCTTGAGACCGAGTCCCCCTGCATCGCTGCCGGAGTGGGTCCCTAGCCTTAGGCCTTCAGACCCGATCTAGGGTGGGGTGAGTGCTCGACCCACCTCACCTGCCGAATAAGTGTTGGAACTCGGGCTATGCCGGCAGCGGAGATCCTCCTGGACCCGTGACTTATATACATGTATATGAAGAGCTGCATTCCAAAATGAGACATGTCCATTTTTTCCAATTTCAGATATTTGAGAAAGAATTTTCACAGCAAAGCTTTGTACAACAGACAACAAAACTTTTCGCATTTCAACATGTTAGACTTAGGCCCAATCATTGGAATGTTTTATGAAAATCATGTGAGCAATGTGGCCGCGCTACAGTCCTTTGAATTTCACATCCCGTTCCAAAGTGAGACATATCCTCGGATATGTCTCACTTTGACACTGATTCATATATTCAACTGAATCAAATAGTTGAATGTTATTGTTGTCATATAACATCTTGTACTAAATTAGTCAATAATTCAAAGTAAACAATGAAGCCCTTATCACAATCTCTGACAGCAATCTATACATTCTTATGTGCATGCATGTCTCCCCAAAAATTAAAAAATGAATCAAATTGGCTATACTATGTTATTCTGACATTGTATACTATGAAGAGCTTTTTTCCAATAGTTTGTTGGTGAGCCTCTTTGTTTGGTATTTTTTGCTGCTACTATTAGGAGAGGTTTGTTGAACATTTTCATCCAAGGAATCAAAACCAGCAGGGTTGTACATTGAAGCCATTATTGAGTTCTGCATGAAATACTAGGTTGATACTGATTGGCTGATTAGCTGAAGAGCACACATTCTCATTGGACAAAAGGATTTGTCTCATTTTGGAATTCAACAATCATGGATATATCTCATTTTGGAACAGTATACTGGTATTCCCAATGTTATTACTGTGGATATGCAGAATTTTGAAAAAAATATTTTGGTCCATATGAAACTCTGTATTGTGAAGAACACCGTGGGATGTCAACCTCAATTTTTTTGAAAATGGTCTATGTCTCATTTTGGAATTCAACTCTTCGTATGTTACAGTGCTGCTGGTGAGGATCTCAACTTTGGGTGGTGCTAGGACCTTGGGATCGCGTCCCCGGGCATCGCTGCCGGGTGGGGTCATGGCCTTTGGCCCTCGACCCTTACCCAGGGCGGGGTGGGTACCCGGCCCACCCCACCCAATATGTTGGTGTTGGAACTCGGGCTATCTGACTGGGGTTGTCATTTTAACGCAAGGGAGTGCAACTCCTCATGAAATCACTGTAGCATGCGTGACCACAGCACATGAACACAAGCCATCATTACACGGGAAGCGAAGCGAGCAACTGATGCAGCGAGACTTGCATCGCAGACCAAGCACAAAGTGCTTGTTCTACTAATTCCACTATATCCATGTTATTGTGTATAATATTGTAGTATGTCTAAGCTGAATAAACTGGAGGTACTGAGGATGCCTTGTAATAACTTTGTATCTGAAGGTATACCAGATATATTCACTGACATGGTGTCATTGAGAGAGTTGGATATTAGTTACTGTGGGCTAACAACTCTCCCAGTGAGGTAAGTATATATCATAATATATACTACTTATTATATAATAGTACAATATGTACACTTACAATACACACTGTATACTAGTAATGGTTTCCTACTAAATCTTGTTATTAGCCTTAGTTCCTACTAATATTCTGTCTAGTGAGTGATGAGTAACAGATTGACATGAATCACAGGCTATTTATAGGTCGTCTGCTGCACATAATTTATATTCTACTAACTCAACTATATCCATGTTATTGTGTATAATATTGTAGTATGTCTAAGCTGAATAAACTGGAGGTACTGAGGATGTATTGGAATATCTTTGAATCTGAAGGTATACCAGATATATTTACTGACATGGTGTCATTGAGAGAGTTGAATATTAGTGCGTGTCACCTAACAACTCTCCCAGTGAGGTATGTATATATCATAATATGCACTACTTATCATATAATAGTACAATATGTACACTTACAATACACACTGTATACTAGTAATGGTTTCCTACTAAATCTTGTTATTAGCCTTAGTTCCTACTAGTATTCTGTCTAGTGAGTGTTGAGTAACACATTGACATGAATCACAGGATATTTATAGTACATCTACGTCTGCTGTACATAATTTATATTCTACTAATTCCACTACATCCATGTTATTGTGTATAATATTGTAGTATGTCTAAGCTGAATAAACTGGAGGTACTGAGAATGTATTGGAATAACTTTGAATCTGAAGGTATACCAGATATATTCACTGACATGGTGTCATTGAGAGAGTTGGATATTAATCACTGTGGGCTAACAACTCTCCCAGTGAGGTAAGTATATATCATAATTGTCATGTATTTATTTATATGACTACCCTCTGACACACTAGTGTCGTACTAATATAGTGTTATAAATACACAACACCATTTAAAGCTTTATAAATACATGGTTTTGAATATTATTGCATAGCTTTATAAATACATGGTTTTGAATATTATTACATAGATAAAGCTGCTTTGAAATTTGGTAAAGCATAGCATTATTTTATATGATGGCATGTTACTTGCATATACATGTAGTGTACATATTTTATAAAGTTATTTTATGAATTTTTATGGCAATATAAGTTGCTGTCAATTATGGTTTGCTCTGAACTTGTTTGTGGTGTGCTATAGAAAGCACACACAAAAAGATGACATTAGTTATTTAATTATTTAATTATCGTGAGAATATCCTGGTGCAGTACAAACAGCACAGAACATTGGCTTTACTGTCTGAGACAGAAAACTTACAATACACACTGTATACTAGTAATGGTTTCCTACTAAATCTTGTTATTAGCCTTAGTTCCTACTAATATTGTTTGTGTCTACTCGGTGTTTATTGTTATATTGTCAGATTACTGTTGTGTTGGGTGTAGTATGAGGACTCTGTAGCACCTGAATTTGCGACTTTTCGAAAAAGACAGTTCTGTTTCCAGCTGTTTTTTTAGAAATGTCCTTTTACCGTAGCACCTATAGACACTGGATGTATACATATATGTATATGCTGTATATAGTTTTATTAGTAATGTGACACTAGTCCAGGCTTTTTGTATCTTAGTAATACCAATAATAGTATCTTTATGGACTGATCCCCAGTTGAATCTATCTCAGACCACAGGTAGGCATGGCTAGTTAGGTATATATAGAGCTCTGTTCCAGTCTACTTTTCACAGGCAGTTACGCAACATCTCTCTCTACTTGTAGCTTCTAGTGCTGGCTAGAGACCTCTAGGTTGGGTTCCTAGTAGGAACTAATACTACTGTAGTAGTGTTTAGGGTACAGTTAGGGAATCACAGTAACAGCTACGGTCTGACATCCTCACACTTGAATGTAATAATATAACTGCTAAATGATATAAGCTTGTTATTACAATAAAGAGGTTGGTCCTTGGCTATCATCTGCTAATATCTGTTTGCTGTCCACTTGACCAGATAATTACACTCTGTACCTACTCTAACCTTGGTCCATTCTAGTCTGTGTTTTAGTTAGTGGGCCCTACGCTACCCAGCCTGATCTTTATAGTATGCTACTCATGGTTTCCTACTAAATTAAGTTTTTAGCCTAAGTTTCTACTAATGTTCTATTTAGTCACTGTTCAACGGCAGATTGACCTGAATCACATGATATTTATTGTTTATTGTTGGGATATGTGTTGTTATGATATATAATGTTATTATAGCTAGATGTTGATAATTTATTGATATTAGTAATTTATATTCTATAATGAGTTGCTAAATAAATTAATATTAGCAGTTACATATATGACTGTCTGACTATCTGACATGTATAATCTCGCTTTCACATATCTGATGTGTATTTCCTGGTAATGTATAGCAATAAGTATTGAATATACATACCACTTACACATGTTTTTATATTTTATATTCGACATGTATATACACACACATTGAAGGATATTAATCATTATACATGCCACTTGTGTAGACATATACATGTACATATGCATTTTATATAGGCTACATGTACAATGTAAGTACAATGTCGGCTGTTGTATATGTTTTAGTATGAAGACCCTGCAGCACCTACGGACACTGGATCTATCAAGTAACTCCTTCACCCCTTTACCTGCTGTCGTGTGCGAGTTGAGGAATCTACTGAAGCTAGACCTTAGTAACAATGACTCTCTAGTATCTCTAGATGATAAGATACTACAGCTGACCCAGCTTCAGCATTTGGATGTCGATGGCTGCCCCGCTCTTACATCACCACCAACTGAAGTGTGTCAACGTGGACTTTCTGCTATTAGACAGTACTACACGGATCTAGCTAAAGGTGAAGGCGAAAACTTGTCATTGGTTACCATTGTTATAATAGGGAACACCATGGCTGGAAAAACTAGTCTAATAAGAACATTGCAAAGTGACGAAAGGAAAAGAGTTCTGACAAATCGTGATGTTGATGCTGTGGATGAAGCAACCAAAGTGTTTAATGTGGAGGAAGTGAAAGTGAATGACGCAGTATTGAGACTTATTGATATGGGCGGGCAGGAGGTGTACCACATTACGTATCAACTTACATTGAAACAGAACTGTATACCCATCATAGTGGTGAACATACAACAATACGAGGGGCTTTCAGCTGCCTCCAGTCACAGAGAAGCGGTGAGAAGGCTGGCCTTTGATTGGTTGGCTCACCTCTACTTGGCTAACCCTGATCTCGGTCCTCCAAAGCTGGTCTTTACACACAAAGATAAATTCCCGTTAGCTCAGGTCACTGGATTGAGAAAGACGTTTCTCACAACTGCTGATGCGCTGCAGAAAGAAATTATCGAGGAGGAGAAACAGCTAGATACGCACTTGACACTGATAACACATTTCTGTGACACCGAAACACCTCTCTTTGCTCCTGAAGATGTTTATGAGGTCGGTGATGAAAAAGACGACTACACCGTGTATGATTCGATCAGATCAAACATTTTTCAAGCAAGCCGAAAGTTTGTCAAAACTCTGCCTAAGCTCTGGGAAGACGTGAATGATAAAGTCTTGTCTTTGCAAACGGCGTACAGTACTGTAGCTGAAATCATTGCCATGTTGCATGAATCAGATGTAAACCTCACGAAAGATGAACTGAAAACGATTCTGAACTACATGCATGACTGTGGCAAGGTATTGCATTACGAGAAAACAGAAGCTCTTCAGTCTTACATTTTTCACAAGATAGAAATGGTTACCAAACTGCTTACAGTTTTGTACCATCATGGAGAGAAAATTTGGCAAGAGCGACTTGTTAAATTCCGACCCTGTTTTGTGGTGGGTCGTTCTATGGAGAAAGGCCATTATGAAGCTTTTGTTTCTTCTTTCATAGACACTGGAGTCATGGATGAGCGGCTTTTGTTCTACTTGATAAAGGCAGAAACTGTCTTTCAAGGCGACACTGACTACCAAATCGCTATCACCTTATTGCGAACCTTCCGTCTGCTCCATGGTCCGCTTCCTCTACAGTCAAAGAACTGTTTCATAGTGCCTTTTTTCTGTTCCGACTATCAGCAGAACTGGTTAAACAATGATGAAGATGTCGTCTTGCGAATGGAGATTCTCTTTCAAGGATTACGTCTTCCACAATACGTGTATCATCAGATGGTAGTTGAACTTTTGAGAATGTTTCCTGTCAGGAAAAATTCCGTTGAAGTGAAGAAAAATGGCGCCGAAGTGTTTCACAATGGTTCACTGATTCATCTAATTCATGACTATCAATCCAGGAAAGTGACTCTCCAGGTGTCTTCAGCAGTAGAGGAAATCAGTCAGTCATGGGCAAACATTGTCAACATAACTAAAAGGATCTCCCGGCAAGTAAAGGAGGTATGGCCAGCTAGTAGATTGGTTCATCAATTCTTCTGTCCCCACTGTCTACTGAAAGGTGCCTCTCATCCAAGGAGAGAAGTTCCTCCCACGTGGTGTGATGGTTACTCCTCAGCTGATGCTCCAACTCCCAGAAGATGGAAGGGTATGCGCACTGATCGCTGTGGTAAAGAGAAGGTCCCGAGTCCTCTACTATATCCATGTAAGTAATAGATATTACTTGTTCCATTTTGATCACATGGCTATAAGGCGATTGCAATTACCTAATTTTATATTGTGAACAACCCTCTTTATAATGAAATGGCCCTCCTTATTTATGCTATATAGTGTCAACCAGCCGGCTCCTGGCAGAAGCCGGCTGTTACTCGTCTGTTGCTCGTCTGTTGTGCATTTGTTGCTCGTTTGTTACAATATACAATGTATAACACAATATACTGAGTCATGTTCAGGTTCATCACTGAGTGAAATAGAGACAGAGAAACTTAGATCTGTGGTGGAGAAGCTGAAGGAAGAGAGAGAATCTCTACAGCGTCCAACAAGTCAGTCTATCAGATATACATGTTACCTACTTATGACATCATTACTGACTCATGTACATGCAGTTACAAGTGGAACTGTACATATACCCTGCAATAGGATGGTGGATGGAGAGATGTGAAGTAACGCTCTAGTCCCTCCACCTTCGTCCATCATCAGGGTCCCTACGATCTATGAGAATTTCTCTGCCATTTAACTCTTGCGAATTGGGTCCAGGGATAGTACAGTGAGCGTTTTAAAGTAGCATGTCTTCTAGGATGCACATCTGGTTGCTCCACAGCTCTGCTGATAGAAGAAAGTTTTTTTGGTTACAAGGTCACATGACTTTCGATTAGCTCTGGACCCTGTTTGTGGGTGCATCAGGGACATTTTAGAGTCTAGCTTCATATCTTCTCTTCCATTTTTTTGCTCTGTCAATATCAACATCTGGTCGCGTAAACATTTGTATTACCATTGAAGACATAGTACTGTGTATCCATGTATGATATTGTAATAAATCTGTTATTTTTCATGTCTAGGCTCATCCCCGAGTGAAGTAGAGACAGAGAAGCTTAAATCTGTGGTGGAGGAGCCGAAGGAAGAGAGAGAATCTCTACAGCCTCCAACAAGTCAGTCTATCAGATATTATATGTTATCTAATTATGACATCATCACTGACTCATGTACATGTACATGTAGCTACTAGTGTATTGCTCATATAATATCCACATAATTATGTTTATGATGTGGAATAGATCATACATTTGTGAATGATTTTGTAATAAACAAGTTTGCTTTACAAGTTTGATGTAGGTGAACTGCTTGTAAAGAATTATAGGAAACGAGGGCACCATCTATACGTATGTGTTAAATGCTCGTAACATAGTTGAGCATTGTCTATTTGTAAAGGTGATGAGCAGAGACGGCCTGCTTCAACCATTCCTCTCCAGCGTCCTAAACTACAAGCTGCTACAGAGGATGACCTTAGTGACCTTTCTGATGATGACGACTACATTGTACCTACTAACGATCCTAAACAGCAAATGGTTTCTCTAACACAACGTGTTGAACCTACCACCTTGCCTAAAATCCAAAGACTGTTCCACAATACAGATAAAGTAAGTAGAGAGTCAGCCTGTAAGACAGATTTGTGATCAATATCCATATTGTGGGATGTTTCATTACTACAATATATATCTGTATATTATATCATAGTCATATCATTGAATGAGTGTCATCGTCTATTCACTATTATAAGATTGTATGTAACAGGTGTTCAAGATGACAAAGATTAGAGGAAGAGCTCTGATAATCAACAATCAAACATTTCTACATTCTCAAGAAAGAGTCGGTTCTGAAGCTGATGTTCAGAACTTGAAGGATATGCTGACAGCATTCAAGTTTAAAGTCAGCATCGCGACCAATCTCTCGGCTGAGGTACCAACTCTATTGTCATGGGATATTTCCTAATCTCTGTAGGTGAAGGGGGAATAATTCCTACAAATCAGACGACATCTTTGGTAGCGATGGTGCAGGCGAACTGGCCATAAAGTTGATATATTTATAACTGGTCGTTTTCAGATACCACTGCCAATCATTATGGTGTTTCATAGTTCAGATGTGTAGCTTCTTTTAGCAGATTTGTTCCAGAAATAGAGTTATGCTGAATTGCCTTGTATGACATCTGCGTGAAGGACATAGACATTGACTGCACTTCACTCATATACAACTGAATGATATGCCGTGCTCTACCTCTTTACAGGATATGCTGTTTGCTGTCAAGAATGAGGTCAAGGATAAACGCCACGCTGATTATGGAGCCTTCTGGTTGTTTCTCTGCTCTCATGGAACTGATTCTAACCACATATATGGCTCCGATGATGTACTGGTTAACCTAAAGGATGTCTATGATCTACTCACACCTCTCAACTTTCCTGGAATGGCGGAGAAACCCAAACTTGTAATCATTCAGGCCTGTGCTGGAGGTGTGTTTATGTCTTTATATTTGCAGTCTGATGGGTTAGGTTGTGATTTCACTCTCGTCAGAGAGTCTTAATAATCTCTTTAAGCTTCAGTAATTTGTGTCAAAATTATTTTCAAGTAGTTTCCGTAAGGAGTTGTAACAGCTGGATTTAGATGTGGAGTGTATTACAAATTTGTGACAGATAAATTTATTGCCAACATAAGTCACCCATGGAACTACATTATGTCTTTATACCATTCGTCTACTGGGTTTGGTGGTGACTTCACTGTCTTAGGAGAGTCATAATATTCTTTTTAAGGATCTGTAATTTGTGTCAAAATTTACTTCAAGTAGTTTATATAAGGAGTTATAACAGCTGAATTTAGATGTAGAGTAGATCATACATTTGTGACACATAAATTTATCACCTACATAAGTCACCCATGGACCTACATTAGTAAGACTCATATTGTGAGTCTGAACTGACTAACTAGAACTGATTGTCAAGTATAGTCTGTACTGGATAGAATTTATCAGTACAAATCATGGCCGTAACGATCTAGGCGGCTGAGGCGGCCCTAGCAGCCTGAACTTTTTGTCAATCAAAAGCAAAAATCAAGCTATTTTCTCAGTCATAGTTGGAAGGCGTTACTACCCTGCCTCTAGCATAACATAAACATACTCTGATGAAAATTATGCTATTATGATGAATAATATGCCATAGGCTAGCTTTGGAACTGACTCTGAGCCTTCATCCGACTTATACAATTTATAATAAGGGTGTTTCAGTACCCCACCCACTGGTCTTTTCTAATTTCTATTTGCCAGGGAAATAGACTATACTAATTACTTTACAATGAGTGAATTTTGCTAGAGTATTGTGGCCATAGCAAAATAATGTTACTACCAGTTATTAAAACAAAAATACTGACTCCTGTCAATGAACCCTATTTATTTTGTGACAGTGCTAGCATTATTTTTGGAGACATTTTTGAAGGCATTATTTTTGTAATATTTGAGGGCATGTGCAAAATGTCCTCAAACATTACAAGGCAGACAGGTAAGAGCAATATGTCTCAATATACATATAGATGCCATGTAATAATTAATGGTCCATATTCTTCAGGATTTGGGGAACCTGGGATACTACTTTCTATCTCTATCCACCAATTAATTTCACATTATTTCCCCTCTTGTTCATGTGTGTACACAATATGTAGATTTGTAGGCCTATGTCATGTAAAGGACTACTGTAACAATGGTACTTCATGACCAAGCCAAACAGAGAAGTACTTTTTTGTAATGTACTAATTTGCAGTCTACTTTACATCATTTTGTACTTTTGTACCATTATGTATTGCTCAAATATGCAGGTCAAACGCATCAAAATAGCAGTTTTGTGTGTGCATTTTCCAAAAATTTCCCGGGGGAAGACCCCCGGACCCCCCCATGCGGGAGGGCGCTTTGGCGCCCCTCCCACACCCTCCCCACACCGCTACCGTAGCCAGTCCAACTCTGGCCGCCTCAACTTTTTCAAGAAAGTTACCCCCCTGCAAATAGACTCACCGATGATAAGAATAGAAGTGTCTCGTGTTCGCTTCTGTGTTCTATGCCTCAGTCCCGTATAATAATCCTATTGGCTAACACTTTTCTCAGGACCCAATAAGTGGCACTGTTATACATCATTGATCTCTAGATCATCATCCCACACTGATTCACTACTGTATACTAAATACTATACCATACATCTATCCTGATGTTATACTGATGTGTAGCTCACCATTGAGAGAGTAGACAACTTCTCCAATGAGATACCCAACTTCTACTACTACTACTACTTGTATTCATTTCCACACATCAGGAAGTAGTGGTCTTTCACTTTCATTGCATCATAGACTTGGTTCTATAACTGACTATTAATGTTTGTTGTATAACACACGCCCCCACCCTTTGGGGGTATTACATTGTATGACACTGAGGTGAACTTACAGTCGTTTGGTGACCTATTTTTGGATGACTCATTTTCACTTGTCAGTCCAGGGGTTCTTAAAGGGGAGCCAATGGCCCCCCAGGGGGCCACAACAGAGATTTTCAGGGGCCACAGAGCATACATAGTATGCATTGCATAGTACCCTAAAAGCAGAAATATTTCGCGGAAGAAAGTTTCGCGAGTTTGCTAATCCCGGAGCATTTTGCGATAGAAATATTTAGCATTTAGCGAGTTTGGCCTATCGTGAAATTTGTTTAAGTCCCAAAATTGATGTTTAAGCATATTTCAGCATTAAAACCAAGCTTAGCTATGCTCTATGTTTACTCAGATTTAAACCCCACTTACATACAGTACAAAACTACAGCTGACTCCTATATAGTGCAGTAAGCCCACCTGTGAGGTAAAGTAATTACCATAGCTTGTTACAAAACCCTCTGATTAAGCTCCTCCTCTAGGCTACTTACCAATTATGTTATAGCAAATACTTGCTGCTTTGTAAAATATTCAGCTATGTATCATATAGCTATATAGCTGCATGTATGGTCTGTTTAAACCAGAAATTATTTAAATCAGTTTGAAAGCAGATATTAATAGCGATGGAAATTATTTGCGAGTTTGTCACTCGCGAAATTCGCAAAAGTTAAAACTCGCAAAATGTATCTGCTTTTAGGGTATATAGTACATAGTATACAAGTAAATTTGAATACTGAATCTGAATACTTCGCAGCAACTGGCCTATCTAGTTGATATGTTTGAGCATCTGAATACTTTGAATTTGAAACTCCAAGGCCCAGAAACTACTGTTATCCAGTTGATAGATGCGATCAACGCATTTACCCAGAAACTGGAGAATTGTATGTGCAAGACAGAAGGTGGAGTCTTCAGTTCCTTCCAGAAGCTGTCTGAGTTAATTTGTGCTCAACCAATAAATTCCAAGCTGAAGTTGAACATTACCGCACATCTTGAGGCGCTGAAAGATGAGTTTCAGTGATATTTCCCTCACCTGGAACCTACATCTCTGAAACTACTGAGAAATCCATTCCAAACACAAGTAGAGGACATTCAAGATTGCCTGCAAGATGAGCGTATAGAGCTAAAAAATGATTCCGGGGTGAAAGATTTATTTGCTGAAGTATCCCTCAACCAGTTTTGGCCCAGAATGGCATCCAGCTATCCATCAGTAGCCAAGGAATGTCTAAGGGTGTTACTGCCATTCGCAACAACATATCTCTGCGAGTCAGGATTTTTTACAATGGTGCAGTTGAAAACTAAATCAAGGAACCGCCTTGAAGTAGCCCATGACATCAGATGTGCTTTATCTCAAGTGGAACCACGATTTGAAGACCTTGCAGGCAAACATCAGTGCCAAGGCTCTCACTAACTTTCATCTGTTTCCTTTACTGGCTTTATATACTAAAAAATTGCTGATTTCTGATTATCTGTTGTGACCTCTTGTGGGCCATAGGAATTTTAGATTGGGCAAAGTGGGCCATGGTATGAAAAAGGTTGAGAACCCCTGTGTCAGTCTATCTCGCACATTACATCCAGTATATCTTGTAATTATAAGTATGATGTTTATTCGTATTCCACCAGAGAGAGTAGATGGAGGTGATAGAGGTATCCATTTGGCTGTTCCTGAGGATGACCCAGCCTACAGATCCACTGAGGAACTACCTCAAGTTACCAGACCTCCACCTACAGCTGTTGGTCAACGTCTGGTTTCTAAAGAATTGACTAGACTTAATTATGACAATCTCTTAGTCATCAAGTCAAGTTTTGAGCGTAAGCCGCATTGTATAAATATAAATATCATAAATATCATTATCAGTATAAATTGTATATTATTTCAACATAATCCAACAGTAGTAAAATTAATCACAGCGTTTCCATTGTTCAAACTAGCATATGGTTTGCACTAATAATAGCTGTAGTTAGCAGTGTGTACTAAGCCAATCCCATGAAGTATTAATAGGTCGCACTAATCTTTGGCATATTGCCAGTTAGCACGACTGCGTACTGGGAGTGTGCATTGACTGAACTCGGCAAATGAGTGGAGCTGAGTCATTCCATACCTCTAGCTGAGGTTCAACCACACTGAGTTCGAACCATGGAAACCCTGTGATTAATTGTACTATGGTTGGGTTATGTTGGTATTTCAGGTTCAGCTGAAGTCACTGTTGGCATTCATCCATCATTAACTTTTGTAAGGAACAATCCAAATCCTACGCTCATTCCAGCAACAGAAACATTTTAGGTCTTCTACTTTTGTGGGACGAATTAAATGGACATTCCATAGTTTGGATGTTAACACATACCTTGTCTATATTGTACTCACTTCTTATCAAACTTATTTGTTTGTTTGATTGACTTACTTCCCTGTCTATCTACTTATGAAAACAAATATATACATATTTCAGCGTTTCTGTCCAGAAGAGACCCTACTTATGGTTCTCTAATGATCAGATGTCTGGTTAGGACAATGTATAAACACGCTTGTCACAGAGACATGTATGAGATATATAAGATTGTAAGTACCTTTCTATTTAATCATTACATCTGCCCTTGGTTTGTTTAATCTATTCCCTGATACACATTCAATATGATGGATAATATGACCATTCCTCTACATTACCTGAGAAATATAGATTTAAATACGTGTATATAATTATAGTAGTAAGCTATATGTGTCTTGTGTATTTATACACAACCATGGCCGAGGGGCTGCTATGAAAGATGACCAGAGTTTAAATCCCATATAGAGTCAGGTGGTGCCAAGTAGAACATCCTACTGTGCTTGCTACATTCATCATATACCTTATTATCAGCATAGTGAAGACAACTTCACAGCCCCTTGTACCAATTTCTTCCAAGCAATGTTTGTCATTTAGAATTAATATTGGGAAGTAAGCTGTGAGTTTTATAGGGTTATACCTGTATATCAACTGTTTGATCTGACCAGTTTCTACACTCAGGTACAGCACAGAGTAAGAAAATTCTGTCTCAAGAGGAATCTGGAAGGTGGACAGTTGGTAGTAGCTCAAGATACTCTGACTCACATGAGGAAACTTTATCTATTTCCTGAATACAATGGATCTAGAAGGAGGAATATTTAAGGTACATTAAATTATGCTCAATCTTTCATTTTGAAAAACAAGATATATGGGAGTCATGTAACTATGTAGTGTAGTAACCATAGCAACGGCTACTCGTACTAGAAGTATCCTAGATGTTGATAGCTACTTATTCATTCATATATGAGACCACACACCACTCTACTCCCCAGACTGGGATCCTGACTATTAGTAATAAATCTCATGTCATTCTGTCTGGGAGTTCTAATGATGAAACCATTCCACTCTTTACCCCACTGACTGGTATACTCTCATATACATACACACTCCTGGTTCATCCCTTACTTGACTATAAACAGACACCCTGCTGGCCTTTTGTATTTATAAACTCTACTTTCAGTAATCTAAGCATGCTACCAATATTACTCACATAATTTGGTAGCAGCAGTAGAAGTAGTAATATTTATTATTGTTATTTTACAGCAAGTATAAATACTATATTTTGATAATTGGATTGCCGTATGTATCTCCTTTTACGTCTATTTTCTGAAATACTAATAGCCAGTCAGTTACTATTGTAATTAGTATGGCCACAGTTAATCACTAATACAGGATTCACTAATAGTTTGGGAAACATACATTGTACAGTTCAACCTGATTTATATTATACCATGTAATTTGTGAACTAACAAGAATATTGGGAGTTGTTTTCCCTTAAAGTAGAAATTGGGCATGGAAACACAACTCTGATAGAAATTGGGGATATAAGTGTATAAATGTACAACGTACTTCCCAATGGGTCTTGTTTAGTGTAGGAGTTGATTTTGGTACTACACACTGTACATTATGTCGTTGATCTGTTTAACAGTTGGCTGATCAGTTATAAAATATGGCTTGGAGCTGAGATCTTGGTTTGTCTGGCCAGGTGGTTCAATAATTACTCTACATTGTAATAATATTAATATAGCATTGTGTAATGTAGTAATGTAATTATTGTACCTTGTGATGGAATTCTTTCAGACACTGACCATGGAGAGACAACTACTGATATAGTTCCTATGGTAACTGTGTAAATAAAGGTAAGTACAATGTATGTAGTGCACTCAGTATTATAGTATATATCTACCTAGCATTGGTATACTTACTGTGTCTGTATGTACTATGTGTACTATGACTATTTACATATTATTGTAATGTTCACCTGTGGGTAGCACATATGCTATCAGATCACATGCACTGGAACTCAAGCTAATAAAGGATTACATGTAGGCCGACCTAATACTGCTAGATTGCTAACCAGAGCCTTAGGACCTAGCTTATACAACGTTCCCCTAGCATCTGACTATTCCAGCTCCGACACTTGTATAAGTTATACTATGTCTACACTAGTTACTCCAAACACTCAGTTAGTCCATGGAACTATATCTGGTAGACTCCTACATGTAGGTAGTCCTAGAAGTTTCTATCAAATATGCAGAGCATATAATAAGATAGATTACAACTGACTAGTAATAGAAATGGTCATATTGCAGCTTGCAATATATAGGAGGGGATAACTTCAAAGTATCTATGCCTATTTGGTTATCAATGTGTATTATTATGTTGTAGGATCATTGAGAAGGTCAAGGTGGCTAGCAGGTCGAGGTCACTCAGAAGCTGATCATAGCCTATGATAACAATCTATTGAGGTGCTGTATATGAAAGTAATGCTAGAGATGATGATGAACATACAGTGTATTGTGGTTGTATAAATCACTAAACATTCTACTAGATTACACTAAACATTCTACTAGATTACACTAAACATTGTACTAATCATAGTACATGTGCTACTGTCATAATACAGACTATCTAGGATTGGACTATTTTAATAGTATATTATCTACTACGTTATACAGTGCTGTGGATACCTGCAGTACTCTCTGGTTGTTTACTATTTGTTCACAGTTAAATAACCACCATACCTCATAGTATATTATACCATGCATATTATAACATACACTTATTTTAATCTAGGTTGAGATAACTCTCTAATGTATAATATTACAACTCATGCTAATACGTGGAGAAATAATACTGAGAGTTTGGTGTAAAATTCTTCCACATTCTACTTGATTGTAACTGCTGTACTATGGAGCAACAACTACTGTATAGTGTGTAGCAGACATGTGCAAAGCAGACAAATACTCAAGTCAAGAGTCAAGTAAGAGTATACATTCCCAATTGATAAAAAGTAATTTAGAGTAAACTCATAGGATGAAGCAAGTCAAAAGTAGAGTAAGAGTAAATAAACAGCCATTTTGAAAAGTAAAGTAAGAGTCAAGCAACTAGTGCCAAAATGCTAGAGTCAGAGTAGAGTCAAAAGTACAGCGGTATGTCAAAGAGAATACCAATGGGAATTTTGTAGAACACAAATTTCTGATGTATACAAGTGTGACAACACACAATAGATAATACTTAGTGTTAGATCCAATTTTCTGTCAGTTAAAGTAGTTCTGAGGAACAAAGGCTATTTCAAATTTGCACTTATTGTAATGGTAGGTCTGTTTATCTATAAGCCTCTCAGCTTCTCTATGGTGGACAAGACTTATTACATAATTACACCAAACCAATAGAATTATCATTGATAGCTGAGAGATTAGAGTAAAGTAAGAGTCAAGCATCATGCTTTGTAGGAGAGTAGAAGTAAAAGTCAATTCCCAGCTTTCACACAGTACAAAAGCACAAGTCAATTAAAAGTAATGAAAAGCTGTTGCTCGAGTTAACTTGAGTCGAGTAAAATGACTCGAGTGCCCATGTCTGGTGTGTAGCTTGCACTATGCAATCCAGTTTTTGATTGGAAAAGGAGTTTTCTTTCCCTACACTTTATTCCGCATATTTTGTAAATGATTGTCTAATGGCTGTGCCCTGTGTGTGCATGCAATTAGCTTCTAGCATTTATTCATTCATATAGTGTTGATTCTCCACTAACGTATGTAATAATAAATTTAATATACAAGTATCCGAGTTTTTATTAACAACACTGTGAGCAAAAATCATGCATCAGTGTGCATACAATATCACTGTAATCACACTCCATATACATGCAGTAGTATCCAAAGAACAACTAAGGATATGCAAGGCACAAAATGTATACAAGTAACAGATACCATTTAGAACATAATTATTATATGATTCACACATACAAAACATGGTAATGCAATGTAACATACTGAATGTACAAATATGTCATTTTAGGGCAGCAGGTCTGGGGGGGGGGGGGGGGTGCTGGACACAACAATGTTATGCGTCATCTGATTGGTTATATTTACTATAATGTTATACATCATCTAATTGGTTACATTCACTATAATGTTATACGCCAGCCATCTGATCCGTTATATTCACTATAATGCTATACATCATCTGATTGGTTATATTCACAGTCATAAAGAGAGAACAATTATTGATAGATCTAGCCTCTTTACTGTGTTCTAGACTGTATCATTGTTGTGAAGTGTGGATATCATTTAAGCCATAGGTTCCCATTCCAAAACTGAGATAGAGTTATATATGTAGGTGGGATAACTCCATAGTTACTAATATTTAAGCAATAATGACAATCATGCTGGTTATTTGCTTTGGTATGTTTATCATTGCCAGTAACTTCTACTATTTATCAAAATTAGACAGCTTATTGGTTCATTACAGTTACCTTACTATCCCATAACATTCCATTAGCTGTGGCTGTAAAGGAAGGAGAATCAAAGTAATGCTGGAGAATTATACTATGTGACTCCCAGTTTATTCATATCAGCCCCTAGTTGATAGTATTGTAAGTGGATGTAGACTTATACTGGAGAAGTCTAAGTAAGACATACTATATGTATATTACACTTACATACAAGTCGATCAGAAGGGATATAGTAGTGTCTAAGGCTACTACCAACTCCAAACATGTAACTCTAGCTTCTAAATTCTGGTAAGGTGGAGTCAGACTGAGTGAATAGAGCATCTAATGCCAAGGGGCTACTGCTAATGGAAGAATATAATTTATATTGGAAATAAATTCTGTTAATTTTAGGTAAGGAACACACTATAATAACATGTAATTGACTTATAAAATTACACCAGTCTCACATAGAGATGACATAATAGTACATATAATATAATAATATTACATGTATCACAACAACAAGTTCCCAGGAATGTAGAAGGAAATAGAGTAAAATTATTTTTGTCCAAAAATAAACATGAGCGCAAAAATAATGCATATGTATATATTAAATAGAAGAAATAAAATTTATGAAATTGATAACAATATTGTTTCAAAAATTAACTTATGCCTGTATACCTGCCCTTTGATATATAAGGATATTGAATATTTTTGTAATAAGTGTAATAAACATTTATGCGTATAATATACATACAAGCTGTGTATAATAAATCTATTATACCAAATGGGAGCACCATTCATTAACATAATACCACCACTACAAAGTAAGTCGCACACAGCATAGTATAGAGCCAAATGCGTAGAAAGACTGAAAGTCACAGCTAGATGGGAGCATAAAATAGTAGAGTAAAACGTCATGTGAAATAATGTCTATACTTCAGTGTGAGCAACAACTTGCACCATGGTGTCAACCTATACTATAGTGGCAGGCTGATCACTGACAACTACCTGACCTGTGGTGTCAACCTATGCTATAGTGGCAGGCTGATCACTGACAACTACCTGACCTGTGGTGTCAACCTATGCTATAGTGGCAAGCTGATCACTGACAACCACCTGACCTGTGGTGTCAACCTATACTATAGTGGCAGGCTGATCACTGACAACTACCTGACCTGTGGTGTCAACCTGAGATGTGGTATCTGGAGGTTCAGCACTAACCACACCTAACGGATCTGAGGAGGCATACGGTGACGTCTTTATATAATCATCATATGTTGGTGGAAGACTCTCGTCAACAATATTCTCTTGAGAAGATGTCATGGTGACTACTGGGGGAGTGTACTGTAACATAATATTGTACTTTACATGTATGTGGTATAAGATATGGGTAGAATAGTAACTAAGCAACCAAATTAGTTTATGTTACCAGTCAATATCAACACTGTCATCATGCCATACGAAAATAAATAAACTGAAACCTCTCTGTACACTATTTTACTGACCTGTGGGTCTGTAACAGCCTGATGATATGATGGAGGTAGTGTAGAGCTGGGTGCTGAGGGTGTGGTAAGGTGAGGTGCTGCTATGGGAGGATTGTAATGCCCTGGATATCTGCAAAACACACAACATGGCTAGAGCGTATTTGTGCAGCTGATGTATGCATACATTGTATATCTGTAGTGCAATTGCACTAGAGATTGCCCTGGTTCTTTGTCAAATCCAGCACTGAAGAATTTGCCTTCTATATATGTTTAGAGAACACTTGGACCTAGAGTCCCATATTGTAGACATGTTATATAGATCTAAGGCTATCGGAATGGTGCTTGAGGTCTAGCTACACCAAACAGAGAGTAGAGTAGGACATGTGGGTTTGACGGGTATATTGTGTAGTTAATTACCTTTTCTTTAGCAACCTAGACTGTAGATTAGCAAGTCTACATATCAGCTACAATGCAGTTTCAAAATATAACAACTCCAAATAGTATTTTCATGCTACAGTGTAGGTGCTATTGGCTCATGAATGAACTATAATATTATAACACTAGAGCATACGGACACCCAATTCATATGCATCCACTCAGTGTCTTCCCTTCTCTTGTACAAATTGAAATCCACTTCATACAGAATGTTGAGATTGAATACATACCGAGTAGACTGAGACTGCGTTGGATATGGTGAAGGTGTGTGACTTGTATTCGTCATGTGTAGCTGAGGCTGGGGTTGTGGCCATGGATTTCTTCCCTCTGCAAACCTTCGATTGGAAGTACTAGCAGGTGCTCTAGACGTATTTCTTGCGGATTCTGAAATGATGAAGAGCGATGTTAATACCAACAGTAGACTGAGGTACATTGTAATTGGTAAAGGTTTGATGTAATCAGAGTAACATCATGGACTTGAAATAGAACAGGTGAAAGGTCTAGCGATATTCTTACAGACATGTACATCTGTCTATTGTTACCGATATATAGTATAGGTTGCAGTCCACAAATACATACATGTACATGTACACATGTAACAATAGGGCATGCTTCACCCCTTCCAGAGTCTTTCTCATTGTGACTTGTTTAAAATCGTGAACATGACCTTGTAGTTAGTTGAACAACACATGGGCAAAATGAGTATAATAAATGAAGAAACATATCTTTGGTTGACTTTACAACATGTACAAAATGTAGGACCACAGGCTAGTACAATACTAGCGTAGGACCACAGACTAGTACATTTACTATTAGTATATGGCAGGTAACAGGACCACAAGCTATTACAACAGTATTAGTATATGACAGGTAACAGGACCACAAGCTATTACAACAGTATTAGTATATGACACTTACGATTTTGTTGGGCTCTCCGTTTCCTCTTGGTAACAGCACAGCAACAGCATACGCATACGCAAAATAAGAGAACTGCCACTCCGATAATAATTGGGATGGTAATTGCACCTAAGTCTATTTAAATATAATATAAACATGCATGTACATGCAGGATAGCAATAACACATCATAATTTATGTTTATATTTAAATATAATATAAATAACATGCATAATAATATGTAATATATACGTAAGCAAGTCGTATATATATCCAATGGGTGTACTTAGGCCTACATGTAGTACACATTTACACACAGTATTGCACACTTACATAAAATATAAACGTGTCATGTAAATTAAATTAATTGGCCAAATAGGTAAATCTATGGAAGTCATGAGAGAGTTCAGAAAGATTTGTTATCTAAGGCAAATGAAGGTTGAATGTCTTTTTTGGTAATTTTGACTACTGTCGTGCATCTAGTCATCCTATTTAACAGCATCTTCTACAACAGGAGTGTGCGGGACGTGAACCTACAATCCTAAAGTCTACCACCTTAGAACAGCAGGCTAAGACCTTTAGGAATACAAACCTTCAGGATTGAACGATGTCGTACGGCTATAGTAGTTATCAGTGGTAGTTCGCTTCCACCACCAATAAGTTGTTGTTCTCCTGTTTGACCAATACCAGGGAGTCGTTCTTTCAAACCAATATGGCCGACGTGTGGTTGTTGTTCTATACAACCGGTAAGGATGACGAGTAGTACTTGTTCTGCGACTCCACCATGATTGATTAGGGTCAACAGTGGTTGTGTCAACGCTATAAAAAATAATGTTTTATAATAATGACAACATAGCTAGCAATAATGTAATCCTTCAGCAACATCCATACGCAGCAACCTCAACAATCAGGGGCGGGAGGAGTGTCAGATAGGAAGCGAAAATATCAGTCGTGACCTTCAAATCCTTCAATCAACATAATTTTCCTTTGGCTATGTGGATCTTCAAATGATTAGCTGATGGGACACAAGACAATTTGGTTCCAGTATAATATGCGGAATCAGATTTTAGAAGGATTAATTGTCACCCAATTGCATGAAGTTATTCATCAAATCGTTGTCTAGACATTATTTTTTTATTATTTTATATATTATTTATTTTCAGTTATAGGTATTTAGTAGTTGGATATCTTTACCGTAATGAGCGGTTGGGGTGTTTGATGCATGTGAAGTTATTCATCAAATCGTTGTCTAGACATTATTTTTTTATTATTTTATATATTATTTATTTTCAGTTATAGGTATTTAGTAGTTGGATATCTTTACCGTAATGAGCGGTTGGGGTGTTTGATGCATGTGAACAGACAAGTAACTACACAAATTCCTATTTTCCGCATTGTCACATATGATCAAGTAATATTACCATGCTAGACTAGCTATGTGAGGAGCCCAGTGATAAATAAACTATATATTTCAATGTACACAGAGCTACATGCTTTGCATCCTTCAAGATCATATAAATAGAAACCAAAGGAAATAAAAGTACACATACGACCTACAGACCCATGTGAATGTACTTAAGACCAAATAAATATTTGGGTTAACATCAGACTACGATATCAACATTTGGGGGTAGTATACAACTTACATTAGCTGCCTCTTTACTCTAGCATGCAGCTTGTCCTAAAAACAACAATAGCCAGATTGAACATAAATTATGCAGCATAGCAAGATAGATAATCAAATTCTCACAGTTCATGGACTACATAGGCTACTAGATATAAGACATGAATGATGATAGAAAGTAATAGGCCTACTAAATGCCTAATGGTGAAACAGTGTCACACGAACTGTTGTTGCATTGCCTCAAAATACCTTTAGAAAAAAAGCATTATCCATGTAATAAATAGCCCTGGAGGCTGATTTTCTACCAACAGGTAGGTATATGGGACACCCATATCAACATGCTACTAAAGTCAAAAAGTAAATCATATAGGCTTATGCCTATTATTGAACTACTATGTTACACGCCCAACTAAATTTCCTAAATTTGAACTCATCCGTTGTCTTTCAGGTTGTTGCCTTAAAATGCTAACATGTATTACTGTATTATATAATATGTAGGCCTATTACATGCATTAGTGTATTACATGTATTACTGTAGGCCCATTACACTGTAGTATGTATTTATGTATTATTGTATTACTAATTGGCTTACGTCATCTTTGTGAGTTGTGAGATTTGTATCACTCTGTACAAGACAGGGTGCTGATAACTCCACTTCTACAAATAATTTGAAATCACATGCATGATAATTATTTGCCCGAGTCAGCCAATTAAGTACAGTTGGGTTAAAGTGCCGTCGGTATCACTGGTGTAAAACATGTTGATATAACTTAAACTAACAAGCCATAGTTTCATTGATTTCTAAATTACATCAAACCCTTCCTGCATAGTATAGACAGCAGTACAAAACAATAGTCAAGGTCAACAGAGGAAAAAATCACTTCCTACCCTCACAGATTGCTGATTCACTAAAATCGCTACAATTGCCATCGTGGCGAAATCCTTATTACAATATTATTGATGATGGTTGGTTGTTGTTTACTGAGTTTACGAGTGTTTTGTAAGCGCATGATTTGTGACATTAATAGAAGGCCCAATGAAGAAAAGGGTTACTGAAATCTCGAGTTCTCAGCAACATAGGACTGCTGCAGTAGCAATGCTTTCAGTCTGAACTTTTTGTAGCTACATACCTTTCATTTGTGTAAGTTCAACGCTAGCTATTAGTAAAAATGGCACTAGCCACATCATGCACCAACTTTCTTTCATTTTACCTGCAAGTAAAAATGGCTGCCATAATACAGGGTTGAAGTGTAAATAATTGTACACGCTCATAGGTTTGGCAATATTGTTGAGATAAAAGTGAGATTAAAATTAGCAAATGCAATTTAGAAAATTAAATACTTTAAATAATATAACAATATATAATACAATTTTAAATAATATAACATAATAATCAATGAATGGAATGAAGTGAAAAAAATTTGAATTAAAAGAAGTCGGATGATGAGATGATAATCATTGGCATTGGATTCAGATATGTTATGTGTAATGAACAGTGCCATGATATGTTTATATTTTATGAAGAATGCAGAAGTGAGGAGATAACCCCAGGCAATATTCTGTGGTGAGGAGACTCTTAGCCTAATTTCCTTCATGGAACCAAGGAGTAAAAAGGGAAGAAGGCTTGTATTTGAAAACTTGTATACATGGTACGATGAGCTTCCGGTGTTCGATGCGCATCTCGGGTACTTGGTAACGTCAGAAGAATAGATGATGACTATTTGCAAAAAAAGTTAACTTCCCACATTAACTAAAGTTAAAACATAATCAATGTCACCAATTGGTAATACCCTGATAAACAGACTGACTGTAGGCCTATACACACTACTTAATGTCACTGGGATACGATAAATATAGCCAAGTATAATTGCCAAATTCGAAGAAAATATGCGTATTTCGATGTAAAATAACACTTTTTGTAAATGCCAACATGCTCAACAAAATAAGCAAAAATAATAATCAACGGTGGACTGTACTGAAATTTTGAAGGTATAATCTGAATAAACCATTAGAAAGTCCAGTAGCAGCTGAACTAGTTAGCACAATACCAGCTGGGCTACATGATGTCATGAAATCATGGTTAAAATGAGTCCATTTTTGCTACACGTTTCTCTGACATCAGGACTCCATATACTTAGTGTGATTAATGGCACATAGGCTAGTTCGGATACCATTTTAGTTGGTAGGCTAGTTTGTGGGCCCTACAACATGCCCACACTAAATAAAAATAGCACTCAAACTATGGGCTACCTCAGTAAACAATAATGTTTATCTCTCCAGATAAATGATTTTTATTGGGTGCTACAGCTATGACATAATAAGCGCCAAAGCTGTGCATCACAGTTAAACCTGTTTAGAGATGAAGAAGTGATTCAATGAAGTTGCCTACTTGCTCAACGCCAGCGACTCATGTGCTTATCCTTTTAAACCGAGGAGAACATCGAACAATTCTCGTAGTCGAGCCTCCTTCCCTTCTTACTCCTTGATGGAATTGAAGCCAGAGCAGCTGAGTAGTTAGCTAGGTCAGACCTATGTATATCATATTGACACAAAGCACAATGGGACTTGTTGCTCAGTAACAATTACAATAGAGGCTTTTATTCAAGAAAGCAGAGCATTGCTAGATCGGGCCTAGATCGGCTTGTACGTAACTCAGTGCATGTACAGTGAGAAGATTAATGTTACCTAGGTACTTGCCAAACACAATTAATAATATTGCTAAAGAAGAGATGGTAAGATTTAAGATTCCAGCTTTATTAATATGCTCATATGACGAGCTTATGAACACTAGACCACCAGATGTAACAGTAACTAGAGCTGCTGTTAGGGCTG
This sequence comes from Bugulina stolonifera, assembly GCA_935421135.1. NCBI lineage: Eukaryota > Metazoa > Bryozoa > Gymnolaemata > Cheilostomatida > Bugulidae > Bugulina > Bugulina stolonifera. Next base: position 10,855,048 of record OW285195.1, read on the forward strand.
AACCCCAGACCATATATGCTAAATCCTCAGCATATCATAGTAGCTTTCTACCACGAACAGTACATTAAATGAAGCAATAAATAGGCTATCAATTGAATTGAATTGTCGAATAATCACACAAGTGCTGAAACAGCATGAAACCTGACTACAGGTAATCAGATTAAAACCTGTTAACAGAAGAGGCGTACCCCTTGCAACTGCTCTAGTACGTACGCTTTAAAGAAGAAGAGAAAAAGAGAATATTGTAATGGACGACCCCAGACCGTTTGCTAGCCGACGACCCTTAAGACCGCAACCATTTCTGTAGCTAATTATAGTGTTTGATTACTAGCCGTTTCTGTCATGAACGGCCTTATTGCTATTTGAAAGACCTTATGTAAACGACCTACTATTGTGAACGGCTTAATATTGTAAACAGCCAAATGGCAGAACTAGTGGTTTTCTTTGTCTAGTAATTTCCTTTGTCTCCTTCAGCTATATAAGGAGCCTGATTCTTGTTGTACTTTGCAATCTCTTGTATGCCTTAGTGCCTTCAAGATCACTCAATACATCATACATACACTTATATATTCTATGAGTTATATTGATGCGTTGATCAATTGATACTTGAACATTACATGTTGAACATACACTAGAGAGAGGTTTTTTTGGCTAGGTAGCTGTTCTCTGCATCTGCACCTACAAGTCGTTGGTGGTTGGTGTACACAGGTCGTGTGTACAAATCCACAACAATATGGATCAATTGATACTTGAACATTACATGTTGAACATACACTAGAGAGAGGTTTTTTGGCTAGGTAGCTGTTCTCTGCATCTGCACCTACAAGTCGTTGGTGGTTGGTGTACACAGGTCGTGTGTACAAATCCACAACAATATGCGGTGCCGGAAAAACACCGAACCACCGAACAGCGGAATGGAAATCACCGAACAGATCGAGCCAGTATAAAGGCATGTCGACCTAATATAAAATCGCCCATCTGTCATAAAATTGATCATTAACAAACAATATTAATATATCAACTGTGTTAGACAATAACAATAATCATTATCACAACAAATTAAATACCAATTAAATAAAAATACCATGTGTATTGTATATAACAATATTTATCACATTGACATTAATTAATTTACATTAATTTATTTCATATCAATGTGTTTATATTCTACTGTGCAGAAGTTCCATATGAATTTTTATGGTGCTGAAACAACAAATTAAAATAAAATAATCATTTCTTGACCTTTCAACTACCACTAATTAGTATTATGGGTTTGTTCTGCTAAAACTTGAAATAAAAATTTTAAATCAATAGTTCATTTTTCATCGTTGATTGTAAATTACCATAACCACAGCACAGTTGGGAATTCCGAAAAGCGAAGTCACATTTTGCTACCATCCACACAAAAGAAAAGTACCCTTTTCAGTTGCGCCGCTCATCTTTATCTGATTATCTGTTTATTTTCCGAACTGTGTGGTTTTATTGAAGAAATGGCAAGTTTGAACTTAGTCGAAATGTCTTGAACTGCTATAAAAATTTTGAACTAATAAAATTTGGGACTCATTACTATTTCTCAGGAACACTCACCGTTCATCAATGCACAAGTTGCCTTTTGTTGCTAAAACTGTTCATTGTCATTGTGATTTACAACTTATTAAATAGGTTAGTAAAATATTTCTTGTATAAAATATTATGTTTATTGCCACTCAGGTCAGGAACATTGTGGGCTAGATATTTGAGAGTCGAGCTATTTAGATTCTACTTACTCATTTATTTATTGCGCGTCTGTATAAAAATTTATAATAAATTTTTTACAATTATAAATGACTATGGTTGAGTTGCGCAAGAATTTTATGAGTTCATAACAGTAAAATGCTGGTTATAATGACCTAATGTCATGCTATAAGTGAGGCATACAAAGAAAATCAATTCTGTTAAATTCATTCGCTGTTCGGTGAATTCCATTCCGCTGTTCGGTGGTTCGGTGTTTTTCCGGCACCGCAACAATATGGTGTTTACATTATTATTATTCATAATCAAGGAGTAAGAGAGGATTACTCCTTGTCATAATTATAATTATTCATTTTAATTAATTAAATAGTTCATTAATATTTAATACCAACGATTGTGATTAAATATTAAATATAATAAAACAATCAACAATATAATTATAATCATTTTAATTTAAATTTATAATAACAAATATTTATATTATAAAAAATAATAATTATAATTAATAAAATAATATAATATTATAATAATTATAGGCCAATAGGGGTTTGGCCATTTTCTATATATTATAATATTCTATTGTATAAATGTATAAAATCCATTATACAACAATAATAATTAATTATTATATTTTATTATTATTTATATTATTATTATTATATTTTATTATTAATCCTTGATTTCGTTTTTTCCTAGTTGATAGAAACCTTGTCGAGGACGTAAATAAGTATCAATGTACTGTATTTACAGATTATTTTTAAATGATTGATCATCATTATCAATTATCATCAGTGCAACAAAACACCAAGTCATCCACATTCATTGCACAAGTTTTTGACAAGGAACATCATTTCAAGTTGGAGAGTGTCTATCGGCAGATTCCTAGGAATCTAAAAGTTTGGATGTTGAATTTTGCGGTTGGGTTTTTCCGGGTTTTACCAAATCACCAAACGCTAAATCCCAAGCACCAATCAAAGCAGATTTCTAGAGATCTGTTGATAGAAATGTTCTAAATTGGCTTATTTTAGCGAATGTATCTTTGTAGAGTGTGCGCCTTCTTAAATTAACACGTCAGTGTTAAATCCTATGAAAATGCCACATTGCAAGGTAAAAGTACTTAAAGAAACCAGGCTGTATAATCATTTCCGTTTAGTTTCCCGATTTTTTGTCACCAAATTACATGTATATGATTGAAAGCTTATTATTTTACAATTATTATTTTACTTTTGATTTAAATAAATAAAACTAAGATGAAATTCAACTTTTATGAGAAAGCACAACTTGTGTGATTTTATAATAAGATGAAGGCCGTCCATAATATTACAGTCCTGGTAGATAATATGTTATAACTAAAATTCATTAAATTGGGGGTTTTGGTATTGTCAGAATTTACCTCAGATGAGGTAGGACTCCACCATCAATTTCATGCAAATCTATAAGGGAGCCTCTAGTTTTAACTATTTTTTGGACTAGGGGGTCTGCAATATTTACAGTATATCACTGTTTAGGATTGGAAGTTGGTTTCTCATCTTATCTCACGAATTGTTCGTGGCAGGAAACTAGAGTGGTAAATGCATTTTTTGGCTGATATTGAGGTTGGCTCTCCTCTGGCAGCTGCTCTAGTGGTCATTGTTACCATCTCTCTGTCACCCACAATATCATCATATGCTCTGGATAGAGCGGAATGTTGTACTTCATTCTGAAGAATCCTGGTCAGTAGACACAGGCGATGGTTTTTTCTTCTATTTTCGAGTTTTCAAGTTATAACATTTAGTTGGAGCCAAAGTACTTGGGACTCACCAGCTGTACGTAGTATGTAGTAGTAGTACGCTGTCTGTAGGTCCTTTTGTCAGCACTTTGATCGCCAATGTAGTAAGCTGTGTGGCGTAGGTTCTGGTTCTGTGTTCTAGGATGTGGCGGTGTCGACTCTATTCCAAGGTCTACAACGAGATAGTTGTTCCGCATATATCCTTACTCCTTAGTACGCATTGATATGAGTTACTGGGTAGCCTACGATCCACCTACACTCCACACGCTCCACACTACTGTAGTTTAGTTTAGTTTTTAGTGTTTTTGTTTTAGTGTTTTATTGGTTTTTATTTGGTTTTCTATTTTTTAGTTTTTCTTTCATTTTCGTGTTTTCCACTAGCTTATACATTTGTATAATATATATGTGTAACGTCTATGTAGTCGTCCACTCTTGTCACTGTGTGACTTATCTACAGGTATGTCAACAGTTTATACTGCTGTCTCTCCATGCCTCATTTTCACAGTCTACTCTAGGTATCTGTCTATCTATCTCTCTACTGAGACTACTCTACTGTGTAGGTACTCCTCTTCTATATATACCTGTCCTATCTACAGTCAGCCAATCAATTTTAGTGAGGAGTTACATTCTCTCAAGTGCACAAGAGTGGACAACTCTTAAATATACTAATTGTCACTATTTATATGCAACATAGAGAAGCAGGTAAGATTAAAATAAATAAATAAATGCAACTGTTACAGGAGTACTGGTTGCTCAACTGCTATAGGAGTAGGTAGAGGTAGTAGTGTTGTATCCGGTTCAGTAGCTGAGGTGCAGCCGTACAAAATACAGACTAGAGTACAGGGGAGAGGGAGTCAGAATCGGCTGGCCAAGCAAACAGGCCTAGGGCTAAGGAGAGGAAGGGGGCAGATCTAACTCAGCTAGTCTGTAGAGTTCAATAGAGAATGTGCTATATTGAGCACAGCCTGTAGACAACACTAAAGCCTGAAGTCAAAATCAAACTACTTAGGTAGCCAACTAAATGTGGTTCCGATTTGAAGTCAATAGGTTGCTTGGGTCGTCTCCTAGCAAAAGGGGTCTGAGTTACTGTCGGTACAACAAGACTCGATCAACTAGTGCAATAGTTCGAAAGGAGGCAAAACCATACGCAAGCATACAGTATTTCCAGGACTTTTACAGAGCACGTACAGTAAGTGATGATTTAAGAGACATTAGTAGGGATGATACAGTACACGTATGCAAAGTACATGTACAACTAACGTCAATGTATGCAAGGAACACAGTTGAACATTCATGCTGCATTGTAGGTATGTGTAAACGTTTATGCAGAATGTGTGGTCGAATCGGTACAGGACACAAATAGGCTACCTACATCAATGTGGAAGTAACAACTCGAATATTATTCCTTGTTTGAAACATATTGCTGTGGACAAAGCTTTTGCTGTCTATATATTTTTGATTCTGGATTCATTAATTGACAACTGTAAATCTTGCACAATTCTTGGTTACTTGCATAACAAGGATTTTGCAAAGAACTAATTTTTCATGCAAACAACTGTTGGTACTGAGTTATCAAATAATGTTGATTTGATATAGTCTAGCCAATCATAATGCACCAGTAGCTATAGGAAAACTTCACATTAATAGAAAACTGACTGCTTGACTGTAGGCCTACTGACCGCAAAGAGAATCATGTGTGATATGTATTGCGAAGCAAGCCATATTGGCCAAATAATTGCCGATCTCTGCCCTCACGATTTCTTCTCCTACAATAGGCGGAGGGCTGCCGTATCACTGTCGCTATGTTATACCAATGTGACTATATTGAAAGTATCAGCTGTACCAACTCTCCTTTAGTTACTGAAATCCAATTTGACAAATCATTTCCGTGCATGAAAAAAAGTCACTCAAACTAGCTTTAAAGGAATGTTATCAGGAGTGGCATTAACTAGCCTCACTGCTTTAGAGCATTTACTAACATATTTATGCGTTGTATTATCTTAACCATGCTAACGTTTCTTTTGGGCATTAGGCTATATTAAAATATATATTCAATAATAAATCATAACTTGTATTTTAGTTGAAATATTAAATTTTGTTTAGCAAGATCATTTATGAAGATTACATTTGAAAGACACTTTTAGCTTGGCTATTAAAAATATCTAATACCTTGATAACATTCCCTCTGGCCTATTTAATACTTTCATGGTTCACATTACACTGTCACAATTTTATTTGTTGATTATTTGTTGTTTAGACCTGTAGAGAAATAATTGCATACTAACTTACTATGTCCTTTTGGCGTTATCCTCCATGCGTATCCCAGATACAAGTTACTTTTTATCTGTTCCAGATTTGCTTCTCTTTCAACTTGCTACAATTATTTCGGTAACTGGTGTAATATAACAAGCATTTCACCTACTCAACATGTTATGACTGTATAGGTGTAGTAAATAGTGAGTAATGACATATTATAGTATTTGTTAGTGTTCAATAGCCTGTGAAGGTAGGGGTAACTCTTCCCCCCCACCGCAATTATTATTTGACAATTATTTGTTGATTACCTGTTGTTTAGACCTGTAGAGAAATAATTGCATACTAACTTACTATGTCCTTTTGGCGTTATCCTTTATGCGTATTCCAGATACAAGTTACTTTTTATCTGTTCCAGATTTGCTTCTCTTTCAACTTGCTACAATTATTTCGGTAACTGGTGTAATATAACAAGCATTTCACCTACTCAACATGTTATGACTGTATAGGTGTAGTAAATAGTGAGTAATGACATATTATAGTATTTGTTAGTGTTCAATAGCCTGTGAAGGTAGGGGTAACTCTCCCCCCCCCCCACCGCAATTTATATCATTAGCGAACATTATTAATCAGCATAGGTTATAATTTTTATCATTGTTCCAAACAAAATAATGTTATTTTTGCACTGCCTATATTATTATAATTCTTATTATTGCCATGCTTTTGACATTCTTTCAGATTTAAAGGGATATTTCTGGTAAAGACTTGTTGCTCATGGAAATTGTGAGTATCAATTGAACATTCATGTAGAGCATTATGCAACTATACTCAGATAGGGTGAGCCTATCATTCTTCTCTCTTAGTTCCTTGAATGGGGGAATCCTTTACATATTTTGTGTAGCTTTACAACCAGGCTATAATCAACACGTATACCCTACTATATAATGTCCATAAAGTGGTACTAGCTATTTTGTGATGACAATATATTTTGAAAATTTACCACAAATTTCATTTATTTAAGGACAGACACAAATAACTAATTTTTCATGCAAACAACTGTTGGTACTGAGTTATCAAATAATGTTGATTTGATATAGTCTAGCCTATCATAATGCACCAGTAGCTATAGGAAAACTTCACATTAATAGAAAACTGACTGCTTGACTGTAGGCCTACTGACCGCAAAGAGAATCATGTGTGATATGTATTGCGAAGCAAGCCATATTGGCCAAATAATTGCCGGTCTCTGCCCTCACGATTTCTTCTCCTACAATAGGCGGAGGGCTGCCGTATCACTGTCGCTATGTTATACCAATGTGACTATATTGAAAGTATCAGCTGTACCAACTCTCCTTTAGTTACTGAAATCCAATTTGACAAATCATTTCCGTGCATGAAAAAAAGTCACTCAAACTAGCTTTAAAGGAATGTTATCAGGAGTGGCATTAACTAGCCTCACTGCTTTAGAGCATTTGCTAACATAATTGTTTATGCGTTGTATTATCTTAACCATGCTAACGTTTCTTTTGGGCATTAGGCTATATTAAAATATATATTCAATAATAAATCATAACATGTATTTTAGTTGAAATATTAAATTTTGTTTAGCAAGATCATTTATGAAGATTACATTTGAAAGACACTTTTAGCTTGGCTATTAAAAATATCTAATACCTTGATAACATTATCTGTTCCAGATTTGCTTCTCTTTCAACTTGCTACAATTATTCCAGTCACTGGTGTAATATAATAAGCATTTCACATGTTATGACTGTATAGGTGTAGTAAATAGTGAGTAATGACATATTATAGTATTTGTTAGTGTTCAATAGCCTGTGAAGGTAGGGGTAACTCTTCCCTCCCCCCCCCCCCCCCATTGCAATTAATATTATTAGCTAGCATTATTAATCAGCATTGGTTATAATTTTTATCATTGTTCCAAACAAAATAATTTTATTTTTGCACTGCCTATATTATTATAATTCTTATTATTGCCATGCTTTTGACATTCTTTCAGATTTAAAGGGATATTTCTGGTAAAGACTTGTTGCTCATGGAAATTGTGAGTATCAATAGAACATTCATGTAGAGCATTATGCAACTATACTCAGATAGGGTGAGCGTACCATTCTTCTCTCTTAGTTCCTTGAATGGGGGAATTCTTTACATATTTTGTGTACCTATACAACCAGGCTATAATCAACAAGTATACCCTACTATATAATGTCCATAAAGTAGTGCTAGCCATTATTTTTGTGATGACAATATATTTTGTATACTTGCAGGAGAATATAAGGGAAAAGAGACAGTCTGGGTAAGCAAACTGATTATTAACTCCTGGGGTTGGGCCTCTACAGCCACTTGCCATACTATTCTCATATTGTTATAATATTATTCTGTTGTATTATTGCATGTTAAATTATATAAATAGGCCTAACTAGTCGATCTGACCTGCAAGTACTTGCTACTGACTGTCATGGTCACATAAAATGTAAATTATGTATATTATAATAATATTCAATGGTAAACTACCCATTTTATGTGAACCCTGTCACTCTCCTCCCTGGTGTAAGCAGGCAAGGTGTATTATGACCAGCTGATAGTATACATTATAACAAGGCTACCTTAACTTTAATAGTATTTCTCAGGTTTTACAGATAATATAATCTAGCGTGTATGATGTGGAATGTTGGTTGTAATATTTACAGACATATAACTACTACAGACATCTATGATTGGCTAGTGAGGGAGTTGAATAAAGATATAGTAATACCTACTTACCGGCCCATCGGAACTATCAAAGCAGATCTTGATTTTAAATGGGAAGGAACTACACAAAGCGAAGCAGGTATGCGAAACTAAGCACTCTGTAGACTCTACCAGCTGCAGTAGTAGTGTTTGTCTCTAGTGTTAGCTCCTCTTAGTCTATCTCAGTGAGATGAACCTGTGCATCATATCTTGCCAGTGCTTAGTACATTCAGCACCTATGTATAGAAATCTACTCCATCTGCCATCTTACTGAATCTACACCATTGTAAGCTTTACCAGAAATATTAGCATAATTGAATTCGATGCTAAAAATTATTCATAGTCTGATGCTGTAGCATGGTTACACCTACTGGTTATATTATATTGTATGTATATGTACATACTATTGGTTAATATGACTGTATGGTCCATAAGCTAAGTAGCAATGTTGTGTCGAGTTGCTCCATACTTCTCCAATCTACACAAGTTTGTGTGTGTAGATAGATTAAAAAATGGGGAATTCAGACAAAAGGGGTGAAAAATTAACTTTTTCGAAGTGATTGATAAAAGAGTTGTCTGCTCCATTTTCGATGTTAGAGAATTTTGGACCCTTCCTTGCGCTAACTTTCATTGGTTGTATAGTACAAGAGCAGTAATACAATGTGTGGTCACTGATTCTATGCTTTACTAACCATAATACCATTTACATGTAAGTTATCTGTCCTCGGGTGGCATTTGATTGTTTACCACTTTTATCTACTTAACTCACAGTGTAGCATTATATCGTAGAGGTCAAGGTGTAATATTATATTGTAGAGGTCAAGGTGTAATATTATATTGTAGAAATCAAGGTGTAATATTATATTTTAGAGGTCGAGGGAGAGTTTAGAGCGGCCGTAGCAGGGGCAGTGATAGCAGGGCTTGTGGTCATTATATGCATAGCTATATGCTGCTACTGTTGTGATTGCTGTAAATCATGCTGTCAGCAAGAGGGTCAAGGTTATAGACCGAGACCTCCATCTTCACCTCGTGAGTTTACACAGTTAGTTATACATGTGCGTGTGAATTAGAATGTAGGTAAAAGGGATTGCAATTACTTAATGCGTAGTCTGGTCTGTGGTGATAGTCTGTCTTCAAGTGAAGATAACATGGTTTTGTATTTTAAACAAAGTATTGGAAGTTGCCAGCTCATGAATCATTTGTTTACAAGGGCAAACGACTCTCATTCCATCCATATTCTCCATATCACATTGTTATTATTAGCACAGTAATACAGGTATGTACCTTTACTGTACATGTAATCTAGCTTTATACAAAATGGTTTTGTACATTAAATATCATAAATAATAATTAGGCTATATGGAAGTGGAGCTGCTAACGGTCTAATTTGATTAAATAAATAAATGCTATATCTACTGTAAATTTTATATAATATTGTCTAAATGACACTACGCAGTACCTACTCAGTAGGACTGTTAAGAAGCCGTATAATATTCACATTTTGTTCTGACTTGTTTAGAGTCATGCGTCGGTTTGGAAATCATCTATAATCTTTATAGTACTGTGCAAAGTTTTATGAAGTACAGCACCTCCATGTGCATATTGGATTGTTACTTAGTCTTCATAATATGTTCTTCTATCGTCAAATGATCTGCTACTCTCTCTTTTTTGTAGAGTTCAATATCACTCAAAGTACAAACCTCAACAATACACAACGGAATGCCGAAGATGGCCTTGGCCCTTCTTTGCTAAATGCTGACATTCGCACCACTCCACGTACTGCTCCAACTAATAGTGGTACCAACCTTGACCCTACAGTCTTAGTACTTCCTGATCCAACTGCGGAACGTCCATCATGGAGAGAGCTCCGATGGTAAGGCTGAACAAATATATTGATCTGTCAAGTGTGTACCTTAAAAGCAGGAAATACCAGTAAGGTTAAATTTACATAGAACGACAATAAAATATTCACAAAGCAGCTTCAAGCAAGTCATGGCCTTTGGAGTTGTTTTTCCTTACTTACAAAACTTCGTTGAAGAAGAAACTCTAAACTAAACAGTTGTGCCATAATCTCTGCTCTTTTCCTCATATTTGCCAACTTTGTACACTGAGTGGGTACACAACTTCCACTTCTATGATAGTAGCGAGTGTGAAATACCATTATACATCTGATTAATAATATTCCAAACTACTCCGACCTAAAGTGCTTTGTTGTACTTTAAAATATTAGTTTATAAGTTATGTGCATCTTGAATTAATGCATTCCTACCGAGATTTTCTCCAGGAAAGTCTTTTGATTTGCAGCATGTTGAAGCTTCTCTTGAGTGTATAATCCATGACCATTTGTACCTCTTCCCTGGGGGGATAATTTCACCTATCAATAAAATAATAAATATTGTTATTGCTATTTCTGTGCTGTGTTCATTGACCTTGTTGTACATAAATTTATAATTTACTCGTATGTCTACGTTATCATTATTCTCCCTTTATAATATAACATGGTACATTATGATAAATTATATTATAATAATTATTATGTATTATTGACAGGTTGGAGGCTATTGACTCTGGAGCCCCGCCATCATATGACCAGATATCTCTCAGGTCCATGGTTAGTAAATATATTATTTATTATTATATATATTATATAGCTTCATGTCATGTGACAGCTCTGTCTGTTGAGGAGGGGGAGGCGTTATTGCTTTCACAAGAGTAATACTGTGTCTTAACTTGTTACTCTTGACTCAGGTTTCTTTACACCCTGCTGTAATTAGTTAAAGGTGTCTCATATTTTCCGTTGGAACTGTAAATTGAGTATAGATTCCATGTCTTGTCTAGTATATATTAAATAATTATATGTAGTACATAGGCCTATGTTTACAATTGTAGCTGGGACTAAAGCGTCGTATGATGAATATAATATATACTTGTGCGTGTATTAACTATATCATGAGATGTACGGTGCCATTGATTCTCACCAGTCTGATGTTGGCAGCTGACAGGTCATGTGACCATTATTTGTTTCAGAATGTAGGTGTGTCTGAAGCAGATGAACCTCCAGAGGATGATGATGTTTTACCTACGTACCAGCAGTATATAGTCAATGAGTTACCTGCGTACAGGCATAACTCTGACAATCAAACTTAGCACGCCACTCCTCTACATATACCTCTATAACAGTTGTACCATTAGAGATTACTGGGAAAGTTATATGTCTTATGATATAACGAATATTAATTGTTATTTATTATCTTAGTTATATTATGATTAAGTTCTCCATATTAAAGTTATAAATCCAGTTCAGGGCAGGAGAGTTCACTGGGTTCCCATATTCACTGGGTTCCCATATTCATTGGGTTTCCATACTTACAATCAGTATACTCTCAGTAAGTCCTAAACCTATCCTCATTAAGAGTGGAATGAACCAATTGTTACACAGGAGGTGGTTGGATATTTCATTTGAACCTACTCTTCCTATTCCTGCTGTCCAATGGGGCAGAACTTGGTCTGGAATTGAGGTCTTTGTGGTGAGAGCTATATCCTGATGCTTTTTCTACATTTTCACAAGAGAGGTCAATGATTATAGCTAGTGTTATAGCAATGATAGTTTCAGTAAGCATCAGGTAGCTCTTTTTATTTCACTATTTTATTCTGTTTGCAATTAAAGTCAACTATTTTAGACATTTAGTGCTGGTGCTTTTGATCTTAGATTGATTTCATACAAATTATTTTTCACTATTGGTAGCCTGATATAAACCTACACATAATATAGTGGGTAAAAAATTATTTTTGTTGAAAGTTTGATCTGGGTAAATTTACAGGTAATAATCATTACCATTTATACATAATTATATTTTTGTGCTGTTGTTTTGACCCCTTTATCCATAATTTTGAAAATTTATTTTCGAAGAGTGAGCATTTGGTTGCTATATTTCATGTTATACATGTATATACATGTATATACATGTATATGATAATATACACTCCATACTTCAGTGAAGCCTGCAGCTTTCATATTGTGCAATATTCATATTTATTTTTGCTAAAATGCCAGGCCTGCATTTTTTTGTTTTTTCTTTCTAAATATGAGCTTCAATCAGACATTGTTATACTCATTCTCCTGCAGTTCATTGTTATTATATTATACATTAATAATATATCAATAAAATTTACAAAGTGATCCAATTTGTTCTTGTTTTCTTCACATCACCATTTACTACACAGTGTGCACTCTGTATAATTATTATTTTAAAGATAAATGTTTGTCACAGAAAGGAATGTGTACAGCCTGACTAGCTATGGTATGCATACCTGGTGTGTAACACTCTGCTTTGGCAACATTGTCAGCATTGTTGAACTAGGAACAGTTCCTACATGTGAAATCACATTGAATCTGTTATAATATTATAGGTCTCCCTGCATCGCTGCCGGGGTGGGTTCCTAGCCTTAAGCCCTCAGGCCCGACCTAGGGTAGGGTGGGTGCTTGACCCGACCCACCCCACCCGCCGAATAAATGTTGGAACTCGGGTTATGCTGGCAGCGGAGATCCTCCTGGACCCGTGATTTACAATGTATATACGCTACAATGCTGGCGGTGAGGATCTCGGTTCCGGGTGGTGCTAGGACCTTGGGATCGGGTCCCCAAGCATCGCTGCCGGAGCGGAGTCATAGCCTTAGGCCCTCAACCCTGACCAAAGGTGGGGTGGGTCCCCAACCCACCCCACCCGACTCATTGGTGTTGGAACTCAGGCTACGGACTTGGAGCGTCTTCTTAATGCAAGGGAACGCAACTCCTCATGGAATCACTGTAGCATGCCTGTGCCACCAGAGGTCATGCACATGCATGACCACAGCACATGAACACAAGCCATCATTACACGCAAGCGAAGCGAGCAACGAACTAATGCAGTGAGACTTGCGTCGCAGACCAAGCACGGAGGGCTTGTAGACTATGTACATGTAGAGTTTAGACTGTAATATAGAGTATAAACTATAACATATACATGTATGTAGAGTAGATAGACCGTAATATAGAGTACAGACTATAATATGGAGTGCAGATTTCAGACTATAATATAAAGCAATAGTATATGTATATAGATTATCGAGTATCGTTGTCTCCTGAGCCGACGCTGCCTTCCGCTTGACCGACTGAGCCAGCAGCCCAACCCATCCCTACAGGTATTGCTTCTGCTAGTCCAGTCTAGCTATAGGACTCATCGGATCTTGCTTGACTCTTATCTTGACAACTCCTACTGGGTTATTCTCGCTCCTTACTCATGTTTATCGCTGTTCGGTTGAACTTCTCCCTTAGCTTCTGCTTGGTCAGCCGGTTCCGGCCCGGCCCCTCTCTCCTTGTACTGTATGGCTGAGCCTCAGCTACTCAGCCAGACACAGCATTATATAGGGGTGTCATGATGGCGCAGTTGCTAGCGTACTTGCTCGTCAACCGAGGCATTGTGAGTTCAAACCTCGGCCGTGTCATCATTGGCAGAGCTTTAACCCCATGCATGCGGTTAACCCCAAGCATGCGGTTAAAGCTCAGTTTGACAACGAGCAGCCGGATTCTGGCAGAGTACGTAACTACTCACCAGTGTGGCCTTCAGGGTAAGCAACAGGAAGGGCATCCAACTCTTAATCGCACATGTCAGTTAACAATGGTAGAAACAAGGCATACAGTATGTTGGCCGATATACTTTTACAATGTTTTTAGCTGCTCAGCAGGATTGGGCCTACTAATAATCATCCATAACATTTTCGCTGCAATATTGTTATTGATTATGGCTATGATCAATCTTTGAACATTAAAGCAGGTAAATTATTGACGCAAGTCACAGGCGAGAAATATAGAAACATTATCATGAACAGAAGGCAATATCAATACACTAGATAATTATTGGTCAATAACAATGGAATTGTTCTGGTACCAAAAACGTCTTCTGAAGTAATTATTGTATTTGCTTAAGCATTTGTTCTGATCCTAATTAATAATTTAGTGAGTATTGATAATATTGGTCCAGTACCCGTTCAACGACAGCTACCAGAACAGGTCAGGCCTGAACCACAAGACAAGATGGCTGGTTGTTGGAGTATTACTCTACTGGTTGTGCTCGGATTAGCTTCTTGTAGTTGTAAGTAGTATATTGCAAATTTGTTTGAATTCCATTGGAGGTGGAGGGGGGGGGGGGTGTTATACAGGCTAAGATGTGATCATGTGCTAGTTTCCATGAGAAGATGTTATACAGGCTAAGATTTGAGGATACAGTGTACTACTAATACAGTCATGTACTTGTAAAATTCCACACCACAATTACGCTGTCATTTATTATTAAATTTTATCGCATTTGACCACAGATGGAGGGATGGTGCCTGTGTTCACTCAAGAGCCGACGATAGACTCCTATCTGTATATGGATAACTTTCCCGCCAGCACAAAGTTCACAGCTTGTTTTAACCTCTATACTGAACCAGAAACCGATAACAGGGAGAATGGGTACCTGCTTAGTATAGCCAATGGTAAGCTGAGCATGTATGTAGCTATATGGCCTATATATATCCTTATGCAAGTATGTAACTATATGACCTATATATATCCTTATGCATGAATGTAACTATATGACCTATATATACATGTATATCCTGGTGCATGTATGTAGCTATATGACCTTTATATATCCTTATGCATATATGTAACTATATGACCTATATATCCTTATGCATGTATGTAACTATATGACCTATATATACATGTATATCCTGGTGCATGTATGTAGCTATATGACCTATATATATCCTTATGCATATATGTAACTATATGACCTATATATCCTTATGCATGTATGTAACTATATGACCTACACTGTAATATAACTGTATGCTGGTACCTTTCTTATGATTCTTTGCAGTGCTTCGATCTATATACATGTACATGTACATGTACATGTACATCAGTGCATGTATATCTGTACATTCATATTTTTGCAAATTGAAACGCTGCCATTCATTGAAGGCTATAAATGGTCAACTTGTAAATTAGGGAATTTTATGCTACAATGTATGCTCTATGGCTATGTACTCTCCAACTAGGTGAATAATATAGATTTCCATGTTGATTTCTAATGACTAGTCACCATTCGAATTAGCTGTAAGCCTATGGCTGCTATGTCACCTTTATCCAGTTAATTTTTTAAAAAATTTTAATTCTTGAGACTGTGATTTGATGTAGCCACATTATATTGATAGGCAGGCTGTATATAAAAAAAGTTGCTATACACCAGCGCATATTTCGCTCCATAGGATGTATCCAATAGTTAATTATACGTACATGTAGTTTAGGTGAAAATGTGAAAATTGGCATTTTAACTAGGATGCTAAACAATAGGATGACAGAATCAAACTTTACATGAGACCAGTGTTTGGAGTGTGGTTATACGGGAGTATACGGTGTGTACCCACCTTAATTTTAGTGGTTATACGGCCAGCAGGCAAGTACTCTCACTATAATAGCTAGTTTTCCCCACCCAATCACTGTGGACCTGATAGTGTAGTGGTAGAGTGCTTGACTATCATTCATAAGGACATGGGCTTGAATCTCACTAGAGCATGATCTGTTTCATTTTAGTAATTCACTAATTCCTTAGCTGCTATAAGATTAAGCGGATAGCTATACAAAACTAGTCTGTAATATTGCATGCACCGTGTACCCACCTCATTTGCTCCACTTTGGACATTGCATGGAGACACAATGGTGAAAGACAAATATTCTATGACCTAGTTATTAACACTAACAGCTATAACTGTTATTGACAGGTATTTCTAAATGAATTAAAAAATTGCAATGCATGTAAAACTTTGCAACACATCAATTAAAACTAACATAAGATCGGTACTCAGCTTAAGGTGTACAGCATGCATAAAACATCCTTGAATAATAAAAGGATAAATTAACTCATTTACTGTAAATGCTTGTCAGCTCCCTTATAGAGCTTCACAACGGTATCTTCACTCTGTAGACAAGGACGATGATGAATTTCGCATCAAGTTTGACGGTCTTATCCTGACAGTGCGGAGTAATAATAGAGCAGCCATCTCGACGGACCCTACGGAACTAGACGAGCTTTTCCATGGTTGGCACAAGCATTGTTTCGTATGGCAAACCAGTGATAAATTCTCGGTAATTATGGAATGTTATTATACTATAGCACAGACATAAAACAAAAGCTCAATTCATACAGGTTAGATATTTCCAAAACCATTCAGAAATAGAAGGTTTTCCAGCATCATATTTTAACATAATAGAGTTTTGGTTAGCGTTGAAGCTGAAAATTCATGATGATATTTAATGTAAAACACAACAGATTACTCTAGTTGTGAGTTTGATTAAATTGCTCACCTTGTAAATTTCAAATAAAAATAATTGATAGTAAAATTTTACTATATATGTACATTATTGCACAGACCATGCTTCTATGTATTTTTCAGACAAGGTATATTAGCATACCCTTCATATATCGACTATCCATTAGAATCTTCCCATTTGTAAAAGGCAATAGCATACATTAGATAGTAATGCTTAGAAAAACAGTTCTCAGTTATTGCATACAATGTAGGTTGTAAAACTTTCACTGTTTGACAGCTTACTGTTGTTTTGCTAATGCTGAGCCAACCGAATTGTAGTGGTATGCAGATCGTAATCAGACTATCCCGGGGAAGATGGAGCTCATCAAATCTGTAAGCACCAGCTGGTACCCAGTACGTGAAGCAAGTACATTGATGCTTCTTCAGGAACAGAATTCCAACCGTAGGTCATCATGAAGTACCCAGTAGCGTAATAGTCATCATATGGTACACAGTGGCGTAATGGTGATACTGCTTGCTACATGTTGCAAGTTTAAATTGGTTAGATGCACTATATAAGCCAGGTTTACATGTCTGCCAGAGACAATAAATATTTGTTCTTTAGTCTATAATAATTTTTCATTATGGTTTTTGGAAAGAAGTATAATATACATGCATATGTATAAAATTCTTTATGAATATTAATCTAAAAATCTACCCACACGATTCACACCGTGTTGGTTCGCAGTGAAAAGGCTGTTAGCCTCTCTTGTTGATGTATTTCTGTCTCTCCCCCACCCCACCCCACTCTAAATGCGGTTGTAAACAGCTAGTTAGATAGTATTATATTGTATTTTACATTATTTTGTAGCGGGATCTTTGAATGTAGCAAACACTGTTGCTGGAAAGATAACATCATTCAACATGTGGAGCGACGTGTTAACGTTGGAGCAGATCCAGAGAGTTGGATGCAGGGATTCTGGTGACCTCGTGGCGTGGGAAAATATGAAGGTCTATGGCAGCACTACGTTACAAAACGAATTTGTTCCATGTGATGGTGAGTGAGGAGTCAAATCATAATTAAAAGTTGATTAAACACCAGAAATATTTGTTATTTATGGCAAGTATACTCTCATTAGGCGTAATAAATTTATATAGAGGAGCTACACGTAAATAATATTTATCGGCTATCAATTGTTGGATAGGTAATACAATCAACTGAACTTTCACCAGCTTTCATCGTCATACATTGTAGTTCACATCTTCTGTATAATGCAATGTATGTGTGTGACAACTCCCAAACTCCAGTTTAGCCAAAGCTTGTTAGTGTATTGGCCCATATGAGCCATACCAGTTAGTCAATTAGACTGTGAGACTAAGAGCTGGATGCCCTTCCTGTCCCTCGTACATGTATATGAAACTGCAATAATCAACTGTGTTTATGGCTCATTATTTTTGATTTACATGTACATGTTGTATGCATCAATTCTATATGTTGTAATATAATAGACCTGATGTCCAATACCAACAAAAATTTAAATTAATTTGTTATTCGTATTAAATAATCAGTTTGAGTTCACCGCAATTTTAGTATATGAAGTTGTATCATGCACATTTTTAGTGAGTTAACAGCATAGTAGCATCAATGGTATAAATAAAGTTAAATTTGCAATGTGTGTGTCTGTTTCATAAGTTTAAAACTATGACAAGCGACAGAGAAAATTGGAAAAGTTCTTTGAGGAAATTCGTAGGCATGCCCAAGAAAAAGTAGGTGGTTCCAGCATATGCATGAATGTATATGTGCATAATATAACCAGTGGTCTAATAAAATTTATAGTGGGGAGACTGCATCCCCCCACGACCTCCCAACTTTGACCACATAGTACAACGTGTAACTGGTGCCTCTGCTCAATTTTTTAGATGGAGGAGAGACGATGGAAGCGACTAGAGAGGCAAAGAAGCAGCAAGCTACCTTGTGTAGGATAAACGGGGCTGGCCTCAGTGCCACATACAAGATCTCAACGGTTACCGCTGGCTCTCCAGCCAGATGTGCTCTGGCATGTGCAGAAAACTCCAGCTGTAAGTCTGCCAACTACCAGAAATCTACCAAGACTTGTGATCTCAATAACGACATTGATGTCTCCAAGAGGATAGCTGACTTCAGCATCGACTTAGGTGATGACTACATACACTTCACAACCCGAGCGTGTCATTAATGATTTAATGTTAAGCTCTGTACAGCTCATTGGTCTACTGCTTTAATCGTTCTCTGCATTCTGCATTGTTATCATAAATTAAATTCTGTATCAGTTTGAACTAAATGCGTGCGAGTTCTTCTCTTTTTCATGAATTATAGCAATAATTCTGAATTAAGTTTTTCGAAACACCTGAATTCCCAGATATTGCACACAATCATACCACATTATTTAGCCTGCAATAGTCTCATAATTTCCTCATCAACTAATTGAAATCTTTTGACGGAGGGCAACCTTTGCCTGAAACTCAGTTGCCGCTCCTTTTATACCGTCGGCTAGTTCAAAGTTCTGAAGCTAAATAAAATGTGCAATAACAAAAATAAATTCATTTATACTACATAATATATTATAATAGTAGATTGAGTTTTATAGTATAACCCAACTGTATGTGTGATTTCATTAATAATATTTATATAAATCTACCATTAAAACTGACTATACCCACAATATAGACTTTTCATCTTTAAAAGAGAAGACAACTCTCATATTCATATTCTGCTATCGCAACATGTACATGTACATGTAAAATGAAACTCAGCCTGCGATTTCTCTAGACAGCCTGGTTCCTGAATGACTTATGTGTGAGAATACCCAGTATTATGCTCACCTACAGAGCTGTAGCAAAGTTAATATAAGGAAAGATGGCTCGCTTAATGATAACACCTTGTCGTATCAAATATGCTCAGTTTGGGCTGCCCTAGAGTTCTGCGATTCTCTTATCTCCATCCATCTGCTGAGTTTGTTGATAGATGTTGGGCTAGCATTGCTGGGTAATAGTTGAACGTTTTGTAATAAGACTTTTTTTATGCAAATGAATGGCTTATACTTATGGAAGAAACATTTCCAATTGGCTGAGGCACACCGGTAGTAATAGCTTATGTGCATAACCTGCTGCCTTTTCCTGACCATGTTTGGCAGTGGGGAGGAGAATAGACAGTTTTTGGTCAGAGTAAGCCATCTTTATTTCCACTTCTTCGGATAAAAAGCCAATCTGCAACAAACAAATTAAACTTACTAACTGTGTGAAGTAATGGAGTGTCTGACAATTCTGGAATGCCATTGTGTGTAGATATTCTAGTTAATCTTATGAAGAGTTATCTGCACATCACTGACCATCTTGACTTGTCACTATATTGATACTTTAGTGTTGAATGAAACTATAACAGACTATATTTACTGATGGTAATTATTAGTGATCACAAAAAGTTTTGAAGTTAACCACTCAATAAATCATGTAATGGTTTCCGAGCTCTGAAGGTTTGCGTCAGAAGAGGACAACTCACAAAGACCACAGGAATTAAACTCATAAATGTCATCATCTTCAGATAGCCAGGTGTATCACAAAAAGCGACTGAAAGTATGGCAATAATATATTTTATATGTCAAGTATATCGTCAATCATTATAGGTTCAAGCATTGTTTACTCGTAGCAGCCATTAGTTAAACATACAAAATGTATATACATGTACATGTATCTGTATCAAGTGTAGCATATTGACGAGAGAGAAGACAATTCCTGTTAGTATATATTATAATCATTGTACCCTAGTTTCATTGATAATGTTGTAGAGAAATACTGCATGCTACTTTGAATTCTTTTAAGAGAAACAATTCTGGAGTGTGTAGATCCACTAAAACTTTAACACATTTTATATTGTAATAGCATAATATAACAACATAATATGACAATTATAATTTACATGTATGTTATATCTGTAGTAGGTGATAGATCATATTGCATAGTAAATATGATATATTTGGTTAGTTATTGATGACCAAAATCAATATTAATACAAAGGATACAAGTGAGATGGCTGCTTGTTGAACTTGCACCTAGCTCATTGATATTAATATTTCATAACCTTGCGGAGATATCTATAGCACATGACAATGGTATTGGTATTGCTTGAGCTGTTCAATACTCCATTAGATTGATACAAAGAGGGATTACATGGGTGGGTACCTGTGCTGACGTTGTGGACAGAGAGTAGCATATGCCAGAGAGTCCATAAGGGTGGACGAGGAGAGTGGACACATATGCCAGAGAGTCCATAGGGGTGGACGAGGAGAGTGGACACATATGCCAGAGAGTCCATAGGGGTGGACGAGCGGAGTGGACACAAGTGCAGACTGTCACTCAGTACAATATGGCGGAGTCCGGTGAGATGCCTTTCATCAGAGTTATTTTATACCAACATGCTGCTATATAAAATATCTCACAGTCACAACTCGATAAACCTAACTCTGAAAACTAGATGGTCGTGTTTCAATTTGATTTACATCCTTGTGGTATATTTCTGTCTGCATTACAGCAAATCAAAGGGCTTACATGTAGTTCTATATAACGCGGAGCTTTATCTCATTTGTGGACATTTTATCTCATTTGCGGATATTTGAAAAAAATTGAAGTATTCAAGTAGACGCACCAATAATCTACATTATTTTACTATTGTTGCACTATCTGTGTACTACATGTTCACAATCTGGTATGGATACATTGTTTACATAACCACAATTAGATTCAACAATTTATATGCAATTTATATGCACAGGTGATCCAAGTCTAACAAATTGATTGTTAGACCGTGATTCATAGTGTACATGTACTTGTAGATGGTACATAAATACGTATAATACACACATCGCTGATGTACAACTTTGGAATATGTCATCATATTGGTATGATGCATATATTACTAGGTGTACATCTTTGTATGTTTTATATCTCATATTCAGTTCAGCTAACATGGTACAGTGTATGGTACACTGTATAAACTAAAGATTGTATCCTATATAATTATGTGAATATTTGTTTATAGAGAATATGATTTGAATTTTATGCTTTTACTTCTCAGTCCAAGGAGATGTTCTGTATAAAATTATTATTAGATATTTTGTAAATGTTGCATTGGAATCAATATTTTATATTATTGCATTTTCCTGACGTTGTAACTTACAATATACTCTACAGGTTAGCAATTGCTAGTAAATGTTAAAACTACTTTTATGCTGCAGATGAAACTCTACCTGCTGCTACCAACGGCATGGTTGAAGCATCCAAATACTCAGCCTATCAGAACAATGGCTATGAAGCGACCAATGAGGATTCTAGTATCAATCTTCCTGCAAGAAGGCTTCCCCCGCTTACTTTGGAAATTCCTAAAGCTAATAAGAAAAAATATAAATCACCACGACTACAACATAAAACCGAAAAGAACAATGAAAATGGTGGCACTCCCAATGGCGATACAGGCAATGAGCGGCCATCAAGTGGGAACCAAAAGAAACGTAGGGGTAGACACCGTCCTACGTCTGCAGAGAGCAAGACCAGTAGCATTTCTCCAACGTCACAAAACGACACACTAGAATTTGACACGACAACTCCCCTTAATGGTCGCTCTAAACTAGAAGACGCTTTACCCTCCACTGTTAGTACAAATGAACACATTATAGATGGTACGCCTTCAACCAGGCCGAAGGACCCTAGACACAAGAAGAGGGAAGTTGCAGTGGAAGTCGAGAAACCTAGTGATGAAGAGGAAGTGGATACTAACACTTTAACAGTATCCTCTCGATTACGTAACGCATCCTCAACTTCACTCCGAGCGTTTGAAACTGTAGCATTAGATGAGGACTGTGAGAATATTGAGGTGATATCTGACGAACCGGATGTACAATCCGCTCGTTACATAAAGGTTTCTAGTCCGTCCATTTTAAAAAATTCTAGTGACCATGTGACTGCCATGTTTCAGGCAGGAAGCAGACCATCGTCAGCAGGCTCAAGTAAACACAATGTAAGAATCGCGGATGAGGTGACCTATTCGTCAGACAGTCTGAGTAAAGTAAGGCCTAAATCATCGAGACCTCGATCAGCTAAGCGGGAGTCACGCCCTAAGTCAGCCAATGGGCATGTAAAGAATAACTCGCAGACAAATGGTTTTAGTTTTAGACTAAAGCAGACGACCCAGGTTAAGGTATCACCTCATTTTAAAACATCTATATTTAGCCTCGTAGCTTGTGGAGTATTTGCCGGTGCTGCCGCTTTGTACTACTCCTTTCTGACACGGAGAGCTATGAAAGACGGTGAGTATGATTCCCTGAAGCATTTTTATTTTTATTTTTCATAGTTGATCAGTTTCTCAAACACTGAGTTATAAGCAGCAGCTGTGGAGTAGAAGTTTAACGAGTGATGTGTCAGAACAGACGTCTTATTGGATGGTTTTGCTTATTTGGGTTCTTAGAATTCGAATACCACTTCAATTGAAAATTATAAAATATAAAACTAACGAAAATAATTTTCTCACTAAAACTAAAATCTAAAGCACTAATTTCTTCAACTTTGAATTCGATAAATTCATTAAAATACATAATTTACACATAATGTTACATGCATAGTGCATGCCTCCATATATATCTTGCACATGTATAATGACTGCATACACCTCAAACTTTAGACGCAGCAACATATGCGCACATGTAAATGTAATACACTACCAAGTCATGTTCACTGTATATTGTTATTTATTCAAAAATGGCATTCTTTAATTATTATGTACATATACAAAATAATGGTAAGCATGATAAGCATGGCATACAATTCTAGTAACCACAACTAGTGAAACTTTCATTGGAGCACTACATTGCAATGATAGCTCTGATTGTCAATACAATATCATGGCTGAGTTTACAATCATAATGATAATGATTGATTATCAATAATTCCTTTTGTTTGTATTGATTGCTTTCCGTTAATCGCTGTGTAACAACTAACATCGTAATGAGTATCGCCTATGATATTCTAAAACCTGTACATAAATTACACACACATCACCAGGAGATGCATAGCATAGATTCTCCCACTTGATTTTGGGAAAAAATGAAATAATAGGACAATGTGCGGTGTAATGTAAAGAAATTCAATGATGCTCAGTTCAATGCAGATTACCTAATTGTAATCCAGTACGTTGTAATACATTGTAATACAGTGCAATACGTTGTAATAAGTTGTAATACAGTGCAATACGTTGTAATACATTGTAATACAGTACGTTGTAATACATTGTAATACAGTACGTTGTAATACATTGTAATACAGTGCAATACGTTGTAATACATTGTAATACAGTGCAATATGTTGTAATAAGTTGTAATACACGAAATGCAATGTAGTGCAAGATACAATCTAGTACAGTGTGCCACAGTAACTACATGTATATGATGCATTGTTTTGTAACTCAGTATTTGCGATACAGTGTAGCGCATACATGTAGTGTATTAGGACGGAATGCCTAACAGCATGTAATATGTAATACACATGTAATACACTGCAGTACAGTGTAATACAATGTTATACAGAGGTATATGCCACTCTTCTAGCCTTCATATCACCCAGGTAATCCCCTCTTTGACCTGGGCCATGCTATGCCACTCTCCAAAACAGCAGTTAGTCGTTGAAGGTTCTATAAACTCACCGCTGTTGGATTGTTTCCTGTTATGTATAGCCTTGCAATTTTGAATAAATACCCCAACAAATATGGCTGAGCACCTTGTCCAGTTGCAGTGCAGTTGCATTTGTAGGCCTCATCAATCATTATTTCATACTTATTATAGTATGGAAATTTATAGAAATTGAATGAAAATAAAAACACAAAAAACACTGTACGTTGTAAAAGCAATATGATGCAAATGAAGGAAGTTGCTGAAACAAATGCATTTAATCATATCTGTTGTTGTTGTAGGGGATGATGAGGCTGCCAGGAAATATTCATGGTACTCTAAACTATTCAACATTCTCGGCATCTGTTCTGGAACATTCATATTCTTTGTGGTTGTAGTTTACTACAACGTAAACAAATATGGGGGAGATAAAGCTTCTTGACAAATTCAACCACCTGCGTTGTAACTGCAAGTCAAGTTCCCAGTGAGTCTTTTAGTGAGTAGACAGTGGTCATAAATCAGAAGCAGTCTCATATAAGTTGAGTTTTGTTGTGATTTACTCAAGAACGAGAATGGACAGAGAAACTTGGAGAATATGTAGGCCTATACTGTAGTTACGGATATCATAAGATTATTATATCATATTGCATGTACTTTCTAAAGCATCTGTGGAGCATTTATTCCTGAAAATGTTCAGACTCATTACTTATTGCAACTACAACTACCATCTAAAATGGCCGCTCTCACCTTTATTAGGAGAATAGCAGTCGACGCCGGCCGCTCGTGCTGCATAAACATGGCTGATATTTATTTGAACTTATACAGACCTAACAACGGAAGGCATGGTAGATAGCAACTTATGTTACACAATGCATATGCAATATAGAAACCTGTGCCTCAGCTATTTTTCTAACTTTCCTGTTAAACACGGTCCACCTTTAGTATTTTCTTTTTCTTTTCATTTTGTGACCCAGTGTACAGATTATACTGTCATAGAGTACAGATGTATTCATTATTTGCTGTCATTTTGCAACTCACCGCAATATATTCATGTACACCTATGCATGTACAATATAATATGTACACCTATGCACATACAATGTACAGTACATGATGTATACGTATACTAATGTGTATAATGCACATGTACATGTACATGGAGTATTATGCTATACTCTGATAGTACATTATTCTAACAACACATTGAAAGGATATTTCCATGAAGCGATTTAAATCATGCATTTCCTTTTTACAGCTGAAACTATACATCAAAATAGTTTGTTCTATTCTGTTATTGACAATAGTTATAGCGCTGCGATAGCAATTCTAATTGTATATGTCGGCGCAAATCAATATTGTTTCAAAAACAGCATAATTCTAACAATTATAATAGAAAGCATTTGTATAACCACACAGAAGATGTACCATAACGTGGTTTATGACAAGATTGACTGTAATTTGGCACTAAGCATTTTTATATAGCAATGCACTGTTTTATTGATTTAATTGTTCTAATGCTTGCTCTGCTTGGTAAATACAGTCAACCCTCTAACATGCCTCTCTGATAGTTTATATATACATGTAACTGTACAGCAACTTGATTGATTGGAATTGTCATCCCTTAGTTCATATCATGGAACTGCTAACAGCTGTATCGAGTGCCACAGAACATTGTCTTACCAACACTGCAAATCATTTCGTTATATTAGATCAGGAAATTATAAAAAATAGATTTCGAGGTTTGCTTTGTAATGTATAATGTCCGAATGTCTATTTTAGTTTGACTGTAACAATACGTCATGTCGAGATACTTGATCTGTTAAGTTCAATAATGAACATTATCTTGTTATAAATAATAAATTATTCCGGTGAATGTTATATCTAAACAAACAATATTACATTATGATTTTATCTGAATAATTTTTATATTGCCTACCGATAAAGAACTGCCTTCTGGTACTGTGTACTTCAGCTTTTGCGCCAAATTCAGTTTTCCAGACTTTCCTCTGCATAGACTTTTAACAAGAACCAAGAATACAATTATGATAAATCTAGATATTTTATAATATTATTATAGTAAAAAGAATATGACATGGTTAGAGATTTGTAGATTAAAGACTGTCCAGGGTTGTATACATATTCATCTAATTAGATGTCAATGCATATTTAGCTGGAACTTTTCTTTCTTTTCTAGCTGATCAAAGTAAACAACAATTTACCGTATTGCACTCAAATAATGACAAGATGAGTAATGTTTGATTACAGTGTTGTATTAATGTTGTAAAATGTTGGAAGGTGTTTCAAAACACAAAGCAAAAAATAATAAGAATAAAGTGGAGAGGATAACTTCACACTATTAGTCAATAGTTATAAAATACCATAGCCTCAGCTATTACCCATGTTTTAGCTACCTCTAATGTTGATCTAAATAGTCATTAGAGATGCATGTGTAAGCTAGAGATTGATATTGCATGCACTACTACTAGGAGTATGGCAGGAAGAAGAAGAATTAATTGATAGCGGAACAATAAAAATAATACATGATTGGAAGTTGTGTTCTATTTCCAGTGTTTGAGCAACATTATAATAATAGAATATTATTCTGAAGGCCAGTAAGAGAGAATAGCCAATAGCTGCTCTGCTTGGTGTTAGGAAATGCTGCTACATGAGTTGTACATCTCATCCCTGTTTGCTACAAGAATCTTGTGTGCTTTGGCTACTTCTTGATAATCATAAGGTTGATGTCATGGTGCAATGTGGCACCATAATTTGTCCATGGAAATAATTTAGATCTGTACATTTATTTCTATGGTGGAGACTGGACAGTTGTACCACATTCTATTCATCACAGTGCTGTATAACATTCGGAAGCCTTGATTGCCTCTCAGTGCTGCCTATGGGTAGAAGGACACAAGTTTGTCACCTTCTAGCAGCTGCTTGATTCTCTTTTTTCCCTCTCCAATCTGCATCCACCTCATGCCATGCCTGCTGAGCTCGAGTCACTAAACTTTGAGCACATAGGCAAAACCCTATTGGCTTCAGAAGAAGAATTCAAGACCATCTCATATTCAAATATAAAAATGCTGTAGGATTTTTATCCTGTCGCACGACTAAATAGGAATGTCAGTGCAGCTTCTCAGACGTGGTGTTAATACTGCAATAAGTCAAGGTGTGTCTAGTTGGTAATCAAAGATATTGCTACCGTACTATCATGCCAATGACTGCATTACAATGCTTGAATTTTGGTGTAAAGTCATTAAAAGTATAATTTGGACCAGTTTTAATACTTTCTAATGTAAATGAAAATCAATTTTTAAGCAAAAATTTAAATACATGCAAATGATGCTTGGGCTATGTTTAACAATGGTATACTGCAAATAAGATTTCAGTTTTAAGTTTCGGTCAAAGTTATAATTTTTCTAGTACCCTAGAATTATCAGTATAAATATTTATGAGCATTGATTATTTTCTGTCAGCTCAAGATGTAATTGTGTTATAAATGATATTATAACTGTACAATTTCATCAATAAATTTTAATTAAAAAGCATAAAATTGACACTGGTCTCGTGCCAAAAGGTTATTTAACATAATCCCAAGATATTGACAAATAAATGATCTAGAGGTGCAAAGTGATGGACCTGCCACATTAAATTAGGCACCTTGAGTTCAATCACAAAGTGTAGGAGGGGCTTGAACTTAGGTGTCAGATTAGTTAATTAGCCATTTAGTTCAACACTGGCCTGGATGATAATACAGCATATCAAAACAGAGCAAGCCTGACTTAGCCACTGATTATAAACAGTCACTGGCCACTGGTCACTCACTGGCCACTCACTGGCCACTGAAATGGTAAATAAAACCTAAAATTATAATTTGTTCAAACAGTTTTATTGGACCTTCTGGTGTTTTACAAGTACTGTTTTTATAAATATAGAACTGTATTACTTTGTTTCAAAATACAGCCTGACACACATGTATAGTTTACCTGGAGTATTACTGCTAGCTAGGACTTCATACTTACCACCCACCTGTATAGCAAAAGACGGATCTGAGAGTCATTCAACTAATTTTACACACCAACCCATGAACCATCCAGTTTTGATTGTATAGCCAGCTGTTTTCTGGTATTAGCCCTGGTCATGTGATATGAAATGTGACTTCAAACCTGCACTAGTAACATCTATAATACCAGGGTTATACAGATATGGTCTACTTCCTGTGGGGTAGTAATAGTTACTGCAGACGTTGCCCCCTGCGACTGTGACACTAACACACAAGACTGAGTTATTGCATAGTAGTCTTAAATCCTTTCAATTTGATTTTGATCATGAGGTGGAGATACTCAGAACTAAGTGGAGATGATAACTCCTTCAGTTAGTTAGAGTTTAAGCGACAAATCAGAATCTTCAGTTAGGTTTTAAGCAACGAATCAGAACCTCTGTGTCGAAGTCATTTACTCCGTGATAGAATCATGATCTTTCCGAAGAAAATTGGTTTAAGCAGTTTTAGAAGAGCTTAGAGGAACAATTTGCATTCTTCTTTTTACTGTGTATAATATGGTTGCACCCCACTCCATTGCTCAATCACAAAGGAAATATATAATATTTAGCTAGCGGCAGTGGGAACTCAGGGTTTTCTACAGCCGCCATTTACGACCCACTAGTTGATGGTGTAGCATGGATCCAGCAAAGAATTTATGAGTTCTAAATAGTATTAGGTAAATTATAAATATCACTGTTTGACAGAAATGCAGGCGGCACGAATATAAATTTGATTGATTACAAGGAAATAATACAGTCATAAAAAGGTACATAATGTGCGACCTAGTCTGTTAGTTATTTATAATTCTAACGGAATTTATAAGTTTATTATTTATAAAAAGACATGTTGCCCAATAGTTGCTATAAGTGAATGGTTTGCGTGAATGAACTATGTTGAGTTCAGTAGGATTGCATTGTCGATAATCGCTCAACAAAATGTTGAAATTTTAAACCAGCTTTACTGTCAACATATTTTTATGCTCCATGCTTAACTACAATCCTAGTTAAATATAGCTAGACGCACACTGGGGCTTCCTGTCTGACATCATCAAATTTGAGAAAGCTCCTTCACTTTTAACAACAGTTAACATAGTTTATTATGAGTAGTCTCCATGCTAGCTAGTTTACACGAAATGAGAGCTGAAAGCTTTAACAATGAGCTTGCAAATTAACTGATGCCAACAGAGCTGTAATCCCTTGAAGACTTTTACAATAATAAAAACCAAGAGTTGTGTAATGTTGGTAATTCCAAGAGAATTATAATTTCCCGTAAAGAAGCAGACAAATTCTGCATGGAATGGGATGAGCTTTCATGATCATGCTCCATTGCTACAACAATTGGGTGAGGGTACAGAGAGTAGACAACTCTCTCTATGGTGATCATGATTGAGGTTTAACTTAAAATGCCGTTTATTATCACAATAAACAGCTCTACGTATTTCTGGATAACGACACCAAAGATGAATATTCACTGTCATGATCTCAATACAACGCATCACAAATCTTCCAATTCGGACGCATGTGAATATATTTGGATGATTTGAAGAACTGGAAGCAAAGGCGTCTTGGAGTCAAGATAAATACTCCCTTTCATTGGTCGATGTAAGAACAAATAGAAGCAATACTTGCCAGAAGAAGGAGAGTTCTCTTAATGTTCTGAAGTTTTTACCATTTCCTGTGTGGGATAAGCTGGTTTATAGTGCTGGCCTATGCCATGTAGGTGGACATAAATAAGACTTTCCAAATTACGTGGATTAAAGCATATTGTCGATGAAATATAAAAACACTGTTTTCCTCATACATAATCATCTCGCATTAAACTGTTTGTGGCTGAACCGTTTATCTAAATATAACTATAGCACGCTTTATCATATTAATTAATTTGACAGGTTGAGATTATTCACACCACAAACAGGACTTGACTTACATGTAGCATTGCCAAGGTGCACTTCATGGTTCGGTAGTCGAAATAGATTGACTCTTAATAAAGCTAACGTCATAACATATCTGAGATACTACAGAACAAGTGGTACCAGCTGCTAACCATTTGGAGCTAAAGTACAAAGTCTCTGTTCTCAACCAATAGAATGCTCATTGTTTGTGAGTCTACGATTCGCTGAAAAACAAGATTATAGTTATACGTGGAAAGCTAGGAACATGAGAGAAACCAGTTCAGTTAACCTTCTTAAGAAATGTATAACAATTTGCAAATTCTAATTTGAACTAGTTTAAACATGCATTTTTGGAAAATTGATCCTTTTCCTTAAACTTTCGCATCATTCGTCCGATATTCTTCAAATCAGTCGTAAAACATTCACTTGCTACCCACTATTTGTGAAGCTTTGTCGTATCACACCTGAAAACAATATAATTATATAATATATTATTATATGCTGTAGGACTAGGAGTTCTATCAGGGTCGACCAGGGGCACGGATCAAGAGATTTCGTGACTTCGTAATCTTGTAATCTCATGACCTCATCACTACTGTAACTGGTAAAATCTTGAGAAAGGATTGCATAGAGTACACTTGATCTCACTGAATGATTTAAAGTTGTGTTGAAACACCTTAGACTGAGTATATTTAAGGTTGCACATCGGATTGCCAAGGTGGATAATCAGTAGACACCAAACCAATAACCATATCAATAATTTGATTACACATGTACTAACTGTGATTATCCTTGTCATGACTTAGTACTTCCTGTTACGGAAGATCAGTGAGGTTCAGAATATGCTGGACGTGACCATTCCACACCTATCTTTCTCAGACGTAGCGGGCTGGTTGACAATCCGTCTTGGAAAATGCCTAACTATTACTAATTTATCAATTGTCACTTCTGTTAATATTAACAAAATATACTTCTATAATACTGTAATAAGAATAAGAATGCAAATTTTCACTCTATAGCAGGTAAAATGTGCAGGTAAAATGTGTAGTAAAAGCTAGCCAATCAACATTAGTGATGTGCCGGATGAAATTATGTTAGAGCAATTTGAAGTTCATATGCAGATGAAGAAAAATCTCTCGCTTTGTTTGATCATGGTGTTTTCATGACTTCTTTGACCGGCTTAAGTCACAATAAAAAGGGACAAAACTATGGCTGCTAGACCTTGGTAAAAAGGTCTAGTGGCCTGTGATCATGCTTGGTTGAATCAAATCATCTCGACTAGCTCACTAGCACACTCAAAGTTCTTCGCAAAAGTAGGTTTTGCATTTGACTCGGACCAGGGTGTTTACAGCATGTATGCCAGAAGTGGGTCGGAAATCTCCTGACCAAGTTGGATTGTACCGAAAATTTATCTCGTTAAGACACTAAAATTTGCTCATCATTATGTCAATACATAATACTGTAGCAACTGTGAGTGCTCTGGAATAGTTGAACTAATGACTAGCGTCTCTAAATATGTAACTATGATCAGACATCTGTGTGGTGATGATACAGGAAGTCACTGCATGATATTAAACAGGGAACCTTGTGTAAAGTGTGGGAGTGAGTGGATTATTCACTCTCACATGGACCAAGTATATGTGACATTCTCTATCTATGACATCATCGGGGCAAATTGACCCGCTGTAATAGCATAATGTAATCTAAACCTGACTCAGCTCACATAAAAATAGCACTTTTGATGACTGGTGTTACAATATGATCCAATTTCTAGGAAATATAGTGTTGATAGGTTATTCTATTATTTCCTGTATCACTCAGCATAGTATAATATTGTGGCAGTGTATAACTGTGTTATTAGTGTTATTGTGTTTTCTAATTATTGTACAAAATTTCCTTGCGCTGCAAAATATTTTTCAAACTCATTCTGTTCATATCTAACTATCATGGTATATAAAAGTAATATTATCACATTGTATAATATTTTACACAACACAATGCAGTATTTTAATATTACAGTGTATGTGTATTTGTATGGCTACTGGATTATACCATGTGTACAGTGCATGCAAATAAAATATTTAGCTCAACATATTATTGTGCTACGTATGATTAATTACATTCAAAAATTAAAATACAAATTTAAAAATCCAATTAAAATATTTGGCACACATCTTTCTTGTTTTGACACTGAGGTCATTTTTCTTAACCTATCTAATATTTTTAATTTAAATATTGATTAATAATATAAATTTTCATAACACTTACAAACACTTGTACGCTCTACCATATTTCTTAATGACAGCAATACTTGAGGACACCAAACACATGTCAACTACTGCATACAATTATTTACAATGACTTGTATAGTAGAGATCTCCCTTTGTTTGTGTGAACCATTTACTGTCCAATAACACTAGATGGCGTTGGGTGAAGTGAATCCATGTTCCTGTTTTATGATACACTTTTTTAAATTCTATTTTTGTAGTTTGCATGTGAATCTATACAATGAATACAAATGGCAAGCTACAAAATAAACAAAAAAAAAATTAACATGATGCAACTATTTTCTACCTGTTATAGTTTCATTAATTAGTCACTGTATAGTGTTAGGCGAACAGCCTATCCTCAGCATGATAACATTTGGTATAGGCTTACAGTGTCCAACTATGTATAATTCGAAAACAAATGTTCCTAAAGTTTGGATGCTCTCTATGACACAGTATTACAAACCTGAAATAGTCCATGGAGCTAAGGCTAGTGGACTCGTAAAATATTTGGCAGACAAACCAGGTGGGTGTCAGATAGAATATCGTACCTGTGTTAAACATATCGTACGAATATAGGTCAATGGTGGTGGTGGCCAATTTCATCATCACTAAACGTGTTCTAATATACTGTTTATCATATACTATCTGTTAACCCATTAGCCCTTCACCTACCTATTGAAGTCCATAAGTCTTCCCGTAGGTGGACATTACCCATTGAATATGTACCACACATTTCCTATTTATGGATAGTAACTTGACACACGGTTTCAAATTCTAAAAAAAATGCAACCATGTAGGCTAATATAATAAATTATTATATAACATGAGAGGAAGGGGGTGTCTTCACTTGGTCTAGCTAATACAATGTACATGCATGTATGTAAACTAATGAATAACTAAGGTATAGAAGCAGGCCCACCTGCGGCAAGGTGCAAAATGGAGATCTAAGTAGATAAGTTAGAAATGAGAAAACGTTTTCAAACTTTCTATATAATATTAATATGTAGTAGCAGTAGTATGAATACATTAGCGTGCTACTACAACAGGGCATCTCGAACCTCAAAGTATTTAGTATTGACAACGGAACTTGACAATGATGGAAACTATCAAACTAATTTTCTCCATTGTCTTAGGTCACTAATTATCATACATGTAATTATGATGTGATTGTGTCGTATATTGGAGTTGTCCTCTCCTATTATTTTCCTGCTGAGCGTGTCATGCAAATCGTGTACCTACTGGTCTACATGTCTCTTTGTGTATAGTAATCAAATTACCTGA
This sequence comes from Bugulina stolonifera, assembly GCA_935421135.1. Classification (NCBI taxonomy): domain Eukaryota; kingdom Metazoa; phylum Bryozoa; class Gymnolaemata; order Cheilostomatida; family Bugulidae; genus Bugulina; species Bugulina stolonifera. The sequence goes on from OW285195.1 coordinate 10,889,060, forward strand.
ATGCGGTTGCAAGTACATGTATAACTATGTACTGCAACTGGAACTAGTGTGCATCAAATTAGTCGCGGCTAGGGCTAGTTGTATGCTGAAGTTATCCTCACTTGTGAATGTCTTTCTCCACTCTACACCTCTCATTGATTCGGTAGTTTTAGATGTACGTGCACAATAAAGGGAGAGGTGGGGTTATATGCGTTGCAGTGTCTGCTAGTCTGATGGTAGATTCGCCTTGCGTAACCAGTTTTATGTTGGACAGTATTGCTGTAGGCACATGTTGTATAATCACCTACATAGTGGAGTGATTATTCAGTTGTATATTTAATTTGGAGGGCCCAAAGAGCTGGTACAGATGGCTTTGACACTTTGTATGTGTGTAACTTGCAACGTTTTGAGTCAGAATGGGGTATTTTTATGTAGCCTAGTATCAGCTTGTGGGACGTGATCACGCTACATTCATGCGTATGACACATGTTTAGAGATTCCTGAGCTACATACATTCTACTTTGCTTCAACTAGGTGTTGGCAATAGTGACACGGTTGAGAGAGGTTGTGATTGATGACATTGCAAGGCTGATCCGGAGTATAAATTACCATTGTCTATGGTGGTGGTGCATCATTAGCAGACTGGAAGTTTAACTGAGCGTATCATACATGTATAGTATTCTATGTGCTCTACTAAATTTTTTATTGTCTGGAATCATACTACAGATTTCTTACTACAACAAGTTCTAGCTAGTTCTTAGGCATAAATAGGTAAGTTTTGAAGTTACAAAATATCTCATTAATGTACAATGTATCTATGTACATGTATATTAGCTTTTAGCTGTGATGCTTATAGATGTAGAAGCAGAGTCTTGTGTGTATCATAGCCAGTCATTGTTTAGATTGTTTGTAATAAAGTCAACAAAATACTGTCCAATATTCTTTGAAATGACTTTGGCTGAAATTGGCCAAAGATCTTGTGGCATAACAGGGTTCATGAGAGCCCTTTAGAAGATAACATAGGTGTAGAAGTTGCAGAATAGAATTTGAAGATGCATAATAACCAAAGTCTTTCTTCTAAGAAAAGCAATGGATGAATGGCAGCACTGATTGGTTATTTGAAGCATTCATTCAGCTTTATCCACTGCACCAAATGATTCCATCTTTCTCTCAATATCTACTAGCATACCATTTGTCGATTAAACTTGCTTAGCAAGCAGAAAGTGTCAGATTTTGATAATTTTTTTCCTTTTGCAGAAAACGCAATGCTTGGATTACTATTCGTCTCGAGTCAAAACCGAAAGTGTAAATGGATAAAGACGTTTATGCAGCACATCAAGAATTATAAGAAAACAGGAGTTAGACTCAGAGAAGCACAACTTATCTCACCAGAGGGCGACGTTATGGTTCAAGATGGTGAAGAGATCATGACAGAGAATGACGTGATGGTAGGTGTTAGACTTTCGGTACATGCGGATTCCTGTGAATAGTGTAACTTTTTGTAGAGTTCCGAGTTGGTTATGTTGTAAACTACTTTCTATGGAGCATTCCAACAGTCACACAATTTCAGTCTATGCTATTGTTTTCAACCTTCTGTTGGAACAGAACGGCATGAAACCATTTACTGGGTTAACTATTAAGGCTCGTAGGTTAAATCACGCTCATCAGAGTATTACTACTAGCTATCCCAATTTCTCTAATCGAGAAGGAATAGTTGCATGGAGTGAATTGTTCATAATTAGAGTTCCTACATAACCTCAATAACTGCATGTCCATGTCTATAATAGATTCACATCAATTCATACAGGAGTTTAAAATTAATTAGGAAGAATGAGTTTACTTGCTAGGAAGTAATCAGTAGGGTCATTAATCAACCCACAATATATTCTGTTGTATATTAATATTATCTCTGGAATCAACCAATCGTTAGTATAATCTCTCTCTGCTTTATAGCCTCACCCACGTGTGAGTGACAACCTGCTAATCTCCTACACGACTTACTGGCTTCACTTTGAGGATAAAAACCTGTCACCTAGGTGGAATTATTTTTATAGAAAGATTTAGTTTGTAGTTTATTATAATGGATCTATTTATGTGTTTAGATGCTGAGAGATATCTTGCTGTACCAGCCAGGATGCACTGATGTTCTGTATCTGGATAATCTCTATTACTGCGTGAAACAGCTAACAGACCAGCTTATAGTATTATTTAATGGTTCCAACTACATCATAGCCTGTGTTACTGACACTGATCACACCCTCCTAGTCAATATCAAAGCACGTAGATTTGACAGTGACAGAACCACAGAGTGGATGCTAAGTCTAGCCAACAAGCTGCAAGAGAAATTCTCATGATTTCAATAAAATGGTAGATTCAGTGGAGGAAAGAGCTCGTTCAAGCTGTACGCTGGTAAGGTTGCCTACTTCACCAGGTACCAGAGAGAATATGAGTTGGATGGCATAGAAGCTACTACTAGTAGAAGGTGCCTCTGCAGACTCGAAGATGGCTGGAGAACGTCTAAGCTTCAAATTAATGTCATCATCATTACGCCACTGTCGTTACGTCACTCTCGTTGCGTCTTCGTCTTCACTGTGAAGTCACTAATCGTTATGTAACTATCGGCAGACACCCATCGTGGAATTTCTGTATACTAGATCTATTTGCATCAATCAGGTACTAACCCCTATGGTAGACCGAGACAGCTATCATCTGGTTTTGTAATATCTTTTTTCGAGAGCATGCCTGAATGGTTTGGGAAGACATCTCTGTAAAGCTTTAGGCGTGGCTAGATTTACAAATATGATACAAGATTTTACAACCAGAGAACTTGCAGTTTGTGCCGCTTGACATTGCAATATTATTTTTCAGCATCTTTGCTGTAATCACTTTAGTGTCTAATTCTACAGTTTGTTCTGGTAACATGACTGTCTGTTATTTATTGAGAAAAATTTCCTGAAAGGAATGTTTTCTTCTGATGCTCACTTTTACAGCTCAATTTTCGATTCTATATACAATTTTCCTGTATGCAATGTTGATGCCATATTGTTACCTTTTTGTACATGTAGCTGTCACCTGTAAACTCAGTTTACAATGGCAGTCTTACCACAATATAGTTCTACAGCATTGAGGCATTAGCAATCTGTCACTGCAGGCAAAATATTTTCCGTCCATAAATTTGAATATATGAATAAATTAAATACTTAAAAATTTGACATGAAGCATTTTACTTTAATTTCCACTAAGTTTGAATGTAAGTATTTCATGCTTGTGCAGGTAGATGGAATTCTGCGTGCCGTCTACCTGCGTGTTCCAATACAGAAAGAGTAGGAGCACTATAACCTTTGATAGTGTCAGGCGTGTCCTTGACACAGTAGATGGCCACCCTGTTTCTACTTACATGATTACGTCATTCTAATAGAGAGACTTGTCCGTTATTCCATACTCAAGTAGACTGTATTTACAATAGCACCTCTTTCCTATATAATGGATAATTTAATTATAATGCTGAGAGGTTATAATAATTATAATAATACAAGAAGGTCATATTTGTTCACTAACATCGGAACACCTAACAACAAGTGTAATACACATGTAGAAGCCTCGACCAAACTATATATATGTGAACCCTTTGCTCAAAGAGGTCATCTAAGGCGTGACAACTTCCCACAAAGTTATTACTTGTTTTGGACAACATGTCGGTTCAACTAATAACAAATAGTAGTTTTGCAATGTCATGATTTTCCTTCAAGTTATAAACAGTTCTGCATCATGCAGTGTCTTTAGTCCAAAGATCCACTCACACTATTCGTTTGTGGTACAGAATGGAGTTCTTCTCTTTTGGTTAAAGTCTCTTTTATGAAACATGTCAATTGTTGTGTTATTTGGTTGAGCCCTATATCTTTACTTGGGTACTAAATGAAATGTCTAACATGCAAGGGGTCCAGGTGTAGCATGTTGTCCAATATACATGGGGTCCAGGTGTAACATGTCCAATATACATGGGGTCCAGGTATAAAATCTTTTAATGCTACCTGCTTGTGACATCCATGGATGTTACAATGCAAAGGTATTATCACATGTTGTGTTGATGATACTTCGGCTCGGCAAAGTTATGAACCTATTGCAGTATGCTAACAGCACAGTATTCCTAAGCAAGGGGTAGTGTAAAGTGAACGAATGAACTAGGTATGCCAAATTTAGCAGGTATTAAAGGTTGTTCCATAGTGACAAGATGCATGGCAACCTATGCTAGTACCACCGGATGTAATATGTGAAGTAAAAATATAAATGTATATAGTAGTGTTGAACACAACATATTCAAACAAATGCATACATGAAGTACACCTAGTTTGGAAGTTTATGTTTTACTATAATTTCATTTGGTTGTGCTATTAGAAGTCAATTACAACTACATTTCGTTCTCACATGGTGTGCTCAGGTACAATAGGCCTATGGAAAGCACAGTTTACACAACAGTAATACTGCAGGCAATTCCCCTCTAAAATATCTTGTATAAAAGACAAAGAACCAGTTCTACATGTATGTTTTAATCAAACATTAGGAACTTTGTGTTCGGAACTTCACATCTAATAGCCACTCATAAGTGACACTGACACTATAATGACTTCTATTTCAGGAATATTTAGAGAGTGGGCAAACTTTGATTAGTTTAAAAATGGATTCCACAAAGTAGAACCTACAAGAAATTCATGTCATGCTATAGTTAGGAGATGTTAATATACATGTAGTAATGGCCATGGTCTCCAAGCTACCCTTTCAGGGTCACATGTCACCCGTTATCTATTTCTCAGCGGATCTCTTGCCCTAATAGAAAAGTTTGGGCACTTCTAGTATAGGCAATTCCTTATTTGCCTGTTTTGTAAATATTGTAGGTGGCGTCTAGACAAGTCCTATAAACAATATACTTGTGCATGTGTACGTGACTTGCCAGGAATTAATTGGTGAAACATTAATTATAGCTACCACAGCAAAGCCTGAAACTACATGTAGTTTATTAAGGTGTGAGATTGGGAGGGTGAAAGAAGTTTGTCGGTCTTAATTTGTTGCCTTTTTATGGGCCTTGGAATTTTGTTTGTTGAAGCATGTGAAAAATATACCATAACTGTGATAGGACATAATAATAATGTTCACTATGTACATCTATACCTTCCACTAGCACTCAAAGATTTATAGCGCTAAACTATTTGATAGGTATCTTTGAAAGTGTATGCTCTCTCCTAATAACTCTAGACCTGGCATCAAAAGCTTGAGAATATGAAAATAACATGAGAAATCAAGTTAAAATGGCCACATTTTGTCAGATCAAAAAAGTTCAACAACCACTACAATACATAGAGAATGCTCTAAGTCAACCTTAGTGGGTTTATATAATTATTTAGCAGTGTTGCTAAGTAGAGGGTATTTATGGAAATGGGTGTGTAATGGAATGTTAATGTTAGTGGTCTAGATTCTCTGATTATTTTACTAATTGCCTTAGTAGTGCACCTGGAGAAGGTACTAGTATCAGATACTGAAAGATACTCTATACTGTGGTGTACTAGTACTACATGCATCTACTGTACAATATAATATACTGTGACTAGTGGTATACTAATACTCTGTATCATTGTACTAGTACTACATACATCTACTGTACAATATAATATACTGTGACTAGTTGTATACTAATACTCTGTATCATTGTACTAGTACTACATACATCTACTGTACAATATAATATACTGTGACTAGTTGTATACTAATGCTCTGTATCATTGTACTAGCACTACATACATCTACTGTACAATATAATATACTGTGACTAGTTGTATACTAATACTCTGTATCATTGTACTAGTACTACATACATCTACTGTACAATATAGTATACTGTGACTAGTTGTATACTAATACTCTGTATCATTGTACTAGCACTACATGCATCTACTGTACAATATAATATACTGTGACTAGTTGTATACTAATGCTCTGTATCATTGTACTAGTACTACATACATCTACTGTACAATATAATATACTGTGACTAGTTGTATACTAATACTCTGTATCATTGTACTAGTACTACATACATCTACTGTACAATATAATATACTGTGACTAGTTGTATACTAATGCTCTGTATCATTGTACTAGTACTACATACATCTACTGTACAATATAATATACTGTGACTAGTTGTATACTAATACTCTGTATCATTGTACTAGTACTACATACATCTACTGTACAATATAATATACTGTGACTAGTTGTATACTAATACTCTGTATCATTGTACTAGTACTACATACATCTACTGTACAATATAATATACTGTGACAAGTTGTATACTAATACTCTGTATCATTGTACTAGTACTACATACATCTACTGTACAATATAATATACTGTGACTAGTGGTATACTAATACTCTGTATCATTGTACTAGTACTACATACATCTACTGTACAATATAATATACTGTGACTAGTTGTATACTAATACTCTGTATCATTGTACTAGTACTACATACATCTACTGTACAATATAATATACTGTGACTAGTTGTATACTAATACTCTGTATCATTGTACTAGTACTACATACATCTACTGTACAATATAATATACTGTGACTAGTTGTATACTAATACTCTGTATCATTGTACTAGTACTACATACATCTACTGTACAATATAATATACTGTGACTAGTGGTATACTAATACTCTGTATCATTGTACTAGTACTACATACATCTACTGTACAATATAATATACTGTGACTAGTTGTATACTAATACTCTGTATCATTGTACTAGTACTACATACATCTACTGTACAATATAATATACTGTGACTAGTTGTATACTAATACTCTGTATCATTGTACTAGTACTACATACATCTACTGTACAATATAATATACTGTGACTAGTTGTATACTAATACTCTGTATCATTGTACTAGTACTACATACATCTACTGTACAATATAATATACTGTGACTAGTTGTATACTAATACTCTGTATCATTGTACTAGTACTACATACATCTACTGTACAATATAATATACTGTGACTAGTTGTATACTAATACTCTGTATCATTGTACTAGTACTACATACATCTACTGTACAATATAATATACTGTGACTAGTTGTATACTAATACTCTGTATCATTGTACTAGTACTACATACATCTACTGTACAATATAATATACTGTGACTAGTTGTATACTAATACTCTGTATCATTGTACTAGCACTACATACATCTACTGTACAATATAATATACTGTGACTAGTTGTATACTAATACTCTGTATCATTGTACTAGTACTACATACATCTACCGTACAATATAATATACTGTGACTAGTTGTATACTAATACTCTGTATCATTGTACTAGTACTACATACATCTACTGTACAATATAATATACTGTGACTAGTTGTATACTAATACTCTGTATCATTGTACTAGTACTACATACATCTACCGTACAATATAATATACTGTGACTAGTTGTATACTAATACTCTGTATCATTGTACTAGTACTACATACATCTACCGTACAATATAATATACTGTGACTAGTTGTATACTAATACTCTGTATCATTGTACTAGTACTACATACATCTACTGTACAATATAATATACTGTGACTAGTTGTATACTAATACTCTGTATCATTGTAATTTGGCACTTTGTGAATGCAAATATCATTAATCGTAAGTGGCTATTGAATTCTAGACCAGGAGCTTAAAGTCAACTTCTTGAATTTGAATACCCAATAAATTGACTGCTAATTTATTGCAGATATAGAATGAAGTCATAATAGGAGAGTTAACAGAAGTTCCTGTTTCTACAAGGTTGCTGACCACTCACAGTTCAGCTGCATTTCATGCCCATCAAACAGCCATACCCATTCCATGTATATATAGGGCAACATGTGACCTAAATGTACATGTGCACGTGGATCGGCCATCTTAAATTGATAAATTCTTCGTAATAAATTTGCATGATTTGGTGGTTGCATTTACATGTAAACCTGCGGCAGTGCTACATACATGGTATTTTATTGAATTACATTGTATGCATTGTTTGACAGTCAAACAATAGAGTGTATCCAATAAATCAGCATTGAGTGTAGGCAGAAACTCTGAGAAGGAAGAATCGACACGCTAACCGTGATGCAGCATAAATTACTTCGTAGCAAATAATAGAAAATGCAAAGGTTTGCATTCACCGAACAATATGGTCAGCTACATGTGTTTTAAAATAATTATTACTGGACACTTGTAAAGTTTCAAAAAGATAATTGGAAGCAACATAATATGTTCAGAAAAAATAAACCACCAACATTCTACAGGAATGGCGAAGGTATAATATTATGATTTATGTGTGTCACTTCCATGGAAGTAGAAACATCATAGCGCTGCTGTCTGAGTAACATCACAGTATAGCATACATGTATATTGTAGAAAGTGGTTTGTCCCCAACGCAGAGTGTATAAAGATAAAGTAGACATTTTCCTTATGACAGGTGGTTACAGGTGCTAACTTTATGACACTAAAGAGTAGGGCAGAGAGAGTTCTAGCATACTCATTGTGTCTAAGTTCTGTGAACTCCTGTAGAATTGAGTTTTACTGTCATCAACCAACCTGTGTTACTAAACATGCTTTAGAGTCGGCTTCACGAAAAGCGTGAGCTTCGGCAGGCTGGCTCCGTGGGCGAGGAGTAGTATCAGCCTGCCAGTAACGCCGATTAATATCCAGCCAATAACCAAAGCCGATTTCTAACAAATTGCAGAGTTCTTGTATCTGTGATGAGGGAGACTCAAAAGACCAACACAGAGTTTTTGCAAGGCTAATAAATGGCGCTCCAAATTTTCTCTAGAATGAGGTTTCGTCAGTTGAAAAAGAACAAACGACTTCTGGTGTAACCAAGCCTTAACTTATTAGCTTCTGTTAGAGCCTGCAGATCTCTTGTTCAGCTGGTACAACCTTTTAACCTTGGCTAAAATATTTTGTTAATTTTGGCAACAGCGGTGTCTTTGTGCATATGTGTATAGATTGGTGTTACTAAATAAAGATAACGCATTGTCACCATAGCGTAAGGACGTACAGTAGTAAAATAGGAGAACATTACTAAATGTATAATCTCCACCTTTACCAATGTGTTTGGGTAAAAAGTATAAGAAGGAAGAATGCTTTATTTTTTCTGCTTTAGATTAGATTGAGGACTATTTACCGTCTTTGAGTGTTCATGTTAGTTGTTGAAGTCTGTGAGTGAATTATAGGAGAGTTGCTCTACTACCCACCGGCACACAAAGCAATAATTCTGCAAATAAATTATATAATACCTTCCTTCTCATGATGATATTTGCAATTATCTTGACAGAAGTTGCCAACAGATGGATGACTTTGCAATAAATCTCTGCTGGCCCTCAACTTGTGACATCCTTAGACCTTTGCACTAGTGTTAAAGTTGAATGAAATAATAACTCTACTTTGTATAATGAAGTATTTCACTTTTATTCATAAAATACAGCATACCTAGAAGTAATAACCTGTCAGTGAGAAACAAAGGCATTAGCAACTTGCGAAACTATCATAGAGATAGGCATCATACCCCATAAATCATACAACTTTTGACTGAATAATGAATAGGCTCTTCAACAGAGATGGTGCATTTGACGCCTTTGAGTTAGAAAATTCACAAATTACAAGCAACAACAATGACCTTGCATTTTTAGCAACAGTTGAAGTCTGGTGAACTATCTTTGCAGTGCAACTTTAACTTGCTTTGGCCTACTTGCAACACATAGATGAGTTTAGTGTGCGGTGTTTCAGTAATCAAATTGTATTATCTGCGTGATGAACTATCCTTACCTTTGTTGCTGATTCCAAGAACAGTGGAAATTGTTTTACATAGAGTGTTGGCGGCACGAGCAAGATACAATTGTACATCAATGTTACTACAGTTGAAACACCACACCAATACCTAGGTGTGGTGAAGGGAAATACCTCACAATCTTGATGAACACAGAGATTGTGGTGAATGCGCTCCAACATACTGCACTGCACCTATATATATGTAGATAAATATTATTCAACTGAATGTATTGCTTGTTGTGAAGACGCTATTAGCAGCTTAAGATTAGCAAGTCGTGAACTATGTTGTGAGTCTTATCACGTCTACTTTCTTTATGTAGTCATCTTCATCTTCTCATCGTTAGAGAAATGAAGCATAATATATTGCCAGCATAACTACTTTGAGCTAAGTTGGGTCAACGACAACTCTTGTTTTCACTTGCTTAAAAATACTTCATAGAATGCGCACTTGATTTCCATTTGGCAAAATATGAGGGAAAGAATTTAAAATGTCAATCAAATAGATGTTACCTTCACAGCAGTGAAACTGTCTATACATATAGATGTTGAGAACTTGACAGTTGAAGCCTTAAAATAGTAGCAAGCCATTAGAGATCAATAACATAGTGGTGCCGTGGCTAGTGAACATGTATGGTGTAGCTGAAGATGTAGAGAAATTTGGCATAGCCTTTGTTTTTCACCATACCTAAAGAAGGAGAAAATGCCTTTTTTATATTTCATTTGGTGGCTGCCTTTACTCGAAACCCCAGCCACTAGAAGGAACTAAGGCGCTGACCACATCTCTCTATATTATTGCACTACTTGCTGAATCTCTTGTGCTTCAGTAAACCTCCAAGTTGCTGTTTTCTTTCCCTAGACTTCATTGGTCTGGTAATACAAGACCTCATTCTATGCATCATTTATCACTCAATCTTGGAATCTCTTGAATGTTGACTTAGAGATTACATCTGCATACACTAGTGCAATAGATCCACCAATCTCTGAAAGGTAATAGACCTATTAAACCCCAGACAGGTTATAAATCAGACAAACAGATTCAATAGGGTCACAAAGTCACAAATTCATCAATTAGGAGTCTGTGTCAGATGACTCGGGGGGGGGGGGGGGGGGGGGGGCTTAAGATTATTAATACGCAGAGATCCTGTAGATTTACTCACTGATACTGCTAAGTAAACTAGTTTGAAGGAGCGAACGCTGTCTACTACTTCATTCATACTCACATGTCTTGGTTTGGTGAATGAAGTTTAATGCATAAATTTAACAACATTCAAGAGGAAAACTCTTGACTTGGTGGCATTAATCACCTTTGCCAAAAGGATGACAGGCAGATATCGACCATGTTGATAGGTAGACAATAGAACTATACTTCTGATTACGAAATAATTAATTATAGAACTCATAATTATAAGCAATTCATTGGAGTAGAATTCATAGGAGCAGATTTTAATAAAAGTTGAAAATATTCATACAGGATTCGAATTTAACATAAAACCCTTAATTGAGGAAACACCAATATTTCTATGCTGCTGAATAATATAGAACATGTTTAGCAAAAATCAGGAACTTTGCCTGACAGCTGATTTGGAACTTCCTGGGTGTACAATAACCACATGTAGAGGCATATGAATAATTACTTGTGCAGTTAGACGTTCTGTTCACCAGCGTACTGTAATTTACCCAATGTTTTACCTCACAATAGAGAAATTACTCTCTAACTTGCATATCCATAATATTGTACATGTATTTAGTTTATAGATCATTCAGCAAATGATAGCCAAGTAATTAAACATGTGTTACTGTTATAATAAATCAAGTTGCATTCAAAGTACCGTATTATAGTGGAACTATTGTATATAAAGATTGCTGACATTTCTTTTGGATATTGGTTTAATTAATGCATTATAACATGTACTATTTGGTACAGAGAGAAGATAACTCTTACATTTATCTATTAATAGTCTTACGCAGTTGTTGTAAATTTCCAGACATAAGAAAAATCAGAGTGTGCAGAGGTTGGATTAACGACAACACCAAAAGGGGTTTAGGAAAGCGACAGCAATATTCTTCACTTGCAGGCTCAGAGAACTTACTGTATCAACAATATATCCATCAACTGGCGTCTTCAATTCAGATATTATAATGCGAGTCTCTTGGATGAGATTTGCAAAACCTACCAATTTATCAGGATTAAATACATACATACATACATACATACATACATACATACATACATACATACATACATACATACATACAGTCATGTATGTGGGTTTACTATAATTCTATTTATGGCAGATTACTGGAATATACCACATTGAAACAGCCATGCATATGACTCATCTGCTAGAAGACAGTCCCCAACTCAACAGCTAACACAAACGGTTATCTCTCTAGCAATCTGTAATACAGGAATACCTTAGCAAAGCAATTCAGAAAATCTAAATACTTGCATCAGAGATTGTGTACTTCATTATCCTTTTGAACTAATGAATGAATGCTACTAAACAATGAAAGTGCTATTAAGAGTGTAACCTAGATGGAAGTTGACGGATTGGAAAGTTACGTGTGCACTAGTAACACGTACACGGACATGCAAAATAGTCATGCATGTTCATGTAAGAAGTTTTTATTCCTTTAGGCTGCCATCATACTAAATTGTTGTGGAGCAAGAGAGGTTTCATCAGTGAAACTATCTCAGAAACCCAAATCTTAGAAGTTTTGCACAAAAGTTGCACTCAATTCAACTGGTAAAAAATTTGATTACTCCATGCATATTATTTTTGTACATGGTTTGTACATTTTGTACTAGTCTTGGTATGCATTAAATGGGGAATATTCACTTCAGGTATTTCAGCAATGTATATCAAGTGTTTGAAGTATGGTAGTATTGTAATGATTATGTGGAATGTGTAAAAGAAAATGGCTCCATCCAATCTGAGTCACACTCCACACGTCAAAACAGTAAGTGCTACTTACTACCAACACTAATGTTATTATCAAAGGATTAACAAAATATGCAGATGCTTATCCTAATCGTCTAATTATAGTGATATCATTTCCTCTATCGTAAGTCTAATTACTTTCTAATCCTAGATTTTCTCAAATATTGAAGTTATTTAATTGTGTAGAATTTAGTGTACTGAGTCATAAACTAATAGTGTGACTCAGAAACTAGTTGTGTGACTCAGCAATTAGTAGCGTGACTAAGACATTTCCCTGTTGTGAGGTCGTCAGAAGGTGAAGTAATTTATCAACTACCTTAAGTCTGGCTTTTGCTGTCACAGATCTGGCAAAAAACTATATTTATCTATCAATCCCGCCACCTATTGGAATAAACCTCTCTACACCAAAAGCCATCACAGGCTTGCAACAGTTCAAGTACCCAGCTTATTGAATGTTGTAAGGCATAATTATGGCGCCTTCTTCAGTAAACATGGTAAAACCCTGGTCATACAATTCATCCAAACTAGCAATGACAGAGGTGCCAAATTATGAATTCAAAACAAAAGTTTAAGCGAAGAAAGTAATTTATATTCACATACACTGTACATGTAATCTCTAACTACATCTGAATGCTCTGAATAAGAGTTTAGATTAATCAATGTCGGTTTCGATGGCCATATTGATGATTTCAATTGATAAGTCGGAGGGCTAATAGTGCAACTATCAAAGAGTCCAAACACATCTAGCATCATTTCATACTGCAGGCATAGTGCTTTTTATGCGACTCCATCTACTAACTAAACTTGGTGAAAATAATAATGAGAGAAACACAGAGTTTTGGCTATTTAAAGAATCCATTCTGCGATAAAGCGACTATTTATATGAACTCGATTCAAAGTCTGCAGTAATACCAAACGACTAGCCGACCAAATGTCAGCAGTTTGTTTACTGAACTGAGAAAAATATTTTGGCACCACCTATTCCTTCCAACTAGTGGTAACATCACGAGCAAGTTTCTTGCACTTTTAGTATAACAGTAGTAGTCTATTAATAATAATTCCTGGATTCTAATGCCTTTGTTTTTGTGTTTGCTGTGTATTTTAATGATATGCAGCGAAAAGTTTTCCTAACCCGACATTATTGCCTTTAGTTAATTATAATCATAGCCGTAATTAAAATCTGTTGTTGTGGCTGGCAGAGAACTATAAGATGGTGGGTCCTGGATCAATGTGAGGGTTTTCTACTCACCAGTTGGTGAACCTGTGCCCACTACCATGAAACACAACAAATATTTGGTATTTCCTTCAGAAATTCCTCCAACACTTTCACACATAAATTTCTAAGAATAGTTTTATCTCATTACCCCACTGATTAATCCAAATTCAATTATATTAATGAGTCTGGAAATACTACAAATATTTGAGGCATCTATTAATCCTTTTTATTGGTTTCTTCTTTATTTATAGAAAAATAATATTTATTTTTACTTAGACAAAAATATGCCAAGAAAAGTGGATTAGCAACTAATATGATAATGATGGTTAGATCTGTAAGATAACAAGAGACATGGAACAGACTGCTGTTTTGATCCTGTTAGACTTTCTATCTCTGGGGTGAAACAAGTGTGATTCGGTGGATAGATACTCACTGTGATACTTCCACTTGTCTACTCAGTACTATTTTAAATTATATGAGTAATAATTTAACTCATTTACATAACTTTACTGAAAGAAGCTGTCTAGAATAACAATGACAACTTTAAACTCAAACCACAATGCTACCACCATTTCTAATAGTAATATACAATAAGTCAGTGAAATTAAAATCTGAAAATTTGAAATCCCACCTTGTATTCTTTTAGAGTCCAACTTTGTTGTAACCGTGAGCCCTTTCTGTGACCAGTGCAGACGGTGGATCAAACCAGCACCTATGGAAAGGAAGCAGCTTGCTACCCAACTTACTAAAGAGTCTTCAATTGCGGTGCAAAAGTAACCAACATGATGTATACAACACAATGATATCTCTCAGTTAGGTGCAGAAGTAGAGAAATTTGAGGTAGCATTAATTTGTTCCTTACCAAAACTGATGGAGAAGAAATTGTCTTCTCTACATTTTATTGATTGACTGCTCTTACCCCAAACCCCAATCCCAAAAAAAGTAGGAAAGTCTTATTGTATCACCCTAAAATACATAATTTCATACAAGTATACAAAGTTGAAGTCAGTCACAAGTCTCATCAAGCTAATAAGTTAGATCTGGGCAATAAACCTGCAAAGAATTGAACCAGTTACTGCCACTAGCGTTGCATGTTTAATTAATGAAGGACCTACAGCTGTAGCAACATTGACGTTGTGTATGTAGTCTAGAGCAATATTTAATGTCATTGAACAGTATTTTGCACATAATTGCAATGTACATACAGTACATCCATAGGCACATGTAATTATATTGCGGTTCAAAACTGAATCTATAAGCCAGACCTTTGTTCAAATTTGATCCAAGTTGAAAATTTTGGTATTATTTTGCCCTTGTGACAGTAACAGCATGCAGTTTACCTTTTCCAAAAATCTCGTGACAAGCACTCGATTACTGATAGACTTGTATCCTGCAGGCAAAGAAGATATAACAGGCTATTATACCTGCATTACACGAAATGTACATGTCACTTGTCTAGTGTCAGCTCAGTGGAGTAATATACACCATTTTAATAACCTGAGATGAATGTTTACCACTCTCATAGAATATCGAAAGAAGACAACTTCTCTCAATTCAGATTTGACAAAGAACAGAGGCTATTTTACTTTCTGCTTGGCCCTGAAATACCTCCCTATGTATATTATATTCTACTTGGCTATATATTGATATTTTACAATTGGAAGTAGTATAAAAAAACGTTTTATTGGTGGAACCCACATCTGGTTTGTTTTAATCCCAAGTGCTATTAATACTCAGGTAATGTGATAATATCATTTACATTTAGTTATAAATTATTGGTCTTGTGGCAATGAACTAATCGACATAATTTTAAAAAAATCAACTATGCAAAAAGTAACTAAATACTGTAATATTTCAAATAATAGGGTGGAGCTCATAATATTTAAATAGAATGCGTTTAATTAGCCCAGTGTCTAGGAGTGTACAGTTCCCAGTTGACCACTGACTGGACTAGAAATAGCCAGGGATTATGGGATTAGTGCCGGAGAGAGCGTGAAGGTCAGATTATTCCATATTCCTCTGATTTTATGAATAGCTAGTTATATCTGCCCTTTTAATGAAGAACTGATCCTTGTTTAATGAATATATACAAAGTTTGGTGCTGTAGTGGAGAAACTTGAGATAGCCTTTGCTCTTCACGTGAACTGAAACAGAAGAAGTTGCCCTCTCTATACTTTATTTGTGGACCACTTTTATCCCAAACCCTAAACAATTGAAAAACTATTCTGCTATTGAAGTTTCTCAGCTACTGCACCTAACATTATAATATCTACATGTACAGGTACATGTACATGTACATGTGCCCACAGTGTACAAGTAACTGTGCACATGTAGGATGCCAACAGTTTGCATAGTATCAAACTACAAGATAAAATAAATTGTAAATGATTGACAGATTTGTTATTATTGTAGACAGTTGCTGTATGAGTAAGTATTGTCTACCTGGTTATACAAAACATCACCACCCTCCAGTATTACATAATTTAGCATAATTATATATAAAATGATGATTTTCAGTATGATCCAGATAATGACATTTAATAGTTTTTTGCTTACTGTTTATAAGTTTTCTCTTGGACTAGAGAAGTTTTTCCTTAGTGGGTAAATACACATTGTAATACTGTTTGTCAATTTATTAAAATCTACTGCAGATAGTTTAGTGTTTGTAGTGAATAAAGACTAAAGTGATAACTCAGAAAGTACAATGAGCTTGTCGGAACTGGAACTACATTGGGCTCAACCACATGAACTTATAAATTTGCATCAATAATTGAATATTATGCAATAGCTGTCAAGGTTATCTGCACAGGTTATGCAACATACAGAAATTATAGAAATGTCACATATATACAACATGAATTATGAATTTTTAGTGAGTACTGTAAATTTATTTACTACAGTTATAGATATTATATTTACATGACTATAGTTTATGTACAAACATGTCTAAGCACCACAACTTTTGTTGGCAATTTACTTTAGTTCTTTCTTACTATTATTGTCCTATTTTACACCAATATAATAATATAAGGGTTAGTCATAGTGAATTACATAACCATACTTTATAATATACAGTAGATTAAAGGTGACCACAGAACTAATGATGACACATAGTGAAGGTATGGCGAGACAACTGTAATTCCACTTGAGTCAGCTATGTGACATACATGACACGAGTCCACCCATGCAAGGTATCTATGTGTAGAGTTCATGGAGATGCTAACATACATACTGCTGCTTGAAGTGGCTTTCTGATATGACTTGTATTTATCACTGTATTATTATATTACAAGCATAAGGAAGGGGATGCTCAAAATGGGTAGCGAATGTTTCACTGTTGGGTATGAATGTATGTATTATACTATGTCTAAGTGATACCAAGTTATCTGCAAGGACTGTGCGGTGTTTCAACAGCGATGAAAAGGCAAATCCTGAAAATGATCTTTCGGCTCAATTTTATCCAAGACTGTCCCGTGGTCCCCTAGTGGCTATCTGGTGGACAGAATAAAAATCCTGCGTACCAGTACAATGTATCTAAGACATTATTTTGTGTAGATGGCGATGTACTTACATAGTAACATGTTATCCCTATAATGAGTAATAGTCAGCGTATTATAATGCCAAACAAACTTGTAAAATACTTTCATTTCGTCTTTATTTTCGTTTGTTTGCCGTTTAGAGCTAAAAGTGCCAAGTAATAGTGTCTATTTTCAACTTGCACATTGTCTTCAAAACCAAATACATAACACTCTGTAATTAGTTACGTATGATGTATGAACAGAAAAGATCCAATTTCTAAAATCATTATGACATGGCTAGTATTTAAGTCTAATGGGAGTGTCTTTCAGATAGTGTATATTGAATTAAGAATATTACTGTTACTGATACATTGAGTTTGGCTGTTTAAGTAGTCACGTAGCATAATGGAGGATAATTAACTGATGAATCAGAATACGAAAATGAAAATATTATTTGCTAGAATAATTATATTTGTGGTACCCTGGGAGTAGAGGGTGGGTCCTTCCATACCAATGCGGCGTGACGTGATACCATCACTTGTTACAAATTTTATTACATACTCTTGTCTTATTGGATCGCCTTGTGTATTTTATTCTATACCATGATGTTTAGAGTATGTTATAGTCTGCATGCTAAATATACATGTATTTACTGTACATTGGGAGGAATTATTTATATTAACTATGGTACATGTAGGCTACAAGTAATTTATGTACATGTACAGCGTACAGGACCTGTGCTTTTCTCACTCATACTTACATGTACAATGCACATGTAACCAGCAAAGTTGTTAGCACGCCCATAATCTAACTTGTTATTCCAACAACCAATCAAATTTGCGTTTTGCTTTCACATTAAAGTTATTTCGCCGACAATATAACTATTCTTCTGGGAATAAAACGATAATTATGTACACGTACATACAATGTAAATTATATAAAATGAACACATTGGCAGAGTTGGGTAAAATTTTAGAGTCCGAACAATACATTAAAATCTGTGTGTCTCTATAACAGCTTACCATATGCTTCCAATCAAAGGGTAAGCAACTCCAATGTTATTATAAGTTATTCCTCTGCTATCGTAGTGTGTTGAGTTATTTTCAGTAAAGATAGTTCATTAAATACCACTAAAATAACTATTCTCTGCGAGACTCAATGCATGCAGTATAGAATATTATGTATTCAACATCTCTCTGTGTATATAATCATGTAGGCTAGGCTATATGCCTAGTATACAAGTATACCCATGTACTGGAGATATACTGTGCAAACATTGTTAAAGTATTTGAATAATAGTATTTTTATTATTCAGTGAATGCAATGACCACATAATTGCTTCTGCAAGCATCTTACATTGTGATGTCAATTACGATCCGGCAGATTCCATGGCTGTGGTTGATGTGGTGTGCTAGTCAGTCAGTCAGTCAGTTAGTCAGTCAGTCAAGTCAGCAACTCTCTATCTGCATGGTCAACAACTAGGACACATAGAAATGAGCAGAGCATGGTTAGAGCGTGATAGAAAGAGTTGAATATTATTCTAATTATTCTATTACAATAATTTACATAATTTTTGAAGGACCACGTCTACAAATAATATGCAAATATTTCAGACTTATGTGAATTGAAAGTCTCTTAATTTGGGCTGGCTAATTTTTAAAACAAAACAAAACCAGAGTCGATGTCAGGTGTCATAGCAATGCGGTTCATCATAATTTAGAGGATTGATTTGCGTTAAGTGGCAATTATCATAAGTTCTTTATTTTATGTTAATTTTTGGAAAAAATTATATAATATTTTTTATTGTAATAATCATGTATATTAGTAACTCCAGGATCCAGAATATTTCAATATTTTTGACGAATTAAAATCTGTCAAAAATCAAATTAATCGGAAAACAATTGGCTATGTTGACAGAGTTTTAAGGAGAGTTTTCAGTTTATTTGTATTAAGCTGTGTACCACAGTCATACCAAATCCTCTTGGCAACTACAAAAAAATGAATTACACCCCAAATTTTTATCTGTTGTTGGCACTGCTACCAAATTCAAATTTAAATTTTGGTTGAAATTGTGCTCTAAATCTGTAGGAAAGGTGCAAACTTAGGATTAACAGCTGATATGAGAGCTCAGCTTTTTAATTTTTATATTATTTCTATGCTACTTTGACCTAAAGTTTGGGCTTCTGTAGATACGGCTAGACAATTGACATCTTGAAGTTCAATAGACCGGCAGGCTAACACCAATTTCCTATGAAACAGTGGACCTATCTGGACACAGTAATGAGCTAGCTAAGTGCATCTTTACAATCAGTTTATTTCCAAATGGGTACATCTAAGATAACAATTTCCTCAGGTGCCCCCATTGACAATACACAATGATGCGACGGCAATTTACATGTATATAAATTATAATTGTATCTACTATCCATATGTGCGTGTGTATTATTGTGTAACAGGAACAAGATATGCATAAATAGTGTACTTGGTTGGGTGTTTGACACCTCAGCAGCTCTGGGTTAAAAGTCTGTAAAACATCAGGCCAGAATTTTGATGCTCTGAATGACAACAGTAATTAGGAGTTCCACAGCTCAGAGGGCTCTGTGAAAATCCCATATAAATATACTTCTTGATACGAAGTCTAAGGACATAACAGGATGTATTTTTCAAGATGTAGTACTAACTTTATTCTCTACTTGTATATCTGATCACAAAGCAAGTAAATAATGACTATTGAGACAATTAAACCTGTTAGTTGTTTCTATGACATAATCACATTGTTTCATGAATAAATTAAAAAAGAAATGCTAAAGGCGTGGACAACTTTAATAGCGTTAATTAATTAATAATGATGAAGTACAATGTTTTACGCACTCTGCAGGTTAACATGACACTTGTAAGTGGCGAGGGCATTGAGCTACTCCAAGTTATCGAGGGCAATCGTGTAGGTTGGATTATCGCCCTTTACAACATTGCCATTGTGTCACGCCCTGAATGTGGCACTAGCGAATGTTATTCAGCCCATCATTTTATTGTACACAAGAATGTATCAACAACATTACATGCACATGTTATAGCTCTACCTCAGCCTGCAGTATATTCTGATTACTTCCACGGAAACCCGTTTTCACACAAAAAATATTGTTCAAGAAGACTAAGAAAATACTGAAGTTTTAACTTTATTTAGCAGCAGAATATTGACACCGGTATAAATGTAGGCTAGTCACTTGTAATGTGTGTTTAAGACTCTAATGAATGTTCTACCATACTTCAATTATGGCCCAGAGCTAATAGGTCTACATGTATATCAAGTATGGCCCTAAGCTTTCAAGTCAACGTATGTATAAATCACACACAGATCACTTTTTATTTGTTACAACTGGTTTGCAGTGGTATGCAGCTGGAGACTGCAGTTCTCAGTCTAAAAGTTACATAATAGGTTCTACAGCTACATGTAGAGACTAAAAGCCCTGTTACATCCAGGCAAATGGTACGCTAGAGAGAGTATAGCTCCTACAACACCGGAAATAACCTTTCCAAGAAACACAACTGCCAACAAATTATGAATCAGGTGGAGATAACTACAAAGCAAGCTATGGAAGAAGTCCTTGCATCACAAAATGTAGATGTTGCAACTTGCACAGGTCTTCAAGATGATAAACAATGCTCTAGTAATCAGTGATGTATGGCACAACAATAAAGACTCGAGTTATCATGAGTGAATTGGGTTGAATAACATAAGATGGGATTCTACTCTCTCTGATTGAAGCATTCTCTATATACAATAATTTGTTGTAACAGTTATAACAAATTATTACTAAAGCCAATCGCAGTAAGATTTAAATATCACGATAACCTATTTAAAGAAATATGCAGGGTAATTTATTAATCTTATTATTACTTCTAAAACTATAGGGTTTTGTTTCTTAGCAGGTATTTACCACCTGGGCGTCTGTATCTATTCAGTGATTGATGTGTGATATATTTAGGGTGTATCTGATGGGTTTCCAGCTGATTCAATGTAGACGACATTCCACTGCAGGTGATCTAGGACCTGCCATAAATAATTTCATTGCAATACAATGTTACTGTCACCTCTGAGTAGGTAGTCTACTGACTATCTACTCCAGTTAGATAACAGGTGCTCCTAGAGCAGACTTGGAATAATAGTAGATGTAGCAAATGATATTTCAATAAATTCTGAACCAAATTGACCACAAAGTATACATGTAGATAGCTGCTGATGATAAAGGGAAACCTTACCTACATGTAGATGCTTCAGCGAGATGAGCGAGTGATTGTTTGCAGGAATAGTCAGAAGCGGGAAAGGTCTCTAATGGACATGTCCAATTCCCAAACACTTGCAAAACATCAATTTTACCAACACTGATGTTAGTAACGGGATTGTATGCCTAGCCAATCACCATATTTTAAAAAAAAGTGGGACATTGATTGAGAAGGAGGGGAAGAAGACCAGAAACTGATAAGGTTTAGGAGAAATAAATTTGCAATTTCTGCTCTTAATTACCCCAATATGCGCGGCTTTGCATTCAAATGACAGTAAAAACAAGATAAAAACTTCTAAACTAATCCAGAGACAATTGGGCATAGCCTGCGATAGACAATAATACAGATAATCTACTTCCAGGATTAATTAACTTCTACCTAAGAATTATCTAAGAAATTAGTCTGACAGATTATTGGTGATTAAGCTGGACTTGCCCGTTGGGAGGACAACAATGAGGTTACAATAAAGATTTATATGTTAATTATTAATGGAATTACTAGTGGAATACACCATCTAAGATCAATTTAAATATTTCACATTTTTATACAACAAAGAAGTAGAATAGATTTTAATCCGATTGACATCTGATTAGTTTTAAAAATAGACCCACCAGTTTTTCTCTATAAATTATTAAGATAATTGAAGATAAGGTCTGACCGCCCTCAATGTGACATAGAGGGCATTTAGAGCTTATCAAGACTGAAATAACACCCTTAGATAATTGGATTAGAAAAGAATGTGTATAAGATAGTTGCATTTAAATGCCTTCTGCCAAATACATGTAGAGTGTAAGCCAAAATCTAGCGGCAATTATGCAGTTCTTTTACTTCAATGTTACAGTTTTTTACTTCATCAAGCCTGGCTTTTCACCTTTTCCAATAATATTATCGAATGTGGAAGAGTGTCTAAAGAGATGTGTGCTTCTGTTCTCGATTTGGGGTAGAAAAGGTGTTCTTGCCGTGCTACTGGCAACATCTCAGGGATATCTAGTGTATCACAGGTGTATCTCAAGGTGTTGGACGGTGCAACGTAAAGCCTAGCATTTTCAAATCAAACTACACCACTGTCACACCAAGTCCTTGGGGGGGGGGGGGGGGGACTAACTACAGTGCTGCACTCTAGAAGAGTACAACATATACAATATAACTCTCACTGCTCTGTAAGTCTTCGATCAAACAGCATTTGGTAAAATAGATGATATATATGACTTGTTACACATGTAGTGGCAAATGTCAAGCTAATTGTTTTATATACATTGTACAGTTTTAAAATACTAGTATAATAAATTTTAACTTTTCTTTAATTAAATATTGAAACCTTGCCCAGATTTATTACGATACGATGCTTATAAGTTGATGTCAACGCTAATTTCTTCTATGTTTTCGCAATTGGGTAAAACAAATTCATATTAGGTAGTTAGGGTAGGCTATCAGACCCAGCTTTAAACTGTTTTGCAATTTTAATTTAATATTGCGTTAAAATTAAAAATTAATCATGTGTGAAAATTGTTATTATTTCACACAAATTCTGTTGCAACTTTATTATCCTACTTGAAACACTCCACTTATCACTGTTCAGCCCAAAATTCTACTTGAATGGGTGAGCAGCTGTACTCTTGTTCATTTAAGTTTGGAAAATTTTAATTTCTGCCGAAAAATAGGAGTTTGAACATGCTAGGCTTAAAAAACAATCAAAATGTCTACTTTGACTCTGGTCGTAGCCGATGAGCTCATTAAATTCAATAGAAGGCAGAAATAAACCTACATAGCCTGAGAGGACAGTTTTGAGATATGGTAGGTGCTGAGTAGTAGCCTCTTCTGCCTTGATAGTTTATGCCTGCGGCTGATCTTCTATGTCTTTGCAGAGCTATCTTTGTACATTTTGGCATTTCAATCGATATTTTACAGTATTGTACAGTTGAGCATACATTCAAAGGTATAAGTTATTCTACTCTGACAGCTTCAGAGTGTTACAAAGAGTTGCGTGATGTCAGCTAACATTAATGATAATAATAAGACTATTAATTTTCAAATATCTCTATAACTTGCATATACTTAGTCTATTTTACACCTTGACATAGGACTGTTATTAACTAGCTGAGCTATTAACTACAGCGTTATTATAATGTACATGTGTGATAATTAGGTCCAAAATCATTAATACTAAATATTGCTTAGAGCAATTAAAATCTTATTATAGTTCATCTGTTACAGAGTAGCTTAGCCTCAGTTACTATAAACACCACCATTTCAGTTAGTTACTTCGCAGACTTTTATGGTAGGTTTATCCTTAGGTTAAAGGGAACCATAGCATCATGTATTATGTGTTTAAAATTGAACAAATATTGTTTTGTAATACTTACCACAGACCAGAAGAACAAGTCAAGACGTTTTCTGAAAGATAAAAAGTACTCATTTAGCACAGATTCGCCTCATTGAGGTCTGGAATTCAAACTGCACCCAAATATTTAAAAATAATTTCAACTCTTTAAAGAATGTTAAGTAAAATTTTTGCAGTATAACAATAACATCATTGCCATAGTTGTCTTCTCTTTTAATCATTATAGTCTGGATAATTGTTACAGTTATCATTCATGTATAGTATATGGGGAATTAGTCTAAATAATTGACAATAATGATACTTTAATTATAAATCGGCAATACATGTATAATGTTTAATCATGTTAATCAACGAGATTTGAATGAATACAGCGTTATTATAATGTACATGTATGATAATTAGGCCCAACATCATTAATACTAAATAGTGCGGAGAACAATTAAAATCTTATTATAGTTCATCTGTTACAGAGTAGCTTAGCCTCAGTTACTTTAAACACGTACAGGTAGTACGGTGTTAGACTTATAATTTCTAGTGCTAAAGTGCTAAATATCTGGTAGGGCACTAGCTATGTGTAAGATTGTGGAAAAGCATCATCATAATATTGGTTTATACTTGTGCCTTCATCTAGTGTTTTCTGCTCGTATTTGAAACAGGATAAGACAACTCTGTGGTTAATGTAGAATAACGTGATTGGTTATCAACACGTCTTAGTCTCACAAATGTTTTTATTGTTGTTTTTTGTATTCTAAAAGCAAAGAAATAAGTTTTTAAAAGAGTAACATAAAATGCGAAGGAGCTTATCAGATGGTGCGAAACTACATGTCGAGTTATAGAATTCAATGCTATACAACCCCAACAGCAGAACCGCCAAGGGAGCAGAAAGCAACCAATCAACATCCATCCAGCCTCCACAGGAAAACCCCACGAGGGAGATCTCGAAGGTCCCAAGCAAACACACCAAAGAGGTTACAGGCAATATAAAACATTGATCTCTTTCTCTTCTCTGTTTTTACTTATATTGGTATTATTGTATTTTTGCCCTATTTCTGGTTTGTACATCGTGCTAATTTTAAAAAAAAACTTTGTAGTCGTCTTCTCTTGTGAAGATGTAATCTTTATAAAATATGATGAGTCTGAATTTAAATAACATAGAGATGAGCATGATTTTCAGTTCTGCAAATTTATGGGAGACATGTTGTTTTAAGATTATAATAAGCATGTTGCTCAAAGTGAAAACAGTCAGAAACATTGTAGGTGCATTTTTCATAGCTTACACAATTAAAGAACCTAGTGAGCCAGCTGTAGTATACAATGTACTGAATTGCTGGTATTTGTCTCCCCCTACAGAGCATTCCAGCAAGGATATTATATAATATGGTGCTACAAATCTATGATAAATGATACAAAAGCTGAATAGACTAGTCATTTGATTCCAAATCATATCATGACTTACCTTAGATAGCAAAAGTTTATGCTATCCAGTAAACTAATTTATAAATTAATTAAAGTATTTATATTTTATACTCAAATGCAAGTACATGTTATACGGAGCCATCTTCATTGAAAAATAACCTCCTCTAACTGTTAAAACTCAACTTATTATCAGAAGTTGTCTTCTTTCAACTATAAAAATCAAGTCTATTATAAAAAGTTATCTTCTCTCAACTATAAAAAGTTAGCTTGTTAGAAGAAGTTGTCTTCTCTTTCCTGTTCAGGTTTTCTCAGCTAAATGGTGCCGGCGCCGCACATGGTAAATGCTGCTCATGTCGTTGTGGCATAACTTTCTCAACTCTCTGATCAACTATGATCTGGTGCAGAACTAGAATATATTATTTGCTGAGTGCTACACAATCGGAAGACATGATAGTTTGGTGTAGAGACTGATTCTAATTGCAAGATTGAAACATGGCTTGCACAGCTATGACTGTTATGCCAACTGTAGCCCTAGTACCATTATATTCTATGGGGACTAACAAGTCAGCCCTTACTCTGTGCCTACTGAGTGAAACACTGTCAATTACACAGAATTTAGTGTGTTTATCTTTAATTCCACGTAATAAATCATTGCTCAATGCCTCAAAGATTAAAGACACTATAAATACGTTGCCATAACTTCATTTCATGGTGAACTAAGTACCAGGTTGCCATGACAATAACTTATGTTTCAGTTTTTTCCTCATTCTTAGTTAAATTGTTAGTATTAGGCCACAATGCTGGAAGGCTTATTGACTTGAAGAATACGCTACTACCGCTCATCCAAGGTTGGGTTGACATCTGGATCTATGGCAGTAAATAGTCACAGAGAAGTAGGAGGTATTCCGTAAGTATATAAAATTTATCTAAATAGGAGAGGTCAAGGTAAAATATCTGCATATTATGCAAACAGTCTTCTGCCAAATAGACTTAAGAAAAAATGAGGGCATTTCTAAAGCTCAGTCTGTGGGTATTCAATTTTTGTTCTACTGAGAACAGTGGGATGAGGGACCCAATAGAAACGTAGATTTACTGATAGTTTCTCTATGCTCTATGCCACTATTACCATCATTTGTATTTGCTTTTTGGTCACACTTGAATTGACCAGTGAGGGTGGTATCCATAGGATATTAACTGTAACTCTCTCTTTCTTTGTCGTAGACGATGACATTAATATAGTATCTTGTAACTAAAATGTTAACACTGCTGACCAGGATTGCTATTGCTCACTGGAGCCTTTATCTTACTGTCTTTTCTTGTTGACCTATATTATTATATACATGTTGTTGAGGTAAACCAAACAAACAAAACTACATGCAACAAAACTAAACTGACCCAGCTTTTGCTCATTTTTGTCTAATCAAATAGGTGGAGACAACAAGCTGGAGGTGACATGGCAAACATGGTCTGCTACCATACTACATTGTATTATTTGTAGAGAAAGTGCGACCCCAGTGACAGCTACCAGGAGGAGACAACCTTTAGTTATGTTCTTGTTCAACCTGTTACTGAGACCACCAAACTGGCTCATGGTGGATCCACTTGTAAAGATGGATTAAGTGTAGATATTGCGAATTTAAATTCATATGACGACATCTGTCAAACGTAAGCATATGTACATATACAACGTATATAGCGACTAAATTGTTTACCTACTTTTACCATCATTTATCAGTAATACTTTATCTATTTAGTATAAAAGGTCGGCTACACAACAAGCCGATTGTTCTCTTTCAGCCTTTGGAGTCCTGTTCTAGAGCAAATCGGCACCCCGTTTGTTCGGCTATGCAAAGCCCAATACGTTGGTCTTCTCATGTCACGGCACCACAGAGCGCAGTTGTGGTTGGCCAATGTTAGTTACAACGACTTCAATTATACAGTTTGTTCAAAATAAGCTTAGGTGGTTTGCTGGATATTAATCAAACCCATTGCCTATATAAAGCCATAGAGCTATGGAGCCATGCCAGCGAACAATGAAGTTGCTCCGCCGAAGCTAACAGACTCTCGTGTACCCAAGCCTTAAGTATTGCCTAGGATCAACTGTACATGCTAAATCAACTCTGTACAAATTAAAAAAGCTAAAATCTCTCAATATCACTCCCGTTCAGCTAGCAAATAGGTCATATAATTCCCCACTAACTTTTGTCTTATGCATGACTGGAGTTACATGCATATTATAATATAATACACACATGGGTTTGCTGGCAGAATTTCAGCGAGTTGTTCCCTCTTGTGAACAGGCAGTTGCCAATAGACTGGTCCATTAAACATCAATAATTATTCAGGTGATTTATTAGGATAAACTAAATATTTTGCGGTACTGAGTTCGCTTGTGCTTTGAGGCTGTTTAAGGTGCATTGGGGCTGTTTAAGGTGCTTTGGGGGCAGTGCTTAAGGTTGCATTTATTCTCTTTATTTTTATCAAAAATATCCCTTCAGAATTTGAAATTTTTTAACAATCTCACACTCATGTCTTTTCATCACTATTATTTGTTTTGTTCATTGATAGATGTGACACATTGAGCTCTAGTTGTGAATCTGAGAGTAGAGGTCGAGGACCAATCCGTAATAATGAAACGGAACCAATAGAATCAATGAGTGCGATGGGTAACGACGACGAGCAGTCAGGGTGAGTTATTCTTAACAACATTGCAACCTCGCGGACTGATCAAGCCTAAGTGGCAGTCAAAGGTCTGCCCAACGGTCAGTAGACTGCGACTTTACTTGAAAAAAGCAAACCTTCCCTAGATTAAGTCAACACACTGGATGTTCTCGCCATATATGCTGAAAGTTTCTCAAATAAATTGGAATATCTAAATAATATTTGTAGCCTTGCCCTTTGGCCTTCACCTTGAGTTTGATCAAACAGTAATCAAGAGCCCTCTGGGCTTACATTTGCCAAAACTACTTACATGATGTACATTTACATGCTAAAGTAACTAAAATTTTCTTTTATTCACCTACACGGTGACCATTTAAATTTGCACCAATGCAGTGTCTTTTATCCTGTTAACAATGAATATTTAAAAGATTCAAGAAGTACATGTATAAAATATAGGGATTCACTGGTCATGTTACACGAGTGGTTGCTGATGTGTTTCAGCGTAACTTGGGAAGTCTTTCAACAGATTTCAAAAGCACCAGAACCAGGTACCAGAGCGAACATGCTATTGTTTAAGTTCATCAGACTAAATACATTCTGCTTCTTTCTTCTGCTGGTGCTGGTCACTACAGTCATGGCAAAACTGTCCTTTATCATTCTCGTGACCAATAGCAGGATTGATATGGTCAAGATGGAATTTGGAAATCATTATGCAGGTACGTTAAGCTTGCAGTTATCTAAACTATGTTTAAAGTTTAAAATGAGGTGAAGTATTGCAGTAGGTTCAGAGCCTTATTTACTGCTCATCTATGAAGCCTCCTTTTTAAAGGTTTCTGAGCTGGTGTAGTGGTAGTATATTCTGTTCACAGTGTGAGTCTGGGATTGTTATTTTCATAGATGTGAAACAAGTCTCTCACTACTCAAAAAACAAATTCAATGCACAAAAAGCATTGATTTCAACTCTAAATTTCATGAGGTTAGCCTGACTATTGCTCCCAGCGTACAATTCAGACTTGTAATAAACACATCTCAATTCTCTCTGATGCTTCTGCTGAAGCATTGTACTCTCTATTCATATAAGTACTAATACCATCATTTTGTACAAAAGTACACGTACATGATGTTATGTACATGGTACATGCAAGCACAATTCGTATTACAATGGTAATATACACTTGTATTTACCGAATCAAATACGATTTAATGGATTCTTGCCTGCTATACCAATACATACATTTTCATTTATTTATATTTTCCAACATGCAGGATGCGTCAGGCCTAAACAGAGAATTAAATGACGCGACGGGAGCTCGGCAATACCAAATGGACATGCGGAACACTGCAGTGACGTTGGTCGTCTTAGCGCTAGTTATACCGGAATCCATCTTGTTTCTAAGCCATCTATTTAGTAACCAGCCAAGGCCAACCAAAAATACATTTCTGATGGTATGCTGCTTCACCAGTTGTTATATTTTAAGTTTGCTGATATATTTCAAATGCTTCAATTAGACATAAATATGTTGTTGGAGTCATCTACCACCTAACGTAGGGTTGGACAAATCCTAAATATATAATAAGTTTTTCAAATCTTTCAGGGTTTCTCCTAAAAGAACACATCATTAAAGTTGTATAGCAGCCAGTTTATATCCGCGTACATGTTTTACTGGCATTAAGATTTTTAACACCACAAATTGTAGGCTACATGTATTTATGGCAATATTACTGCTTGTAGCTATTGTACGTTAGACAGTTTCCTGTGTCTCTTGGTAGAGTCTGATAGTTGGCACTTTGGAGACATTTGGGCATTGTGTTCTCGTGTTTAAAGTACTCCCCTCTATTGATGTGGTGCGTGGCGTGTTGCTGTTGAGTTGTATTGGCGTACTGCCAGGAATAGCGCAACTTGTATTTGGTCAAAAGTATGCGAATGGAAGGGTTTGCAGCCGTAAGTTCATTATGATATTCTTTTAACTGCTTATTGGTATGAATCTCCTTATAGTTTTGTACCCATACTGACCACTTGTTTAGCGTTTTATTGAGAGGTGTATGTTGCAGTTAGTGATTTATGCTTGCAGGAAGGAAAGTCTTTCTTGCCATAGCTGTGGCGCTACAGGTCACCAGTTTACTAGCAGTGGTTATGTTTAGCTTTGGCTGGAAGGAAGCCGGCATTTCTACACTGAGACCCAATTCTTCTTTGAATGTCTTCACTAGGGAACCTGCTCATTGGACCATAGACTCAGTTAACCAACTATGTAAGTGCTATTTACAATCTTGTTACCCATGATATCTACTAAACAGTGTTCTTTCTCTCCTTAAACTATTAGAATTGCCTAACAAAAAACAAAGACGTTTCGTTTGGCCCGAAAACAAAGTTTCAAGGGTCAAAAGGAGCAGTTTTGTATTGGCTAATGTGAGCGCATAAGAAATGCTAAAGCTAATGTTAGAGCTAATGGGGCACTGCAGAAATGTAATTACTGTGAAAGTGTAGTCTACCAACAGAAATGAATGGCACAGTAAAGCTGTGTGCATGTTACCTAAACTATAAAACTATTTTAGTGTTAAAGTGCATGTTGTATAACACAACTTCTGTTACAGCGATGAACTGGGTGGTGGTGGCCATCTTCTTAACCAACCTTACCTGGTGTGGAAACTTCATGGGAGAAAACCTCTGTGGTAAGCTCGGCCCATTGTTTATTGTTTCTCAGCTGAATGACTTGTAATGGGAATTCTTTCGTAGTTGCCCAATCAGCTTCTTTGCCGAGTAATGGGCGCAATTTTACATGAATATCACTTAGTCAGGGTTGCTCTTACAGAAATTTAGATGAGGAAGTTGTCCTCATTATCAAATACGCATATAATGCTGCTGCAACCCATTTATCCAGACCACATTAAAAAACTCACCGACTTATACTCCTCGGCGTGACCAACCCCTAGCAGCTCTCACTGCCAGGTGCCAGTGCTGGCCAACTCCCTGTGAGAAAGGCCCAGATAACATGGCCTTTTTGGCAGGGGTAGAGGAGTTGCCTTGAAGCCATGCTGGCTTGCTTGACCCCAAGGACTTGATATGGGGCACAGGAGCAATTATGACTGGATGCTCTTCCTAACACCACCGTGACCTGGATTTGAACCTGAAACCTTCAGCATGAAAGCTCAGCATCCTAACCCCTAAGCCACGGCTGTCCAGACCACATTGACCACAAGTAAAATCGATATTTGAGCTGTGCACTCACCGACAATAATCTTTCTCATATTTTCTTTTCAACCTGCATCAAAAATCATTTTCATTATTCAAGTGATCGCAATGGCAGCATGATCATAGCATTAGTGTATTCATAACAGCAATTGGTCAGTTAATTGGTGAAAAAATCCACAATTGAGTGGATCTCCAGGGGGTAACATCATTCTGACCAGTGTTTGAATCATCTTGTTACTGAATGCTTAACAGGTAGAAAGTTGCCTAACGCAGAATGTTTAAAATCTCTGCTAGAGGAAGTAAAACAGAAACCAACAAAGCACGTGCCACTCTCGAAGATTCTATTCACATTTGTATTTGTCTTCTCTCTTGTACCGGATCTCAAGCTCCAGATCAAACATTTTGACTTTCAGATCATGGAAGTCACACAAGGTAAATCTTTCAATCTAAGTTTTCGTTCATTATATAAATGAATTTGTATTTAAATTTATACAACAAAACATGCATTAAAATGTATCTAAATTCAATGTTTTTTACTTGCTTCCACCTAAGTATTTATTTTGATTTAGACTTTTTGCTGAAAATTTTAGAAAGTTTAACACAGTTCAAGTTGTCTACCACATACAAAGGCGAAAAACTAATTGATGGAATTCGAGACTCAATTATTCGTGACGTACAACAATTGGGTGGCTCAGGTCATAGAGAAATGTCAGATGCTATCATGAAACAGATGAGTACAATTATTGTTGTCGGAAACCAGGGAGACGAGTTAATTAGACATCCCAAGCATTACCTGAGCATAGTGTGAGTACATGCAGTGACAAAGCTGTAATGAGAATACTTGCCAGTATCTTCCATGCTAGGTACTGTAGTTCAGAAATTTGAATAGCTTTAATTCCTTGTTTGTGGTTGGTGTGAGGACTGTGTGAGGACTGTGTGAGGACTGTGTGAGGACTGTCAACCAACAAAGTAAAGAGATGATAACTTTTCATGCCTCAGTTATGGTGGCGAGCAAAAACTATCTCAAAAATCTTCACTTCTACATTAAATTCAACTTCCTGCAAACTATCTCTCACAATCAAAATAACTTCAAGGTTAACTAAAGGGCGAATCAATAAAAGTTTAATAGCAATACTCTATTATAGACATTTACTCATATATTATAATACAATGTAATGTTGTTTGATGTGCACCTTGTGGACTGTTGGTAGTAGACCTAAGCGAAATATAAATTCAGTATTGCACGTATGTTTGTCATGAAAGCTGCTGCCCATATTGTGCAGGCCGACATGTACATCTTGTACATATATTTGGCTTTTACACATATTGTGTAAAATGGGCAAGTGGCATTTTTCTCTGCTAAAATCAGTGGAATTCCAGGCTTTTTCTATTTTATAAGACATTGTTGTATATTTTGAACCTATACTATATTATATTATTTATTAAAAACCATGATGGTTACTCACAAAGAATTATGACTGTTTTGGGTTTTGCAGAACAGATCCAGAGAACAATATAGCACAAGCACTGAAGCAGATGTACATTAATGAGATAGAGACAGGAGACAAGTACAGAAACTATGCTATGGAGACTTTGGATGCCTTGCAAGGTGTTAAAAAGTTCAGTAGGGACACCCGTGTCTTGTTTCAGGTGGGCTATATACTCTGTATATGCTATCCCATAACGTGTTGATGTTTTCTTACAATTATGCTTGCATGTGCATACAGCTGTCCCACATATTTCCTATCTGTGATAAATTTAGCAGGCATTAACATTTACTAAATACATAATAAAAAACTTTGTACATGTAGGCTACATGTTATAATGTAGCCGAATACTTTGCAAATCTTTAAAATATGAGAGTTGTTTTCTTTCTCTTTTGTAAGTTATCCGCTCTTACCCCAAACCCCAACCTCAACATATGGAAGTTTCATATCAAGTATTTAATTCTTGAATTTCAAGGTCATCTAGCTCTCTTCTTTCCCAAGTATGCATATACAGTAGTTACTAATAAGATGATCGTTGCCGTATGCCAGATTTTTCAAACATTTCAGAACCCCTGGCAAAGCTGAGTTCAGCTCATATATTCATGCACTTCTTTGGATAAATAATATGATGACGTGACTACCTGTATGATCTTTCTTTTAGGACTACAGTGATTTCCTCAAGTCGTTAAAAAAGCCCAATAATAACATGTTGAAGAAGATTGAAGGAGTTGCTGGTGTATCCGTCTATTTCATTGCGCTGCTGGTGTTCTCTGTCAGCTGTTCGTTTCTGGCTAAATTAGCATGTAAACTAAACATGCAGCTGGCTGGCTTCTCACTCCCTCTGCTGTTTTCTACTCCTTGCACTGTATGTTTATATCCTTACATTTATACACAAGGAAGCCCCCTTTGCAGTTTGCTGTTGACTGGAAATTCCACCTTGCTTTTTTTTCCTAATGATTTAGACCATCTTGAAATCTCAACCGAGAACGTAATTATTGTTCTACTGGTTGCCGTTGTGATTCTAGCTGAACTTGTTTTCACATCTTGCACGTTATATTATAGTACACGTAGCTATTGATTGCGGAGTGTTGTTGAAGTGTCAAGCTATTTTTGGTATAAATCAATCAAGTTGAAGGATTCCCGTAGTCCAGATATTTGATGTCTGAATTTTGCATCTCTTATATCTAAAGCACCAGCTAAGCATAATGCGTAGAAATCAGTTAAATGCTAGTAACAGAGCATCCTACTTAAGATGCTCTCACTTCTCTTTACAATTTTATTTTCAACTGATTGCTTGCAGAAATAGTGAATTCAGCCAATGTGACATCGGCCAATGCGTAGGTAACATGTCATCCAAAGCTATATGTTAAATGTACATGTATGTCATATATGCATTGCTATATGATTATGTTGGCTGCAAAGCTAGTCTACCCACCACCCCTAGACTGATCTCAGTCCTTCTCTGCACAGGCACATATAAATGACATGCAGTGTACAAACTTTATGTGGTTAAGTTTGTCTCTTAGGTTGTTTTGCTCTACCTGCAATGCACTCGGTCACTTATGCCTGGCACCACAAAGTGGATGTGTATGGAGAGTGACAGGTCTAGTGGTATCTTCTACTTAACTCTGGGTCTAGGAGTTTTGTGGTGGATCTCTCAGATGGTAGTCGTTTCTCATATCTGGTATCCTGGACAGAACTGGTTGGCTCCCTTTGACAAGTAAGTGCATTTCTACTAAACCATCAGGACCAAAAAACATGAAAAAAAGATAAAATTGTCTTTTCTATACTAGTGACATCACATACCTCCAGTAAATCATTTCGCATGTGCAAAATTGTGTAGCACACAGCGTAGTCATGGTTTGCATTTATGTTTATATTTAAAAGTTTTGCCTGATTTACAGATTGTTTACAGTTTCCACCTGTGGGTTCTCAATGACACTAACAGAGCAATATCTGTTATACAACAGGCGGAGGGGCTTAACAGGTGAGGAGTAACTAAATGTGTCCTTGACAATTATACAATGGTACTAATAGGTTCAACTAAAATTTTAAATGTCAATGAATTAAACTTCTCTGGTATCGAGGTGAAATCATATTATTATATTTTGCACCCTCCCAGTAAACCAGTGAATTTTTCTGTGCAGAAATGGAAAGCTTTCCTCTTGGGGGCTGCTTATCTTTAAAGAAAATAATCCATGGCTCACCATACCGTAGTGAACCTCCAGATTCTAAGGTCATCTCCATAGCAACAGTTCAACACAAGAATACAAACAAGATGACACAACTCTTAAGCTCTGTTGTCCAAGTGGCTAATGATCAGAGAGAAAAGAAGGCCACTAAGAAGGATGGAACCAAAGACTGCAAATATCAGCAGTTTGAAGGTTTGATGACTTAAGGGTGCTCTTTGATCTAATATATTGTTTACTGCACAGTTAAGAAGCATTGTTTGAATATTAGAGTGTTTTGGTTCATCTCAGGTTACTAGTGTAGCTTCACACTCTAGTTCTCTAAATGAATTCGATAACAGAAATTGGACTGTGCTGATTTGTGTGTAAATTTATTAACTAAATCCATATATTATATAGATATTTATGTCATTTGATAGGCACGTGGTGGCAGGGCTGTAACAACCAGGGGGGCAAGGTGGGCATTTGCCACCCCAGAAATCTGTCCAAAAACAACTATTTGTTGGTGAAAAATTGAACTTTGTACACATTGATCACAAAGTTATGGTCATCTGAAAAACAGCATAAGCAGCCTGTGATCCTGCATATTTGACTGGACTTTGATAGAGAACATATTTTACATGTAGTATCAGTCTGGGCAGCCCGATACTCCGGCCTGGGCTTTTTGCCCCCTCAACCAAAAATAGTTGTTACAGCCCTGCGTGGTGGTATGCACAAGTTGATGTACAATAGTATACTACTACATTTAATTACAATCCCAAATAAATAGACACTTTAATAATATAAGTACAATTTAATATCAAATTAAATTTTGTAATTGCATTAGTAGTGCTATTTCAACTGTGCAATGCATTTACTGAACATTTACATGTTGAGAATAATGATAATTATATAGTTGAGGAATACATTATAACATGTTATTGTCTTTTTAGTCCATGTTATGATTAATGAAGCTCTGGAATTTAATGATGAAAAAGAAAGATTTACGGCGACACTTTGTGAAGCCATAAATCAGGCTGCATCACTTGTGTGCAATACGGGTGCACCTAACCCTCCCCCAACCTGTATCCCTGTACCTTATGGAATACAGCTAAGATGGACGCTGCTAGGTGGTGCTGTTCTTACAGTCCACCTGAAGGATAGAGACAAGATTCAAAACAATCAATGGACTCAGGTGTGTTGTGTGTGTCAATGATAATATATCTATTAAAACCTTGGTGGTGCTAGAAAGGGCATCCAACCTTACATGTATTATAATACTCCGGTGCTACATCAAGTAACTTTGCCATTGTTGAAGTGCCTTCCCCACCCTAAATTAAAAAGATGTAGATCTCTTTTATTTCTTACACGGAATTAATAGTGGGAAGTATAATTAATTAGTTAGTAAGTTCACTTCTACTATTACTACATGAACAATGTGGTATGTGGTTACTACATAGTAAAACGATATGGTCGATTCATGAGAAAGAGGCTGAAATAATACTATCTTGACATGCTTAATGGAATCCATATTTATTCTGAACTAATACTTAATACGTATATTAGCAGGTAATGTACACACACTATCTTCTGGGATACAAGACATTGTGTGAAACTGACGACAGTACAACTATGAAGATGTTAAGAGGTGGACATGGCCAGCATATCGGTCAACCTTCTCATGCACTCACTGACTCTAACACCATCTTTGATGATAACATTAAGCAATTGTAGGTATTTTTTCGGTGGAATTTTAATTTACATACACTTGAAATTCTATCTCTCTATAATTTCCATTCTATTATTTTATGGTAAAACATTAACTGTAGTAGCATATTTTTAATCACTTTCTTATAATATACATGTAGCTTTACAAATATTATAGCCATAATGGTAATGTTATAGTCTCAGTGAGTCTTATACAAGTATATAAACAATTTTGTACCAACAATATGCTCCACCATTTGTTGTACGTGTGTAAGTATATTGTACTGTATGCTAGTGTGTTTTCAAATTTTGCAATATAACAAAGTTGATTTACACCAAAGTGGAATTAAACTGAAGTTGCCTTCTCTTGCTAAGATTGCTCAAAAAATTCTTGAGTTTCAAAATAAACTACTTACTCTACTCGCAGAGAATTGTAAGAATTTTTAGAACTTAACTAAAAGACAAGCACATAATATTCTATTTCTGAGTTTACATAGCTCTACAATAGCTCCATAATATTCAATACAATACAGCTGTTTAGACTTACACCATATCATGCATGTATGCGGAAAACACCCTTAATTATGTCAGTATAACTTTCTCCTGATAAAATCAAGTAAATGCCAAGTATTATTGTGATAAGTATGATAATAATTTATTATTTTAATACCTTAATTTTAGTAAAAGTATATAAATATGCACGGAATTTATTACCAATTGTGACAAAAAGTTATAAATATTACACAGACATGCACACTGGAAGCAGCATTCTGAAGCAAGCAAAATTTAAACAAAATATACTATGATAGAATAAATTATAAATACCACTCTCTTACAAGGTCATACGTGTCAGGTGTCTACATCTCACATTCACGAACCT
This sequence comes from Bugulina stolonifera, assembly GCA_935421135.1. Classification (NCBI taxonomy): domain Eukaryota; kingdom Metazoa; phylum Bryozoa; class Gymnolaemata; order Cheilostomatida; family Bugulidae; genus Bugulina; species Bugulina stolonifera. Next base: position 10,926,752 of record OW285195.1, read on the forward strand.
TGATGGGGTCTAAGCTTACACTCCATCTGCCCATGTGATCAAACGGAAAGGATCTTGCAGCTAGCCGAAACTGAAATGATACAGATATGTAAGCGATATGTAAATGAATATTGCTACCAGAGAGTCATCTATATCTGATATACAGGCACAACCACAAAATGAGTGACTATACGAAGTTGCCTGCCTTCTGATACTTTGCAGTAACTGAGCCTACAGGTGAGACATATTATATATTTCTATTTATCTTTTATCTGACCGCTGATACAAATGTTTTGGTTCATTCTCACAATAATACAAGAGATATAATAACTCCTACACCAACACTTTCAAGACAACTGATTTAATAGAATGCGCCATATTCACATACCTTTACATCCTTTTGTCTAGTAGAGTACATGTGGGATTCCCAATAGAATACTGTAGATCGTCTAAAAGAGAGGACAACTTGGAATTTAGGCAGAAATACAGTTATATAATGAAGCTGTTTCACAGGCCAACATAAAAATGCATTGCTATTTCATGAGAGCACAACTCTTACTACAAAGGTCAATGTGAGAGATATAATGTACATGCAGCGCAATTGACTTACTTAGGTAGATAGAAAATCCTAATTGTAGTCCAGGATCTACCGTTGTCAAAAGAATATTCAAAGTATAGAGCAGCATAGTTAAGATTGTAGGCAAACTCAACACACCATCCCGCTGGACCTGGCCGAGGGGGAAGGTTTGGTGTTTCTACAGAGCTCCAGTCTTCACTTCCCTAAATAATTCAGACTGTTTGTATATACATGTATGATTATTACATAACAGTTTTAGCAATTATAATTATATAAGGCTTCATTCACCCAGTAACCCCTGTACATGTAAGTAAATAGCACAGGATGACTAATTATAAGCATCATAACAATAATTGTTAAAAGTCATGGTATGCCATGCATTTTGAGATAGAATAGGCTTTTATTATGACACTGCATAACCAACCTGTCCTATAGCTCTTAAACGATATCCATTGGATTTCAGACCAAACTGCTCATCTGGTTCACTTCCCTCATCAGGAAGGAATTTTCCAGGAGCAGAGGCATCGTTGAGGAATGGAGAGACTGAAGATCCATCTGTGATTAGTTTAATGCTGTTAGACCGACAGAACCTTTTACCACCAGCTGCTGCAAATCCAGGGAAGCACTCGCAAGCACCTGTTTCCTGGTTGCAGGTTGACATCTGAATTTTGGCACATGAGCTGGGGCCTTTGGTATTACATCCACATTTCACTCCTAATCTGCTGCAGCCTGCCAGAATTACATGTCAACACCCAGTGAACAAAGCAAATCTTCTAATTTAACTTCATTTTATTCTAAGTTATACTGTAAGAGGTGTATTTAAATTAATATAAGAAAATGTGGTTTTTAACCCAATTTTGTTCTGCAATGGATGTATATAAATATTAGATGTTTTTGTTTCAGGTTTCAAGTTTTAATCATAATTATGTTGACACTATAATGTACACTCTACATACCTCGGCTTCTACTGCAGCGATCTTTCTTCCCCAATCTTTGTTCCCACTCAAATCCAGGGCGGCATTCACACTGCCCCGTTACTTGATTACATTCACTGTTCTTAACACGGCTACATCCTGCTTGGTCTATTCCACAGTTACACGGCTTGTTAGGTTCTCTACATGCTTGAAATAAATACATGTACAGTATTTAAAGGAATGTATTGTGTAGCATCATAAGCCTGTAGAGTTGCAACAAATTTTAGTATATTATCAAGGTTATTACTGCAAAATAGTTGTAATCACACCTGTGCATCTATATAATAATATACAATATACATGTATTATGGTATATAATTTTAATACATATCACCATACATGTATAATGGATGATGGCCCAAATGTACGAGTAAAATCTGGCCATTATTTATCTTCCCAATCCACATGTATGTGCCATATTTCTCATTATGCATGGGGGTATCAGTATAATCAAATAATGCTGATACATAGTTAGATGATACATAATTACATAATACATAATTACATAATACATAATTACATAATACATAATTACATAATACATAATTACATAATACATGCAATTCATTATATAATTATATTTTATAAGTCACCAACCTTGTATCTTCTTGCATCTGCTCCTCCTCCCTGGTCTACCTCTCAGCTCAAAGAGTCTCTTACACGTACACTCCCCTGTGAATCGGTCACATTCAGTATTCTTAACTCTGCCACATCCATTGACCCGACAGTTACATGGTACATGGGGAACCGTGCATCTCCTAGCTGTAAATAGAGTAAATCAAGTAGAGTATAATCATGTAGTTGTACTTGCAGTGAGCAGGCTGTACCAATGATTTCACAACATTGTTTCAATGTTTTACGCGCATTTTATAGCTAAGGATGAGGCTCACCTGTTGTTGGGTCAGTTGTGAAGGGCCGTCTGGTGGTGGTGAACGGTCTCCTGGTGGTTCTCGGTCTCCTGGTAGTTCTTGGTCTCCTGGTCGTTCTCGGTCTTGCTGTTGTACCTGGGCCTATATTTACACGATAATGATTATGAAAGTATAGTACTACCATTTTATTTTGTTATTAGCATGTTATAATTAGATTGCATATACATGTACATATATATTATGTTGAAATAACTGGTTGCAGGGGAAGTAAACTACACATATATTGGCTATTCACTTGCACTAACAAGTTTTACAAGATGCACAGTCATGTAAGTATCAATATTAATTTCATTTCTTTGCAGGCGACCATAGGTTCATGCTAGTGTGTATGGCTATTATGTAGGCCTACTCAACTTCAAGGACTTGTATCGGTTCAGAACACATGCTAAGCATTACTAGAACAGAATTCTCGAGGGCATTTTAGCGCCCACTTAAACAACATCATGCAGCCTATTCTAGCCCCAAATCCACAACATACTACACTATTTGCTCAACAACTTGTTACGTTTACAGTAATAACGTATATTATAAACAAGTAGTATTACCTGCTAGTACATGGTATATGCATGTATACATATCGAGTAAGATTTCATTATTATCAAGTTGTTACATAGCTGACAAAATATCATTTCCGACAGGATGAAATGCTGACCTGATGAGCATGGGATAGCAGGTATGTTCCAATCTCTCTCATCATTAGCACAATAACACTTACAATCCTGACCTCTGTATGACCCTTCTGGACAGTTGCTAGACGATCTACAATGACCTGCAAAGAGCCAAAAAAATTATACAATAATACAAAATAGGGAAGAGGCATCTAAGATACTTTCCATATATCACTTAATGTAATACAAGTTATGCATAATACTTGTGTTACACAACATGTAGGCACATGAATGTATTGCTTACTGTCACATTTGTATAGCTTGTTTAATATGTAGAGGTCAGTGAAGGAGAATGTTGGACCCTGTCCAATTATATTCTGAAATCTTGACTGCTTTGTGATAATGGTCGCTTGCCCATTTGAAGAGAAAGCCTATAAAACGTTAGAAATGACCCTAAATGTTCAACATATGAATGACTTGTGTACTTATAACCTGTCACTCTGAAACTCAGACTACTACATGCATAAGCGTATAAAACACTTTATATACACTTTATTTGTGTGGTTTATCTTTAATTAAAAAACAACAATAATATCATACACGCTTAAGATCCTCAATCCTGTTGAGTTAGCTATGCTACATCTACATGTGGTTGTGTTCATAAACATAGTATCTCTTAATCCTGCCAAACAAAATCCAAGGGAAAAATATTTCAGGCTATTTAATTCAGTTTATACTATTTGTTAAAGTGAATGCTCTCACCCCTTTGGAGTAATGCATGACACTCCTGTAGTCATACATTGTGTTGAATAGGTCCACAGATCCATCTGGTCTTTTCTCAAAGTTGTGTCTCTGACTAGAAGCTACATTGTTGTAGTTAATCTTGAGATATCTGTCTCTATCTGGACGACTCTGTTCATGCCAGAAACCCAGAGCATGGAGGAATTCATGAACTCCTGTCTTCTTATGCTAGAATACATTGCTATGTGTTACAGTGTAGTCATACATACATTGTATAAATGGATATGTATTACAGTGTACATGTAGTAATATAATGTAAATTATATTACAGTGTATAAATGGATATGTATTACAGTGTAGTAATATAATGCAAATTATATTACAGTGTATAAATGGATATGTATTACAGTGTAGTAATATAATGTAAATTATATTACAGTGTATAAATGGATATGTATTACAGTGTAGTAATATAATGTAAATTATAGTACATGTAGTAATATAATGTAAATTATATTGCAGTGTGTAAATGAATATGTATTGCAGTATATATGTAGTAATATATATACAGTAAATGGATACGTATTACAGTATCCGCTACAGGTCTGGTGTCCAATGAGCTAAAATGGTTTTGAGAGATGGATTCTGACCTTGGTGTTTACGTTTGAATATTTTTTATTTCACATTTGCAAGTGTAGGATCTACATGTCCATGTAAACCAGTTTCACGTATATATGAGTTTCAAATCCTATTCGTATCATTAGGTATGTACATGTACATGTACATGTACATGTACATGTACATGTACATGTACATGTACATGTACATGTACATGTAGATAGCATTATTTCTTGCTAATATTCTATTATATTTGCACTTACTTGTACTTACCTGTACTTACTTGTACTTACCTGTATTTGTACTATTTAAATTACTTTCACTCTCTTTAACAGCTGCCAAAATTGATTATTATTACAAATACATATACATGTTAGTATTGAGTTATGGGTAATATCAACTTGTACTCACGTAGAGGCAGCCATTAGCCAAGCTTATTTCCTGTCTTCCACCTTGTTTACCAATAAATGACCAGCAACCACCTTGTCTGATGATGTCAATGTAGTCTCTCTGGGAGGTCCTCTGTTCAAGTCTAATGCAAGTGTACTTCACATAGTCTGCCTTCACCTGGTTGAACACTCGAAGCTCACTGCTTGCTGACAAATAATGTAAAGTAACATGATTGAAATCTATTAGCATATTATTGACTTCCTGTCTACAAGGACTGACCCCACACTAAATTTCAGTTTGTGGGCAACCATTTGTAACAAAAACTGCACACTGCTTCTCCATATTGCATCTACTCTCTATGCTAAATCATAGCAACAGGTGCAGAGAACTCTTGTATTAACTATAATATAATTTCTTGCTATACTTTTGCGTTAGTATAAAATACTACAGCTTTGAACAATGAAATAATGCTACAATATATTATTATATGACTTGTAAAAATTATGCTAACAGTTTTATATTAGCATTACAGTAATACAATAATATGGCATTACAGTAAAATTACTTACAAAATTGTGAAGTTCTCATCTGGTAAGGAACAACAAGAGATCTCCATCGAAGATGTTCTCCTTTCTGTACATTTCTCTTCTTCCTTCGACCTCCACTGTTTTCAATCTCAACTTTACACTTTCTCTCTAAATCAGTCTGGGAATCCGTCATACTTCTGAAAGATCCTCCTCTGCCTGGACTGTTGGAGGAGAGGACAATGGGCGGTGTGTACTTACACGGAACGTACTCCGCCATGTCATACTCAGTAATCACCGTCGTACCGTCTGGGCTGAAGGCAACATCTCCACCTGAAAATCACATGTTAAGCATTAAGTGTTAAATCATGATTTTTCTTGTGCAGATCTCTACGAAACCTGGAATGATTTCTTATCAATACCGTTTTTGTATCAAGGAGACAATGAATATGATTTAGCATCCCATACTTTTGCCAAACTTATTCAACAACTAAAATCGACCAGATTAGGCAAACTAGCACTGCATAGTATTGTTTTAGTTTCACAATGTAGTTTTAAATTGCAAACTATTAACTAGAAACAAATTATATAAAAATTCATTAGCTACCTCCTTGTAATCAAATCCTAAAGGGAGAAAATGACTAAATAATACTCACTTGCTCCTGATTGGTTTAAGGCAGTAATGAGCAGCGAATCAATGGCTAGTCCTCCGCTTGCATCAGCACTGGCATCAGCACTGGCATCATAGAATAAGCATGAAACCTAAAAGAATCACAGCATACCAACAAAACAACGTTAAAAGATATTTTATTCTACATCTCCAACCTAATTTGGTATATTGAACACTGGCAAAAGACAATGAATAAACCAAATTAAAAATGGATACATGAAGCTATTTGTACAAGCAATAGTATAAAGTATGGTAGCACTTTTATGGCCTATAACTCACCATTAAAATAGATATTGCCCACTTCCACATCATTCCTTATGCAAGTTTAGTTCACAATAAAACCGTCAAAATTTAACTTGAGTTTCTATCAAAATAAAGTTGCAAGTACAGTAGATTGTGCGTGCAGCTCAAATGATTTTCCTACAGGTTCTTGGACAGTGCTTATGTCTTCTGTTGGGTAGTTGGCTTATATAGCAAGATAGATGTGCTAGAAGCAATCCCAGCTGACGACATGCACTTCCTATATGCTCCATCTCTTCACCTACTTCCTGTAGACCCCGCAAGAATCACCGTTAAGGAGACGTAAGACAGGGAAATGCTTTCAAGTGGTACTTAATGTATTATGCAATCGGTAAAGTATGCCAATGGGACAAACATGATGCTGATGCTGAAATTTAGCTGAAATTTTACACAAACTCTCAGGCTATCATCTTTGACCCCCCCACCCCCACCCAAGTCCTTCATGCTATATCTGGTAGTTTTTCAAAAAGCTGTCAAACGATTCAACTGAGTGAATTTTGGACTGGACCACAGAAGATGAGACAACCATTGTAGCATGAAAGACGTAAGCACCCTGATTTAACTGGTGGTCGCACAATAACACGGTGACTGGAGTTGATATTCACTTCCTAATTAAACGCCGTAACAAGGACACGTGTTATCAGGTGTAATTGGTCATGTCTTCAATTCTATATAACCAATACTTCACCTATGTAGGAGTAAGTCATATCAGAATTCCAAGATATAATTTAGTATGGCCAGGGTTAGGGTAACGTAGCACTTGAAGTTTTCCAACTGAGAGAGTTTGTCAAGGGGTTGTTTGACTGAGTGTTTCTATTGGTTGATGTTATCTTAGAGGAAGGCGTATTAGAACAGGAAATGACAGGGTACTGGTCCTTAATCTCCCCTCCTACCACGTACTACTTTCTGACTCTAATGGAATGGAATTGCCATATTCTGTAGTCTAATTTGGGTGAATAAAATTACTTAAATTGCCAAATAATCTTCTTAACTTTTATACTACAATCTTATTGATAATTTTTTGAAGGATTAAAGGAGCCAGAAAGTTTGTCATTATTTCAACCTATTGCACTGGCTATGCGGTACTTTAGCTTATTTGTCCTGGTTTTTAATTTTGCTCTAGTTGTTCACAGCAGCAAACACCAAATTGACTTCAAAATCAAGTACACATTATTTCCTCAGGTCATAACAGGTTAATAATTGAATTTTCATGGCTCCATGCTTGAGTATTTTCCAACTAACTCATGCAGTAAATATTGGGATCATACATTTGCATATTATGTGTGTATAGTACAGTTACTAGTGCAGATATGGCATTAAAATTCACTGAATATGTGATACAAAATTTCGTATAATGCTATGATGTAGTGAATACGTTGCGAATCTACAAAAATTGAGAGTAGTTGTCTTCTCTCCATTTTGTAAGTTGTCCACTCTTACCCAAACTTCAACCTCAACATAATATCATGTATTCAGTAACTGTTAATTCCTGACCACCCAGATTACAGTTTATTTCCAAAAAAGAAGTCAGCCATAGATACTAGTTCTGCCACCCTAGAGTCTATCATAATGTAACAGTTATTTTTTCATTCCATTCCATTTGTATAAGTTGACGCTTTTGTGTGGCTTCTTGTTTCATGTGTGCAGTATAATGTAGTATGGTATTAAATTGGTAAACTTTGTTTTATTTTCTCAAGGGTCCATACCCCAGATACGTCATGAGAATGCTGGCAGTGATATATACATGATATACATGGGAAGTATGTGGATGGTAAAAAACATATAGGACTGTTAGATACACATGTGCTGTAGCATATACACATATATTATACAACGATGTAATATAGCTTATATAAATTATTATGTTATTTTATAATGTCATCATAATAGAAACTTAATACAAAATTTATTTATAATATGCCTAGAAGAAAATTAAAAAAACATCTCTTATCTAAGGTAAGTGTACTTGTATGCGTGTTAATAGACTATGAAGATATTTTTACTGCAAAAGATTATTTTATTTTATGTTAATCGTATCTACGGTAACCAATTAATATTCCAAAGGTCAAGGTAATACTAGGCACATTCATAAACTTTTATTGGGTCCAAGTTGACAGCCCACTCATCGGAAAAGTCAGCATTTGAGAAGTCTGTGCCAAATCCTTCTGCCCGAAACCGAAACTAAACAATAGAAACAAGATACTTGACATGTCTGTATGTAGAGTGCGTAGTTATAACAAGACTCGAGTGCAGCTAGACCCTTGACAAGTCTGTATGTGTATGCAGTTGCATATATACATGTACATTATATATATACATCATGCCTAGAGATTTGAGAAAAGCATTTTATACATGTGCCAGTGTACCTGCCATGCATTCTTTTTAGGAGAAGGGCAACAAATCAAGTTTTTCAACAAAGCAAGAAATTGTTCAACTTCCTGCACCCCATATCTTACCTGGACATGTGTACCAGCAATTCTATACTTGTAAGCTCTTGGATAAAACATTCTTGAGTTTCTAAAATACAATATTGTCCATTTTGCTATTTTGAACTGTTTTTGGTCATCTGGAGCTGAGAATGGAGTCATTAACGTCGATCCAAAAGATAATGTTTTCAAAATTGATAAAACGTAAGAAATGTTTCACAAACATATGCTATATGTGCTAATGCCCATACACTAGGTAACACTCTGTGTATATTCACTGCCTTATAGTTATCTCAAGTTATATCTACATTGTAGTATAGTGAACCAATACTTGGGGAGTAGTTTTGTATAACAATATTTACCCTTGAAGATAGTATGTGTTCAATTCCTTCCAAACTACCTTATCGAAGGAATACTCCAAGGAAAGTATTGCATCCTTGAGGTTAAAGGCAAACTTGATACACCAGGTGCCTGGTGATAAGACAGGTGTAAACAGGTAGGCTGTGTCTGGATACTGTAATTTAATAGCCTCAAATAAAACTACTATTCAAATGAGTATAAACTATGTAGAGATTACAAAAGTATAGAAAGTTGGGAATTGAGATAAAAGTGGTAACATACAACCTATAACCAGTTTTAATTGTTCGGCTAAATAACTGTATCTACGTTTAGTTTGGAAGCAAATATCTGAACATAATAATAAAGATCCACAGCCTGCAATCTTATTATAATTGGACATATTTTCTAGGTCACAGACCTACATATCTTATTATAATGGGGTATGTTTTCGAAGTCACGGACCTACATTTAACAACAATATTATAAACTTTACTTACATGACCTTTGGCCTGTAAAAGGAAGCCGTTCTCTCTCAAGTGGAATTGTTGAGTAGGCTCTTGTCCCCTAATTGGAGTGAAGTTTACCGTTGCTCGAATCTGATTTTTAAAGGGTGACACGGTTGAACCATCTGTGAAATATTTCTTTGTGCGCGAATAACAATTCCTGTTTTTTAGTCTAAATCCAGGAAAACACATACAGGCCCCTGTTTTTGTCTCGCAGAAGGTGTTGGATAAATGGCTACAGGCATCTAGTCCTTGAACATCACAACGGCATGGTTTGCCAGGCTTTTTACATCCTGAATGAACACAGTCGAGAAGTCAGCAAAAGGTTTCACACATGCATGCTGTGCTACAATACACCAGTGTCAGATTAAAGTAAATAACATGTGCACATATACATGATGCACAAACAACTACTAGAAATTGTCTTGCCTTGTCTATAAGGTCTTCACATGACTAATTGGTAAAATCAAGTCTTGTGAGCTTAGACTCCAAAAGCTAGTCCTTCAACGATATAAATATTTTAGAAATTCCATCAATCAGTGAAGGCTGTTATTCCTAAGTTGACTTACTTCTGGCTTTCTTGCAGATTCTCTTGTTCCTTGGTATGTAGTATCCCTCCACACAATCACACGCACCTGACATCGCGTTGCACTCGCTGAATTTGATGTTTCTGCAGGAACCTATGGCATTCTCACAATTGCATGTCTTTCCAGGTTTTCTGCAGGATCTTCCTAAAGTGATGGTTAAGCTACACTGTACATGTAATTGTTAAAGGTAGAAACATTGATACGATTTATGCTTATGCTATTAGGAGTTGCCTTGCCTTAGAAAGTTATCCAATCAAAATTTGTTATAAACAATACTGTTACATGTACATATTGTACACATATATTACACCATATAATGTTACTATGTACGTGTATGTGCATTTGTATGTAGATAAACCTACAGGTACGAGCACCTTGCATTTACTTCTAATCATGTAAAGTTACAAGGTCATACACTTACACTGCATTCATCCTTACTTTCTACAAACCTTTTATTATTGTAATTGGCTCGTCTGTTGTTGGAGTCATTGTTGTGGACACTGTTATAGGCATAGTTGCTGGTACTGTTGTAGGTATTATAGTTGACATTGCCGCTGGTAGTTTTGTTGGCACTGTTACAGGTGCTGCTGTAGGTATTCTCATTGATGTTGTTGTAGGAATTGCTGTTGGCACTGTGGTAGATACTGGTTCAGGTATTGTAGTTGATACTCCTGTAACCATTGTTGTGGGTTTTATCGTAGGCACTGTAGTATCTACTGTTGGAGACGTTGTAGTAGCTATTGTTGTAGGCATTGTTGTTGGTACCGCTGTAGTAGTTATTAGAGTAGATACTATTGTAGGTGCTATTGTGGGTCCTGCTGTAGATGCTGTAGTAGGTATTGTTGTAGGTTCTGTTCTAGGCAAAGTTTTAGGCACTGTCGTCGGCATTACGGTAGGTGCGGTTGTAGTAGGCATTAGAGTGAATGCTGTAGTAGGTGCTGTTGTGGGTTCTGTTGTAGCGATTTTAGTAGGCAGTGTTGTGGGCAATGTTGTGGGTTTCCTTGTTGGCTTTGTTGTAGGTGAAGTTTCAGGCACTGTTGTAGGCCTTGTAGTGGGCATTGTTGGGAATGTTGTATTTGTTATCGTTGTAGGTATTGTTCTTAGTAGCGCTGTAGTAGACATTAGATGGGACACTGTGGTAGATGCTATTGTGGGTCTTGTTGTAGACACTGCTGTGAGTTCTGTTGTAGGCATTGTTGTGGGTTCAGTTGTAGACATTGTTGTGGGTTTTGTTGTAGACATTGTTGTAGGTCCTGTGGTAGGCATTGTTGTGGGTTCTGTTGTATACATTGTTATGGATTCTGTTGTAGACATTGTTGTAGGTCCTGTTGTAGGCATTGTTGTGGGTTCTGTTGTAGACATTGCTGTGGGTTTTGTTGTAGACACTGTTGTGGGTTTTGGTGTAGACATTGTTGTAGGTCCTGTGGTAGGCATTGTTGTGGGTTCTGTTGTAGACATTGTTGTGGGTTTTGTTGTAGACATTGTTGTAGGTCCTGTGGTAGGCATTGTTGTGGGTTCTGTTGTATACATTGTTATGGATTCTGTTGTAGACATTGTTGTAGGTCCTGTTGTAGGCATTGTTGTGGGTTCTGTTGTAGACATTGCTGTGGGTTTTGTTGTAGACACTGTTGTGGGTTTTGGTGTAGACATTGTTGTAGGTCCTGTGGTAGGCATTGTTGTGGGTTCTGTTGTAGACATTGTTGTAGGCATTGTTGTGGGTTCTGTTGTAGACATTGTTGTAGGCATTGTTGTGGGTTCTGTTGTAGACATTGTTGTAGGTCCTGTGGTAGGCGTTGTTGTGGGTTCTGTTGTAGACATTGTTGTGGATTCTGTTGTAGACATTGTTGTAGGTCCTGTTGTAGGCATTGTTGTGGGTTCTGTTGTAGTCAGTGTTGTAGAAACTAACACGGGCAAGGTTGTAGGCACTGGTGTGGATGTTTCCACTGATGCTGTTGTAGTTAGTGTTGATGTAGTATTTGGTATTGTTGTGCTTCCTGACTGTTTAGTAGAATATATGGTATTCATTGTTGGAGGTTGTGTGGATGTAGTTGGTATAGACGTTAAACTAGCAGTCTCTGTGGTAGGAGTAAGTGTAGTTGTACCTACACATATTATACATGTACTATGTTATTCATTCAGACTAGAAGAGTTATATGTAAGAGAGTGTCATACACGTTAATTCTTATGCGGTAAATAAACATAAGCCTATCTGCACAAACAGTAAGCAAAGTAAAGTCAATTGGAAACGCATTGTATAGGGACATGTATAATATGTATATATATGTTGAATTCACATCAATATTTCGAGGTTCACCATTGAGCGTTGGTAGAAAGTTGTCTAAGCACTATGAGTAATACAGACACATAGCAGGCAACGATAATTAATATCTGCGCAGAATCAACAGTGTATTATGTTATATAGCTATATTATTGCACTACAAACTAACTGCTAGTTCAGCCTAATGTTCTCAGACCAAAATTTATTGTTGTTTGCGCACTATCAGTATTATCAGCCAATATACTTACCTGCACACTCAACAACTGGAACGTTGCGATCGATGTGATCGTTCCGACACATACATTTGCAGTTCTGGTCTTGGTAGGAGTTGCCAGGACACACAACGTTATCCGCACAGCTGCCTGGAAACAAAATCCATGCATTTTAATAAAAAGTGAATTAGGCTGGTGAATAGATATAATCATAGTCTAATTAAATCACTTCAGTAGACTGCATCTAAACTGAATAAAATTAAAATTCATCGCAGGGCAAGCAGTGTGAGTTATTGGGATACGTATTTAAGATTACACATCGTGCATGTGCTGACTGGAAGTATCTTGTGCTTCCCTACTGACACCCTTTACATCAGTATAATACATAATGGGCCCACTTACATGTACCATCACACTTGTATGTTTTATGTAGGACATACAAATCTGTAAACGAGAAGGTCGGTGCATATCCAATGAGATCTTGGAATTCTGGTCGTGTCGTGTTAATTGTATCCAGTCTTGACTTGTCTCTGGAGAATGCCTAAAAGTGAAACAAAACAGAACAACTAGTTATAGACATATCACAGGCCCCAACAACTGACACAGTGCAGGGATCAAACTGTTAGATGTACTATAAAGTCGACAGAATTGTATAATTTTTATCTCAAGGGTGATTTCGGTGAAATTGTTTATGCATTGTCATTTGCATCATAAATGTAACAGTTAGTTTCCATAAGCCTATGTTTACGTGGATGCTGTCTTCTTATAGCCTTTCTCCATAAGATTTTGGGATTTGACTGTAGTGTATACCTAGACATAAGGTGTCGACGGTACTGTATATCTAGCCATTGGGCTTTGACTGTACTTTATATCTGTTACAGGTCTCAGCACTAATTATGTAACAGTGTTCAACTGTTGTAGTCATGCCCACCTACCCTTTTTGCGTAATGCATAAGGCTCCTGTAGTCGTACACAGTCCTGTACATATTAACTGAAGACTCCACAGCTTTCCCAAAGTTGGATAGATAGTACGGTTTGACGTTTTGCCAAATTACTTTTACATACTTATCTCTGTCAGGTCTGCTTTGTTCATGATAAGCTCCGAGGGCATGAAACACCTCGTGGATACCTGTCTTCTTATCCTGGTTTAACAATCAAATGATAGGTTGGGAGCTTCGAATAACCAATACATTTTCTACAGTGTGCTTGCAAATTTCATATATTCACGGTTATTATAGATGCGCATGTAGGAAATTACTAAAAATATCATGGCAATGCAAAGTTTTATAGCCTGCTATAATCGATAGACAAAAAGTAGCATTTGACAATTTGGGAGAGGACAACTTCTTATCATGTTCTCCGCCCACTGTAACGGCAAAGAGTGTACCAAATGCACTGGATCAGAGTCGGATTCTTAAGTTCTACAATCGGGGAGTTTGAAAAAATGGTGCAGTAGCTCGGATAGCAGCAATTTTGGTTTAGTTGGGAGGGAAATATGTAAGTGTGTTATTGTAGTTACACATTAAATACTAACCAATTGCTATCACTGATAAATCCATGCACTATGCACACACTATGTATTCACTATGTATTCACAAGGACTTTGTATGCGTTGTACACTCTCTTTACTGTTTACTATCTAAAGTGATGTCGGATTTTCTAATTTTTTACAGTTCATTAATCACAAACAATTACCGATTGCTGTATTAATATTGTCGACATGAAGGCCGCAGCAACGCTATTTATAAACACATGTGCCAAGTACCAAGTGCATGTGTTTATAGGCTCAGCGATGCATATCATTAATGACAATCATGTACATACAATGTACAATCATGTATATACATGTACATGTAGATGTAGATGCCAAGCCAAATTTGGAATTTCATATGAAAAACACAAGGCTACTAAAATTTACTAAGTATTTTAAAGTTTGGCTTACATAGAGACAGCCCTGAGCTAGGCTAAGATACTGGCCATACTGCTGGTGACGCCCCACAAATGACCAGCACCCACCCTTCCTCACTATTCTTAGGAAGTTCTTAGTCTCAGTTGTTCTGTTAACTAGACGTATGCAGGTATATTTCTTATATTCATCAATGACCTGCGCCAACACACGCAGTTCTGCTGGGGCTACAGTCAAATAAAAGTACATGTATTATGCAAACGACACACATTATTAAATTACAATAATGAGGTAAATAATTTGATAAAAATATTATTATGCTGAACTAGCAACCTTGCAATAGAGAGAAATATTTCCTATTTTATCATTAATCAATTAATCAATCACAACGATCACATACTTACAAAACTGATCAACCTGCATCTCAAATGGAATTGTTGTGTTTGGCCAACGCAGACTCTTATTTTTTGAAATGGTTCTTTTGCGGCGAGAGTTGCCCTCTCTTGTGGTTGTATCAACATCTTCACAGTGACCTCTCAATGGAACTGAATAGCTAGCTACTGTTAGCCTACTGTCCTCAGTGTTGACTCTAGAGATCTCGCAAGGTACAGGCTCAGCAATGTCTAACTCCGTGATTGCAATGCTGCCACCTGGTGTCAGCGGTATGTCAAAGTTCCGCCCACTCATGTTGTATGCTGCAATATATACACACATAAGTACATGTTGAAAGTTAAAAATGTTTATTTGAATTGAAGAAAGTTATTTAAAAGTGGCACTGAAACTTATAAACCTTTTTTCATGGTTCTTAACTTAGACAATTAGTATATACTGTACAAAACACAAATTTTCCTCTGCGTAATTACTTGTCAAATACATGCATTTTATATGCATTTTACGTTGCATGGTATATAAGTTATAACAATATTATGTTATGGGTGAATTTGAAGAAGGTTACTATCTATCCAGCCTACTAAGAGATATAGAGTCATACGCTGAGCTGAGTGAGGTGAGTTTGACTCGGTGGCAGCCGTCAGCAAGTCATCAATCGAGTAGCTGCAGTGGACTCCCTCCCAGTTGACATATAGTGCAGTTACCTGGAGACACATGTATATTATACTTCTACTGTATAATTCACACTGTGTGCGAAATTATAACAGGACGTCATATCAATAGTGCCTCCTTTTAGAGCAATTTTTACATGCTTGTCTAACAGATCTAGCTAAAAACTGAGGGTCACTGTCAATGAATTCCATCAAGACAACAGCTGTATGTAAAATATCTTTGTCTGTATACAGATATCTATCTGTATAATATAACAAATGATGATGTGAACATATAAGGTCATAGTAATACATGTATATAAAAAGGTTACATACCAAACACCAAGCTACTATCATACACTGCTTCGTCATATTAAATTATAACTTTCGTCACCTCTGATGTCGCTGTAAATATTGAATTGAAGTGAATCTAACAGCAAAACGATCACCTTTAAGAATACAAGTCATTTGCACCTGATATGTCGACATACACCCACATGTATATTATATACCCTGGGGGTATAGCGTAAAGTGCACGACCAATCATGCGGCTAGAAATTGGCGACACGCAGGGGTTCCAGTAGCACATCCACAATAATATGTAAATAATGTGAAAAATTACTAGTTTGTGGAGGTGGCTAGAATGCATTCTACCATGCTAGCTAGAAAAGATAATTATTGCTTATATATTATTATGACAACATTGTTTTTGAAAGTTGCATGTGAACAAATATTGACTAAATCAGTGTGGCTTTGGCTCTCATCTTTTGAATATCAAGTGTCTACTTGGGGGCATTTCTTTATACACACCATCATTTCCTGAAAAGTTGTGACTCCAAAAATAAGGCCAGAAACGGAATGGCTGAAGTGAGATGTGTTGAAGGCAGAGCTAAAGATTACTCCGTGATTCAATAATGTTCCACTGCTAAAAGTGTTGACACTAGTCTCTGTGTAGCAAGCTCAGCATGTCTAAAGCAAAGGCCTTGCAGAGACGAACGAAGCAGAAAACCTGTTGCACAGCCAGACATGGGACAGATGTTTGAAATAATCTACAATCCACTCTCAAGCAGAAAGCTCAGAGAGTACCAACTATACAACATAAACATCGTACATGTACATGTACATGTACATGTATATGTATATGTACATATACATGTACATGTACATGTACATGTATATGTACATGTACATGTAATATCGGCAGTACCCATGGTAATATAATGTCACACGTACGATGTATATGTATATGTACATGTACATGTAGTATCGGCAGTACCCATGGTAATAATAATGTCACCCTTGAGTTATTTTTGGTACTGTGAAATCACAGCGACATGTACAACCCAGTTTCATAATAACAAATGCGATTGTATGGGAGTTACGAAATTAAAGATAGCATAATGGTGCACTTGGCCAACATCCTTGAGGGTGGGTGACATATGCTATCATGGTAGATAATCAGTAGTCGAATAGGTACATAAAGACAAACAATAAGTGTGATGCAGGAGTGAATATTGTGAAATTACATGTATATGGGACTTACTGCAACACCAGAGTTCTCCCAAGCATTTATGTATAAACAGTTTAGTATGTGCATGTACATGTAATAATAGTATATAGCAATTGTAGGTAACAGAATATAAATAATGTCAGTCGGAGGTTTGGTTTTCGCTGTAGCTATCTTACTAACACTGCAACGTGTTGTTCTACTGTAGACAATCATGCAGTAGCTGCTGGCTAAAGTAAAATAAGACAATATTAGAAAGTTCAAACTTTATTACAAGGATTTTTCATTAATTCGTAGATCAATATAGATATAAATTTGAAAGCAATATAATGAAGTTAGTAAAATATATTATACACATATCTAACAGTGTGTTATGTTCATTCTATGGCAATGTTAGCAACACACGAGCGGTTGAGAATAACTTTGTTAAGAAAAAGAAAAGGCTATTTCAAGCATAAACATAGCCTTAGTTCACATTATCTTGAGCACACCACACAGCTCAACTGCTTGCCATGCACATATTTACTGCACTGTCCGACTGACCCACCAGAAGCACAGTCTACATTGACAAACCAAAATCGTCCTCCCAGATCAGCTGGATTTAGACCAATATAGACAGGGTCTGAGTCTACACATTCATAAGTAGATGGGTGGGCCTCCCTCTCCCCGCTAGCCATTAGAAAACCAGAATATTCCTTGACCCACCCAGCTGGACAAGTAACCCGAGCTGGTATCATCATCACAGAAGGTCTTGTGCCAGTGTAACATCTGGCGCAGACGGCGTGTTGGTTGTCCACTTCATTCTTGAATAATCCATACGTTTGCGACTCATACTCAACCGACCTCATCCAGGAAACATCTGTTGCTCCGATGTTGTAACTCACAAACTCCGGGTTGGAGGGAAGACACTGGTAGTTCACCCCACCTCCAGTCGCATCAAATTTAGCACCTGCAGCTACACCTACCAGTGCAAAATATAATATTATAATTATAATATAACAATGAGCTACTGTACATGTAATTTATGGTTATAACTAGTAACTACAGGAAAGGAATATTATATATTGATTTCCAATTTAGCATTAGGTACAGAGCAGATAACTACCATAAACAACAGAATAAGACTATTTTAGTTATTTATGATATAAATTACATTACACAAGTAAACACATGTTGCTCACGCAAGCTTACCAGAATACAGAGTGATGGAGCTGTTATTGCAGGAAGATTTACCCCAGTGGATGTACACATCACCCCCTTTAAGTTTTGATTGCTTTGTCACTGTAGGTGGTCCTATATAACAGTGAATGACAGTGGGTAAAGCAGAAGTGTAAATTAAACAACATGTTGCGTCATGTTGCCATGTTGCACTTTGTAAATCATGCTTAATGCACATACATGTACATATTATAATACAATGTTGTCACTATCACCACAACATGCTGTAAGGGATCGTTCAGTAGAGATCGTTTAAATCACAACGGTGATAAACTGCTAGCTTAGTAGAGAGAGCAGTGGTGGCCTAGTGGATTCTTGTGTGGGAGATCCAGGTTCTATTCCTGCACAAGCTCATTATTGGTATCAGGAAGAGCATCCAACCTCATAATGCTCCTGTGCTACCTCGGTTCAGGTATTGCCGGCTTAATTATAATCTCGTAGCCCTCCGATGCTTATGGTAGAAATGAATAAAAAAGACCATTAGGTTACTCCAAAAATGTTGTAAAAGGCTGGAAACGGAAGAGAGTGTAGTTTTACTTGTGAAGGTAAGGTAGTATAATAGGAGGCCCTTCCCATTGTAAATAAAATAAAATGCATTTATCAGCTTGCATGTGTTCCTTGAAGGTGATTGTAGATTGGTTTGAAATGTGAACCTTTTTACTCGACATTCATGTTTGTGTTCTAGCACTGGCTAATCAATCCATGCAATTAAATAATAATAAATTAAGATAAAATTAATAAATTACTGTACAGCTTTCTTTTTTATGAAGCATCTGTATTAACAGACCGACTACTTGGTGGTAAGGGAGACTAACCTTCACAGATGAAGTCGTAGCTGGAGCTGGTACAGGATCTCGAGTACCATGATCTGTAGATGTATGCCATACACGATCCGTATCTTGGCTCTGCGCCAGACCAGTCTGTGTAACCTCTCACTCTCGTCTCTGTGAAATCAGAAAACTTATTTCTGTTTATTTAATATGCATGCAATTCACTGAGTATCAGATTAGCAAATATAAATGAACTTTGTCACATTGTGTTTGCAGTACATCAAGTTACAGAAAGCTAACAAAACCACTGAGTCAAACTTGTTAAAAAAGTCGCAAAATAGAAATGCAAGCAGAGGTCGCTTATATTATAATTACTGCATAATAATATATTTCAATGCGTTTCACCTGTAGTTCCATTGGCCCAAAACCACTCATAGATTGGACGGCCGTTCTTCCTGAAACCACCCAACCACAGTGGTTCACTGTAAGTTCTCTTCACCACAGAAGTCAACCAGTTGTATACAAAGTTCTGTTTTACTCTGGACTCAAAACTCAACAGCTTGTAATTCCGCTGTTCACAAAATTGTTTAGCACTTTGCCATGTCTTTGGAGAATCCACAAAGGCAAAACAAGTTCCATTGATCAGCGTTCCCGTGACTCTTGACTGGCGTGTCCAGACGGGGCATTCGGTATTCTCTGCTCCTTCTAGATAAGATTGAGATGTGAAAAGTGAATTAGAGAGAAAAACTGAGGCTGCTGGTAAATAGTTTTAGTTGACAAGTGCATATGTTCACATATCTCAGCCATGGCGACAGCAGTAAGTATCTGATGGGAATGAGTACTGTCACATGACATACGTCGCCATGCCAACCACTCTTTTTTAAGGTAATTTGTTCAGCGGTAGAAATGGCCGACAGCTTACGAGCTTAGTAAATAGCTAGTTTTGTCACTCCAATAATATGCTCTTTTGAATTGAGGATCACAATTGGAGGATATGAATATAAATTTCCTTCGCTTTTAATCAAAGCGAAGACATAAAATTTGAAGCAATTTCTGCTACACCGTATCTCAAACGACATTGGTTTAAGCTAAAAGAGGAAGTGATAACTCCAAATTAATTGCTTACACACTTTCATGAAACTGGACAATATTGAAGGATACATTTATTTATCATGCGATTCAGAGTTTCATACAAAATAGACAATACATAACACTGCATAGATTACAAGGGCAAAAATATCTCTCCGCAGTGTAGACCTATTCTCATTAGTATCCACATCTAGTGATCCACACAACGCTACATGTAGGTAAAACTGGTGTCTTGCCAAATAATTTAATATAGGATGCGCGTAACTCTTCTGCGCATACATGTATATCTAAAATGTAGATTACCTTCCGCTTTAAGTACTTCTAGCTGGTTGAGAGAGTCCTTTATAGTTTCTAGTTCAGATATTATCTCTTCTTGTGTTCTGTTTAAAGCCGCTACATCAGGGCTATCTGTTAAAATTTAAAAGAGAAAATAAGATATGTGTAGTGACTTGTAGCTCAGCTAGTTTCTATGTAGCAAACTACAATTTCACAAGATATTCAGGTGTTTAAAATGTATAAACTCTTTCCAAATTACAATGATGCACCAACCTACACTGTAGCTGCGTTAAACTTACACAGGGTATTGGTAGTTGTCCTTCCTCTTTCAAGGAAAGACAACTCTAACTACAATTGAATAAACCGGTTGCTGGATGCATACATACATGTAATTTTATCAGTTTTTAGTGAAAAGGTTCATTCAGTGTTACATATTTAGATAATACAGCAATTGAATAATGTGAGAAAAGCCGGTAAACTTTTATAGAAAACCCGTTTGGCTTCACAAATTCTCCAGGATAATTATTTATATTCCTGTTCTGCTCCACATGATAGCTGAACTTATAATTTGTCATATTGGTCGAGATAGATGACTGGGGGGGGGGGGGGGGATGCTCATAATGCAAAAAAGTAGTTCTCTTCAACCGTTATGGTCTATCTGGTATTAATACACTGTTATAGACATACCTTCAACATTGGTGGTTACACCAGGAGGCCCAGTAGCACCAGGCTCCCCTTTAGCACCAGGTCTTCCTGAGTTTCCATTTAATCCAGCTTCTCCCTTAGGTCCAGTCTGTCCGGGTGCGCCTGATGCACCAGGAGTCCCAGGAGCACCTGGTGGTCCTGGTGGTCCTCGTAGACCAGGTGAACTAACTGATCCTATCTGGCTTCCTGTACCAGCTTCTCCAGGAGCTCCCTTTGGTCCAGGGCCTCCAGGCACCCCTGTTTGGCCATCACGACCTACACATAGAGGTATACCTTGTAAAATATGGTGGATGCTATTGAATAAAACGGGTGTAACATGGGGGATGTACTCTATGCTGATTGGTTAAGTCCGTAGTTGTACTTAGCAAGCCGCATTAAGAATTCAAAATGCTGAAGTGTAAACTAGTAGTCAAAAAGAAAATAAATACTACAATTCAGATGAGCAAGAATATAGCTCGACTGTGAAAAGTTTCATTTTATTAACCCAGCCTGAACTTCTATTGATTGATTTTCCTTGGATATGGGGATTTAATCAAATGTTTTCCCTGTACAATGAAATAATATCAATGGATGTTATCATTGCTACAAACCTCCTAGTGACCTATCCATCCCAATCCATGAAAGTTCATGTTAGAGATAAGATAACACAATATAACTACCATTACAGAGATAGTTCTGATAGCTTTACCGAATGATTTACTGGATAATGAATCATCCAATGGCCTATCAGCCAATCAATGAGGATATCGCTGGGTGAACACATTTCCTGACCTGATCAACCAATCAGCAGTGGTTGGGTAACATTCCTATGATATATTATTTAGAGCGCATAAAACCAATTACGCCACTGCAAGATGGCCAACTACATAGTAGGTGATAGATATAAACAATTTTATGGGAACATCTAAACTTTTGATGTGTTTGATACAATGAAGACTAGAAGTGAATAGTAACGCACACAAATGTGGTCTAAATAAGCTAAAAAGTCGATATTCAGCCCTGATCTCTACAAATATCTGAATTAGTTTCTGCAAACAGCTACAGGAATTTTAAACCATTAATGAATGCCAAAATAATAATAATCAATAATAAAATGGTGACCATACACGATTTCTGCTGGTAAAAGAGAAGATAACTTCACTACTGACCCACACTGAAATGGCATTGACTGATGGTGTAAGCTGTAGGTATTCACTTACCATTTAAACCATTAATTCCTGGTTGCCCTCTCTCTCCGGTCTCTCCCTTGGGTCCTCTTTCGCCACGATCACCCTTAGGTCCTGGTGCACCTGTGTTACCTTGAGGGCCATCTCTACCATCTCTCCCAGGAAAACCGGGAGGTCCTCTCAGGAAGCTAAGGCTAGCTGTGAAAGGATGAGAATGTAGAATGGGAATATGGGAATATAAAATGACTCGGTGCAAACACAGTCCTATTGGGATTCAAGTAATGAAAAAGTTCATTTAATTAATAATTATAATGTTTTCTTGTTATTGCAATGCCCCCTCCCCCTCCCCCCAAACACACACACGCACACACTGCAATAACTATTACATCTAAATTAGCAACGAAATTTTGAGCTAGCTAGCTCTTTTAAATACATGTACATGTATGTATGTAATGCAGTGAATAACACTATTTTAATCCTATATTATTGTGTTACATAATTATTACATAACGTACTGAGAGATAGCTCACTAAGGTCTTCCTCCGCCTGCTCATCATCACTCAGGGGTGCCGCTCTTTTCTCTCTTGTTTGGGAGACAGATTTGTTTTCATGCTTCATCAGCTGAAACCATCAGTACATAATATCTAATAGGTCTACATGTACGTGTAAGTACATAATATATAATAGGTCTACATGCATATGTAAGTACATAATATATAATAGGTCTACATGCATATGTAAGTACATAATATATAATAGGTCTACATGCATATGTAAGTACATAACATATAATAGGTCTACATGTATGTGTAAGTACATAATATCTAATAGGTCTACATGCATATGTAAGTACATAATATATAATAGGTCTACATGTACGTGTAAGTACATAATATATAATAGGTCTACATGTATGTGTAAGTACATAATATATAATAGGTCTACATGTATGTGTAAGTACATAATATATAATAGGTCTACATGCATATGTAAGTACATAACATATAATATGTCTACATGCATATGTAAGTACATAATATATAATAGGTCTACATGTACGTGTAAGTACATAATATATAATAGGTCTACATGTATGTGTAAGTACATAACATATAATATGTCTACATGTATGTGTAAGTACATAACATATAATAGGTCTACATGCATATGTAAGTACATAATATATAATAGGTCTACATGTATGTGTAAGTACATAATATATAATAGGTCTACATGTACGTGTAAGTACATAATATATAATAGGTCTACATGTATGTGTAAGTACATAATATATAATAGGTCTACATGTACGTGTAAGTACATAATATATAATAGGTCTACATGTATGTGTAAGTACATAATATATAATAGGTCTACATGTACGTGTAAGTACATAACATATAATATGTCTACATGTATGTGTAAGTACATAACATATAATAGGTCTACATGCATATGTAAGTACATAATATATAATAGGTCTACATGTATGTGTAAGTACATAATATATAATAGGTCTACATGTACGTGTAAGTACATAATATATAATAGGTCTACATGTATGTGTAAGTACATAATATATAATAGGTCTACATGTACGTGTAAGTACATAATATCATACATGCATATGTAAGTACATAACATATAATAGGTCTACATGTATGTGTAAGTACATAGGTATTGTGAGTAAGTACATGTACATGATATCGTACATGTATGTGAACATGTGCAATGTAAGTACATAAAGTATAATTATACAGTATGCACTGTAACTGTACATTAGATTACATACAGTATATAATACACAGTATGTACTGTGGGTATACTCATGTGTATGAACATGTACATGTAGGTACATTTAAATTTTCATGTACATGTAAGTACATAATATGTTGTACTGTAGGTCTACATGTACTTGGACATGTAAGTACATTATTTAGGTTTACATGTACATGCACATGTAAGTGCACATATACTGTAGGTCTACATATACATGCACATCTATGTACATGTACATGCATATATACATGTATGTACATTACATGCACATGCATGTACATAATTATTATAGACCATATGTGTTTGCGTATTCATACATATCAGAGTGTTATTTTATGACGGTGCTTAAGCACTATGAGCAGTTGGGTTTAGGCTTCCTGAAGAATTTTTAGAGAAGACAATTTTAGTTATCAAAGATTTCTCTATTTCCATATATACTTTATCACTCACCTGTTCAAATCTGGAAATAACCCGAATTTCGATTTAGAAGTAGCTACCTGTATAGTTTAAACTCACCTCTGAAATCAGTTTCCTGAGTAACTTTTCGTTTTCTTTCGTTTTATACTCTGTATCTATTACTTGAATATTAAGTTCTGCTATTTGACCATCTTGGTTTGGTAGATGTATAAAATAAAGGTGAAGAATACAGCACAATGTGACGAGAGAAATCATTACAAAAGTAAAATATAAACATATGGAACAGCTCTGTCGAGGTGCTGACTTCCTGTCCTCAGTGTTTGCTGCCATCTTGTCACTGTAGGCGTTCCCAGCAGTCAACTCCACAGACAACTGTTAGGAACAGTGAACTAACTAGTAGATATCAACCCTGCTCAGACGGTAGTTGGCAGCAGAATACATGAAGTAGAAAGTTGTGAAGTGAAAACTAAACAACTATTTTGATTTTAAAACCAGAATCTCTACAATGAACTTAGTCTGTGCTCTAAAATATAGGCAAAATATCAGTATGGCAGTGTTATTGCTTACATACAATCTATTTGAGTATTCTTGGATGACAGGCTACTGGTTGTTGACTATCCAACTCTGCAAATTCAATAGGGAACTATATTGTTAGTCATACAGAGTTACTGTATTTCTATCACAAAAACTGTATGTGATTCTACTGATGCTGAATAAATGTTTTTCTCCCCAAAAATAATGGACTTACATGATGAATGTCTAAACATAATTTTGATGAATTATAGCAGTATTGTTTAACATGACATAATTTAATTTATTTAGCAATGTCAAGGACTGGTTATTAATTATAGGCGGCAGGGTTCTAAACACTAGTACTGCAGTATCTGACTGCATTGTCCTTCTTCATTTGGTCGATAACCAGTGGTCAAAGTTGGGGGGTCGTGGGGGGACACAGTCCCACCACCATAAATTTTAGGGGCCTTTCAGACTGATAGACCCTCTGCAGATTACTAGTATAATAATAATACTAATTGGACCATACTTTAACCTGAAGTTCTTAGGTTTTGCACCATTTCGGTCTCTGATTTTGTTTGAAGCTTCCAATTTCCGGGAGGGTGCTCAGGCACCCCTCCCGGACCCTCTCCACTGGCTGCCCTCAAGTGATTATGTCTGCTACCCTAGAGACTCTCCACCTCTTTTCTTAAACTTTGACCACTGTAAATAACTAGCTAAAATTAGTGGATTTACATGTATAAGGCTCTACTCACTAGTGCACATTAGATCTGGGAGTTGTGCCCGCCTGGCCACTCACCACTAGCTGGATGGATGTCCTTTTGCAAATGATCCAGCACAATGATGGTTCAGTTGATTTTTATTAGGTGGTGATAAATTTATATCCAAGATTTAATGAGTTACTGTATGTGCAGAAGTGGAGAGATTTGAGATACTATAGCCTTTGTTCTTTGCTAAAACTGAAGCAGAAAAAGTTGTCTTCTCTATATTTTGTTGGTTGACCGCCTCACCCCCAAACCCCAACCACAAACAAGAAAGTAAGGTTATCTGAAGTTCTCAACTACTGCACCCAACAGAATTTAATCAAGGTGTACAATCATGCACAAATATGCACAGTTTATTGCTTTAGGTTATGGTATTCGCGTTCAAATACAGTGGTGTGCGAAATAAACTGGACCCCTTTCCTTATTGAATGCGTTTTATATGCTTTTTGTTTCTTACTAAATTCCCAGCATTCTATGTGAATAACAGGTACAATTTATATATCATTAGAATGGAAATCTTCTCAGGATTCTGAATCTGTCTTCAAATATTGCATTTACCTAACTCAAATTAAATTGCAATGCAATTACTCATCCAAACCCATGTCGGAAAATTGGCTGCAAAGTGTACTGTTTTCGGCAGGGCTTATCTGGACAATAATTTGTGTTTGGACACATATTGCCTAGATGCAAATCACGATAACACTCTGTAGATGTTGTGTTTGATGTAGTGTGATACACAAAAATTAACTTTTGGTATCCTAAAGTGCCCAACTACTCAGTTCTCGGTAGTCTGTTTTAATCATGGCTCGACTCAGTTGACAGCAACAAAGTGTAATAGTACACCTGCACAACCAAGGAAAGTCTAACTCTGCAATAGCTAAAGAGGTTAAATGGTCAAGAATACTATTGCTACAACTTTGAACCGATATAAAGAGACAGAATGCTGCCTCCTGCCAATCATAAAGAGTCCCACTTCGGTAACGATTTGGGAATGCATATCCGCAAAAATGTCGGACCCTTAACGGTGACCGATGGCATGATTAACGGAGACAAATACATTAATGCGCTAGAGAATAAGCTACTGCCATGTGCCAGGGAACTCTAGATTTATAAATGGTTGATTCAGGATGACAATGTGCCTTGTCATCGTGCTACAAAGTCAGGAAATGCATCAATAACAGCAGTGCTAGAATGTTCGAGTGGACGGTTCAAAGTCCTGATCTGAATCCAATTGAAAATCTTTGGCACAGAGTTGGTGTGCAATTCAGCAGAGACAACACAACACCACTAGAAGGAATTATTTATGCCTGGCACTACATTATCATTCCAGAACCTGGTTACCGGTGTGCCCAGAAGAAGCTGAGCGGTTCCGAAGACCAAAGGCTGGCCAACTAAGTACTGGGTCTGCAATACCTTTCAAATAGCACCCAATGGCACCTTTCAGGACCACCCAATGATTTTTCTCAGAGTTGTTCTAACAAAACATGCTAACTCAGCAAATTAAAGCACTCGTAATGCACTAATTCATTACAAAGAATATTTCGTCAATAACCAAAATGGGAGGTAGTAAGGTTTAGAGCTAATAAAGTGTTAGTAAAACACTTTTTACAAACTCATACTTTACATATTTCAGTTCAGAAGCCTTTGGGGATTACAATGATATATAGTTTGTCTATATTTTATGCAAATGCATGACTCCAGAAGGCTTTAAGCAGCAAATATGCCATGCCAACATAGGGGTCCAGTTTATTTCGCACACCACTGTAGTTCATGTCCAACACACTGCTGCCATGGAAGGTGAGCCTCTAGATTTTTCTTGGTTCTTTCATTATACGCATTTATATCAGCTAAATGAGTAAATTGTATTAAACAATAACATTATGTTATTCTTGATAAGAAAATCACATGCAGAATAAGTTATACATGTATGTCTATTATATACAGGTAGCCTAACAGATAAGCTATCCTAGTGGTACTGATACACATATTGACCTAAGATTAGTAATCAATAATTATATCGGTCGGCACCATGTCTTACAATGTTGTCCTATCAGAAGGATGTTTAAATTTGGCTTCAACTTAACAGGATGTGATGTAATGAAACACTTTGGAGTAGACAGAAGATAGTCTCCTGATTCTAGTTCCTTCTGGTAATGCGTGTGGAGATAGTCTGATACCAAATTATTTATTTTTCTCGCAAAAGATGATTTGCGTTGGTGAGAATACCAAAAATATATTTTATTGTTTATAAAGGCATCCTATAGCATAATATAAAGCACATGTACAATAGGTTTCATGTAGCACAGCCTTCCATAGTACAGGATAGTTGTAATGCATAGCACAGCATGGCACAGAATAGCATAACATATAACATCACAGTATAACATACATGTAGACGCTATATTCTAGTACATACACTGTATAATGCATAATAATACTGTAAACATAACACCTGTTTGAGAGTTATCTTTCCTTATTCAGGAGGTTTAACATGGTTTAACATGGCAGCATAGCTTGATTCTCATCGAGTCACATGACATGTCGGTACAGAACACTACTCTGATGTTGGTTACAGAGGAAACTAAAGCCCCCATGTAAGTATAAATGCAGCCATGCAGGTAGATTAGTAGTTCCTACAATTCATGTCTACAGATTACAGTGCTGTCTGGTTTAGTGTATACGGTAATCCGCGATCATCCTTCACACTGATCTCTCCTATATAATACATAATAGTGTTCATTCACCTATCAGCATTAGATTGTACTGGAGGTTGGTTTTTATAGAATAGTCTATTAATTCCCCTTTTTCTATACAATAGAATGACGAGTTTTGAGAGCCAAACGGTGGCTATTTCTACACAATATATATTGTAACAACATACATGCAAGCTGTGCATAAATGTTATCTGTTTCACATATTATATGGTCACTTACATAATTATTCGACAATGACTGTTTAGCCTGTGAATTGACAGTGTACCCTGTGAATTGACTGTGTAGCCTGTGAGTTTCTATTTTCTGGTTCCCGCAGAGTCAAAGACCATTTTATTGGTGAGTAACAGCAGTAACTGCATACTACAAGTTCTGTATAATCTAATCCTAACACACAATTTTAATGCGGTCTATAATATACAGTCATACTTTAAATTTATCAGAGGTGGCACAAAATTCACTATATCAGTAAAAGCATGCCATTTGTAATGTTGAGTGTTGTATTTGAACGTTTATTTTTCAGCGCACAGTAATATAATTACTGTTAGTGAAAAAATCTTTTTTCACAACCAAACTCGCATCTTTGGCACGAATTGCATTATCTCCAAATGGAAATAATGTGAAAGTTTTTAGTATAAGAATGTACAAAATGTAGGTCTAATATGTAAATGGTTATAACATCATACATTACTTGGCAACTAATAACTCCGGCGTCTACATGCAATGTCATCTGCTCCAATTTGACTCGGGAAGCATTACAACGACCTGGAAAAGGTTGGAAAAAGCTATTTGTACACCCACACACACATGTGTCGATGTTTAACACTATAGAAGTAGTAAACTATTATTTTTTGTCTACATTCAAATGCAAAGTTTATTATAAGTTCCTTAAATTAGCCTGGAACCCAGGCAACATAAATAAAACTTGCGCTATATAGAGCTACCTGTAGATTTACCCTGTGAATACAGAAGGCATTGTATTCGTAATTTATCATAAAGAGAGTAATTGGGGTGGATGACACTCTGTGCAATGCTATAATTACATGGCTCATAGACTGTAGCCCAAGTCAGTGTATCATAATCAGGCTAGAGTGTAGGAGATTGGTATCACAATTATGTTCTGGTTCTGTCTCATTGCCTTTGCTAGTACAAATTATAATATGCTAATAGGGGGCACAATTATTGTTGACAGAAGTTAAGGTGGAAAAAGGGGCTGTTTACCATGCAGTCATTAAAATAGTGTAACGGTCAGCTCCTGGCTAGCCTGTGCTCATAGTTTTACAGGGATGTGGATAGCTCTTTTCCGATTTTGACTGTATAACAATTACATGCATCAATGTACAAACCCCTTCTGGAGGGTGTGAAACACAAGCTAAGTTCTAACAAAATACAATTCGCAGTGTCTGTCAGTTTTCTTGCCAAGGATTAGCTGGATAAACATTTCCCTTCGTCTTTTTGTTGACGATATCAAAATATATTAAAAAAACTTTTGCTAGAACATTTAAAATACAAAATAGCATAGACAGGAAGTAGAAATAGATAGCCTCAAACAATACACATATAACAAGGGAATTTACTACCCTCACTAATCTTTCCTACATTGTATTATGTTAGGGTGGGAAACATGACTACTTCTTGTTTAACCTCCAATTATAATCTAAATACAAATTTACAAATTTATAAACTAGCAACAATTTGTTGTAAGATTAAGTATAAAAGGAAACAACTCAATTATATAATATTTTGTAGCAAAAGATATATAAATATTATTACAAAAAGCCCGATTATTGACAGCGTCAATTAAACATACACCGTAGATTTGTGTAGCGGAGTGTGCATATTTCTATACGGCAAGTAGTGGACAGAATATGCCATTTGACAAGTCTATCTGCACTATCTAGGTTTATCTGCTTGCTGTCAGCAATTTGTAAAAGTTTTCTTTGTTGTAGTAATGTTATATGTATGTGTATGGGTATGGTACTCGTACATGCATTGTGGCACTTAACAATCACTTGTCCTATTGAATGTTTTCTCAAAACTATAGTCAGTCAGTCAGCATTTCCTTCCGGACGCTGTCTGTAATACGTGACCACACTAGGTGCGTTCGAGTAGGTATTAGGATACAGTTACCCGATATCTACAATGTACACAGTTAAATATAGCCCTTGACACTATCTATAGCTCACTACCTATTGGTTTATTTCTACATAACATCTTACACTCACAGACGCATCCCTATGGGATTGAATGATGTACCTTCTATTATTGAAATCCAGTGCTAGTGTAGTAATTATAGTGTAGTATTTATTATTCGCTAACCATTTTGTTAAGAGACCAATTGTCATTGACTTTTGAAAAGCCACTATCTGTGCGTTGGGTCATTGAACATGCATCACATATACACACATACATGTATGCGTGGATGTAGCAAGCTCCTACGTTATAACAGTAGCGCGACTTTTCTGTCACCATTATATATTTTTCAATCTTGACACATTCTGGAGTTAAACTGAGATCTAGTAAGTTGTTTATGTTAGTAATACGCTAGTATTTATATACGCATTGGAAGCTGTTAAGATATATGTATATAACGAGTTGTTGTATGAAGTAGCTTATATTTATTATGTCTAGCTAGCACTGGCTCTCATAGTGAACTGACAAGTCATCATAATACATGTACAATCAACATCTAATGCAATGTTGTTACAACCAAGCAGCATACCAATGTGGTTCCCCACCAGACCACAACATGTGAGTAGACCGTGGGAACAACCAACACTATAACATCTCGTTTCTTCACCAAATTAAACAGTAAAAGCCTAGGTATGAGAAACTATTACAACAGAATATGATATATGAGTATAACCAATATAGTAGGGAAAGCAGTATAATAAAACAGTATAATAAGATAAAGGATACAGTATAAAAGTTGAAATTGATTCTGATAACTAAAAACGTTCCAAAAGCAACATGGCCTAGGTCCGACTATTTGTGTCATATATGTTTTGGCCAAAGCGTTCCGGAGGCTTTGACTGTCGCCCACCTCTTGTGACCCCTTTTGAAGCAACCGGTTCACTACAGTTACCCTCAACCCTCATCGTCGCTTCACACGGTGTGTCAGCAGTAGCAACAGGCGGAATTACAGTGTTAGGATTTGATGTAGGATGTTCGCAGCTTGAGCTCACCTGTTTTGCTATGGCTACAGCTCTCTTAGCTCTGAGAAATGCCTGATTACGACTGAATGTTCGGCCATCATCTAGCTTTACGTAATAACTATGGGGTGTCTCAGCGTGCTTAAGCACTTTCCCACCAACCCACTTTCTATGACTGAGTTTTACCCAAACCTTCATGCCTCTTATGTAATCATTAGTTAATGTATTTGACTTGTCATGAACCTGAATTTGTGTTTGTCTTTTACGCAGTGCCTTCATTACATCATCTTTGCTAATACACTGTGATTGCAGTTGATGTGGTGTTACATGAAGGGTTGACCTTAGATTTCTGCCTTGCAATAACACCGAGGGAGGTGGTAGCCCATCCCCAACTGGGGTGGTTCTGAGAGCCTTGACCCCACCGAGCTGAACCGATGTGTCAGACGGGAACATTTTGCTCTACCCACCGCAACAGAAATCTTCTCTAAATTGTCAGGTTCAAAAGTGTTCTCCTCATTAGATGCAACGCAGGGATTTTTACAGCTTGAGCTAGATGAAGCGAGTAGCTTTCTGACCACTTTTGCAACACCTTTTGGTCGTTACCGTTTCCTGAGGTTGCCTTACGGTATAAGCTCTGCTCCAGAGGTTTTTCACCGAACGGTGAGCGAAATATTTGCGGATATCGAAGGGGTTGAAACTTTTGTGGATGATTTGTTAGTACATGCACCCACAAAGGAAGAACATGATGAAATTTTGGGGAAGGTTTTGGCTCGATGTAGGTTAGTAAATCTTAGACTGAACTTGGCTAAATGCAACTTTGAGCAACGTGAGCTCAAATATCTAGGACATATCATAGGGCAAGGGGTAATCAAACCAGATCCAGCAAAAATTAAAGCGATCACTAACATGCCAAAGCCTGAGAACTTGGAAGACCTGCGCAGACTGTTAGGAATGGCCACTTACTTAGGTAAATTCTGTCCCAATCTTACTGAAATCACTGCACCGCTTAGAGAGCTGACCAAAAAGGAAACACGTTGGGTTTGGGAAGACAAGCACGATGCATCACTTAGCCTACTAAAATCATTACTCAGCAGTGAACAGTTGCTAAAAATGTTTGATCCCAAAACACCGATGCAAGGAATTTGTCAAATGGCTCGTTGCTGAGTTGTACACGGCTGTAAAATTTGTACCGCTCAAACTCCTCTTTCACCTTTGGAGAGAAGTACTTTTTAAAAGCAGCTTTGACAGGGCCAATTTTCTTCCTGTCTGTCCCCGACAACTCGAAAGTTCTGAATAGCTCCTGTCCTTGTGCTCCTAATATTGTAAGGAGAGTAGCAACCTGCACCGCCTCACTCTTAGCATCCTTCTCTGTCGCCATCATGTAAAAGTCAAATTGTTCAACCCAGGCAGTCCAATCTCTGCTGGTTTCACTGGGATTCTGAGCAGCATAATTATTAAGAAAGTTAGCTGGCGGCTTCAAGGATCCACTGTCGGCCATGTCTGTAGTCAGTTGATGCAGTTATACTGAATTGCGAAGCGTAAGTTCTTCTGACACCATGTTAAGATATATGTATATAACGAGTTGTTGTATGAAGTAGCTTATATTTATTATGTCTAGCTAGCACTGGCTCTCATAGTGAACTGACAAGTCATCATAATACATGTACAATCAACATCTAATGCAATGTTGTTACAACCAAGCAGCATACCAATGTGGTTCCCCACCAGACCACAACATGTGAGTAGACCGTGGGAACAACCAACACTATAACAGAAGCTTAATTTCTGTACATAGAAACTAGCTACAGGTCGACGTAGTAGGTGTTTTATAAGTTTTAGTACCTCAGGATACAATTTACCATCCCGCTTAGTGGATCACTGTTTGAGCAGTAGAAGCTGGGCGGTGAGATGACGAGGTCAAATCCCACGATATACAATAGTAGTGGGTTGGACCTGAACCAACAAGTAGAATTGAATAAAATTAAATTAATGTTCTTGTCTCTTTGTTCAGCTTTTATTTCTATTGAGCTTTACGTTTTTCAGATCGAATCTCACGTTTGAGTTCAAGTTTTACAACCATATTTGAAACTTTTAGTGAACGGAAATTTATGTCTGAATAACAATAAGTTCCATTTCCACAACTGTGAAAATAATTTATCCATGCCGATACTTTAATTTACATTGTATATTGCCGACTAGCTATGCTACAAATAGCAATAATACCTGCTGCTACAGAGTGCTCTGTGTTGATAGATTACTTATTTCACATTCAAATTAAAAATATTATCGTTATGTTTGAAACTTTGTGCAGAGAAATTTATTTTTGAACTACAAAAACCTCTATTTCCACAACTGCGGAAATAATCTATCCACAGCTATATATTAATTTACATTGTATACAGCTGACTTGATTGGCCACTCCAGCTCACTTTTATTCAATCCCCCTTCCATTGAATGTGTATGTACAATCACATGGTGTTTACAGATGTAGTTTGGAATTGGGTATTTTCTTGAGTGGCTGATATCTTTATACATAAAACTAAACTTTTACTGTGCATATTATTTCCTTTTATTAAAATTAAAAATAGAAATGTTAAATTATAATATGACAAGTCCCAATGTTGCATGTACGCTAATCACATCCTTCTACATGTAAAACTATTAATTAATTTCACTTCAAGATAGCAACACTGCGACCTATGATAGAGTTCCAGGTGAGCTCAGGAATACAGAACTAGAAAGCCTAAGTTCTTTCTGTAAACAAAACCTTGTCCTGTAAGGGCCGAACAATACAACCCCTCATAACACCACTGTACACCACCAAGTCTATATAGCGAGGTCACATTCTGTTAGTACATGCCCAATGGAGACCATCAAATCTTCATAAAAATTTTAATTGGCTCTGTTCACCTTGTTTCATTGCACCTATCACACTTCTGCACGATATTCAGTTTCTACCGTGAGTGTTGATACACGCTGAGTTTGCTAGTATCCTAATTTACTCAAGACAAAGCTGTTATAAAACGATTAACATGTTGGTGTTGATAGTAATAAAGGCTATTACATAAAATATTCTAACATAATATAACGTATCGTGTAGCATTATTATCTAACGCTACGCTTTTGTTTCGATTCTTCAATACTCACTTTACATGCATGTCATATTCGGATAGTCAAATATCATTACATGATACTCTCAGCTCAGGAATTCAGTGGTGGATCCAGTGTTTGTCATAAATCCAGAGTATATCAGCTGAAATAACTGTATTAAAACTTAATATTAAAACATGCATGATTTTAATAGATTGGGAAAGAAAAAAGGTTTTATAGTGATGACTATAACGCAAAGGACTGCCATAAACTGGCCAATGTTCATATGTACAATATACGATAAATAATTTTTTATCCACTCCTATCACAACATCATTTATGGTGAAACTCAAGACAGAGCAAGACATTATAAACGATGGCATAACTATAACTCATATAGATACACCACAAAAGATTGATTATTTTGTCAAATGCCAAGGAACAATGCTTGTAAGTCGTCATTAGCTTGAGATACTGTTAATAGGGCAGACCTACCTCTAGGCAGTAATTATCTCAACCTGGTAAGTCCCTATTTAAAGAGGTAAATGACTAATCAGTCTATAGATTAACATCTTTGTTACATAATATTTACTTAAATGAATATTTGTTTTGATATTATTGGATTGGTCTAGCACTTACACATTTTGTAGACTTTTATATCAACAAAAATGACATTTTCTAAATAATTAAACAATCATGTAGTTTGTGAAGTCATTTATAATGCATATGATGTAACAATCATGTATAATAATAGCGATATACTGTATATGTTTAAAGTTAACAGACCTTATCACTATGTACAGTGTATAAGTAGCGTAGTATCAGCTATCTGCACTGTACTATGTAGTGTAGGCATGTAGCGTAAGTATGTAGTGTAGGTACGTAGTGTAAGTATGGAAAAATTTTCTAGAATAGAAATATATTTTTTTCATAGAAAATTTTTTGCCGAATATACGTATCGTACGCTACTTCTTGGGTGATCTAGCCAGCTCTTTCAGCAGTAAATCAGTATTTTTGAGGTTCAACAACAAAATCAGCTTATGAAGTATTCAACTTCATAATTTCGTCAGTTTGTAGCTTTCAGCCAATGAAAAACGACAAGGAGATGGAACACGTACTGCCAATAATATGATGCATAACATCTGTGAGGTTAACCCATGTAAATACTCACACTACACCGTACATGCATACAATGCATAATTTTCAATAATATTGTAATAATTAATGACTTGGTATCTAACAAGCATGGCACTTCACTACACTCTCATCATACAGAATAAGGTGAAAAAATTAATTACTCTAGGTTGGTACGCTACAAAATGTGCCCCGTAGCCTTTATAGCGCATTTTCTTTATCAAAATGAACTTTATATTCGGGCTAGCAGTATTGGCTTTCATATAATTGCTATGTGAATATTACATAGACCTTAGGCTACAGGCAAAACAGGTAAATATTTGAAAGGAGTAATTAGTTTTACCTGCATCTTTATCTAAAAAGAGGCCATGTTGCTATAGTTACTTTAGAT
The DNA here is from genome assembly GCA_935421135.1 of Bugulina stolonifera. Lineage (NCBI taxonomy): Eukaryota > Metazoa > Bryozoa > Gymnolaemata > Cheilostomatida > Bugulidae > Bugulina > Bugulina stolonifera. Next base: position 10,963,035 of record OW285195.1, read on the forward strand.
GTCATTTTTGTTGCACCTGCCCAGTGGAAAACAGGCACTCTTGATAGTAGCAGTTCTTGGAGCTTGGGTACCATTTTAGAACATAGGTATATTTTTTGTTATTTACAAGTAAAACTTACATAACTTATTATTTTATATACATGCATATATACATACAATGCACAGTGTATATGTACATGTATATAATATAATAATCTGGATTTACAAGTGTCGCAGAACATGCAGGTAATGATTCTCAATTTAACATGAAGGCATAAGTATTGCTTGCTCAAAGAAATAACTTTTTGTCTAGTTACCCACTAGCTTCAACTGAGGGCAGTAAAGTAGCCAAAGGCATTGCATCTAGAAATGAAGAAATAAAATTAGTTTTAGATAGACTGCACATACACATAAATAATTACATCAGTATGCAGTAAAGTACGTGTACACGTACATGTATGTCTATGTTTGTGTATGAAGATTCATGTACGTGTACATTTTATTGTAAATACCATGTGTCCAGATTAATGCGTTGTCATTAGTTATGTCTATTACATTTCTTTATCATGCAAATAATTCCGTTAATTAAAAGAACCGAAATTGAATCCAATGTATGACTTTATTAACTTTCATCTCTCCACTTTAGGAAGTCAATTAGAATTCAAGTTTAAAATTAACTTTTAATCAATTAAAAGGATGGTATGTGAGCAAAGCTGAAATGCTGAAATGTATGATGATTATATTAATTAGAGTTATCTATTGTATTTGACTAATACTGGTACTGTGCCTGCTTATAACAGTAGTTTGCTTATATTAATACATGGAGTAATAATTGTTTATAGTTGTTCTTTTGTTTATTTACCATTTGCTTTTTCCATAAGTTTTTTCCTGAAATCATACAAAATTTCATTTCTCACAAGTTCTTACCAGAATTAAGCACTTTCCTGTATCGACATTTCTATCTTCTTGGAGATAGCAGGCATTGCCAGGTCAGATACAGATACCACCTTGTCTAGTTCTCTTATTTTACACTGTGCTCGTGCATTGTAAGCTATTTGGTGGTGTATGAAGTAAAGGTAGTTTCTAGCCAGGTTGCGAAGAATCTTTATAAACAGCTAAAAGGTCTTGTAGAAGTGTTTCCTGTCATCAACTTTTATCAAGGGAAGACAACTTTTACAGCTGTAGAATAAGTTATTGTATTTGCACTGTTTCTAAAACTGATAAATAAAATTCAATGTATTAGTTGACCTGAATTTACATTACGTTATTGCAGTATGCAGCCCCTGCCTCCCTGCTGTACCCTCACTAATGTATCGGATGAGATAGGCTGGAATTAGAGAGCTATGGAGAATGTTACTGAGCCACATGTGTTGGTTACAATGAGCTCTTGTGAAGAGCTGGAATCGCTAACTCGATATCACTGGGTCAACTTCATCTTTATTTCAACAGTTGCTGTTGTAGGTATGTAGTTTATTCCAGAATTTTAGAAATCATGACATTATGGTGGAGCATCTGGTTGGTTTGTGGGTGCATCTATCTAAGAGAAACTGGGTCTCAGTCTCAGCACAGATGTTTAGTTCTGAAGCAGTCTCTTTCGCGTAACAAAATTGAACCTATCTTTGACCTTTGACCTTTGACCTTTAACTTCTGCTTCACGAAAAAAACCTTCTACCTTGCATAATATTGAGGTTCACTTTAAACATTGACATAAATGCAAACGGATGTCATGTACATACAGCATGTACATATAGGCTATAAGTGCATTTTATAACAATCTTATGACAAGTTGCTGCCTGTGCTTTTAGGTTTACTCTCGCAGATCATTGTGATCGTGGTGATACGCTCAATTAAAACAAAGACATCTACAGATATATTTCTACTTGTACTATCGGTGTTAGACATCCTTGTTATTCTCAGCCTCTCTGTGACAGAGAATAACAGCATCTACTCACATATTCTCTCCCCTGGCAGACAAATCTATAATGCAGGTGGGTGAAAATGGAGTCATTTCCCTTCTCTATGTCTTATAATATTACTGTAATACGTAATACGTATATGCGGATATATACATGTATATGCTTGCTGCTGAATGTCCCATTTGAGATTATTTCTAAAAACTACATATATAGGAGGTCTACTTGGCCAACACCGACGTCGACATTAATTTGCGTTATTAACTAAAATTATTTTGACAATCATGATAACGAAGAAAAATAATAGATTAGCTTTTGAGTTGCTGTAAAAGAGGATGTCATTTTCAAAACTCAAAAATTTGAAAAAGTTTAATTATTGATTCAATTCCCTGCAGATAAGTCAATAAGTAGGTTAGTAGGAGCCATGCTTTCTTACGCTCCGTAATTAATAATACACTTTGTTAGGAGCTCAGGCTGTAGATATTGTAATAATGTAGACTAAAATACAGAATACAGCACTATTTGATCAACCTTGTGCTTCACACTGTCATCTAGTGAACTTATCGAAAGAATAGATATCTCATAAAAACTAAATAATAACTATTCTGCACAAAAATAAAATGTATGCTGTCATTTTAGGGTACCTTGCAGTTGTTGCACACCCATTTGAGCATATGGCACACTTTGCAAGCACCTGGTGCATTGTGCTAATGTCCGTGGACAGGTAAGACATATTCCTTTCTGGTCAAGAGCTCTCCAGTAGCATCACAGTGCTGCAGCAATTTTATTGTGTGGCATAGGTACATTGCTGATAGTGTGGTGTAATACTTTTCATCGTAAAATTAAAATATTTTACTGAGCTTTAAATATTTTTTTAAAATGCATTTAAGTTTTGTCATAATCAGAATGATAAAAAATACAAGAAGTTAAACTGTATTTGAGGCAAAAAAGCATTAAATATAGAGTATTGATCCAGCAACTTTGAAAATACCAATTTTGATGTTTTAAGTTCAATTTAACAGTCTAGCCAGCGACATGTTACGCTACCATTTATGTCCGTATACGTTACAGATACATATCAATATGCCATCGGAATAAGGCAGCCACCTGGTGCACACCTAGAAATGCTAAACTACAACTCATATTACTAATAGTGGTAGACGTCATCTACTCAATACCCAGGTTTATAGAATACTACTCAATTTTTCCAGTATTGGCAGAGGAGATAAATCCATGTAGTGCAGAGATTCATGATTTCCCTGCTGGTAAGACAACTCCAATATATTGCTATCCAAATTAAAGGGAGATGAGAAAATTCTTACTACCGAAATTGGAATGAATCTATTTTATACATACGTATACTTGTAAATGTAGGCTCAGTAGTCTATTCTAGCTCACTGGAATAACAATTGCCTGCATTTATACAAATTGATACAATCATGTACACATACATGTATATACGCGTGTATACATGTGTATACATTGTATATGTACATATACATGTACATGTACAATGTATATACATGTAGATATACATGTCAGTGTACATATAAGTGTACATATACACATATATTATACCATGTACATGCACGTGTACTGAATATTGTATCATGTGTGGCCAATGTTAATTATAGGCTAAGCAAGAAAGCTGTAACTACTGTTTATTGGAAATAGAGTTTTAGCAACTATTTTAATATTTCAAAATCTTGTTCAACATAATACTATCTATCTAATAATAATATACCGCTGTCCAATTCATTATTGCATTTTCTTAACATCTGCAGGTACTCTTGGTAGTAACATATTGTACATCTGGGGCTACACATTTATAGCCTACCTTCTCCTTATGTACATAACCCCACTTGGTATCCTCACCTTTACTAACTACCATCTTATCAGAATCATTAAAACAAGGATCTCATTCCATAAAAGCAGAAAGTTACAAGTAAGTACATCATGATAATATACTTATTACCTTAGTATATATTACTTTCAGTCCAGATGGTTAAAAAAAACGTATATATTCAACATTCTCTGCTTAAAGTACAATTCTTGGTTCATAAAGATACACAAAAATAAGACCACTGCATTTACCAGAAGCTTTAGCAGCTCTAATATTTTACCTACTGAGCATAAAATGGCGTGAAACTGAGTAGTACAGTATTTAGTTGTTGATGTTACCACAATAAAGGTTTTCACTTTGTGCTGACACTTAAAGTCAAACATCTGTGAACATGAAGTGCAGTGAATATGTGTGTCATATTTGAGAGTTATTCCCTCTGTTTAATTGTGATAAATGCACCTTAGTAACATTTTTATTCTTAATTTCGATTTAAATGATTGTGTAATTAAATAGTTCAAAGGAGTGTCTTCACAAAACTAGCAAAGTAGCAATGAATATCTCCCGCCCCTGTTCTAATATGACCTTGAACTTGGACGGGAGGCTGATCGAACTCTAACAACACAGCGATGACTCTTTACTTTTACATTGTAACTCCAGTCTACGCTGACATATCACTGTTACAGCACAGCAAAGAGAGTCTTCCCTCCACTGCACCTATCGTGGAAACACAACCGGACGTTTCAGAAATGAGTTCCAAACCTGTAGCAGAAACAGTTGATGAGATAAAACACTCTTCTGTACAGCCTCTTTCTGAATTAGCCGAGAATTTACCAGATGTTGTAACAGAACCACAGAAAAGAGAACAGGATGAAGACAAATACCAGACGAATAGCCTCAAACCTGTGGACAACAATAATGTCTGTGACAAGACATCCAGTCTTAAACAATTAGCTCCGCCTACTACCACCAAAGTAATGACATCATCCAATAATATTAGGAAGCAGTATGATCATGTGATTAGAATGTTAATCACCGTCACTGTGATATTCTCTATATGTCAGATACCAGATATGGTTGTGCAACTGATCTCTAGATTGTACGATGGTTTAGAAATAGAAGATGAGTTAGAGATCATTGCTTATGATTTTGTTATAATCAACAGCTCAATTAACCTCTTCATCTACACAGCGACTTCTAGAAGGTTCAAAAGACAATTGGATAAAACTTTTAAATGCTGTCGAGGTAATCAAGTAGGCGCAGTAAATGGTCAAACAACGGCTGAGCAGAGTTAGCTCTTGTATCACACTCTAAATCTCTTCTTTACTTTCTAAATAGAATATTTTTGAATTTACAATAAATGTTATTTAAATTTATTTACATGTATGATACAAATATTATTTTGATATTAGTGAAGAGTCCCCCCCCCCCCCCCCGTATATTTTGTAATTTTTCTCTTTTGATAGCAGGTTTTTGTCCAATGTTTTGTATGCGGATTTTTGTAAATCTATGACATCACTGATTCCATTTTCTCCACTTTTCATTCGCTGTCCATTTATGAACATGAGCTGGTGCTGATCATGTGGCATTCTATAGGAATATCGTAGCAGTAACGAATAAATATTTGTTCCACCAAATATTTTAATTTATTTTACATGTATTTTGTCAGGAAAATTGGGACATAATCAATTGGAACCTATTTTCTATAGAGTGGATAACTCCTAAACAATACTTGTACCAAGGAGTGGGCAACTCCAAAATAACTTGCATTAAGAGCGGGCAACTCCATAACTAAACTTGTACAATGCATTACAAAAATAATTCTATAACAATATTTTTATCACAATATCGATGTCGGCAATCACAGTATGATAATAGAATGTATACCTTTCAAAAAAAACGTTTGTTCTCTATTGGAAATATTTATCACTACAGTCACATAGTATAGACTAACCACAGTTCATTTATAATAGTAACTATGGGACACCTAATTAGATTGTAGTTGATGTATCTATAACAGAAATAATACAACATGAATATAAAATTGCACAGTCAAAACATGAGACACAGTTTACATAATAGCTTAACACAATGCTAGCAGGTATATCACTCTATGTGTATATCAATATTATTAAAACAAAACCAAAATATACAATTCATGAATTTAGGAATTGTCTCCACTTAATGGTTGAGACATTGAGAAAACTACTCCTGTTCAAAATATACATCTCTTATAAAGATTGACAAAATTAAAAATTCTTAACAACAGAGAAAATAGGGTTTTACCAAGTATTATAGCAATAACATAAAACTAAAAGTTGAGAAGTACAATGATCACTGATAGATATCCAGAATTCACCAGTAACCATAATATATAAAGACTATTGATGCCCTTCCACCTTTGTTATTCTTACCACATGTGCATTTGTTTATTCACTATCAGAGCTCACCCAATCATACGCATCCAGACTGATGAGTTGTCTTCCCTCTAAGTGACTTGGCTGTTGGCAGTAAAGATGAGAGAGATTTGGTTCCTCCACTATTCCACTTACTAACCATACTTTTAGCCAGTAGAGATTCCTGCACACATAAATAATATGATTTGACAAATAAACCCTGCTCACTGTCTAAGCTCTATTTAAATATGATGGAAGGAATTTTAATAACTTTCTTTTATGATTGTAATCATATGATTGTACAATGCACTAAATGTGGGATATTGCCATTTTAGTAGCAAAAATTTACAAATATTTTAAACAATACATATTTGGCTTACTAGTAAATAATTTATAAATAACAACAAATTTAATAATATTGTTATGTTGTATGTTCGTCTAAACACTGCATGCACTGAAAACTATCTTTAGAAAAACCAATCCGCTGACTACATACAGTGAATAATTAATAGCTTTCTTTATTTTGACACTGGGTAGCTGGATATAGTAAGTACTAAAGCTACTTTATCACTATGGACATTTACTAAGGTTTTATGATATTGTAGAAAACTGACACTTTTGATATCTTGAACATAAATAATATCTAATACATTCGTCTACTGATCAAAAGTTTGAATTTTTTTCCTTTTTACTCTCCTAAGAAAAATGAAGGAACAAATTCTTAGTTTAATCTTAGGAGCGATGGTGTTATTGAAGTCACAACTACCCAGATAAATTTAAGTAATTTCAATATTCTTATTCAGATAGACTTACTAAGCACCCAGAAATACGAATTTCATTTATTACTGAAACATACATACACGAGATTGTGTGAAAACTACTTTAGTTTGATGTTTGTGCTCTACATACCTGTTACATTTCCATGGGTTGTTAGATAGACTGATTCTCTGTAAGTTTGGTAGGAATTGAGGGAACGTAGCTGGGAGCTCCATTAAGTTGTTTTGCATTAGATTGAGGAATTCTACTGATCTGAGGTTGTACATTGTCAGATCATAAGTTATTAGAGATTTGGTGATAGCATGAGAGTTAACCAGATTGAGTATCCTTAATTGAGGGCTGTCAGGTAAAAGTGCCCCTTTCAGTTTAACTCCTGGAGCTAAATTATGACCAAGGTTATCTAAAGAAAAGAAAACAACATGCATCTTATCATCAGGTTATCTCCCTTGTCATTTTTAATCATACTGAATTATTTGACCGCTTAAAAATGTGATCAATGTCGAACAATGAAAAGTTTGGCATAAAACTATTATATAATATCAACATCCCAAAAATTTTACTAATTCTTAGCATTTAATCCTTCATGATTTTTAACACCTGTTGCACTAAAAGTACATTGTATTTAAATTAAAATATATGTAGCATATTATTATATTGATGCTAAAATTTTAACTAACTTTTAATATCAATACCATTATATTATGCTATTTAATTTAAATACTTCTAGTGAGACAGTTAGAAATTTGGAAGGATTAAATGTACGTTATATTATTTCATCATAAAAATGAACATGTCGGCTACTTATACAGCCCAAAGCATGTGGTAAGACAGTTAAAGGAGCAATTAAAGAAATTAACACGACATTTTCGAAACTGTTTCTGAAATCCATCTAGGATAGGACAACTCCTAAACTCTACATTCCCATAATTCATTGCAAAAACAGAACTTATTCAGCAGGTGGCTTTACTTACTCATACTGAGACTGTCTAAACTCCACAGTCCATCTATAGCCCCAGATTCTATGGCCACTATAGGATTGTTTGAGATGTCAAGCTCTCGCAGCCCTACCAGGTCTTTGAACATGTGAGAGCTCAGTCTTGTAATAACATTGAAACTTAAATCCAGCGTCTTTAACTCAGTCAGGCCACTAAAGGCTTTCTTGTGGAAATATTCTAGAACAGATTATCAAACGTAGACTGTGGTCCACGACAATCATCAATTGTGGTATAAGTATACAATTGTAGATAACTGCAGCAATGACCTGACAGTCTCCACAGGGTCATGCTCTTATGCAATTTTTAGTAAGAAAAAAGCTATTGCATCGAACAACCAATGACACAACTGATAATTCAAAGAGGTATGTCCGCATAGTTGCCTCATCTTATGCATAAACTAAAGGTTACCCTCATTCACAATATACCTACAAGAACGTAGTTCCATATGCCTGTGTGAGTTGTCTCCCTTACCTATCCTGTTGTTGTTCAGAGTAAGTCTAGTCAAATGGAGAAGTCTAGAGAAGGCTTCTTTTGGTATGTCAGAGATACTATTATGGTGAAGTTCAAGTTGCTCTAGCTGTTCCGGAAGCTTCCTTGGAACTTCAGTTAGTTTATTACCTCCCATGTACAAGACCTGTAGGAGATGAAGAGACAACTCCTAGATGAGACTTACTGTCACTTACACATGTGTGGCCTACAGCGCACAGTCAGTAAAACTTTAAAATATTCAACCTAAAGCCATTTACATTAGTTTAGCAAAAGACCAGGCCAAATACATGAAGCTTCCCTTTCTACCTGTTGGAGCTGCATAAAAGTCGTTCAGTTAATATTTAGAATAGGGTGTCAATTACAGTACTATCACAGTTTCCCCTTGGGCCTATTATAGACTCACTGTGAGCCACCTACGCTTCAAGCATTTTTGTGAGCTTTGGCATTGTAATTTCTCCCAAATACTGGCAGACCATTGACAGTATTTCTTATGGACTTTGGAGGTAGTGTGGAGTGTAAATTAACTAGCGTACCTTGAGCTTGCTGAGATGGCGGAAGGTTTTGTGACCTATTTCTGTCAGCTGGTTTCGGGAGACGTCAATGCTGTCAAGATTCCTCAGTGTAGAAAAATCTTCTGATTCTAACTTCTCCATCTGATTTTCTAACAAAATTAAGAAATAGGATGATATAGTGCAGTGCCCGGAAACCTCTCAAAACAATATTGGTAAGTGACTGGTTTGTAGCTACGAAAAAACATATCATTTGTCTTCCTAGGCTATGTTCGTAACATCTAGCTAAGCTCAGCTCTTATAAATACATTGTAAATTTAACTAACCGGCCAAATTGAGTTGTCGTAGAACACGGGAGATTCCCTCTGGTACAGCTTTCAGACTACAGTTTGATAAACTTAGACTCTCAAGTTTCTTACTTGGTATTTTAAGTACTGTCAAGTCTCTCAAGTCATTGGAATCAAGGAATAAGTATTGTAACTCAGCCTGCGCCATAAACATAAACGTTTAGTGATTCATGCATTGGATTTTATTGTGTGATAAAATCCTATGTACAGTTGTCAACTAATTGATGGTTATTAAATTCATTAACTAAATGTATATTGAATAAAGTCACCATTGCTTATATACAGGTCATTATATTAATAGGAGTGTACATATACAACCCTACAGTATTGCATTACTCATAATGCTAAGACAGGATGTAAAAGGCTGTAATAGTCTCAACAGTCAACACAATCAGGTCATTAAACGTATTATGTGAAAATACAATAGAGAAGACACCTCTATATATACATAATCATATATTATAATACATCAAGTCCTACAAAGAAGACAATTCCAAATATGCATAAAAAATCCTATTCGCACTGTCATATTTACCTGTCGTTTGAATGAGTCGGCAGCGATCAGCGTTAAGTCATTATTAGCTAGCTGTAGATATCTCAGCTTCCTGTTTTGGAAAAATGTTTCAGCCGTGATGTCCTGCAAGATGCATAACTTGTAAGTATCATTATAGTGTTTTATCCACATTGTCTATAAACTCACAATCAGAGTAAACAATTTGTACATGTATTTCACCGATTAAACATTTTTGCTGAAAAATATTTTAAAAGTTATCTGAACATTTTAATGCTTACTGCTTAGTATGATTATGTTGAATGAAAATTATAATAATTATTGCTCTGAATTTAATTTTGTATTATATTCTGGTCTCACAGACTCACTTTGATACGGTTGTCCTTCAAGTTGAGAGTTTTGAGTATCCTCATCTTCTGGAAGAGACCTTCTATCTTTACAATGTGACTATCTTGTAATGTTAGATGTTCCAGCCTCTTTCTGGTTGGTTCAAATACTTCTCCCTTCAACTAAATAATAAATAGTACATACATAGTATGTAACACTACAACGGATCTATTTTTTGTTGAAGCATACAACAGGTGATTGCGATTTCATCAAGCGTATAGCAGATATTTTATTATATCAAGTGTTGTATTCAATCTGACTAAAAGTTCTGCCACATAACATTGAGTTCAAACCTCCCCCTCCCCCCCCCCCCGCCTCTGTCTCTCCTATAAGTAATTTTTAAAGTCTTTTTTTCTGTCAATAGTATTTCTGCAAAGTGGAAACATTTACCTGTATCAATACATCATTCAGTAAAGTCAATAAACATCTCTGCTAATGATACAGAATTACTATTATATACTAAAGTCACAATGCCTCTAGACCTCAATTATCCAACCTCTTCAAGTACGATGTAAGGATTAAAAGAGTAGGGCGTGGGTATTTCCATGAGCTGTTTCTATTGGGAAACTTTGTAAACATGTTCAACTAAGTTAACAACATATAAATTATATTAATATAGCTAATTCAGAGTTCATAGAAACAGGATACAGCAATAAATACTTTCAGGCATATTTAGTTTCACCATAATTAGAATGAACTTTTAATATTACATCTTCAAGCCATACTAGTGTGATAATTATTATAGTTAACTACACAATCAGCCAAATTAATTGAATCTAATTCTATTTTTACACTATTGATGTTGTGCAACTTCACTTCACATAATAATTGTATTAAACTAACGAATCTAATAATTATTCCCACAGCAAGTTCATCAGCATCGCAATTAGTCTGTGCACTAGTCCTAGCTAGGATGTTCCCATGAATACAGAAATTCTCTCCGTATAGCACGTGTTGTATAAAATATTGCTACACAAGACATCCATAATATATTCTATGATGTTCCACGATATTTTTATAGTCTTTAGAATTGGTTAGCACAAAGACTGTAATGATATTTCCATTTACAATGTACTATCAATAGAAAGTTGTCTTCTCTCTATCACTTAAAATATAAAGAAGAGGAAAGACAACTACTACTCTTGGCTTATAAATTTGGTGCCAGTTACCACCATGAGATGGTTGCCAAAAACTTTAATTAATTACTGGAATTGAGAGTATAGTAAAAGTCGAAAAGGTATAATACAGTATGCATGAACTGATCTGATGCCTGAGTTTCTACAGGAAATAATTATAGAAGAACTAGCACTAGAGCTTACTACATTGCTATAGAATACACAGATTCTTACGTCTGAGAGGTTGTTGCTGCTAAGATCTAAAGCATTCAACACCTTCTGCTGAGAGAATGCCTGCTTGTCAATGCTAGAGATGTCATTGTTACCTAGCAACAGCTTCCGTAATTCTGGAAAGCCAGCTAGCGTTTTATTGGTCAGCTCACCTAAGTTGTTATCCTGCAATATAAACCCAAGTCAAGAACAGCATTATTTCTTGAGTATCATAAAATGAAATCGATATAAAGATCTAACATGAGGCTGCATGCATACATGTATATTATTCTACATATTTTACTCTTCATATTTCTATTTTAGCTAGCTATGAACTCGTTAGAATGGACATATCATACTGCAGTGACGAAGTAGGCCAATTATTTTAGGCCTCAATTTTAATATCTACAAGGGAATTGGCCGTATTAACAACTACACTCGTATTGACCTAATTACCCCTGACGTAAGTAATGATTATAAGAAAGGAAGAAATTATATTTGATTATTAAAAATTGGTCTCATGGGAGTTTTACTAGATATGTACAGCACCACTGGTAGCCTACAGCGTATACTTATAAGGATAATATGAAAAATATTAGCAAACGTTCGTGTATGATTTATTATTTAATTATTATTCAGTATTATTCAATGCTTTCTGCTCAAATCTAATTTATACAATATTATTACAAAACTTTTAGCTCTGTAGCTGCAAGAGATAAACTTCAACTTCAACACAAAGCAAACAGGCAGTATAATTGTTGAATTTGCAGTAGAATAGTACATTCAAACTATACGAGTATTATCATCCAGGTGAGGCTGCAAACATGTGACCTTTTAATGGAACACTGATACTAAGCGTTCTAAATGTCTTCCTGCTTGGCCATGTGGGTGTCTCAGTTGTGTAAAGTACATTGCAGTCAACCGCAACAGCTCTGACTGTTTTGACAAAGGTCAATCAGTCCAACTATCATTGTGGGAGGTCGAGCATTGTGATGCTCCAACCTTTGGAACATATTTTGTTTTTTGTTTAGTTTGGAACTTGGACTACAAGATCTTTTACTAAAGTCAACAAGCTATAGTTTATACTTTGTAAGGAACATGTCGTCACCAAACAAGAAAAAAGGAAGAGTTAAGCGCCTTGCTCTTTTCACTTCTCAAGATTTGTGGTTTAAGCAATAAGTTTCAAAGCCTGGTATAACTTACAGAGCGAATATAAATAATTGCAATGTTTATGTGACGGTTTAATGGAGGTTTAGGGATATAAAAGAGCCAATTAGAAATAAAGCTCTGCTGAAATTCTCACCTGGAAGTCTATATTCCTTACATCTTCGGTAAGGTCTGAAGGAAGGGTGGCGTAGTTGTAGCCCCTACAGAAGAGACTCTGGTAGTAGCAGGGACACACTCTACTACACCTCACCACTCTGGTAGAAGGATAATAGCTAGCTGCTGCTACACACAGCAATGTGTATAATATAAGCACACACAACTTCATCATCATACAGTGTAGTTATCTCCTTCTTTGACGTCTTTATTCCGTAACCTACAGCAGTTATGAATTATTAAATAAACTGCACAATGTTATGCCTGGGAGTGTATTTTGAGCTTGATTGTATACGATAATTCAACCAGATCACCTTTTCGAAAAATTCAAATATTGCATATGTATTTACTTGCACTGAGAATTACTCTCAGCCTGAAAACCAGATAGTGACATCCCTAAATAATCTACATTTATACTAAGATGGAGGAAGGTCTTATGCCATAGTCTGAGCTCCAGATTTCCATATGTCCAGTGACTTTAATATAACAATTATAGTACAAGTAGCTGTCATGTCTCTTAGATGACTTGGTACTCAAGCTGTGCAATTATGCCTTAATTATATGTGATTGAATGTAAATGTATGAGCAAAACATGATTAGGAGGTATTTTTAGAGCTCAGTGCATTACTGGGTAGCTAATTTACGTCTAGCCAGCGATATCTACCTCATGTCACCTTAGAAATTCAAACAATATGACACTATTGCTTTTAAAATCTTCAAACTAAATGGCTGCTAAGGCCCGGCATCCTTTGCAGAGCACAATGCAGATGATTACCTAACTGTACACTCTTTCTACTTATGCAGGAGTTGAGAGTTGTCTTCTCTCTGTTAGATAATCTACGTGTATGTCTAGATTACTATTAGTTCATGATTCTTATCTGCAACATTATCAGTTCATCCTTGGCCACTTACATGTAAGTGTGCTAAGATAATTGTGATTTTATTAAAAATCAATTATGCAACCGATATGACCAAATCTACATGTAATGGTAAAGTATTATATAAGATACTCCTCAATTCACATTATGACATGCATAGCGTGATAATGTGGTATAATGAGAATGCTGGTTGCTCTTTCTCTATAGCCTAAATTCTTATATTATGCTTAAAATTAATTAAGAAGGGTGTGCATCCTCCAGCAAAAAAGACTGCCAAAAACACTAGCAATAATCATCTTTATGTTGTAACTGTTCTGTGAGACATTATGCTTATGACAAATGCGTTTGAACCTAAGTTTTTCTGTTCTCGCGTTTTTATCCATTATTGATTATGCATTAAAGAATAATTATAAATATTGTCTTACTGCCTAAGCTGCACATTTGAGAACATTTTGGGTTGGATAGTTAAAAGTATCTTAATCAGAAATGTCCACATCCATAAGTAGGTTGAAGGCCTCTCTTTGAGTTTGCAAGCCCTAAAAGTGTTGACTTTATTGAAGTAACCTTCGTACTTGTAATCGGCATTTACTTATAATTGACGCTCGTTAAATCTTAGTTTACATTTGGGATTTACAAATGGTTCAGACAAAAACGCTCTCTGGTTACCTAAGAAGTAAACTCTGGGACAGGAGGGGTATCGTTCAGCTTAAAAACAAAATATTGCACTGCTTGCAACCTATATAGTATAGACTGAGAGATTGCAGTTGGCTTGGAAAAATACAATGTGCTCTAGTCATAGAAATGCAAGTGTGTAGAGCTGGATGTGGTGTACATGACTTGTAACATATTCCAGACTTCAGGGAAATTGGTCTACGAGTTGTTATACAATTAAATATAATGAGCTAATGCTGAGGACGTAGCCCAAGTTCTAACGTACGTCTCTTGCACGCCTGTCAGGTAACAGCAAAAACAATGATCAATTTCTCCCTTATTTACATTTGGGCACATTGCCAAGAGCTGTTTTGTACAAAATGTTCAAGAACCTCACAACCCTCACATTGATCTCTTTACAAGCTCATTATAAACCACAGACATAGATAAACTTATCATATTATCTCAATATCTTTATCTTCCTTACACATATATGTACATCTAAGTCAACATCTTCGTGTGAAATGCAAATGTGTGCCTGTGGGCTATATTTTACATGCATATATTGTACTAGATAACAAGCTACGTACATGCAGGTTGAAGTTTTAGCATATTTATATAAATAACACTAAAACTGATAAACTAATATTGGTGATAAGCTCCGCCTGTGATCTGCTCACAAGTGAGTAATCAATGCCTAACATGTAGGCGTCTCAAGATACAAATCATGCATACAAATTTTTTCTAATGAAAATTGACTTTGAATGGAGTTATTGCCCCCTACCCTGTTCAAGTTGACCGCAGTACAGGTAGCCAAGCCTACAACAAGTATACCACTACTTATAATAGTCATCCATTCAAAAATTAAAAAGCTCTCTCAGCGAATTATGAGTTGGGATATTCAACTTTCCAGTCAAAGATAAAATGCTCTTACATCAATTTTAGTCAAATTCCTGCTTTAGTAGACTTTTAGCCTAATTAGTAGCACCAAAATCATTTACTTGTTACTTTCTAAAACTGAGGTACTGAGAATTCTTCTGCTTTCATTTATCATTCAGACTTTCAAAGGTTAAACTTTTAAACTTCTCTTTTCTCTAGTTTTTGCTCAAAGTGTAAATCCTTTGAAGATTGGATTAGTTTGAAATTGGAAGCAGAAAGTAGAAGTTCTGCATGCGATTATATCCAGATATTGTATGAAGCAGTAAACCCCATGTGCTTTTGTTTACATGCAGTGCAAAAGTTTCTAATTGGCTGACGCAAGTTATGGATTTTATACAGAGTTACATAATTACTCTAGCAATAATTCTAATTTATAAATCTTCTCATGCAAAGCAACCTCATTCTTAATTCACTGTTAACTGCAAAGTCAGCATTTCATATATTGCTGCTTACAGCATTCCCGGCAGCAAACCTGGACGTAAGGTAATTTATTAAGAATTATGCAATTCTGCCCCAATAACTAAGACTGTATTGTATCATAATTTAGCTATTACTTGTAATAGAATTAATACCCTGAGAAATAGCATGAGATCTTATACAATTGGTAAATAGGAGACTAAGGCTATATTTTAAAGAATATAATGTGCTATGGAGATGCTCTCACCTACTTCAAGAGTCAATAAAATTTCTTAAACAATCTGCTTTAACAAACTATACAGCCTTCTTCCTACAATGGCCGCTCAATCTAATAATGAAAGGGGCGGTGGAGCTGCTTTAGGCCGTAAATGCTGTCTGCTATATAATAATTATTATCAGGTATATCCTGTGTAATATAATTACAAAGTACAATACTCTACAATTCGTGGGTATATTCTGGTGTTGACCTTAAGTTATCTAGCACTGCTACATGTATAACAGCTAGTCTAACATTTTAAGTTATTAAATTATGGATATGTCATTATACAATGAGCTCTAATTATAACGGCTTACCTAACTAGAGGTCATATTCGTAAGGGACTGACTACTTACTACATATTATAGTACATCTCTATAACCTGGCTAATGCAGTCTTTAGGTCCACATGTACATGCAAGCAGGTCTGAATTCATTGCCCATAGAAAAGGTAGCCTATACAATTAAGTGCTCTCACAAGGCAGAAGAACACGATACAAGGGTAGTGATAATGACATTTACAAATATAATGTACTGAACATGTCATATCGATGACATCTGTTGCAAGGTGCCCAAGGTGTCTGTGGTCGAACGAAGGATTTCTGCCATGTCATCCGTAATACACTTTAGTTAGTCCATAAAATTGAGGTTCAAAACATCTCTACTTCAAAAATACAAAATCAATTAGGATATGAAACGATAAATAATATGTTTAATTGGGAAGTTGATCAGCCAGTCTCTTTGTGAATCATGATCATTATTTTGTAACGATTCTTTTGAAATTTAGAATATTCGCACTGGTCAGTGAGCACAGCACAAAGATCTTTTATTCTGCTTACATAATATTAATCATTCATTTAGAGACAACATTATTTTGAAGCTCTTTGTTATCTGAATAAATATTGTGCCCTATGGCTACTTCTCCAAGCTGTTGAGAATTCATACATACATACAGTGTATGTTATTTCATTGATACTTCTACTTAATACCGCTGTTCAGTTCTTTTTTATTTGCACAAACAATTTATTTCCTTAACCTGCAAGTACAGCAATGATTGCATATGTCACCCATAATTGATTCCAAATTTCTGTTTTACCCAGCTCTGACGGTTTGAGTTTGGTGCATTCCTCCCTCCCCACCTCTTTCTACGTCTTGGACATGTTCAAAGGGTACACCAATCTTCTACAAAAATCTTCTGTCTTCAGGGAGTGCTAATTTGATTTGCTGCATGCGGTTCATCTAACCGCAATGTACTATGAACTGGAGCTAAGGCTAAGGACTAAGTCTGTTGAGCTCAGTAAAGCAGATCATGGAGCTACCAAGTCTCCAACAAGATATGCATCCATTCCTTGGAACTTAACTATTGCAAGGATTCAGTTTGTAGTTGCAATGGCACACTACGCTTTTTTAGAAATCACTACGGCAATTTAATTTGCAACCTGCGCCAGGTAAATCTCTCACCTGTATCTCACCTGTCTCCGCTCTGCCCTGTGCGGTTAACGGGTGTCTGCCGGAGACTAAGCAACCTGAGCCAGGTAAAGTTGTCGCAAAAGCATCTCTCGAAAAGTATGATATCATCGTTGAAATCTAACCATTATTGTATTACAAATAACATTTTATAATTAATATCATAGAAGCAGCTGGTAGCATTAGAAGCTTCTCTTGTTTACTTAGACTAGATGTAGATGACTTAAAGTTGACAATAAATTAGGTGATACAAGTTAATATTGTTACAAGAAATGATGAAAACAATACCATTGATTTGTGTAACAAAGTCATATAATCCATGCAATGCTTTAGATGTTTATGAAATGACAATCTCTGTTTGGAATAAAACAATAGTTAGGATGGGTGTCTACTATACACATTGTTTATGGATATGTGTATTATTCATTTGGCTTTGTAAGATTAGATTGTTATACTTGTAATTGTTTGCTGGAGCAGATGCAATGTCAAATGTTATCACACATTGTGAGCCTGTGTGACTAAGCTTTGAAATATATACACGTACCATCAATTATTGCGATCAGAATTATCTTTTTCTGAAGATATCTGGATCTCAAACTACCGCTATTACCGACATGCAAGGCAAGACAACAAGGGAGTACATTGAATACTTGTGGAATCAATTTGGTTGGCAATGAAGTTTCTGCGAAATTTAAAGTGCAACTCTATCAATATCTTACGTGCTACCAATAACAAACAAGGGGATAAATTTCCCATAATGCACCACAACATAACACTAAGCCTCTGTAGCCACTGGCATTAATGGAAGTTTTGAGCTACAAAACTGCTGACACCCCCAACCCAATTATCTCAACTGGAAACCAGGAAACTGAAGCTATTTCAAATTTTATACAAAAATCTTTAAAAATGTATAGTGTACAAAATCTAATTCGTTTTTTATTGCTGAAAGAGGTAACCAACTGTGCTAACAATTCATTATATCCACAGTTTAGTGGATACAACACTTCTGGTGGGAAAACTGTTATACTGTGTATATGGGTACATTACCCTACATACATGTACATGTACATGTATGTAGGGTAATGACATCCATCTACGCGCAGTGCAAACAGAACCCAAATAAGCTAAACTATTTTACCACAGAAATTCCACAGCAGACTTAAATTATAAATTTGTTAAATTGTTGAAATAGTAAAGTTTTCTACTTACAATGTACTTTTTCTTCCAACTCTCACTGCTTTGTGTAATCCTTATGATGTATAAAATCCAAGAATATAACTTAATCTACTCAAACAATCAGTTACACGCGAGACTATACCATTTTATAAGCATATATTTCCAATCTAACAGCATAGTGTATCACTCAACCAGCAATAACTCTGATAGTACTCCTATTTTAACTCCAACCTGGACTTGCTCAAGTGCCTTCCTACAGAATGAACTACGTTATGCATCTCTGTAACACAGAGCCTGTAATTGTTGTGCATAATGCCAACAGCCAATCATTTTAGCTCTTGCATTGTTGCAATGGATATAGGAGTTGTGCGCCCCCAGCTATAACAGTCATGTAAATCAACACAATTTATCATTGATAACTTTATTGCATCGAATAAATGTTAGACTAATAAAGCAGCTCATAGATTGTGTTTTAAAGCAAAAACAATAATTGTTAGTAACATGACTTGGAATGGATCTGCCATTGAACTGATTTTCATGAATCTAAAGCGAGAGTTGTCTGCATTATACATACATGTACATGTAGTTGTAACAAAATAATACGTATTCCAGAGGCATCTATATATGATAATTATGTTGAAGTGAAAATATCAAGAAATTGTAAATGATACTGTGATATATAATGATACATACACTAATTTGCTGCATTTCCTATGACTCTGTAACCAGGGAGGGTGGGGTCGACCACGCTATAACCTACACTCCACTTTTAATGGTTAAAATCTTCCATGTTTTATTTAATCTGTTGTTTTTGCTCTCACTTATACATAGACTGAAGCTACTGGATTGAATGACTGAGTCACTTAGTGATCGAGCCGGTCATATTCCCAGACAAATACAAACATCAATCATGAACATGAAATGAATTTTAAATCAAGGTAAGCATATTTGCTGAATCTAGTGTTACAGCTAGTGTCAGAGCAACTTTGTTTGTCAAACTTGGTTAAGCAAAATTTTGAATTTTAATGGACTTGTCACTTGTATAGGTGTAACTATTGTGAAAGTATTTTAATCATCATTATCTTAAATTTGTCATAGCAAAACACATTGCTACATGTACATGGATAAATGATGTTTACTAAAGTCTTTTTCTATTACGACTTAAATCCCAACATCCATCTTTTTTATTTGTAGAATTAAATAGGGTTAATATTACTGCGGCTCATCTAGAAGCCCGGAGTTTGACTCTCTCTAGATGTAAAATAAATCAGAATAACAATAAAATGACTTTAAAACAGTGTAAGGTCACTTGTAGTTTTTTATAATTATATTAGCACAGCCCTGCAAAGAATAGAAACCCTCAGGCATATGCATATCTCTGCAGAAACCACTAGGAGAGCTATACTCATAATTCAAGAACCTGGATGAAAGATTTCCTGATGCAGTAAATAATTTTAATTCAAGGATATCCTATTAGGTGCAGTAGTGGAGAAGTTTAGAAAGTCTTAGTGCCTTGTTTGTTTGTTTGTGATTGGGGCTCGAGTATTGTCAACCAATAAAATATAGAGGAGACAACTTCTCCTGCTTCAGTTTTGGTGAAGAGCATTAGGCTATCTCAAATTTCTCCACTTCTGCACCTAACTCAGTGCATCCCGTTTAGTTTAGTGCACTGCATGAATTTGGAGTATATTGAATATAATGTAACATAAAATATATAATAATATACAAGCACTGTCTAACGACTACACTAATCCCTGGGTTTCCCAATATAGGAATATTGCATAGCGTTATCACAATTATTTTTCGTGTGCTAATCTCATGGTGAATTGAGTTCCAAATGTCGCAGCAGAAATTGCACAAGGTTTGAGACATCTGTCCTATGCCCACACTTGCTCTTGAAAGGGCTCATCTCTGAGGCTAACCCAAGGAGTTAGTTATTATGACCTACAAAGCTTGGAATTGTTGCAGCAAAAACACTCCTTTAGGGCAAACCAAACTCATTTGATACTAAAACTTAAATGGAGGGCTAAAAGCTAAATGCTACTAAAGCAATCTTAAGAGGTGTTTGATAGGTATGCCTAGATAAAATACATATTTGTATGCAGAGGTATTGCTGGTTGACACTTAGCAGAAGACAAGTGTGCAAGACAATAGTTGGAGGGTTTCTGTGGTTAGGATCTCAACTTAACTCTACCACAAAGTCAATATGAAGTGGCTTGCAGCTTCCAATGTAATCAGAGAGAGCTATTAGTTTGCAAACATGAATTGAGTTGTTGCTGTCAGAATTATTGAGTGAGTCAAAGTGTTGTTTCTGACTAGCAGTAGAAGCTTATTGACTGAGTCAAATTTCATGCCTCTTCTTTATTTTATATTATACTAATTTACTTGATACAAAAAGTGATAATGTGAAATTTTTGACTCAACTATTTTTACACCCCAAATGTTAAAGATGTGACTAACCTCTGTCATAGACTAGGTACCAATTCATGTATGATGTTGTTAGTGAGTAGGGTTGCCATACATACCCACCCGTGCCAACCCCTAATGTATAAACCTGGAACAGTGACCATTTAGTCCTTTACTCAAAGTTTATAGAATTAATAAGTTGTTCCACGGTTTTATGCACTAATAGGATCGCGCGAGATCTGACCTAATAAGCGGCCTAGTTCAAAGTAGTTGAGTGGCAAGGAAAAATTACCGATGAAACAATGGGGTCTTCTCAAGATTGGCGAAAAAATTGCCCTACGATTGGCTAAAAGTATCTGTAATGCTAGCTCATTATTTTCAGAATACATGATGTTTTTACCGATAGCATCAATAAAAGATGCAAGCATTTAGAAGAGCATAAATATAGGAAAAAGGCCCAAAAAATTCGAGCCATCCTACTGAATACGTGGTCTGGACTATTTATGTCTCATGTAGACTAAAGATGGTAAAAATACGCTCTTTGCGCAGACTGTCAACTACTATTGCTGACCTATATTTCTATAGCCTAAGCGTTTGACCACAGGCTGGGCGCTCGTTAAAGAGCAACGGTTTGCCCATTTTGGTGAGAGAACTACGGCAAATGAGTATGCGCATCGTTTACTGGATAAACTTGATATATAGAAACTTTACTGGTGATTTTCAAGGTAAAATGAAAATTAATGTATTTTAAACTCAATTTCTTGGTCGCCGATTCAAATGCATTTATATGAACTAATAACAATAATAATCTATTGTAAATAAATGTTAATGCACCAATCCAAGTACTATTGTAGATTTTTTGGGCATGAAGTTCACTTTGCAATAAATGCTTAAATGAGGCAAAAAGCCTGAATGCATAATCTAAAGTATTTATGGAGTTTTTAGCAAGTTAAAAATATTCTAATAAGATTTTCTTAGTACTTAAATGGAGTCTCACTAACAGACCTAATTAATCAAAATTTTTGACAAAAGATATTGTTTGTAGATGCATGTATACTTTATGTGCACTGAAGCACTTTGCAATGAAGAAGTATGTTTTACAGGAACAATTCAGTGTGAATTTTTTAACCATTAGCATTGAGGTCGCAGGTACTAATAAAGTTGAAATCTTTACCTCTAGACATTTTCAGATTACAGTGAATGGCGATAAAGCTATACATGTATGTTGAGAGGTCATTTTTATTGTTGTTCCAAAATTACAATCATAGGATAAAAGAATGAGAGTAGTATAGTCAGTGCAGATCTGCACAGACACCCGGTCATTTCCGCGTCTTATTAGCCCTAGATCCAAAAACTCCCCGGGCGGACGACCACCCCACCCGTCCTCTCGCCCCCTCCTTTTCCCTAAACCTCACTCTATGTGCAAAGCCCTAGAACCTACCCCCCGATCGCGGGTGGGGTTTCAAAAACCTCATCGGCTGTTCCGTAGAACCCAGTCTAAAGAGCAAACCCCTCGCCCGGTCCCACGGCTCGGGCGAGGGGGCGCGCGCGTACGCGCGCGCCCCCCCCCGCCCCGCGAACCCCACCCGTCCTCCCTCCACCCGTCCCCGCCCCTCCCCACCCCTCCCCACCCCAAACCCCTCCGCCTCGCCCTCCGCCTCGCTGCGGTTCTCGTTCGCGAGTCCAGCCGTGGCCCCACGCCGCCGTCCCCCCGCCCATCCCCCGCCCCTCCCCCGCTCTCCCGCCCCAACGACCCGTCGCGGCCCTCGCGGGCGGACCGTCGGCTGGAGTAGGGTGAAGCGAAGGAAAATACGGGTTAGAGTAATGATAGGCTACATCCGTGCGGAGTGCCCGTGCAGAGTTTACGACGCTGACTATACTACTATAAGAAACTTACCGAGTGGTGGTGGTGCTTCCGGATGATTTCTTCGCCGGGGACTGTTGAGACTGAACTGGTTGGGGTGACACCGCACTCGCGCGCTCCTCCGTTCGAGCGCCCCCGGACCTTCGATGAAAGACTCGCGTCTTAACCTTCATTTTCCCCGGACCCTCCCCTAGGGAAATCACCCGTCCCCGTGACGAGTGGCGAGGGAAAGTGAAGGCGGTGGCTCTTCCGCGCTTCAAACCGTGGACTTCGCGAGGAGGTTAGCCGACGACATCATCGCTCGGAGGGGTAGAAATAGAAATAGATAAACGGGATAGATGGATGCTTGTCTTCTCATCGCCATCATCATCACCATCATCATCATCATCATCATCATCATCATCACCATCACCATCATCATCATCATCATCATCACCATCACCATCATCATCATCATCATCATCATCATCATCATCCTACAAATAGACCCGCCTCTACGATGATGTCGTTGACTCGCCACCAATTTCTTTGACCACCGCGTCCACTTTCCCCCGGGTAGCAAACTCCGATAGGGAGAGAGCGCATCGTGCGCGTGCGATGTCACCCCCCACCTACGAATGAAGACAATAGAAGAAATGTGAACTGATAAGGAGTGAGTATGAGCGGAAGCTGCGCTAGTACCGTCTACCCCTTTGGTTTGGAGAGGTAAATGGTTTTTAATGTATTAGCTAGTGTTTTATTGCTCGGTTTTAAGGCTACAACCGGTAAACCCTCCGTTTTGAGGACGGAGACCCCTTACAATAGAGAGTGAATGTGAAAAAAAATTATACGGATATATATATATATATATATATATATATATATATATATATATATATATATATATATATATATATATACAAGGGTTATGATGCACTGTTCGTTTACTCTCCGATTTATCGAATGAAGTAGTCTCATCTCCGAGAAATCAGTATTAACATTCTATAGGACTCGTACTCACCCCGTCTTCCGCAACCTTCCGCTTACCGTAGAAGTAGGTGAGTCCGGTCTTTAGCTGGGTATAGCTATACGTTTGATTTCCTCTTCTGATAAAACCCCGATTGTCTCCTCTCACCGACTCCCCTGTTTTGAGCACGGAGAGGAACTTCTCTTTGGTTAGGGTGTTTCCTCTTTTATTTAGTCCTTTGCTACTATACTTGCTATCGCCGTCAGCGGACCAACAAAAGTAAGTTTTTGAGTTGAGTGCGATGACCCCCTCCCCCCGAAACTCCTCCTTAAACAGACCAGGGGTTCGTGTTTCGTATCGCTGCACCTTCTCACAACATTCCCTCATCTCCCACTCTTGCCCGAGCACCTTGGTTGTGATAAAGTCTCCCTTGTGGCTATCGCAGAAGGGTCTGGGAAACCATTTACCATACTCTCTGTAGAACTCTTCTTTTTTATCTTTTCGGATGACCTCATCTATATTGCGAGCACTCAGGGCCATGTAAGCGCTATCCGTATCCATTTCTACGTACTCAAAGTCCTCTCTGCTGACGAATCTGTGAAAATAAATCGGGCGAGTTAGAGGTTGCTGACACCGAAGAATAAATAGAAAAGGATTTGATAAAATCTTTGTATAGTCTAGTTCTACTCACCTATCCATAAAGTCGTAGTAGAACTCTAGCATCCTCAACTTGGCTCTCTGGAGGATGACGAATCCTACGACGGATGGAACATCCATTCGAATCTAAAAGAAAGAGAGAGAGAGAGAAAATTCACCCTTCCACTCGGAAAAAGTTTTGTCAAATCAAGAGTCAAAGTAAGAAAGATTGTCAACACTTACCTTTTTCTTGTGAAGCTCTATCTCAAAGTAGTTTTCATCGACTTCGTTGAGACTAGAAAAGTGCCTACTCCTCACTTTGACGGCCGCCCCCTCTACTGTCTCTACATACTTGACAGTCTTATGTTTCTCTTTATTTGTTATGGTCTTTCCGTAGGCTGAATTCCCAACGAGCTTGCTGGTGCTGGCCAAGAGGGCCAGATCAGGGTCCAGATCTCCCCCTCTCCTTGCGTCTGAGACCGAAGAACCAAAGTCTTTGAAGACGGCTCGTGGGATAAAGTGAACAAACTGATAGACCCTGGTAATTATCAAACCTTGATCTAGATACCATCTAGCCAGATCGGTGAGTAGTGTGATTCGCTCGCCAAAAAGACTCCCCACGAGCATTCGCTGAGGTCTCTTCAAGAATCCGTTCTGTTTGGCAAAAGCGCGCATGTGTTCGCTAAGGTGTTCTCTTCCCACATTTATATTCTTGAAAATAGGTGCCATCTCAGAGAACTTCGCTTTTAGCTCTTCGGGTACGGAAATGTCACACTCCACTAAACCGTAGTACTCTCCACTACGAATACTGTTGATTATTTTATCGAGGTTGACACAACCCCTCTCTGGATAGAGAGAAGAAAAGAAGACGGAGAGAAATGTCCTAACCTCTTCATCCGAACGAACTCGCGCTCCCCACTCACACTCCCGAGTGGTGATGAGCTTATAGCCTAGAGCCTTGATGTAATCTTCTTTCCTCGCAGTGTCCACCCGGAGCTCTTCATTCGTCATGTTTCTGACACCTTTTCCATTCCCTCCTAGCTCGCACTCGTGTCCGTGCCAGTAGCAACCGTGGAATTGGTACACAGTCCGACTCTGTTCGCTATAACCATCCACCGGTAGGTTGTGACAGCCTATCCTCATTTCTCCTCCATTCTGTTGGTGAAGGATGACCTCTCCTCTCTTCCACGATTGGAACTCTAACCATCCATGCGCCACTTTGCTGAACTTTTTAACGGGTTCCAGAGCAAAGCCTCGGCTCTCTAGCCTCCGCCTGGGATAACCCGTAGGCATATTCCCCATCATGCAGTATAGGTAGAGAGCGTTGGCATCGACTCCCAGAATGGACCTACAGGGTTTTGCGGATGTGCCATAAATCTTCTCTCGAATAGAGGTCACTCCAACTTCATGATGTCTGTGAAAGATGATGCTTGGCCCTCCCACGAGGTTATCACGGAGAGTGTGGTACAGACTTTTGCTCTCCTCATCGAACAGACATATGGGTTGTGAGTTGCAAAGTTCGCCTCGGAGAGACATTAACCTATGCAGCGGGAGAGCGGCTTGCGGAGGAGAGTAGCCGTAAGGTCGGGCCTCCACCTCCATAAACAACCATCTGATAGCCAAGCCTGGAAGCGAGATTGCAGATTTCAACATATCAATACCCTTTTGTCGATAGATAGAGCTCTGACGTGCAATGGCCTCGATGAATGGGGCCACATCGAGGTTGTTGTACCAGATGAGGAAATCCCTGAACGTTTCCATGTTCTCTCTTTCCCACACGAGCTGACAGTGGTGATAATCTTGCTGGCTCAATTCTTGCTGAGTCAGCGAGTTGAAAAAACTCTCTCGGGGAGGGAGTCCGTGATGATCCAACCTTCTCAGGGAATCTACCCAGTCGTAAGGAAAGAATCCCTTACTCTCTGACACGCCAAATGCCTTCAAGTATTTGGAGTAGTTGAAGCCTGGTGCGATAAAGTTGCATATGTCAAGGAATCTAAAACGTCTACTCTCCACGCAGGACATACTGTTAACACGCTTAACGATGAAAACAAAATCTTCTCCCTCCTCCTCTTGTAGAGAGCGAAGTAAAGGCCCCTTTAGTATATTTAGGTCATACTTTTGCGAGTTGAAGCCGACCACCGGAACGCTGGAGATGTGCTGTTCTAATTCTCTTTCTAATCCGGAGAGACCGGACTTCACCCTGTAAGTCGAGACGTTAGAGAACTTGTCGTCAG
The DNA here is from genome assembly GCA_935421135.1 of Bugulina stolonifera. NCBI lineage: Eukaryota > Metazoa > Bryozoa > Gymnolaemata > Cheilostomatida > Bugulidae > Bugulina > Bugulina stolonifera. The sequence goes on from OW285195.1 coordinate 10,989,692, forward strand.
CAAAGGCCTCTTCTCTATCCGCCCGATCCGCGAGGAAGGTAGAGAGTCGCTCGCGTACATCCTGGAATCTTTCTCCGAACAAATCTCCTGCCACGTCAGCAATCTTTGCTATGTATTGGACGAATTGACGAATGCACTTCGTCCCATCCTTGCTGTCGACGCTCCTCACAAAACACTTGGCTCGCTCAAACCCTGGGACGTTAGAACACGCGGATATGCTCAGTAGCTCGTGTCTTGCACTAAAAGTCATCGTGGTGGTGTTAGTTGGTAGGTTGTCTTTTGGCATGAATCATTCGATATCATAGGTGATATAGTAGGGGTAGTATAAGAGGTCGGGGTTCACCACCTCTATTCCCGCCACTCGCTTGAGTTTTGTGAATATGGTTGGCGGGGGTCCAAACGTTCCACCAGGGAAAACGAACACCGATGCTTCTTCTGGCGAGCACTTGTGTCGTCGTAGGCTGGACAAGCGTGTAAACGCGCTATCGCACAGCTTGCAGGTGAAACATCTGGCAAACGAATCAACATTCTTTATCCAGCTGAAGTGTTTTTCGTACATGTTGACGAAGAGTTTATGGGCTTTGTTTCGTGCCCCGGATGACCAAACTATCGGAGCTACCTCCTCATCAGTTAGACAGAAGACTATTATAGATACGTCAAAATGATCTTCCAAGGCCAGTAGATCACTCGAGTCCACCCCGGGAAAGTCTGACAAAGTTGATGAGGGTGGGGAAGAAGATTTAGTTTGTCTCATGTATTGTTTAAACAAGCGATGTGTTGTGGTGCAAGAGGGGCGACGGCAACGACATCCCTTCTTTTGGTCGCAGTTACAGTCATACATCATGGCCAAGCATCTAAAGAAACACAAGTTGTCTGAGTAGGGACGCGCACCTCCTCTAGCCCAAAAGTCTACGTCTAGTGCTATCACGTGTCGGTTGTTAAGTATGTAGTCTGGGAGTTTGCTCACTACACCACCCACCTTGCCAATCTCTAGGAGTTTATAGATGTAGAATGTCAGATTCGCAATGTGACGTAAAGCCCAAGCGGTATTCGGTCTCCTTTGTGCTGACCTCTCTCTCAAGTCGAGCTCCTGCACAGATTCGCAAAACTCTCTCATCTCATTCTCTGTTCTGATCAGTCTTGGTTTGGGGAAGAATGCGGCATTGTTGCTCGATGAGTGAAAGTAGCGCAACTCTCCACTGGTCTTATGTTCGAGGATGACTCCAGCGCTACAGTTAATCTTCACAGTACAAGGCACTCTCTTCCACATTGCTCTCAACTTAGTCCACACCTCTTCATCTCCTTCGTCTTCACCTTCCCCTCTCCACACTCGAACATTTAGAATATCTTCCACGGGACGAGAGTGTATTGCGGACCTGATGGAGCTCCAATAGCGGGCTAGTAGCACCCCCATCTCATCCCCCTCTTCAGCTGTTGGCGGTTTAGACCAGAAAACATCATCAAACTTCTCTGCACCTCCCTCATCTTTTTCCACCTTACCCTCGCTATGAAATCGCCTCATGTGATGACCTAGCTTTCTCCTCCCATCAAAACATCCGCCACAAACGGGGCACTTGTGCGGGTGAGCCTGTGCATGCATTCTCTTCGTGTGCCTGTCTAGAGAAAACGCTGTTCTGAGAACCAGACCGCATAGTTGACAGGTGTGCTCGACCTGACGAGAGGTCTCTCCCCCTATAAAAAAAAATGGTAGGGTGTAAGTTATTATTCTTTTACTTCACACTACATAAACAATAAACAATCCACAATTGCTACCAAATACCTCATTTAGCACTAACCTTCTTTTTCACTTGTTGACATCTCTGCTGATCATGTGCTGGCTAGAAGGTAGGTGTCTCTGTTTAGTCTCCTTATAAAAATATATAGCAGTAGGGTGAGTCATTTTTTAGCTTGATAGCATTTTATACAATAAACACTTCACAATTGCTGCCAATTACTCCATTTAACACTAACCTTATGTTCTACTTGTTGACATCTCTGTTCACGCACTGACTAGTAGGTAGCTGTCTCTGTTTACTCTCACTCTGTTGACTAGAGGCTGATTGTTCATACTGCTAAAGTGAGAAACTCATACCTTAAATAGTAGTATTCAGTGGGCGGAGTCTAACCATTTCCCCACCCTTGGCAATACCACCCCGATGTGAATCCGAAGCCCCCCGATGTGAATCCGAAGCCTTCCGATGCACCCCGATGTGAATCCGAAGCTTCCCGATGTGAATCCGAAGCCTCCCGATGCACCCCGATGTGAATCCGAAGCCTCCCGATGCATCCCGATGTGATTCCGAAGCTTCCCGATGCATCCCGATGTGATTCCGAAGCTTCCCGATGCATCCCGATGTGAATCCGAAGCCTCCCGATGCATCCCGATGTGAATCCGAAGCTTCCCGATGCATCCCGATGTGATTCCGAAGCTTCCCGATGCATCCCGATGTGAATCCGAAGCTTCCCGATGCATCCCGATGTGATTCCGAAGCTTCCCGATGCATCCCGATGTGAATCCGAAGCTTCCCGATGCATCCCGATGTGATTCCGAAGCCTCCCGATGCATCCCGATGCACCCCGATGTGAATTGACACATCGGGACACATCGGGACACATCGGGATGCATCGGGAAGCTTCGGAATCACATCGGGATGCATCGGGAAGCTTCGGAATCACATCGGGATGCATCGGGAAGCTTCGGAATCACATCGGGATGCATCGGGAAGCTTCGGATTCACATCGGGATGCATCGGGAAGCTTCGGATTCACATCGGGATGCATCGGGAAGCATCGGAATCACATCGGGATGCATCGGGGAGCATCGGATTCACATCGGGATGCATCGGGAAGCTTCGGAATCACATCGGGATGCATCGGGAAGCTTCGGATTCACATCGGGATGCATCGGAAGGCTTCGGATTCACATCGGGATGCATCGGGAGGCTTCGGATTCACATCGGGAGGCTTCGGATTCACATCGGGGTGCATCGGGTCACATTGGGATTGGATAAAAAAAGGGAGGAGTCAAGAAATGAGCAGTTGTATAAAGGGAGAGTGGGATCACAGTCTCAGCATTCAAAGTTCAGCACATCACTACTGTACAGCTACACTACTACAATAGTACATTATCAATGGATACTGACAACATAGTCCAAAACCAAGAAGAGTTATTTGCGGGCTTAACGGACTCACAAATGGATGGAATTATTGAAGAAGAAGAGTGCAGTCAGAAGAGGAAAGAAGAGGTGGATGCGTTAAAAGAGGCACGGAAGAAGGGGAAAATAATAGGAGTGGGGAGTCTTGCCCGAAAGGATCTTTCTAACATGGCGGACTCTCCGTCCTCCCCGGAGCGGGCCTCGGATAGGGGCGAGACCACAACAACCAAGAAGAGGAAGAACCCAAAAGGAGATGAAATCTGTGCTAAGAAAAAGAAGAAATCCCAGGTGATTGTAATATCAGATGATGATGATGATGATGGCCACGGAGCCGATACGGCTACGGAAGAAATGGATGGTGGTGAGACGACGACGAAGGGAAAAAAAGCTACCAAGTCTCCTTGCAAGGGGAAGAAAAAGAGCGGGGGACTAAGCCTGGAGAAAGCTCGTGCAGTGGCGGCAACCCTAATGTAAGTAGCCCTGTTCGTATATCTATAAATTACCGTACTATCTTTCTCCCGTTTAACCACTTTGTCGGATCTATATACACCACTTTCGTTATTGTAGGAGCATGGGAGCGGAGAAGAGGAGCTCTCTGCAGACAACGGTGAAGTTGTCAGAGCTAGAGCCAGGAACTGTGCTAGAAGTGAGTGGAGGTTCGGTGGTTGAAACGGCATTCGGAAAAGCATTCTTAGCCAGGGCAAGCTATGTGGATGACAAGGGGATGAGACATTGCATCAGCTTTCACACCAACATTCGTCACGCCATGCCCAAGCTAGCGGATGTCAAAGAAGAGGAGCTAAAGGACCTTACCCTTCCACCTAGGATCATGGTGTACTTGGGACAGCAGGAGACCGCTAAAGGACAAAACACATTCAACCGTATCGAGAGCGTGTGCTCCCTGCCAGGAGCAGCCATGAAAAAGCTGGCCGGTGACTTGAGAAAGAAGACCTTGGCCCAGTTGGAAGAATTTTTTCGAGTGCAAACGCTATCTTCATTCCCCGTTGGTTCTGTGCTGGTGGTGACCGCGCTCCGACCCGCATATGTCCCAAGATGCGGTGATGGTGATAATGCGAGCAACTCTATTGCCACCTACGAGTGTCGGATTGGAAACGAAGAAAGAAAGGGAGAGGTCTTCCTTCCGGGACGTCTGGCAGTTTCGATGAAAGACCTCCTCCCCTCCGTGATGGTGTACAAGGGACAGAAGACTTCCAAGAGCGGGAGAACATTCTACGATTGTGCCATTCTAGACTCCATCCTCGGCGAGCGTCTCCTCCCCGCCACTGCACAGTTTTGAGGCAAAAACTTTTGTCATTCACACTCATTCGTGTCTACTTATCAATTGATTTCATATTATTACTCTCAAACTCGTGTATCGTTAGCCTTACTCATATTCTTCATAGTCGTATATCGGTTTTTATCGATTGATTTTATATTATTACTCTCAAACGTATTGAAAATTAAAACAAACTCGTGTATCATTACCCTTACTCATATTTTTCATAGTTGTGTATCAAGTTTTTTATCACTTAGTTTTATATTATTACTCTCAAACGTATTGAAAATTAAAACAAACTCGTGTATCATTACCCTTACTCATATTTTTCATAGTTGTGTATCAGGTTTTTTATCACTTAGTTTTATATTATTACTCTCAAACGTATTGAAAATTAAAACAAACTCGCGTATCATTACCCTGACTCATATTTTTCATGGTCGTATATCATCTATTCTAGAATACATCACACACCATTACTCTAACCCGTATTTTCCTTCGCTTCACCCTACTCCAGCCGACGGTCCGCCCGCGAGGGCCGCGACGGGTCGTTGGGGCGGGAGAGCGGGGGAGGGGCGGGGGATGGGCGGGGGGACGGCGGCGTGGGGCCACGGCTGGACTCGCGAACGAGAACCGCAGCGAGGCGGAGGGCGAGGCGGAGGGCGAGGCGGAGGGGTTTGGGGTGGGGAGGGGTGGGGAGGGGCGGGGACGGGTGGAGGGAGGACGGGTGGGGTTCGCGGGGCGGGGGGGCGCGCGCGTACGCGCGCGCCCCCTCGCCCGAGCCGTGGGACCGGGCGAGGGGTTTGCTCTTTAGACTGGGTTCTACGGAACAGCCGATGAGGTTTTTGAAACCCCACCCGCGATCGGGGGGTAGGTTCTAGGGCTTTGCACATAGAGTGAGGTTTAGGGAAAGGGAGGGGGCGAGAGGACGGGTGGGGTGGTCGTCCGCCCGGGGAGTTTTTGGATCTAGGGCTAATAAGACGCGGAAATGACCGGGTGTCTGTGCAGATCTGCACTGACTATACTACTAATGAGCTACCTAAAGTTAGCAATATAATTCTGATGCAATTGAGCTGGGAACCCAGGCTAGCACCTGATAACTAATAAAGTCAATGAGTAGAGTGGACTCTACTAAAAACCTCTAACTTCGCACCTAAATATCGCCCCTAACCTCAACAACAAAGCCCTTTAATACACAATCGAAAAGTCACAATAATTAACCACAACGATAACAATACCTGACTGCAACAATAACTTGTTTCTTAAGTGTCTAAGTTGGGGCCATGAATTATTAGAGCACAAAATTGGTTCTTGAATATAATACATTTTATTATTCATCAACTACCTACTTTTCAGTTTGATATGTTCAACGACATATATTAGACACACTTGGCTACTCCAGCGTAATGCTCCTGCGTACAATACTATATGAAATGGGAAAATTCAAAGCAAGTGCCTGTTTCAACATGTCAATATGTATTGAAGTTGCGGGTCTCATGCCTGCTACATGTATCAGCTAATCTAGCCTAGACTGTGGTACAAAAAGATGCAAGGTCAAGATGGGACGATAGTTAGCCTGCCCACCTCTAGATTATAGGGCCACAGATTGAGATTACAGACCCCCAATTACTCCTGTATTGAAGTGTGAGACTTTCCCCAGGGCCCAACTACTGCCAGTTACACCCATTACATTGTATTGTAATGGTTTCTGTGATTTGGTGCGGTCGTCGTTGGACGACTATCGACCCAGAAATGAAGTGCCTATGAGTGGTAATAGGACTTCGCATTACATGAAAGATCGAGCGGTCTCAGTAGCCCAAATACTACCAAAGACGACCCATCTGATCTCAAGTCCGACCTTTAGACTATACAATGAAAGAGAGTGATCCGACCTAATAGGCGGTTCGCTAAGCGAATGACCTAGTAAAAGTATAGATGTGTCTTTATTGAAAGCCAAGTGAAGACTGAGACAATGAACAGTAAAACAGTGCCCTTTATATAGTATAAGGACTTCCGGCCGACGTGACGTCGGGAAAAGACGACGTGTGGTCGTCCGGAAGTTGCGCAACAAGATGGCCGCCGGAAGCCCGACGGCCGACCCAAAATAGGTCGGGTTCTACAAAAGTTGCTTATAATGGTCCAATTCATGTACAAAATGAATATCAACGGATTCTGAGAGGTCGGGCCTCTGTACATGGGTATAAAAGGCATTAAAAAGACTTAGTAACATTCATGTAGTTATATACAGTTATATAGTGGAACAATACATGAATAAGTAGTGAGTATGAGCACATGGAGACACGTATATAGACAGTAATTAATGGTTTGGACATGCAATACAGTTAAAGGTACGTATACGAACACTAATTGTGAGAATGTGAGTGTTAGATGAGTAGCGCTATAACAACTACTGAGCACTTAAGGTGCGATGGAGCTTCGTCCGGGAGTTGGAGTCGTATACAAATGTCCTGTACCATCACAGTATGACACTCTTGTACCAGGTGTGTTTCATTTAGTTTCTTTCCCAATAATTGCTGCATCTTCTCTAAATGTGCTCCAGGTTCGCTAACATCGTAACTGTTTGTAACTAGGAATCGTCTTCTCTTGTCTGAATCTGCTAATGTAGAGAGAGGACAACTTTAAAGATTTACAACTTTGATTGTGCCTTGTAACGGAGTGTGTAAAATTTATTATTGGGCTCATTTGTATCAACATAAATTACTTCTCTATTAAATCACAAACAGTATTCATTAATTACTTGATACATCACTTAGCGTGAGACAAATAGCCATATTGGAAGTCCCGTTAGGCCATAACCAATGAAAACCCTGCTAGGCCATAGTGAGGGAAAGGGACACTAAAGTGGTACATCTTCATGTACAAGACATCTGTACCATATATGTATCGCACTAGTAGTATGGGTTCACAATAATGTGCTCTACTTATGGGCACTCATAAGCTATTGATAATAAGTAGAAGTTGTCTTCTCTCAATTCATTTGGCAATAAATTGAGAGGACAACTTCTAACTATTATCAATAGCTTATGAGTGCCCATGACTCTATAATTACCATACTGAGCTTCACTAATAATAAACACCATTTCATATTCATACAAGAAAAAGAGAGTCTGTTTGCCCTAACTTCCAGAATATTACATCATATCAGTGTGCATTTGCCCACTTCCCCTCCTTTTAGGAATGTATTGATGTCTTCACTTACAATCTACAGTTATTTATCTTGGCTGTATTTTCTTTGAATCCAGAATCTTGTTGACATAATTGGAGAGGACCAGGATATGTGCTTGCGAATGCTACACAGATTACAGTACATTAAGCACATTTAGTAGATGGAAACCTCTATTTATTAATATACACCTACACCTACACAGTATTGTGTGACCCACTTTACAACTAACACTCTGTCTCCCGCAGAATATATGGCTGCCAGATTTCTTGCATTTGCCAGGACTCCCTGTGGACTTTTGAACTACTGTCTGCATCCTGTATCTAATCTACTCTGCACTGTCTGGTGGTTGCCTAACATCTTCCTGAGTTTAATTCCACTTCCACCCAGTAAAACAAGGATACATAATTATGTATAATTTTCACCATGACAGCTACTTAGCTGAGAAACTACTGAGCTCATTGCAATCCTAATTTGAGTGATACAATTGTAAGTCTTATAATATAATTCTGTAAAGGCCATCTAACTGGGAACACACCCATTTTGTTTTATACTCTGTGCCTATGGTGCCACCAGACCTCAAACTATGACCATCTGGTAAACAACTAAAATCTAAACGGAGTATCCCAAACTGTAGCACTGACTGCTTGTGTTAACTACATGACTGTATAGTATAACAGTTTAGACCATATATCTAGGTCAGATTCTAACAGCTGATTCAAAACTGTGAACATGAGCACAAGAGTGCTTTAGGTTTGCCAACGTCATAGCTGTTTGTAACTAGAAATTGTCTTCTCTTGTATGTGCGAACTACATGTTAGTATAACTACTCTGCAACTGCTTAGGTTCTATGAAATAATGTTGTCTATACCTTTCTATGCTACAGATCTTCAAGACAGATTGGTGCATTCGACAACCAATTTATTGCACTTAAAATGTTGATGTGAAGATAGAAATATTAGCAGTCATTTTTCTAGACCTGCATATATTTGTTTCAAAAACTGCTAGAAATAAAATATCATTCTCGTGATCTTCAGATTCACCAACTAGATTAAACATGGAGTCTTTACTGAAGAGGAGAAAACTCCAAAATGTTGTAATCTAAGGTCATTCATGGACTGTACTGTAGTATTTTATAAATCCACCATGATCATGCTAATTATATCTTTTATCGGTGATTAACTGATCAATGATCTTTTAAATCAGAGAAAAATATGTCTGGGTTGATTTTAACAATAAATATGCGTTATATTTATTGTTGCTCTCATATCATTATCAACAAACACGGCAAAAAGTTGACACAAATAACTGGAGTTCAACAACAATAACCAATAGTCTAAAAAAAGGTGACAGTGTCAATATTAAAATTATTCTACTGCTGCACTTATTAATAAATATTGCAGATAAACAAAATTAATTTCATAAACATAATAAATAAAAATGTATGGAATAAATATATGTCTTTTCGTACAAATTAAAATCACGTTTTAGTTGAACTGCTTTAACTCTTCCTTGTGTAGTCCTGATTCTGTAGTGAATCATACTGCACTGTCGTTGAAAATATTTTTTAAATTATATAATGATATAAAATTAAATACAAATTCAATTGAAATTGCTTTGAAGCGTAAAGTAACTTAACATAATTCATTGAGGTAATCTAAATTGTTAAGGACTCTGAGACAATTCCCATGATGCATTCGTATGATGACTATTAACAGTATAATTCAAACAAACTGTACAAATATACAAAATTAGAGAATAAAATGTTTTGGAGGTGAGAGGACAACTACCAAAACAGGCTAATGTAACTCACAATTGCATTTACTAAACAATGATGAACAGCTCCCACTAATAATTTGCTTTCGTTTGAGTACATCATCCAGCTCATCAGTAATACATTGGATTGCACTGTCCAAACCACGTAGCTTCTGTTTTACTGTCTCTAGTTCTAGCCTTAGTTCCTCTTCTTTCTGTCTACTTCTCTTTCTACGTTTTTCTTTGGATTTTTGTGATTTTCCTTCCTTTTGAATATTTTCTTCTATATTTAATTCATAGGTCTTGAAAATAAATATCATAAGCATATCAGAAATGAAATAATATTTATCTTAAAGTCTTTTTTCCAAGATGCTAATAATGGTGTACGCCTCCATTAGTAGTGCTGGTAGCAATGAACCACAGTTTTTTATTTTGTGCCACAAGTCTGAAATTTATTGAAGTTAAACCTCCACGATAAAGCTATTGTCTCATAGATTTGCTGAATGTTTTATGGTGATCCCAAGTAAGAGATAACTTATGACTGCATTAAAAACTAAATTATTTTGAGTCCCAACCTGGTAGCAGTGTACAAAAATTAGTAAAGATTCTCTAAGCATGAGAACTTAATAAAATTATTAAACTTACTCACATCTTTTGCGAGGCGGTGAAATGCACAGCCTATAGGATCTTCGTCTTCTCCTAGATCACAGTCTATGTGGGAATCACAAACTCTTGTGTTGGGTATACATTTTGTCCAAGTCCTATCTGAATTCTTGACCATTGGACACGCCCACTGTCCAATCGGACAAACTATAATAGAATTGTGTAAGATACAGAGCCAGAATGAAATTATGTTATTCAAAGTGTACGCTAATAAATAGGCTACTACTAAACAAATACAAAGTGCATAATATTAGCAGTTCCGCTTGCACATGATATTCATTAAAGGAGTACAACTACAATATTATTTGCTACTCGGGATTTGGCTGACCGTGCTAAAGAGAAAACAAATTCTAAATTTCTATGTTGTAATGATAATATTATACACTTCATTGTACATTGTAGCTAGCTATGCCCGTACCAAGTTGCAATGAAGTGAAGGCAGGCGAGCCTACACATGCAATTTGGAATTTTAGTTTTGAACTAGCCAGAAAACAAATTCTAACAAAATTGCCAATTGGGGAACAGTTATGACCTCAAGCTGCACTGTAGTAAAATCTTATGAATTGGTAATTAGGGGAGCCCCCAAATGTGTGACAGTTTGACAAAATTGTTCGTTTGTCAGAAAAAACAAAGTGTCAAAATATTTCTCTTTCTGTCAGAGATCTGGCAAAAAAAACCATTCATTATTGCATAATGTAAAGATTTGGGACCCCTTCATTAATTCACAGGTTTTCTCAATGACCATAACTCATTGCGCATGCGCTCTGAGAAAAGTTCATTTTGCTTACCCTACTCAAAGAATCATATGCGCGATTACCTATTGTTTAATATTTCTCATGAATGTATAATTTTTTTTCTGTGGATGACCGGACCCCACAACTCCTGCATTATATGAAAATAGAATTTACAGTTATATAACCAGTTTTGCTGGCTTGTTATTTAACTACATATCTATACTTTTTGCATATCAAATCAACAGAATAGAAATAGAGGGTATTGACATCAGGACTTTGATATAATAGGATGTCCTGAATTATTGTCACACTGAAGGCTACACAAAAAAATAATAATATTTCACATGCCTTAGAGGGCATTTTCAGCTGAGAAAAATATTTGTTATGGGGGTTTCCTTGACACTACACAGCTGCATGTGAATCAGTGTTATATCTGGATGAGCTCGAGAGGTTCAGCTCAGGCCAAATATAAAAAGTTGCATAATTGCCAGACAGTCTTCAAACTCTTGGATGCCGTATCTAATCGAACAATTGTTTCACAATCGTCTAGAAATATTTTGGTGGTGGAAAGCCAACAGGAGATGTTAAACCAATAGGATATAGAACAGTGAGTGTACAATGCAGGTCACTGTACTTATAACCTTTGATACCAGAAACTGTTTCCTGAATTTCAGAACGAGACTGGTAACTGCAAAATATTTCAAGTTTCAATTTGAAACTTGATTGTTTCAAAAAAGAAGGATGAAAGTTATTTTTCGAAGGAAACAAAATCAAACCTCTATATGGGTTACATTGTTCTTTATGCAGTTAATACTTGTTAATTTGCTTTATGTATATGTTTACATGTGTAAGTGTTTACTTACTTAGTCTAGGCAGTTTATCCTCTTCGATAAGTACCGTAGCCGCGTCAGATTGCGTGGAATTCGAAGAAGGCAACTTATATTTCATTCTTTTTATTAATTTATCTGTTTTATCTGTTTTATGTCTACGAGGTCTTGGAGTTGATGTCTGTGTAGATTGCGCAGTCTGCGCCAGCGAACCAAACCGTTCAGCTGACCTGTCCATTTCACACGGACAATCATTCATTTTGATCTCTCTATTGACTCGGTTTAAAGGAATGCCAAATATATTGTTCCTAACAAGTGTATAGTCCAAAGAAGCCCGTCTCTGTTTAGCATCCGTAGGTAAATAGAATATAGCACCATATATGGAAATGACTAGAAGTACTGTATGTAAACTCGGCATATACTTTACCATTATCAACACGACTCTATTCCATCAGCAGTAAAATTCTAAACAGTCAGTGGATTCTGACGAATATGTCTTTACATCATCATGTGTGGTAAAAATTATCGTAATGTGCTGACTAACACAATGTACAAATCGATGCTTGTTTGTCGGTACTCTTCAGATCGGCTGTATTCTTGGTAAGTAATGAAACAGTGCGGGAACAGATACTATTTAATCTTGTTTCTTCAGACCTCCACTCTAAAATTATACAGTAAAAAGTTACAACAAAGAAATCAAATCAATTTCTTGTAAATAAGATTAAGAATAAAATACCGTAGATACACCCATTATATTATTTATACCCATATGCATTTAGGTCAACTTATATTACAGTTTGTGCAAATTAAATTAAAAATCCAAAATAATATGCTCTATAATGCAAGTATTTGTATCAAGTGCAGACGTGTGCAATGCGTGTATACATGTATTATGGCAGTACAAACTCTAGCTGTGTAAAGGGTTTGTTTCCTTTAACAAAAATTATTCTATGCTCCTCAGGACAAGGAACCAACCTAGATAATGTAAGTCTTGTCTGCCAGTGTTTACCAAGTGGCTAGAATATTATTCCGTTGTAGTTACTTTATTAGAAAGGCTAATTATAGACTTGCACTGTTTACTTTTATTAGTAAAACTGTTTGCCATCCCTTCAGTTCCTGATCAGCTCTGATGTTTCCTTGAACACTTATGTTATTATTTCACATTTTCCTCAAGAATATTATTAAATAATTATGTTACGTAAATGAACAACAGCCTGGGAGTAAAAAGGACTGTATGATAATAATGGACTTGATTAAAGTTTACCAAGGTTAAAAGTGAAACTAATTTGTAGGCCTACTATGGATCAACTACTTTCTATTTCACACAAAACCTGTTTACACCCTCTGAATAACTAAATATGATGTAATCTAGAGAAAAAACTATAGTAGTAAAAATCATTCTGAAATTCCATATTGTCGATATTTGTACTCTATATATATCTAATAAATGTCCTATATATCCCAAAAATGTGTGATATATTTATGGACTGGTCAGATGTTTGGCTATCAATAAAAAATCCGACAATCTGAAATCAGATTGTCGGATTTTTTATTGATAGCCAAACATCTGACCAGTCCATAAATACAACATGTATATCACACACGATATGAAATGCAATAAAATGCCAAAAAATTACATGTAGTTTTCGTATTCATCTCATTCATAGTGGTTCAACATTATCTATTGGGGAATTTACAAGATTATACTACTTCTCTTCTTTGTTTTGGGATTTTCCAAAGCTACGAGATGAACCATAAAAATAAAAGACAATTGTGTATGTTCAAAATATTTTGGTTCATAATTCATTAACTGATTTTATTTGAAGGACAGAAGGTAAATTTTGTGTAGATTTAGGAATAATCTCTTATCGTTTTCTACACAATATTCATGTATAAAATAAAGTTAATAGCTTTTGCTCTCAAGAAAAGTTTGTCTAGTTGATAACTAGGCCTACACTAAATGAAAAAATTTATTATTCTATTTACCTGCTATTTCTTTAGCTCAACCAAGCACAAGTCTACTCAGTGTATGTCATCTACATGTATGATAAATTGACTAGATGCACATGTATTTATAGTAGCAGTGTACCTGAGAATGGAAAATGAGCATAACCTGGGTTCTAGAGTCCTTCAAAACAATGGGGGGCAAGTCGTTGATTGGCTATAGATCTCAGTCTATCTAGTCAACATACCCATCCATTCTTTTGGACTGTCTGGAACTCAGACTACAGTATACAGTGTGCCCACTAGTAATTATAAAGGGACTCTATATAGCTTCAGCTCCATAGATGTGGTTCTAAACTACGAGTCGGTTATGCCTCTGCTCTGCTCAAAGCAACTAAACAGTAGATTTGCTATGCAGTGGATTTCATGTTTTTCGCCAATAAAAAGTTATATAACCTGTTTTATGCCGATTACCATATTGGCAGTAATAATAATATGTACTTTTAAGATTCTAATTATAGACGTCTATTGTAGGGTCCAAGCTTTCGTATTTCAACAAAAAACAATATATTTTGCGATAGAAATAGCCAGGCAAATAAATTAATGAAATTACTGTGACAATTCAATGAGATGTTGACATCCAGAGTTGTTATGTACATTTACACAAGGCAATGCCAATTTGTTAAAGAATGGAATGCAACGATTTAGTTTACCCTCCTCCCTCCCCCTCCATGGTAGAGATCTTTAAATACAAGGATACTAGGGCATTGCAAAAAATTGGCAAAGGGTTTGAGGTAGTCAAGAATTTTATGCATGTCTACATATTAACATAGTGTTCTAGATAACATGGGATTTTAAACCAAAATCATACAATTTAGACTTGAATAATTTTAATGTATGCTAAATAAAATTGACAAAATGCCAATCTGACATGCAAGCTAAACGCAGAATTAAACAGTGACCATAGACTTGAGACAGTCAAATTACTGGCTTTTTTATATTACTATCTAATATTGATACAGGAACTAAAATCGAAAGAGAAATTAACTCATAACAGGAACTGACACTAACAGTAAATATGTAGTGATATTAATACGCATTTCTTGGGACCAATCACAGTTCAGTCAAATGTACACCACGAATTTTATTCTGATGTTTCATGTGTAAAGGGTCGGTATTTCATTAAAACTCATACAAAAATCTCAAAAATAACAGTCTCGGGAGTAGATCTTTAGACTAAAAGTATGTAGTTTACCAAAGATTCCCAAAGATTGGCCAATACCTGCCAATTTTTAGAAGTTATCAGGTATGAAAGCTGTTTTCCATATTGATGATTGTCGGCTACTGCCATATCTTAACTTGTGATGTCATCGTATTGCAGGTTGCGTGTACAGGTAGTAACTGTTTTTATAAGTTTATCGTTTTAGAGCGTTCTAGAGCGGATTTTAGTGATGGCATGCAAGAAATCTATGAACATACAACAATAATGATAGTTGCACATCAATTGTACCGCAAACACAGATAATTCACTTCCTGGATATTCAAATATCAGCTTGCTACACATCTGAAGGGGCCGAGTGTGAAGTAACAGAATACACACAAGTATTGCAACACAATACACACAAGTATCGATTATGAAATAAATAAAATTGTTACGTAATAAATTAATTGATGAAACCGTTTTACGTTTGAATCTAATCGAAGGGTGTAACAGATTTATATCCTATACAGTATAATTCAACAACCAGAGATCAAGTTGCCTTAAGCAATACCCACATACCAGACAAACAATGCTAAGAATGCAAGGACCAGATAAGCACACTATCAGAGCTATCAAGGTGGTAATTATCGGACCACTTAATACTCAACAAGGATAGTAACATATGGCTAATATTTGTTGACACTAGCAGCTATAGGAGTTGTCCTTCCTCATGTAATTACTGTAGCAAGAATTAGAGGTCAATGCACCAAGCACACAGATGTAATCTGGTAATAGATGGGTAACAGAGAATCTGCTGATAGAATTCTCAGCATGGTTCATCAAGCATTAGAAGAAGTAGATCTCTGGTAAAGGATTGAAATGTTTCCGCTATTAGGCTACTCCTCTGGCTAGAATATTCAATGCAGCATTTATTAACAGGCCACTATTATCATAGAGCACTTGTTCCTTTCTGCCATTCATACTTATTACGACAGTGGAGTTCAAATAATGTACATTTACAAAGATGTCATTAATGCACAAGAGTAGAAATATAACGGCTAGCAAAGACATGAAACTGCATTTCTACCACAATAACTATTCAACTACATGTATATCTAAGACTAGTTCTGCAGAATGCAGAACAGTGTCAAGACATGCTGTATTTTATGAGTGTATAACACAATAATAAAATAAATATCTTTACACCTAGTTTTAATGTCATTTCACACTTTGAACTCCTCGTTCCTGGACTTGTAGACGCAAACTGTGTGATGTAATTAGTTCAATGATATTAAGCAGATACCTGCTCCGTGATGTCATTGTGAAATAATTTGCATTCTTTTATTGGGCAGTCTGTAAGCGTTACATAAGCGTCTATATTATAACAAACATAGTAATTCTGTATTATACATGTAGAAGTAGGTCATCACAAGATGCCTTCCTTTAATTTTCTAAAATAGATTTCCGGATAAATTACTTTTACTAGCTGTTGTAAAATAATTATTACAACATTGTATACTTCCATTTCCTTATAGAATATTTTATTACTGGGTAATTAGTATTATTGCACCTGTGTAACGCATCTGTAATTTAACTGAACAAACCAGCAATTTTTTAATACTGTTTTTGCAAAGAATTTAAGAGCTTTATCGCTGACAAGTGAAAATAGCCTCTCCCTGACTGTGAGTTGAACCGGAGGCCTTTATAGCACCTACATGATTGTAATCGTCCAGCACAGTGGACAGAACACTTTACCACTACACCAGCTCTGCTTCCTTGGTGAGCAGTAAGACATGCCAGCTGTAAACAGCAATCACCTATCTATGACCACCTTGCTTGTTTGGCCATTCTTTACTATTTAATTGCTTTTTCTGTGAGGAATTTCTGAATTTATAATCAGTTTTGAATTTCCTTGTAGGAGGAGAGTTGAAAATATAAAAATAAAGATCAAACGACTCAACTTTTTTAGAGCACTAATTGTATAATTATTGTCTAAGAAAAGAATGTGTTGTTTCAGACTTGACATTATGGCAGCCACTAACAAATAATGTGACATTGTATTATACCAGGTGTATGTCTCAGCTGTTACAGCAAGCTTAAACCTGACTGTCAATAGCTTCCAACAGGCCTACAGAGCCAACAATCTCAGAGAAGGGTTTAAAAGTTGAATAATTTTAAATTTAAATCTGAGCTAGACCCTCATAACAGGTGTAAAGATGGTGGTTTCCAGGAAGTGTCAAATATTTTAAATTTATTTAAATGTTTTGTAATCTGAATGTAGATTCAAACCCAATATACATGTCACTCAGATGTATTTATGCATAAGTGTCGCACACAACATGTAGATAAGGCAATGTAATATTATGTCTGATAATGTTGACCTATTGACATGCATTTACATGTAAGAGTAAGCAACTCCTAACTCTGTAGTCGATAGAAGTCATTGGTGCTGACACAGTGAATGCTGCTGTGACAAAAATCTCTAAAGTGTTGAGTGACTATTATATTAAATTATAATCCCTTACATGTCAAACTTTTACCTGTACCTACTTGGTTCTCAAATAACACATTCATTTCTTTGACAATAATTTAATACATGCATTTTATAATGCTATAAATAGTAATAAATAATTAAATAAGAGAAGTAACAGAAAATATAATGTAGATGTGACGCTCTTTTTAGCAGCATTGTCCAACGGTTCAGTGATGTCACAACTCGCATATGATGCTGATCTCTTCCGGTCATAATGATTGAATTATCTCTAACTCAATAACTCTATGAATCTAAGGCGTATTTTCAAGCAAAGCCTTTTTTCTGTGTTGGTTTCATATAAAATAAGTTGAAGTTTGATACTTCATTCTATCTGGCACCAACCAGATGGGGTAAGACTATTACTGAACCAAAAGACTAGTAAGTAGAGGATAGTCCATCCTCCGTACACACTAGCTAGATGTCGCACAGCAGTAAATGGCCCGACAGTAGCTAGTAAAATAACAGCTCATACAATCAAGTTATAATATTGATAATTAAGTTACTAGTGACAGTTAAATTTACAAACTTATTGTTTACTGAACCCAACTTCCCATAGTATACAACCAGTCCAATAGTAACTGTAAGTATTTTTGAGCTGTTAGGTTATATTAGGATATATTGGACTCAAGTTAGTCGCCTACATGGCATATTATATGCCCTTTTTAGTCGTAGGAAATATAAGACATGTACTTGCAAGTACTCTTATTTAATGCAAGCCCCTTGATGCGAATCATGTAGCTGACTGTAGTTCTGTTTCACACAGCAAATTTTCTATTGATTTCAGGATGGAAAATTCAAAAGTTAAGCTGGCATGTGAAAGCTTCATAACTTGGTACCAAAACAAATATTATTTGACTAGGAACTGTTACATTCTACAGTTTGAGAACACATTACCCAATATTTAAACTACCTAAGTTGTAGGCTAGAATTTCATATACATGTAGCTAATACACTGGCCACATGCTAGTCACTACTGTTGGTAACAGGTCGACTTGGACCAATGTCTATTTTCGTTTGATTATAAATATACTATACACATTCAAGAACATGCATAAGTCTTATTGTATATAAATATTGTATCAGCTGAGCCGTACTCTACTGACAAGCTGAATGCAAACACCTCAGTATAATCTAAATTTATGTTACTCTACTGTCAAATGTGTTTATCTTTTCTAAGACTAAACAAAAACATCTAGCCAACTAGTAACTATAATCTTAGGCTATATAGAATCTATTGTAATAGATATATGAGCAATCAAAATATTTTTGATATTATTCTTAATAAAATCTTTAGAAAACTCTCGGGGACGAAGTAGTATGGCCATATAGAAGAAAAATTGAGTTTTAGGAGTTTATCAAATCACTTTGTTCAATTTAGAAATAGCAGCAAATTGTCAGCTATATATCAAGTGATATAGTCCGCAGGTAAAGTGATATAGTGCGCAGGTATTTGCAAATTATGTGCATACTTTATGCCGGTCTATCAAAACAGACTAAACCAAAACAAGTCTAGTATTACAACCACATGAATGTATACTTTTTTCAAAGTGAGAAGGTTTCTGGGTCTCATTGGCAAAGTATAAATCTGTCAGTATGCTTTTAATTATACGTTTCCCACCATAAGTTTGACAGTAAGATTCAAACTCTCAATGCAGTATTGGCACGTAACATTGTGCTGCCTCAGATATTACCGACAATACAAATTGATATGTTGCCGTTCACCCCTCTTCCTAATCCTGAACAAACAGTGTACAACTACATCGTAGCTGTACATTCTCAAGACGCTGTAGCGTTTAAACCTCGACTAAACTAGAATAAAAAAAGTTATTAAGAATTGATAAAGAAGCAAAAGAATAATTAAATACCGCATAGGCATACTATTTACATACCTCACTTATGCAGTTGCCTTTTCCTTCCTGGTAGCAGTCGAAAATCGGGACAGTATGTCTGTTAGTCCAATAACGAGATTGAGCTTCAATTACTATGCTAATATTATGTAAGCTTGCGAAGTTATAAATCTGCAAGAGATAGATGTACGTGGTACAGATAGTTTATATTAAATGGAATAGTTCAGGTAAAGTACAAGATTATATCTTTAACAGTAGAACAGTCTATTCGTCTGACCCAGTGGTATCGCTGCTCAGCAAATATACTATCTAGTAGGCATTTGCTACAATATATTAATCAGGTGTAAATCACAGAACAGACCTGCCAACTGTTCTATTCAGCTATTTGTATGTATACAGTGTATATAAACAAGTGTAAATACTACAGTATACTGCACAGTATTGATTCTATCTTATTAATGTGAGTAACTGTAGCCTCACAACTTGTGTGTGCCTTTAGATTCTGCACAAAGATGCATTACAAGATCATCATATTGTATGTCAACGTATGGCAGTGGACTGCCCCAGGCTATTTCACTTAAACTGATGATCCACATGGTAGGTAGATGGATAGTGCAATACCAAAGGTGGGAGGAAAGTGCATGCTGATAAATGAAATTTTAGTACTAAGAGATGTAATCCCCAGTTCGATCCACACCAGCCTCATCTTACCCCCAACCCACCCCACACATATTTCACTCTACCCCACCTCACTCCACTCCACCTCACTCTACCCCACCCACCCTCAAGTGGCGGCCTAGGACAAATAGTACATTAAAATGCTATCTATCTCAAATGATAACTAAATTCTGGTGTCATTTATTTCTAAACTCCAGGCGCCTCCATTCCAATTCAGAGTCAGAATTGTAACAGAAAATTTGGAAATCTAACTATGGGCTGCTGTCCATTAGCAAATAGAAGTATATCAATATCTTGCTGACTGGTAATTTAACTGCAGAATAGCACTAACCAACCACCTTGTCTGATTGCCGCATAAATTCCAATGTTCCTGGATACCAACTACATTAGTATCTATTCTATTTGGCTATTTTATTTTATCTTCTAAAATGATCTTTCCAGGGATATGACAGACAATACTCAGCAACAGCTTGCCCAG
Source organism: Bugulina stolonifera (assembly GCA_935421135.1). NCBI lineage: Eukaryota > Metazoa > Bryozoa > Gymnolaemata > Cheilostomatida > Bugulidae > Bugulina > Bugulina stolonifera. The sequence goes on from OW285195.1 coordinate 11,009,967, forward strand.
CTAGTCAATACCGCTTACCAGTGTGTTGCTGTATGTTACACTTGTCTGCTAAATTTTGAATTAAAATTCTAAATAATCAATGGCATCACATATTCTTGCTAAATTCTAGTTAATTTAGATTTCAATATAGATAAGTTACACAGAAGTGCGAAAGGCAGTCAATAGTTGCATATATTAGTGACATCACCGTGTACACTGGCTAACAAAAGCATCGGTCAATGACTGACAATATTATAACCTAGATTTTTCTAACAGTAAATTATATTCAACAAAACCATCATGGCTTCGATACTTGTACAGTTTAAGTATCTGGAATCAGGCTTTTTTATAGGCCTTGATATTTAAACTGCATAAAAACTCTAGCAGTCAGTTACATCAAGGTGGGCACAGGGTCTGCAGTGACCTCTCTTCTATAGCTAGCTACTAGACCTGCATTTATTATGTAAATATAGGCTGTATGCATATACATGTACATGCATATATTATGTAAAATATTTTTATTTTCTATCCAAATCAGAACCTGCTAGCTTAAATTTTGAACAAGTTCCACACAAATAGGGCTGACATACACTGTTGTTATACACACAATATAATGTCATATACACGGAATGCAAAGATTAGCAGCACAATTTTAGACAAAATATTGACATGCACAATATTGAGGCTATTCTACAAATTCCAAAATTACTACATTACATAAATGTAGTTTTATGTAGTCTGAAGTGTTGTCAGCAGTACTTTATTTGTAGTTGAAATTCTATAAAATACTGCCCTCTGACTGGAATATATAGGAGCTACATGTATGTTGCCAAAAAGTGTCTGTTAGTACATTTCCAAAGCTAAGTCAAGGTCCCTGCTCTACTAATACAAGTTTCAACGGACCACCTACGATCGGTGAAGGCTTCAAATCCTCGGTGTATTACGCAACGTATGACATATTTGTATTATCGCTGCAGATGGCATTTAATCACTTGGGAGCGAATGTCTCGTGGGAGGCTGTATATAAAGGTATGAAGCTACCACGTGACCACGTTCAGTGTTAACATCATTATAAAAACAAATTTTGCATATCTGAAATAAACTTTGCATTGTAATAGTTGTCATTTTTTCTTGATATTGTTTCAGTACATGGCCTAATTTAACTGTCTTATAAATAAATGCGCAAACAAAATTCTTACAGTGTAATAATTCCTCCCACACAATCTATATTACAAAAATATTGGAAATTCGCTTTTAGCGATGGTTTCATGTTTACTGTCAAGGTGGATAGCCTATTACACTAATATTATAATATTATCATGCTAAATGTTTTGGCCAATTATATTAGCAACAATATAAAATATTATTATGCATATTCCGGTAGTTTATAAAAAAATCTTTAAAACAAGCATATTATGTTCTATTATTAACTTATTGATTTTCTTAATACGCTTAAATCGTCTAAAGATAGAACTTTTAGTTGCGTCAACATGGCTACTATAAAATGGTGACAGGGGAAGCAGACGTCGTAGAACAACCTGTCAATATTGGCAGGTTTGAATCTAATGAGGTTAATGATGTAAAAGAGGACCGATGCACATCCAATGACCTCCAATACTATATTGTGCTCCGGTACATGCTTCAATAGTATGTACACAAATGCTTTATGTTTAGACCTTGCTTATGTTTGCAAAGGTGTTACTAGAAATAAAGATACATTGTATATTATTAGAAATACACCAAGATGCAAGGTAAACATTGCAAGGTTATACCGTAAATCCTTGCTTTTATGTTCGAAGTAAAGTCCTTTAACACTTGATATGAATTCATATTAAATGTTTAATTGGTACGAATATAGCTCACATTCAAGAGAAGGTGACAATGCACCCTGTAAATGTACTTGTTATTTTTATGTACATAGGCTATAAAACATTAAAAAGGTTTAGCGTTGCCACGAACTACACGTATATTGAATTACTTTAACCATGTACGGTTTAAGTACAAGTGCAACATGTACTAGGAGATAAAAGTTGGTGAGTATTTGTAGCATAAGATGAGAGAGTATAAACATATGTAATTTTTAAACATAATGTCATGTGGTATGCATCACAATGTTGGGTATGCTATTGCGGTAATAGCACAAACAATGCATTCCTTTACCCAAGGGTCGCAATAATAACCCTTCTAAACAGTTGGTGATTCCAGGAAACCATAATTGTGTCGTTACGTTGAGGATATTGATGGGTGAAGGAAATTCTCTTATAAGAACATTTTAGTATGTTATCTAATTCAGGAATATTGCAGGCAGATAAACCAGGCAGATGCTTTGGTCTGTGATCTCTAGGCAGGTAAAACACTACCAGAATAGTGACATGATTGTACCTACACGTATATTTTATAAAGTCAAATACCTTTAAGTATATTGTGCAGGAACACCAGCAGGCTACGAAGATTTGGAAGTGTGTTAGTGGTCCCAACACTCTGACTTCTGAAGCAGATGTAAGTCTTAGCAAGTGCTAGCAGGTGTTGCCTAGAAGCACCTGAGCAGATTTAATCTTTATAGACCTGCTGCTGCTGCTGCTGCTGCTGCCGGATCTTACAGACAGTAAATATATTCCAACATGATAGCAGAGGCAGGCGTCAGATAGAAATGTTGCAGTAGGTATTTGAATGAATAGAAGAGCGGATCTATAAAATAGAAATGATTATATTCAAGAATATTGATAAAGTTACAAGTCTCTGAGTGGGGGAGTTATAAGCAAACAAGGAATTCTAAGAGCTGAAGTACGTGACACTCTATTACAAACTGTTACTCAGCAAGATATGCCATAATATCAACAAACATTTCTCTGCAACTAAGCAATGTCTAGCAGCCATATAACAGTCATAGCTGACTTTATCACTCTTGTTATTTCCAAAGGCTTACAGGCTACCTACCTCACACCAATGTAATACCAAATGCTTCAAACACAATCTGTTTATTTTAATACAGTTGATAGAACAATTTAAATTGCTGAAATGTTGCAGTGAATGGCTTCATCTGAAGCATGTAGAATCATATTATAGCCAAAAGCTGTGTCTAACAGCCATTTGCTTTTAATAACACAGATTACAGTACAGTGGTTCAAATAGTTACCACAATATAAGTGGCAGAGGTTGGATGCATATGGACAAGTGCTGCCTCTAATGGTTTTTGTAGAAACAGGTTATTAGTTGTCTAGATATTAAGTTCTGAAAAATTGAAGATTAAGTGGAAGCAAGATCGTTGATCATAGAAGAGTTACAGATCTATTAACTTGTTTTTTTATGTTGAAAAAAGTTTTCTTTTCTTTCTTTCAATTTGAGCAAAATATTGATATACGAATGTATATGCTTTAATTTCAACCTAAAGCTCCGTCTACCAAGCTGTCACTGTTAAAGTTTTTCTAGTTCAGAGTACACATGATTTAACGTCACCAACGGCAACCATACAAAGGAATTTTTGTAATTTACTAACAACATTTAGTACATGTATGTGTATATTGATACAGTTAATAATATCCCTTGTTGTAAAAATTATACAAGTACTTGTATATTATACGTAGAGTATATCATAATAATACTATATAAATATAAACAAGCTTGTATTAGCTTACAGACTCAAGTAGCCACATGAATAGCAACTTTGGGACTTGAAACTGACTTTTATTGGCTTCTTTCTGTTTTAATAAAAATATGGATATGACTTGTTTATTTCGACAGGTGAAGCAGGTAGGCTTATAAATTAGGAAGTCATCTCCTCTTTTAACACAAAATAATATTATATTTATAAGGTTTTTGAGAATTTATTGTGAGCCTTAATAAACCATTTACTTGTAGTAGTAAACTGTGTTCTTAGCACTCTTAATCTATTAGAATGGGTGTGTATACTAGCTGTACAATAACCTCTACATGACATAACATCATATCCAAGCTCCATGATAATTTAGTAGTTGTCTTCTCATGGAGTCAGCTACACATCAATATAAGCTCCTCATCTCATTAGAATTAGAAGATGAGAATGTCTGTCTGTCTGCCCTGGTGACAGTCACCCTAAGCTCTATAATTTACCTGCAACCGAATACCTAAAGGTTAACAGGAATTTCTGGTTTCCCACATGGCCTTCACCATTTTGTCATAATCAATCAACATAGCAAAGGACGTACTCATTGCACTTATATATATAGGTGTAGATACTGCCTAGCTTAGCTATTGGCAGTTTCTAGGAGAGATGTGTGACCAAGCTCTGCAAGACAGGGATCTAGGAACTACAAAAAAGTCATTTTGTTCACATGTTGAGTATATTGGTTTCATACAATACGATAACAATAAAAAAAGAGCTAAAGTTTTACGCAGGATTTTTCACCTATAGCAGCACAAGAACATCATTATGCAGGTATTCTTAGCAAACATTAAAATAGGCTGAATGATGATGCAATAGCAATATATATTCAAATTAATGCCAAATACATTATACATGTATATATGTATGTACATTGTAGATATTTTTATCTTAAAACTATAAAAAATATTTTGATATTTTGGGAGACCGTTGTTGTGCGCTTATACTATATTAAGTATTTATTATCTGTGTAGGTGATGAGAGAAAGAGTATATTTATCACCATGTGTGACAGTGCATTACTACACCTACCAACGTGCACCAGCAGTGAATAGTTGGTGTCATTCCATTGCAAATTAGAGAAGGAATCTGGATACAGACATAATGCTATATATACATAATGCTACATACTATGTACATGCAGCTCATTATAGACTAAAAGTACATTATCTTACATTAACTGAAGTAAAAATAGCGATGAATCTAATTTTAGACCTGGCATGGCGTGACACTAGGATGTACAAAATATAGGGATATGCTTTTATTTGTTAACCAAATATACGAGTTCAAGGCCAGGTTAACTAGAAGGTCTCCCAGAGAAACTGCACAAACGCACTTTTTATGCTGTCGAATCCTTAAAATAGATAAATAATACCTATAAATTGAGAAAAACAATGTATGCAGGCCTCGAATACATAAAATAGAACTTCACAAGTTCCAAAAAATGTTTTAATCCACAATGAACTGCAGATGGCAGTTCTGCACCAAACTATTTCAGGCAATTAAATTTTTTTCATCTATTTTCAAAAAGCATATGTCGAGATCGCTGTTGTATGCCAAAACCACATGTTATATGTCCGCAAGTTATAGAGGGAAGACAACTGCCATATACAACAGCACATGGGGATAATACAATCAGCTTTCACCTGCACTGTAAATTATTTATATTTGAGACTGTAGAGAAGACAGGTTTTAACTAAGACAGTGCAGCAGCAGATATTTTGAAGAATAGTTGCCAAGACAGACCCAGGTGAAATTTGAATGCCGGTAGCCAAGATAGAACTGAATGGGTTTTCTATTTACAAAAAGAGAAATTTTGGAGTAGGTCAGATATGCTATTTTCATACCAACGAAATATTCTACTCTGTCTGTGAACGTATAATTTATTTACCACAAGCAAAATGCCAACCAGTAGTAACTATATCTATTTGTTGACCTACCATTAGGCGCAGGCTTTGCTAGTAGTGGGAATGTGTATCCTGTGGATATTTGTAGAGCCATACGAGCTATCATTGGTTAGCGTTGACACGCCCCTGGCTAGCATGTATATAATTCTGATACATTAAATTATAATTATTAAAAACAATATGACTGAAATAGTAATCAATTATATTTTCTAAAAACATTTCTACACTTACTGCATCCACTCATACTCAGTTTTATTTTTTGTATTGTTTGTTTGCCAACATTCCTAAATTAATTGCAGATGTATTCTACCTGGGACTAATAATACAATGACATGACAGTAGTGTTCTATATATTGCCACTAGTCTTTTAGAACAGTATAATCATAATTGCATTTTGTATAATTTTATTGATAAATTATTTGATTTGAAAAAGTTTTCACTTGCCTTCTTAACTCAAGCATTTATTTGTACATTTATTGCTTATAGCTATGATTTGATGTTCATCAAAGTTATGTTTCAGCGTTACAAAGTTGTAATGCTACAGAACACGGATATGCAGATGTTACATAATCCTACGTAATGTCGTAGTTTGGGTATGTATTTTGGTTAAAACTGAATTAAAAATAAATGTGCGGAAATTTATATCACACACAAGACACGTGGGTTTTGATAGCGCTTGCAGTTTCTTGGCCACCGCAGTTCCATAAATTATACCAAGTCTGGAAAGAGTTTTTGCCGTGTCAGGTCAAAAACTAACGTTGTTATTCTAGTAACTAGTATGAACTAGTTAATAGTACTTTACTTGTGTTGTAGAGCATGGAGTTGTCCTCTTCCTATAATTAATTGATATAGAATGGAGGGTAGATAACTCCTACCACAAAATGCAACTACAAATTAAATTTATCTAACACAACTATATTGCTCTATTGGGTGTAGGGTAACAACCATTATATTAGTTACAATTCTCAAATCTAAAACTGCATGCAATCATGTTGGCATCAGGTTGCAAACCTAAACACAACATGGACGCATGGATCTGTGTAGAAACACTCTATCACAGCAAAAGCTGTATCAGGAGTTATGTGTAATGCTCGCAGACATTGATAGCCAACATTGATAAAATTGAATGACATACATATAATATAATATAATAAGATAAGCAGGTATTAATGTCAGGAACAGATGCCTATTGTCAGAATCACGCTGCCAACAAAAGTGCAAATGCGTACCAGATATACCTTGTGGAAGTTTTCATTTTGATTATAAAAATCTATAAATCTGACAGGGCTTAGAGAAAATAATTTTAAATGGAACTGTGCTACTCATGTTTTCTAGTGTAACTTAAAATGCCAAAAATTGGGAATCTTAACCACAGTCTGGGGACCTCCTAATGTATGATTCTGATGGAAGGGCCACCCCACAGCTAGCCCTTACACATCGCTTCGAGACGTGTGTATAACACTACATGCTCATTGTTTAGCATACAATGTAATAAATAAATGAGAACAAAGCCATGCATTTGGGTTGATACCACACACCCTTTTTACAACCTTGAAAATTACATTCAACTAAAATGTCAATATTAATGAAATTTTATTGAATATTTAATTAGTAGTAGGTGACCACGAAATATTTATCATGGTAAGTGCTTTCAGTCCTATTAATAAACTGACATACATTATGACTAATGGTGCTATAATTATAGTACAGTCTTTGTTTTTTGCCTTAAAAAACCCAAGTTTCAACATGCGACATTTCCATCTAGGTATTATTGCAGACAAGACTAATTTTTGCAGCTTACTTCTTCAACTTCAAATAAGATAAACTAAAGAATTTCTACATATATTAAACCACTACTGTCGCACCATTCAATATTTTCAAATAATCTTGTTCATCCTCTTTCAGTAAGATTGATGTGTTGTTTGTCTTTGGTAACCTAGCTGCTGCCAAGAAACTGCTATTTTAATATTGGCTGATTTCACCTTCAATCAGCCTATGCTGGGAATTTTGGAAGCTCTCAAGCAGTTAATATAAAACTGTGCTACAGAGATAGCCATAGGACTTGCAATGCATTGCATTGTTTTTTGTGGGCATGACCCTAACTTACTTATTCATCACTGTGCACAAGAGTTATTTATAGAATGACAGTTAGTGTTGGCTCAATAAGATTACTGGGCTATTTGATGTTAGTAGCTTACCTATGTACATAAGTTACAAGTATAGACTTAGAACAGGCATAGCCATAGGAACTTAACAGGTCTCAATGCTGAATGGAGGTCATAATAGCCAATATTCAAATGAGTTTATCTTGGCTGCCACTAGGTTTACAAAGACAAACAGCACATCAATCTTCATGAAATAAGATGACCAGTATTCTTTGCAAATATTGAATGGTGAGACAGTAGTGGTTTAAGCGACAATGACTCATTCGTATATCTTTGAAGTTTAGAATTAACAAAATTTTACTTGAAAAACATGAAATATTCAGTTGACAGCTATGTTTAGTAACATTATTCACCATGTTTTTGTAAAGGCTAGCCGTAATACACATGTACAGAAATGATGTGAAAATGTAGTTAGTAGAAAGTGTCAACACAGACAGACAGTGAATAGTTTTATAGAATATCAAAGAAAGTGATTAACACAATAATCATATAATTCCTAGAAGTGTTCCGAACTGAGCAATCAGGGTCATAAATGAGAGTGGTTTAGAAGACGATGTTGATTTCCTGCTCAAACTATATTTGCGGTCAGCTGATTCAGCTGATGTAATAGTGACATGTTTCTCAGAAATACAGTATTTCATCATCTGTAGACTAAATAAACATCCCCCTGGTTAAACTTTACACTGTGGGTAGTGATTTTGGACCAAGAAAAAATAAAACATAGGCCACTATCAAATTGTTGTGCATTGCTAAAGCTGACTGCATAAGATGTAATAACCCATCCCCATTCTATCACTCTCATGCATGTATAACCACTGCACTCTTATGCGTACTAATACGTTTCTCAATGCCGGATGGATAAACATTTGAAATAATCTCCCCTTGGTCTTCAAACAGCTGTGTCATTTTATTTGAGGTTCTACTATGCAAATGAGGAGCTGTTATTAAATGTAACAGACGTAGTCTTGACCAGCCAGTTTTGCCGTATAGATCACTCAACAGACATGTCATTGGTAATTGAACAAAAGAGTTTTACCGTCTAAATAAATATCTCCTGTCTGTTCATTTTTCACCTGTACTCAAGTGTTTCTAATTTGTTTTAAATTTTCTGCTTATAATCACTATTATAGAGCACAATTAGTGCAGGGGTACTGAACCTGATCCCCTGGATTGGTTTTTTACCTCCTCAACCAAAAACGATTGTTGCAGAGAAAAAGACAATCAAACATAAATGCTCATAACCACAAAAGGGATAGAACACCTACATATGAATTATAATATATTATTGTGATCCTTATTCGCTCATCATTACAACATACAGTTTAAAGCAAGAGGGAGGACAACTTCCACACTGAAACTGGTTGTATATTATAACTAACTCCTATTAGTATAATTATTATACATTTATACACTGGCACTCTGCTCTAAATACAAAACCTTTTAAATCAAGTTAGGCTCAGCAGTAAACAAATAATATTATCCCAGCTGTTGCTCCTACTTTCAGAGCTGACAGTGTGACAGCTTCCATCAAATATATGACACACAAAACCAGGTGGGTGAGAAGAGAGAGAAGGTGCTATTATATATGCCTGTACATAGAAACATTCTTACCTGTCAGCTAACAGCCTATGCACTAGAGAAAAGCTGGGAAACAACAACACTGGAATTTTTGGAATGTCACTATTTTTTGTGAAGCTACATGTACATTAGAAGAGAAGCTACCTATTTTACAAGTGTCTAGGAATATTTCCTTTTCGAAAAGGAAATATTCCTAGACATTCGACTTGGTGATCACCAAGTCGAATGTAAAAAGATTTAAATATAGATCATATCACCTTATTTATGTATAATTCTAGCAATTAGATTTCATAGCCATTGGTAACTTAAGAGTGGTCCACTACATTTCTATTGTTGGGACGGACTTTATTTCAGAGAGAAACACTGATTCCTAGTAATAGGCAAAAGTTATTGATTTTGCTGACAGCAATATTATTATATAAACGCAGTTATAGTAATACATACAGTTATAGTAATGCATACAGTTATATATCCGTATATTAGTTTCTGAAATGCTTGCAGCATAGCAAAAGGTTTCCCGACAAAGCTATTGGAGTTGCTTGACAATTTGCATTAAGAATTACATGTTCTTAGCCTTAGGCCCAGAGTGTATATACGCGTGACCTAGTGACCTGGATGCCAGCTAATGGCAAAACCTTGAACAAGGCACCGAAACTCGTGTGCTAACTCTAATGGTACCAGTACAATCTGTGATGTATATAATTTATTATAGTTCTATATTTCATGCATTAAATTACCTCACACACGTCTAAAAGACACAAATCAAATCTGTACATAGAAATAGGCTAATGGGCCGACGTCTTTATCAAATGATATAGCATTTGACATCAATAAAAACTGATCTTTAAGCTACGGGGAATAAATCGTGCCCAAAAATGCAGACAGTTTAGCAGTATTTTAGTTCCGCAAGATATGTGCTGACTCTGCCTTTCTTGAGAACTGCAATCATTATTTGCTATTAGAATATTATACACATATTATATATTCATACACTGCATGACTTAGACCTATACTAAGGTTCTGACTATACTTGTAACTTGGTCATCTACCCATAAGATGTAGCTTATTGGCAGAAAAGCACGCAAGTTATCTGCAGACTTCTGTCACACCCTAAACTATTTCTAATATGCAGCAGATATTACATAATATAAGTTATTATACATTAAACTGTACCGTACTGTACTGTAAAGGTGAAATATTGCAACTTTATATTTTTATTTAGCCTAAGATTTGCATATGATACCGGTGCAGTTAGGTGGCAGGGTATCTTGCTATGTGATGGGGAGGGCAACTTTTGCTAGAACCCTGGCTGTTATATTTCGTAATTTTACCTACGAGTGGTCCTTTTTCGAGTTAGGTACAAAAGTGGAGAAATTATTTGAAATAGCCAAAGCTGAAGCATGAGAAGTTGTCTTCTCTGTATTCCATTAGTTAACAGCATTTACCCCAAACCCCAACCACAGACAAGGAACTAAGGCTATCCAATTTTCTTCACGACTGCGTACCTAATAGCCATTTAAAATGTAAATTACAAATTTAAAAAATCTTCTGTGACTTCTAGTTGAGTATGCCACAGATTGATATACAACCAAGTTAGTAACCAGTGGACACAATGTTGGTACACTAGTCCAGGTAACCCTGACAGCCGAGCAGTGCACCACAGCAATAATTTACGTGTACAAATGTAAATATTTACATACATTTGTAGGTAGAATAAAATGTGATATAATAATTTACTGTATATATATCGCCAAATAAAACGTTTAGAATACAATAATAATATGCTTTTTACATAATAATATAATATGAGTGTCCAATGACGTACAGTGCACAATTGTGCACTGTACGTCATTGGGTACTCATATTAGGCCTATATTATTACTGTATGTAAACTTAAGTTTACATACAGTAATATGTATATGAGTACACATTGTACATATGTGCATGTGCAATGTTGCCAATATACCTGTGATTATAATACTATCACTTGTACAATGTATATGTATTATAATATAGTTCAACTTACCAAGCTGTCACTGATTTGCAGAGAATTGTATAATGAGTAATCCACAGTATATACATGTACATGTAGTTGTACATCTAACAATATTATAATGTGTCTCTTTACTCCTCCCTTCACAGTAGTAATGCAAATGTCAGTAAATTAATTACTATCTGCTATACATGCAGTATTATAAACTTTCAATTATTTCAGCCTGAGCCGACTACTAGCTCTCCCTCAGTAATATTATATAGACTGGAGCTAGCTGGTGTAGATTGCTATGGTAGTAGCTAATCACAGCACCCCCACACTGTGAGCTAATTGTATACTAGTTTATGAGTCTTGACAGGCTGTGTAATTACAAGTAACACTATATTTTAGAATGCCGACTGTTAAGTATAAATGAATGAACAGTATCAATGTTAAGTACTGCTATTAACTCTAATAAAGTAGGGTGACAATTATCACTCTGTGACAGTCTGAATTGTGTTTCTAGATTGTTCTTAATTCTACTAACTGTTAGACCTGCTGAGTTCAAAGTAAACTGATACCTAAAGAGCTAGTAATAATGGTATTAGTAGCTAACTAGAAATGGAAGAATTGAATAGAGTTGATATGGAGGAGTTGTGAGAAGTGGGGCTGTAGATAGAAATTCCTATTCTAGTATTTTTCACTCACAAATTTGCATAAATTGCGTATAAAACAAACAAATTGGAAGAACAAAGCGTATTATAACATTTATGCAAATGTACAAGCATCCACAGTGGATGACCCACTGCATAGTGTACTTCTGTTTTAGGCTGAATAAAATCTAGTTTTTAGTCAGAATCACGTGTTGCAAATCTAAACATCATGCCATATCTTACAAACCTCTCTAGTTCATATACCCATAGTAAATGAAGCATTCCTAATGTGGGAATACATTATTTCTGCAGGTTTATCAATTAAACAGGCCTAAACAAGCCAAGTACACTGGTAATAGACTAGTTACTCACAACTCATGATATTATGTTGAAATTCTTGACATAGCATAGAAATAATGGTGCCCAAAGATCATCAAATTGTAGTTCATCAAATCTTTGGTCAAGAGTAAAATAATATGCTTGCCCATATGACAGGGTGAAATTACTGTATAATACGGAGTTGTTTTCTCTCTTAAACAGGAGCATAGAGAGAATATAACTCTATCATAGTTAGTTAGTATTATTGGCTAGTTGGTTAGCAAATTTGGATCTTCTGGTCAAGTAGTTCAAGCCACACACTAAAGCTCATGCTTGCCAAGTGTCCAAATTTTGTCAGGACACCCCCTGGTTTCTGTGTCTGTTCCTACTAATTTTTCAGCTGTCTTGATTTTTATCTGTGGTGAAAATTTTACCAAACCTCATAAAATACAAGACACAACCTATTAGTAAGTCATTTACATTAAAGAAAATATTTTACAAGCCACTAAATAACACTAAAATTGTTAAGGTTTTGTCAAATAATGAACACTTAAACTATGTCCAGGGAGTCTGGTGCTTGTCCAGGGATTTTGAGATGAAATGTCCAGATTTTTGCTCCTGCTCCTTGGCAAGTATGCTAAGGCTCTGGTGCAAATATAGTGATAGACTATGTGATAGACTAAGTTTCCACAATACAAAGAATAATGTGGTATAATGAATATGATAATACTGAAAGGATGATTGGCATATATACAACTTGTACAATGCATGTTCTGCTATAAATATATACCTGCCACTGCCATACATCGTAACAAAAATAGTAATAGCATGGATATTTGTGGGACAAGCTGTAGTCCTATTATACCAACAGGTACTCACATTCAGCTATAACACAGGCATAAAATAAAATCAATCAGATTCTATTTGGCATTAAGGTTAGGTATCATCATCAAAGGAAATTATCAAGTTCCTCTGATGATGATACTAGTATCTGAATATAAGGAAGAATCAAAACACATCTAGTGCTACTAGCCTACTATTACATGTACAATACATTAGGCTATGTGATTGTGATGTTTTTCAATAAAACTGTTTCTGAATGAATACTATGTAACAAGTAAAGCCTTCTTACTCTTTGCTTTATCATTGATAATATACCTGTAGAGCAGATTGCCATCATTTACAACACAATGTTGATTAATAACGCAGCGATACAAGTCACAAAGAGAGGACAACTTCAGCATAAGCCGATGACTCAATATCGACCACCAAACTGAGATTTTACGTATTCACTATCCAAATTCAACAACTGAAGGCATTTGTGATACTGATAACACTAGTTTCAGCTAGGAAGAGAAATTACAGAGATAAAAGGAGATGTCTTCAATAAATTTAATATTATTATTAGGCATCCCCACAGCGTCACTATAACAAATTTTCCAGTAGATTTGATATGTACAGAATGAAAGTCATCCACTAACCCCAATGGATAATAAGAGCAGGGTAATAGAGTAGTAACAATATAGACAAGTATTACGTACATTTTAAAAAAATATAATAAACTGCATATAACAGAATAGAGAATAAAATGTAACATAATATTAATTTAATTCACTGATTAGTATAAATCTGACAAAAAGGTAGTGCCAATAATTATAATATTCTAAACAATTTAAACTTTTGTAATAAAATATTATTAATTAGAAATGTGCAACATGTGCCTTCTACTATGTAGGTATTGTGGTGTTATTATGTAAGATATTATAATAAATGTTACGAAATTATGAAACAGTAAACAGGTAAATGTAGAAAAGTTTGTAAACTAATAAAAGTAGTACAGTCTCATAGACATCTGTACTGTATATACTTCAGCATGAAATATGACGTGGCGTACTCCCGTGTCTATGGTCTATGGTGTGATGCTACATCCTGCAGTGGTATCTCATGAACAGTCAGTTGACCTGCGTGAAAGAAAAATCACCTTGAATATAATGCAGGTTGATATATAAAATATAGAACATAATCATGATGCTGAAATATAAAAAGTAGTGTCTGCACCACCACCTGTCCTCCTGGGAGAATGCAGATGTATCACCCCACCACCTGCCCTCCTGAGAGAGTGCATTAGAGTATAACAAATACAAGACTGACTGCAATATTATTTTAAGCTAATATACAACATATTTTATATACATGTATAAACCATATTGACCATCAAGTGATTTCCATGACTAAACAATACTTACATGTTAGACTTCAGTAGAGGGTCTTGGGGCAGCTTTGCCACGTCTCCTAGCCAACAGAGAAGCTCCAACAGGTTCTAAGGCTGTCTTTGGAGAAGTGTTGAGAGCTTTGAAAGTAGCTGTGACAGCACCCTACAAGGCAGCAGCAGGTAGTTGTAAGATGCATTTCAGGTGGGTATAATACAATGCACAATTAACTATCGTACATGGTTTAGGAGATTACAGAAAAATAAGAAACAGTCTGACAGAACAAATCTAAAACAAGATCTAGTACTCGGTCAAGCGGCCCTCTTGATTTGAGTTTCCCAAGAGAAATACAATGCAGATAGACTTTCCATCACAAATAAATCATGTTGGTGGGTCTTTCATAACTCAACAGGGAAAAGAGAGAAGGTGAAACAGGTGCTCCATTGGTGACATGCTTGTCTCACCTTGAGGTGTGTTGCCTCGTGTAGCTTGAGCTGTAGCTGGGGTAGATTATGTCTATCTGATACCCATGGGTGCTTGAGTACCTGCTCTGCTGTCAGACGTTTAGCTGGGTCTACGTGTAGCATCCTCTGTACCAAGTCCTGCATGTCAACAGTAACATTATATACTCATAGTACTCTATTACGTTGTAATACAGTAATATTATATATTCATAGTAATGCATTAGGTTATAATACAGCAAAATATAGTAGTATATTGCAATGTACATAGTTATTATATTTGAAAATTTGCTAGGAGAGAACGATTCATTGATAATACTGGAGGCAGCAAATATTCTACACAACATCTATGATCAAGCTACCTATATGTCTCCTACATTTCCTTCAGAATGTTTAGGGTTGTGCGCAGAGACCAGTATAAACAGAGAGAGCACCTTGCAGTGAGTGTCACCCGACACTTACCTTGGCTGAGTTTGACACTGTCTGCCAATTGCCGGATGTCATATCTATTCTACCTTCCCCGATTCTGCTGAGGATGTCTTTAGGTGTGTCCTGTGGCCCGGTAGCGAAAGGAGTGTAGCCAGCCAGCATTGTGAATAAAAGGATTCCCATAGACCAGATGTCACATGCCTCATCGTACCCCTGTCTCTTCAACACCTGTGAGTAACATACATTCATACGTGTACAGTGCAATGCAAGCTCGCATACATACATGTCATACACTAGCATACGGGCGTGTCATACGCTAGCATATGGACATGTCCTACGCTCACATACAAACATATCATACACTAACATACGGACGTGTCATACGCTCACATACAGACGTGCCATACGCTCACATACAGATGTGCCATATAAATAAACATACAGAAGGGATGACCAATCACACCTGTGTGCCGTGATAATACAAAATACCTACTCACCCTGATGT
Source organism: Bugulina stolonifera (assembly GCA_935421135.1). NCBI lineage: Eukaryota > Metazoa > Bryozoa > Gymnolaemata > Cheilostomatida > Bugulidae > Bugulina > Bugulina stolonifera. The sequence continues at coordinate 11,025,783 of OW285195.1, forward strand.
ATATCATAAGTATAAGGATGTCAAAGAATAATGTACATGTAATGACATTTGAGAGTTAAAATTCTGTTGTATATTAAAAATGCAAGAATAATAAATGATTCTTTTTCCAATGTATCGTCAGTTTGAGATTGTTGACCAAAGGTAACAGTTTGATATGGCCTACTATGGTCCTCTGACACTTACCTCAGGTGCTACAAAGTTAGCAGTATAGCATGGAGTCATGAGAAGACCGTTGTCGGCTCTCAACTGCTTTGCAAAACCAAAATCACAGATTCTAAGTTTCCCTGGATCACCTGACTGGTCGGCATAGATGATGTTGGAGGGTTTGAGGTCGCGATGTACAACCTGAATAACACAACAACCTGCTTTTAGTGTCATATATATCTAGGTCAACCATGTGTAGCCCATGCGTATATAGAGCGACGTTATGCACAGTATAATATCAGGGGCAATCAATTACTTCTTGTGAAACGACATACGACAAGGTACTCTGTAAGTCTAATTACAATAGTACAGATTTGTACATGGCTACATCGACTATGCTACAATTGAAAAAATAATTGGCATGAATGTTTTACATGTAGCTAAACCAGAGTAGAGGATCGAAAAGACCACACCAGCTGAGCGTATACACAAGATACGCTGTCTATATATGCAGTATACTTACCCCATTCGAATGTAAGTGATGGACTGTTTTTGTAATTTGTTCTAAAACTGCAGCAGCTTCTCGTTCTGAGAAGAATTTCTGTTTAATAATCTTATCTAGTAGTTCACCTCCAGTGAGCAGCTCTGTCACCATGAATACATGTGTTGCTGTCACATACACCTGTAATATATATATACAATAGTAGTAATAATAGTAGGGAGGTAAGTTTATGGACTGGGAACCAGTCTATGGTCACCCTTATGACGAGTGGGGATACTTAGGCTACCATCATGTTATCGTCTTCGACAGGTTGTTGGATAGCAACATCAATGGTATTAAATAAGCATCGGGTTGTTTAGGGGACACCAGCTGAACAAGCAGAACTACATCTACATGTAAGTATAATCTGTAAGTGTGCAGATGAAGCAGTACACTTACATCTCTCAACTTGATAATACTTGGATACTGTCCAAATCTTAGTAAGATCTCAATTTCCTCCTGTGGGTCTCTCTTATTTCTGTCAATGACCTGTAGAAAGAACCAAAAGGAGGCTAGATGAATAAAACGATCGCACTGAGAAAAATGTGAGCTGCATAACACTATAACGCTCCTATCAAGTCTGCCACAAGAAGGTACTATCACTGTGGTGGTTTGGGCTATAATATGAGGCTTGGTATTGGAAAAACAGGAGTCTCACACTACAATGAGTAAATGAACGAAGGGGCGGAGTTGTGGGCTAAATCTGAGTGTGATAATATCGTGAGCTGCAGACCACTGACTGGGCCCCATAATTAAATAACAATCAGATACAAGCTGTGAGTGAAATACTATAGGTGGAGAAAAGACTGACGGTTAGAGTTATTGTTACCTTCACGGCATAAGAATGGCCCTCCTTCCTGTTGGTACACCTGTAACACGTAGCAAATGAACCAGTTCCGATCACCTCATGCATCTCGTAGTCATCTGAGAATGGAGTGATCTTCACCCCAGGAAGCTGTAACATCACATTTAGGAAGTTACTAAATATTTCAAAAACTCGTGAGATATATTCATATGAATAACACCACACGGTACAAGCACACAATTCTGCAAGGCAAACAGCGGACAGGACAGTTTACGCAACATATTGCCAGTCACAGAACAAACAGCAGCATGTACTATCGTACGCCGAGTTGGAAATATAGATACAACAGGTGCTGCAGCGGCCATATGACACTTTTACATTAGTCCTAATTCTATCATGGTTCAACCAGAAGAGAACATACCGAAGCCAGGGGGTTATCTCTAGGAACTGCGGGTGGTGGCTGCTCCACCCCATCAACTAACATTGGTGCCACATAGCTGAAGCCTCTAAATAACTCATGTGCTGTAGCACTAGCGGGAACACCGGGTGAATCTACAAATATATGTAAGAGTGAGCAGTGAAACGGAGTATATCCATAGCACACAATGTACTTGTATATATTATATATACGTATGCTGGATGCAACATAGTGAAGGTGTGCCTGCATTTAATGCAGACTAAAGTATGTACATGTATGTACAATAGTACGATGTAAATACATGCTACCCACACTAATTAATACTTACAGTAGAGCGCAATTAATAGGCAAGTTTGGAGTTGTACATACAATGCAAAACCAAATCAGAGATAAGACAACTCTATATTAAGCTACAGTGATGTTGCCCTTTGCTATTTACACACACAATATATACAAACAACTAGAATGTGTGTGCACTGTACCTTTGGGAGTTTTCATAGTAAATTCTGTATCAAAGTAGAAAGCATCGTCGGCTCTGTTTAAGAGAGGTTTAAATGGAGGGGGCATCTTGCGTGCCATCAGTTTCGGCCAATCAATGGAAGCGAAGAAAGGTTGTCTCATGATGTCCTCTATACCGTTCTCACCAGTACCTAAAGCAGCGAAATAGTAGGTGAGCTTATATTACGTAGAGCAACTGCAAGCAACGTAAATAATCCATTATTACTTGAGTAAAAAATATTCACTCATGGGAGGACAACTTCCAGATCTACCCAACCAGATATAGGCTAGCTATATAATTATACACGTAGGTGTTTGTAATGGTGAAGTATATGACTTACCTAGCCTGTTGGCTGGGTTTCTTTTAAACAAACATCTAAGTAGGCCTTGGGCTTCATGACTAAGGAACTGTGGCATTCCTAGCTTGGCTCTGCAATGAGATTATATATATATATTCACATGTATGTACACTTGTACATGTATGTACACTTGTACATGATGTACACTTGTACATACTGTACGTACAGAGACTGTGGCATACAACACAGGAATTCTACATGGTTAGACCTAATGGAGTAATCGACGGCTAGCATGGCAGACCAAATTGCTATGTTATGAAAACTAAATGTAGGCTATAATAATTGTCAGCAATTTGACACACACTAGCTAGATATACTATTACTTTGCCAGTCTTTGTTGGCTGGTACTCACTAAATTGCTATTTAGCCAAGTGAAGCTAATGGAGAGAATGATTATTAAGAATACTACTTGATGAAGTCACAAGTTCAAGGGCAGAGTGTATACTAAATACTAAAGCAAACAGGAAGTGCATAATCTCCTGTGACCTATAAATAACATCAACTTTTGATTGGTTGAAGAGGTGAGCAACAGGACAAAGTAGAGAAGCCCAGAAATAATCATAAATATTTGTATAAAAACATTGGCGAAGAAAATAAACATTGGTACTTTATAGCAGACGCATTTCCTGCCTGCTGGCATCGTAAGGTACGTCACTGTAAGGTACACTAAACTAACCGGATATTTAAATCACGAACAGCATCAGACATGGAAAAATAAAATATAACCACAATGGGTCATATGAGCCTAATATATTATATCACATATTAAAAAGAAATTGGAATCACTTTATTAGACTTATAAACCAAAATTAACTTTTTTTGACAAAACAAGTCACAAACAACATTGTGAAGAGGGCAGAATTTCATTTTCTCCAGTAACAAAGAACAGTTTATAAGTACCCAGAGTTTAATAGGTTCACTTGTTGAAATATTAAATCTACCAATATAACTAAATGATTGATTAGATAAAATATTATGCAATAACTGCCATTGAAAATCAATTATTGACTGATTCTAAATACTTTCATCATTTGAATAGATGACAGAATGCAGTGCCTGGTTGAATGCATACCAGCATGAAAAACTCTGACTCGGTAATTAAAAATGTAAAAACCACACCATGTCAGTTCCCTGACTGACTGTCCCATCCATCAATATAAATTAGTTACAGACAGTACCATTACATTTCCATAAGGCAGTAGACTAACTACTACGGTGTACCAGCTACTACAGTGTACTAACTACTACAGTGTACCAGCTACTACAGTGTACCAGCTACTACAGCGTACCAACTACTACAGCGTACTTCTATTTTGTAAACTGATGGAGAACTACACTCTCCACATGATCAGTCATCTTGGGAACAAGAGAGGGACGAAGAGGAAGGTGGAAAATTAATGTTTTAAAAGTTTTTCATTCTTTTGGTCACTTACATATTTATGCTGCATGTGTTTTGACCTCCACTTAGCGTCCGACCAATGAACCGGGTTATAACTAAAACCGCTCTTTGTGTAAACAGCTAATTGGTGAATGAATTTTATATTCGAGTACAAAACCTACTCACAACTTGAGGATGATTTGAATAAGACTTGAGACCTACTTGAGTATTTGGTTCATGGTTTCCTTCCTGTTTGCCCCCTGGAATGGTAGAGAACCAGTCAACATCTCAAACATCAGCACACCGTATGACCACCAATCTGCTGCTGTACCATGACCTCTTCGGTTCACCACCTGCAGGGTAGAGATCAATGGTTATCAATCATTAAATTCAAAGATTTACTCAAATCAGAAACCAGTGCGTTATCTACGCATCATCTACTTGCATAGCATACAGCTACCTGCATGCATTACTAGTGTATATGTATATGTAACTGCCGACATCAAGTAGCTTACCTCGGGAGCCATATACTCTACAGTTCCACAGAATGAAAAGGCTTTCTTATCCTCACCGAATATGGAATCTTTGATAAGTCCAAAGTCTGTAAGTTTAATGTGGCCGTCATGGTCTAACAGGATGCTGTAAGGAAGATAGTATTAATTATTAGAACAGTTGGAGTAATCCCCTCTTCATGGACATTGATATTTCCAGCTACCAGGAGTTCGACCTTGTATTTCCTCCCACTAATGCAGTTCTCAAATCTTGATTCAAACCTTCAAAATCTACTTACTACCTCCACATTTCTGGTTCCATAGCAGATGTTAATAGTATTATATGATACCATGATTAGTAGAGGTTTTGACACCACTGGGACTCATTGACCACTACAATGACCTGTCCATATATGTTATCAACAGGTCAGTCACTTTTATTACTAGATTTACCCCTAATTAGCACCCAACTGTGCAGGAGTAATGAGCAGGCAACTGCCGCCCTATATATATGTATGACGATATTGTTGGGTGTTTTGTGAGAATAAATGAGATTTTACACTTAGAAAGTGGGTAACATAACTAACATGTACTACTAAGATAAATCAAGGGGATTGGTGTATATGAATTTTGAAGCATTACTGCTGGTTAACACAAATTCAACTTTTGTATGAAAAAAAACATCTAGACTGTTCGAGGCCATTTGATACCCTATCGATTCCCCTCCATTCATTTGCATGGTTACTAAGAGATGTATAAAATGTTGGCTATTTTTACAACTCAAAATTCCAATACTAGGATAATTTATCGATTGTCTTCCATTCATCTACGCACGAAGCGAAAGAGAAAAGGTCCCAAGAGGGTGCTAACTGTTCCATTAACCATATTTTACTGTTCTACCGTTAGCACGCCAGCATCCTATCGCTGACAATGCAAACATTACCACAATTCTCAGAGGTAAATTACATTTTACAAATTGATTAAGCCAAAGTAATTCGTAGCAACAACGAGTTAATAATTAAAGTGTATGCACAATTACAGAGGTTAACACGCCGACACTAGCTGTAACCAATGGCAGCAATGAGCAAACCGTTGACTTCCTATTTCCTTGCTCTCCCTGGAATATTGTCGGGGTTAGAAAGAGTACAGGTGCATGACGACGGGAAGCCCTGCAGGTACACAGGATGCTAATTGTAAGTTTCAGAAATACAGGAATGTACATGTTTGTGATAATTTAGGATTTGTGTTCTCCTGAAAGTTGAAAATCGGCCAATGTCCATTCCCGTAGTTATGTGTGAAATTCCCAGTTTTCCAAACTTAATGAAAAATATCTGCATTTTAGTAGCCTGTGGTATCTAGCTACAGTTGTCAACATATTATCGTAAAAAATCTATGATATGAATATGTCAAGCAGCCCCTTAGAACTGAGGCCTACAGTCTATTTGTTGGTCTATTTATTATTCCACAAAGAGTTTATTGACATTACTGACCCGAGAGTAAACACCGACCTGTCCAGTTGTTATTTTATGGAATATAAATTTAGCAGAGAATATTGATATTTAGCCTAAATCTATTCTTGATATTTAAAATATAATATACCAAGTTGAATGACACTGCTAAATGTCCTAACCAATAGGCCTACCTCTTACAATGCTGCATTATGTCCTAACCAATAGGCCTACCTCATCTAAACCACCTTACCAAGTTAATGTGAGGATATATCAATTGATAATCTACGTATTTTGTAGGCTAGAATTATACCTGATGAGCTTATAGTACTGCATTATGTGCTACAAAAGCAATTACAAATAGGAAGATAGCAATTTACAAAACTCTTGAAGAAATTCTAAGATACTTAAAACCGGAATATTTTATGAGGCTTCCATTCCAGAACGAGTGGTTTGATACACCTACGGCTACGACTTACTTTTCAGGCTTGAGATCTCGGTATATAATTCCCACTTTATGCAAATGATCTAAGGCTAAAGCCAACTCCGCAAGGTAAAACTTAACGTCTTCCTCCGTGAACATGACCTAGAAAACATAAACTAAAGTTGAACAAGACATGGTCAAGTGGGCGAACCTTCTACAAAATGTTAGAGGCTCATCTAATGTTGATGGATTTTAATAGAATCTAGGTGGTAATAAATAAACTAACAAATAATTTATATTCTCTAGTAATTCTGGTGTATATATTGCAATCAGCAGCATTATAGTACAGCAATAGGGAGAAACTTGACATGGTGGAGGTATGACGATTTCCGGTCCATGAATAGGAAATGATGGAAACAAACATACAAACGGACATTGTCTAATGGTTGGGTTTGGCTAGAGTGCCCAAAGTAGCAGGGATACGCTACTTTACTACCAAATGTAAACCAGTAGAAAACAAAGAATCCAAATATTATTTGTTTACAAGTAGGACTACAATAAATACACTGTGAATGTAGGAGTGATATTCAACCTGCTTCAACTGACCAATAAGAGCAGGAACAGATTGGCCTAAAAAATCTACAGTGACCGGTTTTGTATGCCTGATTATATGGATAAGGAGCCAAGGCTAATTAATTAGAGGGTGGCGGACCCATTATTTCTGGCATATGGAAGATTGCTTTTTCTTGAAGATATAGTTTTGTAAACTATATGCATATTATAAATGGTTGAGTTGAGATTCAGTTAGGTACAGGACAAGATCATGTACTCTACTCACTTCTTTGGACAGTCTAGTAAAGAGATCACCACCCCTTAGGAACTCTAGTATCAGGTAGAGCTTTCCTTCTGTCTGAAATGCTGAAACATAGAGTAGAGATCAAAGGTAAGGCATACATATGCTACTATGACACTTATGTCTATCGAAGCAATAGGTTATATGCAGTAGTGTAACTGCATTTGCGACTGTTCGGAAATGACAGTTAGAAATGGGACGCTCCATAAACTTCAAAACCCCAATCCCTAAAAGAAACTTTTCAGAACGTCTTGTTTCGAACTGACATTTTCAAAATGTTCCTTTACCAGTGTATATAGTACATGCAGATGCATGCAAAAAGCATAGAATTAACAACTTGATAAATTATTCGACAAAGTGTTTGCTATAATGGGTGTATCACAAGTTTATAAGCAAATAATCATCAACATAATCTAGTATGTAAATACAACAAGCACAAAACTGTCTTCCCACAGTTAGGCCTAGATATCAGGCCTCAAGGAAGGGACGCTGTAAACTGAGATACTGTAGACTGAGGTACTGTAAACTGAGATACTGTAGACTGTGGTACTGTAGACTGAGGTACTGCAGACTGAGGTACTGTAGAGTGGACAAGGTCCAAGTTCCAGCAGGTAAATGAGCTTACAAATCAAGATGCTATTTGATTGGTTGAGGAATAAGAGATTAGTGACCTTGGCTGTGGACACAGGAAACAGCTGTGTGAGCGGGACAGGAAGTCATGAAATTCCTATCTGAGGTCTGGCTAGTAGATACAGTGAATGCTGACTGACTGAATCAAAGTAAAGATACTGCCACAGTAAACAAACGAACAGCTAGGAGCGGGGTTGTTATATCTGTCTATATGACACATACATTATACACCATGATGATACACAGCTAGGCCTATATAATTTAATGTATAATGTACTAAGTACATATGATAATAGTTCTACAGTGTAAGGCTGTAGGATAACATTATCATCAATTAAATTGATTGAATTCAATACAAACTATTGACATACAGTGCAATTCAAATAATTATATCAGAAGAGTGAGTTCCGGTAATCAAGAATGTGCAAGGTGCGGGCATGCCTGGTACCGTCCTCTCCAACATTAAATCACCGAGGTAGCCACAGACTAAGCAATTTAAACTTTATACTTCAATTTCAAACTATAAGTAGGTCTGGTTAACTAGAGCAGGGTTCCCACTTGGTTTGACCTAGATACTAGAGAAGAATATGGCTGTCTCATCTAGTATAATATTAATCAATGTGAATGCCCTTTCAGACATAGTATTTCTGTGTCTGTTTCATGCTACTAAACTGAGAGAATTCAATGTATCATGTCTAATTTGGACTTTACAAAATATTCACATCAATATAGTAAAGTCTTGATAACAGATTACTTGCATATGGCAAACAACTCCATCTATATAATGGAGTGCATAGCTAGTTTGTGTGTAACACGATATCATTGTATCACAGCATTTTCTCCTGTGTATGATGATATCCTTGATGCATTATGTTACTGATATCTACCCTGTCATCATATCAGGTAGTACGCTTGACTGATTACACGCTATAAGTAGCTAGTAGCTAGTAATCCTTTCACAGGAAGTGCTATAAATAACCTCAAATGCGGTGAAAATAATACCTCCAAATGGCTACTATGGATTTACTTTCCCACAAGTCTTGTAGTGCACTCACTTGAATAAAGATTGGTGTGAATTCGTACCTTCTGCTAGCTATATTTTGGTTAATTAATACTGTTCCTATTGGTCAAATTTGGTTTATTTATTGTTGTTTTCAGTAAGCAATGCAATGCTGATGACACACACCATGGGCACAGATGGTACATGTTGTATAGTATTGTACAGGTTTAGCATAATCATATGTTGTTGTATTTATACATATTTCGGTAAACATATTACTAGTAAAAGTATTGTAATTATACCATCTCAGCTCCTGCTGGTATAGAATACAAGCATACCAATGTTTAGACCTTCCGATAATTATTCACAAGCCACATCCTGCTTGGTCAATCCAATGACACGAAAATTGTGATGACAGCATTGTGCAATAATACTCTCAACACCCATGCGTGTGTATGGATGTGGAGGGGTAGGTATAGCTGGCAATGGGAAAGGATGTACTATTTACTAAACTAGTGAAGGGCTTGACCAGTTGGCCGCGAAAGGATATGATGAATGAGATTTCATATGCACATTGTTCCCTTCAAGCTTCCCATTTGACATGCGGAAACATCAAGTCAAAACACAACCTCACAGACAGATAGGAACGCCTGCCCACAGTGATGCAGAAATGGTCTGGAATGGGTGTAGTGCAGAGGGTTTACATAGAGGGCAGTCGTATTTTCAAGATGAATATATTATATACCAGTAGGAGCCGTGTAGGGGAGGTGTAGGCCTAATCTGCATAGAGAAAATGTAAGGAGGCAAAAGAAGAGGGCGTCAAAACCGAGAGCAGAAAGTAAATAGACACGATTGTGCTGCTTGTTTTGACAGCATTGAACTATATTGCTGAAAGCTTTTTTCTTTTCACAAGTCAATAGGAATCAGCGTGGAAAGAATACTATTTTCGCCAAAGACTATGATATAGTGATAAACTCTTTGACACTAGACACCCACAACTGATATCTAGTCTACTGTATGAAGGCAGACAGTTGCAAATCAATAATATAGTAGTAGCCGGTTGTGTCGGTGCAAAACCAAAACAAGTGATAGGACTCCCTAGATCGGCAGAGGAGAAGATAGAATTGGCCTATGCCTACTTTCATTTCCGGGTGACAAAGCGGAAAATGCCAGTTTATATTGGTCGAATGTTTTAACAGTACAGAATACCAGCATTAAAGGTGACAGAGTCTCCCAGTCGCCAGTGACTCCAGTTGATTGGGAGATGATAGTCTAACTAATTCAGCTGCCGGAAATAGTTTCAACAAATCAGCTAGTTAATGAACTCAATGAATTCCTAGTGAGTGATTTAATTACTCTTTCTCTGCACAAATTGGAAAGTGACAATGAGTCTTAGCTTCAGTTCTATAGAGGACCAGCACAATATTTTGTGGGACACTTTCAGAGTGCCCTCAATGAGACAAGATATCTTGGGTAGAACACAGGCAGAGACAGACCCATGCATTAAACAATTATAAAAAATGTAGCCAGACCCGATTGCTAATGAGAGTGCCAGAGGCTTTACAAATGACCAACAAACTAACATCTCCAGATGCTGGGGTGTCCTCAAGAATATCTAGCAAGGTAAACCAGGCTGTGAATTTACCAGATCAGTTAACCAAATCAACGGAGTATCAAAGATGGCTATTTCACCTCTGGTTCATTATTAATTGTCAACAAACCCCATTCATTGCCACACATCAAAGAAATGGCACAAGCGGAAAATATCTGAGACTTACCATAGTGAAGTTTGACGATAAAGTTATGGTTGATTTCAATAAGGATGTCTCTCTCCATCTTTGTTCTCACTCGATCTCTGACTATAAACACATGACGGAAACAGTGGAAGGAAAGACTTATGGGTAATGTATCATTACTTTGACAAACCGATCCAGGATATGTAATTCAGATTGAATCATAAAGTGAAAAGGGTAAATCAAAAATGCCAAAATAGTCAGTCAGTAATCGCATCACTTTACATTTGGGATGACTTATCATACAAATCTTATCACATGTCCGGAATCGGTCTATATGTATTTAGCAGCATAATCCTAAGATGTACATGTATGCACATTGTACAATACGCCCTATACACTTACTTATCCAGTAATCTCATCTATACTATACATGGGCTTGTCTAAATTTAGACCAGTATATTATAATATCATGTAGACGTGCACATATAGCAGTTTTGATACAAAGTGTAGGAAAATGGAAACTTGATTTGGATTTCCCAAGATTTGTAGAAACGGAATCTAACAATGAGTTACTGTAGAATTACAGAACGAATAGGAATTTCTATGAGCAACAACATCTCCAAAAACAAGGAAGACATCACTGTTTAATACAGCATCAGTGCTATGCTATGCATTCTGTTTAACAGGGTAGATATTCATATTCATATTTTATAGTATTCCCTAGACAATTCGATAACTTTACTGGTATTTTTAAAATTTGGCTTCAGGTCATAGCAACCAGAGAGATACAAAGTTTGACCTTGAATGTGCAAATAATTTTAAATTAATCATTGGAAATATTTGCTTCTAATTCAATTGGTTGAGTTTTGCACTCCATGCAAGCTATAATCGATGGAAAATGAACAGGAAAGAGCTATTTAATAAAGAGTCGGTCGATGCAGCCCATTATTATAATATCTACATGTACCATACGGTACCATATTATTCACAGAATTGAGAAGTATTAGACATTATAGTTTTCATATTCAGCGACTAAATCTGACATGGTGTTACAGATGACTATGAAAAAAATCATCAGCCTGGAAAAATTCATAGCTCTACCCGGATTGACTAAGGGTATATTGGAAACCTGGTTAGTGTGTGGGTACTTACCTTTTAGTGTGGCCTTTCTCAGTACCTTCATAGCGTACAGAGTTCCCGCATCGTTACCTGTGATCTTCCTCACCAGAAACACCTGGATGTAACACAGACAATCAGGATGCTGATATGAAAGGTGTCATTTAGCCTACAGGTATTCCAACGCAAGACTGAGCACAATTACATAGCTGAGTGGGAGGAGATATGGGGGAGGTATTTGTTGAATCAGATAGTGAAACAAGTCATATACACATGTATGCTGACTTGTCCATGCATAGTAGCAAATGACTCGGCAAAGGGGGATTTTACAGCACATTTCCATGAAGAACCCCATACCAACAAAAGTTATCAGCGTTTTCTACAGAAGGCCGAAGTCCACAAAGCACATAAATGTTATAGAACAAGCCTACTGTAGTGATAAGCGTAGCGATAACAAAGGAAATAATTTTTTTATATACAGACTTCAGGTTTCTTTGTAACAATTCACTGACCCGCATTGCTGACTGCTTGAAAGTGTCACTTGAAAAATAAATGTTTGACACCACCGTCAGAAAATGTCCTGCGCGTTGAGGAAATTACAGGCCTACTTATTTGAATAGGGCCTACAACGTAAAATGTGGACACCATAGACATATTATTTAGCCTATATGCATATCTGATAAATAATATTAGTAGGCCTATGAGCCTATCCGCTAGCGAGAACAGTCTGCGGGTGACAAGTAACCATCCCCGTAGTAACCATGCATTTAGAACTAACCTTTCCAAAGGAACCCTGGCCTAATACTTTGAGGAGCTCAAAGTGAGAGGCATTGACTTTCTCCTGATTTCTTGTCATGTGCAAGACGTCCATTTCCGTCTCGATCTCCGTGACTTCATCTTCCTGTAGAAGAGCAACGAGTTAAAGTAGAGCTCAATGAACTCACATTGCAGTAATGCGTTATAACATATAGCCTATTATAAATGTATAGACATACATATAATAACGTATAATGTGTAATTTTACCAGATTTTAACTCAAACGCAGAGTTATAATCTAAAAATATATTCGACATTATGGTTCACTTTATATCTTAGTTGTAAACATTGTTGATATATTGATAAACATGTTCATCTGGAGATAAGTCGGTGGGTCGCTGATAAGCTTGTCACACGGACAGGATGCTGTACAATAAAACAGACAGACCGACCAATGGCATAACTTCCTAACCATGATGTCACAACCAGCAACTTCCAGCGACACTAGTCCTCAAACCCAACTACTAGTTACATTTTACTACTTTGCTACATGAAATAGTTCAACTTGACTACCACATTTACATCTGTAAATGATTATTACACAAAATTCTGAAAATTAGTTTCAAAATGGCCACAGTCCTTGTGCAATTGACAAAGTGTTGAAACATTCCACCCAAAGTCAGGCCGAGTCTAGTTGAAAGCTGACTAATCAAATCATCGATTAACCTTGTGAAATACTAGAGGCATATTTTCGAAATTGAAAACACAAGTCAAGAATTACATGCTTGATTAAGCAAGGCTTATCTTTGGAATGGGGTATAATCTTGTTATAACAACAAGCTAATGCTTTGATAGCTACACAAGTTTTCAATGCTCTTTTGTGCAAACAATCAAGTCATGACATGCTTGAGCAGGCAAGTCAGTGGTTAAACAGAACTATCACATCTCCTGGTATCAGAGTCTACACAACTTGTTGGGCTTGTTCAACCTCTGATGGTACTTTAAATAACTTTTTAATGGAAATAATAATTGGATTATTTGTTTATTATGCACAAAGACATAATCATGTTCCATCATGAAACTGTCCAACTCTATCCTAGAGCTTTGTAAAACAAGATGGTATTCCATTGTAGGAGCCAATCAGCTAGCTTCTAATAATATCAACATTTTTTGTCCAGTTGTCTACCAACACCTAACCATCAAACAGCGAACATAAAAAAATTTTTAGGCTACAGAATGAGGCAAGACCCAGAAAAGATAAGTTCAAAACTAAACGGTACCTAATGTAATTACATTGGGACCTATTAGCGTAAAGAATATATTCTATTAGTAAATTAACTGCAGACCTGCTGTGGTATGTGGAGTTTGAGGTTTGGTTTCGATCTCCGCCTGACTGACCCTCGGCTACTGCTTGGAGATGACGGTGATAGAGAATCACCAGCTGAACTACAATGATTCTGAGTTAGAGTCATTTCGCGTTCCCGGAATCCAAGTGAGGAGTTAATTTGTTGTAAACTTAAAGGACTAGTTGAATTATGACTCTTGTTTCCAGCACTACTTCCTGTACTTTTACCAGATGAGCTGACACACTCACTTGATACTTTGATCGTATCACAGCTATTCGCACTTCCTAAAGTGTCTGCACTACCAAAAAATTTCCTGGAATCAGGCATTGACTTGCGCTTTTGACTATTTGTATTGAGATTAGAGTTCTTTTTGCGTAAACCTCGCCCTCCATAAATAGCTTTTCGGTAAGATTCATACCCCGACATGTGGCATCGGCATAATGTCAAATATGATTGGTCAATATCCGGATTGTGGCAATCGCATATACACTCTGGTGGACATGGAACCATTACTGCCTCTTTATAAGATGCTAGCGGCTCCGCTTTGTATGAACGTGGTTGTAACGATAAGCTCCTTTCTGCTCTTCTCTGTCTGCCAGAACTAGCGTATCCATCATCGTATGATGTCGACAGTGAATCAACGTGGTCATGTTTCCTACCTTTGGAAGGTATGATGATTCCGTCAGTATTGCTGCGGCGCAAAGAAATATGACTGTTAGTACCTACAGTGTCACTATAATTCTTTTCATCTCCACAACCGAGTGTTGACGGACTATGATGAGGGTGCCGCAGCCACCGTAGAAAACGCTTCAGCTTGCTTTGTGGAGTCATTTCACAGGATGCCAGCTTTAGTGATATCTGTACCCTATGAACAAGCTTGTATGACAAGGGAAGTTCTGTAGGCTCCTACTCTACTTAGTAGTAGCAGAAATAAATCGCATACATCAAGTCCACTTGTCTACAATGTGTGCTTGTAAAATGTAGGGATTGAGTACAGTTATTGGTTGAGCAATTATATGATTAGATGGGGAGCATTCATACCACTCACTTCCTGTGGTTACACTGAATCCCTACTAAACCGCACTGAGTAATAGAACAGGTATTAGCTAGTTGTAGTGAACTAAGAGATCACTATTCACCACACATCAGATGAGAATCAGTAGTATATTGCTCCACTAATCCTATAAATGGATGTCTGGCCGGCTTCTTTAAACTGAACTGTACACTGCTATCTTGTGGTGAATTCTATTCCAATTCCAATGCAGTTGACAAGATCCTAGTGGCAACTCCAACAATATCAACGAATTCAGCTCTAATGAGAATCACTTGAACAAAGCGTTTGCTGGTATAGATAATATCCAGTACTACCGAGCAAAGTTTGTATCCATTGTAGGTAAATAAGTTGAACGGACTCTGGTTGATGTTACTGAACACACAGGACAGCTGATTCTCTCAAGTCGTGAAGTCTATTATATCAGATGGTGTCAAAATTCTCTTTTCTGATCTTGTTTAAGAAGATTAGCAGCTTAGTAGTATAATTTACTCTTTAGAATAAAGTTAAAATGCTAAAATCCAGCAGTGGCCAAACTCCATTCAGCAAATGATATCATGCGTTCAGAGCTCTCCATAAACTGTGTTGAAATGAGATGCAGGATGCGGTGAATAGCCATTCTACAGCGACCAATCTGATTGGCTAGCTGCGATCATAAGGTACAGATAGTGAACAGAGTATTGCCTGTGGCTCATTATAAAACTATGCTACTATGCTTGTTGGGATTTTCACAAAGCAAACTTGCCCATCATGTTTGACAATTCATAGACACAATTTCTTTTTTATAAACCAGAGTAGGAAAAGATTGTAAATGTATGATGATGACAAGATGGAAAGCTTTGACCTAATTCTGCTACATGCATCACCAGGTAATGCCTTTTTGTATACCACAAAAAAAGCATGGAGCAGGATAATTGTACTATAATAATATAACTGTAGGATTATATGCACCAGACTATTAGCATTAGCAAAGGAGAAATAGTACTTGCACAATGAAACTTTATATGGTCATCAGTTTCAGGGTAGGCCTAGTAGCTCTAATACACATTAGCTACATTCAATCAAGGCAATAACCTCTTGATTAGGTTGTACTGTGCTGTATCAACTACCTGAGATTTGAACCTGGTGATATCATTTACATATATATGCGCTCAATCTATATGCAAGTATGTCAATATTTGAGCATCAAAACTTTTTATGGTCTAACCCAATTTCCAAGATGCTTGGCAGACATATCCCCTGTGATATAATTATTATCGCTAGAAACGAAGACAGCAGGCACATTATAATATATAATGCTTACTACAGAGATCAAGCATCTAGTAGAAACAGTTGAATACCAACATAATAGTAATGAGCTAGTTGTGAGGGAAATGTATTGGCTTACTACATCCTGCACATGACTCAGTATGGTGCAATGGAGCGTACAAAGGAGAAGACAACTCCCAATTATACGATAGAGTCAATGTTTTGGAGTTGTTTATTCTCGCAAGTTATATATTAAAGGGAGCACAACTCCCACCATAACTAGTGAACTAACGTGGAAGTTGGCATGTTGTAGGTGAGAGCATGCAGTAGTTCAGAATTGGAAGTCCAGAGTCCAGAAAGGATACTACTACACTAATACTACTACACTAATACTACTACACTAATACTACTACACTAATACTACACTAGGTAATACTTTACCCATGATTTCAATGCATACCTACTAAAATAACAGCTCAGTGCAAATATTCACAAACTGAACCCAAGAAATGAAATAGCTACACATATCGGGTATTCTACACAGTATAGTTACTGTATATCACAGAAAGTGTATAATATGCAGATAGAAAGAGCGAGGCGATGAGACAGGCCTAAGGAGAGATGGAGAGATATAATGAACACTGATCTCTTATGAACAAGAAGATGTTGAGGACTAATGAGATGACAAAGTCTGTTGGAATTGGGAACCATGCAAAAACCCGCCACCTACACAGGAATACGGCGGTCAAAGGTGTGCATAGTACTGTATATCAAGTTCAGTGAATAGGCATAAATAGGCATGCATGTATTAAATAGACTGAAACACCAACAGGGTTTTCAGTCAGAGCTCTGGGATAAAAACCAGACCTATATTTCAGCCGTGACTCCAGATGCCACACTCTGATGTCACTCATATAGCTAACTGTTGAAGACCAACATAAATTCATAATCTTCGACGTCCTGCAATCTATGACTGAATGAGAACATTAAAAACACTTGACCTACATAGCAAACAGGTCAAACGTTTGACCTAGATACCAGAGAGGATGTCTGTGCTCCACACTTCCTACTCATACCATCTAGTTTCCTCGTCTAGTTATATTGTATCAAAAATGCAGCCATCGAGCAGCAATATAGTCCGCTGGTTTATTGCACGTTCGATTATAAAACCAAAAAGAAAGTTATTATTGTTGTTTTCTATGATTTAGAACTTGCCTTTTCTAACAATAATTTTAGAACTAGTGAACCTAACAGCATTCCTCTCACAGCTATGAATAGGTTTCACATGTAGTATTATAGTACATGGGTCTTAGTAATGCCACGCAACACTATCCTGTATACTTGGTGATTTGCAAAGCTGTGACAACTAGCTACTACTAGCTAATTCTACTTCTCTTCCCAAGGTCAGATTGAACAAGCTAATTCAAGTCATCTGTTCAGATTCTCTTTTAGCTAGTTGATGAGATATTCCTTGCTGAGATATTATACAACATATTATGATGTGCTACATAGCTGTGGGTTTATGTCCAGATAATGTTAGTATAATGCTATGGTAGAAGTAGTGATAACTACACTGTAAGGTTCATTCCCCCAAACCACTGGATTAGACAATACAGCAGACATAATGATAGGATAGTAACCCAGCATAAATACTATCTGCATCACAACCAGTAATCAAGTAGCTACTAACTGTCCTATTATGACACTGAGAACAAAAGCCTTAGGCCCACCACATTTGACAATTACAATGATTGTAGTTTGAAATATTACAGGAGTTTTCTCCCCTGTCATAACTTATAATTTAGTCAAAGAGTTACTGATTTTCACTCTTTTTTGTCTGTAATATACATAGTGCATAAGTTGAGGTAATGTAATATTGGCAGGACCAACAGACTATCTACAGGAACAATTTTATAGGGTTTGGAAATTAGTCTAACCCCTAAAGTTGCAACTTCAAAGGGTTGTGGACATGATTTATTCAAAGGTATGTGAAATCTGTCAATGAAAGCATAGAATACATTATATATCAAGTTACAATTATCATTGTCCTACCTGCTGATAACCAACAGGGCCATACAGAGTGTACAAACACTCTATAGCTATAAACACTACACCCTTCTACTACCCCAAGTTAGTAGTTATATAGTAGTAGAGTGTAATTATTACATTGTGTATTACCATCAGTTGATTAGTTAGGTTACTATGCAGTATGTTCACTCATGTATGTATAAATATTATATTACTGACTCCCATTTCATTATCTAGCCTACATTTTGGTTCTGTTCTGCAAGCATTTCTCTAGTCATTGTCCATTTCATTAACCTTATCACAAGGAAAGACAATTCTGGTGAAGTTACATTGATACAAACAACTACAGAGCAAACCAAGACTAAAGACTTCAAATCTATCACTTAAACTTCATAGGAACATGATAGTGAAAAGATCTATTTAGTTTATGCATGTTTTTTTGAAATAATAAAGATCACTGTAAACTATTTCCTATCACATTAACTAATCCATACAAGAGAGGACAACTTTTAATTAGCATCACATCAGAAGCATGCTAGGTAAAATACCATTTTACCTGTGACCTATTAAGGATATGACCTAGAAAAACATGTTATTTTCCTAAAAATGTAAATACCAAACAAACAATTTTGTTAAAAACCATAACCATGACTTGTTATGCATATGCCATAGGAAATTACCTAAGCAATGAGTGACTATACTACAAGCTAGATGAAGTAAGTCACATGCTACTAGTTAAGAAAATGTCAAAGATGTGTTATCAATATCACCTTGTGCACACAGTCCTTCGCCCCAGGGGTATAGGCTTAACTACATGTATGCCATTGCATTCCCTGTTGACTTAGCCTATTGTATATGCAACTCAGGTGAGCATATCAGGGGGAGCTAGCTAAACACGTGCTCATCTGTTTTCTAATATCAATCAAATAAAAGGACTTTTTCAATGGCACTGCAAAGTCCCGATGAACACTGTGTGAGCTTTACTTTTTTCCGAATTCCCCACCATCAGTGACTATGTTCACTGAGAAAATTGTAGAAGCCGAAAAACCACCCACAAGCAAACAACAAATCTGGGAGGAAACAACAACGGTGGACACTCCAATATACTAAATGAATGTAAATCAGTACAGAAACTGACTGTCTATTCTATATCTACATTCCATCTGTAATCTTTTCCTGTAAACTTTGGCTAGACCTGCTATGTACTACGATGAACACTATAGTTATATTATTAGGCATGGCCAAATACACATATGTATCATGTCTAATATATGATACACACATATAGTTATACATTATCTAGTACAACTACATTACATGAGATGCTTCACTGATATAACCTACAACTATCATAGTCCAAAGTCATAAATCAAGGAAAGGTTAATTGCTGACTGTGAGAGTTCAAACCAGTGAGACTTACACCTTCTACTCAGGATATGCGCTGATTATAGTGACTAGCTCTACACTCTATGATAGGGTCTAGAGTTGAGACTCCACACAAGGGTCTAGAGTTGAGACTCCACACGAGGGACTAGAGTTGAAACTCCACACAAGGATCAAAGTCATTTGCATTCAAACTCTAGACAAGGCAACTAGCCCACAAACTATTTCACATCACAGGAATTTAGACGTAAAGATTTGGATTGTCATAACATATTACGCTAACAAAAAGAATTACCTGCAGGTAATTCTTTTGCATGCACCATCTATCAGAGTGCAGGTCTTCTCATGCTTGAAGGGCCTGGCTATTGTTACATAATCCCCAGTAGTGGAAGCTCTCCACTACTCTAGAGAAGGGGTGGGTAACCAGTTAATCTCCAGTCTAAACCAAACTAGACTAGATGCACTAGCTCAATTCATGTCGTCATGCAGCTTTTGGTACTTCTCAAGTACAAGGAGTAACTTATTGATTATTATAATTAGCCCAGCCAACGAGTGCAAGTATATTATGTCACATTAAGCAGTTAGAAAAAGGTGTGGGGCCAACTAGTCCCACTGGAGCAAAAGCAGTTACATTTCCAAACTATGTTTCTTGATCTTAAGGGTCAGAAAAAATCCAATCTGAATTCTGGTTCTACATTCGTCTAGCAGCCCAATACCCTTATCCAGGGCCGTAGCGCCCTAAGAAATGTTGGTGGGGCCAAAATAATAGGCCGGGGTCCGGGGCAGCGCCCCGGCCGCCGGCGCCCTGAGAGTGTTTTTCATAAAAATAGAGCAAATTTGAAGCAGTTCAGGCTTATGAAATATACCTGTGTAATAACATTAAATATAACCCAGCCTCATACATATATATGCATGTACATGTATACATTGTATCTGTTCACAATTATGACTGAACATAAATCATTCAACTCTAACGACATTTACAAATACTTTACTCCTTTACAATGATGAAAAACATGCAATGAAATGAAGTAGAGCTAACGAATCTACAAAAAGCAGCTGAAAGCATGTGTTTCTTTCCTACCATATATATATTTCTTATTTCTCCCTATAAGATTGAATGCCTAAGTAAATATATTGAAAACAATGTAGGGCAGACAGATAGCCGAATCCAAAAAAGTTTGTTCAATTGAAAACTAATATAATTGTTTAGATTTTCAAGGTTTATATTTCTTTACACACTCAGTACATGGACTGTGTATACGGTACCTCTTATACTGTATACTAAAATAATCTTCAAATTTAGAGTTATCTCCCCTGATAGGTTTTCAATATCTAAAATGTTACATAACTGCAGTTAAGTACGGTAGTATTTAGAATTTTCTGATATAAAAGTGTTTAACACACTTATTATCACCACATTCTTACATATCTTGTAAACCCCGCATATAGGAAAGTGGAAGAAACTTTAAACACTTATCTGACCATGATAATAAATTGACTACATTTCGACTTAGCAATGCTAAAAGTTGAGACGGCCAGGCCGCACGGCCGTATAGGACACTACGGCCCTGCCCTTATCCTATAACAGTGTGAAGTTCTGAAGTAGACATTTCATAATTTTCATTTCGACTCAACAGCACCTATCAGCTTATAATGTTGTTGTCAGCCAACACTTTATAACATATTTAGACAAACTTGTAACAAGAGGCATTGTGTATTCTGTTGTGCTAGTTCACTTTATCAATACATGACACTAACTTGTGGTTGACAAGCCAAACAACTGAAAATGTGATTATAAAGCCAATACTACTACTAGTGCAGTAATCTAGTTATATCCTCTCAGTGAAGGAATGCAGGAATCACATTGCGACTGATTTTTGACAAAGCTATCACAGTGTAACATCTACAAGTAGTTGAATAATATAATCCACTGTTAGCATGATCAATATTTTAGTTGCTATGGCGACTAAATGTCTTCCAGTCTGTAAACTCCTGACTGCTTGCAGAACCTCTGCTATCAATTTATGCATAGCTTTACTTTGTTGTTACATTATACTAAGAATTCCATCTCAAGTGGGAGGAGTTTGTCCACAGACCTGTGGAACCCAAAGAACACCACTACCATACTCAAGCCTAACAACATAGACAATGGACAGACCATGGGCAGAAATAGGACAGAGTGCAGAAACTGCTAGTAAATGATACATTGTATTTAGTCAATCATGTGAAATCTCTTGTTTACCAGAGAATGAACAGAAGTAAAACAGTCCAACAATCTAGCCACCAGCAGACGATCTCTGATGAATCATATCTTAGTCACACTACAAACAACATCCCAGGTTCCAAAGGAGGTACAAGTTCAATCCACTGAAATCTCCCATTTAAACCCTGTTTTAACTACATTCTAGCCTGACGTACAACCAGAGTTCACTGTGAGCTGCAGTTGTGCTCTTTTCCACTGAGAGCCTTTTCCATTATTCAAGTATTCCATTTGATTGGCCATAACACCATAAATCATAACTACTAACTCATCGTACACAAACAACACACTCCCTCAAAATAGAATATAATTTA
Source organism: Bugulina stolonifera (assembly GCA_935421135.1). NCBI lineage: Eukaryota > Metazoa > Bryozoa > Gymnolaemata > Cheilostomatida > Bugulidae > Bugulina > Bugulina stolonifera. Next base: position 11,048,013 of record OW285195.1, read on the forward strand.
TATTCAATAACCAAATACCATTTCCCTGACTTTCAACTACTAAACAAACTTCCTCCTCCGGTGATTGACATTAGCTAAGTTAGAATGTGTGAGATTTGCCATTTCTGATTCAGAGTAGTAGTGATAGCAAAATGTGTCCTATTATGAACATGTATCTGAAATCCTCTACTAAACACTGAACCTCAACTGTGCGGCATTTAAATAGGTACATAGGCACTTGTAGCCTCTATTGATGGCCTGTCTATGAATAGCTATATATGAAGTAAATATGATATGCACTCATACGCACCCCAGGACTGTCACTATCATCAACATGCATGGATTCAGCAGACACCAGATCCTTTCCATAGCCCTTCTCAACCGTCTGTAAATGAATAGGAAGTAAAAAAATATATATATGCCTATTATGTATACTGAAAGCACTAGAAAAAAGTCTAGAGGCCATTGGGATCATAAGGGAAAACTTCACTCCAATTCAAAAAGAATTATCACAAATATAACACACAAGGGTGCACATGTAGGAATAGCCTTTTTGACTTTCCTACAGAGGTATGAAATGCTGTAGCTAAAGTACAGTGAGTATTGGGGTGTATAACAACTACTGTATGAGTGAACCTGTGAAAGTTGGGCCTACAAGTACAAAGTTGACTGAGTCCAACTCACTATGAATGCTATACTATTCTAATCCAATTATAAGGCTGTACTAAATACACTAGAGGCAGTAGAAATGCATTTCTAAGAATCTAACTATCACCAATTGACAGGAGTTTAGTAGAAATAATTCCATTCACTTGGGACAAGCAAAAAGAATAGAATTTACGTGATTTGTTTGTAAGGTATGAATACCAAAACGGATAATAGGACTAGAAGCATGACACTGATTAAGGCTATGACGCAATATATCAAGTCAATACTAAACCTGAGACTCTTTGATGGTTTGAACTGAAATCCTGTTTGAGGCATGGAAACCCACTGAATGCATCTTGTAAAGATTTGATTGAGAGAAAAAATAGTAAAAGCCCCTATTGGCAGTTTTTTACATTTTGCACATTGGAGTTTTGAAGGAAAATCTTGCCACATAAATGGCTGATAATACTCTCTTACACTACACAGTAATTGAACACAGGTAAATTGTTTTATTCATCACTTCTCCGTAATTAATTTACCTGTACCCTATAAATACCAGCTAACTATCCCACCAATTTAAGTACATAACTATACTGTATGCACTTACATTAGAATGTGAATAGAAAATCAAATGTGTTTGTTATTAATCATATGATCAGAACCCATTTAGTGGGAGGAAAAGAATCTACAGTTAATCAATGGAGTTCTGGTTGGCAGAAAGATACACAGTATGGGCCCTATTTGATACAAAACCGCAACTATTCAAAGACTATGGGGAAGATTACATAAAGGAAAGCAATACCAATAAGCTGGGATTGGTGTTACTTACCATATCAAAGGGAACCTGTCCCACACATTGAGCCAAAGGCATTCTGAAAAACAACGGAAGAAACGTCAATGTTGGCACAATCCTAATATAACATAGTAACCGCTCAAAACATCTAGGCCTAGAGTTCCAAAAGCATTATACAATACAAAGTTCACTAACACTAATTATGCTGCTAGAAAATAAAAAAACCAAATATGTAATTATTTTTTATTGTCAAATCGGGTTCAGTTATGAAAATCACATAGGCTTACTAGTATTTTTACGATTATTTTCTTTCGACGAAGCCCCTGTCATGATCAACATAAAATCACACTAGTGCTCAGTTTTAGCAAAAAAAAGCTATAACAAATTAAATTAATTTGTGACGATTTCATCATCAGCATTAGTAACATAACAATGAACTGGTTTAACACATGTGAATATGCTATTCAATTGTACCATAAAATATTGACATCAAACTAACTAGCTAGTATTATAGCTATCACTCATGAATTACTTAATGCAACCTTATGCATTTCAATCATTATGGGCCTACTTTTTATAAAAATTGAATGATTGTGATTACTAGTTGACATTAATTCAACAAACGGACTTCAATAGGTATTAAACATTGCTTTATTGCTGCAATGATGACAAATGGGCTGCACTAACCCAAGACATGTTTTATTTCAGACCATCTATTGGCTCACCGAAATGACCAGTCTCTGCTTACTTGCTAAAATAGATTTCTTTTTTCAGTTTGTCCGGTAAACAAAAAGGTAGGATTAAATAGCCTAAAGCATGAGCACACCAATAGTCCACTAAACAAAAATAATGTAACCTAAATCCAATCCTAACAGAATAGAATTTCAGTCTGTATTTCGATTAGGCCATCCTTATCTTATTAAATACAGGTCTTGTCTAGGCTAAGTTCCTAGACCCCAGGTTAGGAGAAAAGAGGAACTACAAGAGTTGCAGGTTTTTTTTGTTAGTCCACTATCATCTCACCAGTGCGGAACTCCCGTCTAACATGTCTACCCCAAACACCAGACCATAAGCGTAGCCGTAATGATTGTAAATATCACACATGCTTGTCTGTCGTTACTTTATCGTCATTAAAGCTCAAAGCTGACTTGAATGCATAATCATAGTCAAAATAATGATCTAAATCTAATAATAGTCATCTTTGACGATAACCATTAGATTTATTAAGCCTCGCGCTAGTTTAGTTTAGTTTTAGTTTAGATTTAGTAAGACATCTATTGTGATGCCAAAGCCTTAAATCATTTTACACTTACGCCAAAACTTCGCCTATATGTGAGTACATCGGTTCATTATCATTATAATGACTATAATCTAAATGATCAAAATAATCATCTGATCATCTTCAGGAGTTTCACTCTGAGGTGATGTTCACCTCACGTCCTCAGTTAGTGAGTTACTTACTACTTACTCAGTAGTGGATATATTTTATCATTTACTGATTTAGTCTAGGTTACATTACACTATGAGTAATTAAGTACAAAAATATATAATATAATAAATATTTCAACATCTAAGTTGAAAAATATTAATTACTGCATAAATCCAAATCACTTTTGAAGGCAATAAAATAAAAACATCTTACTTGACTTTTTCTGTTGTTTGCCCAGCTGCACCAAATATCATACCGGAAGTAATTGTATGAAGGCGGGTGATTCACGCTTACCCGGTCATTGTGCGCAATTACAATGAATATTGCTCATTACCAACCTAATATTATAAGTGAGGAGGCCAGGCTATACATACCTGACAGCCAAAAACTGTTATTGCAACGACTCGTTTTATGTGTGGGCGCAATATCTGCCGCATTAAGGCTAGAACACTTATCCCAATACACAGTCTATGATAACAGCGATTCGATTAATTACCTCTTTAGTTCCCATTGACATCTAAGGCAATCAAGAGCCACTTATGATACCAATGCATGTGTGTGTGCTACAGATATCCCGGAGTTTAATTTTTCTCATGCAAAAGTTGTACAGCTTTGATTTTTCTTTTGAAAAGTATTTATTATAATCATTATAATAATTAATTATTTTATGTTATCTATGATTTTGTCATTACGCCTTTAGTGCATAGTGTTTTGGTTTAAGTTTAAATAAGTATATTAACTATATCTATATTATTTTTAATTAATAATTACCCACGTGAGTGTGGTCTGTGTGAGAAAATCAAAATGAAAATCAAATGCAAAAAATCATAAAATCTAAAATGATATAATTATGATTATCATTATGAGTGTATTATCATTAGATTATTTATAGAACATTTACAACTGCACTATATAAAATAATAATATAATAAATTACTAATTAATAGTACTTACGTAATAATTATAATAGCTAATTAATTATTAATAACAATCTTAAGACCATCCCCATTCATTCAAGATTCTCTTCTGCTCACAAAAAAATTTTAAATAAATAATAATTATCATTATGTATTATAATCTTACTTATTATTTATTATTAATAATAATAAATAATAAGTAAGATCACTACACACCGATTTTGAAACTGAAGTGAGGAGACAGATTTGACCGCATAAAGCTAACTCAAAATAGTCTCTGAGATATCGGTGGGGCACTGAGAAGGGTGAAATCTTTCGACATCAAAACAGCGGGACAGCTTGAGAAGTGAAGTCCCACAGCATAGTCTGAAAGTTATGCCATTAAAGTGTGTTCACTGTACCCACTGTATAGGGCTCACACTTCAAGAGAATTGGAAATTTAACTGCCATACAAGGTATAAGACGAATAAACCTGAAACTATGCTGGAATGGTAAAAAAAGGTGTCATGCTCGGTTCCCAGAAAGCTAAGTTGGCAGTATTTAGACATTGTGTATTCCACATCGAGAATATGCCTCCTTGTCATGAAATACCAGTTTGAAGAAGAAAATTGAATATCAAATTAATTAAAGATCTCTGACACTGGAGCGCAGCGGACGTGCTTCTACAACTCTCTGATATCTTGTTCATTGCTTGGCCAAAAATTGTGATCGTTGTGGACCATAAGAGAGTTAGGGAGTTAGTTAGGGACCATGCCACCAGGCTCATCGCTAACCTTAAAGCTTAAAGGAAGAGAAGGTTTAGGTGATACTGAGGCTGAGCCTCTTGGCCTAGGATTTTCACGTGAAACCAAGGAGCTTTAACATGCTGTACTCAATGCATGATGAGAGGAAATCACAAGATGGCAAAACAGCAAGGACCTGATGTAAGCCGTGTCCCAAAATACAAGTCAGTCAAGATCTATTAGCACAAGCAACAACTTGTATCTCAAGCTTCTCTCTTAGGACAGTCGGAGACCTGCAGATTGGCTAACTGTAGCACTAAAGAGCAGTTGTAGACAGGTAATACTCACCTGCACTGAAAGACAATGGTACTTTTCTCTCGCTGCTGGCTTGTACATCAACATATCAACACATTGCCTAGAAGTCCGCAATCAGCTCTCTCATGAGAATTTGAGGTACTCCACTTTCGGACTGAGAGATTAACCTATGGTTATTATAAGCAATGTGCGTGTAATGTTCCACTTATTTATTATTGCTCACCAACTTTTTGCTTGGAATTAAGGGAAGGGTTCTGTCAATCTTATAAAATGAGTTTGTTAAAAAAGTTATCACTAAAGGTCCTAAGTAACAATGATAGGAATATGGGGCCTCCAAGTGTCTTAGTGTGATCAACTTTTATTAATGCAGGTAATCGTTCTTCTTTCCATGCACAGACCCTCGTTTCTATCATCTGGGGTAAACATGTGTAAATCCAGTAACTGTACTGCAATATTCAGTCAGGCTTTCCTTTTCTGCAGCTTATAACATGTCTTCCAAATCAACTACAACTCCGGTCAACGAGAAGGAGGGAGAAAAAAAGAAACTGAAGCCATGCTGTGCTTGTCCTGAGACAAGAGAACCCAGAGATAGATGGTGAGCTATGATTGGCTAATGTCTGTGGAAGAGTCTCTCTTATACCCGTCATAATTTTAATAGCAATTTTATAATGAAGTTTGCATAACATAGGCTATTATTATGTGGTTGATGTTATCTAATCACAGTAGTTCAACCCAATTATTTGAATGGCAAAAAATATATTATGTTTTTAAGTATGGTAAATAGTAAATAATGCAGTATGATTATTAGTTTTTATTAGTTCACTATCTTGTGTTCCTGTGATGCCGTAGAGCATCGGGTTTAAACCTCAGTCAGTGATGGTCTATTTCTACTGTTGCGGAACCAAGTTTCTGGCTGCTCAAAAATAAATTGACAGGCATGTATATATAAAAATGAATGACTTCTATACAGTAAATTGTGTTTGGTACATATGATGGTATTCCAGTAGTGTAGCGCCACTTTCGGGTGTTCTGCTAAATGTGATGGGTCTCACAAAAGTTCAGATGTGTATTCTGGTATAGGGGAAAGACAGTCATGTTCATTGCATGTACATGTAGGCTCGCTGCACTGTAATAGGTCAATATATGCATGTATATATTGTGTTGTAGCATCATCGAGAAAGGAGAGGAACATTGCAGTAAAGAGATTGAAGCACATAAAGAATGTATGAGAAGCCTGGGATTCAAGATATAGCAATTCGTTGAAATCTCTCTAATAGGTAGATCATAAATATAATGCTCACTGTGATTGGTTGGTTAGTTGAATAGTTTATGTTTTGGTTATATGAATTGAGAGATATTATTATTTTAGTTGCTCAAATCTCAGATGCCGTAATATTCCATATGAGTATCAAAGGTGATTTGTATTTTTCCTCCGTGTGCCAAAAATCTGGTGGTGTTCGCTTCCTGTTCTCTCTAAAATAAACATTATACTACTTTAATTTTATACCAAACTATTGTTATTGTTGATTATTCGCCTGTAAAGTCTAGAGTGGATTTATTCTGTGTAAATGTAGTAAAGATTTTACTTGGTAGTTGTCTACCCTTACATTCATGGGTAGACAATTCTTGACAACCAATATACTGTGTGTTGGCTAACAGTTGAAACTGTGTTTTGTAATAATAATATTGTTTTATTTAGAAAGACTAATGACTGACAACCTTCTGTCAGTTGTAGAACAGATTGCCGTCTCAAGTAGGAGCTTCCATATAAAATCAAGGTTCATCTATGATACTGTGATTTCTACATGTTTTGTTTATACCTAAGCGATCTTTGCTTGTGCAGAGATGACTCTTTAGCTGATACGATATTTTTGCTTGTCATAACTACCATTACTTACACTTGCTGCTCTGTAATATAGTCTGCAGTAAATTGACGAATAGGCTAAGGTGCTCTTTAAGTGCTTGCTGTTTGCCATGTGGCTGTGGTAAGTAAACATTATCATATTGCTTTGAATGATTATTACATGAAGTAGGTGAGGTATTAGTAGAAGGCATGCATTTCACTTTAGTCTTGGTAGTACTTGCCTTTACATCCAGGTATTTATTGCCCCAAATCCCTGTGAAAGGAGGGAGACATGTTGAGTTTTGACATATCCATCTGATGCCTACTTATGCAATGTATGTTTTAGATAATAATTATGGTGAACTATTGTTCTCATCATATTGTATAATAAACTATCATTATTGTTATTATTAGGTAACCGGTTCATTGAGAAGATAAATCCAAAACAGTAAGTATGATACTGGACTTGTTTTATTGCATCATTTCTTCCTCAAATTGCCCAGAGATAGTACCCAGATAATTGCCTATGAATGTATAGTACAATATTGTATTTTGTGGTTTGTGGTGTATTTATATGCAGGCTATTAGCCTACAACTCTATTGAGTATATCAATAGGGCATTAGCAGTTGGGAGCCTAAATGCTTGCTAATAGATATCTTACTAGTTTTAATTGACGTGTTCACAGAAATTGTCTTCTCCTATCGACACTTTCTAAATTTTAGTCACAATTTTTATAATTATTTTTTGTGAATCTATTTTCCTTAGATTTAGACAATGATCCAATTGTCATCATCAGATGATGACAACAATTATGTACAACGACAATAATATCACACAAAGTTAAAAACTTAGAACTGAACTTTAACCCACATAAATGTGTATTTGTTAGAACCATAGCTGATTAGAATGACATGAATGAATTTTGCCCATTGTTTGCTATGTGCCCTTCATGGTTTTATTTATTTCTCTTGTAGATGTAATTCCAGTGGTTGAGACAATAAAATGACAAAAAACATTGGCAGCGGCATATCTATTAATAGAAATCCATCTAATGAGATTGTTTGGCAGTAACCCATGGTCCAATGAGATTAACTATTCGAATGCTGACAACCAATAGGATTGTGCCGAAGATGCTCCCAGAACCAATAGGATTAGCTGATAAACTAATATAATATAAACATGCTGCTTGAGTGCAGGTAAAGACCAGTGACCTTCCTATTGATTACTTTCTTGCATAATGTCATGCTAATAATTTCTACATGCCAGTGAACTTTCTCAGACTAGACAGTCTTTGGCCTCACCTCACCTTTATTCATTTCTCTACTCTGTTTAGAAGTCATTGTGTACCTGTCAGCCTAGAGAGTGCCATGTATTGTTAGTATCTAGAGGTCAATGGAAGGAATACAGAGCTCAGTGTGAACCTACCCACACCTGACTAGGTATACCGACAGCAAGCTGGCAGATTTTACAGGTTTGTTTATTATATACATCATATTTAGCATGTCACATAGGTTACAGCATGGGCATTGTAATTGGTATGTACAGTGTATATGAGGTCATTTCCTGCGACAGCATTTTTACTATAGTTGTTACTCGTATTTTGTCTTGGGTTCGGTTCAAAGGCGGAGAGCTGTATGCACATTTAACTAGACATACACATATGGGAATATTTATCGAAATTTGAATTGTTGGGACAATTGGCACGGCTAAGACATTGTCAACAAAATTCTATGTCTTCAGGTTTGAAAAATAATTACAGGCCTATTGTAATATTTCTTCACGTCATCGAGTCATTTTATTCCTAGTATTCTGGTTGGAAATTATATTTGAATTATCCAGATGAATCTATTCCAACATTGCAGGGGTATGGGATATACCCTGCATCCACCACTGTGTATATAAAGAAGCTGCTGTAGCTGCATTCCCTACATGACTACAAAACATAAATCTGTTAATATTATATTGATTGTATAGTATTACATGCTTATGCATTAGATAAATAGGGAGTTACCCTTGGCATGGGCCAACCTACTTGCACATGTACATGGATATATTATATTATAATATTATATGTAATATGAAGCACTGAACGTAAGTATATTTGTCAATCTATTTATATAATAATACCAACCTGTACTCAGTACCTGTGTAAATAAGACCAATGCCAGTATATCTTATAGTATTATATACACTCCACTGACGTAATACTGGAGTGTATATCATTCAGTAGTTTGCAACTACACTGTTTGCAAAATCACCTAGAAATAAGTTGCAGGCAAGTATCAGCAATACAAGTAAGTAGGCTATATAATATTATAAAATATTATTATAGAGTATTATTATAAATTATTTTGCATGTAATATATTGTAGGTGCATTGTATTGTGTGTGCATTTTCCTTTAGTGAAATTTGTAAAGGACACAGTTGGATCTTTATCATTGTAACCTATAAGCGATTTGGGTTGATTTTAGAAATATCATGCCAAACGACCATGAGCACAAAATATAAAAATTTCTTGTAGATGTTTCCATTGTAAATATATACTTATATACATACACACTGTACAAGGACTTGATGTGTTTACAAGTATACAAGCTGTTGGGTACACAAAGTTTGCTATGCATAAAATACACATGGTACTAAATTATATTATTCAACCTTTTATGATTGCTCAGCTTGTTTATAAAAATCAGTAATCACTCGCAGGGGTGCAGTGAACTATTTGTTTAGACGTAGTAAATTGATTATAAATTACAATATTATATAGAATGTTTTGTATCATATAGTATATTACTGTATTACCTTACTTTATCATGTACACAGCTGTAAGACTATTCTATCCACATTGTTTTGCAACAGCATTGTTACTAGAGCATGTCAGCATTTACAGATATTATAGAAACACTGACCTCTCTCGTCTAACTGAACATGTCTAGATTTATTAATTTAAAATATCTTGAGTGCTGGAGAGAGATTAAATCCTTTATTAGCTGCTAATTAGCACACTATTCCTGCCATTACTGGTATAAACAAAACTTAATTCCTATAATATACATAAATATCATTAATAATTATATTACATTATACATATATGTATATGGCACTATGTACATTGTATAGTGTTGCTGTAGTAAGCACGCCTGGTGACTCACTATTATTTTATGATTCAAATTTTTTTGATTGGTAATTAAACGTTTCACAACTAATATGAAGATGGCGATGTTAAAAGTTAATTTTCTTGCTAAACATGACTGTGTTATCCAAATGATGCATGTTGAGCTTCATGGGGCCGTTCGTCTTCCCAATGCAAACCCAGAATAAGTGAAGCTCTGGTCCATTTTATTTCAACATAAATTATTATATAGTTTCCTGCTGTGTAAATTGAGAAAAATATGTTGATACAATTACAACTAAGATACGTGTCTAAAATATGAAGTAAAACTTTCTAACAGAATGTTGAATTTCAAATAAGACAATTATTTGTTTGTCTATGGTTACATCAGCATATCATGTACGAAACCTCATCGTCCAATCAACTCGTCAGTCAATATTGTAAATGATAGCCACTTTTGTGTTTATTATTTTCTTTTGATTACAATAACTTTTCTATAATAATCTACGCTGTACTTATTGATTTAACCTGCATTAGACTTCGATCAAATATTAATATCAGACAATGAACTCTACACGCTGCCGCTTGCTACAATAAAATGGAATTTTGTTGAATCAAAACAGAGTTAATCGTCTGTGCATGTGTTATTGTGAGCGATTTCATTTATGTCTGGGCATAGCAAATAGAAGTTCAGTGACAACCATTATAATCAGACTTGATAATGCAAATACTTGGTAATTATAATATTACTTTTATTTATAAATTTATATTATTTTATCTAATAGCAAGATTTGTTAAAAGTTACAAATTTCATATCGTGGTAAACAGAAACTGTAGTTAATATCATTGTAGCTTCGTATAATCATATTTTTGTTTTTCTCTGCTTGATAAGTTGTGTTGTGTGCATACTTATAATATTTCTGTTCCTAAATTTATTCTAATTTGAAGCGTAACACTGGCTATATATATGAAACACTTACAACTGTGGTATTTTATTAACCAACATGTACATTGTATGTATCCTGTACTATGTTTGGTAAATGTACAGTAGGTTTTGTTCTCTATACTGATATGCATATCTACATGTACATTGGTAAATCAAGGCTGTTGTTGTACGATTCACGTATTGGTATAACCAGGATTCTGTATTCTCTCTTAAAGCCCGTGAGGATTTCACGTAAAGTTTGAATACTTGGTAAGTACAAGGTACTGAGGCTAAGTTTGTATAGCATGACTCTAATATCTAGTCTCTTTCTCTTGCAGAGAGGAAACCAAGTAGGCTAGGCAGTGCATGCAGCGATGTCTAAAGTATATGCAACTCCAGCTGTAGAGGTTGTTTGCTGATCTGGTAAAAAGTTTAAAGGTGAGTACATTGCAGTGACTAGTTCGAATTAAAGTGCTGTGGGAAATTAACTGGTGATGAGAGTTTGCGAAACACATTGCACCCGAAGCTAGAAAAATGATTGTAATTAATTCAATCACCCAAGTAGGAAAATAAAGACGGGCATTATAAGGTATTCCCCAAACTGTGCAAGTTTTGATCGACATTGTACACCTGTATTAAAAACTTCCTATGAATCGTTTGTGTTTGGGAGAACACATTTAAATTAATAATGAAACACAACTATTTTGAGTCCATGGTTGACTTTAGTATCATTCATTTAAAAATCTAGTCACGCCCAATTGGTAATCTTGCACAAGATATCCCATGGCACTTCCCATTATTTTGTGTGCGCAAGTTCCCAGTCGCTATTCTCACTTTGGTAAAAAAAGGTACAGGGCAATACGTCTTATATTGACACTGCATTCCACATTGTATTGAACAATAGTATGCAAATATTTATTGTGTTGTATAATCAATGGCCATGTAGTATATCCAATAGTGTAATATATACTATTGATCCCAGTGCTATCAACTCAATAATATCTAGACTAATAGAATTGATACAATATAGAGCTATCAGTTACATCTCATTGTTATATACAGCATGGCAAGAGGAGAGGTAACTGTATCTAGTCACATGACTGTCATGTGATCGAACAGATCTAGCCACTAGGCAGACGTCCTTTAGTGGAAATGTGCCTTATAGAACATCGTCTGAACATGTACATTTTTCTGTTTTATCGAATTTGTTATAAAGATTTGATCATTTCTAGGGGCAAGACTTAGCTCTGGTCTACGTGAGATAAAAATGGGGTATGACGGGCTCAGCTCCAGGGAAACTCGATCATCGCTTCTATTTTTGTTGTTCCTCATGTTACTAGCCATACCTTGTAGTTCTCAATCAGACACACCTGAAGGTTAGTACAATACAGTCATTTCCTGTGATTGTTTCTTGGTACCATTGATGGCTATTAGCTTGGTTTTCTATCAGCTACTAAACTTTTGCAACTATGGACTCTCCGATATATGTATTATAAACAGAGTGCTGCAGGGTATGTAAGGGTATGCAAGGGTGTGTAAGGGTATGTAAGGGTATGTGGGGGTATGTAAGGGTATGTAAGGGCCTAGTTGGAAACCATTTCTCAATTTAAGTGAACCTCCGACTATGTGGGGTTCACCATTTTCAGGATATTGCCGTAACATTTCAATAAAATATATTACACAACACTAATTGTTTTTCATGCTTGCCAAGTGCGTAGCGAGGTGAGGTAATTGCAGAACATGCAGGGCAGTGTCGTCCTGTTAAGTACACTGTATATATTCTACGGACAGTGATATCTACACGTATCTCACATGGTTGATATTCATGTATGTCTATGTACATGTAGGTATACAATAATGTATAGATGCCACACCATTGCAGCTTGTCTGTGACTAAGCTTTGTGATGTAGCAGAGTGTAAGAAGGGATTGGTCAGAGAAACAAAGGGGTGGAGATACTGCACTGATTGGGGGTCTCTGGGGGATGTAGGGGTGGAGATGAGGGGTATCTAGGGAGCTGGTGTTGTGTAAACTATGTAGGCGTCATGATATTGTTCTATGTTAGATAATAGGATAACCAAATCCCAACATGCATCATATACATGTATATCTGGGTAAATGTATACCAACTCAGAAAATTAACCATAATATCTAAACACACCCTTTATCATTTGACTCAAATTACACTTTAAACTTTTAAAAATGTAATTTTTATCTCAGCAGCACTTATGTTTAGCGTGAGTGTGCTAACCGAACCATTACGATCATGTGATCTTTACTGTAAGACTAACTCTACTGCATTTGCTGTCTGTACTGTAGGCTATCTATACCCTCAATGTTAGCCGATACTGTATGTTGTGACTATGTATCTCTCCTTGTAGCTCCCGATGCACCGATACAAGTCTATAGAGTACAGCAAGTCGTCTGCTCAGGGATCACATACAGGTTAGTAAAACCATTTACTACCTCCAAAATCCGAGAGTGAAATGAGTGGTTTTCATAAAGTAAAACGATAGACCAACTAATTATTGCAGTGTACATGTATTACCATGTAGTGGTGTTAGCGTCATATTTGTAAAAGTAATGTAGTGCTTGTCAGTATTTTATGTAAATTCACTTCTGAAAGCTGTTGGTAGTCGGCCATATTTGATAAAAATATAGAACTTGTCGTGGAAATAAACTTGTGTGTAAATTGAAGTAGACTTGACAACGTGATCAGTCACACCTTAATGTGTTTAGTATTTATTTATATAAAATGTTATTTCTAGTGGAAAGCCTAATTATCCAACCCTGACAATAATTATTGCATAGTTGTGCATTTAATTCTGAGATATATTGATATGTTTATTAGTAACAATATATTTGTAACAACATTGTTCATTATAACATTGTTTTAGATTTCGTATTCTTTCCATTTCAATGTGTTGCATTTGTTTGCTCCTTGTAAAACAAAAGTTTATATTGTATTCAATGTTATTAGGCTTAGGTCACATTGCATTATTTTCAGATAGCATATAATAGTGCACTCTGCCACCCTATGTTATGGGTATGTAGGTGTACTCAGATTTGATGGGAAGCAAGCAAACAGCATCAAGTATGGCTCTAGATTTTCTGAGAGGGCATCACATCTCTCATGCCCTATTATTCAACGCTGTCTGTGTGTCTGTAACCTTATCATGGAATCTAATCTCTACAATAGAGTACATGATATTGTTATATTACAATACATAACTGTTGGGGCTACAGGCTCAGGTTTCACTGTGTTATTTCATATCAAAGCTGTGCATCATCTATATTGTTCTCACATTTCAGTCATTAGGGAGAATCTAGTTTATTATGTAACTGAATGCTGATTGGAGGATCCAGTGTCACCAGCTGCAGGATCGTCTTAGTTCTTAGATTGCTGATTGCTGAGAGAGAATTATGGTAGAATTCTCAGCACTTGGGATGTTGCAGCCTCTTTTAATTATTGGTTTCAGGTTTACTTGTATAAAACCCAATTTGAGGATCAGGGTAGGCCGAGGACTAAATTGGGGTGTGATGTCTGATACAACTGATGTACGACCTGGACAGTGTGCATATGGAGTAGACGACTGCTATGTGGAACACGTAGTGGATGAATTAGTCAAAGTGAGTATATACAATGTTCCACAGCAGTGCTATATGCGATGGGAAAGTAGGCCCTTCAATTTTCCCAGTATAAAAGTTTGCGAATTTCCTCCAATTAATGCAATTCAGGGTTCGATGCTCAGCTCTACTAAATGTTGTTCGTGTTCCAATACCCAGGCATTTTGTTTATATATATATTCAGATTAGTAATTATCTACCCTGTACTATTATTAGACTCTGGTGCGTAACTGTGAAGAGAAGAATACTTGTACCTTCTATATACCAATCAGAAAGGTGGCAGAGTGTGGGAACAGACCGAGTAACTATGCCCTTCTACTCATGTACTGTGATGGTAAGTGCAGTAGGAGTTGTTTTCCCTGGTTTAGGTACATGTATATATGGGGATTCCAATTATTCCAAAACTAAGAGCAGCATATTTCAACATACAGTACATACAGTACGACTCCCAAATACTCACTCTAAAGTTCATTAATTGATTGGAGTTGTCTTCACCTGTACTTAAGAGAAGATAGCACAGTAACATCATGCTATGAAGGACTGAGTAGTATCTAGTATTGTTCTTTCAGTCAATGATATGGAAGTCCATCTATCCTAAAGTCATCATTCCCCCATTCTACATTAGGGGTTAGCGAATTATCCTTTTTTGCTTCACTTTTCAATGACCCATGTTTTTGTTGTTTTCATAGAGTTTTATGAGACCATCTAGTGTCTGTATTCTAGTATATGTACTACTTGTATACGTGTCTGTTCTAACATTGAGTTGTAACACCAGAGCATTCAAAGCCGACAATTCCTCACACACACAGAGTATTGTAAAATACTGACTCCTGTAACAAGTTAGTGTTATAATTGCATTATTTGACATTTTTACAGTGAACACAGCTTTTAGTGAAGCCATGAATGTACATCCCAACCCTCCATCCGGTATAGTACATGTTAACCAGAGCTCATTTCTATCTACCGGTGCTACCACTTTACCTTCTTCAATGTCTCCATCCACCCCTTTCTTCTCACCAAGCCCCAAGTCTGGTGGTGGAGCTAGTGATAGTACAGGAGGTGGAGCTAGTGATAGTACAGGAGGTGGTGCTAGTGATAGTACTGGAGGTGGAGCTAGTGATAGTACAGGAGGTGGTGCTAGTGATAGTACAGGAGGTGGAGCTAGTGATAGTACAGGAGGTGGAGCTAGTGATAGTACAGGAGGTGGTGCTAGTGATAGTACAGGAGGCGAAGCTAGTGACAACACAGGAGGTGGAGCTAGTGATAGCACAGGAGGTGGTGCTAGTGATAGCACAGGAGGCGGAGCTAGTGACAATACGGGAGGTGGAGCTAGTGATAGTACAGGAAGCGAAGCCAGTGAAAACACAGGAGGTGGAGCTGGTGATAGTACAGGGGGTGGTGCTAGTGATAGTACAGGAGGTGGTGCTAGTGATAGTAAAGGAGGTGGAGCTAGTGATAGTACAGGAGGTGGAGCTAGTAATAGTACAGGGGGTGGTGCTAGCGATAGTACAGGAGGTGGAGCTAGTGACAACACAGGAGATGGTGCTAGTGATAGTACAGGAGGCGGAGCTAGTGACAATACGGGAGGTGTAGCTAGTGATAGTACAGGAGGTGGAGCTAGTGATAGTACAGGAGGCGAAGCTAGTGATAGTACAGGAGGCGAAGCTAGTGACAACACAGGAGGTGGAGCTAGTGATAGCGCAGGAGGTGGTGCTAGTGATAGCACAGGAGGTGGAGCTAGTGATAACACAGGAGGTGGTGCTAGTGATAATGCAGGAGGCGGAGCTAGTGACAATACGGGAGGTGGAGCTAGTGATAGTACAGGAGGTGGAGCTAGTGATAGTACAGGAGGCGAAGCTAGTGACAACACAGGAGGTGGATCCAGTGATAATACAGGTGGTGGTGTTGGTACTCCTCCACTTCCTGTTCAACATCTGACAACCATAGCTGGTGCAAATAATAATAAACCCCCTGGGGATGTTGTCGGACCCACCACTAAGATGGTTGAGTTGAAATCCCCTCCACTGCCAGGACCAAGCGTTACTACTGATGTACCACAGGCACCCACAGTGTTTCCCTCCACATCCCAAAGCAGAAAGATGGCCTCTTCCACTGGTAACATATGACTGTACCAACGAATAGAATTGTTAGCAAGTCTTACAACTGCATATTTCCATAACTTCCTGTGATTTGGCATTGTAATTATGTGCAGTTGAAACTTGATTTTCTCCCCTTCTGTAAAAACAAAGTTATAAAGCGACAAATTCAAAATTATACACTCTCTCTAGTTCAAGTGTGATTTTCATCTACAATGTATATGGACTGTACTTGACCGCAGAGTTATTTTAATGACTACCATGTTCCTTCTTAGCAGACCCGTCATCAAACAGTGGTACAACACAAGGTAGTACTGGTGGTGGTGGGGAAAGTCGAGGCACTACTGGGGTAACTAAACCCAATTCTGGCGGTAGACCTGGAGAGCTAATTTTCACACCAACTCCTCCTCTTCCAGACCCTAAAAGTATATCAGTTGTTTTACATATTTATATTCCACAAGAAGATATTTTGATAGTTCAAGTGTTTTGCAGCCACTTTGCTAAGTCATGCAAACATGAAGCAGTAGACTATTACGACTTTGGTAAATAGTTGTTGAACACTGACTGAGTAACAGTCAACTAGCTACATAGTAGTAGGTATGCTACATATATACCCTCAAACCAATTGTTAGGTACTATGCTGTGTCACTACACTGTTGTCTAATATTATACTGTTCATATCATTTATGTTTGGACCACAGGCTATAATCTTCATGGTATATTACACTTTGCATAGTCAAGTTTTCTACTTTTATTTGTAGATGATCTAGTCATGTACAATGTGCAGGCTAGCTACTGTGCAGGCAGTTCCTATACGTTCGAGTGTGACATTAAGGACCACGTGATGATGGTGGGCCGTGGACTAATTTGGGGCTGTAAGTCTGCCAATGACACTTCTGGTTCTAAGTGTATCCCCAGGAAAGCAGACTGCCAGGACCATAGAATGGAGAATGATGATTTTCTTGATGTGAGTGTTTTGCTATGAACTTAGTGATAGGCTGGCCAGTTTGAAATGTTTTCTTTCAGCAATGCCAATAAATATGTGGCAATGCTGATAAGTATGAGTACTAATACAACCTGTAAGCTATGGTAATCATAGTTGTACTCATACTAACACTCATACTTATACTTATACTCATAGTGCTCAAGCTGATACTCATACCTATATTTAACTCCATGTGATTTTCAAGGTGCAACGTACGTACTATTGTCATGGTGGTTTAAGAACAAAAACACTCATTACAGCGTTCGAAATGCCGCATCTGTTTTATGAATAGATACTGTCACTACATGATATTCTAATGAACACATGCATATATATTCAATTCCAGTACCACAGGCATTCCGTAGGACATAACACTGTCCAGTGTGAATTAAGAGCCGATGACTCCAACTCTACTTGTATATACTGTTATCATGTTGTGTAATTATTATAGCTGCTGATAGAGAGATGTGATTACAGAAAGTCTTGTCACTTTAAAGTACCCAAGTTTACTGTAGAGAAGTGCAATCAAGTCAACGACTGGGTCATCGTACTGTTCAAATGTGGCAGTGAGTTGTCCTTTCTTTACTTAACATTTTATTCTGTAGAATGTAGGCCAGCAACTGCTGCTATTGAACGTTATATGATAGAAATGTTGTCTTGCAAATCGAGTGAAGATTAGTCTAATAAAATAGATTTACATTTTGTACACGTGAGATTAGTTTTTTTACTTCACCACAAAGTTCTCGGATAAGTTCAACAAATATAATAATGTTGTTTATGTAGCTCTTTTATGTCCACTACCTACTAATTTATTTCAGAAACAACCAATCGGAAGAAGTCTCCCATGCCCATACCTCCTGGTTTCTTCACCATACCACCGACTATATTGGCTTCAAGCCAACAAACAATTAGCTCAACAAGTGTTGGGTCTAGGTCGACTTCTCATACTGCCCGGCCAACAGCTGCGTTAGATGATACGTCATCTTCCACAACAGTTCCTACTACTCATAAAGTAACTGGCGAATCACAGCTATCCGATTCCACACTTCGTATTACAACCATGCGCAGCCAATCAGATTCTACATTGCCATTCACTGTCCAATCAACTTCTACATCACCATTAACTGGCCAGTCACATTCAACCTCTGTCCAGCCACCAAATCCTGCTTTGTCTACTAAGCCACATTCCCCGGACACTACCAGCACATCACAAACCAGCATGTCTACAATTAGTAAGCCAAGTGTAACTGACCAATCACCACCAAGTGTATCAACCATTTCGCAGTCTGTCGCATCATCACCAATCATAAATGTTGTTTCTAAAACTGTAACAACTGCAAGTTCTCTATCGACTAGAGGAAGTGAGTCAACACGACGAGATGACACAACCAAAGAGTCTTCTAGAGTTACTACTCCCATCACCCGGGCCCCTACAGCAACTGTCTCAGACTCCAGTCATACGTCTTCATCTGATACACCACTCACATTGATCACCACATCTAGTTCAAGAGCAACTCCAGTATCGTCTGCAACAACCACCAAACCTCATTCCAATGCAACTGATCTATCCAGTGCGGAGTCCACGACTAGTTTACCTGTTAGTGCCGAGACTAATCCTAGATTGCAGTCAACATCAGTTAGTTCAGTGATCAATTCTCAAACCACACCAATAAAACCAAGCACAAAGCCTCAACTCTCATCACCTGATACAGCTACTGGTTCTCAGACGGTAACATCTAAACCAGAAACTGGTTCTTCCATTTCCTTAGAAACAGTAACCAGTCCACGATCCACTCCACCTGGACCAATCACAGGGTCTCAGTCTGCATTACCAGTTTCGAAAACTGATTCACAATCCACACTATCAGGACTAACAACTCGTGTCCCGCCTGAACCAACCAGTGTTTTACCATCTAGAGCATCAGTGCCAGCGACCATATCACCAACATCACCTGACAGGGATACTGGTTCAACGTCTATTTCCCCTGGTACTGGTTCTCCAACTACATTCCCTGGACAAGGTACTGATTCACCAACTATGTCCCCTGGTCCAGGTACTGGTTCATCAACTATATCCTCTGGACCAGGTACTGGTTCATCATCTATATCCTCTGGACCAGGTACTGGTTCGTCAATTATATCTCCTGGACCAGGTACTGGTTCATCAACTATATCCTTTGGACCAGGTACTGGTTCGTCATCTATATCCCCTGGACCAGGTACTGGTTCATCAACTATATCCTCTGGACCAGCTACTGGTTCGTCATCTATATCCCCTGGACCAGGTACTGGTTCATCAACTATATCTCCTGAACCAGGTACTGGTTCATCAACTATATCCTCTGGACCAGGTACTGGCTCATCATCTATATCCTCTGGACCAGGTACTGGTTCGTCAATTATATCTCCTGGACCAGGTACTGGTTCATCAACTATATCCTCTGGACCAGGTACTGGTTCGTCATCTATATCCTCTGGACCAGGTACTGGTTCGTCATCTATATCCCCTGGACCAGGTACTAGTTCATCAACTAAATCCCCTGGTCCTGGTTCCGGTTTATCAACTATATCCCCTGGACCAGGTACTGGTTCGTCAACTATATCTCCTGGACCAGGTACTGGTTCATCAACTATATCCCCGGGACCAGGTACTGGCTCGTCAACTATATCTTCTGGAACAGGTACTGGTTCATCAACTGTATCCCCGGGACCAGGTACTGGCTCGTCAACTATATCTCCTCGACCAGGTACTGATTCACCAACTGTATCCCCGGGACCAGGCACTGGCTCGTCAACTATATCTCCTCGACCAGGTACTGATTCACCAACTATAACCCCTGGTCCTGGTTCCGGTTCATCAACTATATCTCCTGGACCACGTACTGGTTCGTCAACTATATCTCCTGGACCAGGTACTGGTTCATCAACTATATCCCCGGGACCAGGCACTGGCTCGTCAACTATATCTCCTGGAACAGGTACTGGTCCATCGACTGTATCCCCGGGACCAGGTACTGGCTCGTCAACTATATCTCCTGGACCAGGTACTGATTCACCAACTGTATCCCCGGGACCAGGTGCTGGCTCGCCAACTATATCTCCTGGACCAGGTACTGATTCACCAACTATATCCCCTGGTCCTGGTTCCGGTTCATCAACTATATCTCCTGGACCAGGTACTGGTTCGTCAACTATATCTCCTGGACCAGGTACTGGTTCATCAACTATATCCTCTGGACCAGGTACTGGTTCGTCATCTATATCCCCTGGACCAGGTACTGGTTCGTCAACTATATCTCCTGGACCAGGTACTGGCTCATCAACTATATCCCCGGGACTAGGTACTGGCTCGTCAACTATATCCCCTGGATCAAGTCCTAGTTTGTCATCTTCACTATCCAATCTAGTTAGTGGTTCACTGCCCACTTCAACTAAACCAGTGGCCAAGTCATCATCAACGCTCTCTGGACCAGCCACTAATTCCCAATCTTCTCTCCCACAGATTGGATTTTCATCCACATCATCTAAACCAGGTGATGGCTCATCAGCCTCCTCACTTACGCCAGTAACTGGTTTAACCACTGGGCTGTCACATGCTACAACAGAGCCTTCATCAAGACGAACTACCGATTCGCTGTCTGGTTCCACCGATGGTACACCACCCTCCCAATCTGTGCCAACCACTGTAAGCAAGTCTTCTGAAACTACGGTGTTGCCACAATCTTCTGTAGCACAACCAGAAGCTAAGTCATCCACCTCGACAAGCAAAAGTGATGCTAGTGGTTCAACATTGAGCCATGCAGATGCCACAACTCCTAGTGGTTCAAAATCAAGTCAGCCAGATGGCACTACTCCAATAACAGGTGATCCATCTTCAGTCAAGTCAACTACCTCTGGTAGTTCAAGTACATCTGTCACCGACTTGGTGTCACAGAGAACAACAGAGACCACAGCTCCAAAAACTACACCTTCTCAGCAGTCATCAGCTAATACTCAGTCAAACACTGCCAGCACTACTCAACAAAGCGAATCGTCTGCGAGGAGTTCAAGTCCAACATCTAGTATAACGTCTCCCTCCTCAGTATTAACTGAGAAGACCCAAACACCACAGCCAGAAAAAACTGTCTCTACTTCCATTTCTTTTTCTTCCCTCACAACACTGAGAGCTGAAAGTAAAGCTACAACCCTCGATCCCAGTCGAACATCTTCGGCACCAGCTAGTACTAAGGACCCAGCCGTGACGTCTGCTAGTAGTCAGAAGGTGGAAACGTCCTCGACATCGCAATCAAGGTCAACAACTGTAATCACAGCTACCAATAATCCAGGTGGAAACATCAGTGGTGCCACACAGACCTTTCAGAGTAATTCAACCGCAACTATGTCTGGTTCAACAAAACCAGCCAACCAAAACACTAGTAGTGATTCGAATACTCCTCCAGGACTTTCTGCAGATACAACTTTAGGATCTGGTGGTGAGTGAACAGTGGAAATATTATATAGCATAGCACACAATACATAGTATGTTACTACACCTATGTAGCATAGCATAAATTGCATATGATATTGTAGCACCAATATGTATAGCATACAATCAATGTAATAAATTTACTACTGCATCTATGTAGCATATAATGTAGCACATCATGTAATAGAACCTATGTAGCATAGCACATCCCTCGTACCTATCTGATAGTGTTGTTATATGTTTGCCAGGTGTAACGTCTAAAGTCATATCTACTGATATGCCAATGTGGGTTTGGAGTATAGTAGGTTTACTAGCACTGACTGTCGTGCTACTAGCAGTAGCACTCTCTTATATCTTCTACCTGAGGTGAGTCCCACTCTTCTCCCTTTCTGTCTTCATAATAATAACTATAACTAATATAAATCTGTAAAAAAACTGAGGTACTCAAGCTATGTGCTTTACAATATACAGGATATATGTAGTTCTTACTTTTGGATTTATAATTGGAGTTGTCCTCTTTCTCAAATTTTAGGAAAAACATCAGAAATAATTAGGCACAACAATTTCATTTCTTTAGAATACATAAGGAAGGAATGTTAGTTCTACGTAGGATAAGGTTGGGCCCCATGAATAGGCTCCCCTTATCTCAGCGTAGATTGAGGCAAGTTACTAAGTCTACACATAGCTAGATAGCAGTCTGTGTCGGGCATGGGGCTAGATGCTTTCAGTATAACTATATATAGTAACATAGCCTTACTAACATTCATCAGTCAGCAGCAAGTGTGTAGTACATGTAGTAGGCTTATAATAACTGTACAGAGCAGATAACTCCATATGCATCAGGGAAATTTGATGATGTTTTACCTGTATGTTACTAGGTGCCTGTAAGCTTATCATATTGGGGCTGTCTTCCCTTTTTCTGTAGTCTTATAGTGACAATATATCCATCTGCATGTATAAACCTACATGTATGTACTTGAGATGGGCAGTTTAATAAAACCAGTGCACATCTTAAGCACCATGTTGGGTTATCTTATACTGCTCTTGTTAACCAATCTAGGGAGAGTTTTTATGAGGTAATGTGTTAATATACACATAGACTAAGTGCTGTAATATGAAATTCTCAGCAACATGTAGATATCGGTAGCGGCAGATGGGGAGGGGGGATAAACTTTTCCTTCCAACATGAAAACACTGAAGATTATAAAACTTTCAAACTTCCAAAAATTAGTCAAAGGAAAACTGGTCTGGTATCTTTGTTGTATTCATAGTCCTCTAGTAGCTCGCTATTACTGCATTTATGCTAGATAATACATGCCAGTGCTTTAGAGGATGTGTATTTACCCTATTGCAGAAGGAATATGAAAGAGAGGTATATAACGTCTATTGCTTCTATGTGTACTTTGTATATCTACACTGTATATATATCGAGTGTTTCTATGCACTGCGCACCATTTACATGTGTGAAGTTTTGTCACAACACTAAAAGAAAATACTTTGGTTGTGCAACAATGTGGCTCACTCTTTATCCTACTGGTATTGTTAAAAGCTAAGTCTGAGTCCTAAGGCCACTAAAGGAAGGGGCAAGCTTTGATGGTTTACTGTTTTACAGTAAGCTACCGCCCAACTTTTTGTTGTTATGGTTGGAGCCCAGGCCACAGCCACCATGGTTGTATCATTGGTTACATTTGATCTTGTTTACAACGTAGCACAATATCCGTTTCCAACATATACTATT
Organism: Bugulina stolonifera; assembly: GCA_935421135.1. Taxonomy (NCBI): domain Eukaryota; kingdom Metazoa; phylum Bryozoa; class Gymnolaemata; order Cheilostomatida; family Bugulidae; genus Bugulina; species Bugulina stolonifera. Next base: position 11,071,607 of record OW285195.1, read on the forward strand.
TTAATTTTAATCATCAGCTATTGCAATATTCTGGTGTACATGGTGTGATATACATGTACCAAGTACATGTCCATGATTTTATACATGTACCATAATACATGTACATGGAAAATAACGTAAATATATTATAACTGTACTGGTGTAGTTGGATTTATCCTCTCTCACAATTGTTGTTGGATGGTAACGTTCTTTATAACTTGTTTGGTTGCTTTCTCATGTTGGAAGTTGTCAGGCAATAACGGAACTCCAATTTATTATTAAGTTAGCAAAGATATGGCTTACACTGCACTTACACCACTTTAGCAATAATAACTAAGATCTGCTTTCCTGGTTCATTTATAAAATGAACTTCTACTACTCTTTCAGAAGGAGGAAAGACAACTACGACAGATCAAGAGCTGAACGTAGATTAGATGGAGAACCTGAAAGAGTAGAAAACTTTGAGAGTTTAGGCAGTTTACGCAGTGAGGCTGGTCTTAGGTTGGATGTTGAGGTTGCTTCAATGGGTGCATCTAGTACTCGGGCTATTTTATAAAGGATGGTAGGTCTATGGTGACCCTATGCATCCACATTGTACATATACTTGGGCTATCTATATATGGGAAAATATTACTTTGCTGATTTCACCGTCTTCCTATTGGCTGAGGAGAAGACAACTTCAAACATGGCAAGCATACATTATGTCAGGGTTGTATATTCTCTACCACTGGTAGGCCTATAGTTTATATATAGATTACCCATGATAATATAATAATTTATATTATGATTTCACTATACTGTTCATTGTTGTAGCAGTTCATGTATTAGTAAGCGAAATGCAAAACCACTTCTATATGAAAATAATATATTTTTACGATTTATTGTCATGTTCTAATTACTACATGTACATAGGGACACTCTAATTAAATGTTCTTTGTACTGCAATGAAATATTAATTAATATTCATGTACATGTACATTATATTGTTGTAATAGAATGGTTCAAAACAGATGTGGCTGTGTACTAAGACATTGCACATCTAACTACATTGTAGTGGTAAAAATGTTGTTAGCAATTATAATTCATGTAACCAGTGTCAGTCAAGTACAGTACAATATACTGTTATTCGCTTAGTTCATATGCATGGGCACTAGCTCTATTATTTGTAATTAGAAGTTGTCCTCTCCCTGGATAGATAAATGAACAATTTGAGAGAGGACCGCATTCCATGAGTATGTTTACTCTGTTGTTCAGTATAAGGCTGAATCAATTCTACAATCATATCATTCCTGCTGTTTCTATATTATTATAGGTTTTAATCTGTCTTGGTGATTATTTTTATATACTGAAGTTTATATTTTCAAAGAGACATAATTATTTAAAGTTTTAAATTTGAAGCATTGTGTATAGTCAGAACAGCTGTGAAAGTCTAATGTGAGTTACTATTTATACTAATTTATAAGTGTAATTTGTTTTATCTTAAATAATTGTCATGGATATTATAATATTATATTGACTAGACTGCCTACTATTTAGTTTAACGAACAATAATAATTCTCATCAATTTTCAGTCATTCAGTTATATGAGTTCTTTATTTCAAATTTTTTTTATAAAAGCTGAGTTTTCTTTGAGGAATCTGGCTCTCCGACAGCATAAGTAATGTTTTAATTTATACGCCAATGGAGCTGGCCTCACTCATTGGGTAGTAAATAGTAACAACTCATTGCGTGGTGATTGGACACTAGAATTAGTATTTGCACAACTCGGCGCCATAGTAATAAAGAAAACATAGAATACAAACGAGTTCATTGTTTGGGTTAGAACAAGTACGGCCACTCCCTGGTAACTTCTACATTATTTATACACTTCGAGTTATCTACTTACAAATAATGTACTTTCTAAAGTAGTAGGAGTTGTGTTACAGAGTTATCTTCTCTTCTACAACTCCGTAGAGGGAAGATAACTCTATGAATGACTCTAACATTTTCGTTAGGAGCGGTTAGGAGCACAGAAACTAACCAAAATAGTTATTTACAGTGTAAACTCAATAATGATTTTAATATCAAATAGATGTAATTTAAAACAAAAATTATAAATATAAAAAATTATTACAATAAATTTACCAAATAAAAAGAGCTATCAGAAATAGGAATTTGGTGCAAGGTCGAGGTCACCACGCTAATTGTTGAAAAAGCTTTTCATTTTTCTTCATTCAACATTGTTGCAGCAATGTCGGATACAGAAAATGCCCGTGAAGTAGAAACTAAAGATGAAAAACCACCTAGAAATATTGTTGGTATGTCGAGTACAAAATATAGCAATATGTTAGTCTATCCATAGAGCAGTTATTATCATGAAAAACCACATGGCTATAGGTTAAATGGCAGTAAACAATACAATACAATTCAATACAGGGGCAACGATACGAACTCTATTCTTTTCTATGTGACGATGAAATGCAATTAAAATAGTATGATCTTATACCGACAACCTCTTTGTCTTTTTGAGTTTTATTGTTTAGATGGAACGCTTTCATAATTTTGAATTTCGGTTATAGTAATAGTGGTCAGCACAGCATTTTATAGGCCTATAATATAAATATAATATTATATATTCATAGCAATCACCAGTACTCAGTAGCAAATTCTAATGAGGATCAGTATGGTATCAGTTGCCTAAGTACTAAAAATTGCATCAGATCTAGTGCAATCATGATCAGTGTTAGATACCTTTTAGTTTTTTAAATATAATCAGGCTATAATAAGTTTTGTAATTTTGGTTTGTCTATTTTATGTCTAAAACTGCTTGATTTATAAATTTCTGTTTAAACTTACTTGTAATGTTCACGGTGGCCTAAATTCTTTGTTTGGTCATCCGGTCCAACTGATGTTTGGCATGCTTTTTCTGAGGAATAGATATTGTGTGTTGCTGATTAGATTAAACCGATGGTCTAATTTGTTCTTTCATTTAGGCGCAGTTTCTTTTCTGTACAAAACAGTCCATAGCAAAGTGTGAGAGTGTTTACTTTGCGATTTTATTGGAATTCTGTGATGCTTCTTACTTGCAGCGGAGAAAGTCCAAGGTACAGTAAAATGGTTTAATGTAAGGAATGGATATGGTTTCATCAATCGAGACGATACTCAGGAGGATGTATTCGTCCACCAGGTAAAAATCAATCTACCTGCTTTCTCTTAAGCACGATAGCTCAAATTGCATTAGGCCTACTATGTGAATAATGGCTAGCATAGGAAATGATTAGAGAAATATGCTGTGCCTACACTGGACTGGCATCCACCATCTTCAGAGAGAAAGTTTGAAAGTTTTAAAGAGAAAATATTTGTAGCTCTTGATGCCTGCATATTTTGCAGCGGCTTTTTTAGGCCTATACTACCTATGATATTAATTTTTAGGCCTGTGCTACTTACGATTTGAATGTGTCATTGTTTGAGACTATTACCTACAAATAAAATTTTATTTCTAGACTGCGATATTAAAGAATAACCCAAAGAAATATTTACGGTCGGTTGGTGACGGAGAAAGAGTCGAATTTGATGTCGTAGAAGGCGATAAAGGAAATGAGGCTGCGAATGTCACTGGGCCAGGTTTGTATGACTAATCTATAATACTGGCTCTGTGTATTGGTACTAGGTGACTATAGAATGATACCACTGGTTATCTGGTCATCATTGTCAGAGGAATAAATCAAAAATTGGATCACTGGAGAGTCATATAAATATTAAAGTTGTTATCAACATCATACAATAACATGTGTCTCTTATTTCTATTTAGATTTCTCTTGTATTGCTATTAGCTTGCTGTGTAATAGATTGAAGATAAATGTATGGTAAGATACTGTGTTACAGAGGGTGAACCGGTACAAGGTAGTAAGTATGCAGCTGAGAGAAGAAGGTTTAGAAGGTTCTATAGAGGCTACCAAGGTGGCCGAGGCAGGGGCTACAATAATAGAGGTGGATACAGACCTCATGTACGTATCATCTTCTCCAACATATAATATTCACTTAATCTACTATGTTCCATGCCAGGGTTTGAACAAAAATACAACATAGGGCCTAACGTTTTCTTTTTATATTGTATATCCAGAATCCCTTCTGTGGCCTGTAAACCTGACTAAGGTTGCATTTCATCTCGGACATTTACTGTACTCTTGAATTTTATTCTACAATAGTAGTAGTGCTCACATCTAGGATATTGATTGTACTGTTGTAGTATGCTCAGAATGACGAAGGTGTACAGGAAGATGGGGAACAAGGCGAGTACAAGCCACGGAGAGGCAGGGGTGGATACAGAGGGGGTTATCGAAACTATGATAATGGCGGAGAACAGGCTGTGGAAGGGGAAGGAGATGGTGGATATGAACAAGGTAACTTACTCCTGTACAATCATGTTAGCTTGATTCAAAACTGATTTAGTTCAGACTTATATCTGTAGAGGAGTTGATCACATCTAGATATGGGTGTGTGTAGGGCATGGTATTATGAGGTAATGAATAGCCTGAGCTGTATTTAATATGATGTAAACTTAGTGATAATTTCAGTGATAGACCTTCGTCTTGTCTTATATATGTACAGGTAGCGTACTTATATACATTTCTCATTGGAAGTATCCACTGATAATCATGTAGACTGATGTGGAGTGTTCTCTCTTTACTGTATCACAATGACCAGAAAGTGCTTGCCGTCTCGTTGTTTATATTGTCATCATATATTAATGACAGGTTATGTACCTCGAGGACGTGGCAGAGGTAGGGGAAGGGGCCGAGGAGGCCGTGGGTTCTATAGAGGGTGGAGGTCACGTGGAGGATACTACAGAGGGGGATACAGAGGAGGCCGTGGAGGTGGATACCACCAGGATAGACAGGTTGGTGTCTTAGTCTCAGTGTTACAGTGTTAGTGACACGAGTCTCACTTGGTCCACTCCTCTGGGTATATGATCACTATTTGTCAACTTTTAATCATCATCCATCCATTTCAGCACGCGATGCATGTTTTAAGCAACAGTCTGTTTGCTAAAACAGTTTTTCAATTCTTCCTCAACTCTGACCAATACGACTCCAAGTATGGCTGATTCCTAACTGTGACCGGGCCAATCTCAGCACAGGAATCTGAAATATTGACTTGAAATTTTGATCAATAAAGTGTAGTCTGGTGCTTTACTTATCTGTTCTGCTGCTGCATTGTAGCAATTCATACATCACTGTACACGCTGTCACTGGCTTACGTTTATAGGTAGCTTATCATGAGGATGGGGCACCAGTCGAGTCCATGGGATATGATGATAATCAACAACCTGGAGGATACAGAGGTGGCCGAGGATACGGTGGTAGGAGGAGGTTTAGATACCGAGGACGACGCGGAGGAGGCTACAGGGGACGTGGACGTCGTTCACACTCAGATGAAGCTCACGAAGGTGATCACCATCAGGGTGAAGAAGTTGCACAGGAAGTGCAAGGAGGAGCAGTAGAGGGAGAGGAGGTCGCTTAGACACTGTTCATTGACTTTGTATTATAGTATTGAGATGAGTGCCACAAGTGTTGACATAACCCACAGGTGGCTCTTTATAACCCCTGACCCCCGTTATTTTAATTTACTTGATTAGATATTGACTGAGTTGTGCTTCCTTGATAGATAATGCAGCTGTTTGTTAAGAACTGTTGGGATCTAATCAGGTAGTGTACATATACATTATTGTACAGCTCATTCATTGAATGTAATTTTCATGTACATTGGATATTATAATAAAATTAATTTACACAATATCAATATGGTAACAGTTTTTATGATGTTGAAAATCTGACATCATGATTATTAGTAAGTACAGTTTAATATACAGTAAGTACAGTTTAATATACAGTAAGTACAGTTACATGTATGTAGAGTGCACGGCCAACTTCACAGAATATTTGTTCAACCATTACCCACTGTTTCTGTTAAACAAGAGGATATAAAAATATATTTTATTATTTACATGCAGTAGGAAATACAAGTACAACATTGAAGTAAAGACAAGATTTACATGCATTTTTTGGTTTGCCTACAATAGCAAATTTTGACCCTGACCTAGGGGTGAATGGACAAAAAAACGTTTGGAAACTCATAGGTTGTTATCAACTACACCAAAAGTTAAATTATAGAAGCAAAAACAACATAGTCCAATATACCCGTACATGAGAACTGAAAGCTACATGTATCGAGCCCTGACACTCAACAAAATATATAGTAAAATAATAACCTGATAATAAAATCATAATACGAGTGTAAAAAGCAGAACCAGGGTTAGTGTATACATTATACATATAAAATGAGGTATAATAAATAAATGAAAATAAAATATTTAACAATGTCCTGCGTCACCCGTTGCATTGAACGTGCCTGATATGATTTACTTCTCAATTTGATTTTTTAACTGACTTCAATAGCTCAGCATCCACTGCAGTTTGTCCAAGTAGTTTATCAGGTGTTGTGAGGGGGATGTCATTGGCAGAGAGAGGGTTTAGCCGTTTCACCACCCACGGCTCCATAGCGAAGGGGGAGCTCCATGCAAACCTGATATGATCATAAAACATGGTTACATGTGCATAGCATTTAGTGTACGTTTTGAACGCACCTTCATTAGGTCCTATGTTATTGTTTGTATTTTCAATGGTACAAATTACGACATTCTAACTGCATTTACTACTATCAACTAACCCGCTAGCAATGCATTGCCTAGTTGCAACACTATCCGTAGACTGCCTCAAATACTACAAATGCACTACCAATCTCAAGTTGCGATCTACCTCGCATAGAATTGACCGCTGCTGAATTCTATGAAAAGCTTATTTATTTATATCATTGCATGATGTAGAATGTGGTAAAAACTCCAAAGAGAAGTATGCCATTAGTGTTCATGCACTGTATATACATGTAGGCTACATACCTTGGGTTGTAGAGTAGCATATAACTCATAGTATAGACTAGAGCTATGCCCAGTATGACCTCAACAGTGGTAAGGGTTGAAGCAAGTAGGTATGCGTTCACAAGGTGTACCATCGTATCAAACACAGTGCCTACCAACTCAAATGAGGCAATGCTGTGTGGCACCTGTCTAGGTAACCTTTGCCATTCCAGACTGCTCCAGCTGACAACCTACCAACACAGAATATAATGATTCTGTCAGCAAACTATCCACGTCTGGTCATCATAAGAGATATGAGCATATGTTGTTCAGATCTGCAGAACTTGGGCTAAAAATCACTCTCATAAATCTCCAACCTAGCGTAATATCTATAAAACAGACCCCAGCTGCATTGTGTAAAAAAGCCTACACCACTTAACATGAATTAGATTATTACAACTATTACTAAACAATTATTATGCAGTATGGTACCTTCCTTTGTTTGCCTGACAGTTTCAAGCTATAACTACATGTATGGGGATATGATACATAGCTATTTATGCACCTCTTTAGCATTACCTTTTTAGCCAAGTCGGATTTCTCCCAAGTTATGTAGTAAAAGAGATGTTGAATGATTTGAGCTGTGGCTACGAATCTCATCTTCCCAAGAAGTATGAAGTTGACAATGAATACGCATGCTGTATCAATTATAAAATAGTAACGTGAACGGGCCAAATCTTTTCTGGGAAGAAGCCTCACTCTGAACAGGATGAATGAGTGTGTAACGAAGTGATAGCACTCGAGAAAAAAGAAAAGGTTCAAGGCAAAGTTCCACAGTTGATCCAGCATGATGGAGCCTAAAATTGTGGTGTATACACTCAACATTAACATATAAATACTCTGACTTTATCAATTAAAACTGTGTGTCGTCATGCATCTTTCAGGGATGACAATGCTTGGCTTCTTCTGCTAGTTATCATCTGTGACACATAAACACCATTAAAATTATATTGAATATCATATTTGTAGTACTAGCCCTACAATAACAAACAAGCCTCGTATAACTCTGTTAATCACTTTGACTTTCACCTTGACAGACATTTACCTCATATGAGGTAGGACTCCGCCAGGAATTTCATGTAAATCTATAAAGGAGCCTCTAGTTTCAACTATTTTTAGACTAGGGGTCTGCAATTTTTACAGTATATCACTGTTTAGGATTGGAGTTCAGTTTCTCATCTTATCTCCCGAATTGTTCGTGGCAGGAAACTAGAGTGGTAAATACATCTTTTGGCTGATATTGAGGTTAGCTTTCCTCTGGCAGCTACTCTAGTGATCATTGTTACCATCTCTCTGTCACTCACAATATCATCATATGACCTGCATAGAATGGAATGTTGTTTTTCATTCTGAAGAATCCTGGTCAGTAGACACAGGCGGTGGTTTTTTTTTCTAATTTCCAGGGTCCAGATCTCTAGCTGATCTCTCGCCTCTGATACACTGTCAGTACGCCCCCTTAGGTTAGCTATAAACCGTACGGCACTATTCTGGATGAGTTCTATATCATGGATCTTGTTCTTAGTTGAAGGGTCCCATACTACATCTGCATACTCAAGTATAGGTCTGCATATACTTGTGTAAGCCAGTAGCCTGGCCTTTTTTGGAGCATGGTACATTAAATGTTTGATTCCTCCAAGTGTTTTACGAGACTTTGTGCATTTCTCATGTGTGCTGATTAAACTTAAGATCTGATTGAATTATTACTCCTAGGTATATGACGGTTTCTGTCCATGCAAGACAATCACTGCCTAGTTTGTATTGAGGTATGGGCGTTGGTAACACCCATACCTCAATACAAATTATTATGCCTAGCTATATACTTTGGAAGAGTAACACAAAGGAAGCTGTGCCCTATTACACTCTAGACGGAGCTGTACTGGAACACACTGGCAATACTGTGTACTTGGGCCTGATACTCCAAGAGAACCTGAAATTTGATGCCCATATCCAAAATAAAATACAGAAAGCCAAAAAACAGCTTGGAATGGTACGAAGGGCCCTTTACTGGGCGCCTGAGAGTGCAAAACTCACTGCATATAAGACTCTATGTCTGCCTCACCTAGAATATGGAGCTGCTGCCTGGGACCCCTCTGCGAAGAAAGATGCTGAAGCACTGGAAAATGTTCAGGACCAGGCCGCAAGATTTATTACGAATCTAAAGGGCAGACAACAGATGAATGATGTAAAACAGAAGCTTGGACTTCTACCTCTACAAGAGAGACGCAAAAACCGAAGGGTGAACCTGCTGATGAACGTCCTGTCTCATGAAGACTCGCACCCAGCATTGAGCGCCTCATGTGATGAACTTGTCCAGCAACATTTCAACAACAGCCAGATACAGACTAGAGCCCAGACCAGAGGCATACCAAGATCCATCAGAACCAACTAAAACCAGTACCATAACAGCTTTCTACCGAGAACAGTTCGAGATTTAAAGATAGCACAATCCTATTGATACTTCAAGCAATCCCCAAATGGCAGGTGGCACTAACCTGCACAGATCAACTTTTAATAATTCCTAAACTAATACATGAAATACTGTCCCAACTTATGTTGTCCACTGTACCATATGAAGCACGCCCCTTCCATCCCCTAGATGGTCTAGCGTGACAATGAACTCCATGTAAGTCCATGTGTTACTCTTCCAAAGTTTATAGCTAGGCATAATAATAATACTGATACTCCTTGATAATTATTATTATAATTAAATACAAACCCCAAACGATATTCATATTTTATTAAAATATAATTATTATAGTCAATAAGTGCGTATACACTTCCATAAAAAACTATAGATTAATATTAACATAATGCTTAATATTTAATTGAATTTAGTTTTTTTATTTATTTATAAAAGTAAAAAAATGATTACCATTATCATTATTATGGTAATGGTTATCATTATATTGATTATAATTTTCAATATAAATATAGCTTAGCTCATATATCACTATTGAAATAAAAGAAACACACAGCATATTCTTTATAGGAGGTCATTTTGGGTCTAGCATCAATAAAAGAAGAAATCGATAATAAAATCTGACTGAACACTGTAATTCTGCAAATTGTTTCACTGTCCCTCAAGTAGACATCTAATTGCCCAATCACGTTGTTCAAAACAGGACAAGCCTATCAAATCGGTCATTATTGAGATGTTGAAGTCTCGGTCCTGACAAAAACATGCTCGATATTGACGACGAGGCATCTTCACGTCCACAGCACGTTCTTGAGTTCCCATGGCTATGATCAAAGTTCAATAGTGCCAAGAAATGACAACTCCTTTTCCATGAGTAGACTATAATTATGCATGGATTTGACAAGTTACTACAATTTGTGTCCTTACAGAGTAAAAGCTGCCACCTCACTCTTTTCTTTCATTTTCACGATTTTATATTTCAAATACCAGAACTGACCCAATACATTGCTTATTGGGTAAAGAAAACATGAGCAGAAGCACATGTAATATGATGCAGGCGTCTCATTTTTTGTAATAGCTAATAGTATGTATAACATTAGAATTTTCATGTTCTAATATATTATAAATCCTCAAAAATTTGGGTACTAACTTGGGGTCTAGATAATAGTCTTTATTTAATTACATTAAATATAGTAATATATAGACTTGTCAGGCCAACACAAATTGTACGTGCATTCACATACCAGGTTTAGACAAGTCATATCATTGCAGAAAATATAATAGCCAAAAAGAACAATGTGATGGTTTTTGAAAACATGAAAACTACATGAATAGCAGATCCACTGATATGAATATTCAAACTAAATGAGAATAGCATCTGCATTCATCACCTCATTCGGTTTCTACTAGCTCTTTTCTTTTCCTGTAATAGTTGTCTTTCCTTTGCTAAAAACGACAATGAAATTGTTATAAACTTCAAAGATTGAAGCTGAGACAACAGATAAATCCGAATAATAACATAACTATAACACATGACTATGAATTAATTCTAATAGCTTCGTTGTCAGAAATTTCTGTTCCAACTGGTGCATTTAGAAGGTAGAACCTGGTTATTTACTTTCAGTATCAACTCTATGTCCAAAGGCTATGTCAACCACTAACTAACTAACCTGAGTGTCTTTTAATATTAGCATTGGCTCCCTGATTTTTTATTGCTTTAAACTCCAAAGCAGCCCTAAACACTTTGGACTTGATGCCTTGTACTTCTTTTACAGATATTTTGCTACAACAGTAGAACTTGTACATGTCAAAAAGTACAGATACTAGGATCTGATAACACTATACCCTTTCACCACAAACAGTTCATTAGCAGTTAGGTCATGTTGGCTCCAAGGCTCATCACCGACTCTCACAAATACATTGTAATTAGAACATTTGTCAGTGGCAGGAACTGAGAATATTCTAGTAATATAAGAAATCAACATACCTTGTTATAGTAGAGTTGATGCCACTACAAAATATATAAATATTAGTGTTAAGTATATGAATGGAACGCTGAACTATACATCAACAACAGCAGCTTACTCAAAAATTCTCATTAGGCATATTCTGAAAAGGTAATCAACTTATTTGACAGGGGCCTGATTACAATAGCCATTGCTGGCTAATTTTGTATCAAAGAAGAAATTAGTGTAGCTCACTAAGGTAGCTAAGAATCCAGGCTTCTACAAATATCGAGTCAAAACACTATCAAAACATGTATTATAACTACATTAAAGGCTTCAAATAAGAAGAATCTCTACTTTTGCTTTGGAAATCCAGGTAAGTAAACTAAGACTTTACCTAGAGAAGAGTGTCCCACCTACCTGTCAACTTCGTCTGCGTCATCATCTTCATCAGAACTAAACTGAGTGTGTGCAGCTTGAGCAGATATCAAATCGGAAACAGGATTTATCTCTCTAGTTTGCTCATCCTCGTCATCTGAGAGTGCATTTAGCACATCCTCTGGCAACTCTTGGTTGGCCAACTTGGCAACCTTAGCTTGCTGACCAAAAAGTACATAATAGAGCAAGATTAGTTAGAAGTGATGTACAAAATAGGTTAGGTAGAAGATGAAAATGATTAAATACTAGCTCAGCAGACCAGACAATTATATGAACTAGTGAACTTCGTCATTTCCTTTAAACCACATTCATAATAGGCGGCAACCACCTCTCTAACCAAGCCGAATAAACAAAATAAAAACTACATAAAATAGTCTTACAATAACATCAAAAGACAGTGATATCATGTGAAGCATAGTAGGTATATTCAGTGATATCAGAGCCGATGCATGGCTGGTAGCAAAGTTCAGAGCCCGTGCAACACCAGGATGGAAAAGACCTATATTACCTTAAACACAACAGAAAATGCACTACCTTTTGCTCCTTGAACAAGTCTTCCCTTTTTTTATTTCGAAGTTTCCGGTCTTGTCTGCGAACCTTCTCGGTGTTTGATTGAAGCTGTTTGAACTGATTGCTAGCATCTTTAGCTTGCTTGAAAGTAAACTCATTTGGTGCATCATCAGATAAGTCATTGTCACTGCTGTACATGTTGCCCTTCTTGGTCGAAGTTCTCCTACAAAAAACTTATCGGTATCAAGCGAAATTTCTGAGCACGGCAAAATTTCTGAGCTTGTAGTGAAAATGGTTACACCCCCAACCCAACCACCCCAACCACTAATCAAGAAACTGAAGCTATTTTGAATTTGATATTGAAAGCTCGGAAGTTTAGCAGTGCAGGAATTTCGTTTGACAGCGGTTTTACTTCCTGCTATTAATCCCAGGCAGGAAAGCAACGATCTATCTAAAGAGTTATTTCAACTATTATTATATTATTTCTACTTTACTTACTATACTAAATACAATATTACAAGAAACAGAACGACTAGTAGATTTTACTTCTATCAAGAAAAATAAAAATACAAGATGTTGTCTACAGAAGAGGCCCACCCTGCCCTTTGTGAGTCCTACAATGCACTAATAAACCAACCAAACGCGACTGTCCAGACAAGAGCAAAGTCGAGGGGAGTCCCACGGTCTGTTCAAGCAAGTGGAAACCCCTTCCACAACAGTTTCCTCTCCCGTACCATATGGGATCTCAAGAGTAGTGAAAAAAACAATTATCCTAAGTGCCGGGCATCTGCCTAGTAAAATCATCTGGATGGGTACAATCCAGGTATCCACTCTGCCCCTAAATGGCCAGCACAGGCTTCCTACTGAAACACAGTATTCCACTCTGCTAACCACTGTCCAGCAATGAGGCACGCCCCTTCTGCCCCCCTAGGCGGTCTAGCGCGTTGCAGGCATTGATGTAAGTTCAAGTTGATGTAAATAAAGCTACAAAATTAAATTGAGAAGTTTCAGAGAGCATCGGAAGAGACAACAACTTTTACTTTAGGAGATCATGATTGATTATCATGCATTTATTATAGTTCGTGGCAAAGAGAAAGAGCATGTCGATTAAAAAAAATTCAAGAGAAGATAAAGATTCGATTGAAAATCAAGATTAGATTTATACTATATCTAATCTTGATTTTCAATCGAATCTTTATCTTCTCTTGAATTTTTTTAATCGACATGCTCTTTCTCTTTGCCACGAACTATAATAAATGCGTAATAATCAATCATGATCTCCTAAAGTACAAGTTGTTGTCTCTTCCGATGCTCTCTGAAACTTTTCAATTTTATTTTGTAGCTTTATTCACGATTAGAAGATACCATACTGACTCACTCGTCACTCGGCATTGATAGCACATTCTATTATCACATATTGTGCAAGTTGAATGCCTCATTACTAACAGGGTGCTACAGCGAAAAGGTCAATACTACATCGTATTGCTGATTTACTTTCACTCGGGATAGCCAATTCTTATCTCGGATTGTTCGAGGGAGGAAACTGTTATGGTATACATTAGTTGTGGAAGAAATTGATGTTAGTTCGCCTCTAGCTGCAGCTCTAGTTGTCATAGTTGTTTGCGAGCAGCTTTCAACAATTTCATCGTAACTAGAGGATAGTACATTGTGGCTCTCTTTATCTTGGAGAATTTTGTGAAGTAATGTTACTCGATGATTTCGTCTCCTACACTCGAGGGGTACTAGTCCAAGAAGATTTTTGGCTGCAGTGACACTTTCACGTCCCTTTAAATTACTGATGAAGCGAACTGCTTTACACTGAATCCTTTCTATGTATTCAATGGTCTGCTTACTTGCTGGATCCCACACGGTGTCTGCATACTCCAGAATTGGTCTACACAAACTAGTGTATGCAAGTAATCGACTTTTGGTCGGTGCACAGTGTAGAGTATGTTTAATAGCTCCCAGTATCCTGCTTGCCTTGACTGTTTTTTGAGCGATGTGTTGATCAAACTTCAAATCCTGTTGTAGGGTTAGCCCAAAGATAAGATAATTGTTACTGTGTTAACTGAATTTTCCCAATGAGACCCTTGGAAGAAGTAAAAGCATGGAAACTCGTTGATTAGAAATACATATACACGTAGGCCTATATTTTGATATTTATTAATTAAAAGCTGATCAGCATATATGCTGTAATTATTTTGTCAAAATAAAATATCAAAGAAAGTTTTCAAGAGCTTTCTCAATACAAATTTAGTCAGGAAACTTTAGTCAATGCGTTTGCTGCGACCTTGACTTGGTAGTAATCCAAAGGATCCAAAGAGAGTAAATCCCATAGAGGTATGGTAAATCCAAAAAACTGCGTTAGGAACTAGTTCATAGCTATGATTGGTTTAAAGCGACCATAATTCGCCAATAGGAAAAAGCTATTTGTTTCAACTATAATCTGGGTTCTGTGCAGAACTCATAGAGAACGGGTTTAGAGAATCTCGTGGTGTAGTATTATATTATTAACACCCGTCATAGTTTGGTTAACATTTACCCTTCAGGCTTTGTGAATACCGGAAGCATCGTGTACTGACTCAAGATCACGAAAATCACTGCCAGTTTTAACCAACAAAAAATATTGATGACAAACACATTATTAAATTGCTGCGAAGTGTAGTAGCAGATATATAAACTAAATTGATTGTTGTAAGCAGTGTCTTCTTTCTTGTTTAGCTTTTGGCTAAACATTAGAATCAATCGATTGGAAACGGCAGCATGTGTAAGTTTTAATTAAGTTTTGTTTTATGTTTTGTTCAGCTCTGTTTTATTTTTAATTTTAGTATTTAGTTAAGGTTTAGTTTTGTTTAGTATTTGTACAAGTTTTGTGTATGACTGTTGCACTGTATTTAGTTTTGACTACTATTTAGTATTAGTTGACTGGTCTCAGTTCTATTATCCACATAAACTGAAGATTGCGAAGTAGGTGCAGGTTCGAACTAAAAAAAATCAAAATGAGATATGAAATGATTAAGAAAATAGGTGGATTTTAGTTAGCTGTAAATCAAAAATATACGGTCCCTTACTTAGCTGAATTTTTCAGGGGGCTATTCTTTAAACCATGAGAGTTCCTCAGAATCTAAGCAACATGACATATGTAGCCTATTTGTATTTAGCCCTACCAATTGGTCTCGTAAGCCGTATAATGAGATATGATGTGATCTGATAGATAACCTGTAATTAGATGCACCCAATGCTAGATATTGCAGCCGGGAGAATTCTGAATCCATAAGCACATTAACTGGACAAATCTTTGGTCTCTAAGTTAGGTACTGTCTGTAACCACAGCAGATATACGGTGGGGGCAATTAGCACTGTTTCTTTTGGTGTTGGCACTATTAATCTACTTGTTTAAATTTTGCTTAGTTAAGCCTTTGATATGGGAATGTTTGTCTTGTCCTCAGTTCCAGCTGCTGCAATCACTGCTGGCGCTCATTTTCTGTTCTCTAATGACTGTCAAGTAGGCCTAAATGTTGTGGTGGGATCATTCTTGTTGTTCTCTCAAGCCTATGTTTTGGCTACTTAGTCTAAGACATTTTCCTACCCCCCTCCTCCCAAATAGTAGTTTCAGTTGTTAGAAAACCGGTACTAAATCTTGCCGGACACTAGACTATCTAGTTCTTTTTGCCATTCTGCTGTTTGATATTCTGCAGCACATAACTGCTAGAAAGAGTCATGGAAGTTTCAGTGGGTCACCAGGTGGAGATCTACACAACATTTAGCATCTTTGTCTTGATCTTTTGCAATATTGTTACCATTTGCTAATCTTGTAGGACTATTATAATGCAATATCCATATATTTGTAGTCCCTCAATTCTAATATTATTTTTGATACTTTTACACGAATATGTGCACACTGGCCGATATCTATGAAGTTAATGAGAAAGTTTTTATTTTTTTGACTTCCACTGGTGCATGTATTTTGGAATAATTTTATAAGTCGCTTTTCTACAGCATTTAGAGGGGGCTTAGACTTAGAAGGTAGAATAGTAATTAAAGTGCAGCTTGGCAATGACGTGCGTAAGATGCTTATCCATAATGATGACATCACATATGATGAGCTCGTACTCATGATGCAAAGGATATACAAAGGGGCTATCAAACAAGACGATGAGCTAACTCTCAAATATAAAGATGAAGGTGAGATGAGTAGATGACCTATATTCTAGCACAGCAGTCTGTGATTTGCGGTTTTACCTATAGCCATATACACAG
This sequence comes from Bugulina stolonifera, assembly GCA_935421135.1. Classification (NCBI taxonomy): domain Eukaryota; kingdom Metazoa; phylum Bryozoa; class Gymnolaemata; order Cheilostomatida; family Bugulidae; genus Bugulina; species Bugulina stolonifera. Next base: position 11,088,111 of record OW285195.1, read on the forward strand.
TAGTGACTGATGTCTGTAATTATATTTGAATTTCCCGAACCTTGTTTTGTTTCATATTCAGGGGTATTTATATCTGTATTATCTGCTAGCTTGCTGTTTATTTGGATAGATGGCGACCTGATCACAATATTTGACAGTTCAGACGTATCTTTCGCTCTCCAGACATGCAATCGTCAGCTCAAACTCGTTCTTTATGGTGAGTTTCTTACGTTCATATCACATGAGAATACAGAACATAACCTGGTACTATATAATTCATTGTGTTCTGGATTAATAACATTGGTAACACTTTGATACACCAAGCAATCTGAAACCTGAGAAAAGCATTGTTTGGTTGCTACTCAATATGGTCTATAAACAGTGAATGGCCTGGAGAGGAACTTTGATGATGCTGAGATAGCTACTATTAGAAAAGGACTGTGTGATGTCAGAGACATGGCCAATCGTCTATTAGACCAAATAAATGCCAAAACTAGACTCTTTGATGGAGGCGATAGCAGTGACAGTGAAGGTGAGTGCGTGCATTGATGTCTTCCGATTGCAGGTATATTGATTGACCTCTATTTTGGCAAAATGACCTCTTGTATTATTATCATGCACAAAGCAACTCAGTGCAATACTGTGTTTAAAAAATGTCAACTGTCTTTGAAAGTATGTTACCAATGTGAGATTAACATTTTGCGGAGTTATCAGTCCTTCCCTCTTGTTAGTCAACCAGGCTATTGCTTGTCACTACAATCACTGGTCACAATTCATACATTGAAGTTGTCACCACTTGCTAAGATATGAATTTGTAACTCATGTATAGTGGCGCAATTTATACCACATTTCATAGTTCCAGGACCAGATCTGGTTGTGTAAAATGCAGGTGCAGATAATTTCTAAAATACAGTATGATTTTTGCATCCATCCTTTAGCTATTCTGTGAGGCAGACTAAGTAGCCATATTAGGTTCTAAGTCGCATGACCATGTCCACCTCACTCTTTCAGATGTATCGGCTCATGATGACCAGCCGTCTTATACAACATCAGTTACAGCTAATAGACCTGCTATAGATAGCACAGAGTTTGACCCTTTAGCTGGTGGGGGTGGGCAGGCTACATCCCAAACTCAACAAGACAGGTATGATTAAGATTCTGGGCTATTATACTCACATTTTCATATTTTAGCCGACTTGTGGGTAAAGTTTAAGACCGCATTTACACTACACTTTAGGGCTAATTGACTATTTGGATAAAAGTGATGATTTTTAATGGCTGTATTCAGTTCATAGACTGTGTACCATGATATGTGTTACTATTTATAGCACTGGTGGGGATAAATCTGCTACACAAAGTCAGTATGGAGGAAGCCAATATGGCGGCAGTCAATATGGAGACCAAGTATCTAAATCATTTGACCATATGTCTGTGTCGGATAGCCAAAGTAAGTAGCCTTTATGTATTGGTGTACTTAATCTAGTCTACTAGCAAAAGCTCTCTGTATCCAGGAATGATTCAAGTTCTACAGTTTGTCATGTGACAACTCGCTCTGTGTATCAACTCCTCTACTCTCAAGGTCATGACTTGTGTTCTACTTAATCGTAGTGTGCCGTTAGAAATACATGCACACAACATAACTATTTGTTAATGGCCCCTGTGGCATTTGTTATGATCTGCTCTGTGTGTTGGTTCAACCGTTAGCTAAGCGTTATACTTGGGAAATATTCTAGGTGCCAACACAGCTGCCACATTGCAGTCATCATTTGGAGCTGCATTCAACACCAGTGTCACCAGCCAGCCAATGACAAGTGCTCCACCACCTCCACAGGCACCTGTGACTGTTGCGCAACAACCAAATATGTATTCTAGTCAAGCACCTGCCTCTACCATGTCATCTGCTCCATCAATGTCATCTACAGGCTACTATGCCAACCCAGCAGCGGCAGCATCTACGCAATACAGTAAGTTGGCGGAGATTTAGTTGTTCTACTTTTGCAATTATGTTGTGTCTATTTATATATATCGGCGTATGCATAAATCAGCCTATTTTTATCACATAAAGAAGATAACTCCTAAAGCTAAGCATGCATTACTAAATGTGGTGATGTCAAAGTTGATATTACCTAGGTACACCTCAGACAGGCCTGCAGCAGACATCTTCAGCACCCCCTCAGCAGCAGCAGTTCAACTATGGACAATGGAGGCAGCAAATGCCAGGACAACAGACTACAGCTCAGCAAATGCCAGGACAACAGACTACAGCTCAGCAAATGCCAGGACAACAGACTACAGCTCAACCAATGCCAGGACAACAGATGCCTCCCCAGCAGCAGCAGTATGGAGGATATAATATGCCAGGACAGCAACCACAGCAACAGGTGTGTGTGTGATTTATAGATATTAAACTCATGAATGGAGGTGTTTGACTGCTGTGACTCGGAAATTTATTACCCTCAACACCATTTGAGGATGTGGATTGTATAATATAATGTCTGAAATAATTATTGATCATTCATTCAACTGGTCAAAAATACTGAAAAAGAATGATGTACGATATACAAGTTCATCTTCTATCAGTCTTGCCACAATAAGGAGTTGTGAAACCTTCATCCTTTTTCTATCCTTCATTCAATTGGTAAACCATCGCAGTTTATATTCCTCCTCATAACTTTATTCTAGGGAATGTATGGCCAGCCTCAGCTCCCAACACCAGGAGGCTATCCTCCTGCAGGTGGTGCATCTACCAACCCGTACTCCAATACTAAACAAATCAGAGGGTCATACCCTAGGGCTACTGGTAACTACCCACAACTACAGCAACCAGGACCTCAACATCCAGGCGGCTATCCCGGAGCACCACAGCAGTAACCAAATTAACTACAACTCACACTTTTGCTTAGAGACAGACAAATGTGGTATCATTATCTCTTATGGGATTTGTCTGCAAAATAATATAAATATCCTATTATAATCTGTTAGACAAGAATAGTGTGCTGGGAACTTTGTTGACAGTATTAGTTATCATGAGTTGAAAATATTTTTACCGGCAGCCCGTTAGAGAAATTCTACTCTCACTCTAAATGATTTTAGTTGTGGTGAATACGAGCAAACCTATATATATGGATATAAAATAATTATTATAGTTTGTAAACTGCTTCAAAATTGATTGTGTATTAGATTTATCTCCTCATGAAGAAAAGACTCAAAACATTGAATGAGAGCCCATATTCAATATTTCATGAAGACTGCCGGGCTTTTTATTATGTTGAATTTAATTGAACTTTGTTCTATGCATCATCCAATTTAACATTCTGTTACTATTATTACAATGTATCATTTTTTTTCTAATTAACCTATTTTCGTAAGAATGTAAGGCATGAATTAATACATAGGGTGTTTGTAAGGCATCGACTCTTCTTTTCAAACAACAAGAAACGTATGTACATAATATGCATGATGAAGAAGAATTGAAAGAAAAGTATTTAACACCTTCATCTACAACCTGTTAAAGAACAATAATTAACGATTCTTAACCTGAGTCCAGTCATATTGCTTCAGAATTTAGGCACCTTCAAATAAAATTAAAATAAATAGGCACAGAATAAATACATAAATTAAATGCATAAAATAAAATCATCATTTGCTTTAAGACAATACAAAGAATTTGCCTACGAAATAACATGAATTTCACATAAATACAACATGGACTAAAAATATTCTAATAAAATTAAAATAGCTACTTGGAAGTTGATACTGAGGTAGGAGAACAACCTACACCCTGTAGAGACTGGGTCCAGACTACATTTTCTAAATCAATGATATATCAATTTCTGTTCAAAAATAATATTTTGGAATAAAATTTCATGTAAGATGGGTCTTAGACTAAGCTTCTAAGTCCCCACTCACATGAAGGCTAATATTGAGCACCAAGTTTACTGGAATACTCTCAGTCTAATATGGAAGTACTGAATTCTCAGGCTAGGTCCAATGCCGTGCCCTCCTTTATAAGCCGATTGTGCAGTTTCTCACAATCACTGTACAAGTTCCGCTTCAGTATAACAGATGCTGTCAATAGCCCACCAGTCAGTGCACCAGTAAAGCCACAAGTCACTAGGTCCTGTACAAAGTAGAGCAACGGTAAAAACCAGATCACCGTCTGACTTATTATTTATTGATAATCATAAATATTGCCATGGCTATGAGTCCTCTATTGCAACAGCCAAGAATTTTGGATTTGCAATCAATATGATGGTTCCTGCCAGGAAATCCAAACAGAGGCTCTGCTGGCCTATAATTTAGTCGCTCCTTACTACTAGCAGTAGGTCATGGCCAAACATGATATTGGTCGAATGTTTTGATATATATCAAAAGTCTGACTAACCTGTCCAGTGAGATACAATCCTGGTATTCCAATATCTGGCCTCAGTTTCATAGTTGCATCCGATGAAAAGCGGGAGAGGTTATGATCCAAACCATACATTTCACCACGGTTTGCTCCAATGTAATAGTCATTAGTCAATGGACTACCAACCTCAAAGTACTCTACTTTACCTTCTAGCTGGGGATATAACTCCAATATCTAAACATGGAATCACATGTACATTATTATATAATGATCTAACATACAAATAACAAATAACTGGAGTAACTATAAATATTCATGTAAGGTAACTTTGAATAGTGCAAGGAAACCGCGCAAGCTGAGTGTAATTTGACTTTTAATTACAATAATATATCAAACTGTGGTGTTAACACTATCTTATGAGGACACCGGGATGGTATTCTCGACACCACAAATCAACCTGTGGTCAACCACTATCGAAAATTTGGGGTTGACTGGACTTTATAAACCACATTGCAATCATGGAACAACCAACAGTCTGTAGCCGTGTGGTTCCACCAGCCAACCAACAGTCTGTAGCCGTGTGGTTCCACCAGCCAGCCAACAGCCTGTAGCCGTGTGGTTCCACCAGCCAAGACTAACCAAGGATATAAAAATCATCCAAGTGAATTTTTTCCATTAGCTTCATCATACTTGCAAAAGTTGAGGTAATGTTATAATTATATTTAAACAGCAAGTACGGACCTGTGACCACATTTGCTGTCCAATAGCATTCTTTAGCTCCACATAGTCAGCCCCACGGTGTTTTACCTAAATTAATAGTAGAACAGTCCACTGTTGGTTCAAACGGTCACATAAATATTCCAAAGTAGAAATGGGGTAGAAAATTAATAATAGACATCATGTAACATGCTGTCAACATAATGCTTTGGGTGAATTATTAATTTTCTAGTCAAAGGGTCATGTGATCTAAAGCACTAATCATGTCAACTTGGAAAGCTGTGTTCACGTTATTATAGTGTTACACACTATAAAATTAGATTGTGTCGTATTTAACACACCTGTTCATTGGCCCAAGGTTCAAACCACTCATAGTTGACTACAGTGATAGCTGTTAGAGTTGTCTTCTCGGGGTTTCTCTCCTTCCAACTCGGGTCCTAAAAACGCAAATCATGCAAATATCTCACCACCGAAGGTAATCCGTATGTCAAAGGCTATTCGAATGTCGGCGGTTTAGACTTTTTATTTAGCAGCAAAAATATAAAACCATGACATTTAACACATTCTGGACTCATGAGCTTGCAATTCGAGTGACTGCTATAGGTTGCAGTTGACAATGACACCATTCTGTAAAGTGAACCTCAGTAATAAAATAATAAGTCAGTACAGCCTTCTAGAATTTGAAGCGAGCGAGACAACTAATTACAATCATTTTAACCAAGTGTCAAAAAGCACATTAACCTGAATACATATAACCTTAGAGGAAAGGATGCCTTCTAACATTCTAGGGGAAGGGGTGTGGTTGACTACCAACGCAACGTCATTTCAAAACATTCGTGAGATTTTGGTTTTCATTTAACCCTGACCATACCCTACCTTGGCAGAGGGAAATGAAATGAACAGGACGGTTATATCTCCAATATTATCCAAGTCCAGCTGATCCCTGCTGCGGGTCATACGCTTGAAGCCAGCTGTCAGATCAGCCCTGCAGGGTACGTAGTATTCAATGCATTTAACGGCTGTATACAATGTTACAAAGTACTGTACATATATGCATATAATATGTGTTTAGCTATTTATAGCATACATACTCGGTGAAAGCCCATATATTCTGTGCCTTAACGCCGAGGGACTCTGTGGAACCATTCAAACCAACAAACATACTTATAGCTCCATGTCCATTCTGTACCACCCGATCTGAGATGAGACTGGAGAGAGCTGTAAAATATACCCAGAAATGATATACTTGTACATTCATGTTGTTAGCAGTAGCAAGATATGCTAGTTCATAGGTAGAACTAGATTTGTATTCAGATGGATAAAGGTTGAACAATTAGTGACAAGCTCTTTAAATGACCTTTAGCTACCTTGAAGTGGTCGTTAATAGTGACAAACTGCCTAGGACTCAATTGGTATACATTGGTTCCAAAATAAAAATGAAACAAACTGCACTTACTTGACTTATCAAATACAGGCTTGGGCAGCATAGCCTTAGTGTTTAGAACGCCTGCACCTGATATAATTATAGGGGCATATATTTCCACTGCCTCCTGTAAACCTTTACTAACTCTAACTCCCACAGCTGTACCATCTTCTGTTATAATATCTGTGACTGTAATCAAATGAATCTGTTAATTTCACAATACCTCAATGCAATAAAGGTAATATTTTCTGTTGGTCGGAGCAGTAATTTGAAGTTGTCTTCTCTTTCACGTTTACGTATAGCAATAGAGCTATATTGTTAACAGGAATCTACAGCGCTGTCTGGAATTCACCCGCAATGTTGTTTTAATTGGAGTGCAGGCTAGATATACGATGACTAGTTTCAGCATTAGTTCTACACAGACAGTCTAATATCTATTCAGTTAGGGCTTAGTAGTACCCGCAATTACAATTAATAATAAAATCAGAATAGGGCTAATTTTAGCAAACAGTTGTTTTGTGACAAGTCCGTGTCAGGAGCACTAGAGCCAACTCTAATTGCTAGGGAATTTTGAAAGTTTCCCCATTGCTTAGCTTCCATCGTTTCTCATGGCTTTGAAAGAGAAAGGGTAAGTTGAGGTTATTATTCCTCCAATCACTATTTTCAAAACTCATTCAGTCATTGGATTGTTATTCAATTGCTCTGGCATTACTATCGAACACCACAGAACAGTGTCATTTGATTTGGTTGAATTTTAATTTATTATTATTGTTTTATACCCAATTTAAGATTAATTATTATCATATTGATATTAATTATAATTATTATTATATAGTTTAGCCTATATTTATATTATTGTAATTAATTTTTTTTCGTTTTGTTAATTAATCAACTAATCTCAAATCTGTATGTATTACAAACAATTATTTTATAAATTAAAATTATTTTATTAATTGTATATAATTTTAAATTTAATATTATGTTATTTATATTAATATATATATATATATATATATTAATATGTAGCCTATTTTAATTTTTTATTTAGGCCTACTTTATCATAATGAAAATGGTAATTGATAACGATAATAATAGGATAGTGAATTATATCTACAATTACAATATTTTGCAAAGAGTCTCTGCGAATCAGAAAGCAAATAACTATAATATGTTATTCATAGTGATTGTGGTGTACCACCCCCAGTTATAGAAGGTACTCAGTTGGTATATAGGCCCAACCATGATCATCCTCATAAGCTCAGTGTCTGGCAGCTATTGTACGGAACAGCAACAAAATTAAGTATAATCAATTGATAGTGATAAGTAGGCTAAGCATAAAGTGAGTACAATACAGGGTGATAGTAGTTGAAACAGAACGAAGATCCATAATGATTATTGGGTAATGCAATATTTATTGAAGAGCAATTATTTAATATAAGTATTTAATTATATTTGTAAATTGGTCCAGCAGATTTACAATGTTAATATAAATAGGACAAATCTAGAATGGTGCTTCTGATGGCCACTGAATAGGTCTGTGTAAGAACAGGCAAGCTTCAGCGCTATCAGGTAGCACAGGAGCACATCACGCAGAGATGTAGTCTTGTAGCTGGAATGCTAGCCGCTCAACTCTGCACTGCCTGTTAAAATATTGACGAATCTAGTTCAGCTAACCATTGACAGTCATACATGTGCATATCAGCTTTAGTTGCCATCAAACCATCAAGTCATTAATGCTGTTATATCATTTACTGTGAAATACAAATTTAAATGGTACATGTATCTGTTATTTGCAGATAAGAACCATTATGCTAAATGAGAACATTGAACCAGTTATTCACCTGTTTTCCTGGAATTTGCTGTTCTCCATCAGGTACTTGGTCAAGTTGCCTCCAGTCAAGAGCTTTCAATCACACCCCCTGCTGTACGTTTTTTCTCCTGGGAAATCCAATGACTGTCATACATTGGTAGGTATTAATATCTAAGGTTAGTAGTTGTAGGCCTACTAGGTGTATTGCATTTGTCACATGTCAGTCTTTGACTATAGATTATGCTGCAGTGATGTACTGGCATCTATATTACTAACCTAATTGGAGGTCGACTGGTAGGTTAGTTAGTAGCTGTACTTGGATAGGGCTGGCCAAAGTTCTTTTTGAAATGGGCCAGATCTAAAATTTGCATGCTTGAGGTGGGCCACTTTATTCTTGTTTCAATCAAATGTTGTAACTTCGGTACATGTATACTAATGTATGTAGAAGTGTATGTGCATTTGTAAGTGTGCATTATACAGTGTAGGTATAGGTGTAGCTTTGGGTGTAGGTGTACAGTGTAGATGTAGGTGTACAATGTAGATGTAGGTGCAGCCGTATGTGAGGTGTAGGTATACGTGTAGACTGTACATGTAGCTGTAGGCATATATTAGGTGTATGTGTAGGTGTGCATGTAGCTGTAGGCGTGCTTGTAGCTGTAGGCGTGCTTGTAGCTGTAGGCGTGCTTGTAGCTGTAGGCGTCCATGTAGCTGTAGGCGTCCATGTAGCTGTAGGCGTCCATGTAGCTGTAGGCGTCCATGTAGCTGTAGGCGTCCATGTAGCTGTAGGCGTCCATGTAGCTGTAGGCGTCCATGTAGCTGTAGGCGTCCATGTAGCTGTAGGCGTCCATGTAGCTGTAGGCGTCCATGTAGCTGTAGGCGTCCATGTAGCTGTAGGCGTCCATGTAGCTGTAGGCGTCCATGTAGCTGTAGGCGTCCATGTAGCTGTAGGCGTCCATGTAGCTGTATGCGTCCATGTAGCTGTAGGCGTCCATGTAGCTGTAGGCGTCCATGTAGCTGTAGGCGTCCATGTAGCTGTAGGCGTCCATGTAGCTGTAGGCGTCCATGTAGCTGTAGACGTCCATGTAGCTGTAGGCGTCCATGTAGCTGTAGGCGTCCATGTAGCTGTAGGCGTCCATGTAGCTGTAGGCGTCCATGTAGCTGTAGGCGTCCATGTAGCTGTAGGTGTATGGGACAGACAAGATTCTGCGTTGCTAGTCATTACTGCTTCATAGTTATATGTAGTCAGTAGTTGTACTATGATGTGGGTCAAAAAGTTCTGAATGATATTGGAATCCAAGCTTGAAGCAGAGTGACTGGCAGAATGAGTGTGCATTCTTGTGGGGGAATGTGGCTTAGCACCTAACAGTGACTTACTATAAGTTAGTTCATGATTTTGGCTCTACATGTACATGCCCATTCACAGGGTTTCTGAAACTGCCCCAGGTCACATCGTTTAGCTACATGTAGTTCAGTCAGTGCTAGTAGGCAGTCTGTGAGCTGGCTAGATGCCAACTGTCTGTACAAGCAAGCAAGCAAGCTATTAATAGCCCATAGCTTAGTGCTAGTTATTAGTAGAGCTGCATGCTAGTACTAACGATTGTGTGTAGTGTTAAAACAGGCCTCATTGCTGTTTACTGTCTAGGCCTACAGCAATGTTTAACTTCTTGACTGAAGCAAAATTTAATTGAAACTAATGTTGATGCCATGAAGATAGATTCAGTTGAAGCAATGAGGATAATGATGTTTGAAAAGTGAGTACATGTAATTGTACATGTTTTTATCTGTAGCTGGAGTGGAGGTAAGCCAACCTTGCCTAAAGAGACCTCTCCTTTGGGTATTTATGGTGGTGTCACTCAAACTAGAACATGACAGCAGTTATTGCCAGCGTTATTAGCAGAGAGAGAATCATCAGGTAGATGGAGAATCGTACAACTACATGTGACAGTGGGTATGTATACGTTTTCAACCTACTTCAATATATTATACATTGTACATATAGGCTAAATCACACCACATGTAGCCATCAGACTCGTAGCTTACTGGATTTACATAGCTCTGTATGTACATGTATATACATTGTGACAGTAGAGCAGTGCTACTTTTACTGGAATCAATGCAGTAGGCCTACAACTAGGAATCGGTGTGTAGTAGGTTATGTCATTACACAACGCTACCTTTAGTTGATGCTTCAATTGTATTAGTTTGACTGGCTGGCAATTATTACACATAGGTGGTACCAAAACAGCTAACACTCTGCTCTTGTTGATATTATAGTACAGGACTGGCCTAAGTTTTGTTGAAGTGGGCCACATCTAAAATTTCCATATTTGTGGTGGACCACTTATTTTTGTTTCAATTGATGCTGTAACTTCAAAAGTGTATTGATGCTCTTAGCAGTGTATGTGCATGTGTCTGTCGGTGTACATGTAGATGTACTGTGTAGATGTAGCTCTAGGTAAGGTGTAGGTATACTTGTAGGTGTGCGCGTAGTTGTAGGTATACTTTTAGGTGTACATGTAGCTGTGGGTATACATTAGGTGTACATGCAGGTGTAGCTGTGAGTGTGCGTGTATGTGCACGTAGCTGTAGGTGTATGTGACAGATGATATTCTGATTAGGCTACTAGTCATTATGGCCTCATAGTTGGTAGTTGTGCTAGGATGTGGGTTAATCAGTTGTATTGCATTGATTGTCAGTCAGATTATGCTACTGTGATGAACTGTCTATATTACTAACCTAACTAGAGGTAGACTGGTATGTTAGTTAGTAGTTAAACTACAGTGTGGGTTGAACAGTTGTGAATGATATTGGAATTCGAGCTTGAAGCTGTTAGGTGCAGTAGTGGAGAAATTTGGATAGCCTTAGTTCCTTGTTTGTGGTTGGGGTTTGGGGTAAGGGCGGTCAACCAGCAAAATATAGAGAAGACAACTTCTCCTGCTTCATTTGTGGTGAAGAACAAAGGCTATCTCAAATTTCTCCACTTCTGCACCTAACTCGCTTGAAGCAGAGTGACTGGCAGACTTAGTATGCAGTCTTGTGGGGGAATGTGGCTTAGCACCTACAGTGACTTGCTATAAGTTAGTTAAGATTTTGGCTCTACATGTACATGCCCATTCACAGGGTTAAGAGTACTCCAGCTCACATAGTTTTGCTAGCTCACTCAGTGCTTACCATAGATAACGGAATGTTTATATTACATCTAACAGTACATTCATTGATGTACCATTATTAGATCTATAGTAATAATAATAATGCACTCAGCAAGTAGGCAGTCCATCAGCTGGCTAGATGCCAACTGACTCTACAGGCAAGGAAGCAAGCTATTAAAGGGGTTATGCCACGTGTTTTCAGGTAGCATCAAGACGCACTCAGCTATCTAGTGGCACAACGTATTGAGAACCTAGATACTAGTACTGTTAGTTATCCTATGCTTGCGGCTTCCGGGCTATATTTAGAACAACTAGACCACAACGCAATGTATAGGCATGTAGAATAATGCAACGATAGCCGCTGTATACAGTGTGGCCAGATGAAACACCGGACCTACCAATAAAGGCAGCTAATTATTGCCAGCAAAAGTAAAGCCCAGAAAAATTCAAAAACTTGCACAAGTTATCCTACTGCTATATTAGTAAATCCTGTAAAATCATTTGTTCACTACTGTACTCTTTCTATGCAAACAGCTTGAATTCAACAATTTTCTCTATATGACATAAAGCACGCAGTTGCGTCTTCATAACAAAGTTGCGTTTGGATCAGCATCCACTAGTGCTAATGAGTCAAGCATGGGCAAGAGAACACAACTCTGCTTATAGTAGCACAAATGCAATAAACCTAAGTAAGAGATGCTGCTTTGAACATAGACATAAACCACATGTCATAACCCCTTTAATAGCCCATAGCTTAGTGCTAGTTATTAGTAGAGCTGCATGCTAGTACTAACGATTGTGTGTAGTGTTAAAACAGGCCTCATTGCTGTTCACTGTCTCGGCCTACAGCAATGTTGGACTTCTTGATTGAAGCAAAATTTAATTGAAACTAATGTTAATGCCATGAAGATAGTTTCAGTTGGACACAATGAGGATAACTATGTTTGAAAAGTGAGTACATGTATTGTGCATGTTTTTATCTGTAGCTGGAGTGGAGGTAAGCCAACCTTGCCTAAAGAGACCTCTCCTTTGGGTATTTATGGTGGTGCCAATCAAACTAGAACATGAATGCATTCACAGCAGGTTATTGCCAGCGTTATTAGCAGAGAGAGAACCATCTGGTGGTTGGAGAACCGTACAACTACATGTGACAGTGGGTATGTATAGGTTGTCAACCTACCTCAATATATTATACATTGTACATATAGGCTAAATCACACCACATGTAGCCATAACACTCTTGACTTACTGGCTTTATATCAGCCTATAATTATGTTCATGTATATACATTGTGACAGAGTAAAGTAGGGCTACTTTTACTGGGATCAAGGCAGTACAACTAGGAATTGGTGTGTAGTAGGTTATGTTATTACACAACGCTACCTTTAGTTGATGCTTCAATTGTATAGTTTGACTGGCTGGTAATTATTAGGTACAATTAATTGGTTGTACCAAAACAGCTAACACTCTGCTCTTGATGATATTATAGTACAGGGCTGGCCAAAGTTTTGTTGAAGTGGGCCACCTCTAAAATTCTCATACTTTAGGTGGGCCATTCAATTAAATGTTGTAACCTAATAGTTATTTTCAAGCACATGAACATTAATGCTCATGGAAGTGCATGTGCATGTGTGTATAGGTGTAGGCCTACATGTAGGTGTAGTATGGATGTACAGTAGGTGTACTTGTAGCTGTTGGTGAGTAGTGTGTGGTTATTGTACTGTATTGTTAGATTACTTTAGTAATAACTGCTGCCAGGTTGAGATGTCTAAATTATTAAATGGGCTGTCAGAGTGGGGCTATTTTTACTGGAATCAATACAGTACAACTAGAAATCGTTGCGCAGTAGGTTATGTCATAGGTTATGTCATTATGTCAGTAGTTGATGCTTCAGTTATATTAGTTTAACTGGCTGGTAAAAGTTTCAAGACACTGTGTAGAATACCACCCACAATAAATAACCTCAGAAGCTGTCTAACGATTTTGTACTTGGCCATACCTATACAGTTGTAACTGTGCGTTATTTGTTTACCTCTAGCTGGTGTAGAGCTGGAGCTGGAAGTGCCACTACTTGAGGACTGTGGGCTGATGCCAGTAAATGCTGCATGATTGATGGGGATAGCCAGAGGACTGTTGTGACAGTTAGTAGAGGGAGTGCCATCAAGTGTGTGTAGATTTGAATCTTTGGTGAGTAAAGTATAGAAATGGTCACACATATGCACATGCATCTACATTGCAAGTACAGCAAATAGAATTATTTTTATCATGCGCAGTGAATAACCTTAAGTTGTCCAATAAATAACTTTGCACTTTGCTATAATATGTACACAATTTAAGCAGTTAATGTCGCTGTCTTCTATTTGTTTTGATGCTTCTCCAGGTGATCTTGAACTTGGTGCATCTGGCTTAGAGTTATGGTGGTGTACACAGCATTGAGTAGCCTACTTACCAATGCAGCCCACAAAAGACCCGTCCACTAAAGATATGCACTACTTTCTCAGCCTGTATTCTGGAACTGAGGAATATGCAACGAAATAAGTTATGCTGTGCCCATCTCTCTGGCAAACCTCCTTACACAGTTGACATTACCAGTTTCTCTGCCCTTATAGTTAGTTTGTGAATAAAATTCAAGTAGTTCATGTCGATACCAAATGTTTGATGCAGTAATCGTGTAAGCGTCCCATTTTTAGTTCTGATTCTGTTTTGATTTTTTAAGACTTCTGGAGAAGATTTTTTCTCAACTCACAGTACATTGTATATTTATATTGCACTAGTATGCTAGTAGGTAGATAGCTAAAATATAATATGTTATGTATTATCTAGCAGCTACCCTTGCATTTTGTCTAGTTGAAGTCATTTTATGGTTTTATATCTGTTGTGTATTGTGAAAGAGTTTTCTAATCTGATCTACACAAAAAGTGTATACCAGGGTGTAAACTTGCTATGCAAAGAATTATCATTTGATGTGATGTTAGTGCTGCTTCAGTGTGAACTTACTCTTACTACTTATTCAAAAATGCTTCCATTAGCCTGGTGTTCCAGGCAGCCTGGATTATGGTGTATATTGTAAATCTGAGACAGATTGCATTGGATATACATGTACATCTATCACTGATATACAAAAGATGTAGAATTTCGCACCCAAAAGCGTTGCGCTGCTGTCTGCTTATTTATAGTTTATAGTGGCAATGGGGAGAAATCCTTGTGGCTACATTGTTGCGTTGTGCTATCTGCTTCACGTTATGTTATCAGCTGCACGCGTGGTAGCGTCACTGTTTGGAGTCATCGTCTCAATATTGTGAATAGTTTTTCTGTAATAGCTGGTTAATCAAGAAGAATTGTAAGCCCCACAGCAAACAACAGCAACTTCAAACTATAAAGAACCTTTCTGCCAAATTTCAAAGCTTTTGGTGAAAGCATTCTCTTGTTATCTGCTGAAGAAGTTTTTGTCGAGGCTTGTTTCATCCGCCCTGCCGAAGCCATGCCCAGCACGCAGTTGACAGGCTATCGGGCTATAGTGAACCAAGGGCTGATTAGGGACAACTTCAAAAATTGCGATTTCGGCCGTACCTTTGTTGCATTGAGACCATATTTACAGTGTAAACCCTCCACTAGACTAGAGAGCCAACTGAGTGATAAACTGCAGCAGTCCAGACAATTATCCGAGGATGTAATGTTGGTAGACATGTAAGCAAGAGTATTCGCTAACCTTTAGCTCGAACTAGGACTCTGCCACCAGCCTCTTCAATAACAGGTATGATATTTAGGGCTATCTGACTAGCGCCCCCTACTGGATAACCAGAGCCCGTTTTGAAGTGGTTACACACAGCAGCGTTCATGAGTACAGTTGATTGACCTGGCTCAGTACCTACAGATATCAGTATGGCATATGAAAAAGAGTGAATTTAGGCTAAATGATGTTATAGAAATAACATATAAATAAAATATGTGGTGCACTGATACATTAAACTGCATACAGTTCAGTACACTTTTGCATATGAACTGTAGCTTAATAATATCTTAATTATAATAATATTATTATCTAAAATAGTAAAAATACTAATTCACTATGAGCACACAAAGACAGGCCATGATAATAATAATAACACATATGAAATACCATAGACATATGAAATGCCATAGACATACGAATAGCCATAGACATATGAAATGCCATAGACATACGAATAGCCATAGACATATGAAATGCCATAGACATACGAATAGCCATAGACATATGAAATGCCATTGACATACGAATAGCCATAGACATATGAAATGCCATAGACATACGAATAGCCATAGACATATGAAATGCCATAGACATACGAATAGCCATAGACATATGAAATGCCATTGACATACGAATAGCCATAGACATACGAATAGCCATAGACATATGAAATGCCATTGACATACCCATACCAACCGTAATCTCCATAACTATAAGATAGTACAGCCTTGAGGTATGAGTTATCAGTTATGCTGTCCATATACTGTTTAGTAGAGAGAGACATGTATTTAGAATATGATATGAATGTATCCAGTATCCCGGTTCTGTCTAACAACTTAGATAACCACATTGGGAGACACTTTAGTAGTGCTAGACCAATGCTACTCCTCTCTATTACCTGTAGGCAGAAAATATGATATTACATTGTATGTACAAAAATCTATTACTAAAGTTGTCCTCTCCTTTTTGAAAGAACGAGAGGACAACTCTTCAAAATTCTCATTTGCTGCCAGTTCTTTATTGGAGGGTTACATGCAAACAAATAGAACTTTTATTAAAATTACATTTATAACATGTTTAGTAATGTGGATGAAGTGTAATGATTCAAGAGACAATTTCAATGCAATATAATAAACATAAGGAATACAGTGGTACGAAGTAAACTTCAAGAGAGGACAACTTAAAAATCGTACATTCACCATAATATGGTAATTGGCTTATTGTACATTATTATCAATGCAATCTAATAAGTCAGCTGATACTGGATACAGGTGTACCACTGGAAAATCCTCAATATGTAAGTTTTAGTTGCGTCATGGAAATGACTAGATAAAATAACAAGTAGAATATATACTGATATACACATGCACTTGGTGCACTAAGGACTTACAAGGACTAATTAGTGTAAAGCCAATGAACCATAGGAAATATAAGTGTGTTAAATAAAAGTTGACTGATAACAGTAATGGAAATTATATATCATATTAGAATGTAGCTAGTTAGGATATGTTACATAGTAATCAATATACATATAATATCTATCAGAGTAGACTTGACTAATCTATGCTAGGAGACATCTTCCAGTTAGATTAACTGAACTCATCTGACAAAGAAGGGATAGTTGAAATATTTCATAGAAGCACAGGCTACATATTTATTATCATACCTAATATTTACTAGACTTAGTGCTAGCAGTAAATGCTATAGTATGGCGATAGAGAAGGTATGACAACTAAATTAATATGCTTCCCTCAAATACCAGGAGCAAAGAACCGAGCACTGTGCAAAATATCTGATACTTTGAAGTTACTTCAATCTATGTGATGTAAATTGATATGTACGTATATTACATGTATTATGTAGGCATTGCGGGCTACATAGGGGTACATGCATGTACATTTATGTATGACTAGAATGCTTATGTTATACTGGCTCGAAACTTACATCCAAGTCAGCGATAAACCTGTCGATAGCCGCCGTCTCATCAGGGAAAGCATCGACCAGACTCTGTCTGAACTGATCACCTGACTTGATATGTACCACCTTCTGAGAGTCACCTTTACCAAGCACCACCTGCAAGTGACAAGCATTATGGCTAGTTGCAAAGCTAATAGAGTTAGTAATTGATTTAACTGTGTAACACCAGTTGTCAAGTAGTAATACTAACTGTATCATAATTCTCATCCAAGGCTTGCCACTGTATCTGTCCATATGATATTTGATCTAGAAGGGTCCTCTTAGATGAAGCTCGCTGTAGCTTACCCACGTAGTGAATGCCTAAAACACAAACAGTTGCGTTCACTTTTATGAGCGGAAAATTAGATTTATTGTTTGCTATGGGAACCGAAATAATTGTTTTAGACCTCAATAATCTATAATTACTACTTTAAGGCTACACAAATAGTGCTAATTATATTTTAGGCCATCTCTGTGGCATGTTATACATTGTGCAATGCGCCAGCCGGTTTTAGTAGTTTGCTTGGAAATTCAGACTGATTTACTCGTTTTTACCATAATTTTCGCTGTTTGCACTGTGAGATACCACCAAAGACCCAATCTTTGGATAAATCTGCATCAAAAGACATGTTTACAGACAAAAACAAGCAAGAGTTTTAACAATAGCAAAGAAAATAGTTCAAGTATCATTTCCCCTACACTCGAACCTACTTCATGTGACCATACATCAAGTAGTAAGGCTGTTGCACTTCTATATGTGATACATATGTATATCAGATACATTTATTGTCTCTGATATATACAGATCTCTTGACAGTTATGTTACAAATCTATGGACTAGAGCCCAAGTCCATGACCTGGTCAAAAGTGCAGTTTGTAATAACAATAACATAGTCATGTGGTACACACTACATAATATCCAATAGATGACTTCGCACATTACCACACTTGGTAATCCAGTAACAGATAACAGACCTACAGCCAAAACATATTGATAAATTTTAACAAAACATACTTTGCACAATTTGTGGAGTGAAGTTGTCTGCCCTTGATTAACATATCTGGTTTGCAACATAGTCAAAGAATGTAATACATGAATATTAGGTGTACATATTAATAACAAGCCAAGGTTAACAAAGAAGGTTCATTGCAAGTGGCGTTTCACTTTCACACTTTAGGCTAAATCCTATAGATGTTCATTGATTTTATGGTTACCCTCACAGTATGACAGCTTAGAGAGTAAATATCAGATGATATACACATACCAACATCAAATTCAAACCCCTTCTCTGTGAAGGTGTGGCAGCAACCTCCAGCCTGGTCATGCTGTTCTAAGACAAGCACCCTCTTGTTGGCCTTAGCCAAAATGGCAGCAGTGCTCAGTCCACCTATCCCACTGCCGATTACTATTGCATCCAGGTTATTTGGGACTTTCTTCTGGGCGAACCCTTCAATGTTAGAATGCATAACAATGAAAGAAATGAATACATTGTGTAGAATACAAAGGCTATAACAATGACAAACCAGCCTACAATTACCTATTAGCCTGGGTTTCAAAGCCACCAAAATAACTTTATGAGTATAATATGATTTATTATATTGACTGTTTAGGAACTTGGCTATATCTTGCAAACAATGATAGTGAAGACGACTAAAAATAAAAGATACAGGTGTACAAAGTTATATAATCTATGAATTCCTTGGCATACATCCAATGATGGATTATTAATATCTATCTAGTATCTCACATGCATGTCACCCCATATTAATCTATTACTTGGAATGCTTTATTAATCTAACCTTATAGATAACAACTATAGATGTTTTGGGTTAATATTTGGTACTGACGTACTCTAAAATAGAGAAGTTATGCAATTATCATAGCTAGTCTACAATTTCGTCCTATAACATGAACCCAACAGCCATTAATCGTGCTACAATAATACTATGCTATTTGTATAGGCCTATAATAGACAGATATTTTGACCACTAGTTCTACTAGTTGCTACAATAATACTATGCTATTTGTATAGGCCTATAATAGACAGATATTTTGACCACTAGTTCTGACTGCACGCTATTCCCAAGACATTAAGTCGCTATTGAACGCTAACGGTTATCAATTTCAGCATTGGTGAGAAGATTGAATAAACGTTCATCTAGCGAGTAAGCATGTAAGATCACGAATGTAAATTCATGTATTTTCCTTCTCGAAGCCATTTATATGCATTTACTGATCCTGATTACACATTGTTTTCAAATGGTCAGAAACCAAATATTTTTATTCAACTGTAAGTCACATTATTTGCAGCTTTCTTTTCTAATTTTCTATTGTTGTTATTGGCATGATGATAACATCAGCTACATTATACTAGTCTTATACATTACTATTTCCAAACTAAAGAAAATGGAAACTGTGAATTAACAGAATAGGCTACTTGGCTTTCTACTTTGCTATTTAAGTACTTGTATGACACTAACTAATGACACTAGGTTATAATATCACTTTTGGAGCCAAAGCCTTGTAGTTTGTGTTATGGCAAAATACAGATAGTTTTTGCATCATCATTATGTGGTTATCAACCTTTACCATGTGACCATAAGTACTTCCACAAAACTGGCTTGTCTGATAGTCATGTTCGACTGTATGTGTATCCAGGCTCTTATTATAATAATTAGTTTAGAGACTAACACAACATGAGCACAAGCCAAGCCTTAGAGATCACTGGGAAGCTTCATAAGTGAAAGCTGAGGGCACTGTCCTAGACACAGAGAAATAATCAATCTAATTCAGTAATTAAATTGTACAGCAGAGTATCCACATGTACTGAGCTTAGATGGCAGGACATGGGCGGCCGCCTTTATACTGACTATTTGGGACTCGGGCTATTCAACTAATCTTAGGCAAAATAATTACTATATCAAGACAATCTAGAGCATACAGAAGTTACCATGATGCAACTCTTTATAAATTTTGATCAAGGATAGCCTAATCAGAGGGTAGAATGTTAATTTAGATTTATCTCACCTTGCTTTAAAACGCTATCTGAATGTTCTTTACTGAAATTTAAAGGTTTTCTTTTCCTCCTAGCATCTTTCTCAAATGGATTGGGTTCCTTGGACATGGATGACATTCTAATAGCCATGGCTACCATTGATATAGTCACAACGACCAATGAATAGAATATCGGGGCCGCATAGATCTGAGCGAGCAGAATCTCTACGAAACCCATCTTTTAAAATATCTGAAACACAAAAGTCAGTGTAAACAGAAATTAAGCTAATCAACATCAAAACTTTGAATATAACAAGTACCAACTTTATAATGATTATACTACATCGATACCGATTCCAATCAGCCTACAAACGCTGCATCAACGATTAACATAGGATCCACACACAGCATCACGAGAGTCTGAATAGGAGAGCATCAGTGCCATCTGAATAAACTGAGCGTACTACATATACTAATAACAAACTACAAAAAATAATAAAAACAGAATAAAAAATAGATAATAAGCACATCTACTATAATTATTCGGCAAATAATCAATGAAAGAAATTAGCATAGAACATTTCAACGTTACTTATTTTATAAATATAGTATAAGGCATAAGCTACTAAAACTACATTTAATTATTAATTATATTATTAATCATAACTAGCCTTTATTTATTTGCTATTATCATACTGTCACTTATACACTATAAAGTAATCACAACAATTACAATTACAATAGTTAATTAGTTATGATATTATTAATTATATATCAAATAATTATAAAAAAATTTTAATTTTTAAACATTCTCTCTTGCTTCAAAAACTGGAAAAAAATAATGCTACTACTTATGAAATGAATATGGGCTAGCTATAATTAAATAATAATCAACAAGTACAAAAACACAATGTGACACAGTTGCATTGATGTGCATCACTGAATAGTGAATACGACTCAGCGATGACTTTTCTTTTTCTAATGAGATGAGTGAATGATAACCAAATGAACTGAATGAGAAAACCTTTCCTTCATGAGATTGGACATTCCCACATCCAATGGTGCAACTTCCGATTGCTGTAATTTGTCCTCTACAATGTAAAAACTACTGTGGAAAAGTTACTAACCTGTTTCTCCTTGTGTGTGGAACATTCAACTCCACAATCTAATCTTTTGGCTCGGAATGCAAACATTCAGACGTTCTGCAAGTACATCAATACAAAGTCGTCATGCTATCATATCACGTGCGTTATTGTTTATACTTTGTGGCAATCAAATCCCACCAATCATCACTAATCTACAATTTTCGAAATAGTTTCGCTAATTAGTAGTTGTCTCCTGTTGTTTGTACCGAGCAGATAAATCCGTTAATGTAAATGATTTCCTCTCACTTACATTAATTTTGTACACAACTACATGCGCATGTAGCACATCATTCTGTAGGGTACATGGCATTAGCATTAGCAACCAATACAAAAATCTATCTAATAACTATGTTTTACAGATTTGAATTTCAGTCACAATCATAATTAAAGTTTTATGTACAATAAAAAAGATTTTTACCGAAATTAATCTGGAAAGGGGACTAGAAATCACAATCACAATGCAGTATGTTTTGTAAGCAGCCTTTGCTCCTTGTTGTGTGTAATGCTTATGAATATGTAGCTGAGCTACTAGGAGGCAGCGTTTACGGCATATAATGGTCCTGTGAAGGTGAGAGGGTCTTTTGTATAATAATATTGTTGTCTGATGATTTTATAACCTGCTCAGTCTTTAAATTTAGAGCACACAAATTTTATATTTCACAGTATAGTTTATATAATTATCTGCCGCTTACTTACCTTAATAGTTTAAACGCATCATTCTACAGAAGTTTAAATGCATTATTAGCTTTACAAAAGTCTAACCACTTGTATATCTGTTATACATAATATAACTATAATTATATAATATATATAATATAATATAATAATAATGTAATATGTAGTAGCGTTAACTTTGTATAGACCACTGGGATTCATTGTGAACATAATGTTTGTTTAGTTTCTAAAGTAGAATATAACATTGCATTACAGTTCAGTGACTAGTTCAAGAATTACATGTAGGCATGACATAGGAGCTACTATCAACATTTGTGGTAACAATGTTGCACCCGCAACCCTATGAGAGTTGTCCTTTCTTGTAGTAACCAAAACTAAGGAAAGATAACTCTAGTGTTGAATTTGTACAAGCATATGGAATGTTATGAATCTGGCAGCAGTCGGCAAGTGGTAATGATAATAGTAAAAAGTGTGAAATTCGGTCAATAAACGCTACTTTATTATGCAATTTTAAAAAAATAGTAATAATGAAAATCATCGCAGTGCAGTTTGGTCAAGCAATTTAATTCGTTATGCCATAATTGCGCCCCAAGAATGGTTACAACTTACAATTATGCTGCATACATGCTTTAGAAGTCTGTATAACAATGTAACAAACATGTCAACATTAAATTTTTTTATTTAAGTCAAATTTATAGGAATGACATTGACTTCTCGTTTTATGCTTCGTCAGAGTTTTTGGAGGCAGAGGCATTTGATCGAATACAAAGGCAGGAAGATCTTTTAGGAAGTACATCTGGTGAACATCAGCAAAGCACTTTTCATCCCAGCATGTCTCTTTTGCTGTGCATTTAGCATCCTGTCAAATTACAAACAAATTTGGTCAAATTCGGGTATATCACCCTATATAGACGAGACGACTGTAGGAAAATGTCCCATGTGCAGCTGGTACAGTAGCTTCCACAAGCACTACTCACGAACGACGCTTCCTTTAGAGTATTAGAAATATGTCTGTCCATTAATTAAGCTAAGAATTAAACATGATAGAGATATTTACATCTGTGTGCATCCATCTCCTTGCTGCTTCCAAAATAAAACATCGTTGCTGCAGAGCTACATTTTAATTATGCCAAGTTGGTGGAATTGATAAAATGACCTTAAAATATACCACAAGATTGTTATGGGTAAAACTGCTCATATTGAATGCAATCTTTCGGTGCATCTGTACTTACTTCATTAGATGTGCAGATGGTATAATTGGATTTAACATCCATGCTGACATCATCTGCAAGGTCGTAGAAGACTTCTCTTCTTGTGTGGTAGACTAAGATCTTGGGTGCAACAACGGGGATAGGGTCACTTGCTCTTGTTACTCTCCAGCTATTTCCAATGAGCTATTAATTCAACAATTCAGTTATAATACTAAGTGGGCATAACTCCTGAATATACAGTACATGATAGAGAGCACACAACTCCTGCCTACATACATGATGCTTGTAACCTGTGACGCCTATTATTAAAGTGTACATCACTGCTTGCAAACGTATAACAAAGAGCACACAAATCTTGTCAATGCAAATACTTGTGATTGAATCCGTAAAATTTTGTGTTAGGCAGCACACAACTCCTATCTAGATATCCAACCTTCACAGCTTAGGATATCCAAATTCTAATTTTTTATGATTGACCGCTGGTCTACTTTTAGGTGGACTGTGGTAGGGAATAAAAAATTTTAGATGTCAGACATACAGCCATCATGTTGGAATTTTGTTGGCGTATGCTGCATAGATTAATATTAATCTCTAAGCAAGCAGACAAGGTGGAACTTACTCTATCATAGCCGTAGGCAAACTCCTTATCTCCGACTCTAGGAGACCCAAAGGTATAGACATGTAGTTTAGACCTAAATACCACCCAATCGTATACAAGCTGTGCGGCAGCAAGCTGGGCCTGAGCTCCTCCTATCAAATACAATACACTTTTATTCTACAATGATGAAAGAGACGGACAAATATTTTTTGCTAATTGTTTGTTCATAATATTATAATAACATTCTTAATAGAGTGCAACTAGACTACATAAATCGGTACTTCAGAAAGTTTTGGTATTTTTGGCATAAAAATACAATCATATTAGTTGCAGAATGTAGCCAAAGTTTGTACATGTATAGTGTTAGGTGTACTGATAGGTGTAGTGGTAAGTATAGTGGTACGTGTAGTGGTACGTGTAGTGGTACGTGTACTGGTATGTGTAGTGTTACGTGTAGTGGTACGTGTAGTGGTATGTGTAGTGGTATGTGTGGTGGTACGTGTAGTGGTACGTGTAGTGGTACGTGTAGTGGTACGTGTAGTGGTACGTGTAGTGATACGTGTACTGGTATGTGTAGTGTTACGTGTAGTGGTACGTGTAGTGGTATGTGTAGTGGTATGTGTAGTGGTACGTGTAGTGGTACGTGTAGTGGTACGTGTACTGGTATTTGTAGTGTTATGTGTAGTGGTACGTGTAGTGGTATGTGTAGTGGTACGTGTAGTGGTACGTGTAGTGGTATGTGTAGTGGTATGTGTAGTGGTACGTGTAGTGGTACGTGTACTGGTACGTGTAGCGTTACGTGTAGTGGTACGTGTAGTGGTACGTATAGTAGTATGTGTAGTGATATGTGTAGTGGTACGTGTAGTGGTACGTGTACTGGTATGTGTAGTGTTACGTGTAGTGGTACGTGTAGTGGTACGTGTAGTGATATGTGTAGTGGTACGTGTACTGGTATGTGTAGTGTTACGTGTAGTGGTACGTGTAGTGGTACGTGTAGTGGTACGTGTAGTGGTACGTGTAGTGGTACATGTACAGTGTATATTAAAAACAGTGGCTTTAAGACATGGCGTATGTATAATATGAGATATGGAGTAATCTCTTACCTAATGAATGGCCTGTTATAATGACTTCCCATGAAGGTCTCGTCCATAAAAGCTCTAGCAGTATGGATTTCACACAAGGGTATAGACCATCATGGGTTCGTTTGTTGTAAGTTGTTACCTGAGAAGAACAATAGCAGGTGGTTGGAATAGGCGTATCAGCTAGGTGTAGTAAGAGGTTCATGTGGTGGAACAAGCAGATGCTGCCACAAGCATCGGCATGACAAATGTAAAATACTGCCCATTTACATAGTCTTGAGCTATATCCTCTATAATAGTGCGTTTACTGTGTGGTAAATGGTAAAATAGAAAATAGATAGTTGTATGTTGCTGCAGTATACATACCATGTATACAATAGTATGTTAGGATAATATCATATCTGCATGGACACAGCTTTATTAGATTAAATTAAGTTGATTAAAATTTATGTAAGTAAATGATACCGTCTCAGTAATACTGTTTATATATAGACTTATCAATAGCATAGGTCTACATGTCGTTCAGAGCTTTAGCATTCTTAATGTAACAATATTTTGTAAGACATAGTTTACCTCCTTCTATCGGTATTCGTTTTTTGTATGACTTAGTTCATCATAGCTGCTAAAGATCTGCTTACCTTGCCTCCTGTTGGCTTAAACTCCTGTAGACTAGCCAGTCCCGTCAGCAGCTGTTCATTGAACTGTTTGGAGGAGCTGGTACCTTCAAAGGCCACTATGATTTTCTTGTCTTCTTCAGACTTGGCAACCACAACCCCGCAGTTGTCAAACTCAAAAATCAAGCTGCAGTCGACTGTCAGAAACTCAACCACCTGCAAAGAGATGGAGTATGTTTAGTCACAGGTTTATGAATTGGCATAGAGCTGATCTACATTATTTCAAATTTGCAAAGAGAGGTGCACTTGGCCAATGTGCTTATCAATTGCCACCTAAATGTACGAGTGATCATTGGTAGATTGCGCAGGTTATTATTTTCTCTCTCATCATATATTCGCAAATACATGTATTGCTGCTTTATATTATTTTAACAGAGAAGTAGCTGAAATGTTAGACATGTATTTATATGTACATACCTGATAGTTAGAGCTGATAAAACTTGAGACTGCTGATTGGATAGATGATGCATTGTGGGTAGATGGTGGTACGTAAGCTAAAGAAGACCACTTAGCTAGTTGTACAGCTAGTCGATTATCGTAGTGCATCTCTGGTTCCATAACTAATATACATTTAGCTAAGTGTGCGGTGTTCTGTTCTTCTTTACAGTCATTATAAAGTGCTAAAGCAATAGAACTAGTGAATGCTTGGTAAGGTGGCATATTGAGGCGATTATTTAAAAAAAAACCAGGTTTAAGTCCCGCACTCACGCAAAACTGTCGGGGTAGATTGCTTCTTCTACCTTCAGCCCATCTCAAGGATGAAAAAAGTTTGGCAAAGTATATGTACACGTAAAAGAAAATATAAGTTGGGATAATTATGGAGAGGGAGTGGGAACAACACATTGAAATTCTGTCTACCATCATTGAATGACAGAAATCGCTTCAAACCTGTCACTGATAAGCAATTAATGGAAGATATCTATATGCGCCAAACTGTATAGTCTGGCTAAGATGCCTGGGATGCAGACTGAGATCTAAAACATCTAGCCCTTACTTGATCTATATAAAGTGTTTGGTTCTTGGGCTATCGGATATACATGTAGATTTACATGTATATAGGCTGTTTACAAAAACATAGGTCACAGTTAAGAACTTACATTTAGGTGCGTGGCACTGACTGGTGAGGGGGCACCATTCACAACCCATGTGCATAAACAGGAACGTAGCTGTGGTGCATGATAGACAGTTAGTGTAGTCGTTGCAAGGGTATATTAAACCAGCCACACCCTGAAGTATTCCTAGCAGTCCTATGCTGTACACTACCTTCATCACATGCATGGTGGCCTGCAAAATCCCGCAATCACATTTCATAGCATACTACATTGTATATGTGTGCTACCAAATCACAGTAAATATATACACTTGCATATAATACATGTCTTTGCTCAAAGAAAAACTTTGTGAAAAATTGAGAATAATTTTTAGTAAGTACAAGCTAGTATTAGTAGCATTAGCCTCAGTCATGTTATCACTTTGAGTTATTCGAACCTTTGTGTTGGACTCATCCTTTAGCTCGTATTAATAATATATAATACAATTGTCTGTGGCTAATCGTGTTATACAATGTATAGATATGTATCAGAGTGGCTAGATCATCATCATTCTCTTCTGCTGGTATTGTAGAATTTACTTGAATATCTCACATGTTATTGCACTCGTTCAACCCAAATAGTTTAGCAGGAAAGTAGCAAGTAGGCTGCTGGTTTATTTGGACCTTGGAGATCTTTATTGAAGGGGGGGGGGGTGGACGGGGGCTCCTACAATCACGGTTCATCTCTGTTACTCTAACACTAACAAAAATGTGCTATGGCATGATACAATTTATTTGCATAATAGCTATTAGCAACTGGCAATTCTCAGATCACAAGTATGATCCTAAGATGATGATCTATGCAAGGACTAGCTAGTAGTTGTCCTCTCCCAACCTGCTCAAATCTCTGTCACAACTGATAAACAGGGTGGGAGAAAGTAACTTCTAACTACAATCTATATCTTAAGATTTCCCTGACATGCATGAAAGCAATAGCCTGTGTTCCTACCTAAAGGTTATACTTATATACATGTATATGGTAGAAGGAGAACATTTTCCTTATTCCCTTCATCCTGGGCATAACAACGGTAGACAGACTATGTGACAAAACGTGTATTAAAATCCTCACTAGCCTGATTTAAACAAGCATTAATTTCCTTACATGTCTAGTCTAATACATGTATCTGAACCAAAGACAAATACAAGTACATGTAAATATGTATATGCCCATGTATGTATACAATGCTATTTTATCACTTACCAGAATACAGTTAGGTCTATGCTGGAATCTGTAAAGTAAGTCGTATTATAGACTAGCACTCAACAAGCCAATACAGAAGAGTAAGTCAACCTACAGACCAGCAGCAGTGTGTTAAAATGAGTCCTTACTTTCTAAGCTAAGTATAGGGATTGGATAAGGATGGGTGCACTTATATAGCATAGGGTTGTATTTACATACAATGTACGTAGACAGACGACTTGACAAGTGAAATAAATCAACCGAAGCATAATATTATAGTGTTTAATGCGAGACAGATTTATTCTAGTAATAGGCACCTGCCCTTAATATAGCATGTAAAAAATATCACCTAAGATCTTAAGCTTTGACTAAAGCATTAGGATATTATGCATGTATTTACTGCGAATAAACTAGTTTAAAATATCAAAAGTGCACACTGTACAGTGTAACCACTGTATAGAAGACTGCTGTTCAGTTTATGCTGCTTTCTGCTATGAACAATAATTATAATATATTCTTTACTTCTTTCAATCAATAAGAATGGGGTTAAAGTTATAAATGTAATACATTATACACTCACTGTTCTAAAGGGTTCTTGGTTTGAAATTACAACAATGTTGTTACAATAATATTATTGCAATTTTTAGCAATATTGGTCAAACATATCTGCCAAAAACAGCGCAACAAATTGATGGTCTGCTTGAGGAGAGGGGCTTCTTTGGCTAATAGATGTTTCATTTACCAGCACATCTCAGGGTACAAAATAGCAGAAGATAGTGTCGTTATAGCTACGACTACAGATAGGCTTTACAAAGGTACATGTACATTCGTCGTTTACTTCACCATAGCTCTCTCTGTGGTATGTGGTATGGCAACGTCATTTACATCCACATGACCAGAAATAGGCATCTGACCATGTTTATTAAGCGTCTGAATAACAGGTTCGGTTAAGGTGAATATTGTTTACAATAACATTGACCTTGCATTGGATTCCGTAATGTACATGTAGTTAGTCGTAACTCATCAGTGGTCATCATCCGTATTAGGACAGGAAGCAGTGAAGTGTGGGTAATTAATGATACTGCTGTCAGACCGCTTAGGATTGATTGCTAAATGAAGCAGACAGTGCGTAGACTATGTACCATACATTACACAGACAATCTACTATAATGGTGAATAATATTATACGCCATGTGCTAAAAATATTATTCATGGAGTAAAGTGAAACTGTCACATGGGGCAGGCTTTATGTATGCCAATGTGTTTTTAAATAATATGTAGGATATTGGGTCATGCAATATAATATCACTTAACATGTTAAGGCAGGAACAGACTGGAAGCGAATGAGGCGAAATATGCTAGAGAAATTGCGAGAAACAAACGAGACCCTGCCACTTTGGGCTAAATTTGCGAATTTGCTGGGATTAAACATGTTTGATATTTTTGCTTGCCATGCGCGTGCTATTGGTCAACAACCCATTCATTACGTCATTTCACTCGAAAATTTAAATATTCATAAGCGCAGGAGGTGGTCATGCTAGTAATCAAATGCGAATGTTTCACGATGGTTTCGTGCCTAATGTGCTTAGGAGTGCAAAGTGAAGCAATATGGCCCCACTTGCCGCGTGACTGATTTTGCTTCCAGTTTGTTCCAGCCTTTAAGCTTTGACTGAAGTATTAGGATGTACTACGAATAAGCTGATTTAACATACTGATAGTGCTTATTATAACTACTGTACAAAGGACAGATTTTTAGCCTATGTTCTTTGTTGTAAATAATAGTTATGTGATATCATCATGCCATGTACATGTATTTACTCATTCCAATCGAATAAGTTCGATCGGCTCCTAATCTACTCATAAAAAGTAACATGATATAGCACAAGTTCTATACACTTATTGCCCTAAAGTATCCATGTATCAACGACAAACGTCACAACTGTCAAAACACCGGCAAACGTTACAAAAAATTGTTGACAAACGTCACAACACCGACAAACGTTACCAAAGTTCAACGACTAATATTACAAAGCCGAAAAACATCAGCACAATTTTTCGACAAATGTTCCAACAATGACAAACGTCACTAAGTTCAACGACCAACGTCACAACGCCAACAAGTATCACAATTAATATTCAACAACAAAAAACACCATAACACTGAAAAATAAGTGCTGTGCTTGTGAATAAGTGCTGTGCTTGTGAATATATTGCTTTATTGTCAAACCATTGGCTCTTTAGATCTGTTGTAGGTGGTATGGTGTTTTAAATAGAAGGATATGATGGTGTGTGGGAGACCTAGGCTATGTGTACAAAGGTTGGGCAATATGTAGGCACTTCGGCCCTTTGGCAAGAATTTCTATATATTCTTCAGACCCAGCAGTTTGGAATGACATCCCTTGCCTTAGCACACCTGCCTCAATACTGCTGCCTAGCCAACAGGTAGTTGCAACCTTGTCTCATCCGTTATTCAAGCAATAGCTCTGACTATTATGCTACTTACACGAAGGTAGTCTTAGTATACATGTAAATGTGGTTGGAAGTTGGGTGAGCTTGTTGGTACTGCAGGAATTGAAAAGCAAAACTTCTCAAGGTTGGTATTTTGCTGCGGTACTGTTATGCATGTCTTATAAATCTAACTTTTAAATAATTTCTTCTAACAGAGATAATTATATTTAAGAATGTAATACAATGTAATTTTAATTATTCAATTTGATTAACTAATCTCTATTCAATGCACATAGTTATACAAAACTGTTGGTATATAGTGATAGATCCCTCGCATAAAAAAACATCATTACATTATTAGTTTTCATTTAACTAGTTGAACTGGCAATTGGAAGTTTGCAAAAAAAATTGCTAACAAATAAATAAGTCATAGGTTTGCGACCCTGGGGTATAAATATTTTCGTACCAACAATATGGTGCTGATAATGTAAAGAATTATGAATGAAATGTTGCCGGTGACCTAGAAATGTTGCTATGTAAGTTTATTAATTAATAATTCTTTTAGTTAAACAATCAATAAAAGGTTTACATGTAAATAAAAGAATATTTGGAGTGCAAGTCAACTAAATGCTGTCAGAGAATGTTGCTGGGAAATATTTATTCGCGGAATTATACACTTATTTTTATTTTTCAAGTTGCGGCTACTGCGATCAATATAGTAGTTGTGCATTCATCACAATGGAATGGTCATTCTTTGTACAAAGTAAGGAAAAATGTGGAGAATATAACGATTCTAGTTTTTGCCCAGAAAACTGAACTTGCCGGTGAGTCTTTAAATTATAAAACAAATTTTGACCCTATGCCTCTGTCTGTTTTCATTCATTGGGGAAACTTTAGAATCCTCTGTAGCAAATCTATGATCGCTAAAAAATGACTTTAAGTTCGCACCTTTGAGCAACAATATTACTCAGGCTATCGACTAAACTAGAAATACAACAGATCTACAAAATCCCTCAGTCTGCACGCTAGTAGACTGGTGAGGTGCATACACATACAAGCTGGGAATAGGTTAAGACTGAGTCTTAATCAGACTTCCCTAGTTAACAGAAAATATTTCTGTGTGAATTCTTAAAAGAATTTTTTAAAAATTCACACAGAAACATTCAGCGTTTGCAATTTGTAAAATATATTATCTAAGCCGTGCTCTCCAATGTTGCAGATGTGAGCAGACTAATGAGCTGTGTGTTACAATGTGGATCATCTGACCAGACATGTCTATCTGGTGTCTACAATGCGACTGATGAAACCTGTCAACTTTACAGTGATACCTTGGACATTACTGTGGGTAGAGCTAGTGACTTGGTGTATTTTGAAGTACCAGACAACAAGAAAGGTAAGATCTAGACTCAAGTATTATCGTCGAGTCTCTTTAAAGAGTAAATATTGAGCTATGTACGATATGCCTGTCCATGCATCATAAATATATAATTGGTAGGAAATGTCTTGTAGTTATGTGATATAGTGGGATGACCCTATGCCTGCGTTTGTACAGTGCTATGCGGGCATTCACAAGGACTGTACTTTTGCATAATTGATTACCTTGTTGTCCAACTGTTAACGAGCAACATTCTGTCGATTTTGGTTGAAGAACCACGGTAAATTACTATACTCATCGTTTACTGGATAAACTTGTATATAAAAACTTTGATAGTAATTTTGGTCAGTAAGTTAGTCAAGTGTGGGCAACTCCAGTCCATTCCATTCATTGTACTGTCATCTAAGTGTGGTGTAATAATATGCACAATTTGTCACTTGTGATGTCATCGCAGTAGTTAAGAATTGGTGCAATCAATTAGCCATTGTAAATTATATCTACATGTAACATTTTGTATTGAAACTCTTATATTGTTATTTGACCTTTCTCAGTGTCATGTAACTACTAGTAATAACATTGTTTCTCACATCAAACTATGCCAGCTGATTATTAGATGGAATACGAAACAGTGGTTAAAGACTACTCAACATCACCACTCCGCTTATCCTGCAATTTGAATAATTTGAGCACACAACTCCTAGTGAAAAAAAGTACAATCGCCTGACTGTATACATAAATGATGCGCCATGTAGTCTTTCTATAATTATTCATAGTATTATCTAAAGAATATTGTCCCTAGACAACTGCAGATACATATCAGAAGTTAATAGAGCACTCGTTCATTCTGATTCCACTGAGGAGTCACCATCGCTTAAAAGCTGTTGGGTCTCCTGCTGTGTCAACCAATCATGTGCTGCCATATCGTACAACAAAGCTGCATCTACATGTGCTATGTCTGGAGAACCAGGTGTGGTGAACTTTCCAGAAGATGATGGAGAACAGCAGACCTTGGTTAAAGAGTCTCACTATGCTGATCTCAAATTCTACGAGCTATCTACACTCATGGCTAGAGGTATGCCTAGCGAAACAGTCATCTATGTGTAGATTAGATTCCGCTGTTTTGTGCTACTCAACACGGCAGCACCTACATACATGTAAGCTACCTCTATAGAATCAACTGTGGTAAACTGTCTGAAGCAAATGGTGGACAGCTAACTGTGGTTAATAGGTTTCATTTATTTGACCTCAAAGTAACCGTGTTCGCTACACCTCTTGCTAGCAATACATGGCTTTATACTGATAAAGGAAATGCAAAATAGTTCGCTTGGAAGTTGCTTGATCAAATCAGAGCATACATTCCTAGGGTGTTCATTGTATTAGAACAACATTCAAGTGTGAATCTACCCCCTTCGTGTACGCAGTAGATTATGATGAAACATATTTTACATAATATATATAATTATGTACATGTGCACATGTCAATACAATGAATACTCGTCATAAAATTGTCAAAATTGAGAACATGAATTTATTATAAAAAAAAATTTTTATTAGTTGAGTGTACTTTTGATTTTGAACTGCAATCCCTGGTCGGTCTTCTTGTATAATAACTGTGTTTACAGGTGCAGAAATGAGTCAATCAAGTACGTGGAGTCAGAATTACGGGGCGGAGAAAGCAGTTGATGGAATTTACTTACCATCAGAACATGGTATTGCTGAAGAAGCAAGCCTGTTCCATTCACAAGGAGAACGGTCTCCATGGATACAAGCAGATCTTTCTATTCCGCATTACATAATGGCAGTGAAGGTCTGGGACCGATCTGAATCAATATCAGGTGTGTATATTGTAATGGTACAGGACATTTGTATACGACTCCAGCTACCGGACAAAGCCCTACAGCACCCTAAATGCCTAGTAGTTGTCACAGCGCTTCTCAGCTGACACTCAAACTCTCATAACTAGCTGCTCGTATACCCACATTCAATTGTATTGCATGTTAAACCATTTAATTACTGTCTATATACGTGTATCCATGTGTTTATACCCATTACATACTGATGTGCATTCATGTGTGATTGTTACTAAGTCTTTTAATGCCTTTTATACCCATGTACAGAGGCCCGACCTCTCAGAATCCATTGATATTCATTTTGTACATGAATTGGACCATTATAAGCAACTTTTGTAGAACCCGACCTATTTTGGGTCGGCCGTCGGGCTTCCGGCGGCCATGTTGTTGCACAACTTCCGGACGACCTTACGTCGTCTTTTCCAGACACTACGTTGGGCGGAAGTCCTTATACTATATAAAGGGCATTGTTTCACTGTTCATTGTCTCAGTCTTCACTTGGCTTTCAATAAAGACACATCTATACTTGATACAGAGACTTTCACTTCCTTTTGTCAGGTCATTCGCTTAGCGAACCGCCTACTAGGTTGGATCACTCTCTTTCAACGTATAGTCTGAAGGTCAGACTTGGGACCAGATGGGTCGTCTCTGGTAGTCATTGGGCTACTGAGACCGCTCGATCTTTCATGTAATGAGAAGGCCTAGCACCACTCATAGGCACTTCGATTCTGGGTCGGTAGTCGTCCAAGGACGACCGCACCAAATCACAGAAATCATTACAATATTCTTCTGTAGTACTCTAGCCCAGCAGTAAAGCATACAGTATTAATAAATTTAGCCATCAAGCATTTACAATGTACATGTATATCCAACAAAGCTTTGTATTTGAAGCTGTAAACGACCGACTAGCCAATGTGAGAGTGACCATTGGGGAAAGTGATGCCAACTTTGATGACCCTCCAGAAGATGAGATCTGTAACTACCTTCCTGGACAACCACCAGCAGATATATTCCTGGTTACCTGTGACACTAGAATGTTTGGTAGATATGTGAGGTTAACAGCTGTTGAAACCAATAATTACCTCCATGTTTATGAGATGGAGATCCATGGTCTGGTACAGATTTGAATTTAGATTCACTCTAGTACAAAATGACATAAAATCAGCGCATCGTCTGTTGTACGGCATATTACTATCTATTCTATCTGCATAATCATATATAGATTTCTGTCTACATTGCATATGTCCTAACTTGTTCAAATATACAGTTAAATAATGTGAAAAACAAATAGATTGAGTTATTAAATTTGATTAAACTTCACAAGTAATCAGTAATCAGAGTTTAAATTTAACTAAAATATATACAATTAGCAATAGTACAATAATGTATTTTTATATTACTTCTCTGAAATAAATTGCCTCGGTCTCCCATACACTACCCTATCCTTATATTAAGAACACCATACCACTGGAAACACATTTAAAGAGCATAAGGTCTGACACCCTAGTCTGAGGATCATTTGTTTCCAGAACGTAAAGACGAGTGAAACTCTGCTGCCTATTTGTCACTAATCATAACTGAGTATCTAAGACAAAAAACTTATATACTCTACTATTAGACACTAGTTGTGATGTATTGCGATAGTGCTACACAACGTTTTGATACAATTTGTTTTTTTCGAAATTATTCTCTCCCAATTAAAAAGCGACAACATTGTCCAACAAAAATTTTCATCAAAAAATCTGATAATATTCAACACAATTTTCATATAGGGCGATAGCCTCTATTTCATAAATAATTTAGCTTGACAATTTCCGGAAATACCTGGTGTCTTATCTTTCCTTTCCTTACCATTCAAATTTTGCTACAATCGTTGTTGCCATCCTGTAATTATTTGTTTCAGTTGTAATCAGCGTGTTATACTTATATGAATGATATATTATTATGCACATTCAATAAAGGATATGAAATCAACGATTCAATTCTCTTCGCCAAAAGCCAAAGCAGCCGAGCAAACGCAGACATTTTTGGTTTTATTCAGCATTTTAAAACACAACAAAAATGATCAAACTCAAGAGTAAATCAAAATCACCCAGCATTATTTTTTGAGTGTCACGGTATTTTTTTCTGTGAAGCATTTATGATAATTCTTGGTGTTATGACGCTTGTCGTTGAACTTTTGTGACATGTGTCAATGTAGTTATGCTTGTCGTTGCTACAGATTTTTCTGATTAAAACGGTTCAACAGTTTTATTGGTACAATAATAGTTTCATACTATCACTTTTAGCAATTTTGATCAGATATCTCTGTTAAAAACAGTGCAGTAAATTGATGGTCTGCATAAGGAGGGCTTATTTGGCCAAAATACTTTCCTTTTATCAGCACATCTCAGGATGCAAAAAATAACAGAAGATAGTTTCGTTATAGCTATGACTAAAGGTAGGCCTCACAAAGGTCCATTTATTGTTTACTGTGGCATGGCAACGTCATTTACATCCACATGACCAGAAATAGACATCTGACCATGTTTATTAAGCGTCGAATAATAGGTTCGGTTAAGTGAATATTGTTTACAATAACATTGACCTTGCATTGGATTCTGTAATGTTTTTAGCCGTAATTCATCAGTGGTCATCATACGTATTATGACAGGAAGTAGTGAAGTATGTTATTAGGCCGCCTGGGGTTGATTGCCAAATGAAGTAGACAGTGCACAAACCATGTATCATAATATAATGTAGAATAACCTTGTAGTCATGTGCTAAGAATGCTATTCATAGACTAAACTGAAACCATAATATCATGAAGCAAGCTTTATGCATGCCAAAGTGTTTTTAAATAATATGTACCGCTCAATGAGGGATGAGTTTCATCACATCAGCATTGGAAACTGACAATTATTCTGTGCTTCAAATATGTTGTATACTGACAGTTTTTGATCTGGTAAGTTTCCAAAGACAGAGGATATCTGTATTTTAGAGCATATTATTTGAAGAAAGATAACTTTGTGTGTTCAAGGCACCTACAGAATGGTAATAAATGCAGAGTCTGCTATGAGAAGCTTGTAAGAAGTAGTGATTTTTGTGTTTTTATGGGCAGAAAAGTCAAATAAATTTGATGCACAGTTTTTCTTGGGATATTACCAATGTTTCATTTGTAATAATTACACGAATGCAACTTCTACACTTTTCAACAGTTTTCTGTATTGATTTGGACATTGAAAAGCGTATTGATTTGCCGTGTGGTTCAACAGCACTTGGCGTTAATTAGTTTGCAATACTCACAAAATAGAGAGATACAAGAATGTATTTTAATTCAGAAATGGGTATTGAATATTAAGAAATTTAGAAATAAAACTAATAGATAGTTAAAAACAGCACATGCAAATATACTAATACGTAAAAAATCATTTCTGTTTCCACTCAGGTTCATTGCATAACTACTAGCCCTCTTCGTAGCAAGTGAACTGTACGGGAACAGATGACGTGTGTAATTACACAATTAATCAATATTCTCTATACAATGTAGTGTTTCTATTCAGATCATCTTATTGGATAATTTATTATTTTGTTCAATATTCATCAGTCAGTAATTGGGCCGAAGTCCATGCCTGGACTAGACATGTTTATTCCTTTCTGTGGAAAATCTACAGCTTGCTGACTACCGCCACTGGATGTTAGGTAAAGGGTAAGTTAGATATGCGGGTGCTGCCACCTGCAATCCGAATACACAGATAAGGCTAGACCGCGTAGGTGTACATGTACATTTATATTCTGACTTGTACATGTAAATATATGCATGGCATTGGTGTATGGAGTCTTTTATTCTACAAGTAACGTGCTACATGAGGATAGTAGGGTTCCCTGCCTTCAGATAGGAAGGGGGTGAGTAAGGCTGCATGCCTCCAGTAAGTTTTGTAGTGTCAGTATTGTCATCCAATAGCATGAGCTCAGGCAGTGTGAATTGAGCTCTGCTGCCGTTGAACTTCATATTCCGTAACTATTTTTGGTTTTTTGCCTAATCTATGCCTAATCTTGTAATTGTGCATGATTCAACAAGTTTGAGGGTCCCTGAGTTTAAAACTTTCATGACCGTAAAATTATTTTGCTATAAAGGTACACTAGCTCAAATACAAAGAGGAAACGAATAATTATATCTTATGTTCATAAATAAACATTTTCCAGTACACTCTACAGGCATAGTAGTAGGTATATTGGTGCAATGAATATTTTCTCCCACTTTCAATAGATTTATTTTATAGAATCCTTTTACATGGCAGTTCACGTTGAAGGAATACGTGTAGCCATATTGGTTCAATCAGTGGCAATGTCAAATATTGTATTGATTTTTGTTTAATCTGGCATTAATTATTAATGAGCATTAGTCAGAAGAATTCCGTGCAATAGATGTATCAGGATCTCATGTCCAGGTACCCAGAGAACGGTAAGAGAATAGATCCTGATGCAAGAGATACTTGTATTGTTTCCAAATTTATTCAGTTGCTAAACAAACAGTTTGCGCATGAATAGCTAAAGCAACATGGCCACTCTGAAGATCTCATTGAAGTTGTCATTTCATAATTTGTTGATAATTGCTCAAACGGTATAATTTCTTCTTGATCAGTACATACTATTTATGGCTGAAATAAAATTTATAGGTATAACTCAGGTGTAGAATTCATTTACGACGAGCTTAATAACCTAGGTCTTAACAACTTGGGACCACGTAAAAATAATGTTGTTTTTAACTGTGAACTGCAGTATAACATCTTCATAAGTGTAAAAATTGAATCATTTTGTGTTTCATAGAAACAGAGCACTAAACTAATGGAGTCGTCATCAGAGGTATTAGAGAGCTTGATGTCGCCAGCTGGCAAGTCGATGCTAAGGGCAGCATGTCAGACTGGACACAGGACTCTCAACTATATGCTGACGCCTCTACCTGAGCCAGGTAGACAGAAACTGCTAGGTCTTACAGATGTCTGGGGCTGGACTTCCCTTCATTGGGCAGCACATCTTGACCATCTCGGAACCATAAAGTCTATTACCAGCTCGCTATCACCCGCCAACGTGTACGAACTGTTGAGAATACAAAATGGTGAAGGGAACACGGCTCTACACATTGCAGCAAAGAAAGGACATACGGAGATATTTAATATCATTACTAACATCATACCAACCGAGTCGTTTTATAGACTACTTCTGGTACAGAATGGAGTAGGAAACACGGCTGTACATCTAGCTGTTCTGACAGACGACGACGATGCTGAATTATTAGAGGCTATTACGACTTCTCTGCCGACAGATTTGATATACAGAATACTTATATCTACTAACATGTATGGGAACTCAGCTATACACTACGCTGCGAGCCGCTGCAATATAGTGAAGATAGAATGCCTACTAGCTCATCTCATACCCGAGCAATGTCTGGAGATACTCGACATTCAAAACTGTTCAAAACAAACTGCTGAGATTTCAGCAAGAATACACGGGGAAAAACTTGGGGAGGCGTGTCTTTCTGAATTCAGAAGGATATCTACTGAGGCCTTGGAAAACCGGATGGAAAGCTGCCGAGGTATGCTACTGTTTATTATTCTTCACGATGTAGAACAATGGGTCGTGTAGGTTCGCTATTAAAAATAACGGTGGCGTAAAGTTTGACTATAGAGTGTTACAAACCAGTAAAATATCCGAGGCATATAATTAAGTTCTCGCATTGTATTTTCAGATTCTGAGAGCTGAGGCTTTACTTTTTCACCGTTATTTTATTTATCTAGGGCAAACTAGTAAAGGAAGTGTAGGATCAAGACAGAATTGGGGTTTAGATTCAACTGATCTGTCTTCAACAAGAAATCGTAAGTCTATTCCTACCAAATCAATCATTTGACTGCTCAAACGATAAATTCCTTTGCCTAAAAAACATCAATAGTTTATTATGAACATGCATGTTGTCTGAACATAGTGTGTGTATGCAAACCTGCATTTACATGTGAAACTTTACATGACATGTGCGTTACATGAGATGTAGATGATCCACAATGGATAAATATATAATTCCTCTCTCTTGAGCCTTATTTCCTATCGATCATCTTCTATTGAGTCACCATCATCGCTTGTCGAGTGTCAGGGAATTATATAATTGCATTTTCTATAATGTACATTTATAAAAGTTATGTGGAGTTAGTCCAACTAACATTGATTACTAGTAAGTTGTATATTATTATGATATACATGTATTATGATTTTTTTTTAATTTAATACTCTATAAAAACTGCTATCTATGTTTTACTACAAGAATATATTACAGGAATATCCGACTTGGAGAACACGATTGAGGACTTGAAGACAGACAGAGATAACCTCTATCATGTCTGTACAAAACTGTCCAATCACCTGAATGGTTAGTATTTATATCATATGTGTTTGTGTGTACCAGGCAGATGCATTGCAATACACTTAGTTGTGCTTTATTGACTGCAATATTGCTTAATAATCTTTGTAAATAATTGAATTAAATTTTAGATGCAATTTGGGTATTGTATTTAAATATGATTGCATGTAACATGCATTATTGATGTTTGATTTGAAATAATGTTTTCAGTATTTAGGGCTGAGATAGCCAAAGTGGAAGAGTTCATGTACACAAACAGTAAATTTATCTCAATTTGCAGTATTTACCCGTCTTTGTAGTTTACCATGGAAAGGTTGCCCACCAAGAGCAAATCATTAAAGCTCAGCAGCATTCACTTGACAGCACCCAACATCAGTTAGGCTTATCCCAGCACACACCACAGACATCTGCGATTGGGCAACTTAGACAAGAAGATAGCCTGTGCTCTACAGAAGATCACAGCCATAGAATGATGCCAGTCAGCCATGAGTTTTCCTCAACGTCTTCCTCTTTGACCATGACACCACCAGGGACACCTGTCAGAGTGTGTCAACTAAGTAGGTGCCAACTTCCATATTGGCGATGTGCAATGTGCAGGTGCTTTCGTTTGCTGCTCTAATGTACATTATTCAACTATTACATGAAAGCCAAAATCCTATTACAATTATTAACCTTTACGTTTATGTACATAGTCGAATTGGCTACAAGACTCAGAGAACAAATAGTTGATACTTTATTCAATCCTACATGAAACATTTGTAAAAATTATTCTTCAGGCCTCAGAATATACCTAATTAATAATGATTGCAGATTTTCACAAATATGCTGGATGACATGTTTGTAGTTGAACAAGTTCACCAGACTTCTTGCTGTTATTGCAGCTTCCTTACTACATTGGATGATATATTGATATATAGTGATATATTGAAATATACACCGTAAATGTGTTAATAAACGAAACCTACTTATTAAAAGTCTTAGAAGTATCATATTATTTTATTATTTAATAAATTAAATGAGTGATTTCAGTGATATGTATTCAGTGGAACATTGCATTATCGTTTGCAATTGATTTTACATGCTTGGAAATTTCTCATCAATTGTGAGTTTGAATTTCAGCAGTTTTTATAAAATCACTTTGTATTTGCAGATGTTGCAGGAGTCACTCTATGTGGTGACTCATGTGAGACGGCATCAATACAAGACAACTTGAGCAGCTATACGCTGGACATCCATTCATTGGACAATCATTCCCTTTAAGAAATATGGAAGCAGGAAGGACAACTTCATATACATCAAATCCGTTTTGTACTCGTACTTTCCTAGTTGATAAAACCAACTGTATAACTATCTCAAGGCATTTATTCTATTTGCAATGTGGAACCTCGTTCTAGAGCAAACCGGTCCACTATTTTTTCAGCTATGCAAAGACCAACATATTGGTCTTTTCAGTCTCCTACACCACATAGTGTTGGTATATTAGTTAGTATTAGATGCAAGTGCATGCAACAACTCCTGTTATATAATTTATTGTTATTCAGCTTTGGTTATTGGTAGGGTATTAATCTAGGTCACCAGTTTACTCGCACTGATACTATACCTTGCCTATTATACGGAGTCGTTCTGTTGAAGCTCACAGCCTCTCGTTGAGCAACGTTTACAGACATATGTAATACCCTAGCGTTACTACTATTTGACTGCAATGGGACTGTGACTCTCCTGGCTAGCTAATTCTTTTATGGAACTAGGAATTGA
Source organism: Bugulina stolonifera (assembly GCA_935421135.1). Lineage (NCBI taxonomy): Eukaryota > Metazoa > Bryozoa > Gymnolaemata > Cheilostomatida > Bugulidae > Bugulina > Bugulina stolonifera. The sequence continues at coordinate 11,129,695 of OW285195.1, forward strand.
TACTATAGTAGATCATTGATCTGAGATGAGTCCTATGTTATGCTCTGATCATACTGTTGACTATTTTATACTTTAATACCATACGTAGATATACATGTATATCAGCATCATTGGACTATAATGGTTGTAACTAGTGGGTCTTTTCTATGAAAATATGCAACAGGACATTCTAAAATCACTGATGCTAAATATTTTGTTGCTGTGAAAATAAAGACATTATTTACATGTATTCTAACTACTCATTGATTTCACCTGACATAAAGTAATTGATTTATCCGCCTACGAGCATTAATATCTATATGCTTTGAATCAAGTCTGCCACAAAAGCTATGGTACGTGTACGTAGTTTTAACCAGAGAATAGAGTCAGGCTACATTAGTTTTGTTCAATCTTGGACTAGTTCTGCAGTAGCTTGAGTAGTGTACAAATTCCACAAAAGTAGTGCAAGAGCTATTTAAAGAGTAGTAGTGACCTTCTATGCTCTATAAGCATACTGGACTAAACACTGGTTTAAAAATTGCGTCTGTACGTGATTACTCTTTTACTATTTTACACTTTCCTTGACCTTGACCTTCCTTCTTTTATACCTTTTTTGCCTTCAAACAACTCTATTATTCTAGCAAACATGTTTCTACCCGTTGTCATTATATATTATACTCTTAATTTTATGGAAGACAACCAAGTATCACCTACTGAGATACTGGCAACATTTTTATTATTACATTTTACTCTTTAGGTTTTCCCTCTGTGCTGATGTGCATGTTTTAGTTCAGAGGACAAATCCACTGATTGTGGAGTTATCTCTTCATGAGAGTAGGAGTGGACAACTCCAATAAAATGTAAAAGGTAATTTAAACTGTTGATTCAAACAATTTAATTTTTTACAAGATGCACAGTCAAACAATAAGCTGGCAAACCCATTGAGAAATATTGCTGGTGGACATAATGTGATAAATTCTGCTGTACATTTGGCATAACCTAGATTAGGTTTGCAAAAATTAGTCCACATACGTTTTTAAATACAAACAGCACACAAAGTTCCCATATTCACATTCATATACTATAACTATAGCAAAACACAGTGTTATAAAAATAGTGTTCTTTTGCTGTATAGCATAGTACAATCCACAAACTTCTCTCATATCAAAGACTCCCCACTTTAAATATAAGAAACTAATAGTGTATATGTGTTAGAGTTAGTTCTATATAGCATAGGATCTGCAAGTCCCTCTCATTCTGCGTATTGGGGGAGTTCCTTTAAATATGTACCCCTCCAATAAAGCTGGCAAATCCATTGAGAAATATTGCTGGTGAACATCTGTGAAACAGTTTGGTGTTAAGCAGATTCCCTCTCCTCCTGTACAACTATCATCGTCCTGTAAGCATGCTCAGATATTTATGTGTGGTTGACATTGTGTATTACGGCTGCCCTACGCGTCTCATAACAGACTATGCTCTGCACTGATTGGCCAGCAGGAGAAAGGGATTTCTGGTAGCTAGCCGATGAGACTTGGAGAGCACCAAATAAACAACTATAGCAGTTTTACTTCACTAGATATTTAGACACCATACATTGAGGTCTATTATAATAAACAGAGTGGTTAGCACTCACCTCATTAGACTCGCAGATATTGTATGAGCTTGAAGCATCCATTGTCCAGCTAGTACTGTAATGTACCTCCTTCTTAGTATGATAACCAAGGAAAGATGGTATTATTAGAGGAATAGGGTCATCTTTTCTGGTTATCCTCCAGCTGTCACCAAGTAGCTACAAAGTATACTAGTAGGTGCAGATGTTCAAGTAAATAAGAATTTACTTTTAATAATAGATGTACATGCAATAATCAACACATTATTTAATGTGTTATCATTATTTATTATTATTCATATTATGTGTGAATGTTGCCGAACTCATTCTTACCCGATCATATCCAAAGGCAAAGTCTTTATCCCCAACTCGAGGAGAACCGAATGTATAAACATGTAGCTTAGACTGAGACACTACTTCATCAGACAGAAGATGGGCTCCGGCAAGTTGAGACTGTGCACCCCCTAAACAGTTGTGTAATAAAAAGTGTTTTACTAGTCTACAAAGGCACACTGCTCTATTATAATAGCAATCTAAGACTGACTATCAATGTGTGACGAAGTTGCCCTGAGTAAATCTTCGTCAGAATGCAGTGTATGTACATTGCAGTTTATAACATTTTACCAAACTAATTGTCATCTATTTGCTCCAAAATAAGGTGATTAGAACAAGACTATTGTAAAATAGATAATGGTGTCTTACCTAAAGAATGTCCTGTCACAATGACCTCTGCAGTAGGTAGAGAAGTGAGAATCTCTTCAACCAAAGACTTCACACATGGATAAAGACGATCGTGGGTCTTCTTGTTATACTCCAAAACCTACAGGATATGTGAGCTGAATGATGGGAGGAAGCACGACTACCATTGTACATGAGCATGTTAACTTACTTACGTACTGGAGAAAAGCAGATGCATTGTAGAGTATCTGACTCAATGCTGTTGAAACGTTCTAATCTCCAAGTATGCAAAATAATATTACATGTACTATCGTCTCTTTTGCTTTTTACTGTACGTTCTCTCTCTCAGTTGAATTATTTAAGCTGTTCGACGCACATCATCACTTTCCTTTCACTGATGGCGTTACATGTTTAAATTAAATGTACAAGTCAAAATGTAGTAAAACGATCTTGATAAACTACAACCATGCTACAATGTATTTTGGCAGCCTCTCATTTGTAGTAATAATTAAACTTACCTCTCCACCTGTAGGTTCAAAAATACTCTTTTGTGTTACTGACAAAAATTGTTCTTTTAGCTGTTTAGGTGATGCAGTTCCTTCAAAAGCGACAATGACTCTATTGTCGACGTCAGATTTAGCGATAACTGCTCCACAGTAGTCAAACTCAAATATCCAATCACAGTCGATAGTTAAAAACTCGACCACCTAAAAGTTAGCAATAGAACAAAAGACGATTTAAATCCCAGTATGCCATAGATAAAACCCATAGCGATCACTTGGTTCCACGATGCCACTGTGGTCTGATCAACCAGATACAGGCCTAACGTGTGATCGAAAACTGCTAAAAACTTCTATTGGATATCACTTCACAATTGTCCAAAATCCTAAAACTATTCACATCAGGGCTCTCAAGTTCTCGATTTTCCCGAGCAGTCCGGATTCTGAGTGCTTGCTCAGAGAGCTCTGCTCGGATTTTGGGAGATTTTCTCACATTAGCTATATTTTGAATTGAAATGCTTCAAATCTCCAAATTAATCTTCAGTTTATCTCATAGCTTGTGAGTTGCTTAGGGAAAAGCTACTAATTTCATTACTTTCCAAGGGCAAAGACTGAATTACATGTATGTACTGGGATTATTAGGCTGTGAGAAATTAGTTAGGCTAACTCCATAGAGCAATTATAGATATGTACATGTAAGTGATCAACAGCTTTATTTATATATCTGACCAATTGCTGGTAGAGTAATACTGCTGCACCACTTACACTGCAGTACATTCTACATTTGCTCGGATTTTTTGACTGAGCAACTTGAGAGCCCTGATTCATATTCATACTACAATTATGGCTCTATATCCTATAATACAATAATGGTACATGCATATTAAATTATTTATACAGTTAGTATTATTTAGAAGTATAGTGAAAAGTTGGTCAATTTTGAGGCTGTTTCAAATGACTACCAGTATTATACATATACAAACAGGTAAAGCCTTTTGGTGTAGATTGGATACCTCGTAGTTCTTGTTGATCTGTGAGGTCACAGCACTCTGTATAGAGGTCTTATCATGCTTGCTAGGATCAACGTAGGCCAGGGAGGACCATTTGGAGAGTTCTTCTGCAAGCTCACTGTCGTACTGAGCTGGTGAATCAGCGATAGCAGAACAATGATGGAGTTCGTTAACGTTGTGATCACGGTCACAGTTATTGTACCCTGTTAATAAAAAAAAACAATTGAAACTTTACTAAACTATTTGAGCTAAGTCTAGGTTGCTCATTGGTTTTCTTCAACAGTAATATTCACTAGCTCTCTTTGCAATATGTTGAGAAGGGAGTCTGTGCCCATTGACTTAGGAGGGTTTGAAAAGACAAACATAGTGGTCTTTGCTTAGGTAAACAACTGAAGGTAAACAGAGTTCGCATACATGTAGTTTTAACTGTGTCACTACTGTAGTTTAATAATAAGTCAGCATACAAGTTCCATCCTGGAGTAAGATATTCTACTAAAAGTAGTAGAGATTCACAATCTACACCTACTACTCACAGGAATAGTGGGCGTGACATGTGTTGGTCAAGGGGCACCAATTACATTGCACAGTCTTAGAAAAGATCCACCAGCCGACCCTCTGAGTAGACGTGGCGCAGCTCCTACAGTCATCCATGTTCTTACAGGCACCATAAACACCTGCAGCACCTGCCAGCACGGTCAATAAGATAGTAGCGATCCTCATCTAACAAAATTATATAATCAATGTTGTGAAATGTACATGTAAATATGGTGTGATTTCTAGGATACAAAATTGCATGTAACTTCATTATTGCTACGATGTAGTCAAAATAAAAGCTAAGCTTGCTTGTGTCTACAGCAGATTGGGCTTGGATACAGCGTCATACTGCATGGCTGACTACCACTTACTAATGGTGTGTTAGTCAGATAATAATGATGGCAGCAGGGTATATTTTTATGTAGGCCTGTTGGCTGGGCCGCATTAATACTAATGATGCCATGGTGAGGTGGTTTTATGCATGCTACAGCTGGGTAAACTATCTAGGTCTAAATATTTCCTTTACAATAATCATCGAGTATCGTGTGGGAATAAAATGTGCAATAGAACAGCACAGTATGTGAATGTAATATGGTAATTCAATGGTTTTTCTGCTTTGTATCAACGCAACAGAGAAACAAAATATTGAGATCTGGTTCAAGACAATGTAATCATGGCTGGAATATTCACAGCAATTGAAGAAATGTATATGAATGTATACTTACACTTGCCGACGCCATATCTGCGTGATTACTCTAGTGCAGCTTTGGATTTAGGGAGTCTTCGAGTGTAATTTCTTTGGTACACTTGGCTATCTCACTATTTTGTCTTCTTTGGTATTCAGCAGCGTTCCAATGACGATCTCCAAACGTTAGTTCCCTTTTATATCACAGCAGTGTATTACGGAATCATGACATGGAATGGATTTTACGTTAGGCGTGAACCTTATCAGATCTGACAGTGTACTGCGGGCTATAGTTCTCATAACCTTCTAGTGTTTCCTATGCCTTGGAACTCTGACTATGTAGAATATCGGAATTCCCAATTTCCTTAGAATTTGGATTTCCAAGTTTATGGAAAGAAAAAAGTTCTATTCAATGTGTGAAAATCAATAAAAGAATAGAAGTGTATGTTCATTGTGTATGTTCAAGACTAATGCTATGTACTATGTTGTCACATGCAATAGTGTATTTTATTGTATAATGTACTTGTACAGTAAGCACATAGATTGTATACATAGCTAATGGCAACCTTAGAAATAATACACAATAACAGTATAATTATAATATTTGTACACATTATTTTGATTACAGCACTTCTCTTATGTACTAGAAGGGAACCAGGGAGACATACTGACTTGATCGCTTAAGGTTGAAGAGTTGGGGGGGGGGGGGGTCATAGCCATGTTCCAATATAATTCTAGCTGTCTTTGTCCGGATAATCACTATAAACAAGTACATGTATATGCAGCCCAAGACCACATGATAAATTAGGTGTATACACGATGCAAATCTCTGACTGCTAAATAGAGAAATTTCTCGCATGAAAAATTATAATATTATAATAATAGCAGGTATATATTTTTGTAAATCGTTAAAATTTTATTTGGGAAAAGGAATTATATTCCAATTTATAATTTGCAGCAATTTGTGCCATAATTTAGGCAAGTTGCTCAGCAACATTCTTGGTCAAAAAATATTGTTTGCAAGAGTGATTAATTTCATTTTGAAAATGCTAGCGACAAAACAACCTTCTTTCAGTCAGATTAATACTTTTACAGAGTTATCTTCTCACAAAAAATAAGCTGCCATCTCCATGATATATTATATATATTAATATATTAATATATTATATATATAATGTTGGCTCTCCAAAGAAACAGTAGATTACACATGATGCTGAGAGAATGAACTTACATTATAGAGTCGTATTCATAGACCCAATGGTACTCTGACACATGAAGATAATTTTGACACAATGCTAAATACGACTCAAACTAATATTTCGTGCAAGTGGCTGATTGAAGAAATTCAATACATGTACAAGTATAGTTATAAATTCTTAAAAATATAGTGGTTACAATGAATTGTATGTATTTGGGTGATTCTTCTTTTAAAGATGAAGACGCAGATCAAATATAGAGTTGTGCTTCCACTGAGTTATGAGTAGACAACTCAAACATACTCGTAGCGATTCTCTGTCACACCAGAAATGGAGTGAGTAAAGTGGAAGGAATCGTCTCCACTGTAGAGTTCATACATGAGTTTTCCCTTTCGCTTAAAGCATACTTGTACTTGAAATAAGCCTAATTGTGTATTGGAATTTGCAATGAGATTTTACCTTCAGAGACTTCCAAAGTACTACTTATTGCTTATAACTTACTATTTGCTGCTTACATGTCAGTGTGGGTCTGTTAGTTAGTCTATATAACGCTCTAGCAAAGTGATCATAGCACTAGAGACTTAATATATGACTGCGACCATTACTTCTGCAAAACTAGATGTTGTTCTTCTGGAAAGCAAAGGATAGTACTGGACATTGAGCAGAGGACAGTAGTGATTGTTTTGGGTAGAATAACTATGGTCTACTTGGCTACCTCGGTTTTCCTTCTGGCGTATTGAACAGCATTCCAATGACAATATCTTTACATTAGTTCCTTATTATATCACAGCAGGGTATTTCTATTACCAAATCATGACTCACTAGTTGAAGGGAATTTATCGTAGAGGTAAACCCTATCAGGCCTGACAGCAGTCTGCAGGCTATAGATTTCATACCCTTCAAATGTTTGCTATGCTTTGGAACTTTAAATATATCAAATTTTGGAATTTTCCAAAATCTTTGGAATTTGGAATTTCAAGTTTATGGAAATAAAAATGTATGGAAGTTAATGAAAAAGTTCAGTATTTATTGTGTATGCTCAAGGCTAATAATAAGTGTAGTCTGAATGTTATCATGTGCATTGTACTATGTACTTGTACAGGAAGTATACATTGTATACATAATGTAGCTAATAGCAACCTTACAAATAATACACAATAGCAATATTTCTACCCACTAATATTGATATCATAACACTTCTCTTATATTGTTGAACGGAAGCCAGGGATACATTCGGAGTCAATTATTAAAGGTTGAAGGGGTGAGGGCGTTGATAGCTATGTCCCGCTATAATGTTAGTTGACTGTGGCCATGTTATTATACACAAGTAACTACAGTCCATGAGCACATGATAAGTTCGGTTTATGTTTTGGAAGATGTTGGCGTGAGCTAATACTTTAATGATGAATAATACAGCATAAAGCATTGCGATAGTTTTTTTAGTTTTATTCCTAATATTTCGACGCTTGTCCAAGCATCATCGCCAGAGGAAAAATGCGTTTATAGGTGCATACATGTACATAATACTAATTCCTCGTGTAAAAACATTATGTAATAATAATATACATTTGCAATTTTTTACAGGTGTATTTGAGAAAATGAAATATATTCCAATATTATAATCTGCAGTAATTTGTGCCATGATTTAGGCAAGTTGTGCAACAGCATTCTTGGTCAAAAAATACTTTTTGCGCGAGTGTATCATTTCATTTTCAAACTGCTAACCATCAAACAACCTTCTTTCGGTCAGATCCATCCTTTTATAGAGTTGTCCTCTCACAAAAACTAAATAGCCATCTCCATATTCATGATTTTCAGTTCAAAGAAATAGCAGAACATAATTATTGATAAGTATATTGCTACCTGCTATGTGGTAGAGTGAACTTACAACCATGTAACATAGTTCAATAGTTCAATAGTTCAATAGTTCCATAGTTCAATAGTTCAATAGTTTGATAGTTCGATAGTTGATGAGGATCTACTGTATTTATCATCAATGGGTGCGTATTAAAAGAAAAATGGAAAGCGTAAAGCATATCGAAGTATTGTAATATCGTAAAGTATTAAAAACCACATAAATAATTCAAGTTAATTGTCTTTCATAGTAAATATTTGATATTTTTGTGCAAGGAATTGGCAAAAATACTTTTCTATACAAGCTCTGAGTATAATATAGCATACCGTCATTGCATAATGAATTTAAGTATTAGAAATACCATAACTATATTAACATTGCATCAGGATAGATATCTCTATAAAGCATAAGATCTGCAAGCTCCTCTCACTCTACGGGTGGGGGGAGTTCCCTTAAATATGAAACCCTCCAACAAAGCCGGAAGATCTGATGAGAAATACTGCTGGTGAACATCCGTGAAACAGTTTAGTTCAAAGCAGATCCCTTCTCCGCCTGTACAACTATCGTCTTCCTGCAGATAGAAAATCATACATTTTCATTTATATATCTATTCAAAAGCTTTCATGTTGGTTGCTAATTGTACTAAGTAGGTATTATTATAGCCATATGATCTAACACTCTTTCTTTAGTTGAATTCACTTGAGCAGATCATTGTAGATATTTACCTCATTTGACTCACAGATCCTGTAAGGGGTAGAATCATCCATTATCTTACTGGTATCATAGTAAACTTCCTCCTTAGTATGATAACCAAGGAAAGATGGTATTATTAGAGGAATCGGGTCGCCCTTTCTGGTTATCCTCCAGCTGTCACCAAGGAGCTAAGTATAAATCATATGCATATATATCGATATTATAATAAATGGTACAAATCAACTCCAAACAGTTCATTGTTTATTTTTTAGAGCTCATAATAAATAAATAAATAAATAAATAAATAAATAAATATTTTTAGGTGGATTAATAATAATAAAAAAAATAATATTGTAAGAGTAGCAACAATTAGTGTCTTTGCGACCTAAGTTTCAGGCACGGGCTAATTTGCTAATATATTTTCCGGCACACTTCCGCCACAGAGTCACAAACACACCGGCCTAGGCCGAAGGCAAAATTCTCTCTTTCGTGCTAAAAACCAGGGGGTACCAATGAGATAGAGATGGTTTCGCCTGGCTAAGCAAAATCCCAGGACAATAGCCCTTTTGGCCTAGCCCGGACAACCATCTGTGGATTTTTATTTGTGACCCGGGTCCATCCAAGAGGTCGCGAAGACACTATAGACTGTCAAGCTGTCCATGTGAAAAAAGTTGAGTTTGACCTACATCAAATCATAACAATAATGATTCACTACCTTTAGCTTCTTATCTTGATACAACGTACGATATCTATTCACCTACTGCAAGAAAGCTTCGATGTGTTGTCGACTTCCTGATCAATATCTTACATGTAGTTCACTGATCAGAGATCAATGCGATAACTTACTTGCAGACAATACACCAATTTATTGAGCAATAATAAAAATTCTCTCAAACTAATTTCATTAAGCATGTACTATTTGTTCGGAAAGAATAAAAATCCTTCAAAACGTCTTATGAAATTGTGTAACAACATAATATTCGCTCATCGGATATAGAGCTGAGACAACTTCCTTCTTACATCGTCTGCATGTTTTAGATACTTTTCATTATTCTCATCTTACCGCATCATAGCCTAAAGCAAATTCCTTATTTCCAACTCTAGGAGAACCAAATGTATAGACATGTAGCTTAGATTGTGCCACTACATCATCTGATAGAAGATGGGCCCCGGCAAGTTGAGACTGAGCACCCCCTGTGTCAGAGTAAAACATAAATATTAAGCCTGAAGCTAGCAAATTTTGTTCTAGCAATGCAATGAATGCCGAGTGTGACTTTCAGAGAGAAACTTAGAAAACACATACATGTAGGTTTCAACATGAGGCTAAATTTATTTTCTAAAAGGAATAAAAGTGGTAAAATTGAATAGATTTCCTTGTTATACATATTATTAAAATTATTATACTATTAATTTTGAAACAGAAATATGCAATATGCAATGATATCTCACCTAAGGAATGTCCTGTAACAATGACCTCTGCAGTAGGTAGAGTAGAAAGAATCTCCTCGACCAAAGATTTCACACATGGATACAGGCCATCATGAGTTTTCTTGTTGTACTCAAACACCTGCATGTACATGATTGCCCTTTAATTACTTGATCCATAATATTTTAATGTAAGAATGCAGCACAGTTACAAATAAAACCCTTGCTAATAATTGATTGTCCTCTTAATTGTACTTGTATGTGAATGCGCGGGTATAAGTTTGAATTAAGTCTATGCTCTTTGCTTCTACAAGGTAGCTTACCTCACCACCTGTTGGCTCAAAAGTACTCTTTTCGGTGACTGACAAAAACTGTTCGGTCAGCTGCTTAGGTGATGCCGTTCCTTCAAAAGCGACAATAACCCGATTCTCGACGTCAGATTTAGCGATAACTGCTCCACAGTAGTCAAAATCAAATACCCAATCACAATCGATAGTTAAGAACTCAACTACCTGAAATTCAAATATTATGGAAATATTTTGTTATAGATAAATTGTGAGAAGAGTAATAAAAATAACAATAATATTTTATGGTTAACACGCAAAGACTTTACACAAGTTTTCGGGGAATAAACAATAACTATTGTCTAAAAGATAAAAGGTAACTGTGGCTTTGTACCTATTTCTCTTGCTGGCTGTCAATTGTCTAAATTGAGAATAAAGGCCAAATTGAGGTAATAGCACTTGGTAACAAAACCACAATAAAAGTACAGGATTTTATGTGTATATACAGAGCAAATACGGTTTCTTTCTAAAGCGGTAGAGTACGACAAACAATTTACTTTGACTTTCGGAGTATGCCTGATGACAGAGCTGAAAATGCTATGTTGTAAGTGGACTGTCAACGCAAGTTTCTAATTTAATTCAGTAATCAGTTTTACCATTCAAAACGATTGATTCAGATTAGTCTACCTCATAGTTGCCGTTAATATGTCGGGCAACGGCACTCTGTATAGAAGCCTTATCATACTTTTTGGGATCAACATACGCCAGAGAAGACCATTTAGCAAGTTCCTCTGCAAGTTCACTGTCGTAGTCTACTGGGGGCTCAGCAATATCAGCGCATTGATCTGGAGTGCCAACGCTATAGTCATCACCACAGTCATTAAACCCTGTAGTAAGACAAATCCAATTAGAATAAACTAAAGTAGCTATCTGTAGAGGTATAAGAACTTAGGCTAGCATTATGTATCTTACATTATGTTTCTCTTGTAGTAATAATCAACAGGCCATAGTAATATTGAACCAGAGGAAAACAGATAAAAACTTTTTGCTGAAAATAATGCTTCGATGAACTGCACAATTCTGCTGCCAGAACATGGAGTCAGAAAGTGCAGTCTCATGCATTGTTGATTTGTAGTGTTTGCAACATATGAACGTTGTCACAAGTACACTGTACGTACATTCACATGTTTTGTATTTATGATCACATGTATATGGTGTAGCTTTGAAGCCAATTAACATCCTGCAGTGTAATTCACTTTTTGTATTCAACTAAAACCTGCAATTGGAGAGTTGCAAGGGAAACTAATATTCATATAATCTACTAGAACTCAACTGTACTTCAAACTGATAAACTAGGAAAATTTATTTTGTTAGTAAAAGAGAATTGGTAAGATGCATGGCCTCCATTACTTTAGAACTCAAGTTATTGCAACTCGTGGCATTACCCTTTATATGTCATTATATGCCCTAAATTCTGCAACATCAAACTATAAGAGATTTTATGAAAGATAAGAAAAATTTATATAAGCAGAAGTTTGACCTGTCACATCATTCTCCTAATCCAAGGGTTACCAACCTGAGGTACATGTACCCCTAGGGGTGCATTTTAGAAATTTAGGGGGTACAAAACAAGTTATCAACTTAATACATTTTTGACAGTGATTTTCAGTTACAGACTATCAACTATGAATTACCTTTATCTATTACTGAACTGAACATCAAATGGTTCACTAATGCACATGAAGTTGAGGTAAACCAGTGTGAAAGCCATAAAACACGAAAATCGATGAAAGTTATATCATTAAATAATTGCTAAATAAAAATTTCATACCACACTGCATTCATTTACCTGTTTGAGTGACGCATTTTGCTCAAGTATACAGTCATGTACATGCAATATTATTTATTAACTTACTTAAACCAAAGATATCCTTGATTAAACACAGTTTTACAAAGGGGTACATTGCTTGCTACAAAAGGGTACATTGCTTGCTACAGGACTGCTAAGGGGTACTTAAGCTAAGAAAGGTTGGGAACCCTTGTCCTAATCCAACATGTTCGAACATACTGTTAGAGAGATGTAGAAATTCTTTTACAGCTTTAACTACGATGTGTAACTATACTACTTACACGACCCTTCAGCATGACAGGTGTCAGTCAGTGGGCACCATTTACATGGTATCAGGTCAAACCAGAGCAGTTTCTTGGAAGATCTGGTGCAGGTAACACAGCTACGATGTTCAGAGCATCCATTAGCAACACTGAGAGTAATTGCTAGAGCCAGTATTAGTCTCATTTTAACATACATCTTCACCATTTAGTGTGTGTATCTGTGGAGTATAGCCTATAATAATTAGGTAGGTTAAATATATCGTCAAATGCACCATGGAATTACATGTAGCAACCACTATTTTGTAGAAATGTATCCAGCATAAATATGATGGAACGGAATAGTTCTCTCTTCGTTAAATAAAGCATTTCGAAGTTTGTAATAATAACACAATATTGTGAAACTGAGTGTACGGATAATATACAATCAAGACATCTTTTTATGGTCTGTTTCCATGTTTGCTTATACATAAGTTAGGTCAAATAGCAGTGGAATGGGGCTACAAACAATTCTGCTGCCAGAACATGGAGTCTGAGGGTGTAGCCTACCAATAGTTTCATGTGAAAATTACAATTTTTAATATAATTTTGAATGACTGCTTTAGAAGCTACAGTCTAATAAATACTCGAATATGAACACTGTGATGTCACAGAGAACTAAAACGTGCATAAATAAAATCAACCAGATGCGGATTCTTTACGTGATGCAAAAATTTAGAGCTGTCCACTACAGTGTAAGAGTAACAGGACTAGTTTCCTATGTTGACATCCTGTTTAGCAAAAATTAAACAAATCACTGTCTGATATTGATTATTGTAACAATAATCAATATGAAATCAAGCCCGTCTTATATCATGATAAAGACAAATTTAATGTTACACACATGTATAACTTATATTAATCTACACACCTTACCTTCCTGCTGTACTTCTTGCTCAGCAATAGAATACTGTCAGATAATATTTTGTTATATACATTCCTGAAGACATCACATGTCGGTCCTTATCTTTAGTCAATGAAAGGAATGCATACATGAACAATATATAAATGTACATAGATGACAAGAAATATTCTGTAGCCTTTATTCTCTCACAATGTGTTTTGGGAATCACATTAGTGGGATAGTTGATTAAAATACAGGGTTGTCCTCTTCTGTTTTTGTTTTTCTGGAAGCAGTACTAGCAGAAATCGGCTAATATTGTGTAAAGGCCGCGAGCTTTGCAGAACCATTCCATTGCTTGTTGACACCACTCTATATAGAGCGATGTCAACAAACAAGATATGTCTTTTTTATTTCGAATCTGTCCTCTCCTTTCCTTCTGTCAGTAGTTTGACTCTGGAGATTATAGAATAGCCACCCTAGCCTGCATTCTTTTCACTACACATTGGAACTATTTATTTAACAATCTGCATGCAGATCTAACAAACATTCATATAGCCTTAGTCTCTTCGTTTACTAAAATGAGACAGTACAGCATAGCCTGTGAACTTGAGGAGATTGGTTCCTGTACCTTTAGGATGGAAATCTAGTTCTCTAACCATTAGATGAGAATGGAAAAGGCATATTAGCTGTAAACTTGCTGGTGATACAGTTCTGTTTGGATTATATTAATAATGTGAGCCTACAATGATTACCTTTGGCTCCCCATTCTTGTACCACAAATGAAAGTGCAATACACACCACATAGACTGCATTAGATTGCACATCATTACTAACAGTGTATGATATTGTCTACTTAAAGCAGACTACCAGTAAGTCTTTGTAAGGCCATGTTGGTAACTAGAATTATATTTTTGGCATTAAAGTGCCTAAAAATAATATGATTCAAGTTCAAAAATATAAAAATAAAATTCGACTATGCTGGATTGCCTTAAAAATAGATAATTGACAATGTTATGTATTTTGATTTTCCGGCCCGAAAATATAATTTCAGTAAATTGGTCCATCTATTAATACTACTAGCCGTTGAATTAATTACTTGATATATTAAAGTGTCAAGCGACACTAGTGAGGCACAGTATTGCGGCGCCACACACTCAGCATGTCCAATGTTTCGCATGTATCAGGAAACAATAGGAATGGATTGTTTCAAGTACTAGAACTTGCAAATGCATTGCATAATCAGGAGGAAGTTTTGTTCCAAATGTCAGGCTGTTTTCGCACTTACTAATGTTTTAGACTAAACTACGTTAACCATTAGATCTGCGATTGTAAAGCGTTTTTTAATCTATTTATCCAGGAATAAATTTTAGTCTCAGAACTTCTGTATGTTGTTCTGCTATCAAAACTTTGTTGCTATTCGCTTATTTTATTATTTTATATTTACATTAATTAACGTTTGTCATGTTATAATAATTGTCTAATACTAGAAAAGAAAATGGTGGAATTTTTCCGTACTCTCAGTTATTCAATCATTTATACTTATTATTATTTATATTATATCATATTTTACAATTATTATAATTGCATGTAATTGTATGCCACTTTAATACAATTTTTTGAAACAAAATAGATCAAACACAGCAACTAAAGTTATTTAATTATTGTTATTGTTGTATCGCTGTTCCCAATCCATCTATGGAATTTTCTATTGACGAGTCTTTTTGTCAATTCCTGTAAAAATCATACAATTGTACAGTATAACTTAGCAATTTTCACAGACAAGATTCACTGGGTTTCCATGGTTCGAACTCAGTGCAGTTTAAGCTCAGCTTGAGTCATGGGATGACTCAGCTCGCAGCCATTTAGCGAGCTCAGTCAGTGCGTACTCCCAGTGCGAAGTCATGCGGGCTGGCTATGTGCCACTGAATAGTGGGAACTATTATTAGTTCATGGGATGGCTTAGTACACACTGCTAACCACAGCTATTATTAGGTCGAGCTGTAAGCTAGTGCCAACAATGGAAACAATGGAAACATAGTGATTGGTGCAGTCTTAACCTTAGGTAAAGCATTTGACTACATAACTACATTAAAAAATTCCTTTGTAGCCCTACACTGTACATGTACATGTACATGTACATGTACATGTACATGTAGTTAGACAAAAATTGGAATTAAATATGGTCTTGCGGAGAGTCACATTCAGTAAGCTTGTGGTACATAATACATGTACACTTTGAATTAGTTGCTACTAGTTGTTCACAAGATGAATTTAAGTGCAATCGTCTGTTTTGTTAGTTTAATTTAGCCTCATACTGTAAAACACTCAGTGACCTTACAACTTGTCCATGCTGTAACTAATAGAACTGTTTACCGCCTCTTAATCAAAGTGAATGCTGTTATCCCCCCTCCCCACACCCACTGCGCAATCGCGGAAGTTAAACAGGATTATTTGAAGTAGGCCTATGATTACTAGTAGTATAGTCAGTGCAGATCTACACAGACACCCGGCCCTTTCCGCGTCGTATTAGCCCTAGATCCAAAAACTCCCCGGGCGGACGACCACCCCACCCGTCCTCTCGCCCCTCCTCTCCCCTAAACCTCACTCTATGTGCAAAGCCCTAGAACCTACTCCCCCCATCGCGGGTGGGGTTTCAAAAACCTCATCGGCTGTTCCGCGGAACCCAGTCTAAAGAGCAAACCCCTCGCCCCATCCCACGGCTCGGGCGAGGGGGCGCGCGCGTACGCGCGCGCCCCCCCCGCCCCGCGAACCCCACCCGTCCTCCCACCACCCGTCCCCGCCCCTCCCCACCCCTCCCCACCCCAAACCCCTCCGCCTCGCCCTCCGCCTCGCGGCGGTTCTCGTTCGCGAGTCCAGCCGTGGTCCCACGCCGCCCTCCCCCCGCCCATCCCCCGCCCCTCCCCCGCCCTCCCGCCCCAACGACCCGTCGCGACCCTCGCGGGCGGACCGTCGGCTGGAGTAGGGTGAAGCGAAGGAAAATACGGGTTAGAGTAATGATAGGCTACACCCGTGCGGAGTGCCCGTGCAGAGTTTACGACGCTGACTATACTACTATAAAAAACTTACCGAGTGGTGGTGGTGGTGCTTCCGGATGATTTCTTCGCCGGGGACTGTTGAGACTGAACTGGTCGGGGTGACACCGCACTCGCGCGCTCCTCCGTTCGAGCGCCCCCGGACCTTCGATGAAAGACTCGCGTCTTAACCCTCATTTTCCCCGGACCCTCCCCTAGGGGAATCGCCCGTCCCCGTGACGAGCGGCGAGAGAAAGTGAAGGCGGTGGCTCTTCCGCGCTTCAAACCGTAGACTTCGCGAGGAGGTTAGCCGACGACATCATCGCTCGGAGGAGTAGAAATAGAAATAGATAAACGGGATAGATGGATGCTTGTCTTCTCTTCGCCATCGTCATCATCATCATCATCATCATCATCATCATCATCATCATCATCATCATCATCATCATCATCATCATCATCATCATCATCATCCTACAAATAGACCCGCCTCTACGATGATGTCGTTGACTCGCCACCGATTTCTTTGACCACCGCGTCCACTTTCCCCCGGGTAGCAAACTCCGATAGGGAGAGAGCGCATCGTGCGCGTGCGATGTCACCCCCCACCTACGAATGAAGACAATAGAAGAAATGTGAACTGATAAGGGGTGAGTATGAGCGGAAGCTGCGCTAGTATCGTCTACCCCTTTGGTTTGGAGAGGTAAATGGTTTTTAATGTATTAGCTAGTGTTTTATTGCTCGGTTTTAAGGCTACAACCGGTAAACCCTCCGTTTTGAGGACGGAGACCCCTTACAATAGAGAGTGAATGTGAAAAAAATTATACGGGTATATGTACAAGGGTTATGATGCACTGTTCGTTTACTCTCCAATTTATCGAATGAAGTAGTCTCATCTCCGAGAAATCAGTACTAGCATTCTATAGGACTCGTACTCACCCCGTCTTCTGCAACCTTCCGCTTACCATAGAAGTAGGTGAGTCCGGTCTTTAGCTGGGTGTAGCTATACGTTTGGTTTCCTCTTCTGATAAAACCCCGATTGTCCCCTCTCACCGACTCCCCTGTCCTGAGCACGGAGAGGAACTTCTCTTTGGTTAGGGCGTTTCCTCTTTTGTTTAGTCCTTTGCTGCTATACTTGCTATCACCATCAGCGGACCAGCAAAAGTATGTTTTTGAGTTGAGCGCGATGACCCCCTCTCCCCGAAACTCCTCCTTAAACAGGCCGGGGGTTCGTGTTTCGTATCGTTGCACCTTCTCACAACATTCCCTCATCTCCCACTCTTGGCCAAGCACCTTGGTCGTGATAAAGTCTTCCTTGTGCCTATCGCAGAAGGGTCTGGGAAACCATCTACCATATTCTCTGTAGAACTCTTCTTTTTTATCTTTTCGGATGACCTCATCTATACTACGAGCACTCAGAGCCATGTAAGCGCTATCCGTGTCTATTTCTACGTACTCAAAGTCCTCTCTGCTGACGAATCTGTGAAAATAAAACGGACGGGTTGTAGGGGGGGGGGGGGGGGGTTGGGGTTGACACCAAAGAATAAATAGAGAAGGATTTGATAAAATCTTTGTATAGTCTAGTTCTACTTACCTATCCATAAAGTCGTAGTAGAATTCTAGCATTCTCAACTTGGCTCTCTGGAGGATAACGAATCCTACGACAGATGGAACATCCATTCGAATCTAAAAGAAAGAAAGAGAGAGAGAGAGTTTACCCTACCACTCAGAAAAAGTTTCGTCAAATCAAGAATCAAAATAAAAAAAAAAAGATTGTCAACACTTGCCTTTTTCTTGTGAAGCTCTATCTCAAAGTAGTTTTCATCAACTTCGTTTAGACTAGAAAAGTGCCTACTCCTCACTTTGACAGCCGCCTCCTCTACTGTCTCCACATACTTGACAGTCTTATGTTTCTCTTTATTTGTTATGGTCTTTCCGTAGGCTAAATTCCCAACGAGCTTGCTGGTGCTGGCCAAGAGGGCCAGGTCGGGGTTCACATCCCCACCTCTTCTTGCGTCTGAGACCGAAGAACCAAAGTCTTTGTAGATGGCTCGTGGGATAAAGTGAACAAACTGATAGATCCTGGTAATTATCAAACCTTGATCTAGATACCATCTAGCCAGATCGGAGAGTAGTGTGATTCGCTCGCCAAAAAGACTCCCCACGAGCATTCGCTGAGGTCTCTTCAAGAATCCGTTCTGTTCGGCAAAAGCGCGCATGTGTTCGCTAAGGTGTTCTCTTCCCACGTTTATATTCTTGAAAATAGGTGCCATCTCAGAGAACTTCGCTTTTAGCTCTTCGGGTACGGAAATGTCACACTCCACTAAACCATAGTACTCTCCACTACGAATGTTATTGATTATCTTATCGAGGTTGACGTAACCCCTCTCCGGATAGAGAGAAGAAAAGAAGATGGCGAGAAATGTCCTAACTTCTACATCCGAACGAACTCGCGCTTCCCACTCACACTGCCGAGTGGTGATGAGCTTATAGCCTAGAGCCTTGATGTAATCTTCTTTCCTTGCAGTGTCCACCCGGAGCTCTTCATTCGTCATGTTTCTGACACCTTTTCCGTTCCCTCCTAGCTCGCACTCGTGCCCATGCCAGTAGCAACCGTGGAATTGGTACACCGTCCGACTCTGTTCGCTATAACCATCCACTGGTAGGTTGTGACAGCCTATCCTCATTTCTCCTCCATTCTGTTGGTGAAGGATGACCTCTCCTCTCTTCCACGATTGGAACTCTAACCAACCATGCGCCACTTTGCTGAACTTTTTAATAGGTTCTAGAGCAAAGCCTCGGCTCTCTAGCCTCCGCCTGGGATAACCCGTAGGCATATTCCCCATCATACAGTATAGGTAGAGGGCGTTGGCATCAACTCCCAGAATGGACCTACAGGGTTTTGCGGATGTGCCATACATCTTCTCTCGAATAGAGGTCACTCCAACTTCATGATGTCTGTGAAAGATAATGCTTGGCCCTCCCACGAGGTTATCGCGAAGAGTATGGTACAGACTTTTGCTCTCCTCATCGAACAGACATATGGGTTGCGAGTTGCAAAGTTCGTCTCGGAGAGACATTAACCTATGCAGCGGAAGAGCGGCTTGTGGAGGAGAGTAGCCATAAGGTCGGGCCTCCACCTCCATAAACAACCATCTGATAGCCAAGCCTGGAAGCGAGATTGCGGATTTCAACATGTCAATACCCTTTTGTCGATAGATAGAGCTCTGACGTGCAATGGCCTCGATGAATGGGGCCACATCGAGGTTGTTGTACCAGATGAGAAAATCCCTGAACGTTTCCATGTTCTCTCTTTCCCACACGACCTGACAGTGGTGATAATCTTGCTCGCTCAATTCTTGCTGAGTCAGCGAGTTGAAAAAACTCTCTCGGGGAGGGAGTCCATAATAATCCAACCTTCTCAGGGAATCTACCCAGTCGTAAGGAAAGAATCCCTTACTCTCTGACACGCCAAATGCCTTCAAGTATTTGGAGTAGTTGAATCCCGGTGCGATAAAGTTGCATATGTCAAGGAACCTAAAACGTCTACTCTCCACGCAGGACATACTGTTAACACGCTTAACGATGAAGACAAAATCTTCTCCCTCCTCCTCTTGTAGAGAGCGAAGCAAAGGTCCCTTTAGTATATTTAGGTCATACTTTTGTGAGTTGAAACCAACCACCGGAACGCTGGAGATGTGCTGTTCTAACTCTCTTTCTAATCCGGAGAGACCGGACTTCACCCTGTAAGTCGAGACGTTAGAGAACTTTTCGTCAGCAAAGGCTTCTTCTCTATCCGCCCGATCCGCAAGGAAAGTAGAGAGTCGCTTGCGTACATCCCGGAATCTTTCTCCGAACAAATCTCCTGCCACGTCAGCAATCTTTGCTATGTAGTGGACGAATTGACGAATGCACTTCGTTCCATCCTTGCTGTCGACACTCCTCACAAAGCACTTGGCCTGCTCAAACCCCGGGACGTTAGAACATACAGATATGCTCAGTAACTCGTGTCTTGCACTAAAAGTCATTGTGGAGGTGTTAGTTTGTAGGTTGTCTTTTGGCATGAAGCATTCAATATCATAGGTGATATAGTAGGGGTAGTATAAGAGGTCGGGGTTCACCACCTCTATTCCCGCCACTCGCTTGAGTTTTGTGAATATGGTTGGCGGAGGTCCAAACGTTCCACCAGGGAAAACAAACACCGATGCTTCCTCTGGCGAGCACTTATGTCGCCGTAGGCTGGACAAACGTGTGAAAGCGCCATCGCACAACTTGCAGGTGAAACATCTGGCAAACAAATCAACATTCTTTATCCAGCTGAAGTGGTTTTCGTACATGTTGACAAAGAGTTTACGGGCTTTGTTTCGTGCCCCAGATGACCAAACTATCGGAGCTACCCCCTCATCAGTTAGGCAGAAGACTATTATAGATATGTCAAAATGATCTTCCAAGGCCAGCAGATCACTCGCGCCCACCCCGGGAAAGTCTGACAAAGTTGATGAGGGTGGGGAAGAAGATCTAGATTGTCTCATGTATTGTTTAAACAAGCGATGTGTTGTGGTCTGAGAGGGGCGATGACAGCAACATCCCTTCTTTGGGTCGCAGTTACAGTCATACATCATGGCCAAACATCTAAAGAAACACAATTTGTCTGGGTAGGGACGGGCACCTCCTCTGGACCAAAAGTCTACATCTAGTGCTATCACATGTCGGTTGTTAAGTATGTAGTCTGGGAGTTTGCTCACTACACCACCCACCTTGCCAATCTCTAGGAGTTTATAGATGTAGAATGTCAAATTTGCAATGTGACGTAAAACCCAAGCGGTGTTCGGTCTCCTTTGTGCTGACCTCTCTCTCAAGTCGAGCTCCTGCACAGATTCGCAAAACTCTCTCATCTCATTCTCTGCTCTGATCAGTCTTGGCTTGGGGAAGAACGCGGCATTGTTGCTTGATGAGTGAAAGTAGCGCAACTCTCCACTGGTCTTATGCTCGAGGATGACTCCAGCGCTACAGTTAATCTTCACAGTACAAGGTACTCTCTTCCACATCGCTCTCAATTTAGTCCACACCTCTTCATCTCCTTCATCTTCACATTCCCCTCTCCACACTCGAACGTTGAGAATGTCTTCTACAGGACGAGAGTGTATTGTGGACCTGATCGAGCTCCAATAGCGGGCTAGTAGCACCCCCATCTCATCCCCCTCTTCAGCTGTTGGAGGTTTGGACCAGAAAACATCATCAAACTTCTCTGCATCCCCCTCATCTTTTTCCGCCTTGGCCTCGCTATGAAATCGTCTCATGTGATGACCTAGCTTTCTCCTCCCATCAAAACATCCGCCACAAACCGGGCACTTGTGTGGGTGAGCCTGTGCATGCATTCTCTTCGTGTGCCTGTCTAGAGAAAACGCTGTTTTGAGAACCAGACCGCATAGTTGACAAGTGTGCTCGGCCTGACGAGAGCTCTCCCCCCCTATAAAAATACAAAATAGTAGGGTGTAAGTTATTCTTTTACCTCATACTACTATTAGCAATCCACAATTGTTACCAACTACCTCATTTAGCACTAACCTTTTTTACTTGTTGACATCTCTGATCAGGTGCTGACTAGTAGGTAAGTGTCTCTGTTTAGTCTCCCTATAAAAAATATATAGTAGTAGGGTGTAAGTTAATTTTTTTTGTTTTTGGCTCAATAGCGTTATATACAATAGACACTTCACAATTGCTGCCGATTACCCTATTTAGCACTAACCTTATGTTGTACTTGTTGACATCTCTGATCAGATGCTGACTAGTAGGTAGCTGTCTCTGTTTACTCTCACTCTGTTGACTAGAGGCTGATTGTTCATACTGCTAGAGTGAGAAACTCATACCTTAAATAGTAGTATTCAGTGGGCGGAGTCTAACCATTTCCCCACCCTTGGCAATACCACCCCGATGTGAATCCGAACCCTCCCGATGTGATTCCGAAGCTTCCCGATGCATCCCGATGTGATTCCGAAGCTTCCCGATGCATCCCGATGTGAATCCGAAGCTTCCCGATGCATCCCGATGTGATTCCGAAGCCTCCCGATGCATCCCGATGTGATTCCGAAGCTTCCCGATGCATCCCGATGTGAATCCGAAGCTTCCCGATGCATCCCGATGTGATTCCGAAGCTTCCCGATGCATCCCGATGTGAATCCGAAGCTTCCCGATGCATCGGAATCACATCGGGATGCATCGGGAAGCTTCGGAATCACATCGGGATGCATCGGGAAGCTTCGGATTCACATCGGGATGCATCGGGAAGCTTCGGAATCACATCGGGATGCATCGGGAAGCTTCGGAATCACATCGGGATGCATCGGGAAGCTTCGGATTCACATCGGGATGCATCGGGAAGCTTCGGAATCACATCGGGATGCATCGGGAAGCTTCGGATTCACATCGGGATGCATCGGGAAGCTTCGGAATCACATCGGGATGCATCGGGAGGCTTCGGAATCACATCGGGATGCATCGGGAAGCTTCGGATTCACATCGGGATGCATCGGGAAGCTTCGGATTCACATCGGGATGCATCGGGAAGCTTCGGAATCACATCGGGATGCATCGGGAAGCTTCGGATTCACATCGGGATGCATCGGGAAGCTTCGGATTCACATCGGGATGCATCGGGAAGCTTCGGAATCACATCGGGATGCATCGGGAAGCTTCGGAATCACATCGGGATGCATCGGGAAGCTTCGGAATCACATCGGGATGCATCGGGAAGCTTCGGAATCACATCGGGATGCATCGGGAAGCTTCGGATTCACATCGGGATGCATCGGGAAGCTTCGGAATCACATCGGGATGCATCGGGAAGCTTCGGATTCACATCGGGATGCATCGGGAGGCTTCGGATTCACATCGGGATGCATCGGGAGGCTTCGGATTCACATCGGGGTGCATCGGGACACATTGGGATTGGATAATAAAAAGGGAGGAGTCAAGAAATGAGCAGATGTATAAAGGGAGAGTGGGATCACAGTCTCAGCATTCAAAGTTCAGCACATCACTACTGTACAGGAACACTACTACAATAGTACATTATCAATGGATACTGACAACATAGTCCAGAACCAAGAAGAGTTATTTGCGGGCTTAACGGACTCACAAATGGATGGAATTATTGAAGAAGAAGAGTGCAGTCAGAAGAGGAAAGAAGAGGTGGATGCGTTAAAAGAGGCACGGAAGAAGGGGAAAATAATAGGAGTGGGGAGTCTTGCCCGAAAGGATCTTTCTAACATGGCGGACTCTCCGTCCTCCCCGGAGCGGGCCTCGGATAGGGGCGAGACCACAACAACCAAGAAGAGGAAGAACCCAAAAGGAGATGAAATCTGTGCTAAGAAAAAAAAGAAACCCCAGGCGATTGTAATATCAGATGATGATGATGATGATGGCCACGGAGCCGATACGGCTACGGAAGAAATGGATGGTGGTGAGACGACGAAGGGAAAAAAAGCTACCAAGTCCCCTTGCAAGGGGAAGAAAAAGAGCGGGGGACTAAGCCTGGAGAAAGCTCGTGCAGTGGCGGCAACCCTAATGTAAGTAGCCCTATTCGTATATCTATAGATTACCGTACTATCTTTCTCCCGTTTAACCACTTTGTCGGATCTATATACACCACTTTCATTATTGTAGGAGCATGGGAGCGGAGAAGAGGAGCTCTCTGCAGACGACGGTGAAGCTGTCGGAGCTAGAGCCAGGAACTGTGCTAGAAGTGAGTGGAGGTTCGGTGGTTGAAACGGCATTCGGAAAAGCATTCTTAGCCAGGGCAAGCTATGTGGATGACAAGGGGATGAGACATTGCATCAGCTTTCACACCAACATTCGTCACGCCATGCCCAAGCTAGCGGATGTCAAAGAAGAGGAGCTAAAGGACCTTACCCTTCCACCTAGGATCATGGTGTACTTGGGACAGCAGGAGACCGCTAAAGGACAAAACACATTCAACCGTATCGAGAGCGTGTGCTCCCTGCCAGGAGCAGCCATGAAAAAGCTGGCCGGTGACTTGAGAAAGAAGACCTTGGTCCAGTTGGAAGATTTTTTTCGAGTGCAAACGCTATCTTCCTTCCCCGTTGGTTCTGTGCTGGTGGTGACCGCGCTCCGACCCACATACGTCCCAAGATGCGGTGATGGTGATAATGCGAGCAACTCCATTGCCACCTACGAGTGCCGGATTGGAAACGAAGAAAAAAAGGGAGAAGTCTTCCTTCCGGGACGTCTGGCAGTTTCGATGAAAGAGCTCCTCCCCTCCGTGATGGTGTACAAGGGACAGAAGACTTCCAAGAGCGGGAGAACATTCTACGATTGTGCCATTCTAGACTCCATCCTCGGCGAGCGTCTCCTCCCCGCCACTGCACAGTTTTGAGGCAAAAACTTTTGTCATTCACACTCATTCGTGTCTACTTATCAATTGATTTTATATTATTACTCTCAAACTCGTGTATCGTTAGCCTTACTCATATTTTTCATAGTCGTATATCGGTTTTTATCGATTGATTTTATATTATTACTCTCAAACGTATTGAAAATTAAAACAAACTCGTGTATCATTACCCTTACTCATATTTTTCATAGTCGTATATCAAGTTTTTTATCGCTTGATTTTATATTATTACTCTCAAACGAATTGAAAATTAAAACAAACTCGCGTATCATTACCCTTACTCATATTTTTCGTAGTCACATATCAAGTTTTTTATCGATTGATTTTATATTATTACTCTCAAACGCATTGAAAATTAAAACAAACTCGTGTATCATTACCCTGACTCATATTTTCATAGTCGTATATCATCTATTCTAGAATACATCACACACCATTACTCTAACCCGTATTTTCCTTCGCTTCACCCTACTCCAGCCGACGGTCCGCCCGCGAGGGTCGCGACGGGTCGTTGGGGCGGGAGGGCGGGGGAGGGGCGGGGGATGGGCGGGGGGAGGGCGGCGTGGGACCACGGCTGGACTCGCGAACGAGAACCGCCGCGAGGCGGAGGGCGAGGCGGAGGGGTTTGGGGTGGGGAGGGGTGGGGAGGGGCGGGGACGGGTGGTGGGAGGACGGGTGGGGTTCGCGGGGCGGGGGGGCGCGCGCGTACGCGCGCGCCCCCTCGCCCGAGCCGTGGGATGGGGCGAGGGGTTTGCTCTTTAGACTGGGTTCCGCGGAACAGCCGATGAGGTTTTTGAAACCCCACCCGCGATCGGGGGGAGTAGGTTCTAGGGCTTTGCACATAGAGTGAGGTTTAGGGGAGAGGAGGGGCGAGAGGACGGGTGGGGTGGTCGTCCGCCCGGGGAGTTTTTGGATCTAGGGCTAATACGACGCGGAAAGGGCCGGGTGTCTGTGTAGATCTGCACTGACTATACTACTATTACTGTATAAGATTTTTTGAAGGCTGTTAAATATCATTTTATTTTGTCAACGAAGAAAAAGTATTTTTTAGCAAAAACAACATCAAAATAAAAATAATAAAGCACATGTAGATGTACATTTATAATCTCTAGACTTTACTCTGTGATTGTAATTAGTAGACAAAGAAGAAATACATGTATATATAAAAAATTCAGCTATTTCTCAAACCTCTATCACCCTTGTAATAATTATAGCACATCTAAATTCCTACTAAACAAATAGAGTATTGTAGGCTATATACTGTAATTATTACAATCTATAGTATCGCAGGCTTAGATTGCATATGATTTACAAGCCCCTCTCATTCCTTGAGTTGGAGGAGTTCCTTTAGATATGAAACCACTCATGAAACGTGGTAGATCTGATGAGAAATACTGCTGGTGAACATCTGTGAAACAACTTGGTTTTATACAGATTCCCTCTCCGTCTGTGCAGCCATTATCTTCCTAAAAAAGTAATTATCCAGTTGATATAATTTCCTCTACTTGCATTAGACCAAACAAGCATTGCCATCCAATTTTTCATCATATATTCGCACATCTTCTGTAATTTATTATCAAATAATGCTTTGTGACTTACTTCATTTCCACTGCATATTTTGAATAGAGTAGTAGCAGACATTATTCCATTGGAACCATAGTAGACTTCCTTCTTGGTGTGATACCCAAACAATATCTTAGGTATAGCCAGAGGAATGGGGTCATCCTTTCTGGTCACTCTCCAGCTGTTACCAAGAAGCTGGAAGTAATGCAAACGTTTTATGCTAGATGTAGCTAAGTGGGGGATGGAAAAGGAGAGAGAGGGAAATACTGGGCTACATACAGCACTTATATAAAAGGTATATTGTCTACCTAATAGACTACTGCTACATCAAATGCGTGTCTATGTAATAATACCCGTTCTGTCCTCTCGCAATAAATGTCTAATAAATTAATTTACATGCATATCTGATCATCATTTCAATGAGGAAGTTCAAGCCAACTTGTCACTTAAACATATGTACTTTATGTGTTCCATTGCTCATTAGTATGTGTCAAAATACATTATGTCAAAAATAGAAGTACTGATAATCCAGTTTACCGGCACACTGGACGCAAGTTTGCACTGGGAGTGCAGGCAGTTTAATCCCTCATCCTCGTTGCAATTGGGTAAAAGTAATAAATTACAGCACTTTTAGACATTGCATGACCAATAATGCAGACATCCACCATACCAACTCTGTCATGGTAGGTTGGGATTGGTCACACACATCACATGTATATAGGAACTACCGGATGCATTAAGAGCTCCCTGCCAAAACAGATTTTTCCTTATTATTTGAGCATGCTTACCCTGTCATATCCATAAGCAAAGTCCCGATCTCCTACCCTGGGGGAACCGAATGTATAAACATGGAGCTTAGACTGAGGAACTACTCCGTCTTTGAGAAGACTGGCTCCAGTGAGCTGAGACTGGGCACCGCCTACACAATGTAGAAAGAAATATTAGGCTAAAAATGCATGTGAACTGTTCCTTACTTTTTTGTAATGTAACATTCTATATATATTCTATACAATATAATCGACATTTACTCTTGTTTTGGGAAACAGTGAGGTATAGAGGGATGGGAATAAAGCAGCCATTTGATGATGTCAAAATATATCAAGTAGTCACATAATATAATATGCAACTTTGTTTCATGTAGTAAATAGCAATTATGTCTCACCTAAAGAATGTCCTGTCACAATGACCTCTGCAGTCGGTAGGGTAGAGAGAATCCCCTGAACTAAAGACTTCACACATGGATACAGACCATCATGTGTTTTCTTGTTGTATTCAAACACCTGTATTATTACCGTATAATGTTAGACATGGTCATGGCCAAGATTCAAAGCAACATTTTAATCAGTTACGAAGCTGCGTACTTAAAAGTCGCCGAAGTGAAAAGTTCAACTTCTGTGTCTGTCATTAACTTACTTCTCCACCGGTGGGTCTAAAGTTAGTTTTTCCAGTGCTTACTCCTAACAGAAACTGTTCAGTCAGCTGTTCAGGAGATGATGTCCCCTCGTAGGCTATTACGATACGATTATCTGCAGTAGATTTGGCTATGACTGCGGCGCAGTGATCAAACTGAAATATCCAATCGCAGTCCATAGTCAAGAACTCGACAACCTGAAAGTCAAAAACCAAAACTTTAGTACTAGTTTGACATTAGATAGAAAATACAAATGATGATGTTATGAGGCATCTGGTAAATAAGCCCACAGAAAGATGGAACTAACTCTATAAATTTCTAGATGAAACCTAGGCAAAGTGTTGGACAAAACGAGACCTACATGTACATCAAATCTGGAATCTTCTACAGCAGATATCAATGTAGAGAAATATTTACATGTCAAAGGATGCCACACTTGATATGTTTGTTATCATACTAAACATTTTTTGAGAAAAAGATTTTTACCTCATAGTTGCTGTTGATTTGTGTCTTTACAGCGCTCTGTATAGACGCCTTATCATATCGGGTGGGATTAAGGTAAGCTAGGGATGACCATTTGGAGAGTTCTTCTGCAAGACTGCTGTCATAGTTGGCAGGAGCATCAGCAACAGCAGCACATTCAGATGCAGAATCAGCACTGTGTCCACTAGCTAGGCAGTGATCTTTAACTAAAATACAACATCAATTAGTTTAGAGCTCAATGTTACTCATTCGGCCGACTTTAGAAAATTGCCAAAATTTTGTTTTACCAACAATGCTAATAGTGGTTTGTAAATTATTGTGTAACCTTTTGGGTTAAATATTTAAATGTTGAACTATTTGTTTTAGCCAACCAAGTGTGTTTTTAAAGTTAAAGCTTTACACTCACCAGAGCCGGTAGTGTGACAGGTATTACTCAGAGGACACCATCTACATGGTACTGAGAATGAGAGAAATCCTCTTCCGAATTTTCTTGAAGATCTGGCGCAGGTAAAACAGTCACGATGCTCAGTGCATCCATTGACAACGCTGAGTACAGCCAGTAGTGCTAGTACCACTTTTATCTCCATCTTGTACATTGACTATTTTGTACCTCTTTATATAGCTTATCTATAAAATCTATGATACACATGCACAGATATATTTATCTAATCTAGAATAATAGTCGTGGTGAAGCGAAAGTATATGATAGATACACTGTATATTTATTTAATCTAAAGCAATAATCATGGTGAACCAAAAGCTAGTTTTACAGCATGACTTTTATATGATCTACATGTGCATGACACGGGAATTCAATCAGAAAGTCTGTAAAATATTATTCATTATTTGTTTTATTAGAAAAGTTTAGTTATACAAGTGTGTGGTACGCGTATATTATCACTAACAGTTAATTTCGCTTACCTTCTTAGCTGCACACTGTGGAAGGATTAGATGCTGTATCATCTTCCTGATTCCAAGCATTGAACACTGCTGTTAGCCAATCAAATCTCTCTTACCTCATTTACTGTTACACAACATCTAGGAAGGCTTTTAGGAGGGGCCACTGCATTGTGTTGCAATAAAAATATTGCTAGCAGACAACAAACTTCCTTGAACAATCATGCACTCATTTGTGTGGAATGCTAGAGCCGATCTCAGCCTGGGCTCCTAGATTGATATTCAGTATAAGCCTATACATTGTCGTAAGCTTCATTGAACACACTCAATTCATACATTTATGCTACATTAGATCTTGAACAAAATAAAGTTATCCAATTTGCAATCTACTAAGCACATTTATTATAGGCTAATGGTGCATTGTTTGTTAGAGTGACTGTAAATGGCCAACATGTGATTCATATTTGCTGACATACAGTTTTGTTTACTACTTTATACCAAGATATATTTTTATTTACAGTTTTACATTCACAGACATCCTGTATTATTCGTTATGCTAGATAGAACCGGTTTGACATTATTTTTTATTTTTGTCATAATATGCTGCCTAAAGATGATTTAGTGCTGACCCAACGTGACTGCAAGTACATACATACCCAGCTAACGATGTCACAATATGACATCAATTATTGCTATTATTATCTATTTTACTCCTATATAAGTATACCTCTGAAATATGGAAATCAAAAGGCCCAATGTTACTATGGGTGTATAAGCATCAAGATATGCTATATTTTGGAGCAGATAATTTTATATAGGTGTTGGTGGCCGAGTGGTCTAGCGCTAGTCACTCTGGTCTTGCAGCAAGGACGTGGGTTCGAGTCCCACCAACGACCTGGAGGTTTTCGTCCCGAAGAAGGTTTTCCCTCTGTGCCATATCGAACTATAATAATATCCAGCTCCAGGAGCCGTGGTGGCCCCTCGACTAGCTCTGCTACTGGGCAGCCACGTTAAAGAATTGTGTCTGGCACCACGGATATATTATTATTATATATTATAATATATTACTGCTACTGGGAGACTCAAAAGAGGTAATTTATCCAATAATATTATTACTTTGTCATGATGCCAAATACTGTGGTTTGACTGCTGGCAATGTTCATACCTAAGCAATTAATACCTTTTGAGTACATATTTGTGGTCATTTTAATACAAGTGAATATTATAGCTTACTGCATGTTATTATTCTACATTTAGCTATCATTTATATTATTATTATACAATTTTGTTACAGTTTTCACGAGTTTAGTGGGTTTAGAGGATTGAAATAAAGTTAAGATAATATCCTATCCTATCAAACTCCGTTGTTCTCAAGTCAACCCCCAGTGGCCAGTACAGTGACATTTGGCAATAAGTAATTGCTAGAATCAAAACGATTGAAATTTAACAAAAAATAAGGCTCAAATTTTGGGATATAATTATAGCTGTAACGACCATTATTGGAGATTATTGAAACACTAATAATTAATACTCAGGTCTATTTTGTGGGCTTGAAATGTGGGTGCACGTCATATTACGGTCATTGTATAACCTCAATTTTGGAATTAATGCACATAGGCTATAATATATACTTGGCTAGTTATTGTCTTTTTAATGTAATCAGTTTTTTCCTACTTTACATTATTGATAGCAGGTAAGAAAAGTTCAGCAATTACTTTTAAATTTGGGGCATAGAAGGGTTCTTCACCATGCTGTTGTCAAAATAGCAAATGAATATGTGGAATAGGGGCATTTTCAGGCTGGATGCTCTTCCTTAGGCCACCAATGACTTTTTATAGGAATCATACATACATATAGATCTCCCACAGAGCTCTAACAACTAGGCCAAGGCTGTGTAAGTTTATTTCTCTATAACATAATACATTATATTATTGTAAAGTTTCTGCGTGTGGGCGTGTTTAGTCGAGGACGACCTACTTGCAAAAGTGGTACTAGGCTTTTGTCATTATATGAAAGATCGACAGGTACTTGTAGTTAGTAAGTCAACCAAGACAAACCATGTGATCCTGAGTTAATGCTAGCTTGCTATACTTAAGAAAAAGTATGTTCAGTTCTAGTAGGATGTTCGGGCATCAAGGTTGAAGACCTAATCAGCTGGAACCAACCTTAGCTACGAGAGAAGACTCTGTATAAGTAGTA
The DNA here is from genome assembly GCA_935421135.1 of Bugulina stolonifera. NCBI lineage: Eukaryota > Metazoa > Bryozoa > Gymnolaemata > Cheilostomatida > Bugulidae > Bugulina > Bugulina stolonifera. The sequence goes on from OW285195.1 coordinate 11,161,133, forward strand.
TAGAAGTGTCTTTATTGAGATCTAAGCATCAACTGAGACCATAACAGTAGAAAACATTGGCTTTATATAGTATTCAAATTCCCGAAAAATAGTTCTGGTAAAAGGCCGGCGTAGCGTCGCTCAGAGCCGACGTAGCATCGTTCGGTGATTGAATAACAACATGGCGGCTGGAAGGCCGAGGGGCAACTCAAAATAGGACGGCCATAACATAGGTTGCTTCAAAACGGTAAAGGGACATTTCGAAAAAGACAGTTCGAAACAGGACATTCCGAAACCGGACAATTCGCAAACGGACAGTTCGAAAACGTAAAAAAGAAGACAACTCTACAGCAACTTTTATTTCTTATTGTGAAGCTTTTGCCGATATGGTATGCAAAGAGTAGTGTTTCCGTTTCCTGTCAATAATGTAGTTTCTCTTTGTAAAGACCTTCAAGTAATCAAGTTTCTCTAATTTTTTAATGTAATAATCGTTATTCTACTTTTATGTAGAATACTGTGTTGAATAAACCATGGCTATAGAGTGAAACGAGTGTTACAACTTTATTTCACCAAAACCTTGTCAATCAGCTGGTGTTAAGTGAAGCTTAGTATTTTTTTAATTTAAAGCTTGACTTCTAAAACTTAGAATTATAAAATAATTATTTATATTTTATTATAATATAATATAATTACTTTAGCTGTAATGCTTAGTATTATTATAGGATCATGCTTTATTAGAAAAAAGATGTAGTATTATGCTATTATGCATATTATAATAATAATTTAATAATTGTAAGTTTGTAGTCAAAGTGAAGGTCTAGTTATGGTATAGTGGCTATTTAATCTGTCCACACTTTTGTTTTATTTGTCATGTTTGCAGTGAATTTTTAGTCAAACCTCACCTTAAAGTTCCTAACTGTTTGCCTTTATTTTTTCATTCAACAGATACTTATCACTATCCTATTTGTAGGCTAATACACAGCAAATTGACCAGTGTATTATGCCGCAGGAAAATTACATCTCACTGGTACTGGGACTGTTAGTTTTGAAACTCTTTTTTCTAATACCATGTTTATACTATTGACTTTCTAAAATATTTATGCTACACCGTATGTCAACAGTTTGTTTGCTGCCGTTAGTTTACTTGACCTAAACACACTTTGGCTCAAGTTGAAAAAACTAGTTGCTAGTATACCAAGTAACTACACATCTGCTTTTCTGCCATACATGTATATGAGTATTAGAATCAATAACATGCGTTGGGAACTCACATAAGTGAGTATTGTAAGTATCCTTGTTTATTCAGCAAAGCATATTATTATATCTGACGTATTCATCACTGATTGTAGGAGTACGAGTTGGTTGAAATGGGACTCCCATCCTCTAGCATTGTCAAACAATTAGTGTCAGCGTGGTGCATTTTTCCTCTGTCTGCCTCAATTATAGACATTGCAGCCGTGAAGCGGTCACCTTCAAACAGGCCTAGTGAACTATGGATATTCTGACCGTCATCAGCTCCATGTATGCACTAGTCCTTTCAAGTGAGTTGTCTGTCTACAAGCATTTCACCTTCTATTACAGATATAATTTTTATCACCAGTGATCCTATTTTTTATATCTCTGGCTAACATGTAGATATAAATACATCATCCCATTCGCTTACATTAGAGGTTACACATAGTAGTACATGTTTTACATTACTTTAAGTTGCATTGCTATGAATAGTATAATAGTAATAGACTTACAGGTATTTACAGTCTGCCTTACAATCTCTCTGCCTCCTGCCTCCCTCTTTTACTTGCAAAGTTAAAGTGGTAAAATCCAAGTTCAGCAGTAAACAGCTTCAAGACAAAGCTTTGTGCTGTATTAAACCCAATGGACTTGGACTCTATCTTGTTGGTGAACAGCTAATTTTTTCAAGGCTAACAGGTCCCAGTAGGGTAATGTTTAAATGCATAGGTTTAAATCCACCTAATACATGTACTATCTCTGCTCCAACACCGTTTTTTTCTTTAAATTTCTATGTTAACTAGGCGTATACTTTCAGCAGGATTTAAGAAAACAGATGTCAAGCTTGCTACTCTCCGATCTCACGATGGAAGGATTGAGGGAAGACTCTCTCTTGAATAAGTATATAGGTTACATGTAGTTTGACTCAACTCAGGTCAGATTGGCTAATGAGTGGAAACTAGCAGATTGTAAGTTAACTATACATGCCCTTCATGATATTGTAAGAAAATAGCTATTGAGTTGACCATTTTTCAGTTTCACAGTTTACCTTTTTGAGAAAATCGACAGATGTGGGCGCAGTATTCTCTTTATAGACGTTTAACGACCACTTGCTTTTGATTAACGATGAAAAACTATTTCAACTTTTCAGAACTCCATCTAAAAATGTCATCATTTAACTTTTCTGGTACTGCCCAACGTCTGATACTGCTATATAAATTATATTCTGCTATTCAAAGAATTTAACATGTTAATGGTAGTGATTCTACCACAGGTACTTCTACGTAGTGCTCTGTTAGTGTAAACAATCGTGATGGAGACTTGAACTGCAGAGTTGTTGCACTACATGCTGCCCTGTGTGTTCGAGGTAAATGGTTGAGATTGGTAAGGTATGAAAGTTGCTTGCAGCGCAGAGAAATGAGACCTGCTTCGATTGTCAAATATTACACCTTGTTTAAAGTATTGTTCTAATTGTTTAGATGCTGTCAGTCACCAGATGTTGATGCTCTCAATTAATGTTCCTGAAAGTTGAAAAGACCCAGATACAAGCATCTTTAATGGGATCCTTGTTAAGAACACCTTGCACTCTGACAATGTACAAATAGGTATTAACATTGTTCTTGTACACATCACTAACCAGTAGTGCATAGGCCTAAAATACAGTTATGTTTGATAATATTCATTTTCAACAGCGGAATATGTCTCGGGTTGACACAAATTGTGAATGGGTGCAATTCCCATGGGGTTTCAGTACAGGTGATGTGCTGTGTTCAACCTTGTTTAGTCTCACAAGACTGTGTCCGCCTGAACACACACGGTCATGATGTACGAGTATATATGGGTATATCCATTATATAACTCATAATTATATTGTTTCTCAACTGTATAATAAATCATCTGTGGTCTTTTGCTTTGCACTTAGATGGTCGTAGCATATTTTACTAGCAGGTTTGGAGCACTGTATACCCACATGTACATAACATGCGCAGCGCAAACGATGCCAATACCATGTACAAACAACATATACTACATGTATGTAAATTATCAGAGTGTTCACATTTGCACAGCAATATTGTCTTCTTGTTGCCTAAACTCTTTTTAGAGCAGCAAAGATCTATTTGTTCTACCAACCTTGTATTCATAAGTTTGCTGTATGTCACCAAAAAGCAGCAAACACCACAGCGCCTTCTCCTTAGTAATTGGCCAATCTTGTGGCGTTGCAAAGGGTTGCAAGGGAGCGCTCGTAAATATTTGTATAGTACATACCGCATATACATGTACATGCATGGTATTTCTGGCATAGACCTCCATTGAAAATAATATAGCATACACCACGTATATTTTTGTAAAAGTACATGCCCACCTAACTACACTGTTATCATTTCAATGTTTTCAGTTCTTGCAGAAGTTGTCTTCTCTTCATTTAGTGTTAGTCGTAGTCTGTTCCCAAAATTTGATGGTAATATATGGTCGTTTTACATATTCATTTAACCAAAACAAACAAAATCCCTTATTGCAAGTATAAAATTTAAACTATTTAGACACTTATACATATATTTCTGTTTTCTGCTTTAGCTTGACATCCTAATATTATTTAAAAGTTACATCACTCTGTTGATGAAGTGGCGGATGTTGTGGTCGATTGCTTTGAGGAAGTCCTCCATATTTTGTCTTCTATAATAGTCGGCGACCAGCCTATGTAGCCTATTTTCTAATCTTCTCGTTTCAGTTGACACTTTCTTTCTGGGTGGTTCACCCCTGTCTGCTGACTTCAATGCAGTCTGAACTGCCACATTATCTTTGTTAATTATCGAAATTAACTTCCATATACTCGGATGCCTTTGTCCAGTCAAAGACTTGATCCTACAGCAAGATTGTGGCAAATAAATATTTTAGTAAGAAAGCAGACACAGCCCGAATACATACATCTACAGTACATGTGCATTATATGTATAATTATGTCAAATTCAAAAGATTGCCCTAGTACGGGTTACTGGTCAGAGAATTAGTATTAGTTAGGTCGCACTGATGCCAACAAGTTATTTAAGTTATTTAGCAGCAATACATACGTACAATGTACATGTATATGCATTATTATTAGTCAATATTAGTTTGCTAAGTGAATTCATCTCATAAAAAAAAAGCAAGGAGGGGTTTGCTCTGACTTTACCATCTTTTAAAGTTCCATGTCATCTTAATGAAATAGTTGCTGCATTGTTTTGGCTGAAACTACATTTTAGATATGCATCAGCCACTTCATTGTAAATAGCTAAAAATCTAGTTTGGGAATAGTTCTACTAAACTATTCACTTTGCATTTGTTGCTGATTACTGTGTAAACCTACAACTTAGACAGCAGCCAATTACTATGTATATTCTAATATTTAAATTAATGGAAAATGGAAAATAATAAAATGTATACAGGAAAAATATAATGCGATTTTTTTCTGCATTAACAACATGTACATGTGTACCAATAATGCACATACAATGTTTTGCTAGGCCCTATTTAATTTCTGTGGTCATGTCACTGTCACTGTTTTTCACCTAATGTATTTCAACCATTTGGTACTAAAACGCTATTGATCATAACTAGAAGTTGTCCTCTTCCAGAAGATCATTTGGGAGAGGGCAACTTCTGATTATGATCAATGGGCAATGTTCAGCCCATAGAATTTTATGGTTCAGCCCCACCTAGCCATTCCAAACACAACCAATATTAGCTTACCTTGTATCGCCTTGACACAAGGAGTATAGCTTCCCATTATTACCAAATAGGCTCAAGCTAAGTGGCCAGAGACGAAAACTGCATTAACTTTGTACAATTCATTTTCTGTAGCACTATGTTTTGGTACGTCATGTCGTTAAAAGGGTTAATTCTATTCTACATTATTATATAACAGGTTAAAGTTCATGAACTATTAAAAATGCAAAAGCAACAGTTTTCACATAAGCATGAATTAAAATTTATCCCATAGAACTAGTTACAATACTGGTGTATGAATTTTACTTATTCATAAACACTATTTTTATAATACCAAGTGGTGGCCATTTTGAAAATAGTTTGCAGATACAGTTAGTGAATAAAGAAAATGTATTACAATGTAACACATACAATGTATACGCAATATGAATAAAGGTCAAATTGGTAATCCACGAGTATATTATAAGACTAGAAGATGACATTTCCACACAATGTTGACATTTAACAGCCAATAAAGCATTACCTTTACCTAAGATCTACCAGCTAGAATTTTTAAGAATCCTACTAAAGCTACTTAGGCTACCCACGAGGTCCATCCATCTTTAAAGATCCCTTACATCCAAGTCTGTCTCCTCCTACACAGCACCAGTATATGTTGATTATCATTTCACCATTTTTGATTATTATATGAAACCTCTGTAAACAGCACTTCCACCACCACGTTTTGTTTATATGAAAGTAAGGTCATCAGGTATGGTTGCACCAGTGGAGAGTTCTAATATATTATCCACCTGTAAAAGACTCCAGGATTTTTATAGTCTGCTTCTTCGTATAAGCCACGCAACATGTTACAAATAGCAAGTTGAGTAAGGTTCTACAATGCAATAGACCTAAAGGGCCTATGATTTGACAATAAACCATTATATCCACAACTTGCCGTGCAAATGAAGAAACAGTTATACAAGCAATTTTAAATAGATATCATGTAATATTGGTATGCAAAGAATATAATATCGAAGTCATACTTTCAACTGATATCCATATAATTGAACACTATATTTCACTGAGCTTAATTGACTGATGCAGATAAAGTTCAGCTAAACCAGTGTGAAAGCCATAAAACACTACAGTCGGTGAAAGTTATATTACGCAGACGCAGTTATCACTAAATAATTGATAAATTAAAATGTCCTACTATACTGCATCTGTATACTTGTTTAAGTGATGCATTTTAATAATGTATACATGCAATATTAATCGAATTAGACCAAAGACAGTGTTTTGTTACAAAGGGGTACGTTGTTTGCCACATGACTGCTAGGGGTACTTGGGCTAAAAAAAGGTTGGGAACCCGTGATATAGCAGCATTCTATATTACACAAGCTATAGTAGTATATGTTTATTAAGTGGACATGATTGTGAATTTACAAAGACATTTTTGTGTATGCTTACAAACATTGCCATCCCCTTGAAACAGGACATTGTGTGTATTCAATTCAATATGTGTATCGTGTGTATTATGACTTCAAAACTGATTGCAGTCTTTACCTTCAAATTCAGTGGCAAAGGAACATTTGAAAACGAAAGTTTGAAACAAGACGTTTCGAAACTGGAACGTTTTAAACTGTGTAGAATTACATTTAGAAGAGCATAGCCCATAGATAACAAATTTATTTTAGTGTTCTACAAGTTTGTTGTGAAAACCAAAAAAACACAAGAATAAAAATATATAATAATTAAAGTTCTGAATCTGGGGGGGGGGGGTAGGGTTTGAGTTTGCAAATCGTCCAGTTATAAAACGTCTAGTCAGGTTAGTACCCCTTAGCAGTCATGTGGCATGCAGTGCATGTATACATTATTAAAATGCGTCAGTTAAACAAGTATACAAATTCAGCATGGTTTGCAATTTTTATTTACTGGTTATTTAGTGATATGATAACTGCGTAACGCATTATATAACTTTATTCATCGATTGTAGTGTTTTATGGTTTTCACACTGGTTAAGGTTATGTAACTGGGCTCAGCTTTTTTGCATCAGTCACCTAGGCTCAGTAAAATACAATTCAGTTAGATGGATATCGGTTGAAAGTAGGACTTCGATGTTACATGTATATTATTTGCATACCAATATTACATGATATTTATTTAAAATTACTTGTAGCACTGTTTCTTCATTTGCACAGCAAGTTGTGAATATAATGGTTTATTGTCAAATCATAAGCAGCACCTCAGCAAAACATCATCCTGCATGGACAGGTTGATTATTATAAAACTATAACTATTATTACAATAAAGATTTCTCACGCTTAATATTAAAACTATATGTAATTAATGGTTAAATTTACTGCTGGATAAAATAAAACAGCTTTCTCTGATTAACTTTTTATGAAGAACAAAGGCAATCTAGAATTTCTACACTTCCAAACTTCTATAATTATAAATCCCTTGATTAAAAAATCATCACTGTATAACCAACCTCTTTTAGCCTAGGTACCCCTTAGCAGTCATGTAGCAAACAACGTACCCCTTTGTAGCAAACACTGTACCCCTTTGTAGAACTGTGTTTAATACGCACACATGTACATCTACATGTATAATATGTGCATTGTACCAAGTAACCAAGTTACACTTATTTTTGTATGGATCCTTGGTTTTTCATGTTTGAATATGTTACAGCCAATCTGGTAATACCAATTCTACGACCAGCAGGCTGTTGGTTTTACTTATTGTTAGGTTTATATACGTATACAATGTACACGTATACATTCTCTGATAAGTTACCCACCCCTACATATCATCCAACCATACAATCACATATACATGTACATTGTATACGTATATAAACCTAACAATAAGTAAAGCCAACAGCCTGCTGGTCGTAGAATTGGTATTACCAGGAGTGACCGTAACACATTAAAATATCAAAAACCAAAGATCCACACAAAATAAGTGTAACTTGGTTATTTGGTATGAATGTGCAAATGTTCGAAAAAGACAGTTGGAAACGAGACGTTTCGAAAGTGGACAGTTCAACCACGCACAGTTCAAAACGCCTAACCCTATGCCCCAACCACTAGATTTCAACTAATTTTTGTTTTTAATACTATTTTGTTCATTTAATTAGTTATATTAATTAGATAAAATTAATTATCTGCAAGTTTTGTTCTTCTAAATGTAATCTACACAGTTTCGAGCTGTGCTGTTTCAAACTGTCCAGTTGTAAAACGTCCTGTTTTGAACTGCCTTTTGCAAAATTTCCCTTTATCGTTATCAGACCAGGGGCATAACTCTAGTTGCATGCAAATCCCATAGTATTTTATTCAGTATCTTATCCATACTTGTGACTTTGTATATAATTAGCAACTATTAGACTACTACTACTACATGACTGTAGTAGTAGTCTAATAGTTGCTAATATACAAAGTCACAAGTATCTGGATATGATACTGAATAAAATATTATGGGATTTGCATGCAACTAGAGGCAATTTCTATCGTGTACTTTAAATAGTTCTATAAATTTTAATTCATGCTTATGCGAGAACTGTTGGCTTTGCATTTTTAGTAGTTCGTGGACTTTTAGTTGTTATATAATAATGTAGAATAGAATTAACCCTTTTAACGACATGACGTACCAAAACATAGTGCTACAGAAAATGAATTGTACAAAGTTAATGCAGTTTTCGTCTCTGGCCACTTTGCTTGAGCCTATATGGTAATAATGGGAAGCTGTGCTCCTTATGTCAAGGTGATGCAAGGTAAGCTAATATTGGTTGTGTTTGGAATGGCTAGGTGGGGCTGAACCATAAAATTCTATGGGCTGAACATTGCCCATTGGTCATAATCAGAAGTTGTCCTCTCCCAAATGATCTCTTGGGAGAGGACAACTTCTAAATATGACCAATAGCTTATTAGTACCAAATAGTTGAAATACATTTTGTGAAAAATAGTGTCACTGACATGGCCACAGAATTGAGATAGGGCCGAGCAAAACATTGTATGTGCATTATTGATATACCAGTACATGTCATTAATACAGAAAAATTTTATTATTCTTTCTGTTCATCTGGTATTCCCTTGAAATTTCTACTAGTTTAGATATTAAACTTATGTAATACAACCGGCCAACTGCAACTGATTCCGAAAACTGATAAGGAATTCAGTGAAAGTTCACAAACAAAATGTTGTGTGGTCACAGCATGCGGAATTGTATGTTAGTCTAAAGTAAATAAAATAATTTTCTATGAGCAAAATCTTGGTTTTAAGCATTATTTTAGGCATGTGACATAATGTACATTTATGTTAGTCCATGTACTCGTATGTACTCGTATGTACTCGTATGTTTGGATTATTGCTTAATAACTTGATTCAATTATTGCGACATATGCTAACTACATGTAAATGCTAGCTAAATACTAATTCTCTGACTAGCAACCCGTACTAGGGCAATCTATTGAAATTTACATATTACATACACATGTAGATGTACATATTCGGGCTGTGTCTGCTTTCTTACTAAAATATTTATTCGCCACAATCTTCCTGTAGGATCAGGTCTTTGGTTGGACACAGACATCCCAATGTGTGGAAGTTAATTTCAATAATCAAAAGAGAAGATGTGTCAATACAGGTTGCACTAGAATTGGCAGACAGGAGTGAACCAGCCGTAAAGAAAGAATCGACAGAAACAAGGCCATTACGCAACAGTCTGCATCGGTTGGTAGCAGACTATAGAAGAGAAAATATGGAAGACTTTCTAAAAGCTATTGGCCATTGCATCGTATATTTTACCAATAGAGATAAAGGATGTAATACTAGGCTTTGAAATCAATGCGTGTCAGCCATTTATGGTCAAGTCAAAACCTGTTCATTTGTAGGTGCCATGTAAAACGACTTTCAATTTAATCAATCGTGTCTCATTGTGTATTAGATTATGCTTTTTGTTTCAAGGGGAAGTACACAATATAATGTTTAGGTGCCTAAATAATTGGAGTTCCCCATTTCAATCATTTTATTTGGTTTGGTTTAATAAGTAGTTAACAAGAACATGTATCATCATCAATTAAAGTGACAACAGACTACGACTAACACTAAATGGAGAGAAGACAACTTCTGCAAGAACTGAAAACATTGAAATGATAACAGTGTAGCTAGGTGGGCATGTACTTTTACAAAGTTATACGTGGTGTATGCTATATTATTTTTAATGGAGGCCTATGCCAGAAATACCATGCATGTACATGTATATGCGGTATGCACTATACAAATCATCACTAGCACCCGAATTCTTTGCAACGCCACAAGATTGGCCAAATACTGAGGGGAAGACACTGTGGTGTTTGCTGCTTTTTGGTGACATACAGCAAACTTATGAATACAAGGTTGGTAGAACAAATAGATCTTTGCTGCTCTAAAAAGAGTTTAGGCAACAAGAAGACAATATTGCTGTGCAAATGTGAACACTCTGATAATTTACATACATGTAGTATATGTTGTTTGTACATGGTATTGGCATCGTTTGCGCTGCGCATGTTATGTACATGTGGGTATACAGTGCTCCAAACCTGCTAGTAAAATATGCTACGACCATCTAAGTGCAAAGCAAAAGACCACAGATGATTTATTATACAGTTGAGAAACAATATAATTATGAGTTATATAATGGATATACCCATATATACTCGTACATCATGACCGTGTGTGTTCAGGCGGACACAGTCTTGTGAGACTAAACAAGGTTGAACACAGCACATCACCTGTACTGAAACCCCATGGGAATTGCACCCATTCACAATTTGTGTCAACCCGAGACATATTCCGCTGTTGAGAATGAATATTATCGAACATAACTCTATTTTAGGCCTAAGCACTACTGGTTAGTGATGTGTACAAGAACAATGTTAATACCTTTTCGTACATTGTCAGAGTGCAAGGTGTTCTTAACAAGGATCCCATTAAAGATGCTTGTATCTGGGTCTTTTCAACTTTTAGGAACATTAATTGAGAGCATCAACATCTGGTGACTGACAGCATCTAAACAATTAGAACAATACTTTAAACAAGGTGTAATATTTGACAATCGAAGCAGGTCTCATTTCTCTGCGCTGCAAGCAACTTTCATACCTTACCAATCTCAACCATTTACCTCGAACACACAGGGCAGCATGTAGTGCAACAACTCTGCAGTTCAAGTCTCCATCACTATTGTTTACACTAACAGAGCATTACGTAGAAGCACCTGTGGTAGAATCACTACCATTAACATGTTAAATTCTTTGAATAGCAAAATATAATTTATATAGCAGTATCAGACGTTGGGCAGTACCAGAAAAGTTAAATGATGACATTTTTAGATGGAGTTCTGAGGAGTTGAAATAGTTTTTCATCATTAATCAAAAGCAAGTGGCCGTGAAACGTCTATAGAGGGAATACTGCGCCCACATCTGTCGATTTTCTCAAAAAGGTAAACTGTAAAACTGAAAAATTGTCAACTCATTAAGTGGATTTAAACTTAAGCATTATTAACCATTACCCTACTGCTATTTGCTAGCCTTAAAAAATTAGCTGCTCATCAACAAGATAGAGTCCAAGTCCATTGGGTTTAATACAGCACAAAGCTTTGTCTTGAAGCTGTTTACTGCTGAACTTGGATTTTACCACTTCAACTTTGCAAGTAAGAGAGGGAGGCAGGAGGCAGAGAGATTGTGAGCAGAGAGATTGTGAGGCAGACTGTAAATACCTGTAAGTCTATTACTATTATACAATTCATAGCAATGCAACTTAAAGTAATGTGAAACATGTATTACTATGCGTAACCTCTAATGTAAGCGAATGGGATGGTGTATTTATATCTACATGTTAGCCAGAGATACAAAAAATAGGATCACTGATGATAGAAATTATATCTGTAATAGAAGGTGGAATGCTTGTAGACGGTCAACTCACTTGAAAGGACTAGTGCATACATAGAGCTGATGACGGTCAGAATGTCCATAGTTCACTAGGCCTGTTTCAAGGTGACCGCTTCATGGCTGCAATGTCTATAATTGAGGCAGACAAAAGAGAGATGTACCACACTCCCACTAATTGTTTGACAACGCTAGAAGATGGGAGTCCCATTTCAACCGACTCGTACTCCTACAATCAGTGATGAATACGTCAGATATAATATGTTTTGCTGAATAAACAAGGATAATTACAATACTCACTTATGTGAGCTCCCAGCGCATGTTATTGATTCTAATACTCATATACATGTATGGCAGAAAAACAGATGTGTAACTACTTGGTATAATAGCAACTAGTTTTTTTCACCTCGAGCCAAAGTGTGTTTAGGTCAAGTAAACTAACGGCAGCGAACAAACTGTTGACAGACGGTGTAGCATAAATATTTTCGAAAGTCAATAGTATAAACATGGTATTAGAAAAAAGAGTTTCAAAACTAACACAGTCACAGTACCAGTGAGATGTAATTCTCCTGCAGCATAACACACTGGTCAATTTGCTGTGTGTTAGCCTACAAATAGGATAGTGATAAGTATCTGTTGAATAAAAAATTAAAGGCAAACAGTTAAGAACTGTTTGACTAAAAGTTCACTGTTAACATGACAAATAAAACAAAAGTGTGGACAGATTAAATAGCCACTATACCATTAACTAGACTTTCACTTTGACTACAAATTTACAACTATTAAATTATGATTATTATTATAATATGCATAATAGCATAATACTACATTTTTTTCTAATAAAGCATGATCCTATAATAATACTAAGCATTACAGCTAAAGTAATTATATTATATTATAATAAATAATTATTTTATAATTCTAAGTTTTAGAAGTCAAGCTTTAAATTAAAAAAATACTAAGCTTTACTTAACACCAGCTGATTGACAAGGTTTTGGTGAAATAAAGTTGTAACACTCGTTTCACTCTATAGCTATGGTTTATTCAACACAGTATTCTACATAAAAGTAGAATAACGATTATTACATTAAAAAATTAGAGAAACTTGATTACTTGTAGGACTTTACAAAGGGAAACTACATTATTGACAGGAAACGGAAACACTACTCTTTGCATACCATACCGGCAAAAGCTTCGCAATACGATATGAAAGTTGCTGTAGAGTTGTCTTCTTTTTTACGTTTTCGAACTGTCCGGTTGCGAATTGTCCGGTTTCGGAATGTCCTGTTTCGAACTGTCTTTTTCGAAAAGTCGCACATTCCTTCAAAACATGCAAGTCGTGTGTAAAATTAATTACATTTACAGCTTAAATAGGTATAAAAGGGTATTCACATAATATAGCCAATTAAGAGAGTTACAACAAATAAAAGGATTATCAACAAGTGTAAGGATAAGAACATAATGTAGAGGAAGTACAGAGTAGATGGCATCTACTCTGTACTTCCTCTAAATTATGTTCTTATCCTTACACTTGCTGATAATCCTTTTATTTGTTGTAACTCTCTTAATTGGACACCAAATTAGACACTTACTAGTACTAATTGCTGTGCATCTACTAGATGCACAGCAATTAGTACTAGTAAGTGTCTAATTTGGTGTCCGTTCAGGCTATAATGCTGTAATATCAGTTAGGAGTCTAAATTTCTTTTGCTCTTCTGAGTGACTGAGGTTAGAGAGGTTAGCTGGTCGACCTTCGGCTCTTAGGAGTTGTCCTGACCACTACATTATTATATTACTTAGTGTAGCTGAGCTAAATTGTGCTGTGTTTATGCACATGCAGCATATATGTCTCTTTCACTTTTGCGTTTTTATGAATCCAAGTATATTTTTATGGTTCTCAGTGCACACTCTTGTTATTGTGGTTTTGACATCATACAGCTTAATTACAACATGTTTAATAGGATTAAAAATTACAGTCATGTACAACATATATGACAAAGTGCTTAAAATATTCTGTTTGTCACTTGGGTCCTGGATTGCCACATATCTACTATATTTACAAATAACAATGACTTGTATTCTTTTACTGTGGAAATGGCAGTCAGCTGGAAACTATGACATTGGCTTGGGTATAATGACGCCTATCATTCACTTGTGTGTACGTCATTTTCATGCTTGAATAGTACATTGATGCTTGGTTGCTAAGTAACAGATCAGTAGCTCCTTTATAAAATATAATAATGTTGTTATTTACCCCAAATATTATTTATTATACTACAGTCACTTTACTAACAGCTTAAGCACAAATCAAGAGCAAAACAACAACGGAATGCATATTATATATGTCATTACTGGAATAGTCATTGTAAAATCATACAAATTCAATGGAGTATCCATGGCTTGCTCTACATTGTATATACACTGTAAGGCTAGTATGGGGATGATTCATTTTATAATAATTTATTAATATATATGAACATGCAGTTATGTAAGCTTCTCTGTAAAAAAAGATGTTTTGATAATATCAAAACATGCGTTTATCTGCTTATTTTATCTGACAAGTGTTTTTTAAATACAAAGCTATTAGTACTAAAATGGTTTTAAATACTTTGGTTTATGATGAATATTTTCCATGTAGTTTTCCCAGTGGAAAATAGAAAAGAAGAGACTATAACTTGGATAGTAGGCTGCCTATTATAAGGTGCAACGTTAGAAATTAAAGAATAAACACATAATTCTTGAACATGGAGCATATGCATGCAGCTATACTCTTTCACCAAAATTCAAGTCTAATTTAAAGAAGAAGAAATGTGTTCTCATAACCATATAAATTCCAAGCAGGGATAGTATATATTGAGCAGCTAATTTGTTTTTCTTTAAAAAATATCAATCTATTGTATGTGCTGTAATTGGATTTATTAGCTTTGACTTACTACTCCAAAATAACACTGATACTGAAAATAGAGGCTATTTTATATCTTTCCTACTGATAGAGTGTAGTAAAATTATCATCACATGTAGAAGGGAAGACCCTCCCCCCCACCCGTAAGGATGATTGAATAGGGCATTATAGTCTAGCTTTAATACAAACTAGTCCCTTGTCAGTGAATAACTGGCTAAGTTTTGCAGGAATAAACCTTACTATGACCAGGGTATGCCAGGCTCTATATGCAAGTATTTGACCTTAAAATGACATAAAATGTCCTGAAATTTCAGTATCACTATTACTATAAGAATAATATTGCATATATAATATATGTATGCAATATGTACATATACATGTTATATTATGTATATATAATGTAATATATGTGTGTAATATATGTATAAAATTACATAATGTCTACATGTATATAAAATACATGTACGATAATGTATGATGTTCATTTCCGGTACATAACAGGAGTGCCTAAAATTTTACTAGTTCATGTCATCAAGCATCGTAAAGTGGTGTAATTTCATATAGATGATGTTTCTGCATATTATAGCCATGCCATTAAAAAGGAGAGCAGCTACATGTCATAGGTATAAGCTCTGCATTTTCCTCTCTTTCCCTGATATTTGGTCACTCCTTTAGCTATGAACTGGGCCATGTAGGATGGAAGATTTTCTAAGAAATATTGCTGGTGGACGTCAGTGAAGCAAGATCGCGCTAAACATATTCCCTCGTCTTTAGTACAGCCAGACTCATCCTGCAGGACATTAGTACAACACTGATATACATTGTCATGCAGCATAACAATAATCGTATGTATATACGTTACATTGGTATAGGAGGAAGATAATTATAATGCTATATAAACACTACATAAATATACATGTAGCAGAATATATTATTATCATTTTAACTCCAAATAATATATAGGCCTAAGTTTTAAATTGTACTTTAATCTATTTCATAGGAGAAGCAGTGTGTTTGAGAAAATGGCTCAATAAGATAGAGCATTGCATCTTTACATAATGTCTTGCTTATGAAAATAATTATAATATAACCCAAATTTTAAAACAAGCTAAACTATTTGCATGGAGTTGATTGACACTTTGCTAAGTTAGACTTACATGTAGGTCATTCACATACCTCGTTTGAAAGGCAAATCTTGTAAGGCGTTGTAGCATTCATTATCCCACTGGCATTGTAATACACCTCTCGTCTGGTGTGATAGCAAAGGAAAGGTGAAATTATAAGAGGGATAGGGTCATCCTTTTTAGTCACTCTCCAGCTGTTACCAAGAAGCTGGAAATGAAACGCATATGCATCATCTATTGAATACAGATTAGAGCTGCAGAAGACAAACCAGCTTGAACACTTAGAACAAAACATGCTGTAGAACAAAGAGAAGGATGACTGGTGATGAAGTGCTGTGATAAAATGATATGCTGCAATGAAATTACATTACCTTTGTAAACTAAAAATATCACCTACTTATAGTACATGTATGAACATTTAGTACACCCATTCATTAAAATACATTTACATAATAATTACTATATAATAATTATTGCACAATAATTATGTAATATATCTATAACTCTTACTCGATCATAGCCAAAGGCAAAGTCTATATCCCCAACTCTTGGAGAACCGAATGTATAAACCTGTAGCCTAGATTGAGGCACTACTCCATCTGAAAGAAGATGGGCTCCTGTCAGTTGAGACTGGGCACCTCCTACAGAGTTAGGTAATAAATTTAGTAAAGTAAGTACATGTACATAAACAAAATGCAATAGCTTATTCAGCAACCAATACATAAATACGATGCAATTACTAATACAATAACCAGCGGAATAACCAATGCAATAACTAATACAATAGCTAATGAAATAGCCAATGCAATAACCAATACAATAGCTAGCTAATGCAATAGTTAATGCAATAGCTAATGCAATAACCTATGCAATAACCTATGCAATAACCTATGCAATAGCCAATGCAATAACCAATACAATAGCTAGCTAATGCAATAGTTAATGCAATAGCTAATGCAATAACCTATGCAATAACCTATGCAATAACCTATGCAATAACCTATGCAATAACCTATGCAATAGCCTATGCAATAAACGATGCAATAGCTACCTGTAGCACAATAGCCAACACATAAAATGCAATAACTAATGATGAAGCAACTAATGAAGCAACTAATGCAGCAACACGCTAAAGCATTTTGTTTTAATGATTCTCTATAAACCTACATTTCTATATCTTGAAGATAAGCTTGAGTTTGAGAGCTGAATTATTTATTTATTTTTTTTATTTATTTATTTATTAAAAATGTTGATTTTGCATCAAATGCTAGAGATTCTACGGAGTTAAAGTGCACAAACAGTACAAATGAGAGAATTCATATCATATGCTGTTTATATGCAGCTAACAAAGATGTCTCACCTAAAGAATGTCCTGTTACAATGACTTCTGCAGTAGGTAGAGTAGAGAGAATCTCCTGAACTAATGACTTCACACACGGATACAGACGTTCATGTGTTTTAAAATTGTAGTCCAACACCTGTACAAAAATATCGCAATATGTTAAGCCTACATTGTACTTACATTGTACATAGTAGGATTGGTATATTACAGAGCTGTTACATGCTCTGTGCTTTCACAGAAAGCACAGAGCACGTAACAGCGCATTTGAACTTACCAGTTGTACTAGTTGTGGAGTTTCATTTGACTCAAGACTGAAGAGTTTAATTGTACAACGAAGGTATTTAATAGGCATTTTCGTGGATATTAAGATATTATTGCACAAGAGCACACTAGATTAAATAGCAATATGCAGCATCAACAATTAATTTTATTCAGGAATACACTGTGCCTATCAGCTCAGTCAAGAGAGCCTGGTAATAATATTAGCTATTGTTAAAAAGGGGACTTCCCATATTAAGTGCAGCCTCATATGAACCCGCGAAATTTTCGTATCTGCCGAATGTGTTTACTCTCTACGTGTAAATATATATAATATATAATTATTTAGATGCATTGTATAAACCAGATTGACTATGCCATGTGCAAGAAGTATTCGTCTCATTGCTTCTGATAAGAGTAACTGCAGAATTTGCTGCAGATTTGGTTTTATTGATTTCAATAGAAAGACTAAATAACTTTCATTATGTTTACAATGTATTTTATTGTCAATTGTTTGCCTTACCTTTCCTCCTATAGGCTCAAACTCTTTTAAACCTCTAACTAAGCTTGTTGCAAGTTGTTCCCTCAACTGATGAGTTGACGAAGTTCCTTCAAAGGCGACAACAATACGATTCTCTTTTAAAGATTTTCCTATAACTACCCCGCAGAAACCAAACTGAAATATCCAATCACAGTCTGCAGTTATGAACTCTACCACCTAAAATAAAATAGAGACCAGTCAAGCATCAGAAGTTACATTTTCTTCTGCTCAAACTTACATGTACATTATACCACGTTGCATGACCGCTAGAATATTGTGTAAAGTTAAAGTTTAATACCCAGTCTACAAACATTGCCTCTGTCGATAAATTTCACAAGGAATCTGTGTGAAGCATTGCATAATATTACAGAAGGAAATTTTTAAAAAAGTTAAATTTACTGAGCCTTAAAACCTGCATTGTCACTTTCAGCAAGAATAATATTATTCTTGAAGACACATATTTTATTATTATTTTTATGTAAACATAATACTGATGCACTCCCAAGACTCACATAGATGATGAATGATAGGAGCATACAACTCCTATACAGCTCCAACATAGTTATTAGTATGATTGCATTGTATAAGACGTAATACCTCATAGCTTCCTTCAATATGCTTGTCCACAGCCTTCTGTATAGAGGTCTTATCACGCTTGCTAGGATCAACATATGCCAGAGAAGACCATTTGGCCAGGTTTGCGGCAAGATGGCTGTCGTAATGCAATGTGGGATCAGCAACTTCAGGACAGTAGGAGGAGTTGTCTACTTCCTGATAACTTTCACAGTCATTGTACCCTGAGAGAAAACAACTTCAGCTGCCAAATATTGTGATTAAACTAAATGGGACTGAAGATCCTAGGCTAGCACCACTGTAAAGTTGTGTAATGTGCAGTAGCGCCAGTGAGCGCTCGGTGAAAACAATACAAAGAAACTAACCTTTGGCTATAGAACATAAGTAACTGCTTCAACTGAAAATAATTTATGAGCAACAGTGAAATTAATGATATTAATTTATCTGCTGTATATTTTCTAAAACGCTATATTTTACAAATGCGTCAGAGTTTGACACAGTGATGAAGCTCCTTAATTTTCAAACCATGGAAAACTTTAAATAAATGTTTTATTTAGAACAGGCTACAGTGATGTTACTAATCACATAGAAGTTAATAATCTCTAGTTTAATATCGGAACAAAATTACTCAACAGTTGCTTATCAAATATTTCCTAAATTTGAAATTAGTGTAACGAAAGTGACAGTCCCAACCTAATTGCCTAAATAATATAGAGATACATCAGTATTACTGCATCTCATACTACCACCACCACATAATAATAGACACAACCTTCTTGCTCTGTGTTCATTCTCCATAATACAATTAACAGCTAAAATAATGTCGTTTCAGCCATTAGATTTAAAAATAGAAGATGGTGATGGCTGGCTATACTAACAAGAATATTCGACGTGGCAAGACTGGGATAGAGGGCACCAGTTACACTTGAGATCATGAGATGCAAACCAAGTTACAACCGTCTCAGTCGATTCTGCACAACTCCTACAGTCATGATGATCACTACAGTTAGCCTCCACACTTCTGGTGGCGGCCAGTAGAGTTAATACAACAACTGCAATCTGCATCTACAGAATAAAACAAGAGTAATATGCATCTGCAGAATAAATCAGGTCTTTTTTTCTTTTTGTGAGTGAAGTAAATTCACACTAGTAGTGCCAATCTTCATTGCTGCTTTTGAACAGTAGCTTATTTTAAAGGAGCAGTAAACCAGGAAAAATAATTGCTAATGTGCATAGAACATACATTTACTGGTATCTGTACTTGACATAGAAAAATAGCTTTTGTCAGTGGTTTTGTAGCATCAAAAAATTATTTTTCACGTCAAGATTGTCTACATACTTCAGGATAGTCTATATATGAGTGGGCTTAAAATGTTTGATAACACAGTTCTAAAAGACTAAATTTATATTGTGCAATGGAAATTAATATGATTATTAACCAATTAGTTGTAAAGCAAAATGTTTTGAACGTGAAATGGTAATAAAGATTGTTTCTTACCATTGATGGTCTGGGGAATGTATGTGAATGCAACTTCTGGCAATGCCTTTGGGCTTATATACCAATTGCTGCCCTTGCTAGCACGGTGTGTCTTTGAATATGCCATGAAGTTCAGCTACACAGAAGACAAATGAGAAATAGGGAATGATGAAGTTCAGCTACACAGTGGACCAATGAGATATAGGGAATGATGAAGTTCAGCTACACAGTGGACCAATGAGAAATAGGGAGAGAATGGTGTACCTTCATATCAAACACTCTGAAGAACCAGGTACCCTTACATGAGAAGTATAGTAGGTGCAGATCTGCACTGACTGTACTACTCAATGCTACAGAATAAATAATGTCTTTTTTCTTTTTGTGAGTCAGGTAAATTCAAAGTAGTAGTTCCAATCTCTATTGCTGCCTTTGCACAGAAGTTAATTTTAAAAGAGCAGCAAAACGGGAACAATGTCTTGGTGTGGTACAAATATTCCAAAACATTGACTTTACTGTCTGAGACAGGAGAGCTCGAAAATGGTGGTATCTTATATGTTGTGAAAACACCCTAGTAGCACAGATCATTGACTTTGCTGTCTGACACAAAAGCGCTACGTAGAATTGATTCTATTTGGTTGGTATTAAAGCAGCAGTGGAGAGACATTAGAGAGAGAGGCTGTCATATGTCGAACATTGACTTTGCTGTCTGAAACAGAAAAGGTAGAAATGGTGGTAGATATCGTGAAAACTCCTGGTAGTACAGATCATTGGCTTTTCTGTCTGAGGCATAGAGCTTTGCAAAATTAATTATATGACACACTCATCTGGTTGATATAAAATGTAACAGCAGCAGTGGAGAGACATTAGAGAATTTTTACTAGAGGCTATTTAGTCCCAGTAGAGTACTGATGGGCATCAAACCATTTTATATAATTTTATTGAGAGGCTTAGACACATCCAGAGATCGACGCCTTGACATGAGATATAGCTAATAGTTCAAACATCACAGTGTTGTGTTGTTCACAGTGGTTTAGTGAAGAAGATTGTGAGAAATTTGTTGTTTCAGTGTCGAGCAAAATATCTGAGAAATAATGTACATCTGACTTTCAGAAATTAAATATAAACTCCTCAAACCTTTGCCTTATACGTCGCTTTACCTTTTGATAAGTTGAAAAATAGCAACAGTTTTATCACACACAGTGTTCATATACAAAAAGAAATTGCAGTTGCAAATCATGTGGAAGATGAGATACATGTATATGACGTAACTGCTTGATTAAATTTAAAAGACACAAAGATGACTTTAGATAAATTAGCAGAATTCATGAGAGGAGACGTGGAAGTCTGCATGTAGCAGTGTAAATAACCAACATTAAAATTTATCCAATCAAATCCTTGCTTTCTAGTAGTTATTTCATAAGCCTACACTGTTTTTACCAATTGCTAGGTTGATATGATTCATGCTGTTCTAAAACAAAAAAGTTTACTCAAGTTATTTAATAGGCTCAGCAGCCCTATGACATCATAGCACCTAAGATGGTCAAACATATACAACAGTCGTAATCTAGGAAACAACTTCAAATTATGAGAAGCTGGGGCTGCTTCGCTACCCTTAGAACACACTCCAGAATATCAGTTTACTACTATACCTGCTCAGCAGTTGGACCCCCTTGGCGCCAGGCCCTCTTACTTACAAGCTAGTGGAATGTGGCATAAATTGGGTTGTGGGCCGTCTTTTACCACTAAACCACTGTCTCTGAGAATTGAGTTTATATGTGTCTGGTTCTTGGTCGTTTTTCATGCTGGTTGCTGCAATAATATAGACCACAACATTACAATCTCTTACGGAGGTCAAAAGGTTTCTACAGAGTGTACTCAAACCACTACATTTCATAAGCAAAAAATATGATAAATTTGAACTGGGTCAAGACCACGAGTTTTAAGTAAACATCACCTAACTCTTTCATGCTGGGTGCTACGGTTTTATAACCCTCCTCATGCTGGTTGGAAGCCAAGCTTGTGCACTGGTTAACATAGTTATCTGTCTGTGTTTGACATAGGGTCTCAGGTGCAATCCTAAGTCAGGGTGGAGTTTTTACTACAGATCTGTGAAACCAAGCTCCTGACAAGCACCTGTTTCTTGGAGAAGTCTCTGCGGCCCTTTACAGTATCAGTGCCATTTTCCTGAGAGGAGGCTTTCTAAACTCTCGGAAACTTGTTGAAAAATATATATGGGGCTCACTCATTAAATTTTCTTCCGTAACTTACCATTTCTGTTGAAATAATACATAATGTGGGTTTATTGAGCGTACATGTATTCTTAGCTCTGAGGATACAGTATTACCTTATATGCGCAGCATATAGAAAATATCTGCCTAATCTCTTTCCTAAGACGTATGTATAGCTAGCCAGAGAAAGTTAGAATCAACTTTGGCTGAAGTTGTTGGAAGTCTCAGTTCTATTCCAGCCGTTCTTGATAGCAGGTAGAATTGAATTTGTTAGGATAGTACAATGTATGTCAGTTGCAGGCCAAGGCAAAAATATAAATTTCACTCCAGATTTGGAGATTTTCCTATTCTATTCAATTTACATGAATTTAGTAGCAAACATTCAGATCAAAATTTGTGGTTCATACGACCATATTTTGATTATTGGAATTGCTCACAGCAAGAAAAAGTTTCAAGTAAATAGTATTATATAGAGAATGACTATTTTACTGCAATCTCACATGTCAAACTAAGGTACATGTATGCCTTTTCTCTCAAAATAAAATGGAATTGTGGGAGGAAATAAAAGAAACATTTTCATAAAGCTGAGCTCAGACTATAACGATTTTATGGACGATTCATTGATTTGATGAAATTTTTCTTGTGTGAACTGAAAATCGGCCGATTTGTTGGCTCTAAAACAATTTTGGCCTGGTTCATTTGAAAATCATTATAGTCTGGACTCAGCTTTATATACACTGTTGAATTTGTTTTGGTTATGGTTTAATTGACACAAATTTACAGCAAGGATATCGTTAAAAAGACTTTTGCTTGACAAGAAAACTGTTTGTGAGTGTTTGAAGGTAGTCAGACAACAGAAATTTTATTTACAAATTTCCAATTGTATATACTAATGTAATAGTGTTATACAGTGTTATACCAGCTTTCTCTATTATCGGCTCTGAGAGTGGAGTTGTATGTGTCAGGGTTTTGGTCCTTTTTTCATACTGGTAACTGTACTAACATAATAGACCACAACAATTTCTTATAAAGGTAAAGAGGTTTCTACAGAGTGTACTCAAACCACAAAACCAATCATAAACCGAAATTACAGTTATCTTCTACTGGTTCTAGATCACAACTTATAAGCAGACAGTAATTAGTCATTTTCTGCTGGTGTTAAGCATACCCACTAAATGCTGGTAGGCGTAAAGTTTTAAGTGGACATTGGCCTTGGCAATTGCATAAAACTATGTTCACATGTACCTGCATCTTACGAATCTAGCATTTCCATGAATACCACATACACATTAGATCTGCCCCAGATATATTTACTATAACAAATACACGTATATTGTAATATTACAATCTATGAAACTATGTAGCAAAGTATCACTGCCGAAGCCGTAGATACATGTACAGCGTAGCCTATATAACAGTCAAAGCTATTTCTCCTGTCTTTCTCTTATCTACTTGTACACTGTGTTCTAAGATGTTTACTGCTGTTCACTATACATCATCCAGAGTTTATTGTCATCATGGTTTTAGTTTAGCAGAAGTTAGCAGTGAACAATCAAGTTTAAAATTAACAGATCTTTTGGTTAACTTAATGTAAATTACATTATTTATGTGCGGTAGGTGCTTTTGATTCATACATGTATGTTCTGGGCAGTCTGAATAAGAAAAATAAAAATAAAAAGTTTTAAAAAAAACCCATTCTACTGGAGTCCCAAAAGTAGAATAGTGACAAGATGAAATTTTCGGAGTAAGTAGGAGAAGAATTATTGTAAAATTCAGGCTTCAGTGCCCATTAGTTGTGGTTTCACCCGATACAGGAGAATGTAGATATACGTTATATGTCGTTTCTGATTACCTAGCAAATCTAGAAAGGGTGCAACAAACTTTATCTCTCTGCTAGATCCTCTTGCTTTTAAGTCTACCAGTTCTCAAATGTGTAGAATCATATAAATTGTAGTACAATAATATTGTAACATTATTCAGTTAGATTTTGTAGTATTATTGCTAGCTTAAAGCACTACAAAGAACATTTTGCATTCATATAGTTTATTCAAACATTCTAAATAATAAATAGATGTGGTAGGTAGTGAAATCGAAATTTGAACAGGTTTACACAACTGAATTATATTAAAAATTGTTATATTAAATGTATGTCTGACATGGAAGAAAGTAGTCGTTGCAGCAGTAGTATTATGGAAACTAAGTTCTGTGAAAGTACTTTTTCTAATTTGTAAAATAAACTATCAAGGAGAATAGAATCATGTAACTTTACACGTTTGATGTGCATGTGTCATCGTAACCATCTATTGGAGAAAAGCACCAGGGGTGCAGTGGGGGGAGAGTTGCTTATAAAACATAAGCTTTACACGCCCCTCTCATTCCTTGATTAGGTGTAGTTGCTTTAGATATGAACTGCTCCATATAAGATGGCAAATCGGTAGAAAAGTATTGCTGATGAACATCTGTGAAGCAATGTGGTGTTAAACACATTCCCTCGTCTTCAGTACAGCCTTTATAGTCCTGCAAAATTTTGGTATAAGATAAAATAATTTTTCGGCTGTGGTGATGCTGTACTAAATAACCTCGATCTGTAAAGTACGTTCCGTGAGCTTAGAAATGCTGGTCGAGCAACAAATCTGTCTCATGTATATACTGAACCTCTCTCAACGCACATAGGAAAGTGCAAATGTACAAGTCAAGTCAAGTGGCATTGCACAAGTTGAATCAAGTGTAGCTATACAAGTCTTGTTTTTGAGGCGTTGACCTACTTCTTTATAGATTTTTAATTTGCAGAGGAATTGAAAAAGTAAAAAAGCAATTTCTATACTGAATGACACTTGAAAATTAAGAAAAACATGTGATACTTCGGTGATACTCGATTTATACGTGAGTTACACTTGATTTTGTATACTTGAGTGATACTTGATTTATACTTGAGCGATACTTGGCCATTTCTGTACACTCACTTCATTGGATTTGCAGATCCTGTGACCTGTTGAGGCAGTCATGATTCCGCTGGTACCGTAGTAGACTTCTCTTCTGGTGTGGTAGCCAAGGAAAGACGGGATTGTAAGAGGAATAGGGTCATCCTTTCTGGTCACCCTCCAGCTGTTACCAACAAGCTATTGGAGAAGTATGGAACATTAGTGTACTGAACAACAAAGAGAAGGTTGACTAGGGAGGAAGTGCTGTGATAAAATGATATGCAGCAATGAAATTACATTACCTTTGTAAACTAAAGATATCACCTACTTACAGTACATGTATGAACATTTAGTACACCCATTTATTAAAGCACGTCTACATATATACATAATAATTATTACATACTAATTTTTACATAATTATTCTGTAATATTTCTATGACTCTTACCCTATCATAGCCAAAGGCAAATTCTTTATTCCCAACTCGAGGAGAACCAAATGTATAAATATGTAGCCTAGACGGAGGCACTACTCCATCAGACAGAAGATGGGCTCCTGTCAGTTGAGACTGGGCACCCCCTAAATATTTAGTGGTAAATTAGAAATATTCAAAGCATTCGTTTTGATAACTTTGAAAAGTAAAGGTAAAACATTGGGAATGTCATATTGTGTGAGTAGCAATGATATCTCACCCAAGGAATGTCCTGTTACAATGACCTCTGCAGTAGGTAGAGAAGTGAGAATCTCTTCAACCAAAGACTTCACACATGGATAAAGACGATCATGAGTTTTCTTATTATACTCCAAAACCTATGCGAATAAATATTGACAATAATAATATTAAGTGTATATTTGTGTATACATGCATTATGATACAGCAGAGCCGGTGAAGAGATCTTGTGAAAAGATCTTACGAAGAGAGCTTGTCCCAGCTCTTATAATAGGTGAAGGAGAAAATACACATACTGTAGTTACGCCTCACTAGTAAAAAGATTTTTCTCGTAGATTTTTAAAAGCACTAGATTGCTCACTGCAAACCTTGACTATTACTTTAAGCAGAAAATTACCTACAATATTACAACAATATTTTATTGTGCCGTACCTCACCCCCTGTAGGCTCAAAATCTTCCATGCCCAGGGCAGCTGTCGCAAATTGTTCCGTCAGCTGTCTAGGTGATGAAGTTCCTTCAAACGCAACAACAATTCGATTCTCTGTAATCGATTTACCAATAACTGCAGCACAGTGGTCAAACTCAAATATCCAATCACAGTCAATGGTCAAATATTCAACAACCTAGTGCGAAATACAAAACAGTTTCAATGTCAGCATGTTGTAGAACTTACACCTCAATGTAGTAGACTGTGTCATAGCAACTATATGTGGTGATAGCAATTATACACAGGAGTATCACGAAACATAACACTCAACTTTTTAGTAGCATCGCACTGTCACATACTGGTCTTCACATATTTTTGCTGGAGCTACATTGTAATACTCATATCTTTAAATTTCTTGAATGTGTAAAAATTTCTAAGCAACTGTTTATCCCATGTAGGAATAAATTATTGTTATGAATTTCTAATTGCAATATACTATCAAAGTTCAGCTTATTTGCTGCTAAGAACAAATAACAATGCAAGCACATCATGTTCAATTTTGAAGAGACAAAGAGGACAACTCCTCTAAGCATGTGCTCCATTTATGATGCAAGTTTGCATTATGCTGTATGCTATCACTTTAAAGGCTACCTCGTAGTTTTGTTTAATTTGTGAGGTCACGGCACTCTGTATAGAGGTCTTATCATGCTTGCTGGGATCAACATATGCCAGAGAGGACCATTTAGCCAGGTCTGCGGCAAGATGGCTGTCGTAGTGCATTGGTGGTTCAGCGACAGCAGCACAATGTTGAGGCTTATCAACTGTTTGATCATCATCGCAGTCGTTCTGGACTGTAATGCAATAATCTCAATTAAATGTGTTAAATACTTGGGAAATAATTTATATATTATTACATAAGTATACATGTACATGTATATTCTATAATTAATAAGTTGCAACTTGCTATGACTGGAAAATATGACCATACATGTATATTATATTCAAAATAGATTTACATGTGCGTGTAATACACACATGTAGATGCGGATGTAATTACATAGAATTTGAATAATACTATTTACATTATATGTTTGTCACTGTCAGTTGAGATAGCACAACTCCTACAGTATTCAATAGCTAGACTGTCATGCAGAAGAATTACCGATATGACAATTGAATCATAGACTTTTTGAGTGGAAAGTGTATCTATTTTTGTACAAACGGCAGTATGTCCTGATCACCCATGTTTTAAATAAAATAAAATAGGCACATGTACTAATACTCTTATTTAGTCTTACCCTGTGCTAATCAATCCAACAATTCACTTGCAGATTGAATAGCGTTATTGTCACATGACCGTATCAAAATATTTAAGCAAAGAAGCGATCTAAAGAAAGCTATACTTACAGTAGGACAATGCAGGTGTATGGCAGGCGTGGTCTAAAGGACACCAATAGCATTCCACAGTATAAGAAAATGGCCAAAAGCCAAGTGTCTGCGTCGCCTCTGCACATGTTAAGCAGTTATGATTATCCTTACAGGCACCTTCCACCCCTTTGGCAGCAGCCAGAAGAACCAATAGGACGACAGCAATCTGCATCTATGGAATATATAAAATTTCTTATATGCAATCTGTTTAGTGATAGTTTGGGGTTTATTTTGCAAGAATCCATTCAACAGCGTGTCCCTTATGATGGGCGATATGTGTTATATTTGTTGCATTAAACGCCAGGATTGCTAAAATGCTTATTTATCACTTTCTAAAAAAACTTGCAAGAATATGTTGGTTTTATTCACAGAGTTGTTTGTGCTCCCAGGCATATCTCTGAGCTGCACTGATGAGGTGTTAAACACCGAAACAGTACACTGTATGCAGATTGAGTATTACGCTCGAAATTGGTAGCAATACCAATTTCTTGAGCACTTTACCTGGGAGATACACTGAACTGGTGGCATTACGCAATTCTCGCTGTCTCTGGCAGCTTGAGAACTTTGGTTCAGTGGATTTCACACCTTTTAAATACGCTTTGCTGTAAATATACAGTATTGCTAAGGTGTGCTCCCAGGCATATCTCTGAGCTGCACTGATGAGGTGTTAAACACCGAAACAGTACACTGTATGCAGATTGAGTTGTTTGTATTATTAAGCTATTAGTTTAGACTAATAATCAAGCATGCAATCTACTCATTTTTCAATATCTGATCAAAAAAATTGTTCATTAATTTTACTACATGTATGATTAAACGTGTTAGCAGTCGAGAAGGTAAACAATGATGGTCAATTTTTCAGATCAGCATATTATTGCCTTTATATAAAGTATTATGTTCACTAATCTACGAACAAGCTACAGTTTCTTTAGTTTATTACTAACATACATTGTAAATCATCACATTACATACTATGTATCTACATGTAGCTTGAATTTAAATAAACTTACCTTTCCGTATTTCACACAGCAATCGTCGGTAGTGATTATGCCAGGCAGATGAATACCATTTCCTTGCCGATGCCTGTTTATATACTACATGTCCCATTGTTCAAAGGCAGCAAAGCAGATCTCCCAGTTCACCAGTGTATGAAGTTTACTGGCTTAGTAATTGTTTATTGCTTAGTGTGTCAATTTCTCCTAAAAACACTCTGCTATATGTTTGGTTGATTCTTGGAGAGCATAACGTGCTTATTATGTAAGAGTTTACCGTGTAATAACCACTTTACTTCAAGTACGTTCTATGCATGCTAGCTATTATAATGTATAATATAGTTCTAGAAATTGTATAAATAGCATTGTCTAATTCCAAAACATATTCTACATGTACATGTAGTTTTGATTCATCCCATAATGCAATAGAGCTAATGTAGGTATAAAAGAAAGTCACGTCCAATCCAAGGATGTCCAGCTCTTCGCTTGTCTAGATATGAGAGCCGAAGTAGAGTTGCTTTAGCTACCAGAAAATAAACACAGATTAAAAAGTCTAACTTATTATATATTATATTGGTCTTGCACAAGAAAATGTTTAAAAATATTGGTTTCACTGTAGTATTTTTGCAATCAATCAGTATAAGTGTAATAGTGAACCGGCGTCCACATTCAGATAGTTCCTGGTTTAGAATCCTCAACATTACCTAGGAAATGTGAGCAAACCCCCAGAAACACTTTTTTATAAATTTTGCTATCATTTTCATTGACTGTTTAGTGCAGCTTTCACCGTAGCTTAGCAGCAGCATTACCAAAGCACAGCCGATTACTTTACCTTCAGAGATTACTGATCTCATCTGCGCTTACATACTTCACTGGATGGTGTCAATTTATAATTACCTAATTACCACAATTGCCATAAATATTATATAATATATATTATGCATTATATATTATATATCATATACTGCATAATTATTATATATCATGTATTATATATCATATATAACATATTATGTATTATATATTATAGAATGGGGCTGAGTCATACTTTGTCCCACAACTACTTTACAAGGAATTTCTTTTTTGAGCAGTCAGAGACCTGTTTCAAATCCATGAAAATACCAGTCCCTGACTGGGGTTTGAACCCGGGGCCTCTGCGGCACCTAATCACCTAGCACAGTGGACAGAACATACTACCCAGTCTAGTCAGGGACTGGTATTGTATGTATGTATGTTATGCCCATGACATATTTACCTGTGCATAACATATACCAAATTTTCTCTCAAATATACTTTTCTTGGCTAGTATTAAACTTATTTAAAAGTTGTCTTCTCTTGTCATAAGTTATTCAAAAACTGAAGGAAAAGCATCCTAGCACGCGGAAGTACTGGAGTCTTTACTTACTAAACACCGAGATGTATATCTCTTACTCGTTTGCATTTCAGCTATATCTCAATCTACATATTTGTTCTAGGCGCCATCACTTACAACTAACACCACGAGCTGACAACTCCACTATGCTATGAGATTACTATGAGATTTATGAGTAGTTATGTTACAAACTCCATATCCTGGACAATGTTGTATTAGAGACAGCAAAAGCCTCTTTAATAAAATACTTGAGTGAATATTATATGCCATTTGATGTATCAGATGAGAAAAGCCTTGTTAGCAACCATCTTGGATTCTGAAGCTTACAGTAACTCTGTTTTCTCTTCAAGACTTCTTTTTTGGTCTATGAGTATTTGGGGGAGGGGGGGGGGGGGAGGTGAGACAGTAAGGACGCCCGCGTGCTTTAGGCAATACAGAATATACATTACATAACCAACCTTAATGTATTATACCCTGCACACAGAAAGCTAATCTCTGCTAGATTACACGGAGGTAGAAAGATTTTCCACAGACATGATACAGTAACTAGAATTCAGCCACTATTGTTCCACAAATCCGTATTAATGACATTAGGAGAGAACTGTTTTAGTTGAATTATGCAAGCAGATATATTAACCATCATATCAAATTTTGATTGCTATTATCTTTATTAGGCTGAAGTTACTACCCTATACAAAATCATCATCCCATAGAGGATATTGACCTAGATGTGGAGCGTGGGATTCTATGAAAGATAGTTATGTAACTATATTTAGTCAATATGGTGGTGTATCCTGTTTATGTTCAAGTATTAACTTACCCAAGTGTCAAAGTATATTATGAATAGGTAATTATACAAGCTGCCAGGTAAAATAACATTATGTAACAAGAGTGGAGAGAAGATACCAGAACTTTTAGAAATTATTACAAGAACATCGCATGATTTATCCTATTTATTGCGTATCTATCTTGAGTTAATTACGATAATTTTCAATTGGCACTCCTTGAAACTAGTGAGATGTCGCTATGTAAACACAGATACATGTAGACCAGTAACCAAATAATCATAGAGCATACAGACTAAACTGGGTAATCTATGTACATAATATCTGTTAGGCCTCCCATACTCTTACTTCCACCTGTTCCTGTACCTATACCAGCACAGCTGCCTCTGTACTCTTGTACTTGCATATCTACAATGTATCTATTTATGTGTTCTTTTCCCTATAAAGGTTTGACATCTTGGCAGTACCACAATACAATCTATGAAAAAACAACCGAAAATGTGGTCTTACACAACAAAATGTTTAAATTGGTTTCACTGTAGTATTTTTGTAACCAACCAGCGTAAGTGCAATAGTGAACCGGTGTCCACCTTCAGATAGTTCCTGGTTTGGAATCCTCAACAATATCTGGGAAATGTGAGCAAACCCCTAGAAACACTTTTTTTATAAATTTTGCTCTCTTTCTCATTGACTGTTTAGTGCAGCTTTCACCGTAGCTTAGCAGCAGCATTGCCAAAGCACAGCCGGTTACTTTACCTTCAGAGATTACTGATCTCATCTGCGCTTACATACTTTACTGGATGGTGTCAATTTATAATTACCTAATTACCACAATTAACTCACTAATTGCTCCCGAATTTATCAACCAAATCGCACTATTTTCTCCTATCATATCTGAAGGCTCACATGCTAAGCAAATATCTATACGTGTACCTGATCTTGTTATTGATTGCTTTTGGTAACTGAACCTACAGTGTATAATTATCTCCTAATCACAATACTGTGACACATCCGGAAGTCAATACTAGGATATGAAACATGATATTATGTTATCAGAGTTTTTGTAACTATTATTCTAGGAACCAATATCTAGTTATTCATCCAGTGTCAATAACCTCCTTAATGTAGTTAAGTGATGCTACAGTTCCTGATTCTGGGTAGAGTATCCATTTCAACCCAAAATATGATAATAATATTGTCCTTGGACGACTGCCGACCCAAGAAATGAAGTGCCTATGAGTGGTGCTAGGCCTTCTCATTACATGAAAGATTGAGCGGTCTCAGTAGTCCAATTACTACCAGAGACGACCCATCTGGTCCCGAGTATTGCCTGGGTACTATACTTAGAAAGAGAGTGATCCGACCTAGTAGGCGGTTCGTGTTGCAAGGTCGAGGACCTTAACAACTAGAATGACCTAACTACGAAGTGAAAGTCTCTGTATAATAAGTATAGATGTGTCTTTATTGAGATCCAAGCAAAGACTGAGACAACAATCGTAAAAACAATGCCCTTTATATAGTAGAAGAACTTCCGCCCGATGTAGTGTCGGGAAAAGACGACATAGGGTCGTCCGGAAGTTGCGCAACAACATGGCGGCCGGAAGCCCGATGGCCGACCCAAAATGGGTCGGGTTATACAAAAGTTGCTTATAATCATCCAATTCATGTACAAAATGAATATCAAGTGATTCTGAGAGGTCGGGCCTCTGTACATGGGTATAAAAGGCACAAAAAAAACTTAGTAATTATCATACATGAATGTAGGTATTAAATGAATGGTTAGACATGCAATATAGACAAGTGTGAGTATGCGAACAGCTAGATATAAGAGTACAAGTGTTAGATGAGTAGTGCTGTGGCAACTACTGGGCACTCAGGGTGCAATGAGGTCCATCCGGGTAGCTGGAGTCTATACAAATGTTCTGTACCATTACAATATGCTTCTCTAGGTGGGCACCATGTTAGATAATTCTATTAACATACATGTACAATGTAATGTAGTTTGCAATAGGTTATTTTGGTTTTGATTTTCATCATTAAAAATAAGAAAGTTGAGCTTCAGTTACCATCTCTTGTCTCTGGAACGTATCTCCCTTCCTCCATCCTCCAACTGTTAAATAATACAACAGCATCCAGCATCAATTCCTGTGTTACCCATAATGCCTATCATACTATATACTAGCATGCATTGCATTTACATTGTACATATAAATAAAATGATGAGGTGAACATCATGATATGTTAGTAGAGTAGCCCACTCTTTTACATCAAACAATACTGCAGGTTGCTCAACATCACTACCAGTGTTCGAAGTGTGGTTATACAGGAGTGTCAGGTGTGTACCCACCTCAATTTTAGTGTTTATACGGCCAGCAGGTGTGTATCCTTGTCTTAATAGATAGTTTTCCCCTATACAGTCTCTGTGGACCTGATATTGTAGAGGCAGAATGCTTGACTATCATTAAGAGTGTCTTGAGTTTGAATCTCACTAGAGCATAATCTTTTACAATTTAGTTATTCCCGAATTTCTTAAATATTGCTATACTGTACAATACCAATCTGCAAGATTGTATGCACCGTGTACCCACCTTAATTTTTCGATTTCGAGCACTGATGCTTATCGAAGGACATTTCTCTGACGGTTTGTTGTGAGTTTTGACATGACTGCAATCCTATTGGGCCATTTAAAATCATTTTATTCCAACACGAACAACTATGTAGGCTGGGAGACACCAATATTTAGTTTTTTCAGATATATAGGAGGAAAGGATATGAAACTTAAAATTTTTTGCTCCCTCCCAAAAGAAGAAAAGCAACCAAGCATATGAGAGTTCATCTTTCGACCAAATTGAAATCGATCAAATACAGAACTGTCCAGCCACAATAGTGCTCTTACTGACCATATCCTTATAACTTTGTCATTCATTTCCTGTGCTCTTAGGATCCATGACAGACATAGTCTAGAGAACTTGTTATCATCACTAGGTTTCATACCTTCCCTTCTGTCATGATTGCTTTATGTGTAACATTTGATGCAACATTGTTTATTTATTCTGCCGTTTAATTATTTAAAATAGTATTTGAAATTGTTAGTAATGATCACCCTTAAATGGCAGGTGCTGCCGATAGCATACTACATTGTATATAGCGTTTTACTCAGTAGCTGTTTGGGTAACTGCCGACTACAGTAATAAATGACCATTACCATTGCATCTGCACCAATCAGTCAGGCCACTGCCCATTGGCTATCCATCTTCTAGCATCAACCGAATTACTGAGCTATTCTTCTGTAAAAATATAATACTTTGTTGACAAATACTCTGCATACAAAGGCTTGTGTCAGGTTATGTTAATGTTCATGTAGATCACAACAGAACCATCAGAATATCTAGGCATGAAAATCTTTAATAGAAACAAAACACAAAAGTATTTTTGGCTTTTGCATGCTTTATTATATTATTATTATTTATGTATTAAATTCCATAGTAGCAAAACTAAAAACTGCAGAGATTAAGATGAAAGTATCAATATTCGTAGCATTTATTGCGCTTCTCTAATATGGAATTCGTAGTACTAAACTAATATCCAAGTGTCCATAATAACATTAAGATTCTTAGGCTAAGTTTTATTCCACATAGTCCGAATTTTATCCAATCATCAGAGGTTCATCGCGTTATTTTATCCTGTTGATCTACAATCTCTCCATAATGCATTCGCTTTGGTTGAATGTAAACACATTCTTGTAGCCACACCTACAGTAGAAGTAGAACTTTAGTTAACCATAACTAACATTGAATATTGGATATTTGGCGTAGTTTGCACTGTTTGATAATGCCATTTAAATGAGTGCAGATCTTTTGTGTAAGTATGCATTTTCTAGATATTGATGGGTTCTACATTAACTGGATATATCTACATATGCGACACGGATTTATACAATTTGATGAGCTATATAATAGATCAATTTGCAGAATCATTTGGAAAACACTATGGCCGGGATTCTAGCGTTTTGGCCATCAAATGAGGGTGATTGAATATTCTGTGACTAGTAAAGGTAAAATAGTGAGGAGTTATTACACCATGCCACACCTCCTCTAGGAGTTGTCACCTCATATCACATCTCTTCTAGGAGTTGCCACCTCATATCACATCTTCTCTAGGAGTTGTCACCTCATGTTACATCTAGTGTAAAGTTTGCACTATCATGGCAAGCAATTAGTGAATACTGTAGTTATCTTAGCTCACACTCACCTTGCAATATGGTTGTTAGACTGAGGTGCATAGCTTGGCTGTCCTCTGCATTTGGTCTGAGAGATCTTAGTCTCGTACTGGCCGTTAAGATAGCCCTTCAGCTCAAAATATCCATCCTGCATCTGAGAACAATCCATCATAACATCCAGCATCCAGTAATGCTTTCCGTACCTATTAAATACATAACAGAATTGTAAAAATATCACATCAACAACTATTCAAGCCAAAAATTAGATAAAATACAATGTAAGTTGGACTATGACTTGTAATAGAGTAAGATAAGGATCTAGAATTTAATTAATTGATCCAGGTGTTCTTATGGTAGAAAAGTGTTCACAACTTTGACGTCATAATATCAGCTTATAGCAACCTGTATGTTTTACACAACATATGTTGGGGTTATAAACCTTTTAAAAAACTATTAAATGTCTCCAGGCATATTACTGCAAGGTCACTCACGTGTTCTCTGGTACATGGTTGCCAACTGATTGGTCATCGGTAGTCCAAACCATTGGTGACCCTTGTGCCTTCTGTCCTTTGTAGGTTCCCTGGTTAATCTCTGGGCCAGACCAGTCAATGTGAAGGTCACCTTTGGACCAGGCGTTGTAAGCCTCGAAAGCCTGATGTTGTCTGGGTGGAGGATAGGAGATTGGAATGTGGTATCCACCAAAGAGTCCTGCAGGTAAGAAATAGAGACTCAGTGAACATTGCTTGTTTGAGACTGAGAGCATCCGAAAATCAAACAATAATTATCTGTAAGTGGCCATTTTGTCTTGTCTTTACGCGCAATGAGCACAATATTTTTGAATGCAGGAAAAATTTAATAAGGATGAGTTATTGTAGAAAATTGTAGTTATCTACCCTTGGCACCAACTGATTCGATAATATCATTGCATGTATATAAGACTTCCTGTATTATCTCACCTCCTCTCAGAAAGAGGTTCTCTCCGTACTGAGTTTGCTTCTTAATGAAGATAACGGTTCTCTTAAGATTTTGACCTTCGTCTTCACTCAGGTCACCAACTCGTGATTCTATATAATAATGTTGAAAGTAATTGTTAACTCCTTACTATTTCAAAAACAAGCATTTCTATACAAAACTATACTGTGTACAATTATGAAGTTGTCTACTATTGCATTCATTGCTTGCATATTATTTCTAACGAATTACCTTTATGGATAGCAATCACTGGGGTCTCGGAGCTTCCGTCAAGACGAATATGTGTTGTAGAATCTTGGGCTACTCTGATGGTTCTTCCAGTACACTTGCTACATGACACAAGGTAAACAGTGTATTATAATTGGCACACAATATACGTAGGTATTACATAAATGTAGACTATATAATAAACACTACTATGGAGACATACACATCGTAAATCAAAATGCTATTTTGAAAAAAATGTTGAAACTAATGGTGTCGCTAGTAAATAATGGTGTTTATATTTTCTGTGCGAACTTACATCATCCTAAGTTAACCAAGGTCCGCATGCATAATGCAAAGCACATGGTATGTAACTTACCCATTCACAAGATTTCCACTGATGATGTCACAGTAGAGTCCACTTGGTAGTCCAGTCTTTAGCTTCAGATCCATAAGTCCATCATCCTTGTTCATGGCAATGAAGCTAGATTGACCACGACTAAAGGCTATCTGGTTGTTTCCATTGGTGTAAAAGTTCTCCATTGGTGACTGCCCTGCAGACAGCGAATAACAATAGAGCACAACTAAGAGTTATTCCACCCTGTCTACGGTGGCTTGATTTAATAATTTCAAATTCGCAAGCTTTGTAAATTTTACCAAAAAAAGATGTGATCTCACATGTACTTCGGAAAAGCTAATCATTACACAAGGCAAAATCATTTTATTCTACTCAGACTACATATACTTAGAAGCACCAGGATTATTTGATTTAACCAATTTGTACTTACTTGTCGACATACTGTAATTACCGCACTTCACTTGTGCAATTCAAAGCTGGAGAGACTGTTAAATTTATTTTGATAGAACAAAGTTATTACATTTGCATAATAAATATAAATTACATGTATTTGTGACAAACCTGCGAGGTTTCGGAATTTCACCATGTTAGCAATCTGTCTCCACCTGTGCTCACACACCCAGCCATTTCTGCATGTACCGGTCACACCTGGGGTACCAGATGGTGGACCCTGGGCATCATCCTGGAACTTGTAGCTGCTCATCAGACGTGGCAAACCGTATGGGTGGGCAAGCATGAAGATGGCGGCCATCTTGTATGGCTGTTAAAAATTAATAAGCACATTATGACATTTGCATATACGAGTACATGTATATGTACACCATGGTAACCTAGTGAGACATTACTGCATTTATTGTACAATTACATAATACATCATGTACGTTTACCTGTCACTACTTAGAGCTTGCATTATAATCAAGCGGGCTTGTAACAAGAGGATTAATATAACTAATTGTTGTGCAAAAAATTTCAATCATTGTATCAAACTCTTCTAGCACTGTTTACAACCATTGGCCGTTGTAATGCTAAATTACTTGACATGAAGTTAAAACTGAAACTCTTTTAGATTTTGACTACAGTTACTGAAACCTCAATCATTAACATCTCCTGAGACCTCTACTTACTCGGCTATCCTTGAAGGTCAAAACTCCCTGATTGGTTCCTCTCTGGTTGTCATGGTTATCAAGGAATACAACGGCATCTCTACTTGGCAGCAATCCCCTTAGTTGTTCAATATTCTTCAGGGATTTCAGCTTGAGGGTACCAGTCTTGAATACATCTTTCATTATTTGACCTGATCGAAATAATTTATAGTAATATTGTATTATTGAAAGAGAGGTTGGTTATAATATGCAGCAGCTATCACAGGCTGCTTTATTACTCATGGAAAATATTATTTTTGCAAACTCGGGCGGTTGGTAGAAATATATTTAGGGTGCAATTTAACACTTCAATTTATATTATAATATAATAAATTATAATAACTACCATATTTGAACTCGGTGACTCTGCCAAGATGGGTGTAGTCTGTTGGCTGGATTGGCTCAGTTTTGTCTAGATTCACCACTTGTTGGAAGACGAATGGTGTTTTTCCATATTTGGTCTGTTGAGCCTGTTGAAGTATGGCCTGCAAGTCTTTAGGTAGCATGTGTTTGGCAGCATCAATGCGGTAACCTACAACACAATTCTATACGTTAATATTTACATACCAACTTGATGCGTAGATACATTCAGCACAGCTTCATCTACGTTAAAACTATTTTAATCTTATAACAACAGAATGTTCCAGTGACTCATCCACTATTAGAATTATTAAGGGTGCACTTTACTGTGCAAAACATGTAAAATATGCAAGCATGATTTTGAAGTTATCTTCTCTCAGTGGAAAACAAAAATAGAATGAGAGTTAAAAATAATGAGTTCATACAGCTTCATACAGTATATAGATGTGTTTAGTCAAACTGTCAGTGATAACATACTAATTTTATTCAATGGTCTGCTATCAGAAATGAATAAAACTGTCCCAGGTATTACATGTACTTACCGTCAATGCCTATTTTGAGCATGTCAGTGAGGTACGCGGAGACC
This sequence comes from Bugulina stolonifera, assembly GCA_935421135.1. Lineage (NCBI taxonomy): Eukaryota > Metazoa > Bryozoa > Gymnolaemata > Cheilostomatida > Bugulidae > Bugulina > Bugulina stolonifera. Next base: position 11,199,834 of record OW285195.1, read on the forward strand.
TTATTCCTCACACTCTCTGTAGAACCGGCCAGATCCAAGAGTCCATTCAGACGGCAGAATCTTACTTGTTGAGCATCAGAATAATCCTCAATGTTACCACTGCTAGTCGTACAACGTCTGTCATTGAAGTCAACTTGAGTGTATGGTACACCATCGAACTTCCTCCTCTAGAATGCAAGCAGTCAATACAATACATGCATATTTTCAAATATAATGTTTTTTTTTAATATACATGTAAATAGTATTACATTGTTAGCATATTACAACACACTACAGCACAAACAGACAACTGTAAATTATTGGTACATAGGATCAGAATAGATAAATACAAAAGTAAAATCTCTTGTAGGTTAAAATTTGAAATATTTAATTTATAATTTGCATTTGAATCTAAACAATCGACAAAGGTGACTGTAATACTTTTTATACTTGAAGCCTCTTCGATGCACTGAAAATATCTTAGGGCTTCTTCTCACTGCCCAACGCACCTGTGTATCATAGTGACTTCCTGCGGAACCTTGGCCAGTTCCGGCATCTACTGCTGCCATGTGGTTAATGACTGCATCAGCATAGACCTGCACTCCAGCTGCCTTGCATTTCTTCACCATCTGGATGAACTCATCTCTGGTTCCAGAGCGAGTTGTCAGTTTGTAGCTCACTGGTTGGTACCTCTCATACCAAGGTCGGTTTGGGGTCGTGATGATTCTGTGCTCATTTGGAGGTGATACCTACAATCAACAGTTGTGTATCTTTAAAATTTGAGCAACTTCAGTAGTGAAAAGTAATCCAATACTGACGATGACTTCAACTGGCCCAGAAAATAACTCTAAGTCTACATATTCGTCCTAATTGTAGAAGATAAATCATGTAAACAGATAGAAGTTATAAATGGATTCTACATAACGTTATTATGGTATGTTATATTTTGTTTTTCGGCATCAACACCTTACAGTTATTGTAGCACACATATTACTAATTACTACAATGGCCACAATTACTGCATTACTTAAACGCTACGACATACCTGCACGCCGCAGAAGCCTTTTGGTCCGAGAACGGTTTCACATTCTTTTGCGACATCGTTCCACCTCCATGAAAACAGCTCTACGATCACTTGACCTTGTCTTCCTGTAGCACAGTTGGGGTTCTTGCTAAGAAGAGGTATTGCTGCCGCCAAGACGGCAGCCACACTCAGTGTTACTACAAATAGATAGCTCCTCATCTTGTCGTAGTGTGAAGTGATTTTTCTCTAACAAACGTGCAACTTTTATAGTAAATTTTGCGTCAACTAAATTACATATATTTGCAGTGCCTAGTATTGACTTTTATGCTGGTACTTTATTCATATCATATTTCTGAATGGCAAATTTTGTTTATCCACTGTTTTGCAGTTGGAGTAGCTAACATTTGCCCAGTAACAGGCAAGTAACAGCTGTAGATTTACGGTTTCCATGCTCAGCAATGTTCTGCAACTAGGTAACCTGAAAGTAAACAATCGGACAATCTGCATAAACACAATCATGCGAGCAAGTTTAATATTTTGCTTGCACGAATTACTCCTCTTGGTTTATAATATATTGCTCAAAAATCTTAAACGCCCGTGTAGCTACAATATAAATTTACAAAAAGTCAAGGTAGTGTTAATAATGATGTTGTACGCAACTCCACATAATAAAATACATTTAGTATTATCTTTATAAAAATGTTATCAGAAATTCTGAGAGTAATTTGAATACAGGATTATTTTTAGTTTGGCAATTGTACATGTACATGTACATGTACATGTACATGTACATGTACATGTAGTTTGTATGTAAGAGAGAAAATTCTAATCACAATGTAGGCAATGTAGAAAAATGAACACACACAGTAAAATAAAAACATACAATAGAAATCATAGCAATGAAGGAAATGATGCAGAGCATTAGTGATACTGCTGAGCAAGCAATCTGGAGCATTTAGAAGTTGTCTTATCATATCTAAAATGTTCATAGCTAAAAAGCTTTACTACAGCTTTTTTTATTTTGTTCTCCTTTTTGTAAACATATTCTGTCTTCAGTCTTGTTTCAACCATAAATGAGTAAAGTCACAAATATATTTTCTGCTGATAATTAACACTACCCTAAAAGCAGAAATATTTCGCGGAAGAAAGTTTCGCGAGTTTGCTAATCCTGGAGCATTTTGCCTATTCCGAAATTTGTTTAAGTCCCAAAATTGATGTTTAAGCATATTTCAGCATTAAAACCAAGCTTAGCTAAGCTCTATGTTTACTCAGATTTAAACCCCACTTGAGTTACATACAGTACAAAACTACAGCTGATTCCTATATAGTGCAGTAAGCCCACCTGTGAGATAAAGTAATTACCATAGCTTGTTAAAAAATCCCCTGATTAAGCTCCTACTCTATGCTACTTACCAATTATGTTACAGCAAATACTTGCTGCTTTGTGAAATATTCAACTATGTATCATATAGCTATATAGCTGCATGTATGGTCTGTTTAAACCAGAAACTACGCAAAACGCAAAAGTTAAAACTCGTGAAATGTATCTGCTTTTAGGGTATCTTATCCAACCTGCATCATCAGTCGTACAATAGCTGCCAGCTCAGCAGATACGACCTAGATTAGTTCAGCCCTCCATCGAAGTGCTATAAATTAATACATGCTACACTAGAGAATATTGAGCACGTGATGTCAACATTACTTTTGCTTATTAGCTCAGTCTGTAATCATCCAATCTTGCCGTCTACAGAGTGATGTATTCACTAAAACCTGCTCGAGCTCATTTAGTCTGCTACTGCATTACTTAGACAGTCAATAGAAGTTATGGCTACACAATCATGTTGATTGTAAAACTGCAACATAACAAGCAAGTAATCTCAAGAAATATTTCTTCAGGCAGTCCAATGTGTATAAATATTTTGTTGAAATGAGACGCAAGTACATGTAATTTCGACAAGTATATTTATATAATAATACATGGCACATGATGTCGTAATAATATCACATATAACAGTCCTTCTTTCTACAACTATCTCTAGCATTTTTGTTTCATACTGCATGGATGCAAATAAGGCACATTATAATATTATGTTACATGTACAAATAAGATTACAGTTATTATTGGTGACTGGGGAGTTGTCACCTCTCACTTGAGAAACCGAACAAGAGAAGATAAATTCTAAATAGTCCCTTATCAATAATCACACTATCGCTGTTATCAGCATGCACACACTACATGTAACTAGTGAGTGCATGTTATGTTTGTAAATATATGCTTTCTGCTGTGGAAAAACTGTTGACCGTATATAAGACTGACTTTCACATCACCCTTTAGTCATAGCTACCTGCAGCTATTGGGCGTCACAGGCGACATTCATCTTACATGATCCATGTATGCTATGTTAGTTTATTTCAGATTCTAATAACACTGCCCTGACTATGCTGGGATGGACCCTACTGTGCAGCTATGTACATGTATATGTATGTGTAAGTAACTAGTATTGCAGTTTTACCAAGTTTCTATATTATGGTATACAATGTTGAACATTCCAAGTGTCTTGTGTTCAGTGTACAATAATATGTACAATATACGTCATGTACAACATGTGTGCACAATTAAATTGTATAATTTATCTAGCCTTAACTTCCAACTCCCTAAAGGTGTTTTAGCCTGAGGTCTAGGTTTATATTACGCTTTCCTCTTTTCCACAAGCTACCAGCATACAGTATTGTACATTAACTGCCTATATACAGTACCAATTGTATAGTTGAGTATAACAACAAGGGTGTGTTTTTTCATACCAGCAAGCAGCAACCAGAACCCTGGGAGCATAAATAGATATTTTCCTAACATAACACTATAATATAATTTAAAGTAATGGTAGATGTGTGTAGTAGCTCGCAATAATCGTGCAATGGCTTATGAACTCGGCTATCATACTGCACACAGCACATCACTAGCAATGCTTTGGGTGCTGAGCAACACAATATTCTACAAGCATAAACAGATTCAATGAAAAACAAAATAGACATCATAGCCTGCAAGAACTCATTTCTATATTTTACAAAAATTTTATAAACTGCTAATTTATTGCAAAGCAAATAAGATAATTATTATGTTACTGCAGAATTGCTCCGTTCAGTCAGATACGGCTCCTTGTAGCCAAAACAAGCAGTAGACTTTCTTCATAATTTAATATTATAAAGAAAGTCCTGCTTTTTTGGCTACAATACAGATGTTTGGTTCTGTCCAGTAAAGTAGTGCAATAACTACAAAAACTGATACAAAAGGGTATTTTTTATTTAAGTCAATCACAATGGCACAAATCCTGTACAATTTGAAATCATGTACTACATTGTATTAAATTCTATTGTTTTTGTTTATCAAAGCGCGATGCAACTTGAACATCAGCTGCAATATGGCACTGAAAGAGATGCGTTGCCATGAAGTCCTTTATCTATTATACATGACTCCTGAGGGGATATGATGTGGATTAGCTCCTAACACTACTTAGTATACAGTTACAGATTATAATGGAAAATATCACTTGCAGGAGATTAAACACAATAACTATATGATAAGCTGTTGCTGTCTCATATTGTAGCAGCAAGATTTGCATTTCAAATCAAGCCAAGGTTGTCTTCTCTTGCCAACACTGAATAGACAACTCCAAAATACACTAGTTATTGATTTCTTTGTTTGCAATAATGTCAAGGCCGAAGCAACTAAATAGCCTGGGCTCTTTAAAACAAAATAATTAACCATATTGATTTATAGTGCTGCAGGCGGAGCTTTCTTAATGGTTTCTAGGTTTTGAGCTACTGGTAATTTTACATTTATCTTTTAATTTTATTTCCACTAACCGATAGGAATACTCTGGTTGTTTAGTACTCACAATTCCAGATCAACAATGGCAAAGAATGTTGCTATTATTGCGCTTTCGATTACACTCGGGTTACTGTTTGTATTGATTGGCAGCATTAAACTGACACCAGCTATTAGTCCTGATATGCACAAGGAAATGGTAAGCCGAATCACGTCAAATTTCTTTGTTAGTTTTTACTTTATTCACAATCACTCCCACTCGCACTCGACTCCAGTCTAATCTTAGTAGTGTGATTATTTCATGTTGCTTAGTTCATTGTGAGTCCAGGTAGCTCGGTGAGTAAGACTAAGAGTAAGCTAAAGAGTAAGCCAATGGGAATGTAAATACCTGTGAGATAATTCTATGAGTCAATGTGAATGTCATGCTGAGTCACTGGCTGAGAACTTGTCCAGGAGAAGAATTATGCCATCTAATTTCTCTCTTGTGCATCTATAAGCTAACAGAATGCTGCCGGCGACAGAGATTGTTTTGAACTTGTTAACTGAGTGAATTGAATATACAAAATTTGGTTGGCGAATATCAATAAAAGAAAAATGCTAACTGACCACCAGGCCCAGGGTAGTTATCAGGCACCAGCCATAACCACTGTTGCTGTAGCAGTTCACTAGCTCAGACCAGCTGGCATATGGAATATCTCCCAATTGACATTATTTAAACCAAATAACAGCAGGCCTATGAAATGTCACTTGTTAGCGCATGCATTCGTGCACTGATTATCCGATTCACCACTCACAAACAAGCTTAGACACCCGACAGCTGGCTCTGCACATGTAAGCAGGGCGTAATATAGCTGTTATATCTCTATTAAAACAAGAGGTAACATGTAGGTGTGACTTTTCTGGTCAGGAAACACCGGGGTATATCCCTCATGTGAGACTCCCAACAAAAATATAGCCATCTTAGGACGTGTAGACAATATACAGTATGAGCCCCTCTGTGTCGTGTGTGGACCTCGATGCATGACAATTAGCTGAGTAATTGATGTAGTAATGTGCAGCAGCTATTTTTTGAACACTAATAGGGGAGAGCGGGGTAAGTTGGGACGCGGGGTAAGTTGGGACAGGGCTGTTTCGGGTATTATGAGACCCATTGCATTTTTATGGTATGGACCAAAGGTTAGACCAACATAAATAAACATAACCCACTATTTTGTTTTTAAAGTTGAATAAATATTTTTTGTGCAATTTGCAATAATGTAATATTTGCATGTTTGAGTAAATTTTTTTTCTTGACGAGTTTCTAATTTTTTTAATGAAAGAATGACTCCATAGTTTTGAAAATTTGCAGATAGAGACTCTATAGCATCTAGTTAGAAAAACTAAAGTTAAAATTAGCTCAAGTCAAAAATCTTAATAAAAAATTGTGTTTTACAAAAAATTGGGAGTGTGGGGCAAGTTGGGACGCTGGAAGTGGGGCAAGTTGCATGGGCGGATTTACTGTAGGTCGCCAGGGTCTCGCGACCCCCCTTTTATTTGCTGAAAAAAAATTGAAATTGATTGATTTTTGGCCATATTCAAAGATTTTCCCATTTAGAAAGTTTTTCTATGGAGGTCGCCATGATTTCTATAGTTACTTATTAGGATCGCAGTAAATATAGCTTAAGTTTCATATTCCTACAAGTAGCTCTCAGGTAGATCAGCAAAGTCAATTGATTGTGCTATCAATAAACTTCTTGCAGACATTCTTGTTTACTGTACAGTCAAAGTTTGCTTGGCTAATTCACTGAATGAATCGGTGATTGCTTAAAAAATTAATCAAAATAATTCTAATAATATCACCTTTACATTTTCCAGAAAGAGTTTATTGTACCACTTTGCATTTTAGCAAAGTTAATTTTCTTTTCCTGTTTTGTCCTGGGTAATTTCCTAGATTAGGAGAAAAGAGGAACTATACTATCACTCAGAGTTACGAATATTCAATAGAATATTTCATTATGATTACATTAGATTATTTGAATTTTCTTAGATCCCAGATTCGAGATTCAGATTGGGGGAAAAGAGGAACTAGCAGTCAGAGTTATGAATATATGAATTTCCAATTTAGTTTTTATTTAACAACAGAACATCATGAACATTATGATTATCTTATGAATGATAATCCTAATGTTGCTTACAATGATTTTCTTTTTAAAATATAATTTATAAATGATTATAATTTTAAGATATTAAATTAATAAAATATAAATAATAACTATTTACATTTTATTAATTTGATATTTGAAAATTATAATCATTTAGGTTGTCATTTTATTGTTTTGTAATGCAGCCTAAACAATATTGTTGATGTTATTACTATTAATTGTATGAATTTTTGTATAAAAAATTATTTAATATCATATCTATAAATTACTATCAAGCGCAGTTTTTAGTTTTTCATAGCATAACTTTCTGCCTCCAGCGTCCAAGAGTGAGAGTTTTCCCAAGGCTTGAAATCCCCCAGCTCAAAGGATCCTCTTCATGTTTTAGTCCTTAGTTTTAAGTTTACATGGTCTCTATGAAGCCTAAAAAGCTTCAGCGGCCGGGGCTCCGCCCCGGACCCCGTTGGGGGGCTTACAGCGCCCCCCAAACACCCCAGCTGTTGGTCTCGGGCGCATCGCGCCCTCGGCTCGGGTGCTGCGCACCCTCAATAAATTTCCTTGGTGGGCAGGAGACCCCCCTTTCTGAAAGTTGAAAATCCGCCCCTGAGTTGGGACACCATTTGTAATAATAAATTATGTTTGTGGAATGATATGAATCCAAGATGACACTGTAATTTCACCTTTTCTCCAACTAAAAGTTGTTTGATGAATCTTGGATAACATTTGACTTTGGTAAAGGACTCTAATCCTGTGTGGGGATGGCATTATAGGTAGTATTGATATTACTCCTTGTAGAAACAGGTCAAACCTGACTCATTGCTATAACAGCTTTTGATCTCTGGTCTGTCCTCACTTTACTCATGACCCTGACAGCAGTATCACCAATACAATGTATAAACTACATCCTTTTCCTACTCATACCTACACTTCAAACACCGTGTGCCTTTTGAAACCCCCACCAGACCAACTAACACCATCAGGCAGCACCAAGCTAATAATCCAATAGATTATTAGGAATAATTTAGTTACAAACTTTGTGGGGTTCACTCTTTGTTGTTCAAACTAGATGAGTAGGCTATATACAATCAATGTCTCTCCACACTTATTGTTACCCAACCCCAGTTGAACTACCATCTTCAGTGAGAGTACCAAGGAATAGTTTAATCAAACATCATCGATAATCTATTTACAAAGTTATAGGTTTTACATCTGTAAATATCCAATTTACCATTGTCCAAAACCCAGGAAAGGTAATTAACACCAAGAGAAAGACGCAGGTTGGATTGACTCCATCACATGAATGGGGCTGAGGCGGATTGACTACTATCGCCTGTGTCATGAATGCTGCCGTGAATTCTGAATTGGGTTGCCAAGTGGAATTAAAATTCAACAATCTTTTTTCTGCTCAATGATTTCATTTTATCTAGAGTGTCAGTTGTTCAATTGTACATCAAACGCTAATAATAATTTTAGTAAAAATCAATATTTTTGCCTATATTTTTTAGTATTGGTTTATTTCTGGTGTTTTGGTTTTATATTCTATCTATTTTAAGTAACAAACTTAAAGCTTAAGAAAATTTTGCTGTACCAAAATTAAAAAAATGTTCACCTACGATGCGCTAGTTTTTTTAATAGTTTTAAGTCTAATATGCATAAGTAGACTGGAACTTAGTCAAAAAAGAGCTTTATAAATTATTACAGCTAATAGAGCTATTATAAATTGTTATACCTATAAGGTGCCAAACGAATTAAGGGTTTTTCATGTTCAAGCTGGCATCCTCCTATTTTAACAAAGATTAACTTAACAAAAAAAATTCTCTTTTACATCAAAACAATTTTCATACCTTCCTTACACTATCTTGTAATAAAAAAAATTCAACACTTCGAGTTTGAACTAAATTTAGGTCCAGCAGTTTTTTACAGACATGTTTTTGACATATATGCATGTGGCAATAATTTTAAATATGTGTAATATTATTGTAACATTTCAATTCTATCTGTTCATGATAAAAAATGAGACTAATCTAAATCTAAAATCTATATTTTCAATGGTGTCCCAACTTGCCCCACACCTGTCCCAACTTACCCCGTCAGTGGGGTAAGTTGGGACGTTTGACATGCGCTGCCAAATCATGGATTGCCACACTATGCTGACTTATCAATGTGTGTGCTTCAGGGTATGGTTAGACAACATATTAAAGTACCTCCATGCAAAAAATGATGAAGCCATGACCTCTAGACTCCGTACTATTCTCAAAAAACCAAAAATTGTCCCAACTTACCCCGCTCTCCCCTACGTTTGTGGTTGAGGCAGTTAGGCCTAGTAGTTGAAATAGTGGGCCTACTCAAATGTAAATAGAGGAGACAATTTTTACCTCGGTTTTGATGGGTTGTTCTGGCCTAGATACCTGTTTCAACAAAATAACATAGTGTAGTGTAGTAATGTGTGCAATGAATATGTGAATGATATAAAACCAAGTCCCTGGCTGCTCATAAATATGTTTCCTTGCAAGTAAGATGCATGATATGACATGTGCTTTGATTCATGTATTGGTGGCTATGATGGGAGGGGCTTCCTTGCCACACTGGCAGCATGATTAATTCTTTATGGCCTCATGTTATCTTGCAAGTCTACCACTTTCTTCCTAACTCAAACTACCACTGCACCAAGTCCCTGTTAATCTACGAGTGAAGTTGATGATAGTGTTGCTGACCGTTACTAGTTTGCTCTGTATTAAAGGATCCCTGTCACTAATTACCTTGCTCAGCAAATGTAGATTTGTGTTAAAATGAAGGCAGCAGGAAAGTTGCAAGTTGCAGAGTTGTGCTCTCAACATATTTCTGCTTCCCATGATGCATCGCGCGATGCGCTATGTGCTGCCCTAGGACGATTTTTTTAACGAAGACACCCTAAACGGCAATTTTTTTATATAAGTTGTATAGAGAGAGGTTTGGTTTTTTGAGAATATTTTCAAAAGTAGCCTGAAAAATGCAAAAATAATCCATGAGCATATACTGCTTGCAACCATGCACCTTTCAATTTATATTACACCCTCGAAAAAAGTTTTATTTTTATAGCTGCCATTGTTTATCCGAAACTATGGATTATCATACGAGCATCAAATTTTATAAACAAAACAAAGTCACATGACCATGCTAGCGGTCTGCACGTGGTATTTTGTTCACAATACAATTGATCACAGAGTTATTGCAAGTACCAAGGTACTATACTAATATCTTCGTCTATGTCTATGGATTGAGTTGAGAATTCATAGTGCACAGAAATGCTAAATATGGCGTTCGAAATTTGGATTTTCATTTCATAAATTTCATTTTCTAAAGAATATGAGCTTAGTTTATGGCCAGATTGTCAGCTACCACAATACTCAGCATAGTAAGCATTTAATATATGTACTCTTTTTTTTTATTTATTTCGTTTAAAAAGCAAATGATTAGGTTTGAAATTAAATATTATTATAATATTTATATTAGTTTTTTAAATGATAAAAACTAAAAAAGAGTTAGATAACTTATAATACAAAAAAAGGAAGTCATGTGATTATGATATTTCATATTATTATAATGTTAATTAGCTTATATTATGATATAATTTAATATAACAATCTAAATGATTATCATATCAATCATTATGATTTTAACATATATTTATATTTATATTACAATACTGGTGAAACTAAATTTCAGTTAGTATTAAATTTAGTTTTGACAATTGGTCACAATGAACTTTGTAAAAATGTGAAGTTATTGTATTGTTGTATTAAATCATCTACAATATACATATTCAAATATAATTTTGAATTTACAATATACATATCCTGCGAAAATGCAAGCAATAATTCCATCATAAAGTTTATTTCTAAAATAATCAATTGACTGATCTGGTCTATCCAAGATATTTGAATTACTGTATTTAGTTTATTCACTCTTTCAAGCCCCCCCCCCCCCCCCTTTTCCCAGGCTAAATCTAAAAAATTGGTGGGACTGATCAGGGGCGGCTATAGGCACCCACGCCACCATCCTAGGCGTGTGTTCAATCAAGCATGCAATACTAGCTGTACTTTGTAAACTAGCAATGCTATGCATATCTAGGCCTCAAATCATTTTCTATTTACTAGCTCAGGCAGTACAATCATTTTATAGTCCTGTAATAGTCATGTTATATGTGTAGACTGTACCCATGCATGTTCATGTTCCACACTTATCTTGTATTAACTCCCTCAGACGCGTGAAATTCATGACTTCTTGAAAATAGGCTGGTGTTGAAATATTTCCTATATCCGCCCCTGGGACTGATACTAACTTCATTAGACACAAACTCACCCCTATCTAATGCAGCTGAGCTAACCTGGTGTACTTTTATGTATGTTTGCATGGTCAAAGTTTCTTTTCGTTTAAAACAGCCAAGTTTTATTTCTAAAGTATTTTATGTTTTTATCGTATTTGTATCTTATGATGTACTCACTGTGTTGATTACAGGCTAGTTCCAATACTGTCAGCAAGTAACTTTCCTGACATTGATAAAGACATAGTTGAACTCGACTGTTTGTTGGAAAGAAGGAATGATCTGGTGAGCAGGGTAAAGACACACACTCATCTTGGATGAAGAATATGTAAATCGAATGCCAACCTCAATTTCTACATCCAGTTCTTTCTACTGGTAGGTGTTTATAATTTATTATGTAGCGACAAGGCTCATTACAAGGTAGCATTAAAACCGTCTTCTTGAATTTAACTTATGCACAAACTTATAAACTCATTGAGGTAAATTTCATCAGTTTATTCTTGCAAAATGTGAAACACATGCTTTAGCTAATAAAACTGACAACCCATGTGATTTAGGTTTTCGTTCCGAAAGTCTTCCTTCTGTGCCATATCGAACTATAATAATATTCAGCTCTAGGAGCCGTGGAGACCCATTCGACTAGCTCTGCTATCGGGCAGCCACATTAAAGAATTGTGTTTGGCGCCATGAATATTATATTATTATCATTATTATTTAGCACAGTGAGATTCCAAAGCTGTGTGAACGAACGGGAACAAAGCTAGATCAATTCCATGCGACCAGACACTGGTGTGGAAATTCAAATTCATCTATTCTCCAGCTTGCACCATATCATCTTTATCTCCAATGTTGGAAAAAGCATAGGTAAGTGTTGTAGCAGTAATATGTTATGTACATTAACTTGATTATCAGTACTAGTACTTCAGCATCATCTATTCAACAGGGTGGGAAATTCTGCTGTGAGAGTTGAACCCAACCAAAATTACATTGCCACTAACTATTGATGTGGTCTCTTCGAGGGTCACAACCACTTTTCTTAATAAAATGCTCTACAAATTTGAATTGCAGATAGTACATATTGGATTGCAAAAGAAGCGTTCCAGTGTACAGTTCCAGTGTACAGTTCCAGTGTACAGTTCACCCGTACTCCAAGAGGTTTCTTCAACAAGTAACTCTATAAAAGGTGAAGCGTTATAGTGCCTCAGCATTCAAGCTGAGTGATTACGATTGAAAACAAACTTCTGCTGGCACGCTACATGGACTGTGTATCTCATTATGATTTCTGTTCATGTTCAATACTTTACACATGTATTTTACTCTGGATTCAGCTGTTTTCATCGTTGTATTTTGTTATAAACAGATATCGTAAATAAACAATAAATGTTTTAAGATATTGAAGTTGAATAGTCATTTGATGTCCTCATATTAATAACTAAGAATGACGGTTACATTTTCAGAAAGTACGACAAATCAAATAATAGCCAGAATCATTTCAAACATCTTTTGTTTAAATGTATATGAATCATAGTTGGGCGGATCTATACTTGTGCACGTGATTCCATGGCTATTGGTTTTAGTCTCCAGCACTTTGCCAAAAGTATACTAGTAGGCCTAAATTAATCTTGCAATCACAGTTCGGTGTCATAAAACGGCGAGGGCAATAAAATTTGTCTAGAGACTGTATTGGTAAATAATAAGTAAATTGATGTTCATAACTACAGCACTTACATGTCTTTGCAAATGGAAAATTGCAGTTTCATCTAGTAAAATAAATCCTCCCTAAAGCCTAAGAAAGATAAGAAAAATAGCACAAAATAAATGTAAAATCAAATATAATAGTCTATAAAGTATAAATTTTGAGCTGCATGTATTTTCCATTTACTATGGCTGCAAACACAAAAAAACATGAGTAATCTTGGAATTCAAAATAATGGCATCTTGGAACAAAATTAAATCCGCTCGGCTAATTGCAAATAACCATGAGTGTATAATATTAGTTCTTGTTAACATTAAAGCTTGTGGATTATGGTCACTTGAAACGGGGCAGTAATAATCGACTTAGTAAATAAAAAAGATCACTAATGTAACTGCACAATATAAAAAAAAAATCAAAATGGAATTGGCCATCACAGGCATCAAATACAACATGTACTGTACTCATTGAAATTCTATTTACTGAAAGATCATACATGAAGTATCAGGCCAACTGCAACTTATACATATAAAAATGAAAAAAATTCCAATCGTGGCAGAATGTTAATATTTGAAGGTACCGGTCAATACTTTACAAACCATACGATTGATTTGGCTGCTCGAATTGTTGGTAAGTACTTCAGTTCAAGCATGTTGCTTGATAGATGTTTCTATTCTACAACATTATGTGAACATGTTATCATACCATTGGATCACTTAAAAGTACATTAACATCAACAGATGGTACCTAAAATCAGACCACACTAAGCAACTGAATATAACTGCTAGGTACAATGTAATAGATTGAAAATGATGAATACAAATCAAATCGATACCATTTTTGCTAGGCTACATTCCAAAAACCACAGTACAGAAAAGTAATATGTACATGCAGCAGTGTTTACAGCGAAAGTTTTGCTGCACTGATGCGTCAACACTTCACATTTTTTGATTAGACAGAACCTTGAAAGTTGATGATGCACTTACCTTATGTATACCTATGTACAACAAGTCAACTCAGTGTCCAAGGTAACAATACTCGTCACTCAAGTATGACTTTAAGAGGTTGCCATTGATGGGACTTGACATTCCTGGGTCATAGTCTTGACAAACTGCTAAAAAGAAGCATTCATTACACGCATTCTAGTCATCATAGTATTATTATTACAACAGAGAAAGCAAATGAGTTGACTATAGTGTCATCAAAAGTTTATTTTACTTACGGCTGCGATCAAAGGATACAATTATTTTGAAATTCAATAAATTAAGTTTTTGATTAGGTGCTGTATATAGGCCTACATATATGTAGATAGCAACAATTATAGTTAATCAAGTTAATATTATAATCCCAATATTTTATTTTGCATTTTATCCATTTTAGTAGAGTTTAAAATAGTAAAGTAGGCTACATTCATAATAATTAGCCATAAGTAAATAGTATGTTACTTTTTTTAACAAATTACTTATGTACCAATGTGAACAAAAAGTAAATAACAATAATTATCATTGCTATATCCATGCACATGTATAAATAACTTTTTTTTAATATCAACTACATTGGCATAGTACATTCACATTGACATTAAGAATTAAATTAAAATCAAAATAAAATTAATTTACTTTTATTGATTTGATAGATAACCCAGATATGATAATCAAATAATTGCAATTTTTGCTGTGCTTGCCATATACCTTGTATCATATCATCTCTTGATAGCATTTTAATCTTGCAACAATAATTTCATTTTGGCAAAAGCAAAATATTATATTTTATTCTAATTCTGTCCACAGCCAACTGATTCCCATCGATAACCCAATGGGTTTTCCCACACGTGTACATGCGCATTCGATTTAGTTAGCCAATTATAATAAAGTTCAAGTAACCAATCATGACATTCGCTTTAGCGAGCACATGGGTGTCTCAAAATGTAAACAAAAACGGTGACACTGATCCTTTAATGCTTAGACTATCACTAAATCATGATTTTGTAGAAAGCAAATTTTAAACGTGCTCGAACTGTCTTCCCATTGTACAAGGAGACTGGTTGGAGGCCCAAAACTAGTGAATACAGAAGAGCTATTGGTACTATTGAACTCGTGTGTGGTCTAATACTTATGTTCATACCAGGTGAGTGCCTTACAGTCTACATAACCTGTGTCTGTCTGGACATTACATATTATTGTCAGCAATAATTAATGCTTGAAGTAACACGTATGTGTACTATTTTTCAATGAAGTAGCCACACGTTTGTGCCTATCCAATTTTGTGAGTAAAAGTTTCAGGAAATTGGAAACATGAGTGTTTACAAGGCATTGAATTATTAAAATAATCAACTTTAAAAATTTTTGGAGTCGTCTTCTCTTATTTAGTCACTTTTATGGGAGGGCACAACTCTTAAACATCTGTAGCCGCTGCTTGTTTTAATGTTAATAAGTAGTTATTAGTTTATTCAACTGAGCATTCAGCATTTATATAATGAATCGATTACATGATATAACAGCATTGTGTTTATTTTAAACGGCGAGGGATTTTAAAACCACATATCTGCTCTAAAATCATCCTTGGATTTATACATGGGCCAGATGTGCAAACTCCATCATGGCCGTCATTAAATAACTATCTTTGTCAGTAGAAATACCACAGAAACATGTTCAATAGTTGGTTGTATAATCCGGTAAGACATAGTGTTTCAGTTTATACTGTTTTAAAACATAGCTTGTGATTACTATTATTATTCATAGCCTATTCACATTATTTCAGTGTTGCTGTTGGTGATACTGGAATTCAGTTTGGCATCAGCTGTAACCAATGTAGAGTATAGCCAACTAGTTAGTACTGGATAGCGTCGCAATGCCAATAAGGTCAAGCTCTATAATTGACCTAATAAATAAATGCTTCCTTATATGGCAGACAGACAGCAAATCTAATAGAGTAGTAAATTGGCAAAGAATGCAACTATACCATACCATTCATTTTTTGTGCAGTATTTTTTCTTCGCTGATATTTTTTGCCAAAGTTGAAAGCTGATGTTAATTATTTTAAGGTTTCAACAGAAAATCGTGATAATATTGTCTGATTAAGAGCTTAAAAATAGAAGAGCAGTGGAATTTTTTACCAACTAAATTCTCATTATTTCAAATATCATGGGGAGAGTGAGTGCTCATTAGGTTGAGTTGTAGTTCAAAGGTCAATGCCCTTGTGCTATTTAATAGAGGTCACTGGTATTTTTAGCTCTTTGAATAATTACCCTCTCATGTCTATAATTAAAATCTATTTTATCTACCTGGCTACCATCCTGTTACTACATGTCTAGTCCCTTTCTAAGAATAGCTTGGTAGCCAAGTTGTGAAATGATACAAAGTACATGTAGTTACCACATCCATTCAAAGATGGGCATTGTACACTATCGACCAGCAATCAGTGATCTAAGTCATGTAGGGTGTTATGATGTCATTTCCTGTCACACTTTACTAGACACAGTACTTGCCGACCCTGGTATAAATGGAGATGTTCAGCTGTTTGTCTGTCTTTTATATGCATCTAGTTCAAGAAAATTTTCACTTTGATAGTTTGGATAGTGCTTTCTCCTCAAATATGCAGCTTCTACACTGTGGAACTGAAGCTAAGATACTGAACTCTGTTAGATATGAGAGGCCTATCTGTACCGAAGCATGTTCGGGTGCACGATTTACGATCTTGAATGAAGCCTTACATGCACTAAACTATTTATCGATCAATTTTTTATTTTTGTCGAATATTATATAACTGAATAAAATTATATAAAACTAGAACTTGTGTTTAAAATTGTTTTTGACAAGTTGGAATAATTGTAGCGTTTGCTTTTCCTAATAGCTACGGGCAGTCAAATTTTGCTTTGAGTTATGTGTGCGGAATAAATCTGTCTGTTACATGTATGTTGATGCAGGTAGACTGAAACTAGTAGCTAACATCACGCTGATACTAGTAATGGCCGGTGTTGTGTACACTCACTGGGCTCTAGATGACGACGTCAAACACTTCACTGGTGCTCTTATATTCGGCCTCTTGCTCTGCTGCCGACTCGTCATCCACATGCAGTCGGCCACCAACAATGAGGACGTCAGGCAGAAGACAGACTAAGCTCAAACCACCATGCTGTTGTCCTGTGAGAATTATTCCGATAAATGTTTTACTTCATCTAGTAGCAAGTTTATCATTTTTTAACATCTTGATTTTTGTGTTGTAATTTCTTTGATGATTTAGACATTTTCCACATTTGTGTTGCATAAGGGATTATGTTTGGGTTTGGTGGCGTGAGCTGAGCATCTTCAGCCTTACGATCTCCCTTACTCGCCTTCGATTAACTGTGGTTTGCAACGGTTATAATTTTTTACAAAATTTGAAGCAATTGAAAATTTCTAACTCGCAGACGAACAAAAAAATTATGAGCCAAGTTTCTTGGGTGTCTGTTACTATTATTCCTGTTCTTCCACCATATTTTGATGTTATTATCTGTTGTTTAATATAAGACAGTTGTTTAGTGGTCAAAACATTGTACTTCTACCTTGTTAGGAGACATGGATTAATAGACATTCATATGTAAAGGTAGTTAGGTCTACATATCCACATAGCTAGAATTTATATGCTTATTACATTATGCAATTAATTCTCTTTCATCCCGTGTGCCTTCATTATCTCTTTATTTTAACATTTTGAGGACTACAGTAAGTGTTGTACTCATTTTATTCACTGCATAATAAATTATATTTCTTAGATGTTATCCAATTCTACTTTTGTCTCTTCCAGTTTTGACTGTATAAATTACATGTTGTAAAATTTTAACAAAATTGAAAACTTAACAAAGAAGAAATTTGAACAAAATTGAAACGATATTTTCAAATTGGTAGGAGTAAAACTGTG
This sequence comes from Bugulina stolonifera, assembly GCA_935421135.1. NCBI lineage: Eukaryota > Metazoa > Bryozoa > Gymnolaemata > Cheilostomatida > Bugulidae > Bugulina > Bugulina stolonifera. The sequence continues at coordinate 11,217,696 of OW285195.1, forward strand.
CTATACACTACAATTTACGTGATGTACAATGGAGCTTGATATAAAATACTGGAGAAATAAGGTAAACATTCCCATTTGTAGTTTTTACCGGTTGTGGTTTGTGAATAATTATTACAAAAATGGATTAAACAACTTGATGTGCATGCAAAATGCTTCTAGATTTGGGATTCGAATTCATATAGAAATTTTTTGGACCATCTTCACTAGAGTTGTAATGACTGCAATGTTTGGAATCTAAATCGCTTGACCTTCTTGTGCAAGCAGTCACTAAACTTCCTGTGAAAGTATTTTACTCCATGGGTGTGATATGCAAAGAGTATAACTATGCCAGCATTCCTTCTACCTACAGTCTACCCTCTTGATAAATAGATAAAACCTGCATATTTCTAGGTCTAGCTAACTTAGTTGTAGTGAATTTGGCATTTTTCCAGCACAATAATAGACTAAAACACCCTTCATGAATACACCCATATACAAACATCCCACACAACCATCAAGTTTTGAAATCGAAAAATGTGACTAAGCACAGCAATATTACTATCTATACGCCCAATTTACACAAAGTGTGGGATTTTATAAATTGAGTTTTCCTACTAATTTATCAAACAATTTATCTATTATGTTGTAATTTATATTAACTAATGTCCAATAGGTCGATCATCTCAAATTTTTTTTGACCTTGAAGGGTCAGCAAATTAGATAGAATAAATTGGAATGCTGCCAAACCAAGTGCAAAATTATGTAGACATAATTCCTTATTATAAGAAGATCCTCAACAAAAGAGGCTCAAGGTACAGGTTTAGCATAGTTATGTAGCTCTATACAAGCAGACTAATCAGTCTAAAAATGTACCATTAGACGGCATAGAATCACGTTGTAAGATAACTTTGTGATTATAAATTCGCAAATGATCAGTAACGAAACAATAATAATTCCAAAGCAAATATTGCGTCCGCGGGTATCCTAGAGACTGGATATATTTATAATATGGGCCCAATATAATTTAAATTAATTTGTTCCCAGCTTGGCACGTTCCTACCTAATTGCATAGACATCAGCAATTTCTTGACAATCAAACAGACTACTTTGAGAATTTACGCAATCTTCCCCACCTCTTCAATCTGTGGACCTCATGGCAAAGTGTTATAACACTTACTGCTCCTTTAGACTATTCTATACATTCTGTCGCACGTCACTTTAGTGTTTTTTCATCCTATCTTCTCTATTTACCTTCATCTTGGCATATTGTTATTGGTTAGTAATTTTTCAATTTTAGTCTGCAACTCTCTTGCTTTTAATTTTTTACAGATGTTTATTCAGAGTTGTGTCTTGCTTGTTCGTCTGCTTGCGCTATACAGCCAACTAAATTATTTTAGAATATTATAATCTTCATTTATAAAATATGTTTATGGATAAAAGATACTCTATTGCTGTTACAACATTGTCTCATGGCAACATATACACGTAGCAAACACTTAAGTATATACATTCTAATAGGTATCAATATCTTTCTTTCAACTCTCCCTCTTGATTAGATATTATTTGAGGAATTTTGCCAACCTACTGGCTAGGTTAGGCAAACGAATAATGGAGTTGACACAGCGAAATCCGCCTAACTGTTTCTTTCCTGTATATACTGCTTGTCTCAACGTGTGATCCACCAGGCAAACTATAGTATAACAACATTGCAATAGAATAAATTACATGGTATAAAGATGGGAGTATACAGTAGAGAGGTGTGCACCGAATCCATGGCTATGATTGGCTGTAACTTGTGTGTGTGTTTAAGACACCCACACGACTGTGTGTATATAAATATTCAGGCAGCATTCCAGAAACTGTATTACCAACTCTCTTCTCTGCTTGAGCACCAGATGTGGGACCCTACATACTCTTACTCGACATACTCTAGTCCATGGCAGCATATTGCTGGCAGCAGTAAATATAACAGTTGACGGAGCACATGCTACCTTTGAACCAAATATTTACTTCAAGTGTGCCTGGAAAATATTAGAACATTTACCAACATGCCAACATCAGTCGTTTACCAGAGAGGAAATTCCGTCACTATGATGGCACTAGTTCTGGTGCTCGGTCTAAGTGTCTGCTGTATTCCTACACCAAACAATGACTGGAATCGGGTAAGTATTATACGTATTATAAAGTATTATAAAATATTATCTACATGTATATAGAAATTTCTCCAAGGGTGGCACTTGCATATGAAAGGAGCTAAGAGCAGAGATGCAGTTAGTTAAAAATCTTATATTCTACAAAGTTAACAACACAGCTTGACTAACTGTGTAGACAACTCCAAATATAAATTAACATATCAACTTGGAGCGAGTTACCTTATTGCTGTTGAGAAAGTATCTTTGTCAAGATCAGTACAAATTTTGCTTCTGCTTTGTGGCTATCAGTATATTTTTTTCTGAAAAGTTGATCTAATTATACTCGTTTTTTAAATAGATATCCTTAGAGATTTGATAATATATTTATTTATGCTAGACTGCATTAAATAATTAATGTTTTTCATTTCAGGATAGAGCTGCCACTGAAGAAGGTCGACACAAACTGATAGAGACCTACCATGAGCAGGTGAAGTCAAGGTCGAAATCTTACTTCAGAATACTAGCAGCTGCTTGTGACGCCATGTGCTACTACTGTCACTCAGACTACTGGAAGGGCCTCCGATCTGGTAAGTTATAACATTTTATAGATTTCTTTTCTGTAAATACAAAATACATAGTAATTTATAAAATGCTAGAAAACAAGTTATTTGCCAACAGGATATCGCAAAGCTGCAGTAATATTCGCACAGATTTTTATGTTAGTATCATCTGAAAAAAATGCTTTGTTGTGTTTCACTCATTTGCCAGTCCAACTGGTTGAACTTTTGCATAATATATAATCATAGTTTAGGTCTAATACCTTCTCTGATCTTAGAGCCAAAAATACTTAATTAAAAAAAACATCTTTGGAAGAAAGAAATCCCAATCTATTCTGTTTCGCTAATTTGGATAATACTGGCAAAAACTGCCGACAACTCGAAATACAAACCTAATAAAACACAATGGTTTGGGAGTTGCTCTTCCTCTATGTCATCTTATTTATATTCGCATTTAAAAATAATAATTGCTTATATACTTTACGTTGTGTAATAATTTGGTCAAGCAATGTATTAATAATATGCCAAATAGTTTTATTCTATAAATACATGTATATTGCTCTAGCAAATCCATGCCGGAAGGATGTGTAATCACATTGCAGATAACGTTACGCAATACACTGCATACATTATATAACGAAATTTATGTAATCATTTTAAATTGTGAACTTTGCCTTTTTATCAGTTATTACTGCAATCACAGTATTGTGATGTGGTAGATACATAGTACCGCATTGCTGTAAATGTGACGTAACTTAGTGATATATCTCTGACCTTGCCTTTTCCTCCCACTACACGCATCTATTACGATAAGGTGAATGTGGGTAGATTTGGTGTATGCATTGATAATAGCTTCTATTTTTAGGCCAAACATAAATATACGATCAATGTGTGGTGAATTTAGATACACCAACAATAAACAAGATAATATTTGTTTCACAAACATGTTATATCACCAAGACTGTGTCATCGTGTAAGGATAGTGTAATGTTTTCATAAGTGCCCCCTAGTGAGAGCACAGGAAAGGAGTGGTCTATTTGTATTGACTTATTACATTTGACAGTAAAGTGGAGACTTGTATGTGCTGACTAGCTCAACTTGTGCTTACTGTATGTACCGATTCGTAGCGAGTGTTCCACTTGTATTTGTTGGAAAAGCATGAGTTCTATCCTATCCTAGCGCTTTGGCTGTCAGTCCTGAGGGAACCTAGGCTAAGGGTCTACTAGTTAGAATACACAACTGTATTTTAGAATCCTAGGAACAACTGACTACTATGATAAAACATCACTCATTTTATATAAAATACTTGTGCGGTAACTTCTGGCAAGTGTCGGTCTGTACAATAATACAACAAACTAAATAACACATGTACAAATGTACATGTATATGCATGCATTGAGTAGGACATAATATTGGGTGTACGAGGGCCGTATAAGCAGGGTTGGCCCGATAGGTCAGGTATAGAAAAAAAAACATTAAAGTTACAATCGGCATGTAATGCATAAGGACAGTACATTGACTCTGCCTTTGGCTGAATACAATTTATACAGCATGATTACAATACAGCTTGCACATTGTATAAATTATACACAACATGAAAGTCAAAAAATTTTCCGATCACCACAATATAGGACAGAAAATATGTTGACAATGTAGCCTCCCCTGAACAAGAGCTAGCAGTGACTGTCTATCATAAGCTGCATCTATGCAAAAGTACGACAGATCATGCAATACATGTAGTTCATATGCATGTACATTGTATGAGTCACGTACTCTTATAGTTCCTGTTAAAAATTGGGTACGTGGGTTATGTAATGTATATACACTGTATGTGCATATATTATGTAACATTATTATGTAATGTAGATTACAGACTGTCAGCTTGCCAATTCAGTAGAGCACTATTGATAAAATAAAGTTCTTTGATAATTACATGTATATTTAATTGACTAATCTATTATGTAATGCCTCACATGAAGCTATTATGTTTACTACAGTGAATGTGTTAATAACATTAATAAAATTTTTATATTATGGCATGTTACAGAAAGATTTGAGGAGATGAACAACGTGATAGAGACAGATGCTTTGGGCAAGCAGGTGGTATCTCTGAAGACTTGCAGAAATTCCTGTGTAATCTCCAGAGAGATGATCCTCAGGTCGTATAATTTCCGGCAGCGCTGCTTAAAATGTGTTAAAAATGAGAAATACTGCTAACTGCATATACATTCTACATGTACAAACCTCTAAATACTGGTACTTTCTGCATAGATTTTAATATCAGTAATCAAACATGACTTATATAGGTGCTACTTTGAATTGTTTCAAAGAGAACTTAAGATGGTATTCATATACATGTACTATGTTATTTGACAATTTTCAATACTTGCTGCCAGTGGAAATCCATGTATCCATGTATCCATGTATTGTACTTGTTATCAAGACTTCGTTTTTGAGCAAATCTAGATAACATAGTTCAGATCTATTTACTGAGGCAAAACCAATATTAGATTGCCCATTTTAGAGAAGAAAATTCATTTCTATTATATTAACAACTACTTTTACCAAATAAATATTCTTGTGTTATACATGTAAATCTAAGAAGTTGTTTTCTCATGCATTTTTGTGCTAAACTAATGCAAAGCCTATACATACCACTGCTGTAATAGTGCATCGCAGACAGCTTCTTTATAACAAAGTGGACTTTTCTTCAAGCAGCAAGTTGCAGGCTATAATATATTGTGGGCTGCTGGGCATCCACCCCTACTGGGTGTTATGATTGGACTATTGATTGGAGTTGGAACACCTGCAGAAAAATATTTTTATTGAACACAATATTGTTTTTATTGAGTCGGAAGCAAGCAAGATAGGTACGTAACAGAGTATTGTATCTTCCAACAACCGAAATGGTAATTCAGCTGTGGCAATAGCGTGGTAGCAGGAACTACCTGCATATGCCAACAAATACAATGCTGGCAGCATCAAAGTACGCTCTTCGTTTTCCTCAGTAAAGGGAGCCAAATGGTAATATACATGTATATGGCTGTGGCAGATCACGTGATATTCCAGCCAATCTATATTATGTGTACTAATACCACATTTTTGTTGTTTGCGTTTGTTTTTGTTCCAACCAAAGTTGTAAATAGAGTGTAAAACAATATAAAATATTTGTATGCTGCAAATGCGTGACCTATGAAAACAGTCCATGGCTATGGCAATATTTTGTTAGACGTAGGCGCATAGGCGCAGAGGATACTGCACCTACTAATAGCTATTCTAATGCGCATAGTTTTAATTCTCCAACAGGTTGCTGAATTACGCATCAGCTATATTACCCTACATATTATCTTCAGCCAATAAAGCATTCTGTACGCTGTTATTGTATAAAGCAGACAAGCCGACAACTTTGACCCAGTGAAGTGTCATCACATGGATTTTCATCACATATTTTATCTCTTGTGCCTAATCAGGGCTGTTTGTGATCATGAAACAGGACACAGACATCTTGGGGTCGAGTTACATATCTTTCACTTCACAGTTTCTCAGGTTGTCCAGCTGAAGTTACACACACACCCAGTTACATGTATTTTACACTTTCTCCAGAATTATTTTCTCTACTATTAACAAACTTTGGTTGATCAAGGGAATTCATATCCAAAAACATTTATAATTAATTTGGGATTATACTGTGTGCAACAGCTAAATCCCAATGCCAGCACGGAGGCTAAAATGGTTTTTGTATACATAGCCTGTAGACTTGTTCCCTCCTTTCCTGCAACTGCTTGGTCAAACATATGGCTCTTGGGTTTCGTGTTTGGAACAAATCATCCCAATAACCATAGTACATGTACGTAGGTATGTATTATGTCAGTTCATAGGTTATAATTACCAAAAGTAATAGTATGATACAGGATGCAGTCCTCTAGCACATTCATATGTAAAATAATCTGCTTGTGCTTGTATGTAAGAGCTTTTATTACAACATACATGTACAACCTGATCAAAATATTTATATGTGGTAGCAAGGCTAGGTCAGCTACATCAAGTACAATCATGATTTTATGTTACTATCTTGAAACGCTATAATAATATGAAGATTTTCTGTAAAAGGAAACCATTGCATAAGCTGATTAGTTTGGAGTAATCTGCTTTCTGGCAATATTCAGCAGAGAGAGTATTACTCCGAAGATCTATTAGTAATGTCATTTAGCTACATGTAATTAGAATATGTGTCAGTAAATTATGATATAAGAAGACAGTGGTGTGTATATCATGTAGACATTACAAATAGCTAGCTATGTATGCGTTTACATGTTAAAGTAGCGTGAATATGGCAGTGTCAAAGTGGGTTGTAGAAGCTATGAAATACAAGCAAACCTATACTTTGTCCTATGAAAAGTCTAGTGAACACCGACTGCCTATAATTATATTAATTCATTTCAAATAGTTTTAGAATAGATATATTTTTCAGGTGCTAGTGCAGCTAGACGTGGCAAGTGCTAGCAGTTGTTAGCACAGCTACATGTACATGTGGCAGGTGCTAGCAGTTGCTAGTACATATATACTTTGCAGGTGCCAAACTTCTTTCCTCTTTGTTTCTGTGCCAAAGTAGAGATTTTATTTTTCATTTTATCTCTCATGTATTCGTGGAGGACAGGCAGGAAGTACTCGTAGTGGGTATATATACATCCAGGTGTCACACACAGTGGATTTTTTCCACAGCAATTGACTACATCCTGTAATGTTAACAAAGAACTTTCGCATATTTCACCAAAAACACATTAGCTTCATGTTAAAATGAATTTGAGTACAGTAACTCTAGCATAATATTAAGCCTCGTATCAGAACACTGGGATATAAAACCAATGGAGTCTTTTAGAAACAATGCTTAAATGATAATTCCGTACAATCTCAACAAATTTTATCATGTCTCCCTGATTCCACAGGAGACTTTTTGATTTTCAATTGAAACTTTGGTACTCTACCCCATTCAAAATAGACACCCTACCTAAATATTGAATTTCCCTAATTTCGTCAGTAAAACTCGGCCGGCCTGATCTTGGCTTATTCTATTCCTACACTCATAACTAAACACAGCACATCCTCTCGACATAAGTCAATACACGAATGTGACATAAATAGTATATTGGGAGTTGTCTTCTTCGGGCAATCATCAGTAAATAAAAGGAAGACAACTTCCAACTACACTGCTTTGTCCTACACAGTAAAATGAAGTACAATGTATCTTATTGCTGAAGGTATAATACGTATTGTGTGTCTACCTCATTTCCATGGCATACTGTATAGTTTGCAGTGGGAGATAACTTCAATGTATCATAGTATATCTCCCTTCTTGTATGGTAGGTATAGATCGAAAAGAGGAGCTCCTTTGGCACAATCCTTGGTACAGGGTCTTCTTTATTCACCACCCTCCAGCTTTCCTTTATCATCTACTTCATAAAACACAATAATACGATAATTATGCTCTAAAGATGGTTTACAGTTCTACATGAACCTAAATACATTGTTGGGTAAAGTAGATAGAAGTGAAGTTCAGCCAAATAAATATTTATTCTGTTGATGTGGGTAACTAGTTTAGTGGATAAAACTATTTATATTCAGAGATTAGAAAAAAACACAACAAGATCGTAATTAAAGTATATAGCCTATAGCCTATAGTTTATTTAGCTTGTCTTTTTCAGCAACGGATTGCAAAGTCTAAATGCATGGGGGCACATTCATTATAATATGTTTTAGAGAAATGTCCATACATCACAATTATTCACATGTTTTTCTTGGTGATACAATTAACCTTTGAGTAGACAGAGCATTAGGAGGAATCAGACGTATGGTATAGCTGGAATTCTCACCCTGTCATATTTGTATGCAAAATCAGTGTCACCAACTCTAGGTGATCCAAACGTGTACACCTTGACCTTAGCCTTAGGAACTATTCTATCTGCTATGAGACTAACAGCGGTGAGTTGAGCCTCAGCTCCACCTGTAATGTAGGCCAAAATAGTACCAAATTCAGTACTACTTAACTTTGGTATACAACAATCATAACATAAAGGAGCGGATATTATTGAATGGGAAAAATGGTCGTGGAATTTTTACTTAACTTAAGATGAGGGATTGAACATGAACCTGACTTACTCGTGACTTATTACTAAGCGGTCAAGTCAGTTAGTTATTTATGAATACAAGTTTGATATCAAAATTCTAAGCACTATTTTGGTGATACCTTTTACAGTCATATATATCCTAGCAATAAAGTTATTGTGGTGTACGACTGAGGGTGTTTGTATTATGGTTAAATTGAGCCATAGATACAAGTGTAGCTTTAGACTAATTAACAAATTTCATGTCTATGCTTGATAACTTTGGTAGTGACGTTGTCAAAACAGGGTTTCTGAAACGGAACTGCCCTTGTATGTCTTATAATATCAGTAGTACATCTGTTTGACAGTACATTGGCGTGAGTACTCTATTTGGTACATTATACACAACATATAAACATATCCACAGATCACAACCGCTGGGTAGATAACGCATACCTAGAGAATGGCCGGTAACATAGACCTCTACTTTAGGATTGTCAACTAATAGCTCTCTAACTCTCCTTCTCACACAAGCATATAGACTGCAATGGGCCCAGTCAAAATAGCTGGCAATCTGCAGTAATAAGCAGGTGCAAAGATTGATTATTAATGCAATATTGGAAGTTATGAAAATCATTACTTGCGGTTGCTATCTCCTCATATGGAGTTTCATACATTTTAGTATCCGGTAGAGAGTTAACAATTTTACTCCATCTTACTTGGAAAAAATTTGGGATAACATAAAGACCATCTTAGACTAAATATTAATTCACTATGCGCTGTCAGCTGTTGGTAGTTTGGAGTTGTCTTGTCTACAACTCAGAGTAAAGTTTTAAAGACCATAGAATAAAAGTTTCCTAGTCTATGATTGGCTGTACTATAGTCGCTATGCCAACAAGCAAGATGCAGTTATGCAAATCTTATAATATTTACAATCTCTGATTTAAAGGCAAGACAACTCCAAACAGGTGACACATTGCAGAGAACATAAATACGCGTATGCATTGTAAGATGGTTTTGGGACAACTGTGGGTTTACCTCACAACAAGGTTGAACCACCTGTATATATAGTACATTCATTATGCCTAATGTAAGACGTAAAGGCATTCTAATCTTTAATGCAGTCTGTCTATATCTGGTAGCAGACTGTTGTGGTAAGTAGGCCTACTCACACGTCCTCCAGTTGGTGGAAAGGAACGTAGACCAGATAAACCACTGAGAAACTCTATGAATAGCTGACTGTCACTTATAGTTCCCCGGAAAGCAATAATCATCATGTTCTTCTTACGGGAGAGCGATATCACGGCGGCACATGTTCCCTTCTCTTTTATCCCACAGTCACTAGTGATATACCCCACAACCTAAAAGTACAATAAAACAAAGTTATTTCCTTCTGAAATTTGTTGTACATTGTAGATGTCAATAGAGATTGGAGCATTATATTACACATAAGTTCAAACTCCAGTGTTTTACCATTAATGTAAAATGTCTACTTGGAAATAAATATCAGTTCGTGAGTTTTCAATTATCATAACTGTAACCATATAAGGTAAAAACAGAAATAAGCATCATTGATGCAACATGTTACAAAAATGTATCTGTGTGAATGTAGAAATTATATAACATGGATTATATTTATGACAGACATGTACACAACTACATGTACAATGTATAGGAAGTATTTATATTTATACTTTGAGATGGGGTTACCTGGTAACTGGGATCTATATAGGTGGTTACAGCGTTGGAGATCTGCTGTTTACTGTAGTTCTCCAGGAACACATATGAAAGAGAGCACCATTTAGCCAGAAATGCAGCCATCTTTGGATCGTACAGTTTTCCAGATGGTTCTACTACATCTGAACATTTTCCAGACTGGGATGTGATTTGCTGAGAAGAGGAACAGACATTTTCCCCTGCAGAAGAATTTGTAGTGACAACTATTAAGATGATGACAGACACGACAGGAAGACTATAATAGCGAATAGTAGCTGTAGTTCCAGACTCTATCGCTTTTCACGGAGGTGAAAAAGTTGTGCAGTAACAGCTTGGGTAATGGGGTGAGTGTTCTGTCTCTCACTCTCCCACTTTCACTTTTGTCTTTGACAGGATGTTCTTTTCTCTGTTGCCAAATTACTTTTACATCATCAGGTTACAATATTGATACAAACACTGGGATATAATGTTTGATAGCATCAATATATAAACAGAGCGTGGCACTGACTAGCTGGCAACTAACACTGGCAGCAGAATGTTTACTCTTTATTCTGCTTGTTGTTTAAATGTTTATCTATTTATCACTAAAACATAACACCAAGTTCCAGTGCTAAGTACTGAGGCAGCAGGAACACAGAAATAAATGTATTTGGTGGTCAGTTGATTTGATCATAACCTAGTAAAATCTTGATGTCTCGATTATTTTGAACCATAAAATTTTAAGTTCCCACACTTATTCAACAAATCATTGATATATGCAGTGGAATAGGATTTTATAACAGTTCATCCTGTGGCATTAATCATATTGTTTGAGTTTTTATTACCAGAGAGGACGCTGTAGCATCCATCGGTCAGCGGGCACCAACGGCAGCTGAACAACCATTCAGAGTTGTGAACGCATGAGTTACAGTCTGTATAGTGACCACATGCTGACCATGCAGCGGATACTTCTATAAGCAAGATCAGCAGAAGGTAGAGTAATCTCATGTTCACTGTATCTGTAACACATATTAAGTATTGTCACTAGAGTTAAAAAAGGAAGATTTAAAAGGATTCCGAACGCTGTTATGCTGTTCTCAGATACAATTCATAAAATAATAAACAATAATGTATCAGAACATGGATATACAGCGCAAAATGCCCCATCGTTATAATAAAATAGTAAAAGATCTAAACAACAACAACTAATTAATGATAATATTTCCCTCCATGTCAATTAGGCAAAAAGTCACAGTAAAGCCTGGAGCAAACTGGAGGCGGCAAGTGGAGCCATTTTGTTTCGCTTTGCCCTTACAAGCACACTGGGCGCAGAATATTAGCGTTGGACTACTAACTTGCGCATGTCTTGCCCTCAGCCATATTGAAATTTTTGCATGAAAATACGTAATGAACAGGCTGTCGACCAATAGCAAGCATGCGGCAAGTAAAAATATCAAACATGTATAATCGAAGCGAATTTGCAAAATAAGCCCAACGCGGCAGGGTCTCGCTCATTCCTCGCAATTTCTCTCGCAGATTCCGCCTCATTCGCCTCCAGTCTGCATGGTCCTTTAACAGTTCCAGTGTTCTGTGCTGGTACACTAATAAATATGTTGTACTCACAGTTATCTCCGCTAGTGCTTGCCTCTCTCTGCGCATTTCTGAATTTTATGGCAGGTTTTTATATGTATTGTCTGGTAACAACATTGCCATTATTGACACTGTAATTTTTTGTAGTGGTGGATTGATTATTAATGGTCTTCTGCAGGGGTAGCAGATCATATAACATGAAGTATAGTGTAGTAAATTGCACAATGTATGCATTGGTGATGGTATGTAGATACACAATGTATAATTACGCTATTTGCGCTATATACATGTACCAGGGGTGGATTGGGTATTGAATGTCTGCATGGGGTGAAATGTACAGGGGTGGATAAAGTATTGAACACCTGTGGAGGTTGATTATAGTACACTTGTAGTGTAGCTCCTACAACAGAACTCCACCGGCTGCTATATATACATGTACATGTACAATGTATGTTGGTACGGTAGACAAGCTACTTTAGCTGAGGATATACATGTAGGTTTGAAAAGAAACATAGTATTGTACCTAATCTTCGTAACAGGTAAAACTTGCAATTAAAAGACGAACTTAGCATAGAAGTTAGTGGGCCATGTTTTATAGCTAAGCCTTGATAATGTACACTTATTCTTCAGAGTTGCTTAGAACACATGCGATGATTTAAAATAATGCATATATTTACAATAATATTGTTATTATAGTATTTGCAAAATTAAGGCATGTTGCATGCAAAGTCATGTACTTGTAGCTGCTAGCCATGCTTCTCAAAAATTACTCCACCACTTAATTAATAATCCGGAGCTGTTGAGATACCATAACGAGATCAAAACATGGCAAATCCAAAAAATTTTATTAGCATTAGTGAATAATAATAAAATAAGTATTTTAATTCAAACAGCAACTACCCAAAGGAACAGCACAGAGTGGAATGATAATTGCCAAAACAACTATAACCCAAGGCAAGAAAACAAGTTTTTAGACAAACCTCGCCCAATGTATAAAATGTAGAAACTTGACCTTTGGAAGCTGCACTTTCTACCCACACTTTATTTACCAAATGTCATGAAAAGGTCGCCTATGCAAGTAATTGTTATACTTGTAGCAACTATGAGCTATTTAAACTGTATTTATGACTCTGATAGTCAAGCATACACCAGTTAGATAAAAAAATCAGATGCCTTGCAGCATTAAATATAGACAACAGAATTAGCTGACTATGTGAAAGCTGAACTAATCTTTTTTCTTGACTATTTCAAGACTTAGAACTGCCAATTTCAACAACAGTTACTGTTAGTCTAGAGCAGCTTCTTTGGAGTTCATTCAGCACATTTATTTCTAGTGAGTTTAGACAAAAGAAGTGGTCAATAGCTCTGACAATCTTACTCTAAGACAAACCGTAGGCTACAAAGCTCAAACTTCTACGGTAAAAAATGAACCTAACTTTGCTAAACTCTCGACTTTTAAGAGAGGATAACTACCAATAAATATTGTTGATATGTAGAATTCCAATATTTCCAACATCTGGCTAACGTTCCAATAGAGAACCAATCAATAAGGTCAAACTTGCAACTTTTAACATGCTAGAAAAAACTTGTTTGATGCTGCTTTACGGAGAATGTATATTTTAATATACATTTATGTGTATGTTCTTAATTATATAACAGTACGCTTTTGTAACAAACCAAAACGTGCACATGCATGCACCTCACATGTTACCTGCGTTTTATCTTTTCAATTTATCTTTGCTAAGTCAAAGGTAAACATTGATAACAGAGTGTCTAAGATAGAAATTGCGCAAGAGTCATATCTAGGTTCTAACATTTACTTTTCAGAGATTACAAGGAACAAACTCAGAGAGGTAGTCGGTTAGATTGAATATTATCAGTGCCTATACAACTGCGGCAGTATGTGGCTGTTGACTCTCTCCGCTGTTTTACCCGTTTTAGCTCAGGTGAACGGTGACTTACTTTCCCGTAAGACACCAGATTGCCAGTCAGGAAGGGAAGGTCAAGTGTTAGTCCATCTGTTCTCCTGGAAATGGGCAGATGTAGCCAAAGAATGTGAGAATGTCCTGGGACCAAAGGGATTCTGTGGTGTGCAGGTAGGTTGCGTGACATCATAAAACTGTGTACCAAAGTCCACAAACATGTTCGTAGGAGAAAAAGTTTTAAATTATATGCATGAAGACTTTCATATTCAGATTAAGATGGGAAATCTCAATGTAATGACGCAACGAGAACGGTTTGTTACATTTATCATCTGTTGCCATCTTTGACATCATGACCAATGGAAATGTGACTTGTGACATCACCTGTGTTGAGCTGTCTAATGAAGCACCTACCCATTACCTCACTACACTATTTATGGCATCATCATTTGTGATATTATGGCCCGTGATGTGTGATATACATGTAGTTGATGAAATCACCACTTATGTAGCATCTACATGTATTTCACCAACTTTGCAATTTGTTGATTTTAAATGCTGCAGGTTTCCCCTCCTAATGAACACAGAATCGTTACTACTCCTGACAGACCCTGGTGGGAGAGATATCAACCAATCAGCTATAAACTAGAGAGTGCATCTGGTAGCAGAGCAGAGTTCACAGACATGGTACAGAGATGCAAGGCAGCTGGAGTTCGTATCTACATTGATGCCGTAATAAATCACATGGCAGGTATTGATGCTGGCACAGGTCTCGGCAGTGGTGGTAGCTATTACAATACACAGGTAGGTGGTGATAGCTATTACAACACGCAGGTAAGTGGTCGTAGCTATCACAATATGCAGATAAATGGTGTAGTTATTACAACACACAGGTAAACACGCTGTATCAATATTTGTTTGCAATGCAATTAGCATTTTTATCTCATTCATGGGAACTTGATGACCTCAAAGCATTCACCAAAGGATTGCTCAGTATTTTAATGTCTGAATGAACGAAAGGAAAATACATTAAACATTTTGCATAACTATATTTTTGCAATTAAAGGAACTGAAGTTCAGTGGAGTGCCATATGGTCCAGAGGACTTTAACACTCGGTGCACAACAGGAAGTCTGAATATTGAGAACTACGCTGATGCAGACCAGGTGAGGAACTGTCGGTTGGTAGGTCTGCTGGATCTGGAGGGAGGCATAGAGAACGTGAGAAGGAAGATTGCCGACTACTTTAATGACATGCTTCAAATAGGAATAGACGGTGAGTCGACAACACAGCGCTACTTGGTGGAGCACAGGCTGGATCTGTCATTACAAACATAATGTAGACCATAAATATATTTTGATAGTATTTCTATGCTTTCATAAATGATCATAATCAGTATGAAGCACTTTTTCCAATGCTTTTCTGAGTGTAAACAACATGTAACAAAAAAATTATATGCCCTGATGTTTTGTCGGTTGCACCTGCCATTATATAAAAGCAGTAGTTTTCCTGTCACAGTTGAACGCTGCTAATAGAGCACGGTACTGGTAGTACATGCGTACTGGTTACAGGGTACAGAATAGATGCTGCTAAACATATGTGGCCTGAGGACCTGAACGCCACCCTTGCTTTAACCAGGTTAACTGAATCAGGAAAACAGGCTTTTGTGTACCAGGAAGTCATAGAGAATGGAAATGAACCTGTGAAAACAGCAGATTACAAACACATTGGGAGACTCGTGGAGTTTAACTACGGTAAACGACTATTTTGCATGTGTCTCTACAATAATAATATATTTCTTAGAATGTATCTGTGTGGAAATAACACAGCATCATAAGTGAGACATCTAAATATTACAACATGTACAAAATATTTTAGCAGTGATGGCGTTACAAAATGATTTCGAAGTTCTGCAAAGTAGTCACAAGTTTTGTCAAAACTTTGGTTGAATAGGTGTGTTCTTTAGAAGCAAAATGGTTTGCAGTCAGCATGTTATACCTATTCCAATGTACCCTGACAATTCCAACACTAGTTATACTGTAAAGCTTGTCAACAATTACCGCCATTTTGCTCTCAGATTGTAGAATCGTCTTACTATCACCGTGGTAATCGTACTTTATCATCTTCTGCGTGTCCAACAGATAAATAAGAAATGTAACATTTATACGTCCATTTTGATTTTAAAATTTAAACTAATATCTGCTTTACAAATTGATTAAGGTGCGTAGTCGTCAAACTTGTCTCATATAGACTCACAGTTACACCTTACTGTTACCTGTTACAGGTTTTAAAATGACAGATATATTTAAATGGCATCACACAAAACTGAGAGACCTTGAGAGTTTTGGCAGTGGGTGGGGCCTAATGCCAGCTGGAGATGCACTAGTATCTATAGACAATCATGACAACCAGAGAGGACATGGAGGTGGAGGGAATGTAATATCATTTAAACAGCCTGATGTAAGAATACTACCTGCTGTATACACACTGATGCTGATACACATACATGTATATTATACAAGTAGATACGCATTCCTGCTTATAATTATATATGTATGTATATGTATCTACCGATCACTGCATATACATACATTTATATTTATATTTATATGGGCATGTGTACATGTAATATACTTGTATTGTATATGTGTGTATCTGCATTTAAATACATTGTTTATGTTTGGTGAGATACATATGACCACTTGTGTAAATGTTCCTCTTTGCTTGCTTGTTGTACCTTTGGCCTCTCTTGACTTTCAAGTACATGTACATCTAAACTGCATGCAGCTAAAGATTTATTTGCACAGACTATTCTACTTTCGTATTCTATATTATAGAAGGTCGTATTATTTGTTTTACCCACCCTGGTAATGGTCTCAATATCAAGAATAATTTTATCTGATATCATGTACATGTGTATAAAGCAATCTGCTGTATTACAACTTGTTTCATTCAACACAATGTTCTGCACTCAGGAGTACAAGATGGCGGTTATCTTCATGCTATCGTGGCCTTATGGCGTACCAAGAGTAATGAGCAGCTACGACTTCCAGCAAGACTGGACAGGTCCTCCATCTGGAGCTCCTGGAGATAGTGGTGCATGTAACAATGGGTGGATATGTGAGCACAGGTGGAGAGCAATTGCTAACATGGTTAGCTGGAGGAATTCCGCAGGTAAAATAAGACATAAGCATAAATTATAATATGTTCTGTGTTAGTAGGTGTCTTTATTTTCTCACTTGCATATGGTAACAAATAATATAATTATGCATACGATTGGCTATTGAACATCAGTGAATTTAAATGTTTGGATAGCAGACCTGCCATTGATATCCTCAACATGAAATGTGACATACACTTTGGGCACTCAAAAGTTAATGATCATAGTTAGAAGTTGTCTTCTCTTATTAATAGGAGCAGACAACTTTTAATTATGATCAATAGCTTAGAACACCATAAAATTCCTGGGCACTTATACATCAACCAATTAAAGAGTGAAGTGTCAATATTTTTTGTATTAGTCTATAGTTAACTACTACAAAATATTTTGTTCCAATCAGGTTCCTCTAATGTGATGAACTGGTGGTCAAATGGAAACAACCAGATGGCTTACAGTCGTGGTTCTTCCAGCTTTATAGCCTTCAATAAAGAAGGTCACGACATGAATGAAGTCCTTCAAACTGGATTACCCAGTGGAACCTATTGTGATGTCATCAGTGGAGAGCTGCAAAACGGGTAAGAGCTATGCTGATGTCATGATGACAGAAGAAGACTGTGTGCTGTTATGAATGGCACTTTGAACAACTGTAGAGATTTTTTATCAAGTAGTTTATATTCAATTGTAGTCGGTGCACAGGAAAGACTGTCACTGTCCAATCGGATTCAACAGCAGCCATAGAGATCAGCAGAGAAGCTGAGACACCAGTCATTGCTATTCATATGGGTGAGCGCTACTCAGCTAAATCATATTGTCAAATGTTATTCAAACAGGTGGTTTGGGATTTGATTACCCTTCCTTGATTTAGGTGATCTCACAGTTTGAGGTCAGGCTATGTAAATTTATATAATTTTGCATTGACCGCAATTTTGAAAAATCTTCCAAAATGAAAATATACCCAATAAACCTCAGACTACCGACAACAAAATCTTCTTGTTACATTCAAGCTGCCAGCTGGTGTAAAACCATTTTCTGCAAAATACGCTCTCAAATCCAATATATCAGTTACCAGCTTTTAGCTTCAGTATTCAAATGTAGTCAACAGTGTTTGTGACGTGCATTTCTAGCCTTGCATTAATATAACTACAGTATGTATCTATTAAGAATTTGGGCTATGACTGACAGAGGTTCTGCATAGCTAGTACTATGTTTGCTAGGTTCAAGGCTGAGTGGAAACCCTGCCCCTCCAGTTGATGTCCCTGTGACTAGGTCCGTTCCTCAAACTACTGAAACACGACCAACTTCTGGACCAGATGCATCAACTACAACCCCAGTGACACCAGCTTCATCTGCAGCTCCCCCTAGTGGAGTAACTAACAGAACTATTGTGTTTATCAGGAAAACCACATCACCTGGTCAGGAAATATTCCTCCGAGGGGTAAGATGTAGTAACAACCTGGCTACTATGATTGGCTACTATATTATGATAAAATGAAGTCAATGTAAGCACCACTATTAATACATGTACAATACTCTAGTTCACATATTACAACAGTCCGATGTATTCATACTGTAATATATAACTCATGAAGTGTTGACCATAATATGAAGTTGCCTTCTCTATATATATTAATTTTCTCAGGAGAAGACAACTTCTTACTATGGTAGATTATTTTGAGTGTTCATAATACATGCATATTCTACTTTGCTTGCAGAACCTGTCTTTATCTTAAAACGTATCTAATGAACGTTCTAGCTATATGGATATTTGAGTTACACTTTATAATGCAGGTTGTGCCAGCGACTGTGCAATAGATATTACCTACCCTCCTGCTCGTTCTGGCAGCGCTTTTGACAACTACAACAAGTATTCTAGAGGAGACACAGAGTTAGATTGGGATACTGCTAAAGAGAGAACACAGACAAATGGGGCCAATGGTTCTCCAATGGCTTGGACATCTAACAACCCTTCTCATTCTAACTACGATCCTGAAAATATGTAAGAGCCTCATACTGCTAATTACTGTTACATAATATTATGATGTAAGAGCCACATACTGCTAATTACTGTTACATAATATTATGATGCATAGTGTCGATTGTATACTTTATGTAGCAAATAAAAGTTGAAGTGAGATACCATGCTTCATTATGGCATCTCAAATTCTTGCCCCAAAGCATTTTGTTTAAAAATTGCCTACTGTGGAAATACAATGTAGTTCCCCTTTCGATTGACAGTCAATATGCTCGGAGACCAAAATACTAAATTCAGAGTTCCTAAGCATCATGTTATTGTTAATTTTACAAACAGTACATTACCCACTCTACCATTGAGATTATGTATTGCATATTTTGTGTAATTCTTATATATCGTGTATTCTGAGGAATATGATAGACAATCAGCACAGAAGTATAGTAGAGTATGTGCACTCCTATATGAATTACATTGTATACATTGTCATACAGATATGGGGATCACTATTGGTTGTGGGATGTTATGATGGACTGCTCCAAGGTCAATAACGGATACTTTGAGATCAAAGGAAAACTAGGGGGTGACTGGGAAAGTGACATCTCACAGTCTACATGTGATGGTCAACCATCTGAATCACCACAATCAAGACGAAATCATGTGGCCAGGTAATAGCAAGAATGTCAGGTTTTTAGTAGCTGGTTATACATGTAATGGAAAATAATTATTTCTAGTCGATAAAAAGGTGAAAACCAAGCCTCACTAAGGATTACCAATGGTCTATTGATGGTTCTACCATAAGTGATCTCTACAATTTACTTGCTAAACTAATTAACTTATACTTGTACCAATAAAATTGTTATTTCTAGGATATCACTGTTTTTGATTCACATGTACATAAACAGATAATATTTATTTGGCTATTTCTCATAGATGGGTTGCAGTTGAAAGTGTTAGATTGATTTAGAAAGGCCACAGATCTGAATTTGAGGCTCCTTCATATGACTTATTCAACAGACTCATTATCTTCTATTAAAACCTTTTCTTATATTGTAGATGTGGCTATAAGAATGTGTTTACATGGAACACAAACAGCTGTAGAATGGAACCATTGGAAAACTGAAACTACTTCAATATGCATTTAGACGAATGTGTCTATGAGTTAGTTTACTGGACTGACATCCAACAGGCACATCCTGTGTGCTTTCTATTATAAACTTATACAACATGTATGTTTTAATTATACAGTAAAATTAACATTACTCTTGTACAATATACACTATCGAGTGACTTACATTAAATATGACAATATTCCAATGTTTGTACCAAACGGATCAGCGCAAATATATGGACATACGATTAAACATTAAAGATGGTCTACGCATCAGGATACATCTCCCATTCCCTTATAAGATACACAGATATTAAATGAAAAATATGAGAGAGCTAATTTAAAATTTGTCTTTTTGCAATGTTGATTAATTGGTGATAGCAGTTCTGCATGTTATCTGTCTATAAATATACATTATACCAGCAGTTGCTAGGGAAATGGTCCACATGGTGTACTATATTTCAACATCCTCATCTAAAAATACTGTTTTGTTATCAGAATCTGAAGCTATCGGTATAGTTGAGTTTAGAATGCACATATACAATAATTGATATTATTCTATAATATAAAATAGAGTTACAGTATGTATAATCACACTAATAACAGCATTGCAAAACTGGAAGGAGTTGCCTTCTTGCGCAATGTTTTATCTAGAAAATCCATCAAATTTTATTGGTCTCGTTTTTATTGGTTATTTAGCTATCTACACCTGCTATTGGTCAAATCGATAGATAAGCCACTGCTATTGGTTAATAGATTCACCGGTTTGAATCGTTGTGAAAACGCCTGTGTTCCATTTATAATAATTGCTGAACAAGTATTTACGAGAGAAGAACAGTCTACTTTGTTCATGGCTACGGACTCGGGCTAGTGTAAATAAAAAATGGGCAAACATGGAAAATTTTAATCTCTTGCTGAACTGTCGATAAAAGTTTATGATTACGTGTACATATCTATCTTTTTTCCACCACCGTAACTTCAGCTGTAAAACTGAAGGGCTAGTTAAGAAAAACGCTCATCAGAATTGGTAGGACTGTACGTTCATACTACTAGTGGTCACTGGGTAGAAGATTAGATAGATTGAATAGACTATTCAATAGTCTAGTCTAAGTCTTGTCTAGTGAATATTCAATATTATATTGGTATTCTAAAAGTAAAAGTTCAGTTAAGCAACAGTCAGTAAGTGTAATAGTTCTAGTAACTCACGTTAATAGATTTAATAAGCTACTACATTACTTGCTACTAAGCTATTTACTGTAGTAGTAAGTAAACAAAAATGTTGTAGCTTGGTAAATCTCTTCTGTTACAAGAACTTCTTATAAATTAAAATAAAAATCAATATTTAATATTTTATCAATCAAGTAGTATTATGCTTATAAGCATAGTGAAATGAGAGATAGTCATAGCGCAGAATTACAGTTAATTTGTATGTTGAATCGTTTGTAAACTCTGCAAGTAGGCCTACTTGTGGAGTAACTGCATTGCTGCATTATTTATATTATTGTTAGAGTTGGAACGTTCAAATGCTTATAAGACTAAGACCAGGTACATGTAGACTTGGATGTGGTCTATTATAGGCTCAAATAATGCAACCTGAACAGCCTAATCCGAATCTAATATTGAATTTATGCCATCTTTCTTATTTATTTTTCTCCTTTCATAGTTACAGTTAATTTTCATTTGGTTTGGTAATGCTATATTTATTATGATGTTAATCGCTGTCATTATGGCCAACTCCACGTTGTGTGGTATGGCAGCAGAGACCAATAAGGCAGGTGCTGTTTCAAAATTGCTAGGCCTATATGTAGGTATTCAAAACGCGAGAAAATCACGTGACTAAACTGCGTTCGCAGACCTGTGTTAATTTTCTCCAGCCTTAGGGCGCACACTGGGCGCACACTCATGCTTCAGGAAAAGTTCAATAACTCTAAACCTATTAGGTCTATCACCATAAAATAAATTGTATTAAATTAACCACAAACCACAGGCTACATTCCCAGTGTCAATTAACCAATCACTATGCAGGGTGAGCCACTGTAGCCCCTCAAAAGTCATAATTTTCATGTAGTCTAATAACAATGGTGCACTATGAGAAATGTCATAATTTATGTTTTATCTTATGCAAAAATGTCTAATTATCCTAACTATATATTTTGTTGTAGTTGATGTCTTCTACATCCTTAAAAATTAACAGATTAAAACCAAGCTGTCAGAAAAAAATTAGTTTCTATTTCATTTTCTTCTGTCCAATAAGGTGACCGCCTTGAACGAAACAGCCAATCAGCACGCATGATTTCTTCGATAGAGTTATCTTCTCTTATGCACAGTGTTGTAGATTATGATAACAAGCTCTACCTACCTGATTATCAGGTACAGCCATGTATTGCATTATGCCATAATTATCATGGAAATGCTACACATGTATTATTATACAGTAAGCTGCATGGCAAGATTATTTATCCTTTACTTGAGTAGTTCTTGATGAATTTTCAGACTCTATTCTTTGGATATTCAAGTGAAATTAAATATTGAATATTTTAATTATGGAACACTATCTCACAGCATATTAGCCATATACATCATTACATGTATATTTAGATGCCTATTATAATAATTAGAAATAACATGCTCTAGTGATATAGTAATAGTTGTGCCGATGTATGATCATCTGCATAGACGAATATGTTGTTTTGTTGGGTACAAGTCAGCATGCTCATGACTACAGGCATATTATATTTATATTATTATATTGTTGTCATTGTGCCATGTTGATGACACACTTGATATATCAGAATGGCTACCTCATAGTTGAAATTGAAAAGCCTAGGTTATATTTCGTATACAGAATATATAAATTGTAAGTCAATTTCAGTTGTAGATTAATTGTAGGGCTGCTCCATTGCACTTCTAATCTGTCTCCTGCTCTAATCCAGTTGGCTATAGGGTAATGGTATACTGCCAGCTACTATCTACACTCTTCATGCACATTGTTTTTGCTCTGAAACATAAAACATGTTTGATGAGTAGTTGTATTCTGTGCAGCTTTTTTGGAGTGATGGTCGTTCATATAGTCATGTAGCCATGCACATGTATCTGTGTTGGGCATGCTTACTATTACTAGTAGGCTGCATATTACTAGTAGTCTGCATTATTACATAATATACCTTATATGAATTTATATTGCACAATATGCATAGTAGACATACATGTACTAGGCATTGTGGCTACACTGCATTGCCCATGATTTAATATAATGCCTACTAACCAATAGCTGACAAGTATGCTAGCTCTTAGTAAATAACATACCGCATGGCGTAACGTCGTAGGAATTAGCATCGACTAAGCCAGCGGAGACTTTTCCCCACCTCTGGGTAGGCCAGACAGCTCATCTTAAAACACCTGTATCATGAAAAGTATACATAGTAGATACACAATTTACATATCAAAATGATGCTGGGATGTTGCTCTATCCATTTATGCAAAAATATTATCAAAATTGTTATTTTGAAAAAATGGTTTTGAATACCTACCTATATGTCTTTGCATTTTATATGTTTGAATGTCAATTTTTTATCTGACTAATGACCGAATTTGCCTTGCATTCCGTAATAGGCCTAAAGGTATCATTAGGCCTGTTGAATGATAAGCTTTGCCGAGCTTGCTTACCAAGTGTAGCTGAAAAGTATGAAATTTAATTTCGTGTTGGTAAAGTTATTTATTGTTATCTATTCTAGTAGACAATGTTCTGGGAAGTTATTCTGCTCCTCTTTGTACTCTATATGATCAAGAGGTTCTTCCTGAGTGGAGATGCTACAGGCTCAACTCTCTGGAGATTATATGGTAATGGCGATTTCCAAACTTTTGCTGACAAATTTCACACCTTAGAAGAGGTGACAACAGCAGTACGCAAGTCAGGTTTGGAGTCGTGCAACTTGATCATAGGTAAACAAACATTATTCATAGGTTCAGTGCAGATGGCTGATGACATTACCAGTGGTGTAGCCTGTTAGTGTTGTGCTGATTAAGGCTTGAAGCAAGTTCCAAAGCCATCTAATCTTTGTGGAATAAATCATCTATTCAAGCAATCGTCATGATGCCTTTGTAAACCGTGCAGTAGTTGAACTACTATATTACATGTACTCGTATATTATAATGAATTGCAGGAATATGCTTTTACTCCGTTCTTGACCTTTCAGGAGTTGTCCTTCTTCTTGTATTATATTCATGCTTATTCTATGATCTAGGCTGCAATAACTTGTCAATACTATTGATTAGTACTGATATCTTGTTGGTTGCTATATTGCATAATACTACATTTAATTTAATTTGCTGTCTAGGTATTGACTACACACTAAGTAACCTCAATCAAGGTCAGCTGACTTTCGGTGGGAAGAGTTTACATTTCCTGCATGAAGTAGATAGCAATCCATATCAACAGGTAAATCACAGCAAGTGCATGCATCACATGTCACAGCAAGTACATGCATCACATGTCACAGCAAGTACATGCATCACATGTCACAGCAAGTACATGCATCACATGTCGCAGCAAGTATACGGTTCGCACGTCACAGCAAGTACATGCTCTACACGTCTGCATTTTACAACGGTCTAACAATTGTTGCTCGTTTTATAATGCTGTCATCACTGACGTTATGCATAAACATGTGCCTGACTGGAATTAGTTCTATTTTGGAACATTTATATGTTTTTTCTGTCATCTTTCTAGACTTTATAAATCAAAATGTAATATAATCTACTGAATGTACTATAGATTGAATAATAGTAATATATTATTATTCAATTTATAGTACATTTGGAGAGCTGCATGTTGAATGCAAGGTTGATGTGGTCTCCAATGCGGGTAGAGAGTTAGTAGTAACAGTATTTTGTGACATTACATTGCAGGTGATATCAATAATTGGTGAAACTTTATCATCTTTTGATGAAGATAATATTATACCTGCCTTTGGGTTCGGAGATCTTCTTACAAAAGACAGAGCTGTATTTCCTCTAGCACAGGAGGTAGGTGTCGCCAGTGTATAACTGTATTTCTCCTAGCACAGGAGGTAGGTGTCGCCAGTATATAACTGTATTTCTCCTAGCATAGGAGGTAAGTGTCGCCAGTGTATAGCTGTATTTCCCCTAGCATAGGAGGTAGGTGTCGCCAGTATATAGCTGTATTTCCCCTAGCACAGGAGGTAGGTGTCGCCAGTGTATAGCTGTATTTCTCCTAGCGTAGGAGGTAGGTGTCGCCAGTGTATAGCTGTATTTCTCCCAGCACAGGAGGTAGGTGTCGCCAGTGTATAGCTGTATTTCCCCTAGCACAGAAGGTAGGTGTCGCCAGTGTATAGCTGTATTCTCCCTAGCACAGGAGGTAGGTGTCGCCAGTGTATAGCTGTATTTCTCCTAGCACAGAAAGTAGGTGTCGCCAGTGTATAGCTGTATTTCCCCTAGCACAGGCTTAGGTGTCGACAGTATACATTGAACCTTTGTGTTACATGGATAGTTGTAGGTTCAGCTACCACTGGGGAGTGGGAATAGCCTCCCTCTTCCCCTCTCTCTCTTCCATTTCCCTATCTCCTCCCCTCTCTTTTCCCCTCCCCCAATTGAACCTTGCTCTAATAAGAGTTGCCCCACTTGGGAAGAGTTGTCCTCCCGTTACACTACTTCATGTACAATATATTGTACATGGAGTAATACTGACTGTTAAGAATGATCACGTTTTATAACCAGTTACTTTTTATTTGAACTTAGAATATTTTTAACATATATAGCCTATGTGTTAATTTCAATGGCATGGGTGATTGGAACTCTAGTGTCCACTATGCAGGTGATATTAGCCTGTATTGTGTATATTCCAGGGCTATTGTCATGGGGTCCATGGAGTACTGCAAGCATACACTAGTGTCACTCAGAATGTAAGAATGAGCGGGCCGACCAGCTTTGCCCCCCTAATTCGGCGAGCTATTGATTTAGTAGCTCACACTAGAAATGTAAGTATGATGTGTATACTTGTAGGGGAGTTCATGGGAATTGTGTGCTCTACTCTGTGCTGTAATTGTAGTATCACCAGCCTTGTCTCATCTGCATTGTGGTAATAGTGTTATAATTGTCTTTCTTATTGTATATTATGCACTATTGCCCAAATTTTACTTCCTGTATTATACTGATACATGATACAATTTAGGACTGGGTCAGGTTTGGGAAAGTTGTGATGTTATCAGTGTAGTATAATATGGTATATCATACCCACCAGTACCAGATACCTCTCTCAAATATGGAGTATTTCTCTCTGATCCATAAATTATTTTGATTGTTACGTTTCTATATTGTACTGTGTTATATTTTAGTACCATATACTAATAATAATAGCTGATGGCCAAGTAACCAATGAGAGAGATACAATACAGGCTATAGTTGATGCTTCTCACCATCCTCTATCTATAGTTATGGTCGGAGTAGGTGAGTGAGTCATCGTACTAACTTGTGCGGCTTAATGGAGAATCGGGTTGAGTTTAGTTTTGGTAGTTTTCTGCTAAAATGTTTGAAATATCTTTTGAATTACTAAATCATTTATACCCAACTTTAACTGCTGAAAATATCAGAGATGTGTGCAAGTTTTATTTTGGAAACTCAAGTTTCCATGGCCAACTCTTAGTTGTGACTCTTCAAGTTACAAGTCAACTCTTTCAGTGACAGATCAAAACTTTCAAGTTACGAGTTAAATATTTACATGTCCCCAGAAACTCAAGTTTTTGTCAAGTTATTAAAATTAACTACAAGCAAGTTTCAATTCTTTTCTTGTTTAACTCGAGCCTTTTGATAGAGTTATTGGGTTATTATTTAGCTTATGGTGAAATGTTGTTAGGAAATGCTGCTAGAAGTTCAAATTTTAAAGCAAAATGTCACAGTTTTAGTGTAAAATGTGTTTTAATTGTGGTTGTGGTTGGTGGTTATAACTGTGGTTATTTCTATTCATTACAATTCACAGCTGCCCAATGAAAACTCAGTTATTGAATATTTCAACATAATGAGGTGTGAGTTGAGAGTCTTTGATCATAGCCATAATTGAATTACAATTCAAGTTACAAGTTTTTGACAGCTGTATATTCAAGTCACGAGTCTTTCTAATAAACCATAAAATGTTGCTTGAATTAACTCGAGTGAGAGTCTTTAACTTGAGTCTGGCATCTCTGGAAAATATCCAAATATTAACCGAGTGGTATATGAAAACAATTTCATTTTCGAATACAGCTTGCTCTACCATGACTATTGAGCCCCTAGGAACTCAAGAAACGATGCTATTGTAGACAGGCATCATGCGTATCGTAAAAATCAAAAATATCTTTTAAACTGTTCAAGTTGCTAAAACTTATTCTCTAGATAAAATCAAACAAGTTGTGTTTATGGTTGTTAATTTCTCTTATTTTCCCTGCAGGAGATGGTCCTTGGGATATGATGAAGACATTTGATGATAAACTTCCGCAGAGGAAGTTTGATAACTTCCAGTTCGTAGATTTCCACCAAATAATGACCAATAAGTCGACTTATAAGAACCCGTCCTCTGCCTTTGCACTCAGAGTCCTCATGGAGATACCAGACCAGTTCCAAGCTATAAGGAAGCTGGGTATGATTGGTTAATCTGTAAGAAGTGATCTGGTTGGTCAGTTTTACTGGATGTGTAGTGACTACATGTTCCTTCCTATTGAATGTTTTTATTTTCTAGCGATGTGCAAAACAGCTTTCTGTTTAAAAATCTGTCATGGAAATTTCTGGTTGAAAATCTAGTTTAGTATGCATAGCCCAGTCTTTGCATTCTCTTTATTTTTTCATTGCAAACATTCTTCCTGATGAGAAGTGTACAATATGTGCAAATAGCTACATACTACCAGGTATATGTTGCTGTATATAGGTAGGTACACTTGTTATTCATGTAGTCATGTATAGCTACATACTATATATTCACCTATACTATTACTGATTATTGAATACTCACAAATTCACGTTGGTGCTGCTTAAACCAATATTATTGTCTAAGTATTTAATAGTTTTAACGTACTTTCTTTTTAGTTTTATACTGATTTATAACTTTATTTTTGGTTTGACACAATTTGCATTCCACGATTGATACAATTGATAAATCTCTGTCTAAATGCATCACTGCTCAAGTCAGTTCTTCTAATTGCCCTATTATGGTTTGTGTGTATACAGTATATCATGTTTGCCAAAAGGATAATTTACTAAACCATTCAGTGTTTTCCTTGCTAGTTGTGGCCATACTGCCAAGTGCCCAGGACACCCCCTGGTTTTTTAGCCTGTCCCTGCTAACTTTTTAGCTGTCCTGATTTTTTATCTATGGTGAAAATGCTAATAAACCTCATGAAATTAAAATAAACAAAATAAGCCATTTTCACCGAAGAAAAAATTTTAAAAGCCACTAAATAGCACTAAAATAGATAATTTGATACTTTCTAGAACTAACTTTTATTCAAACAACATACACCTGAACTACGTGTATGTTCAGGGATTCTGTTACTTGCCCAGGGATTTGCAGCAGACAAGTCCTGATTTCTTGCCCTTGTTCCTTGGCAAGTATGTCTGTGGCCACTGTAGACTGTACTCGGCTAACTCTGTTACCGTTGGTACTAGCTGTCCAGTGTAGTACACCAGTGCTATTGCGTATAAGTTTGAGTTGTCACCTCCTAACTAAAAATAAATTGTGAGAGGACAACTCCCTAATATTAATACTATCAACATGGGCGTTGTGTGGTGTAACCCCCAGATAGTAGCTACTACCATGTGCTCATCAAGATTTCGTGAGTCCAAGCCTTGGCTGTAAAATTGCTGCTTTACATTGCCTGTACCTGTTTAGATCAGAGAGATGCAGCTGTAGCATGTAGCTGTGTTCTGGAAGAATATATATGCAGGAGAGTGTGTATTTGACCACTTAGAAGTCTTTCAATACGGTCTGCAGAACTGGTCTAACTCACCCAGTGAAATAAATATAGTCTATTAATTTCAAATTCTAATACACAGTAAAGAATTTTAGTTGAAAATCAAATTTGTATAATGTAGTAGCTTCCTCTAGTATGTGGTGACAATGTTTAAAACAATATACATTTGGAGGCTAAACAATCCCAATATCAAGTTGGATTTGTGGAATCTTCATTTCATATTGCTATTAGGTTTGTATTTAGTAGCTTAATATTGTAGTAGCAGCGCTTTCCAGGAGAAGTTGTCCTCCCATAGTTGAAAGAGGATAACTCCTAGAGTTACCATAGTTGTGGGTCAATAAATGTGGGTATTATAATAATTATAGAGATAGACAGATAGTATCATACGTAGTGTGCAATGATTAGACTTGCAACAACCAACTAAGATTTGTAACACACCAACTAAGACTGTAACTATTTCCTACAGTGTATATAGGTGTAGTGTAGTGTGGTGTAGTGTAGTGTGGTGTAGTGTAGTGTGGTGTAGTGTAGTGTGGTGTAGTGTAGTGTGGTGTAGTGTAGTGTAGTGTGGTGTAGTGTAGTGTGGTGTGGTGTAGGTGTAGTGTAGGTGTAGTGTAGGTGTAGTGTAAACGCACCTACAAATACATAGATAAGAGACATTGATGCTCCATCTCTACAAAGTAAGATGGACTCAGTGAACAGGAGTTTGAGATAGCCTTTGTCCTTCGCCGAACCTGAAACAGGAGAAGTTGTCTTCTCTATATTTTGCTGGTTGACCGCCCTTACCCCAAACCCCAACCATAAACAAAGAACTAAGGCTATCTAAATTTCTCCACTACTGCACCTAATAAATGAACAGTAGTACAATGTATATTATCAGGCATCACATTATATTAGCAAAGTAGTCAATGGTGTCTACGTTATCTAATAACATCAAGATGTTGGTTGTAGTTATGTAACAGTATTGACAACCATGCATTTACAGTATAAATAATAGTTAGGTTGCACATTACATAATATTATATTACACTACATTACATTATATAATACCTATTATACATTGGCACCAGTAATAGTACTAACAAACAATGCAGTGCTTACTATGTTCATGCTTGTAATGCTTGTACTGGGGCACCCCTCTCACAATAACAATAATAATACTCTAACGCATTTTAATGACTTGCATCATGGAATTCCTATTCCATTATACTACTACTAGCACACAAACAGTATAATAATCATCTTCATTATCAGTTCATGTGAACCAAGTTTCCTTCCAGAGATGGGGTCTCTATACTTCCTCTCTGTCAGCTCAATGCATTAATGAAGCATCTCTTCCTGATACGCAAGAGAATGTCGTGAGCAGTTGGTCACACCAGGAAGAAAGTCTCCGCAGAATCAGATATGCAGGACATTATATTCTATGATATACTTCGTCGATCATCACATCTACATGTAGCAAATTTCTTTCGGGTAGACACAACTTTGTGCTTCTTGGCCATAGCCAGAGTTCTTCAGTGAAATTCCAGATGAAGAAGTTGTCTTCTCCATTACATATTGTGTCATCCCAACCCAATTGCCTCAGCCACAAGCAAAATATATCTAAAGCTACAGGTTCTTTCACGGGTGTCTGTAGATAAGCTAGTGGATGTCCTATCCTTCGTTAAACAGAATTTTCTTCTCCCACAACGTGCTGGTAATATAGAGTACTATCCACATCACTGTTTGTAACAAAAACAGACACACTACAATCTGAACAACTTACATGCATTACAGAGGTGTTTTAAATAAACTGACCTCCGTAAAGTTCTTTCTATCTACATAGAAGCAATATCGGTCGTGTCATATGACTCCCCAACCAGTTAATATTAGGTCCTGCTAGAAATGACTAGAATTGCGCTAAGAGAGAGTGGGAAGAAGTAGTTTGATAGAACTAGATATATGATTTTACATGTGGGCCTACTCGAATTTCTTGAACAATGTTTCTGGTTTTATCACCAAAACTACTGTGTACATACATGTAGATTGAAACCTTTATCTTACGCAAGCTAGCAACTCAAAGGAGTTAATGAAAATTATTTTGTGAAACAAACTACAGTTAGTGTCAAATTCCTTCTAGATTTTGACAATACTACTTGAACTGGTGCACACTAGTGGTAGTTTATGTAGTTTCACTTCAACTCCTAGCTGCATGCTATATTACATTAGTCTATGTTTTTCTATAAAACATAGTTTTACCATTATATCTGCAATGTAGAATACGTAGTTGTAATTGCAACCTTTCATCTGTTCATATAATGGTACAACCTGTCACATGCTCCTGAAGAGCAGTATACATGTAGATGGTTATGCAATGTTGAGGTATGCTATGTTTCCTTGTAGTCCTATAATTATAATATATTTATAATATTACTGTTATAACTTCATGCAGTTTGGTAAATGAATGGGTTACTTCCCTGTATTAGCGTTGATGGCAAACTGTTACCAGACTAATAATACTATAGAATTACTTGCCTATGAATAATCCTTGCTCTGGCCATCCTGGTTGACATGGCCAAAGAATTTGCCTTTTCTAAAGATGGGAAGACTTTTACTGGTTTACTGGCTACATGTCTGTTATTTGTTATTCTGTACCATTATAATTATTCTACATGTGTCATGTAGCCTTCTTGTTTGAAAGATTGCTCGAGACATCTCGATGTGCAGTCTTTTAAGAGTATAATGGCTGTACCACAAGATCTTTCTACAAAGTTGGTCCAAGTTCCAATTGTTTTATACTTTCAGTAGTGATCTGAAATTGCTACAAACACAGGTTATCAAATGTACTCACGCAGTCTCACAGCTATCATGTATTTTTGAAAGTATGTAGGAAAACATCTACAATATATTTAGCTGTACTAAATGCACATGTACACAATAATGTTGCAAACGGAGGTGCAAGTTACATAAGTTGTCCAAAGTTTAAAAATTGTTATTATTTCAAATATTACAGTAGATTTTCTTACCCGTAAATAACAAAAACACAATGATGCAATAAAATACCTTTACTATCCATTGGGCAAGAAAGAAATCAAAATCAGCAAACAAATTCAAATAATATTTTATTCAAGAAATATTTTGCAAGATGATTTCAAACATGAAAGAGTTGTTAGGCAGATTTGTGGCTGTTTTTTGTTGCGGCGGGACCAAGGCTAACACGGGCCACTTTGTCACCCACTGTGCCAAGTTATTACTTTACCATGCAAAAAACTACACTGTGAAAACATATCCTCCCCTATCCCAAACTAGAAAAAATCTATCTCTTCAGCTCGTAGCTTTCGTACTTGCGATTAGAAACAGGAAATCAAACCGATAAATTTGCCAATATTGTCACTAGTGTCTATTTAGATGTTGTAAATCGAGAAGCTCCACCATTTTTACATAGAAACTTAGCATGTCTGTTGCAAAATAAGCGACCATCAAAATATTTAGCTGGTGGATCGGAGCAACTTAGTATTTAATATCTTGAGTTCTAAATCATACAATGATTATAGAACCTGAGGCTACTATGACCATGATATATATAGTTTGTCCCTTCGTGTCCATTCTCATAATGTAAAACTACAAAGTAGTAGAAACTTCAGAGATAATTTATTAAGTTCTTATGTACGCAGATGGAAATCTGTGAACTCATTTTTTTGTCGTCAAGGATCTACATGTATATTTGAATAAGGGTTGCAGATGAGAATGAGGGATGCATACTTCCTGGATATGCTGGCTACTACAATGATAACAGAAGATAAGCCCACACATTCTGATGTATTGTCATAGGTATAAACTATCCTTACTATTCAAAATCCTCTTCTAGGAAATGCATTTTCTAAACAACTATTGTGTAGGCTGTCAACAAATAAATAACATTGGGTGCATATATGTATATATTACTATTTATATTTGTACAATCACTAAAATAATGATACAACACATTGAATATGACCTCCATCAGCTATAGAATAGGCTATCATACTTGCCAACCAGAAGGTTTTTCCACTGAAATATATACAATATTTATATTTAAATAGGTTTTGAAGGCTATGGCTCAACAGGAGAGTTCGAAACTGAGTAGGTTGCATTTAGAAGAACAAAACTCACAGAAAATTAATTTTAGTTGATTAATTTAATTGATTAAATAAAAAAATAATATTAAAAATAAAAATTAGTTGAAATCTGGCGTTTGGGGTTAGGCATTTCGAACTGTCCACTTTTTTCAACAGTCGCATATTCAGCTGGACAATGATGCATGTTGTAGGCTAATAAACATATTATTGTGGAATTACGAATTACAGTTTGCAAACCAACTTTTCTACTGTCCTACTGTTCCTAGCCTTAGTGAAAATAGAACGAGTTCAACTGCTAGTTGACTTCTTTTTATCACTCTCCTCTGTAAACACATCTCAGGACTTAACAAAACTCATTCTAGAAAGTTGTAGGGTTGACCAGTCTGGTGCTACTTTTCCTGACAAATGGCGGGCCAGATAATGTATGTGCATTTCCTCTTCATTCACTAATCTGTAAAAAGTTCATTAGTTACCCATATCCTCAACCCACACAATGTATAACCTGACCAGTGTTCCCTGCTCACTATTACCTTTGAAAAATGGGGTTGATTGATGTATGCCCAGCCTACTAAAACAGTTAGAAACCAAGGTTAGAATTTGAATGCGTTGAATCCATTCTTGTATTTCATGCTAATCCTGTTTAGTCAAGTGTGAATTTGTGACATCAGGCTGCACTCTCTCCTGAACAGTAATCTTCTAACTTTTATTCACATATTAGAGTTAGACGGCCATATTGGTACACAGCAACTGTGTGGATATAAAATGGAGAACTTGTGAGAGTAATTCACAAGTTGGAAGCTATTATCTGGAACCAAGTGAGTGCTGAGTCACAGTTTACTAGTAGTAATTATGGAGGAGCAAATATTTCTATACTTTTGCATCAACAGTTTTCCACACTGTAACTGGTATATAATGTAGCTATTGCTACATTGTATTATACACAATATACAGTATTTATTACACTATGAAGCTATTACTATATTTTATTACACACAATATATTTATTGTTACACTTTGCAATTCAGGTTCCCCTTTCAGGCATAGCATTATAAGGTCAGAGCATGTAATTATTATAATATTATAGTATATTATATTATAATTGCTAAGCTGGCCTATATAATAAATAATCAATAATACACTGTCTGCATATAATTTACCATTATTATCCTGTGGCTCCCCTTACCAAATAGACAGAAAATTGACTGAATTAATGCAGTGTCCATCTGATGTGTATGGGAGATGATCAGTGGTGCAATCCCAAGTCAAGATCTAGGGCTAAAGGCTATGCCAAATTATGTAATAAGCTATGCTTGTATTATATGCATCACAATGCAAAATTCAAATGTGTATTGGGATAACAAGCAGGGCCATACAATATAGTATTATATATATTACATAACTCTCTACCAGGCTGTTTAGTCTTATGACAGAGTTTCAACTGGTGGGTTGTACAGTCAGTTCAGGTAAAGTACAATTTTCAATCACATTCCCAGAGGATCTGCCTGAATCTTGCAGTTTTAGAGATTAAAACAGGATTTTCTCTTTCAATCTCATGCTCTCCGATTTCAATGTCTTACTTTTGATTTTTGTCTGAGAACGAAGTTGATGTAGAGTAGATTATTACTTATGCTTCTCTTTAACTGTAGAATTATTTCATGATTATATTATTACCAGGTTTTGAAACAGGATATAGTAGTATTAGCTATAAGTGGGTAACTATCATTTATTAATTATAACTAACACAGTGATGACCCACATGTATCTGTTTACTGAATCAATCTACTCCTAGCTTACAGCTACTAGCTACCACTAATTATTATAACATGTCATGATAGGGTCACAACTGTGAATCACTTATTTTTATTAGCTACTAGTTGCTAGTAGAAATATATGCAGCTACTCCTTTTACTAAAATAATATTATTATAGTTGAGATACAGAGTGTTATTGACAGGCATTTGTTTACATCACTCAAGTAACCCTTATTTGCATCTTGACAGACATGTTACCATGGAAACAATTGTTTAATATGGATGGAAAGATTGGAAATATGAAGATTTTGATATTTGGACTACTTCTAAGTTTAGTAAATAACTACGTACATGCAGCAGAAGGTGATAAAAAGTAAGTATTCTCTATGTTAATCCAATGAGATTAATTGCGTTGGTAATGCTAATGGATGCTAAGTCACTGTCAAGTGAGTATCAAGTCACTGACAAGTAAGTACCAAGTCATTGTCAAGTAGATGCCAAGTTTAAAAAATACCAAATTATTGTCAAGTAACTGAATGAATGAACATGTGGTTTCATTATTTTGGTATTGCCCATGTAACTTTCTTTTTAGCGGTTTTAATTGTGGCTAATTTGTGAAGCTAAAATTTTTGTCCTGCTGTAATGTTGGTTGTTCATTACATACAAGTACATTACATACATTTAGAATAGAAGGTTCAAGTTTAGACAACATATAAGAGTACATAGACCTAATATTTTCATGTAGTAACCCTATCAGAACAGCAATCTCACTTTCCCTACAAGTAGCTGAACCAGTGTAGCTACTGATGAGCTATTTAAAGCTTTAGCTAGATGTTGCTCAATATTGGCAATAAATTTTGTTGTATCCTTTTCAAACAAACAAAATATCATGTTGAAATAAACAATGAAAAGTATGAACTGTTATACAAGTGGAGTATATTTATAATACATGATAAGCCTACATCATCCATTGTTTCTATCAAGTCGGTTAATTGGCAGTATTTTAGTATTGATAGGCAATAATTATACTAGACATATTTTTTTATCATTTATTCTTTATATTTTGACGCTAATCCTCATCCTATTTTCCTAGCATTTTTCCTCTAACTAGCATTAAAATACAAAGAATAAAATCATATAAAAACTCATCTAGTATTACTGCATATTAACCCACATCAACATCTTCACATATTATATTGTGATAAAAAATAAATAGTAATTATTATTTCACCCATTATGTCAGATTATCTGCATTTATAATCTTTTTAGGATGAGCTTTACCTAGTGTTGAGATAAAACGATTTGTTTCACAAGGCTGCTTAGCAACTGGTGATGATGATTCATGAGAGAAATAAGTCTTATTAATATTATTTTCTTATTTCAACCTGTAGACACTTTCCATTGGGTTTTTACCTACTAAACTGCAGTAGAAGAGCAGTCTTTTAGGCAAAAGAGATCTCACCTTAGTAACTATTGATACTAATTCACTTTCCCATTCTAATGATTAGGTGTAAACAACCTTATTTGTAGCCTACTCTTACCTACCCCCTCCCCCCAGGTCACCTCCCCCGAAGTCATACTAAATTATTATCTAAAATTGATGTTTCTAAGGGTAAAGGGGCATTTTTAAAATGTCAGTTAGAAACAGAATGTCCCACAAACTTCCATTTGGGGTTTGGAGTTCAAACATTTTCATAACATTGTGTTTCCAACTCTGCAATAATACATCTCTCATTGATCTTCTCTTACAGCCAAGGACCTCTAGTCTCATTTGGGGAACTCAAAGAGGTTGTCTTGAACAATTACTCTCTGAGAACTGTAGAGGATATTGAACCAGACTTACTCAACCCTGGAGGGTTTCTTATTGGTAACCAGCATAGTCTAGCTAGTATATCTCCTAGTCTGAGAGTAACCATACTTGCAGGTAAATACACTTTCTTTTGATGTGTTCTTGCAGGTAGATACGCAGTGCATATATATTGTAGGCTATAAGACTATCAATAATGTATAGCGTAGTAAACTAGACTATTCCTGTAGACAAATGGTAAAGTATATTATGTAGTACGGGGCCTATATGTATGAGTAGATGTCATCACTTTGGTCTGGAGAAATTCGATCAGCTCCAAAGCACTACTGGAGCTTGAGCATTAGGCCAAAAGGTCTCGCTGAGGCACTAGTTCAACACCAGTAGAGACCAAGGCAGTACAAGAGCTCCGACATTGGGCCTGAGGCCCAAGCTATGTATGATTTGGAAAACTCTGTAGGCTACTTGGAACCCGATGAGCGAAGATAATCAGTAGTCGTCATTGATTACTGCCGCTCTGCTTCCATAATTGTCAATGGTATGCTGTTTCTGCTGATTCTCAACTCTTATTGGTCTATTTTATCCAATAGGCAACTGATCAAGTAGGACCTATTCATTTTCTAACCTAATTGTTATAATAATTCTAGAACAGTAAATATAATAACAATAATTATAGTACAAGTACATGTATATACATTTGTACAATGCACAACAATAAGGATGAAATATATAGGTCTAATAATGGATACATAATGAAGTCAGCCATTGCATATTATGACATGGCAAAAAAATCAAAGACATGCGGAATCGCTTTGTGTTACGTCTGCAGCTAATCACAGTAATCAACATGTTAGAGGAATAGCAATATTCTGATGTGGTAGTGATCAGCTAAAACAATACCTAGTGGTGAAACCAGGAGTAGATCTATATGTATATGTTTAGTCTACGTACCAATTAGTCTACCTTCATAATAAAACTTGGCAGGTTCCCATAAATATGCTAGTTTAATGTTTAAATGTTACAAAAACCTGTAAATCATGCGTAGAAGGCGAATTCGTCACGATCCATAAGGAACAGCTAAAGTATAATCATACAAGGATATTAATTAAATTATTAGTAGTGTGTAGAAGCCCAGCATGATTTGATTTTTACATGTAGTTATTACTCTATTTTATGTTTGTCTTTCAAAGTTACATGTGTAACACAGTAAATTGAAAGTGATAATTTTAGTTTTCAGGCTCCAAACCCGGTTAGTAGAAGCAACCAGCAGTAGAACTATTCTCAGTTTCTTGCTCTCACTCAATCTCGTTTACTACTGGTAGATGACCTACAACCCAGACAGAACTTCTCCATACCACATGTTGCTATTATTCAATTCTGTATTTGACAAGGAATTTATCTTTTGAGCAGTCAGCGACTTGCTTCACACCCATGAAAATATCAGTCCCCCAACAGGCCTATGGGTACAATTTTCTAAAACTAAACCTTTATTTTTATCAGCAGTGATATTACTAATCCATTGGAATGGCATTGAAAACTCAAAACACCCAAAAGTATGATAAATGATCTTTCACTACTCTGATTCATTGCTCAACGCCCCTCGTTACTACCAGGGCACTCCACCAGGGCACTCTACCAGGGTACTGCAGGACTTGTAGTATGAGGTCAAAGGTCGGCATTTAGCATCACTGGCAACCAGTCATGTACTAAATATGCACTTAGGGCTTTACTAGGCCACTCAGTAAAGGAGAGCTATCATAGTGTAGTCATTAATGTGATTTAGGTCTACAATGTCCCCAGTCTAACTGTGAATAATTATTACACTCTTGCTGCCTATAGCAGTGATTCTATGAGAGCAGTGTCCTTGCTAGTAGCTGACTACTACTAGCTGGGTTGGTTGAGTGGATATACCAACTAAATATCAACCCTCAGTCCCTCCAACCATGCTAATTCCTGATTCATTTAATCAAACTCTTCCTAATCCAACAAAGACTTTGTTTAGCAGATTACCAGTGTTGTACCATGCAACAGAGTGGTAAGCTTGATAACATATGAGTAGGCTTGATATTGACAGGTAACTCTGCCTATTCAGGTGTCTACAATATCTCTAGAATATTTTAGAGAGAGGGAATTCAAAATACCCGAGATTAGCTCAAAGGAGCTTTACTACACAAATCCTGTCATGTGTAATAAAACAAATTATCTAGTTTTTCCAACAATTATAATAGTAAATACAGAAGCTTTTTTCCCCTAAGACTTACATAGTTTCTATCTGCACAATTGTTTGTTTTATAGGAAGAGAAAATGAGACGGCATTTAGAGACGGTCACGGTCTAAGCGCTTACTTTAACATCGTACAAGACTTGACTCAGATAAACAACGGTTCAGATATCATTATTGCTGATCTAAACAACCACTGCATTAGGAACGTAAGCAGACGAGGGGGCTCACCATATGTCACAACGTTTGCTGGACGTTGTGGTAAGCAGGGACACATCACCGAACCTGTCAGTGCTCGCTCAGGCAGATTCAAGTACCCTTTTAAAGTTCTGTATCTAGAGGAGGAAAACATATTCTACTATCTTATAGATAATGCAATAGTGAAACACAACTTGACAACAGGTTAGTTATTTATTGATAACCGGGTCAACTGTAAATGTCTTTACTTTCAGGGCTCTGATTGGACAAACAATAATAAGGTCACTTTGTCTACTGAATAGATGAATATGTATTTCTGGCATGTTCTAAATTTCAGATAGTCGTTGACCATCCTGTGTGTTGTTATTCTTGTAGATATGCTTACAACAATGTACAAGGACTTGAGGTACTTCGAACACACGTACTCTTTTGTCATGGACACTGAGAAAAGGTTTTTGTATGTCAATCACGCAAGAGGACTGTCTAAAATAGACACTTGGGCTACTCCATGGGAAAGAACTCTCATTGCAGGAACAAACAACACTTCTGGAACGCAGAGAGACATTAGAGATGGCTCGTTACTCGCAGCTCGATTCGGTAGTAAGTTTTGTTTGTAAAGCATGAATTTTTACTCATGTAATATGTATTCTATAAGATCTGTTCTGAATTAAATACTACTTCTATAAAAGTCTCTGTGTTAGAAATAGCCTTAGACTTTCGGCTATGATCTCCAAATATGTTTTGGAGTTGATTCTTTGCTAGTGGTAGACGAGTAGAATAACTAATGGCTTCGGTGAATACCTGTGACAACTTGAGATGTTATGTTTACAGATTTTCCTGCTGGATTAACATGGCTGATCCCTGATCAAGTTCTAATGATGTGTGACTACAACAACTTTGCTATGAGGGTAATAAACCTGGAAGATAGAGTTGTTACTACTGTTTGTAAGGGTGGGTACTCTTAATTAATAATAACATAGCTTAAATCCATATTGTATACATCTCCTTTCTTTTAACTGCATTACCAGTAGTTGCATCTTTGTTTGTGCAAGAAAGGAAAACTCCTGAGCAGGTGGGCATTATTATTTAGTAAATATTTTCCAATCTATCTTTGCAAAGTCAAATGATGTAATAGTATTGCCTCAAGACAATTTCTTTTATTTGCATTGTTCTCAGAACAAACATGTTTTTGTTTGTTCAAAGTAAGTTTAACATACATTTAGATTAATATCTATTTGTTTACCCTGCTGATTGTGTACAGAGTCACAATATTTGCACCCTTTGTACAAATAGGTTTTATTAATAGCATATAATCTATTGTCTGACATAAAGTTCAAGTTAGTGTTGTATATTCTTTGGGCCATAGAAATCTTTTAGAGATTTTAATAGGTCATTGGAGACTTTGGCTTTGAACTGAACTAAACTGCTTTATTACCAATGGCTACATACATGTAGTTTTTCAACAATTTATGTATAACATCTGAAGCAGTTTAACCCAGATTGAAGGCAAGACAATTTCAAATTTTTGACCCATTCAGAGAGATAACCATCTTGGTAAAGTTGATCTGACTCTGATTGACCTTTTTCCAGATGAATAATTTAAATTTGAATAAAACCACTGTTTAATTAAACGCTTGTAAAATTGTAAAACTCTATGATGTCGTATTTTAGGAGCAGTATCTAATAATCCTACATTTGTGGCCGGAGGCCCCAAGAAATGTAAGGTGAACAAACCCCTAACTGTCAACGTAATAGATGGTATGATATATATTGGAGACTCCAGTGGTACGGAGAGTAACAGAATTGGACATTTACTTACTCTTTCCTACTGTAAGTATTTTCTGACACAATTTATATGAGACAAATCATTGGAAGTAGATTTACATTGTATCTGTTGTACTATTGTATATTTATAACGGCACAATTTGTGCTACAGATGTATATAATATATACCCTAAAAGCAGTTAACCTTAATACTTAGTTGAAGCTTTTTGCCTTTTTACCTTAGGGAGGTAATAATTTCAAACTAATCAGGGTGTTGTCTTCCCTTTGTTGAGAGAATAACTCCGTCCAATTTTGGCAAAATCTGTTATTTAGACTATCTTCTATTATATTTTGTATCTGCACATAATTGCCTTTGGATGCAAAATAATTCTAAGGTATGAGGTACATGCATGTGTAATTGTGATTTTAAAATATTTCGATGTTCCACCTTATTACATAATGTCATGTTCTAACTCGCAGCTCAGCCGATCTGTGGACAGCCTGAAATCGCGGATTCTCAGGTCATGAGTTACAGTCCAGTGAAGGAAAAGTATATCAACAATGACTTCATTAGGTTTACCTGTGTCAATGGTTATGGTATTAACGGCAGCTCTGATACAATCAGATGTGTGAGAGCCAAGTACGACAATGATACCGTCTATGGAGTGTGGAATGATACAGTCCCTGCATGTGTGGTAAGGTTATGTAGCAGCATTATTCTTCTTTAGCGTACTCGTAACTGCACATAATTATCTATTGCCAAAGACATATGTTATTATCAACTAAACAGCAAGGAAATCCAGGTCTGTGAACAAAGAGAATGTAACTCTAAAATCATTGTTAGATTTACTTCCTTTAGATTTGCATGCTGAAAGAATCTGGTTATAATACTTGAATAAAAATTGGCTACACTACAGAGCCTGTAATATTAGTACATGTAGGCCACTGGTGATTCAGTCTTGTTTCTACGACATTAGAAATACAGTGTCGACACGATGAAGCCGAGCAGTGGTCAAGCTGCTGGTGGGACAATCGTCACTCTGACAGGGGTATTCTCAGAGGATATGGACATCACAGTTGACCATGGAGGTTCAGTTAGTCCGTCACCTGTCAAGTTTGAAAGGTATGTTGTTGAAGTTGTCCCCTCTTATCAAACCAGCACGTAACATGGCACCATTGTTATAGGCTATTTCCATATTATGCCAAAGCTCTACTTGCCCTACCGAGGAGAGTGGAACTTAAACCAGTTAATCACTATACCATCATGTCAGCCTGGGAGTCAACGGTGTCAATTTTTTTCTGGTCTACTTTTTGTGAATGGGTTTTAACGGGCGTCTGAGGGAAGGAAGTAACTATGTTTTAACCTCTGCTAGGACGTCATTTGCTCAATCTCAAACTGAGTTCTCTGGGATTAAACTACCCTATATCTGATGCAATATTTGTTGCTATGGGAACCGGATTGTCACTGAGAAATTATGGGATAGATATACATGTAGTTGAGCATGTTTGATTTATGTATATGTCTGTACATTGCAGTAGATGTATGTCATGTCTCAACATAGTGCTTCTTATTAAACACTTTCCTCGAATAATTGATAGTATACTACAGTAACGATATTGTGATACTGGAATAACTGTGCTATCGTTGGCATATCCTGGTGAGTAAA
This sequence comes from Bugulina stolonifera, assembly GCA_935421135.1. Taxonomy (NCBI): domain Eukaryota; kingdom Metazoa; phylum Bryozoa; class Gymnolaemata; order Cheilostomatida; family Bugulidae; genus Bugulina; species Bugulina stolonifera. The sequence continues at coordinate 11,260,368 of OW285195.1, forward strand.
ATGTCACTTCCTTGTGTTCTTTCAGGAAGTCTCTCCAATCACTCACCTTCGAAATGCCAGGGAATAAAAGGAGACAGCTTCACACTGCAAGAATAAAGATTCTATTTGATGGAAAAGAAGGAAACATTACGTCTATACAGAGTTATGAATATCTTCCCAATCCATCTGTACAGAATGTTAGCCGTACCAGTTCTATTAGCAGGTAAGCACATGTATTCTTACGTCTGTGCCATCTCTTATCTCATTTTTTGGTACTGTTTGTTTAAAGACATGATATGTCATTCTTGATCAGTAGTCTAGAGTTACGCTAGTCCAAGCATGATGTAGTATGCATCTGTATGTCCCATAGCTTAGTAAAACAATGATCATTTGAGCTGTTGGTTCAAGGGTTTTAAGGCTGTAAAATATTCAAACATATCTTCAGAAAATGAAGCCCTCGGACCTCATGTAGCCTTTATTCAATACCTGAAAATTTAACCATCATCTTACATATTGTTGATCATCATTATGGATATTTTACAGCGGAGGTTTACTTTTAAAGTTCTGTGGAGAGAACTTTCAGTCTGCACATAACTACACACTGGTTTTCCGCAACTCGCAGGGAGTTTTCTACTCTGCAATAGTGAGTATGGAATGCATTTTATTCTGTACCAGTACCTGTATAGATTAATAACTTGTACATGTATTTGGAATGTACAACAGTTGAATTACAATCTGCTGGTTTATTACTTAATCTCATCGGTTAAAGCATGCTATAGCTACGTGACCAAACCAGTTATTCCTAAACCTTTTTGAGTTGCCTTCTCAACAAACTCTATTGAGCAAGGAAAGACAGCAAAAAAATAAAAAAAATTAGGTTCAAATACTTTGTGGAAAATCTTTAAAAATTGTAGGCGTTTAAACTCTAAGGTATTTGCTGCTTTGTGTGCAGTTTACTTTAACCTGATACTGAAGCAATTACTAAGTAACTGAGGTATTGGTGGACTATCTGTTAAGCAAGGGAGTGTTTATATCAACTATGTTTCTGTGTTTCAGACAAGTACTCCAGAGGAGAGCCGAAATGAACTTGTATTTAAAACACCAGACTTCTCAGAGCATTTTGAAGAGAGCAGAGGTTAGAACTAAATACTGTCTTAATTGCTGTAATATATTTGTGTGCATGCACGGTATATGTATGTACACATTCTCAGATTTTTTTCAAGTCAACTTTGTCAATAAAATAGTGATTTCGGTCTTACTAAAATTTATCACCATAAAGATGAACTTAGATGCTGGTCGAGTATTTGACATTTCCTGACACGCATACATGTAGTTCATCTAATACCTTTGTACATACATACTTTTAAACAGCTTCCTTTCAACATGATACTGCCATGTTCCCATAGATCTGTCTCTCTTGTTGTGTTGACGTCCATTCCTCGCTTTGGTGCCTTATTAATACAACAAAAGTCATATTTCCTTCATCTTTATATGCCAGTCTTGTTATCTATAAGTACATATATGTGTTGCATCTCTGTACTGCAGCTAAACGACAAGCACTTGATAAAATAGAGCACCTGACACTAACTGCCACATTGCTGTCAGATGGAAAAGAGTTTGGAGACAAAAGTGAATTTCCCTTTACTGTGTATAACAGTGAGCCAACATTTGAAGATAACACAGACAAAGTGCCAGTTGTAAGTACATGTAGATGGAAAGTAAATCAATCCATGGTGCAGCTATACATAGTTTAAAAGTAGTGAGCAGGTAGCTTGCGTCATACTGGAGTTCCACAAATTATTAATTTAGTCTAAAGAGCAATAGGGTCACCCATACTAGTGATGTCATAGCAGGCTCACCCACCCGCAATGAGTGATTAGTCAAGAGTCTTAACCTTTGAACTCTTGAGCAATTTCAGTATAAATCGTCTTTTTCACACTAGACTTTTTTCTGGTTCTACAACTTATGAAAGACCAGCAACTTGGCTTTCTTCAAGGTTTTTGTTTCTAATAGTCTGTCACGCCTTACTAAAACAGGCGGAATTTATTTCCTCTGCAAAATACACTAACACCGCTTTATCTATTATTATACAATGTATAATTTTTGTAGCAAATAGATGTTGATGCTACACCCGAGGTTATAACTCTCTATGGCTCCAACCTGAATGTATCTCTACTTCCAACTGATTACAAAGTAACATTCAAGTTCACTGAAGGAAGTTATCTTCTCTCTTGCCGAGTAATTGATTTACTTAGAGACAGGATATTGTGTGCTCCTACTGATGATCAGGTTGATCTACCAGTCAGTGATACATATAATCTCGTCGCTAAAATACAGGTAACGTATTCTTCTTACTATTTAATATTAAAATTTGATATTGACATGAAGTTTTGCAATTGGTATTTGCTCCATAAGTGTCACTTATTAATATTTTCTAACATCAGGTATTTAAATTTTTTGCACTAAAATTATTTTTTCAGGTTTCTGTGGCAAATTTAGAGTTCACGGTGGCCAAAGCAGTGTTTTACAGAGACAGAGAGCGAGAACCAGTTACTGCTACAACTGGAAGGCCTGCAGGTAATCATCTTGTGTTCTACGCAGTGTGTTTTACACAACTGCACGCACGTTTCATGTACCATTAAATCGAAGGAAAATTAATAGTTTGATGTCGTAATAATATCAAAGCAAATTGCAACATCTCAAAGTTTACCTTCGGCACTTTTCATAAGATGTGTTGTATTATGTCCCTTATTTCCAATGCTTAAGCCAATCAGCTTCATAGATTTTAATTGGCTAAAAAATGTACATATAACTTTTAATTGGCTGACAGAACTCAGATTTAATTTACACTCAGAGATTGTGTTTTTGGTTCATTCTTGCAATAACTTTATGTATCTAATTTATACATGGAAGTTTCTGTTTCTTTTTACAGAACTTGTTGGCATCATTGTCCCGGTAGTCATTGCAACAGTAGCCGTAATTGTAGCGGTCGTTATATACATTGTATATAAACGGATGCATCGTCAGCACCCGGGAATTAGCGTAGGTTTCGTACCTGGTGGTCCAGGTGATATCGGTAAGTTCTACAATCTTACCTTTGGACAAGAATTAAATACTGCTCCTACGAGCAGCAATTACGATACTCCAAAGCTCTCCGGTGTTTAGATATTTCAGAACAAAAAGAAAATTTTGTTGTGCAATTTGCTGAGAGTTGCACATTACTAGTAAACTAGGTCAATGTGATAAATTTAGATTTTTAGAATAATATAGGTTTGCATCAGATAATCATAAAGAGTAGTTATATGTGTTTAGTCTAAACTCATAGCTAGTTACCAAGAGAAACTTTGAACAAATAATGTGATAGTGATGTGTTTTAAAATACATTCATCTTTATTGTGTGTATGTTTTTAATATATTCAAATTTTTTTCTGTCCAGAGGCATTAGATAAATATATTATACAACTATGCAATATTTATTGTGAGAATATTTAATCATGGCTTCAACAATTTAATCCTTAGATTTTTAGAGTACTAGTCACTTACAGTAATTTCATGTTTTAAACCATGTTGGTGTCATGGCTAGCGAAATGTATAGTTACAATGCCATAGACGGTGCACAATGTCTACAGGGAGATCGGCAATCTACACTTACTTGAAACTGGCGGTACACCCATATACATGTAGCTATCATTAGAGTTACAAACTATATAGTTGCGTAAACATATAATAGTCCAACTGTTTTGAGCACAGACAACAGTTCAGTTATTAGACATGGAAGCAAAGACTCTCTTAGTACTGCAGCAGTAGAGCAGTAGATGAAGACTTCATACAGAGTGCTTATTTGTACACCCTCAGTTCAACACCCTGTTCTCTATGACCCAGCACTGGGCTAATAGTACATGTACAAGTTCATTCAACGTGTTGAAATAATAATACATGCATGTATATAACCAAATCTGCCACAATAGCCGCCTGTGATGCTTGCCTTCCACAAGTTTTAATAATAAACTACTTGTTGTCACAATGATGTTATTCTTTATTACTAACAAATAAATACCATGAATAATACCATATATAGTCTGAACTTTGTTTGACAAGTAGACAACAGCGAATAAATGCATCCCACTTGGGTGTCATGCGCAGTTCTTCCTGTCATTAAATAGCTAGCAGCAGATCCCATGAATTAATCGATGTGTGAAACAAGGTTCTCACAATTTTAATCTGAGAGCACCAGGTTTTTCCTCCTAATTACTTTACATGGAAATTTGAAACATTACAATGTAGATACTTGTAATTTTGATGATTATCATTTAAATAGTATAAGATTGCAGCTTATTTTATTGCACATTTACAGTCATACATGTATAAAGTTTTGTGATATCATCTAATAAGTATATAATTATATTTACATTCCCCAGCATACTAGAGTCCCAAGTTTTTGAAATTTTCATATTCACAACGTAAACAGTAAACACTGCTGATTGGGTGGAAAAAACAGCCATGTTTCACATACTCTTTAATTCCATACGAATCTCCAAAACTTCAATAATTACAGTACATGTTAATAGCCTACGTTTGGGAGTAATTCCATGTAAACTGATTCTCTCAAGTTACAAGTTTCTGAAGGTCAAAAACATTTCACACGTAATCAAATTAATGGTGTCAGAAGAGGCTAGGCCTCTTTAGCAATGCAAGATAATGTACATGCCAGAATGGTGTAGTTGTTAACTTGCTCATCTGTAGACTTTAGGGTCATAGGTTGAAGTCCCACACACTCCTGCCATGGAAGGTGAGCTCTTCCACTCAGAGCCCACCTCCTGTGGCTCAAACAAGTCTCAGCTTCTGACGTCCTGTTAAACAGGATGGTTAAATGTCTTGCCTGAAACCTAAAACAAACAAAAATAAACGAAGACATAATACATTTACTTACATAGGTGTTCAGATGTCATGCAAATGTACAGATAGAGAACATCCATGTTTATGTACACAGTAGATTGGTCAAAAGGAGGAACTTCTCTGGATATGCAAACAATATACAATTTTATTGCATAAATAGCAGATGTGCACATACAATGCTGTATATATGTTTATATTCCAAGCTTGTGATACAGTAAAATATATAATATTGTACAAGGTATGTAGCATCTCGTGCATTATGTGGGTCCAAAAAACAATAACCAAAGTGAAAATGTTACAACTAACACTCTAAACATCAACTCTATCAATTGCACAAACCTAAACTAATCCACTCTCAGTCTATGTAGATTTGTAACACAGCTTAGTGACCTTCTGTATTTGTAATCCACACTGTCTTTACCTGCAGAAAGGCTTATTACATTTGGGGTAGCATGCCTGATCAACTAATATTTGCAAAATAGGATGAAATTCCGAGATTGGTCACGCATGACTAACCAAATGTATATTACTCAAACAACTGAAGACAGCCAATTAAGAATAGCAAATACTTTGTTCACACCAATACAAAAGGTCACTAATGAAACCTCCAAGTCTATCACACTTTCCGTATAGTATTTGTTTGTACTCCACAGCAAATATTTAGACACATTTAGCTGTTTTGATGAAATATCTATACTAGGCATCAGTCGGTATGGCTAAAGCCACAAGAAGATAGATATATCTTTCCAGATTTTACTGAAATGTTAATTTAGAGCATTTGCTCAGTATCCAATGCACCTCCAACTGTCGAGAAGGTTTAAGTTTGCTGTGGTGTATATTTATGTAATTTAGGAGTTGTCTAATCTGTTTACAGGTTACTTTAATGACTCTCTTACAAACTTGAATTTCTGTTCACAGGCTATGATAAAGATGGTGGTATAGAGCTAAGGCTACCATTTGAATTGAGGGTACAGCTGGATGACATGCATGTAGACCCATCTAAGCTGAGCTTCAATCTCAGGGCTGAGCCAATAGGCAGAGGTGAGTTTACATTGCGTAGTCTTGCTTTAGCCCTTGTTCTAATATGCCTTTCCTGCCGTCCCAGGACCCTTTGACATCTAGTCATACTAGGACAGAGCAACAAACTCTGTCACCAAGCTAAGTAAATCTCTGTCAGCATGAAAATTGGAGAGAGTGGATCGGTATTCATGCAACTCCGATATTCAAATTAAAACTTGCAGTACAGAGACATTGTAGCTTATGTATGCACACCATGTTATATATTTATATACAGTCTCATAAGATATACAGTATACATGCAGCAAATATTTCTACCACTGCAGGTCACTTTGGTAAAGTATATCTCGGACAGCTACAGCTCAAAGGAAATGTACTAAAGACAGTCGCCGTCAAGACTCTCAAAGGTGTGTAAAAATAAAAATTTTAAATTTGACGTTAATGTGTCCCTCAAAATGTAATTGTATGTAAATACATGTACATTATACTATAATATTTACTCTTTTTTATGTGTAGTCTAACAGACATCAGGCTTTATATCGAGAATTTCTGATGCTAGCCCAAAAACCCAAATATCTGGATAGCCTCCATTGTCAATCGATAGTACTTTGGTCCAGATAATTAAGGTTCTACGGTAACTCATACTTAGTTTTGAAGACATATCACTGGTCATGTTTACATTAAATAAATATACAGCAATGGGATCAAGTATATGTTTACTAGAATACCTATCACAAAGCGATGCTATGTTGTGTGACTACAGTCTCTATTTTTCTTTTAGAAACCGACGATATTAACTTAACTCAACTACAAGAGTTTCTAGAAGAAGCAACGTTCATGAAAGGTTTCAGTCATGCCAATATCTTAGTGACTCTGGGAGTGAGCTGGAGGAAAGGCGATAGACCTAATGTCGTCTTACCATATATGGCTCTTGGAGATCTTGGATCTCTGCTTAGGAAACCAGAGATGGTAAGCTTCAGTTTATTGTTTTCCGCAGTATGTACATCATTGTCAGTTTTCGCAGAACGTAGCATATCAATCCGTTACTGAGCTCATTGGCAGCTCGCCATCAGAACGCCAATACCATATAATATGTAGGCATCTTAGATTGTATATCAATGGTGCAAGATTGATATACAATCTGTATAATTATCATATCCGTAGTAATCGAGCAATTTCCAAAAAGCTTGGACTACATTTTAACCAGTTTTATTGGCCACTTGTTCTGTATCAGTTTGCCATCAAACTGCCTTTATGGTATCATATCTTAAGTTTTCTAAAGGCTTTTAAGCGCTAACTGATAACGAGACAAATCTAGATATGTTAATGACATGATTCGGTTACACTTAAATGAAAGGTCCTTTACGTACTTTACATGGGTTAGTTACCAGCACCAAGTCCTAGTAACTTCAAATCTGTCTACTGCTGACAGGTAAACTGGTCAACTGGTCAACTGACATAATTTGCACGTTCTGACACCAATGTTGTATGATTGGTTGGTCCTTCATGTAATTTATAGTAAAACAGGAGAAATGACACCAACTCTATTTTGTCTGTCAGAAGTAGATCAATGTTTTGGTGCCGTGTGCATGCAGCACGCATGTACAAAGGTAAACTAGAGCCTGCAATGACTCTTCCTTGTGTTTTAGATATTTACAAATGGTGATCTGGTACACTTCGGTATGCAAGTGGCTACAGGAATGGAATATTTAACAGCAAATAAAAGACTGCATCGAGATCTCGCTGCCAGAAACTGCCTGTAGGTTGCAGATATTTAATGCATTTTGAATTGTCAGCATTCTAGACTTTAAAATGGTGCGTTCTAACCTTTAGAGCAGCTGTATATTAATATTGGTTTGTATTTTATTTCACAGAGTTGATGACACATTTCTAGTAAAGATAGCTGACTTTGGTCTCAGTAGAGATGTATATGCAGATAGTTACTACAGAGAGAATGATCAAGATAGACCAAGACCTGTTAAATGGATGGCTCTGGAATGTCTCACTGATGGTTACTATAATTCTGCTACGGAGGTGGTAAGCAACCAGTGCACTTATTGCGGTAACTTAAACATATATTTTAGGAAAGCTCTTTACAAGTTACATTACTGTAATCATTTTGTCGATTTGTTTGAAATCATCTTCCCCTCATTGCAGTGGTCATTTGGAATATTAATGTGGGAGTTGCTTACTCGTGGAAGTTCTCCATATCCAGGAGTAGCTAACTGTGAAATACTCAAACATCTACAGCAAGGATATAGGCTGAGTCGACCAATCAACACGGCTCCAGCTCTGTAAGTTAGAAAACACCGATCTTATGAGACCACCAATATAGGAAACCCAATGAACATTTAATACCACCGTTTTAAATAAGCGGCGCCCATTTTTATTTCATTGTGCTGTATTTCACACCGATGGCAATAAAGCAATAACAATAAACACGGCCTATAATATTACCAACTGCAACATGTAAGTGTATAATATTATACAGCACAGTCATGTAATGATGCTGTCCTTGCAGTATACACAGGCTAAATGCATGTGTGGTGTAAACATTTAGATCATGTTATCTACACTGTATAGCGCAATACATGCAGCGTACACTTCAAGTAACCATTTCTATCTCCACTGTTACAGATTTGAATTCATGGAGACATGCTGGGATGTAGACCCAGACAATAGGCCAACATTTACAGAGATCAGAGAAGTTCTGGAAGCGTGCATACTCAGTGCAAGTCAGCAGTCAGCTACCAGTGGCCTCGCTGATGGTATGATACTAACACTTTCTCTTAGAGTTATGCTATCTGACATTTAATTAGAGTAACTTTCATACAGAACATAGCAGTTTATATATATTGTTATGTTATTACAGATGACTTCAAGTACTCATATGCCCGACAGCACACTAGAATGCTGCCTGATGACTACTATAATGATGACAAGTATATAAATGATGGAGAAGGAGTAGAATATGTTGACAGGAGAAAGATTATTGATGGTAAAATATTTATAATATTTTGTTTTTTCCTCTAGTTCATATTGTACTCATTTTTATTTGTTCCATGAACATATACATGTATTATATGTACATAACTAAGCATAGCACTTGCTTATGTGTACAATATTTAATGTTTGTATAAATAAGGTTTCACTGTACTCTAATCACTCTACATCCACTAAGATATTAGCACCGATTAATGATCGTGAATTTTCTCGACTGTCAGCTAAGTTTTTTACTACTGGCTCTGTTTCTAGACAAAACTTGCTAGGTTGTTGTATTGGTGTTTTGTCTCGTATGAACACCCTTAAATTTAATTTAATTCATTGTTATCTTTTATGGTGTCATACATTTGATGATTTTCTAGTGCTTTACACGTTGTAACTCATTCTTTCCACAGGCTATGAACAACCGGTACCAATTACTGATAGTCTTAGTGGAGATCATTCAACTCATGGTATCGAATCTCTCCCTCCCACAAAGAATCTGACCAATCACTACACACAACAAGAAACAGATAAACTAGGTCATGTGATACGTTTAGGTTCCCCAACATCTGGTAAACCACCCATCCCTATACCTCGCGCCTCTCTGGAGATGACTCCTTCGCCAGAATCGGGTCTGAAGTTCAATAATGATAAACTAGATGAACTGACTATTAATATGAATGACTACATACCCTGAACATGTAAGGTGCTCTTTCATTGGTGCTCTGGTAACTATAATTACAGTATTATGTTAATAGATATAATATTAACCATTAGCAGAAATAGTTTATATGAAGGAGTTATCTTCTCTAACTCTATGGTTTACACAATAATATTTGCAGCTCTCAAACAATATATTGTACAGTATAGTGATTAAGGTTGCACATATTTGAGATCGCTGTATACAATATTATATTATATGTGTGTGTAGGTCTACTATTTACATGCATTCCGGGTGCAATATGGTTGTTATATTAGTCAGGGTTATACATTTTACTGCAGAGGTCTGAGTTATTCAACCTAGGTATTGATGTGAAACATGCTCATACATATCATTGGATTATCTTATAGGATATTAATGATGTCTACACAAGGTTCTTTCTATACACGCTGTTATTTCAAGGAGTTTAAAACTTCATTTTCAGAATAATAATTTTTTGTGTTCTATAGCATTTTACAGGTTTTATTTGTTTGTTTATTTTTTACATTAGTTATGCCAACAACTTTTTGTTGGTAGACTATGAGTCTGTGTGCTACTCTTTCCAGTTTATGCCAGTATATGCCATGCCTCAGACATATAAATATGAAATGATAATAGTGTGACATTGCTAGTAAAATTATCAACTTTATTCACTACTTTTGGTAAGAAATTACTACTTGGTTTTTCTCAATCATATAATAATCATGTTGGTATATGATAAGTGTTTGTGTATACTATATAAATACGCATTGAATTAATCATGGGTGACCCAATTTCATTTAGCAACGTTATATGGAGCGTATAGTCACCTCTGTTATATATATTTTTGATGCCACTAATTTCGAGAAGAGAAGGCTTTATTTATCTTAGTTGCAAGGAGTACAAAATTATCATAAAATTTTGTTAACTTGCTCTCAGGAGTCTAGTTAACTGATCAGTTTTAGGGTATTTATACACTATATAAACAGTAAAATACTGACTCCCACTCTATGTGTGAAATCTTAAAAATTGCTTGACAAAACCCGCTAGCACCTGCCAACCCATGAATTAGCAGGAAAGGATCACACCCCTTTCCTAATAGTGAATCAGTTTAGTTCATTTTTCAAAATCCATCTGGTGGTACAGCCTATCACTGTACTTGGTTCTTTAATCATGCAATATTTAGGAATGTACCATTTCCTAGTTCAAGTTTTTGATACGCCTATTTCTAACACAACACAAATATTTTATATGTTAGCACATGTTTGAGTTGTCAGAATAACATACATGTAGGTCACTTCATTGCATCAGAGTATATGGGTGATTAATATTAGTCAGTGTGCCAAAGTGGTAGTCAATCAGTACCTAAGGTATAGTAGGTAGGCATTACTCCCTCATGGTTGAAGTGCTATAGCTACATCACTAGCAGTCTGGAGATCTATTGAATACCAGTGCACGTATCGTATACTCTTGTAGGCTACTTGCATCACACAATAAAAATACATATCCATAAGTCTAATAACCCATCCTCTTCACTTCACAAAATTGGTTTTTAAACAAATGAAATATTGTGTGGCAAGTAAGTGTATGCTTATAATATTAATTCACAATGCCAATTATTTTCTTGAAAACCTGAATAGACTAAACACCCAGACAATTTATGCGCATTTCCTCTCCAATAGTTTGGCAAGGTGATCTACACTTGGGCTTATTACCTCTGCTTACTCAATGGTATAGTAACACCGTTGCCATGGTTACGTGCAGATAAGTATCTTATTTATCATACATAGTAAATAATGCATATTTTCATTCCAAACTAGAAGGAGTAACAATAAACACTACAAGACTCTGAATAAGTGTGTGCAGATAAAGTATTATCCTCTAGATGCCTTGAAAATGTTTGTAAAGTTCTCATATACATAATACTAATACAGTAAACACCTGAATCTTCATGCTGATATAGCTACAGCTGTGGTAAGCTTACTAAATATATCATACAGTGCATATTCATTTAGTTGTTGACTGTTGAGTATGTCTCATGTAGAGTGTGGTGTTTACTATACTGTATGTCTACATGACTGTATAATTGTATTCTTATATGAATATTCTATGGTGTTCATTATACTCTACAGCAAATATGAAACCTTGACTAAGTTGGTAACATTATTCATTCTTCCACTCTGTTGGCTGTATCATGCTAGTGGTTAAGTATTTACATGCAAGTATGTAGGTCACTAACTTAGTACTAGTAGTTAATAAGTAAGTAGGTATGTAATAAAGTAAGTAACTAAGGATATGTAAGTCGGTATAAGGAAATAGGCTATAGACATGTTGGTACATAAATAATGATAAATGTCTTGTTCACTCATTCAATAATATACAAGTCATAACTTTACATGTACATGTAGGTGATAAGAAGTAGTGGATTGAGAAACTCACAGATCTTTGCCATTCCCTTTGACTCTGACGTACCCCCCCCCCCCCCCCACAAGAGCTGAACACACTTTTCTCTACTATGGATGGAAACATTATAATGGCAAAGGCTATAGCATTTGGAATTATACTGAGTTCACTAAACATTTACAGTCCTACAGTGGCTGATTCGCAAAGGTATGTATGCTGCAAATATACTGAAAGGAAAGAAGATTTACTCAATGACAATAACTGGTCTCGCCTAGTGTGGTGGTTCCTATATTCCACACCCCTCTGCCAAAAGGTCATAGTTATCTGAACCTTATATTGTGTGAGATAGTCTATTTAGAGCCGCGCTAAGACACCATTACTGATAGGAACAAAACGTTACAGTGCAAGGTAGCATAACCCCTGGTCTAACTGAGACTGTCATTATAGGCAAGAAAGGGACGGTTTTTGACTGAAGTGACCCATTTTTCTTTTCACCATCATTGTAAGCGGTGACTTGAAAGATTATTGAGATTGTATAGCCCGACCACAAGCACATATTTAACCTTCCTGTTATTGTATGTTTGCTGACACAAATACATCTGCTGTCTGCAGCAATAGCGAACAGAAATTGGTTAAATATACCTACACGAGAGGCATGTACATACACAAGCTACATGACAAAATATGACTGTACATACAAAAGTAACTAATATATAGCATATACAAACTGTGCACATACATGTACATAGCAAAGCGACCTATGAAGTAGTGAGAAGATAACTTCTGTATATTGCAAACTCATATTATCTGTCTATATGATGGATCATGTCTACAGATACTCGATTCATTTCTATCTCCTAAAAGGCTATTTCTTAGCTTTCGAAACTATTTTCCTAATAATCCGTTGTTCTTCTCTTACAGCCAAGGACCTCTAGTCTCATTTGGAGAACTCAAAGAGGCTGTCTTAGACAATTACTCTTTGAGAACTGTAGAGGATATTGAACCAGACTTACTCAACCCTGGAGGGTTTCTTATTGGTAACCAGCATAGTCTAGCTAGTATATCTTCTAGTCTGAGAGTGCAGATACTTGCAGGTAAATATACTCTATTTTGATGTAGTCTTGCAGATAAATATAATGTGACATTACACATCTTGTTGCAGGTAAATGAATAAAATGGTAATGCTTTTTATTTTTACTATGCCTATAAAATGTATATCAATGTTTCACCGGTGCATCAAAATTGTTGCCAGCTATATATAAAAGGTTCAGAAGAATTATCAGCTAGGATTGCATGGGTGAGCTGTGTAAATTTCTGAGCCCCAAATATCCTCAACAACCCCAAAGCTCAACTTGGTAGATTCTGGAAAATGTGTCTTCTGTTTTGTAAAATGCATGAAATTTGAAAAACAGTATGGAAATAATAATAGATAAAGCAATGGGTTTGTGACAGAACCGCTAGTACAGCTATGCCTGCAATAAGCTGTTGATGGAATTTTTCATTAATCTACTGCAGCAAACAAAGTCTCACTCTGCCCAGCACTGGGACATAAGCAATAGCTCTATAGTATCTATATCATACTCTGCTAGATGGGCGCCTCACATTTTCCTTTCTAATCTCGTAACCGTAGAAACAGAATTTCTGCCAGCCCAGCAAAATGCATCACTTTCGGAATGGGAAGAGCTTTCCATTGCATAAGCCAAAATTCTTTGTGCACCATGGCAGCACTTTTTGCAGTCATCCTGCCGCTTATCAGTATTTATTGTCTGGTGGGGTGTTACGGTTGTACTAAGTGAGAGCCTGCCATAGTTATATTATATATACAGTTGGCACAACTACCTGGATCAACTACCACAATACCAGAAGCACTGCACATCCAACTTCTAACCTTCATTTGCATGAGACCTTCAATGCCATACCCTATGTACTTATCTACTAAATGGTCTTTTATTGAAGACAAGGTCATTGGAAGTAAATCTTATTCGCCATGTTTATGTTTTCAACTTTCAAGGTCAAGAAAAGATATCAGGAAATAGAAATGGTATCGGAACTAGTGCTCACTTTAACATCGTGCAAGACTTGACTCAGATAAACAACGGTTCAGATATTATTATTGTTGACTTGAAGAATCACTGCATTAGGAAAGTGAATAGACAGGAGAGTTTCTCATATGTCACAACGTTTGCTGGACGTTGTGGTAAACAGGGACACATCACCAACCCTGTCAGTGCTAGCTCAGGCAGATTCACGTACCCTGTCAAAGTTCTGTATTTGGAAGAGGAAAACATATTCTACTATCTTACAGATAATGCAATAGTGAAACACAACTTGACAACAGGTTAGTTATTTATCGATAACCGGGTCAACTGTAAATGTCTTTACTTCTAGGACTCTGATTGAGCAAACAATAACTTGGTTAGTTTATCTAGTGGTCAGGTCTAACTTGATCAGTTTAATTATTGGTGAGGTATAAAACACTCAGTTTATCTAGTGAAGAGGTATTAGAGGTGTATAAAAAATTGTATTTACTTTTCTGGTCTGTTCTAGATTTCAGCAAATCTTTGACCATGTTTTTTGTCATTCTTGCAGACGTTCTCACGCTAATGTATGAAGACTTGCAGTATTTTAAAAACACGTACTCCTTTGTCCTGGACACTCAGAAACGATTTCTATTTGTAAATCACGCAAAAGGACTGTCTAAAATAGACACTTGGGCTACTCCGTGGGAAAGAATTTTGGTTGCTGGAACAAACAAGACTTCTGGAGACCATGAAGAGATTAAAAATGGTCCATTATTGTCTGCACGGTTTGGGGGTAAGCTGTAGTAGGTTTAACAACATTTACTTCTAAAAATCCTATTAAATTTGTTATTATAAATTTTTGCGTCGTGGTATTCACATTTAGTGGTTGCAAACTGGATGTTCCACAGTTATTTTAGAAAGCAAGGCATGCAATCTCCAAATATGTTTTTACAAAACCTTTCAATTTGACTGAAAAATTTAGTCCTACATTTTCATTGTAAAATATACATTGTATATGGTGTAAGTCATTAAATTAAGGATAAGTCACTCTGTCAGCAACCACCTAACTATTCTCTAATGTGGTTATATCTATATGAAGATGTGCCTACTGGATTAACATGGCTGATCCCTGACCAAGTTCTAATGATGTGTGAATACAACCACTTTGCACTGAGAGTAATCAACTTAGTAGATGGAGTTGTGTCCACTGTCTGTAAAGGTGAGTACTTTTTAAACCAATAGTTAATCAATCTACTCGTACAAGATGATAGTGTAGCTACTTCTCAACTCAATCAGTAAGTATTTGGCTGTCTCTAAGGCTATGTGAACAAGATATCAAATACATGTGACTTCCAGCATTTTTAACTGATCCTAATTCAGCCAAATAACAAAAACATTGACTTTGAGCAATTCAGCTACCAGCCTGATATTTTGTATAGGAGAAGAAAACCATTCATAGATCATTGTAATAGGTCGCTCTACTTATTAGGCAGGCGTCACAACATTTACATAAATTGATTCGGCTATAAAATTAGTGCCAAGATTTACTTGTGAAATACTTATGATGTTGTACATATACATATACGTAGGAGAAGTATCTAATAATCCTACATTTGTGGCTGGAGGCCTCAAGAAATGTAAGGTGAACAAACCCCTAACTGTCAACGTAATAGATGGTATGATATATATTGGAGACTCCAGTGGCACAGAGAGTAACAGAATTGGACATTTGCTTACTCTTTCCTACTGTAAGTATAAGACAAGTAATTACTTAGTGAATGAACTTATAGATGTACATATATTATTACAGCATGCGCCACATTGTTATGCAATAATCCAAGGTTGACATCTTATCGTCGCTGGCATGGTACAAATGCCTACATGTACATGTATCTTCTTAACTATACTAAATAATGTGCGAGTGCAATAATATGTTTGGAATTACATACTCTTGTTCTAACTTCCAGCTCAACCGATCTGTCGGCAACCTGAAATACCAGATTCTGAGCTAATGAGTTACAGTCCAGTGAAGGAAAAGTACATCAACAACGACTCCATTAGGTTTACCTGTGTCAATGGCTATGGTATTAACGGCAGCTCTGATACAATCAGATGTGTGAGAGCCAAGTATGACAATGGTATCGTCTATGGAATGTGGAATGATACAGTTCCCACGTGTGTGGTAAGAACTGCCATTTTTGTAACCACTTTACAAGCTACCGAATATATAGGTGATTAAAAGTTACATGTAGATGTAGATGTTAGTATTACCTACTTGGTCTTCTTGTTTTGATAACTACTCTATGATCAGATGATGCTTATGCCATTCCATCTAATTAATAATATCCGTGTGTGTTGTATACAAAGATCATTGCAATGTACACTTACAAAACAATTCTGTAATTGTGTGGTTCACTGTTACGTATTAGTTAAGCAGAGTTTCCAAGATGGAGCCGAGCAGAGGCCAAGCTGCTGGTGGGACAATTGTGACTCTGACAGGGGTATTCTCAGAAAATATGGGCATCACAGTTGATCATGGAGGTTCAGTTAGTCCTTCACCTGTAAAGTTTGAAAGGTATGTTATTGAAGTTATCTCCTTATGTTCCTCTAACGATGCAGCAATCTGATTGGATAAAATAACACTGAATAAAACCTCTAATTCTTCAAGTTTCATTTGCAGTTCCTTCGGTCTGGCACACTTTGTATGTGCGACTAAAACATGGCATAATGGGAAGCCACAGTTTCTGCATAGCTATTTGATCACAATGTTGATCACAATCAAAAGTTGTGCTCTCTCAGCTGAGAGGAGACAACTTATAATTATGATCAACAGATCATGAGTGTCCATGATAATGATCCCATACTGCAAGAATTATATAGATAAGTAAATACTATTCAACATTGACGTTCAGAATATCTTACTATATTATTATTATAGAAGTTGTGTTCTCTCAGTTGAGAGAGGATAACTTCCAATTATGAGCAATAGCATGTATACTAGTTATATCAATGTAAGCAGTCAGTGGTTAAGAGAAATACATATTTTGATCTTCAAGTAACTCTTCTTGGTAGAAATCAACAAAATCAGTTACTCTGGCAGCACAATAATGCTGAACATGGTGCACTGCTATATTATCCCTCCCAAGCACTATCTTGGTTTATCATTATCTAGCTTTTATCGACTGTTTAAATGGTAGAAAATATAATTTGTTGTTCATTACCTGAAACTAAAGTCCAAATCTACTAGATATGTAAAATGTCATTTTCTTGTGTTCTATCAGAAAGTCTCTCCAATCAGTCACTTTCGAAATGCCAGAGAGTAGGAGTCGTCTGCACACTGTGAGTGTAAAAGTTATATTTCCTAGAAAAGAAGGGAACATTACTTCTATACAGAGTTATAAATATCTTCCCAATCCATCTGTACAGAACGTTAGCCGTACCAGCACTATTAGCAGGTAAATGCATCTATTCATACTTAGTATTTTTAAATATTGATAATTCGAAATTGGACATCAAACTTTAGTACCTGTTGGAGGTAGTAATTTATTTTACTAGCTGATAGATGTTTGGTAATGTGAGGCATCTAAGGTCAACATATATATTACAAAATGTGACAAATCTAAAATTGCCATTACCTCCAATTCCATGGTTTGAGATTATTTCACCATATATGTAACGCGTTAGACCATATATGTAACGTGTTACAGAGGAGGACTATTAATGGTATTCAGTGGACAGAATTTCAAGTCTGCTCATAACCATACTCTGGTCTTCCATAATTCTGAAGGAGTTGTCTACTCTAGAGTGGTGAGTAGAACGCCTAAGAGTAATCATTGGTACAGAGTGTAGAAATATAGATATTTAAATGTCTCATCTGATGACTACCTATAAAGCCTCTCAGTAGAGTAATAACATTGAAAAGGTTGTCAGAGGAGAGTGAGACTCTGCAAGTTTTAGCATCGGAAACTTTTGAGGTACGGAATGAGGCCTAGTTGTACCAAGTAACCTTTTTCCACTGTATCCCACACTTCACATAATAGCGTGTTTCTGACCACGATAGTGAGATGTGTTTAAATTTTGCACTCAGGTGATCACATCACAGTTATTAAGGTTGTGCACTGTTTATTCTTGTGTTTTAGAAGAGCTTACCAGTGCAACTGCAAAATAGACTAAGATTCCAAACACCCAACTTCGTGAAGTATTTTAACAGCAGTAGAAGTAAGCCTTACATACATTGTACATGTGGAACACTATATACATGTATTTACATGTACTAGGTTGCAATGCATATTTACCATGAATGTGTTTTAATAGTACATGTAGCTACATGTATATTTGCTGACTGTAGTTTACAACTTCCTACCACTTTTTTTCGCCAAAGCGATTCCTACAAATGTGGTTGTTCGCAAGCTATGCAGATGTGTGAGTGGGGCATTCCTACACAACATCCATCTGTAATGTCTGCCATTTCTCTTTACTGCAGCTAAAAGACAAGTACTTGATGAAATAGAGCACCTGACACTGACTGCCACATTGCTGTCAGATGGAAAAGAGTTTGGAGACAAAAGTGAATTCCCCTTCACTGTGTATAACAGTGAGCCAACATTTGAAGATAACACAGGCAAAGTTCCAGTTGTAAGTACATGTATATTACACATAAAACGCAGTCTAAAGTCTGCAGTGGTTTAATATCAGTAAATATGTTTTTGCCTAGACTGTGTTCTGAAAAATTTCTATATTGTATGAGTGTTGTGTGTAAAATGATGGTAAAACAGAAAATACCATGCGAAAAGGTCTTGAGCAACCTAAACCACAGTCTAAGCTAAACAACTACACTGTAGATAGATATTTATGCTCCAACTGTCTCTAGCTTGGCCAGTTTACATGGATCCGAGCGCACCACTGTACTATACCTGTGGGTTGTCTAGACACATTCCCATGGTATATGTGAGAAGTCAGCTTGTTGACGGCATTCTGTAACAACAACTGCATGCCATCAGCACTCAGATATACATGTACAGGTAGATATACAATGTAATACTGTACTATATTGTACAATGGGTATATTTATTTAATTGCACGATATTTCAGCGAATAGATGTTGATTCTACACCCGAGGTTATAACTCTCTATGGCGCCAACCTGAATGTATCTCTACTTACAACTGATTATAAAGTAGCATTCAAGTTTACTGAAGGAAGTTATCTTCTCTCTTGTCGAGTAATTGATTTACTTAGAGACAGGATACTGTGTGCTCCTACCGATGATCAAGTTGATCTACCAGTCAGTGATATATATAATCTTGATGCTAAAATACAGGTAATGTATTCTTTATACTTGAATTAACTACTGGTTGATCCTTTGCTGAATCATTTTCTATAAAGAGTTACCAAGATGCTCTACAATATTTCCAGCTTTCTACATTTCTATACCTTCTATTTCTCCCTTTAGGTTTCTGTATCAAATTTAAACTTCACCGTTGCCAAAGCAGTTTTCTACAGGAACCGACAGCGAGAACAAGTACAAACTACCACCCAGAGGAAACCTGCAGGTAAATGTCAGATGAAGGGATTTAAGTGGTTTTCTGTTACAATGTAGAATATCTTCCAATATTATACCTAATTAAATAAAAGAGTCATCACAATTATGTGCAAATGTGTAATAGTGTAATGAATAGTGCGCGACTCTGATAAATAATCTAATCTTTTTGACTGAAAGTAGGAAATATGTTATAGTATGTCAGATCTATTTCATCAAATATTAATGGAACTGGGCCACTTCTTTGAAAAGACCACTTGTACACATATCCAAAGATATTTGATTCGTGTAATTATATATTAGATAAAGCATCTACACTACTAAATCAATCTAAGTGAAAGAAATTAATTTCAATAATTGTACTCCGAGTTCAAAGA
Source organism: Bugulina stolonifera (assembly GCA_935421135.1). Taxonomy (NCBI): domain Eukaryota; kingdom Metazoa; phylum Bryozoa; class Gymnolaemata; order Cheilostomatida; family Bugulidae; genus Bugulina; species Bugulina stolonifera. The sequence goes on from OW285195.1 coordinate 11,280,263, forward strand.
AAATTTCATAAAGCAATGTAATCTTGCTGGTATACTTATACTTTTGTGTTTGCTTTATAGAAATTATTGGAATAGTTGTTCCTATTGCTGTCGCTGCTGTGGTCATAGCTGTAGTAGCTCTCGTGATATACTTCATATATAAACGAAGGCATCCCCTACCTGAGCCACTTCCACTAGACGGTAGGTCAACACAAGGCTTGCACTTACCGTGGGCAGCATCTTATACATATTTATACATATGTATGATGTAGCGTTCCCGTGGTTTCAGATATTTTATACACAAAGTAATGTACATGAACTTGCAGGGTACTTCACAGTGATTAGTTCCTTGCAAATGAAACTGTATTTCTAATTCTAGACTATGACCAGGATATCAGTCTAGAGCTAAGGCTACCATTTGAGCTAAAGGTACAGTTAGATGATATGTATATAGACCCATCAAAGCTAAGCTTCAATCTCATGGCTGAACCAATGGGCAGAGGTGAGTAGTGGATGGATACTAGTAGGGTCTTCTCAAAACCATTTCATTCCTAATCAGCTATGGAAATGTGTTGCAAATTTTATACAAGGTTGGAACGTATATGACAAAAGGCTCTGTCATCTTTCAGCCAATATTATCTTGCATTAACCATGTTTGTTGTGAACACAGTCATTATTATGTGAAGCTGTACTGCTTTGGCTCACAGGCTACATAACTCATCATGGAGTCTTCCTGAGCAGCCACAGTAGTTGTACAACTCTGGGATTCATGTAGCCTGTAGCCTGTATGTGTTACAAAAAGTTAATTTTGACAAACTGATTTGATGTAAAAGCATGATTCTCTCAAAGGGCATTGACAGTATACAATGCTTATGTACCCTTTCTTAAAAGACGTCTGCAGTTTTGTTATAATTATTCTACAGATGTAATACAAGGTCCAACATATACAGTATGTGTGGCAATAGACAATGTCAAACAACATGCTGATAGTAAGAGCTAAAAAGGATATACGTGTACTACCTATAGGATATATTTTCATGTATTATACTGTATACATGTCTGCTTGTATCACTATAGGTCACTTTGGTAAAGTATATCTCGGACAGCTACAAGTCAAAGGAAATGTACTGAAGACGGTCGCCGTCAAGACTCTCAAAGGTGTGCCTAGATCTCTTCAATGAAAAATTGTGTCCAATAACTATTGTATGTCCTTGATGAAGTCGCATAAATTTAGGGGAGTAGAGGGCACGTTGGTTATTGAAGCTGTTAGTTACTAAATTACATGAGTTCACATGTGAATATGGAAGCATTGATTACAACTGCTACTTAATGTTCAGCAAATAGATGTGCGAAAAACAATTTCCACGAAGTTTTGGCAGCACAACATGTTAGAAATTTTGTGTAATATGGCCTGCATTATTGCAGAGTTTTGTTAGAAAATGCTACCATACATTGTACAAGCAGAATTTACTTATTGGTGCTGTAGTACTACTAACAATGCTGAAACTATAGTATGGTTTGTTGGCATTTAATAGACTAGAAAGAGCTATATATGACTGTAGGACTTGTTCTTACTCTGATCTCTTGCATCTGGGAGCAAACTATGACTTCATCAGATGTTTAGCTAAACATGTTTTAGAAACCGACGATATTAACATGACGCAACTACAGGAGTTTCTAGAAGAAGCAATGTTCATGAAAGATTTCAGTCATGCCAATATCCTAGTGACTCTGGGAGTGAGCTGGAGGAAAGGTGATAGACCTAATGTTGTCTTACCATATATGGCTCTTGGAGATCTTGGATCTCTGCTTAGGAAACCAGAGATGGTGAGCTTCATTTAAATCACCTATTTGTGTGTCCCAAATGATTTCTCTGCCGGTGACCATAGAAGATTAGTATGACCATAGAATACAAGATTCCACACGTTCCAAAGTTGCATGATTCGCTCTCTTGAACGGAAAAGCTGAGTGGAAAATACTTTGGTGTATTATAGCATAATACGGAGTCTTTATGTTTTCCTCTCCATAAAGGTCGTCAAGATGACAAATTTTACGTGAAATTATATGGAAAATAATATTGGCTAAATGCTTTATTCACTAGCATTTAGTCTGTATAATATTTGTATTTTGTCACATTATTTTATTGAAATGTGATGATAACCAAAACTCTGCAACCCTTTGTTCCCTCCTCCACATAAGATGTTAGCCAGTCCGATTTAGTATAATATGTAAGTCAGTGTGAACTAAAATGGAGGGTTGGGAGTTTGAGTACTTATTTTATAGGATATCTAGATTACTGCTTCATCAAAACTCAAAGATGAATATAGTCATGGTAGATAAGAGGACGTCTAAACTGGCAAGGCATTTCATTTCAATCAAATATTTCTAGTTCAGAGAGTCATCCGTTTCAAATATGCCTCTTCCTTGTGTTTTAGATATTCACAAATGGTGATCTCGTACACTTTGGTATGCAAGTGGCTACAGGAATGGAATATTTAACAGCAAATAAAAGACTACATCGAGATCTCGCTGCCAGAAACTGCCTGTAGGTTGCAGCTATTCAATGCAATTTAAATTGTCAGCATTCTAGACTTTAAAATTGTGCGTTCTAACCTTAGAGTAGCTGTATATTAATATCAATTTGTAATTTATTTCACAGAGTTGATGACACATTTCTAGTAAAGATAGCTGACTTTGGTCTCAGTAGAGATGTATATGCAGATAGTTACTACAGAGAGAATGATAAAGATAGACCAAGACCTGTTAAATGGATGGCTCTAGAATGTCTCACTAATGGCTACTATAATTCTGCTACGGAGGTGGTACGTTACTTATACAGTGTACATGTGTGTTTTATGTACTGTACATGAGTTTGTATGTACTGTACATTTGTTTGTATGTACTGTACATGTGTTTGTAAGTACTGTACACGTGTTTGTATGTACTGTACATGTGTTTGTATGTACTGTACATGTGTTTGTATGTATAGTGTACTGTACATGTGTTTGTAAGTACTGTACACGTGTTTGTATGTAATGTACATGTGTTTGTATGTACTGTACATGTGTTTGTATGTATAGTGTACTGTACACGTGTTTGTATGTACTGTACATGTGTTTGTATGTACTGTACATGTGTTTGTATGTATAGTGTACTGTACACGTGTTTGTATGTACTGTACATGTGTTTGTATGTACTGTACATGTGTTTGTATGTACTGTACATGTGTTTGTATGTACTGTACATGTGTTTGTATGTATAGTGTACTGTACACGTGTTTGTATGTACTGTACATGTGTTTGTATGTACTGTACATGTGTTTGTATGTACTGTACACGTGTTTGTAAGTACACGGCTAGAATGTGCTAATTTTATGTGATTACCCTAACCCTCTCACTTGAGTGATGAATGCTATCAATATATACATAATATATCAATTCAATTCTACATAAATGTACAAGACAGCACCTAATTCCGTATTTACTGTGCATGTTAATGTGTACCATGCATAGCTGTTGATGCAAATGCATACAATATGTTTTGTGAGTATATACATTGTAATTGTACATGTAAAAAGCATCGGGGTCAATTTGAAATCATCTCCCTTTTATTGCAGTGGTCATTTGGAGTATTAATGTGGGAGTTGCTTACTCGTGGCAGTTCTCCATATCCAGGAGTCGCTAACTGTGAAATACTCAAACATCTACGACAAGGATATAGATTGAGTCGACCAATCAACGCAGCTCCAACTCTGTATGTATAATTAGACACGGATTCATCACAAATACTGTGTCTACATTTATGGGCAAATGTGAGTTATAATTATTGTAATGAGGTACATAGTAAAGATCGACAAATGTAATTGTGGCCTTGAGCTATACTGTGCTAACTTAGCTAGCATTATATAATATATTGTACAGGATAAATACAATTATGGCTCTATGGCACGGATAAAAGTAAGTAGCTAAGCTTGCAGAAAGCATGCAGTGAAGGTGTCCCCCCCCCCCATATGTTGCACAGATAGACTGTAGATTGAACCCTGGACTAACTATATTATTATGCTACTATTACAGATTTGAATTCATAGAGACATGCTGGGATGTGGAGCCAGACAATAGGCCAACATTTACAGAGATTAGAGAAGTTCTGGAAGCGTGCATACTCAGTGCAAGTCAGCAATCGGCGACCAATGACCTCACTAAGGGTATGATACTCACACTTTCTCTTGGAGTTATGCTCTCTGACATATGATTAGAGTAACTTTTATACAGAACATAGCAGTTTATAAATTGTAGAAATAAAGAGTACTATGTTATTACAGATGACTTCAAGTACTCATATGTCCGACAGCACACTAGAATGCTGCCTGATGACTACTATAGTGATGACAAGTATATAAATGATGGAGAAAGAGTAGAATATATTGACAGGGGAAAGGTTATTGATGGTAACGTATTTATAATACTCATGAATTTACAAGAGTTCTCTGTGTTAAGAAAATTCCCAAACTAAAGGAAATTACTTCTTTCATCGTTAGCTCCGCCTGTGCGCTGAACTGTAACGAACCAAAAATTTGCATGCCAGCGGTTTCGTACAACACATCGCACACATGGACACACATGTTGAACAAATTGAAATGAAAATATCAAACAGCCAGTAATTAGAAAAAAATATGGAGCAACATTTTTTAAAAAATGAAAAAAGTACACTTGTGATCAATCAGGAACAATTGGTACGTCTAAATGTCAAACACTGTTTCATCTACCCACTCTGTTACGACAGATCCCTCCAGTATCACGCATAGTGTGCTCAGACCTTTTGTAATCAGAATGAATGAATGTTCTCCTTGAGGCAAAAATTAGGGTGTAGCGAAACCACCTACCCTTACCCTACCCACAAATCTACCTACCCCACCCACGAATTCACCTACCCCACCCACGAATCCACCTACCCCACCCACGAATCCACCTACTCCACCCACGAATCCACCTACCCTACCTCCACCCACGAATCCACCTACCCTACCTCCACCCTACCCTAAATCTCTTGTGTACCTCAAAGGTTATTCTGTAAGGAATCATCACATTTCTATTGTATACTTTCTCTAGACCTGCTCATAAAATACGCTCTCTCTATGCAACTTTGTATCACTACATCTTCAATAAGTCCAGGCAGACATTGAAATCATTATGTTGCCTTATAGTAGCAATGAGAGGATAACGCTACAGTCAGTTTTGACAAAGACTTATCTTCTAGTATTTGTATCAGTTAGTGGTTACTGGAGATGGGAAAACCACCTTGCCGAATTATACTTACAGCAGCACAATCAACAATTAGTCACGGTTCTGATACTAAGACTTAACAGTATATATAGTTATATAGTAGAGTAGTTGCATTTTCGTGGGTGTCTTACATGAAGGATATACCGACTTAACCTGGGAGTGGGCCGGGTAGTGGATGGCAAATCTACTTATTTAGCCCTAAATCCCATATATAGATGTACCATAATTAATTCTGTGTTAGTATCCACACTCATATTATTGTAGACTATGAGCAACCACTGCCTGTATTAGATGCCCCTGTGGGAGACTAATCAGATTATTCAATAAGAGACACCTGACCAATCACTAAACAGGAAAGAGCTAAACTAGGTCATGTGATACATTATTGACTTTCCAACATCTGGTAAACCACTCATATCTATACTCGTTATACTTCTCGGGATATTACTTTCACTCCAGAACCTGTATAACCAGGATATTCTTCTCAAATACTATATTATACTATCTCGTCCCATCCAGAAACACAGATCTATATTTGTGTAAAATCACGTAAATATTACACCAGCATTGGTTATTATTGTCTAGTAACCATGACTACAGCATAACAATAACTGTAACCATAACTACAGTATAACAATAACTGTAACCATGACTACAGTATAACAATAACTGTAACCATGACTACAGTATAACAATAGCTGCAACCATGACTACAGTATAACAATAAGTGTTACCATGACTACAGTATAACAATAATTGTAACCATGACTATAGTATAACAATAATTGTTACAAGTGAAGAATTGCAATTCAACTAAATCTTTATTTAAGATCAATTTAACTTATAATAAAGAATGTGTTTGTTGTGCAGTAAAGAACATCATGTTAATATCAACAGCATTATTAACACTAGAAATGACATTATGGATTTTATACAATCAATTAAATTCAATAAGAATTGTACACAAACACCACCTCATTGCCTTATATAAGTATTCTGGGCATTAGGCACACCTGCTACTATGCTACTGTTTTGAGCCTAGTTTGGGGGACCAGTCTACCTTATCCAACAATCTGTTTGTATTCTACAGTTACGCTCGCTGTCCTGGTAGTAAACCTCTAAAGTTAAAGCATTAATAGTTCTAACTAGGTACTTGCAGGTAATATTATACTTGATAGATGATATACATGTATAATAAAGCCTTTTATATGTAAATCCATAGGCTACGATTTGATAACAAAAATATAAAAGGAAGTAGTTATAAAGATAGAGGACAGCATAGCCTAAGGTCCGATCTATACAATGTAAGGTCAGATATGGCTCCCTCAATGTAGTTATCAGCAGCTTTGGAACTCAATCTAGGGAAGTACATAGAACACAAAACACTGTGTACAACAGCCATACATTGCACACAGTCCATATTGGTATTACATTCATACCATATTATAATAATATATAACTTGTAGTTGTACAGTCATGCAGTGTTTAAAGCAGCAATAGGGTATTTGTCCAATAATTTGCAGGATTTATTAATAGACACAATAAGTATAACTGTACATGTATAACCAAGGGTGCTTCCAGGTCATAGTTATTTAATACTTATCATACTGAGAGATTGGGAGAGGACAACTACTTATTATGCTCAGGTAACACTATACTATGTAACTCCCTACTATTTGATGGTCACAAGGACTGTACCTGGTTAGTTGAGCTGGTAGAACAGAACTTTACGAGAGTTAAATCTTGGAACAATGAGAGTGTCACCAGATATCTCCAGGTCAGGTACACGTGATACATCATTCAATGTGAAATCTTCCAGTTTGGAGATCAATTTACCTGCAACAACAAGTATCATGTACATAATTATTACAAAGATATCTATATTTAAAAACTAAAAGTTAGCAAACTCTACTTATAAAATATTCACAGTAACTCTTGTACAGACATAAATAATGCATATTATAGTTGTAACACAGGCTACTAAAAATACCTAATGAGTATTTGTGTACTGCACCTACAGTGTTCAATAAAAATGAAGCACTTGTTAAAACAACAGATTCACAATTTTTTTCAAATTTCAACTTGAAGCTTAAAACTTCCTCTATTAGAAGTAAGCCAAGCTGTATGTTTAAATCACAGCACTGTATAAATATAAACCAACATACCTACCAATCTAACACATGGACATGCTGTATAAAACTAATACTGGTACGTTATATTACTGTAGCCTGTTCATAATTCCTACTTCTTGTTAATTACCTATATAAATGTATGTACAAAACTCAGGAAGTGAGATTTCTCACATTAGCAAGTACTTCCAGGTGCTCCAGAGATATTTTACTATAATAACATGAGGGTATAACATAATATTACTAACTAACCAGTCTCTATATCCAAGATCCAGATGACAATGCCTTTCCCACTGCCAGCGATAAGTACATATCTATTCTTATAGCAGATCACACCTTCTGGTTTAGGTACATCCTTAGATGTCCAGATGACTCTCTCTGTATCCAAGTCTAGTTTGAATACTTGAGAAGACTTGATATCAGAAACAACTACACAATGTCTGTCTGCTGCACAAATATCAGTGTACCTATTGCTGCTAAGTGTATGACAAGGGATGTGTTTTATTACCTCCCCAGTAAGAGAGCAGAGGGTGAGCAGCTTGTTACTGCTGTCAGGAACTACAGCCTTATCATCAACAATAACAAGTTTGTTACACCATGTAAGATCCACATGATACCGGCTAGTGGGGTATACCCCTGAGAGATCATCTACTTCAAAAGAGTGTACTCCCTGGTCACATAGAAGTGCATACAGTAGATCCTTATACACAGTGATACCACGTACCCTGGGATGATTAATTAAGCGTGAACGAGTGAGTCGATAGTTCTCATCAATACTGTCTATCCCTTTATCATTATCATGTCCAACATAAGTTTTACCTTTATATGTACCTACAGTGTTACAATTACCAGAAGTACCAACAATTTGTAGAAGTGTGAGAGATTTAGGGGGTACAGGGGTTGTAGGGGGTGTAGAGGGTGCAGGGGTCATAGGCGGTACAAGGGTTGTCCTTCCTTGACCTACACTAATAGATAGATCTGTTGTGGAGACAACTTCAACTTCTATGTCTCTCTGTTCCCCTGTAAACACAGAGGAATTAAATTGATGTTTATAATACAAGATATACAGGGTTAATAGCTGTGGATACCAAAACACTGACTAGTATAATAAGATGGGGCATTACCAAAATAGACTGGGAACCTAGAGCCCAGCATCCACTCAAACACTATTGGATGAATTGAACCCAGGACTCCCTGCCACTTATATGCCGAGACTAAGATATACATGAATAATAAATACATGTAAAACAGTACAAGTCATAATGTAAGATATCATGTATCAAGTACCTGGTATACTATATTAACATTTATTCAATATTTATATACTGTAACACATATTATAATATGACAACAGTCACACTGCCCACTGATGAACTACTACAGTGTATAAAGTACAATAAATATTATTATACTGTAACATATCTGTTTACATAGAGGGAGTAACTCCAAATATTGTGTATCATATTTACATAGTATTTGTGTTAGGAGGAAGTAGTTACCTTTGACCTCTAAAGTCATCACACCAAAGAGCTCTAGTTTAGGTATCTCAACTGATATCAATTTCTGTATCTTATCATTAATTTCTGTATAACTCTGTACAATGTCCACCTGTATATATAAACCAATGGAAGTCAATATTATATACCATAAACCTATCATCAAATAGTCAATAGAAACACATACATAGTAATTGTGTTCTCTTTCCTAAGTATATAGGCCTACACTGTACCCTCAATAGTAACACTTCAAAATAATACAGAGTTCAGTAGTTGTCTTCTCTCTATAATACTGTACACACCAGATGGCTCTGTTTTAGCTGAGCTTCTATCTTCATTCTACTCTTACTCAGATTAGACCAGAGAGTTCCTACTTCTTCCTCCATATATCTGGTCAGGTCTGATTTAGTCTTAGTTCTCTTTGATAAGAACTCAGTCTCAAGTGTTTCATATTTCAGTCTCACTTCCAACAACTAAATCACAAAGTAGAGCAGCACACACATGTATATGTAGATAGTGATAGAAATAAACAGAGAATTCATTTAAATACTCAGAGAAGGGAAGTGGACTATACAGGCTAGAAAAACAATTATGTCATATATTATACATGACAGACACACTCCGACTCAATGCCCCCAAACACAAGGATAAGGTCTAAGGCTACATTAATATAATACAATTATTATATAGTGTGACCATAGAGTTAGGTTAGTATAAAATAACTCCATAGTCATCACAGAATCATACCAACCTGTTGATCACGATGTTCATGGAGAATCCTCAATGAATCTGCCGTCTCAGTGTCAAAGTCTGATACAACTTTAGATACTCGTTTAAACAGATCTGATAGTCTATCTTCTTCAGTTAGTAGTTGATCTACTGTTATTAGTCCTTTAACCAACTCATCAATTTTAACTAGCTGGTGAGCTGAACCTGTGTGAAACATAACAGACATATTAGAGGAGTGTATGCCGACTACAATATCTTAGTAGTAGACCTATTAGTTACAGTTGAGATGAAAATGAGGCTGAGGAGTTCTACCACAGCGATAACCCTACTATATGACTATCCAATGTTTAGTTTCAACCTCTTAGTTTCTCGTCGCAGACATTCATAAAGAGAAGACAACTACAACTGGAATGTGTTAATTACATGTTTAATGAAATCAATTATCTGCAAAATTATTAAAATTTGTATCATTAATCTATCTATCGACAAAACTCAATATATGTACAAATCACAAGTAAAAATTGCGTGAGATTAAATTGAGTAGTGACACTGAGGAAACAACGTGTGCCATGTTGAGACTTTTAGAACCAATCAGAATGACCGAAAGAAAAGTTTGACCAATGTAATTCTTTGTTACTGGGCCCAATATGGCTTATTGCTTACTTCTGGTGACATAACTCTCACAATAAACAGCTCTGTGGCACACTATAGGTACTTACCGTCATCACAGAGTTCAAGGTCAAGGAGGCACTCTGAACAGAAAAGTCTAGTACATTCTTTACACCCTGAATAGTATTCAAAGCCTGTATGATCAAGGCAGACCTTTCTCTCCAGTCTTTTAGCCTGTGCTCTATAATCTGATATGGTCATCCTCTGATGTTCCTCATTCACATCATCATGTGACTAGTAATAAAAAAGTAACCACACATCACATAAAACACAGACTAAACTAGCTATGTCTGGAAACATGCTCAAAGAAGATAGACTAAACTAGCTAAGACAGAAAATATGCTCAAACGTAGTAGAAGGAAAGATAGATCACTCTGGCTAAAAACCTCCCCCCCCCCCCCAACCACCTTCAGACGCATTCCAGACTAAGCAAGGAATTATGCTACCGTGTGGACAGGATACACAATTTGGATCGATATACCGAACCGCACCGGACCCCGTGATCCTGGCCTCAAGCGGTGTTAGACGGTGTCAACTTTGGTTTGATATACCGGATCGAATTGGTCCAGGAGCTAGTTTGCCTAATAGAGTTGTCCCATCATGATCGTGCAATACAAGGGAACAAAAACCCTCAACACTTTCTTGCAACATGAGTTCATGCCAATCATTGTTTTATTTTATTTTCAGATATGGCAGGCAGACAGGGCTTCATTAAAACATAGTATATGTATATTATTTTTATTTAAGTGGCTATTGGGTTAATGAAAGTAATCAGTGCTTACTCCTATTCCAAGATTTTGTATTTGCCCATGTAGTCTAGTGAGTCTTAAGTTGCATTGGGTCTTACTTCACCTATTTTATATAATTTTAATAAATATAAAAACATGAGGCTGGACACACACCCAACCGACTACATATAATTTATTAGATTTATTACTGATTGTGACCAAATTACAGAAGAAAAACAGCAAACATTGTTTCCACCACACTCGTACCATTGACACAAAAAAACAACAAACTTAAAATTACATGGGCTAACTTCATATCACAAGAGAAAGAAGAAACGCTAGCATATTATGATGTAATGATAATGTAGGAAATCTTTCTTGCAAGCTTTCTTGATAGATTGCTGATTTGGTGTAATTCAGTGTGTCAACCGATTGAATCTAGCAGATTTGTCTTCAGATTTGATATTAAGATGGCTCGATAGCTCAGTCCGATGAATTCTACCTACAAAATATTGATTGAACATTAGTATCAGATTATTTTAAATAAATAAAGAGCTGGTGCTTACCAAAAGCATAACTACACAACGATTTTAAATTAAAAAACCATAATTAATAATGATTAACTATTATAAGAATTGAAGCTATTCTTAGTTACAAGCGATTATAATCAAATTTAAACATTAGTAGTAGATTAATTATAATAGAAATAATTAATCCAATGGTATGTTTAAATTTAATTATATTATAATAAATAATCCATTATATTCGATCATATACTACTAATCTATTTCAGCACACTATTCATGAACAAAGCAATCATATGCAAATAGAATATAATATACCAGAATCCGCTAAGTTACGTAATTATTAATCAATTTGTTATAATTTAATAATAATTATTACCTCCATAACGTTGATAATCAATCACAGCCACGATGGCAGTTAATGTAGAAACGGATAAGCGAAGGTATGCAACCTAGTTTGAAGTGAGGTAAACAAGAACACATGACATTAGACCGCATGAATATTGAATGACTACTGACATAGCGATCCGGTTCGATAACATCGAACTACACCGAACCATCGATATATCGTTTGGGCACAGTGCCGGTACGATTCGGTGCATAAAAAATTTGCCGATGTGTAACACCGAGGGCAAAGATAGTGGAGGAGAAGATCGGACACTCAATGATAAAACCCTGTCCTACCAAATACGCCCAATTTGGCGGTCCCGACGTTCCGCGATCTACTTCCCGCCTAAAATGTGTTGAACTTTTAGATGGCTGCTAGACTAGTGTTGCGAAGCAACGGGTTAACTGTTGCGCTCTTTCTAATAATATATCGTTTGTATAAGTAGACTGTCTATTCGATGCCGCTGTTAGCAATATTATCTGATTGTCCGGCGGAACACCAATAGCAAAAGCGGATTTGTGTACAAGGAGGCGGGGGACGGACAGTTTTTGGCCTGAGTGTCTGATCTTCCCTTCCACTATCTTTGCCGAGGGTTCGCACACCGTTTACATCGTTTGAAACCGAAACACCGTGCATGCCTAATTACAACACACCTACATGTGCAATGACTAGACTGGACTGACTGATATTACTATGGTAACCAAGTTTACAGTATCATAATAACCAATATAATATACAAGACCTGATTGGCCAATACTTTTCATATTATTTTATTAGCTTTAAAATGTCACGTAGTATACTTTTTATCGAGTTGAATTTTAGTAAGAGAAATAAAAGGATCAAATATTATTAGTGCACATAAATATAGCTATAATTATTATTCTAAAAGCGTACATATTATTTCAAGACTATTCGTCCACAGATAGACAAAAGATAGTCATTAGGCCTATTTATTCACTGCGAGTCCACAGTCAGACATGGCAGTCATTCAATATACAATCCACGTGGATGTCCATATAGTACTGAGCATATCCAGCCATACGGCCATCACAGAACGTATTAGGAGGGACAGGTTACCATCCATCTTTCCTTCTACTACATTTGGCATCATGATAGTCAATAACTGAGCAGTATAGAAAGTATTTATATTCGTAGGAATTGAGTTGGAACTCTACTTGAAACTCAGGGTTCATTCAGACTTAGTTTACCCTGTACTTATGTTGTGAATGATTATAATATAATACTAATACTGTTATAGAAACTATATTATTATATACATGTAAGTACATAAGTTTATCAACTCTACGCACCTCCTGATGTTTAGAACAGTAAAGCTTACGACACACTGTACAGTAGGTGGAGGCAGGTTGATTATGTTTCCCTTTCTTCTTGCAGACATCACAAGATATGGAATTGTCTGTCTGTACATTAGCAGAAGGTAGACTGTCTGCTGTGACATCATACACTTCTCTGGTAATGAAATGTTGATAAAGTAAGTTAACAGCGGAATGGCTGACTTCATGTACCTGGGCAATGGCCACACTGGCATACAGGTTTGCAGACAGCAAAGTTGGTATTAACCTGGACAAAGACTCCGCTAGCATACAAGTTTGTACCTGGTAGAGTTGGGTAGCATGGTTGTATTTGGAGTTGTCTTTCGATACTAGAATGACTAGTTTACTAGCCTGTGCATCAGGCCTACTATTCTAAGCCAGTCAGTAAATAGGCCAGAGAGAACTAGACTATCTAATAAATTGACTCGTCTTGTGTGAAGTGAAAGCAGAAAACTGCATCCTAATAGCTTTTCACAGAGACTAGAGTCGGCTTATAAATCCATCAACAAACAGATATACAAATACAGACAGCAAGACTTATTCTATAACATAGAGAAAAATATACATCCAGTTAACTACACTTAGGCCTACATGTATTTGTACAAGAATTTAATGTCCTTTTATGTGACTGTGGATTGTGGTGATTTCAGACAATATCATGGTTGCTGGGCATTATATATTTGTATATGCCTACTAACTTGCGTCCATCAGACTTGGTAATTTTATAGCCACTAGTTGTAAATAATCGTATTTTTATGCAAAGCCTAGGGCCAACATTTTATTATTTTTGTAAATAAGCATCATTGCAATGATTACATCACAATCCTTCGCATAACTTATAGGGCCGACTCTTATTGCACCAGCCACTCGGGTGCCCCTAATCGTTCCTCCCAAAATTGTATCGGACCAAAGTGTTCCTTTTAATTTAATTAATTTTTGAACAATTAATGTAGGCCGATGGCCCAACGGCCCCCTCCAGCTGGGACTGTAAGAACTGTTGGCATATAAGGAGGGAGATTCTTCCTATCGAGTCAGTCATGCTTTGGAGAGAAATAAAGACACATCTATTACTAACATCTATTAGTAGTGCTCCAGACTCTTAGCCGAAGTTCCCCACTGAACTGAAGCCAGAGCAACTAGAGTACTTAGTTAGGTCGCACCTATGAATTCAAACACTCTTGGACCTGAGACATTCAATTCAGAAACCATTGCTAGATCAGTCCTTGGCTCATACATAACTCAGTTCATGTGAAGTGAGAGGGTGAGTGCTACCCACGCATCTATTTTATGGGAGATACTGTATCTCCCATAAAATCTTTACAGTATGGCACTAAATATAGGCCTATTAGTCGACAAATAACTTACATAATATAAAACTGTTAGTAGTGGACGTATTAAATAATAATAAATAACCTACCTGCACCAAGGACATCTGAGTACACCATAGATACTGTGATTTGTAGTTAAACATGGCTGACAATGTACATGTTTACATGGTAATGATTTAGGATTCTCCAAGTCTTCTTCATTGAGGCAGAATCCACACTGAATATGAACTATTTCAGCCATTCTCTTACTCTAGGCACTGTCCAGTGTAGAATATTCAATATAATCCGACTGTCACTGTTAGCTGTTAGTGTAGACACAGAGCTGTGCATGTGAGAGTACAATATCGGAATATGAACTACTATTAATAATTATAAATAACAACAATCATAGCATAAATTATTGTATTATTACTTATATAATAATGTAATTTTAATTATTATTTTATATAAATATATATTATTATTAATTATAATTATCAATTATTTTTAATAAAATATTAATATAATATAAATATATTAAAATTAAATTATTAATTTTAATATTTTTGATTTTAATCTACGTGCTTAATTAATAGTTAATATCACACACCCAAAGCACTTGTGAATTTGATAATAAAATTAAATGAAAAACATGCAAAAGTTTTCAATGTGAATGTAAAAAAAAACAAAAGCATGATGCTGATATTCATACATACTGTATACTAATATTGCACATTAAATAAAGTTATATATATATATATATTTCAATGAATATCAATATGAATATGACTATATTCTATAATATTTTAGACAGGAAGCGCGCATTATAACCACCACAGCAACGTTATTGTCTCTGTGGATTGGACCATAGAGGTAACTCTATGTATTGAACCAGAGCCATTGAAAGAGCCATAGAGTTATCTCCTGTTACCTCTATGGAAAGAGCCATTGAAAGAGCGTTGCGAAATCCTATAGGCCATATAAGACACCCTGAATAGTTCTAAACAAACAGGCCACGCCCCCATTTGGTCAAGCTGATTCATATATGTTATAATGCAATGGCCACGTGCTGATTTTGTGAGCTTATGCTAATTTGCATTTTTATAAGATTTTATAGCAACTGAGCCACAAATGCTCTTTCTCATGATATAGAGAAGCTCTTAGGCTACAAGATGATTATTTTATTTTCTCTAAAAAGTAAATACAACTCCACTTACAACTTGTTTAACTTCTGAAATTGACATCACCTGTTGGTTTCACAAGTGGTATGTGAAAACAGGTTTGAGTACATCATTAACTGAATGGTCTAGGACACCTTTTGTTATGAAAGAACCAGATTATTCAATTTACTTTTGAATGAGAGTGTAAACCCAATGATTTTCTTATCTTACAGCCCTAGTCCTATTTCGCTAAGCTGCAGATGTAGTTGTCCTTGTGCAATCAATAGTTTATACTTTTAGAAATTATAGAACACATTTACTAAAATAGGACAGTTTTCTTCTTATGTCATCCTGTTGGTGCACTGTTTCCATGACACTAGAATTTACCCTAAATTGTGCAAAACAAGCATTCAGGGACTTGCAGTTGTATAACTTGAACAGTCGTGAAGAATAAAAAGTAAAAACCATCTACATGTACTAACAGGTACAATTACATGTATATAATTATTAATTAATAAAATACTCAAAAAAGCAAGTCTTAATGCTATGATGGGCTTTGGGAAAGTTATGATTGGTAAATGTATAAAGAATTTCTATCAATTAAATTTTGTGAAACTTTGTAGGCCGTAAGGCTATCTATGGTCACAACTGCCAGAATACATTCCAGGGGCAAATACATGCTTGCTTATGAATATATGCAGCTTATAGATTTATTGTATCCAGGTGACCATATCTGGACCCAGGCACATTGTACATTGGAAAAAGGAGCACAAATAAAACAGCAACCAAGAAGTAATGTACCATCTAGTTCTGTACATATTCGTACAAGTGTACACACGTGTATATAAGGGGAGATTATGCTGAATTAATCGGTGGATGGAGATAGAAAGTGGCATCACTTAATTTCTCAAACTCTGAAAACTACTAAATATGCATAATTTAGCACATGTTATCTTTATTGAGGCATGTTACTTTTCCTTACTGTCTTGTAATGTTTGAGGGCATGTGTACATTATATGAATTAGCTTATGAAATTTTACAGGTATCATTTTCAAAAATAATGCTGGTGGCACTACATGACTTGTATATCAGAACATTATTCAGGTTTGTAAATAAAGATCAAAATACTTGTATGCTAGTCATAAGTAGCAGCATATTGACACCCAAGTCATTAGTTTTGTTATCACAACTGGTAAAAACATCTTCTGTGGTCACAATATGGTCCTAGCAAAATTCAATCATTGTAAAGTAATTAAGTGAGTGTAGTCCTTTCTCCTAGCAAATAAAAATTGGAGAAAACTGCCACTAGTGGGTGGAGTACAGAAATAACTTTATTATAAATTATATGGGATGAAAGCCTAGTTCCTAGGCTATCTTTTATTATATTATTTGTCTATATAGCACTATTCCCTATTAAATAAATTGGAAATAAAAATGTCAAGTCAGATTTTTCAATGATAATCAATGGGACCGCATGCCATTGCTTGGAACTATGCATATCTGTTTCCGGCTCAGTTATGGCAACAACTCTATTCAATGGCTCTGGATTGGACAACCAATAGAACATCACTTCCGAGTTTTGGTATTTCCAACCATAGAGTTATCTTCTCTCCATTCGAAAGGAGAGGATAACTCTATGATCATTATTATAATAATATAACGTATAATTATTATACTAGTTGCCAAGAGCAGATAATAATTTAGACCATATAAATACAGTGCTCTACACTGATTATAAATTGTGGAGCTAATAATAAGTCTACTTTGGTCATGTAGGATAAAATAAATGCTAAATGGAGATGTTATCTGTACAACACTCCTGAGTTTCGTGCTTCTGCACTCATCAGTTGTATGAGAATAATGGTCTCAGTAAATTCAAAATTTTTTGGTGTGCCGTTTTTATTGAGAAGGGACTTTATTTTAGAATATCTACAAGTGGTGTTTATTTCCGTTTTCTTGTTGAAGATGAAATATATATTTCACTATGAATGATTTGGCTATTTAAAATCCTAAAATGAATAGAAGTTGTTTTCTGCATTACAATGACTCAAACCAACCTTTCATCAGAGAGTTGTATAATATACAGGTTAGTTTATAATAATGCAGAAAGAAATTTCTCCATCTAATTTCACACAGAACCTGCACAGTTGCACTTGGCTTCCTGTCGCTTAGTAGACATACAGCATGTTTATGAAAGCTGCTGACCAGGATAGGTACAGCTTCAGATTATTTTGACATTACAGGATTAGGCAGGAGATTTCAGAAACTGAACATCTACCACCAAATGATGTGGCGTTGGAAATTTCTCAAAAAAGCATAATAATCAACAGCCATAAGAGTTCTTTCAGGAATATTATATTTGAAAACTAAAATGGTAACAGGTATAAAGAGATCGACAAACTTGATAAACTGTTAATTCTTTGATATATACATAAACTACTTCCTAACAAAAGTAACGTTTATAATAGAGAGAGATACTTGGTATCTATCCAAATGGTTCAAAGCATAGCCATAGCCAACCTGCATGCACATGCCATTTCGTATAGCTCTCTTCTGAAATATCCACAAACGAATAAAAAGTAATCCAGTCTAGTTTTAGGGATTTGCCCATCCTTACAATATAACATGAAATGACTAACAATAGACTCTGATAGCTAGTAGCTGAAATAAAAATAACTTAATTCTCCAAACATATTTACAGCAGGGTAAAACATATCTTGTATTATGATACAGTGATTTTAAAATTGTCCTTATACGTGAGAAATAATTGGTGAGTGGTAGAGCTAACAAAAAATACTAAAAAAACAATTGAGTGACTTATGAGATCAGAAATCATAACCATAATATAAAAGCAAAAGTTGAGTGAAGTAAAATAATTTTAGTACTACCATAGCAGACATCAGTCTATTGCACACTAGCCCAGTTTGCAATCGCCTAAAGACGGAGGTTTTGATTGGCTGGGACATGGGCAGATACAGAGACCACAGTTAATAATGAGCTTCTTATAGAATATTATTGGGAAGTAGATAATTAAGGTCGGATATTAACCAGTAGGTGGCAACGACATAAGCACCTTCTACCATCTGTTCATTCAGGACAAGGAATGGTATTGGATGACTGTTGTAGGATGCAACTACAGGAAATCCCCCTCAAGAGTCTAAAAAGAAATCAATATGTAAGTTATTAATTACCATGAAAAGTTAGAGATAATTATCGGATTTAAAGTAAACTTACAAGCTATTGAGAGTATACTAACATCTTGTAAGTGTTAAATCAATATAAAAGTCAATTAGATTTGACATCTAATGCATATGATGGCACTTGTAATGGAGGCTGGTACTTGGAGAGTTTGTTGTTGACACCATGAACAAGAGTGACTACTAGTACTACTCCATTAGGATCTAATAGAGTGACAGGCAGGCACTTTTGCCCAGGCACTAGCAAAAACATCCAAATGTCAAAACTTGCAAAGCTGCAACCTGCCTATGTAATCACAGGTATCAGTTACTAAAATAATACAAAGATTTCAAAAGCACATGAATACAAACGCTTCTAAAGGGCTAACTAAAGGTGGGATGGGGACTTTTGACCTGCATATGTACATAGTGAAAGTGAGTGGTAGGAATAGCAAATATTTTGATGAGTAAAAAATATTTTGCAACTTGTGACTATCTTCATTATGGGAATAATATTTTTACTATAACCAATCAAAAGCTAAGATATGAACAGGCCACTATTGGCATACTACCAACAGAAATGCAATAATGGGCCTTGTTTACTGATAAGTTGGAACTGGCCAAGTCACTTGTGGTTCACTAAGATAAAATATTGGTAAACATCTCCCATACTAGAGTACAACAGCTTGTGGTCAAGACGGGACACATTTTTAATTTGCCGCCAAGATGATGTGGTAAGAGTGATGAAATGGGTGACAAACAACTTTCATTCCACAACCTTCCCCAACACACACACTACTACTTGCTGGCAGTGATACTGAATATTATGGTAAGACAACACTATCATTCCACATAGTAGCATTAGGGGCATCAAAAGAGTTATCTGGTACTAGTTTCTTGAGTTGCAAAACACCATATTTATGATTTAGCTAAAAATAGAAAAGTTTGACCAATGTAATTCTTTGTTACTGGGCCCAATATGGCTTATTGCTTACTTCTGGTGACATAACTCTCACAATAAACAGCTCTGTGGCACACTATAGGTACTTACCGTCATCACAGAGTTCAAGGTCAAGGAGGCACTCTGAACAGAAAAGTCTAGTACATTCTTTACACCCTGAATAGTATTCAAAGCCTGTATGATCAAGGCAGACCTTTCTCTCCAGTCTTTTAGCCTGTGCTCTATAATCTGATATGGTCATCCTCTGATGTTCCTCATTCACATCATCATGTGACTAGTAATAAAAAAGTAACCACACATCACATAAAACACAGACTAAACTAGCTATGTCTGGAAACATGCTCAAAGAAGATAGACTAAACTAGCTAAGACAGAAAATATGCTCAAACGTAGTAGAAGGAAAGATAGATCACTCTGGCTAAAAACCTCCCCCCCCCCCCAACCACCTTCAGACGCATTCCAGACTAAGCAAGGAATTATGCTACCGTGTGGACAGGATACACAATTTGGATCGATATACCGAACCGCACCGGACCCCGTGATCCTGGCCTCAAGCGGTGTTAGACGGTGTCAACTTTGGTTTGATATACCGGATCGAATTGGTCCAGGAGCTAGTTTGCCTAATAGAGTTGTCCCATCATGATCGTGCAATACAAGGGAACAAAAACCCTCAACACTTTCTTGCAACATGAGTTCATGCCAATCATTGTTTTATTTTATTTTCAGATATGGCAGGCAGACAGGGCTTCATTAAAACATAGTATATGTATATTATTTTTATTTAAGTGGCTATTGGGTTAATGAAAGTAATCAGTGCTTACTCCTATTCCAAGATTTTGTATTTGCCCATGTAGTCTAGTGAGTCTTAAGTTGCATTGGGTCTTACTTCACCTATTTTATATAATTTTAATAAATATAAAAACATGAGGCTGGACACACACCCAACCGACTACATATAATTTATTAGATTTATTACTGATTGTGACCAAATTACAGAAGAAAAACAGCAAACATTGTTTCCACCACACTCGTACCATTGACACAAAAAAACAACAAACTTAAAATTACATGGGCTAACTTCATATCACAAGAGAAAGAAGAAACGCTAGCATATTATGATGTAATGATAATGTAGGAAATCTTTCTTGCAAGCTTTCTTGATAGATTGCTGATTTGGTGTAATTCAGTGTGTCAACCGATTGAATCTAGCAGATTTGTCTTCAGATTTGATATTAAGATGGCTCGATAGCTCAGTCCGATGAATTCTACCTACAAAATATTGATTGAACATTAGTATCAGATTATTTTAAATAAATAAAGAGCTGGTGCTTACCAAAAGCATAACTACACAACGATTTTAAATTAAAAAACCATAATTAATAATGATTAACTATTATAAGAATTGAAGCTATTCTTAGTTACAAGCGATTATAATCAAATTTAAACATTAGTAGTAGATTAATTATAATAGAAATAATTAATCCAATGGTATGTTTAAATTTAATTATATTATAATAAATAATCCATTATATTCGATCATATACTACTAATCTATTTCAGCACACTATTCATGAACAAAGCAATCATATGCAAATAGAATATAATATACCAGAATCCGCTAAGTTACGTAATTATTAATCAATTTGTTATAATTTAATAATAATTATTACCTCCATAACGTTGATAATCAATCACAGCCACGATGGCAGTTAATGTAGAAACGGATAAGCGAAGGTATGCAACCTAGTTTGAAGTGAGGTAAACAAGAACACATGACATTAGACCGCATGAATATTGAATGACTACTGACATAGCGATCCGGTTCGATAACATCGAACTACACCGAACCATCGATATATCGTTTGGGCACAGTGCCGGTACGATTCGGTGCATAAAAAATTTGCCGATGTGTAACACCGAGGGCAAAGATAGTGGAGGAGAAGATCGGACACTCAATGATAAAACCCTGTCCTACCAAATACGCCCAATTTGGCGGTCCCGACGTTCCGCGATCTACTTCCCGCCTAAAATGTGTTGAACTTTTAGATGGCTGCTAGACTAGTGTTGCGAAGCAACGGGTTAACTGTTGCGCTCTTTCTAATAATATATCGTTTGTATAAGTAGACTGTCTATTCGATGCCGCTGTTAGCAATATTATCTGATTGTCCGGCGGAACACCAATAGCAAAAGCGGATTTGTGTACAAGGAGGCGGGGGACGGACAGTTTTTGGCCTGAGTGTCTGATCTTCCCTTCCACTATCTTTGCCGAGGGTTCGCACACCGTTTACATCGTTTGAAACCGAAACACCGTGCATGCCTAATTACAACACACCTACATGTGCAATGACTAGACTGGACTGACTGATATTACTATGGTAACCAAGTTTACAGTATCATAATAACCAATATAATATACAAGACCTGATTGGCCAATACTTTTCATATTATTTTATTAGCTTTAAAATGTCACGTAGTATACTTTTTATCGAGTTGAATTTTAGTAAGAGAAATAAAAGGATCAAATATTATTAGT